>OZ034817.1:53537003-55937003 GCA_964030455.1 Linum trigynum | reverse complement strand
GAACTCCATTTCCGCCTTCGAGTTCATCGCCTTCAACTTCTTCACCGCAATCTAAACACACCATCCATAACACAACAAAATTAATCATATCATCAAAAAAATTCGACAATTCAAAAATTCACAGATCTACGTGACTGATTGACTAACACAATATGTGCTAACTAATTCACCTTAGTCCGTCGTTGGTCTTCTCCCAATAGACGCTCCCAAAACCCGCCTTCTCCCAACTTGTTGTCTTCGCTAAGCCCATTGGTGGCCACGTGGAGCTCCTTGTACGTGAAGATCCGCCACGAGGTGTTGCTCGCCGACACGGCGGCGGCGGCGGCCGCTCCCTTCATTGATCTGTGGCCCAAACTAGCTAGTGATAGAAGATAGAAGGAAATCAATCAAACGTTACCTTCCATCGACCGAGTCTCCGGCACAACAGCTAGAACCTGCTACCATGGCGGCTGAGGAGGAAAGAGATTAGAAGGGAGGATTTGCAAAGGGCATTTGATAAGAGAGATTGGCAGATTGGAAGGTAATTATGCTAAAGGTTCTTGTTTTTAAACAGAACATCAAAGACAATTAAAAAAAAAAAAAGCCATATAATTCGTGCCACCGTCGCCCAATGGGCTTTGCCGCCTTGGGCCGGCCGGCTGCCTTGTGTTTGAAGGCATATACGATATTATAATAATTTTTTGTACTCGAGCTTTTGGATTAAAGATAATCAATTGGTATTAATTAACAACAAAAAGAAATTGAGGGGTTGTATAAAACTATAAATGATACACACATATAAATTCCAAGTGAAAGAATATAAGTGTTCTTTCAGGTTAGGGTTCCTCTAAAATAATTTTGATTCTCTTCAAACATTAATTACAAATTAAGAAATAGACGTGTATTCTATAATTATCGATCACTCGATTTAGTATTATAGATTTCAAGTTGTAGACAACGATGTGGTTGAAACGTTTATGACAATAAGAATACGTATCGATGACAACCAGCTTTTTAACAATTAGCAAATAATTATGTTATTTTTTTAATGAAAATATATAGATGATAATCGTACGTATTTTTGTAAACTAAAAATTTTCACTGGCGATCTTCTTGGTGACGAGACATTAAACCTATACAATTATAGGCAACAACAAAAAAACCACTACCACTATTTAATCACAAAACTCAAATAAATATAATTTATTGTGTGCTCATTTCCACAAACAATGTTTCATCATGTTCATAGGCTTCCCCCAAATGAGTGATTTATGTCGTGTAATCAAGTAAGTAAGTAATCAAAGCAAGACAGACGACCGGATGAACGAATCTCGGTTGGTTGATTTAGCGTTTCTTTCAAAAGTCGCACGTACGTCGTGCTTGCCTTGGTTAGTAACCGCCTATCTGCCTGGTTAGAACGGATGATCGAGTTTCCCATATATGTATGTTTTTGTGGTAGTTCTTGTTGATGTATTTGTTTAGTTGTGATTGGATGGTTGATTGATTTCTGGGTCAAACCTGGCCGGCCGCTAGCTACGTGCTTTACCTATATATGTTTTGTGGTAGTGCTCTGTCGTTACTGTCCACTGCAATATAGCTATCTACAGAGACAACCACACTGTTGTTAACTGCTTGCTGTCTACCAGATGGAGATAGATCGCAAGATCATGGAGGGTGGATCCCAAGTAGAAGATGATCAGCAGAGGAGTTGGAGCCCTGATGAATGATGATCCACAACCCCTGACGGAGGACATACTTTGCATCCGCAATCTGATGAGTGCCGGAGACAATTGTGCGCTCGCTGCAGACTTGCATATAAAATCAGCGCACTATCTTCATGTCCAACCGGATGGCTCGCTACGTGGTGATGGCTTCTCTGGTTGAGGAGGGTGCAGTGGTTGAGGTGCTGTTTCAGGTGGAATTTCGCGTGATCAATGCACCCTGACTTCAAGAAAACGGAAAACAATGTTACTCGGTTCACACCTCTTCAAACACTGTTCGAACGAGGGTGTTCGATGCATACATCAAAGGAACTGGCTACTTTTACCTCTACTCCTATGGAGATTCCTTGAGAGCTCCGCAACTACTGACTACAACTAACAGAGAAGCCTCGTTGGAGGGTCCCTGGTGTTACTGCTACGGTTACTGTTCTAGAGAGAAAAGATAAATTTTGACGAGACTTGTTGTGGTATGATTTGTCTGTCCCTCGTCCAGAGTCTTGCTGCCAGTTTTGTTGTGCCTCACCCTCTAACCGCCTTCTCTCTCTTCCCAAAAATCAGCTCCACGTAGCATCCAGTAACTTCCCCGAGCGTTCTTTGCAAGTCAAGTGTTGCTTTTGGTAACCACCTCGACACGTCATCATGTCACTTGACCATTGGACGGTCACCGTACACAAAACAAGTTGGATGGCATCCATGTTGACTAAGACAACAGTCCATGGATGGTACGCATATTAAATGGTCACCATACCCTAGCATCATCCATTAGGGTTTGGACGGTATCCATTACATTGGACACTACCATCCATTATGGATTTTGGATGGTATCCATGTATTTGGACACTACCATCCATTATGGGTTTTGGATGGTATCCATGTATTTGGACACTACCATCCATTATGGGTTTTGGATGGTATCCATGTATTTGGACACTACCATCCATTATGGATTTTGGATGGTATCCATGTATTTGGACACTACCATCCATTATGGGTTTTGGATGGTATCCATGTACTTGGACACTACCATCCATTATACCTATGGCCTGACTCGATAAATTGGACCATTCATGTACACATTGACCAATTACTTAGATTGGCCAAGCTGTTCACACAAGCAATAATTAATGAAAATTATTTTGGTGTAAACAAATGCCCCCCACAACTTAGTTTATAAGAACTAATTCTTATGAACTAAGTTGTTGACACCAACTATACTAGAAACCACTTGAAGCAGATGTTGGCTTTATGTAGCCATGTCCAAGTCACATAAGGAATGTAATTCCTTCCTGGCCATGTGAACAACACACACCGAGAGGGTGTCCCTCTCCAATTTGGCTAATAATACAATTTTAGCCAATTAATGTAGCATGCCTTTTCCTTTTGTGATAAGGAACACAAATTCTTTTTCATGTAGGACACACCTCATAATCCATATCCTACTAGCAAGAGGAAACTCATTCCTATTAAGGCAGAATTAAAATTTTCTCTATAAATTGATGCTCCCATTCACCATAATTCACAACTCAAAAAATATCACCGTACCTTCAAAGCTGTGCGATGCTTCCCCATGGCAAGACTCTTGCTACTGCTCGGCCTCAAGTCACCAAGCTCAGGTACTCCTCCTCTCAATCCTGGATGGTTACTCGGCCAAACTCAATCACAATCTATATACAACATGGACGATGTCCTTTTGCTTGGACAACACTATCCATGCAACCACTTAACCAAACATGGATGATACAATCTATCTAGAAGGTGGCAAGGTAACCATGTTTTGACTCAACCATCCAAACTATCTATTTGGACGACAACCATTTTGCTTCTGAGAAAAACAAATCCCTTTTAATGGCCAATCCAGAAAAGATTTGTCCTGGCCATCTCACTCCTCGGCTATGTTGCACATCTTAGAAACCATGTCAACTTTGACTAGGTCTCCATGTGCACTAGGCCAACTTCTAAATCATTGACACCCCTTAACGTCCCAAAGGGACGGTAAGTATGGCTTAAGGTACTTGCCATTAATTAAGCGCTCATGTTGTACACCATCCAAATCTTTCAATAAGTAAGCACCATTGGGACGCACAGCATGAACAATGAAGGGACCCCGCCAATTAGGAGACCACTTTCCAAATTTTGGATCCTTCTCACCAATTGGCAAATGCAGCTTCCATACTAGCTCTACTTCCTCGAACGACTTATGCTTTACTTTTTTATTGTATGCCCGAGCCACTCTGGCCTTTTGTACCTGGATGTTATCAAGAGCTTGAAGTTGCATCTCATCCAGTTCGGACAACTCCAACATCTTTGATTCATAATACTCCGAGGGAGTCAATTCATGTTGTTTCATGTATCGCAGAGACTTTACCGTTATCTCCACTGGCAAAAAGGCCTCATGACCATATGTCAAAGAGAAAGGAGTCACTCTTGTACTACTGCGTGGTGACATCCTATAAGCCCATAGTGCCTCTGATAGCACCTCATGCCAATTCCTTGGATTGTCCTCAATCATTTTGGACAAGATTCCTTTTACCACCTTATTGGATACTTCTGCTTGACCATTGGCTTGAGCATAATAAGGTGTGGAGTGGATGATCTTAATGCCATGATCTTTGGCAAACTCCATTACCTATGCTCCAGTGAAGACTGTCCCTTGATCGGCTGTTATAGTGGCTGGCAAACCAAAACGATGAATAATGTGTTCCTTGATAAAAGAAATCACTTCCCCTTGGTTCACCGTCTTCATTGGCTTTGCCTCTACCCACTTTGTAAAATAATCAGTAGCCACAATGATAAAGGTGTGTTGCTTAGATGACGGGGGATAGACTTGTCCAATCAGATCCATTGCCCAACCAAAGAATGGTCGAGGCTTAATGATAGATCTCAGATCGATGGCAGGTGCTCTTTGCACTGGTCCATGACGTTGGCAAGCTTCACATCCCTTAGCAAACGATGCACAATCAGGCCCAATAGTTGGCCAGTAATATCCATATCGGTGAAGTATCCACCTCATGGATGGACAAGCTTGATGTGCTCCACATATCCCCTCGTGGACTTCGGCCATAGCTTGTAAAGTCTCCTTGCCCCCCAAGCACTTGAGCAACAAACCATCTGGCCTTCTCTTGAACAGTGTCCCATCCAGTAAGACATAGTTCCTAGCCCTAAACTTGGTAGTATGGTCTGCATCCCCACTTTGATTTTGCAAGTACTTCACTATAGGAGCACGCCAGTCCTCGACATCCTCTTCAATCACACAAACCTCAACAACTTGTTTCATTCTATCTCTCAAAGGGCTAAGAGTTTGCACGAATATTTGGTCTCTTCCTCCACTGACAAACTCTCTAAAGCCAGATGCAAGCTGAGCCAGATAGTTGGCCTTGCCATTATCCATACGAGGAATGAACTTGATGGATACATTGTCAAAATGAGAAATCAGTATTTTGACACGATCAAGATACAACTCCAATACATAACTAACACAACGGTATTCACCAAGCACTTGGTATACTACCAGTTGAGAATCTCCCCTAATGTCGACACTCTTTGCCTTTAGGTCTACAAGAATCTCCAAACCAACAACCAAAGCTTCATACTCCGCTTGGTTGTTAGTACATGGCACATCAAGGGAAAATGCAAAGTGCATGGCATGGCCTGATGGCGAGGTCAACACCACGCCAGCTCCTGCTCCTGAGCGTGTCTTTGAGCCGTAAAAAAACAACGTCCAGGGCATCTTCTCGACCATCCCAACTTCTATTTGCTCTGTTGGCATATCCAAACATGGATGGTCTGCCAAAAAATCTGCTAGGGCTTGACCCTTAACTGCCCGTTGTGGCACATACTTTAAATTGAATTCGGACAATGCAAGTGTCCACTTGCCAATCCTACCATGGATGATCGGCCGGGACAACATGTATTTAATAACATCAGTTTGGCAAATGAGCTGCACCTCAACGGGTGCCAAGTAATATCTTAACTTCGTACAAGCAAAGTACAAGGCCAAACATAACTTTTCTATGGATGAGTATTTTTGCTCGGCCTCATTCAACAACCTACTTAAGTAGTACACTGCTTGCTCATTGCCATAATCATTCTCTTGAGCCAATAGACATGCTACAGACGTGTCTGTGGCTGAAAGATATAAATTTAAAGGACGATTCCGAATTGGCGAGTTGAGCACTGGCGGGTTCACCAAATACCTTTTGATATCTTCAAAGGCCTTTTGGTGCTCCTCCCGCCACACAAACTCATCTTCCTTCTTCAACTTGAGCAGCGAAGAGAAAACCTGGGTCCGACCTGCACAATTTGAGATGAACCTTCGAATGTAATTGACTTGGCCTAGGAACCGCTGCAACTCCTTTTTATTGCATGGTGGCATAGCCTCAATGATGGCCTTGGTCTTGTTCTGGTCGACCTCAATGCCACGTTGACTCACTAAGAATCCTAAAAAGTTACCTGTCAGACTCCGGCAAGTTGGCACTTATGAAAGTTGGACGTGGATCGTCCTCAGTGCCAAGATTGATCTTCTCCAACACGTCACATGCTGCAATATGCTTGCCGTCTTCTCCTACCTTGCTTGAACTCTTTTCTTCCAATAATACTTCATCATCGGGTACACAGTCAGCCATCAACACAGGCTCTATATACATAAGCCTTTGTTCACATTGGTATATGGCCAACTTTTCTTGCAAGGCCGTAATTTCGGCCTCCTCTGCCACTCTTGTATGGAGTGGTTTACTCATTTATGGATGGTGTCTCAGCTTGGGGTGGACCATCCACAACAAACATCGATGGTCTCACTATTTCAGACAGAGGGTTAACACATTGTTTGCTCAACACCTTCGCACTGGACATCACCATGGTACACGATCCATCATCCACTGTCTTGATCTCCAGAGGGCCAAAATCCCCATGGTAAAGGGGAGCTTCCGCTATATTGGCTCCAACAGCAAATGGTTTGGTGTCAGCTCGTACCACTTCAACTACACCCTTCTTGTTCCAGAACATTAAGCATTGGTGCAATGATGAAGGCACACACTTATTAGCATGTATCCAGTCTCTACCAAGCAAAGCGTTGTAGCTGATTGCTCCATCAACGACAAAGAAAGCAGCCATTCTCTCTTGGCTACCCACTCTTACAACTACTGGTAGTATCCCTCTTGCAGTTGTGGAACCACCATTGAAGCTGGTAATAAACACCTCTGTTGGGATAAGATCATTTTCATTTTTCCCCAACTTCCTGAGCATACGTGTGGGCATCACGTTCACAGCAGCACCATTGTCAACTAACACTCTTGACACTGGTACATTTTCAATTTGAGCTTTTATGTACAATGGCCTGAGATGTCGAAGCATCTTTGCATCTGGCTCATTGAAAACCATAACTCGACTTGGTTCCTCGACTGTTGATCCTTCAATGACAACCTCTTTCCCCTTCCTTGTTGCCACATGCATAGCGCTATTTTCATCTAGCTTCTCTTCGACAACCACAGAGCTATCTTCTTCCTCAAATTCTGAACCCCATGTAGAGTTCTCAACAGGAAGACTTGTGGATACTTCTGGTCAATGGTACAATACGTAGTAAGGATACCGACCATCATCCTCCCCAAGTACTCCCACATGTTTGTGTCCAGCTTCGTACAATTCCCTTAGGATTTGTTGGGAACTCTTGTGTTGCCTAGTTGTCTCAGCAGACAAGTTGACTCTTGTTCCAGTACGGGCCATCATGACACTCCATGGCTCATCCTCTAGTGCCAAACTTGCGAACTCGGTCACCAGTTCAGCAACTGGGGGCTCTTCATCCTCCTCATCCAAATCCAGCTCGGCAAACCCACCAATCAACTCTGCGATGGCTTGCTCATGGCTTGCTTCATCCACTTCCTCATCCTCCGCTTCAATTCCAACATCTCCTCTCTCACCATCCACTTCAAAGTGGAAGATCATGGGCAAAATGTAATTATTTACCACGACAGGTGGCAAACTCCCAAATTGGATGGTTGTGGATGTGTTATGATCATCGTCCTCATCATCCTTGCTATTCCGGTCGAACTTTGATCTTGGATGTTCTAACTCCAGCATCTCTTCCTCTATGAAGGATTCATCCATCTCTGCATCGTATCCTTCATCCGTTGGGGCTTCCTCTTTCTTCTCCGCACTCTTGCCGCTATCAGACACTGTGAACCTGAGACCAGTGGTAGCAGAGTTGTTCACACGAACATTGGTATGCATGTTGTAAGTCCTCTTCTGTTGGGCATTCTTGCGAAGGAACCTTCTATATTGTGTCCTTGTCATCCCATCCAGTGCAATTGGCTGTTGACGACGAACATCATACGTATGCCATCCACTTGATGGCACATTAGGCATCTTGAAGTTCTTCTGACAGGTGGTGAACTCTTGGCAGGTAGGGAGAGTCCAAAAGGTGCACTTTTGAAAGGCGCACTTGTGAAGGGTGGGGCATTTTGAGCAACCCATTGTCTACGTTGGCCTCTTCCCCATGCAGGTGCACGCACTCCTTCCACGTGACGTTCATATGGTGGATACCTTGGCTTGAATGGTCTTTGAGGACCAAGTCTCTGACGGACTGGTTGGGTTGGTCTACCTTCACTAAGATTCAGCTTCCCTTTGCACTGTGCACACAACTTTTCTTCATCGGAGATCAATACGTGGCCCATCTTGCATGTCAGCTGATGACGAACCACCCTGCACAATGACATTGGAGTTGCCACTTGGCTGTGGTGTTGTATCCAGTACCAGCTTGAAGCGTGACAAGTCAATCTTTGAAAAGTCAGGATTGACCATATTGACGCCCACGACATTTGGGAATGGATCAGTATCCACTGTCATGGCATCCTTCTTAGGGTCTGGGAACCTGATGCGTCCCTTGTCAATCGCATCCTGCAAAACATTACGAAAAACCACACAACTGTTAGTGGCGTGTGACATACTATTATGCCACTTGCAATAACGTTTTCCTTTTAACTTCTCAGGGGGTGGTATACTATGCCCCCCAGACAGCTTAATCTGACCATCCTTGTACAATTGGTCAAAAATTAAGTCCAACTTGCTAACATTAAAAGAAAATTTTCTATGTTGGACTGGAGCACGATTAGGTTTCCCAACCAACTGTTCATTATCTACTTTGGCTAAGGAAGCACAAATATATGGCTTTCCTTGCACAATTTCAGCCAGATCTATCTCGACACCATCCACATCCTGAGCAACATGGTTAATGGCATAATCGAAGTTGGGGTGGTACACTCCCCTCGATGCACTACTTCTATTCTCTTCTTCTCGTAGAAGAGTCTCGTACCTAACCGCACATGACATCAATTGGAATAAATCAGAGAACTCCCTATCTTGAAATTTTTTACGAAGTTCAAAGTTTAAACCACCTTGTGCTAGCTTGACAAATTCACGTTCTGTCAAGTTCACAAAACAGCGATTACGCGCATTTTTAAAACTTGTCAAGAAGTGTTCCACAGTCTCCCCTGGTTGCTGGCGCATACGTGCCAAGTCAGCCATGGTCACTTCTGGTTCAGAACGATAAAATTGTGCATGGAACATTTGTTCCATTTGTTGCCAAGTTTGCACGGAATTAGATGGCAAATCAACGTACCATGCGAAAGCAGGTCCTGTCAAAGAGTTGCCAAATAAACGTAACTTGACAAAATCACCTACATCACCATATTGGACAGTAAATCGCCCAACATGCTCCACTGTGGATTGATCACCCGTTCCAGTAAAAGGTACAAACTCCGGTACCCTAAACCCTCTTGGGAACGGATACATTCTATCCACCCACTCCGGATACGGCTTTCGATAAACAGGTGGCATCGTTGGTCTCATACCAAAACCAAACTGCTCAGCCAACAACTGTGCCATCTGATCACGGAGTGTATTCACATCATGCCCCCCTTGGTGCCCTCCTAGTGGTATGAAACCGCCGGGATCCACGCCTTGCATGTTCATAGGGGGTGGGATTGGTTGCGGGTACCCACGTGGTGGTACTGGGTCAACATTGTTCGGACCCAAACCAAACCCAACATTAACAGGAGCCATGTATGGTATGGCTTCTGAAATGTTTTGTCGAGCAACACCTTGCACAGGTGGCGGTTGCTCAACATGAATATGAGATGAAGTGGCGTGACTCACGCCGACATTCAACCTTTGAGGTGTTGCTACAGTGGCTACCACCGGTGGTGTAGGGTTCACCGGGCGGGGCTGCTCACCTCGACCACCACCGTTGGATGGAAGGTTAATGTTTTCACTTTCAAGATTTGAAAAGTCTCGACCATCTGAAGACAAAGCCCTAGTTTGTAAAACTGGTCTATTCAACAATTGCCTAAACTCGCCCAAATCATTCGTATTTTTGTTTACCAACTCAAACAATTGAGCAAATCGTCTATCTACGCGGGAATTGAGACAATCAACTTGAGAGTTTACCTGATGAGCCATAGCTCTGGCTTCCTCTATCAACCGGCGGCTCTCTGCCATCATTTGGCGGTTTTCCTCCGTTGCTTTGCGGTTCTCCTCCATCATCTGATGAAGAGACACCACTGCCTCGCCTAGATCTGCATTTGGTGCCATGTTTGGCACCTCTGCTCCAGCATTGTTTCCTCCTGCTTGGTCAACTTCAACGTTAACCAACTGCCCCTCCTCCACAACACCTTGTGGAGGATCACCATCCTGAACCCTTCGTCGCGGAGCCATATCGAACACACGTTGTCCCACCAGGCGTGCCAATTTGTTTCAGGTGGAATTTCGCGTGATCAATGCACCCTGACTTCAAGAAAACGGAAAACGATGTTACTCGGTTCACACCTCTTCAAACACTGTTCGAACGAGGGTGTTCGATGCATACATCAAAGGAACTGGCTACTTTTACCTCTACTCCTATGGAGATTCCTTGAGAGCTCCGCAACTATTGACTACAACTAACAGAGAAGCCTCGTTGGAGGGTCCCTGGTGTTACTGCTACGGTTACTATTCTAGAGAGAAAAGATAAATTTTGACGAGACTTGTTGTGGTATGATTTGTCTGTCCCTCGTCCAGAGTCTTGCTGCCAGTTTTGTTGTGCCTCACCCTCTAACCGCCTTCTCTCTCTCTTCCCAAAAATCAGCTCCACGTAGCATCCAGTAACTTCCTCGAGCGTTCTTTGCAAGTCAAGTGTTGCTTTTGGTAACCACCTCGCACGTCATCATGTCACTTGACCATTGGACGGTCACCGTACACAAAACAAGTTGGATGGCATCCATGTTGACTAAGACAACAGTCCATGGATGGTACGCATATTAAATGGTCACCATACCCTAGCATCATCCATTAGGTTTTTGACGGGTTCCATTACATTGGACACTACCATCCATTATGGATTTTGGATGGTATCCATGTATTTGGACACTACCATCCATTATGGGTTTTGGATGGTATCCATGTATTTGGACACTACCATCCATTATGGATTTTGGATGGTATCCATGTATTTGGACACTACCATCCATTATGGGTTTTGGATGGTATCCATGTACTTGGACACTATCATCCATTATACCTATGGCCTGACTCGATAAATTGGACCATTCATGTACACATTGACCAATTACTTAGATTGGCCAAGCTGTTCACACAAGTAATAATTAATGAAAATTATTTTGGTGTAAACAGGTGCAGAGCGATGGGATTGGGGACTTCTCCTCCATACCCGTTGCCCAAGTTTGTTATAAGCTCGCCACCTCTAGTTTAGTTTCCCCTCCTTCAATTGCTACCTAAGCTAAGCTGATCAAGTACTGATCCATTTGTTATGTTATGTTTCAGAAGTCAGAACGATGGCTAGCTTTTTTGATGAGGCCTGCAGTATCTTTCTTTCTTGTAGGGAATTGTTGCAGCATAATCTGTTTGCTTTTTATCTTTGGCTTCAGTAGTGCTGCCGTGTTCTTGTAATTGTAATCATCACTCCAAGGAACCACAAATGCCATCTCAATCAATCTTGTATTGTTCGTTCCTTTCTTCTTTTGTCAATCTCGTTATGCATTCCAGATTTCTTTTAAAAAAAAAAAAAAAAAAAATCTCGTTATGCATAATGCTCTTATCTTCTTGCACCATTTTATCGAAATTGCCGCCCACACTACTCCGATTCCTACTTCCAAACGGGGATAAGGTTTCAAGTATGAACCGTTTTCATTATTAAAAAAAAAAAAAAAAGTATGAACCGTTTCATTTGATCAACATGCATTCAAACAAACTCATAAAGAAACAAATCACCAGGAAATATAGAAAAACTATGGGTTATCTTTGTTTTCGTGGCGGTTACAACTTACAAACTATCAAACGCAACTAACAAAACAAGTGTTGCAAATTAAGGCCTAAAGCTGAAACAAGCATGCCGCCGGTCTCCGGACCAGCTGCCGGCGTTTCCACAATTTCCTCCGCCACTCTACTTTTACCCTAACCCGCAAAAAAAAAAAAAAAAAAAAGCTTCCACTATACCTATTACACTTTTTTCTCTTTCAATTCGTGAACATGTTGTTCACCCTAAGATTTGACAAGAAAAAAAGACATAAGAGTACCCACCTAGTCCCCCAAACCAACAAAACGAAAGTGTGACATGGAGCAGAAGTAGGGAGGAAGGGAGAGTACAAAAGGACCACCAAAAAAGGTTAAAGATACTATGCTTAGCACACCCAGGCCATAATTAAAGTCATTGCATCTGAAGACCATCATCAGTTTGGGTTCATCTGTTGGCAGGCAGGCCGAGGGGGTAAAAGGGGGGCTCTGAAGGAGGCAGCATCACCACAAAGAAGGTCTCCCATGGGTCTGTAAGATTCGGCCGAAAGAAAACCATTCCTTCATCCCAAGCAGCGAGTGCGAGTTTACCCCGAAAGAGCCCGAGTCCCAAACGATCCCGGGGAGACAGCTCATCTGGAACTGGAAAATATGCTAATTATCCAACGATCAAATATCCAGCAGATTGAATTCTCAAATTCAAAGTCTGACTGCGTAGAATTAAACTGGAAGGGCAAATTCAGGGGAACAGTGTCTAAAGCCCTTGTATAAAAGTTGAAGACCAAAACAGCTTGATCAAACTCCGCAGACCCGTACTGATTCGAATAACCTTGTCCTAAGATTAATATCTTGAATTGTCGCCCTACCAATGCCTCTGGTATGGCTGGCTATGATAAAAACATGCATCGTCACGAACATTTAAAAACCCCACCCACCTCGATGTGCACGGATTGAGGATTATCATCTGCCACATACGGTTGAAACACAAATGGCCCGTAGAAGAACCAACAAGGTCAAACTCCTCAAGATTAAGGTCAAACTTCTCAAGATTATCGGCACGTGTGGTTGATGCAGCATATCATGACCAGGCCAGTCATCGAAGAACACCTGCCCTACAAGAAATTTTTTATGAATAGGATAGTCTTCTTCGGTTCCCTACCCTAGCTCTCTCCATGAAGACTTCCTGGACAGCCGCACACCAAGTCTTAATCCTAGGACAAGGTTATTCGAATCAGTACGAGTCTGCGGAGTTTGATCAAGCTGATTTGATCTTCAACTTTTATACAAGGGCTTTAGACACTATTCCCCTGAACCTACCCTTCCAGTTTAATTCTACGCAGCCAGACTTTGAATTTGAGAATTCAATCTGCTGAATATCTGATCGTTGGATAATTACATGTGGTCTTCATGAGCACGACGTAGCATATTTTCCAGTTCCAGATGGACTGTCTACCCAGGATCGTTTGGGAGCTTCAAAGAAATTTTTTATGAATAGGATAGTCTTCTTCGGTTCCCATGAAGACTTCCTGGACAGCCGCACACCAAGTCTTCGATACCAATGAAAAGCGGAACAGGATGGAGGAACTTGGAGAGTATTTTGCCCACAATATCAACAGGTAGGTAGACTAGTCCGCCATTTCCTACAATCGAGAAGAAGGTGATTCAGAACAGAGGGAAAATGCCTAGAAAGGTAAGGGAGAAACTGACGAACAAACCAACTGAAAAATGACGGCTTGTAAAAGCCTACCAAACAACCAGTTAACTCAAGGACGGACGGACAAGGATCTCACCTCAGAATCTTGCGACCAGCGTCTATTTCTTTCCAACGGCGGGAGAGGCTGGCCGGAGCTCCGACTCAAATCCCTAAAAACGTGAGTGAGACGGAAAATCAGGAACGGGAAACACCCAGATTGAAAGATCAAGAACAGATAACAACGAATTGAGGGTTGGACGATTAGGATCTCACCTTAGCTTAGCAGAAGAAGAGTATCCTCCCTCGGTCGATAACACGAGCAGCTGCCTCGCCTCTATTTGTGGCGCAATCGAAAGCTTTTCGGACAAACGAGCAAGCAATTAACCCTAACCGACTCCCACGCAGTCTTGCACTAAGTCTCGGGCTGCAAAAGGTTTGGGCCGGTGGCCCATTGGGAAACTCTTGCATGGTCGGGCCGTAGAGAAGGAAGGCTGTTGGGCCATATACCCGGCCTTCAATCAAAGGCTTGCCGGTTTTAGTGAAGATCCATGAGCAGTGGCGGATCCAGGGCTGGGCCAACCCAGGCCCCGGCCCAGCCCTCTTTCGGATCCAGAGTTAGTTTAGTGTTTATAAAATTTTTAGATTTAGGTATTTGGTCCAATGCTACTTAAATTCCTGACTAGTTTTATTTGATAATAGAATTTTGTGTAACTAGAAAAATGGTTCAGATGAACATATTCAAACCATTACTCTAAATTTATACTAAATTTTCTATAGCCCCAATGACTTTATTTGAAAAAAGACATGATAACCTAAAAGTGTAAGGAAAGAAATAAATACACAAAAAAAAGAAAATAAAACAAAAAGAGATAAGCATTGAATACTCTTATTATTATTTATTATTAACTATTGAACGGCCCAAAAAGAATCAAAGGCTGGATTGGTAGGCCATCAAGTATGTATGGCCGATTGCCACTTACTACTTGGCACTTGCCAAATCAACACAACTTATAATACGGGGTGGTTTGGATCCTTTAATCCTGGAAATGATGTATTACGAGAATGTGTGTATCGTAGATTATATGTATACTAAAAATGTGTGGTTTTGAAAATTCATTGTTTGGAACCCGTAAAAGAAGAGAAATTTTACAACGCTAGGTGCTATAGGGTTGTATAGTACATTTACGTTATGGTACAACTTCATATTGTACCTATACTTTTTGTACAAATCCTTTTATGGTACAACTTGAACTTGTACCTTTATGTGATGGTACAACTTCAAGTTGTAAAGTTGTATCATAACATAATGGTACAAATTGCTTTATGGTACAACCTAAACTTATACATTTAATGTTAAGGTACAATTTTAAATTGTACATTAAAGCACCAATACTATATAGTTTAGTAGAAGTGCTCGAGACTAGGTAGGGGAAATAGTGAAAAGTGTTTGAAAAACATGAATGAAAACAATAGAGGTGGTTTGTCAATATAGTTGTTAATATGATATTAGTCGGTATAATCGGATTCAATTTGTCATGATATAAATAAGTTGTAATGCTTTCTATAAAGTGAGACTTAAAATTGCTATTTGCTTTTAAAAAAAAAATTGTATCCAATTGGATCCCGTTTCTGTCTCTAAATAAAACGGTTGTCATTTTAGTAATATCAATTCATGTGTAAATGTTGGATGTTGATGTTAAGTATTGTATTTAAATACGATGATTTGTCATTTCATTTGTAATATTTTATTTTATTTAAATAACGATGTAGCTTGTAGAGAATATTGTCTTGAAATATGTTATATATACAAGCAATTCATTTGCTGTTAATAAATTCTCGCTTCTTTGACTTATTTTTGTTAAAACCAACGTAAAACGATATGTATAAACCGTATCTTGGTCCGACTATATCACTTGCTAAATCGATGTAATTGTATAGACTGATTTGACAACCTTAATCCTCGGGGCTAATATTACTGGTGGAATTACTTATAGTTTAGGGTGTGGCATTAAAAAACAATAGAATGATTGATTATCAATTTTCAAATGTCTATGAATAGATGTTATAAGTAAGGTTAGGTCGTGGTGGGTTGTCTCCTTTCCTCTTGTTTACATTATTATTCATGGGAATGGAAATTGTTGGAGTTTTCCTTGTTGGGCCTCCTTCATGTCTCTCTCCTTGTCTGTTTATCTTTGACCCCTCTCCATCAGAACCTAGATGCACAAAAATAAGGGGGATTTTCATCTAATGTTAGGTGGGAATTAAGATTTTGTGATGATGATGATGGTTCTATCTTTGGTTTTGGCATGGATGATGGACATGCACCCTTCTCTTCCAATTGTGTATGCCCTATCCTTTCAAGCTCATTTCATTTTTCAACTATGGTTCTAGTGATTAGATCTAAATCAATCACCTGCAATTTAGTGGCGTAGTCGGAGTTCGAGTTTAGTGGGGTCTCATTTACGAATGATAATATAATAGTGTGTCCGATCAAGTAGTTATTTATCAAATTACGAATTATTCGATTGTGTCGATACTTTTCGTACAATTAACAATTAAAAGTGACATTTCGATAACTGGCTAA
Source organism: Linum trigynum (assembly GCA_964030455.1). Lineage (NCBI taxonomy): Eukaryota > Viridiplantae > Streptophyta > Magnoliopsida > Malpighiales > Linaceae > Linum > Linum trigynum. Next base: position 55,920,751 of record OZ034817.1, on the reverse strand, counting down.
TAAACTATTTACCCGAACTAATCATCATCGTCATTCGTCCCTCTTCATTTGTCCAATCCATTTAAAAGGGCAGAGCCCACAGGCTACATTTGTGCTGGCCCACTAATTGAGGAGAATGACTCTTCGCACCCACGGCCCATGTAAGGCCCACTAAATCAAACCCGACTTGGCGATCCATTCGAAAGAGACCAAGATCCTTTGCGGCCGAACGTGGCACGCACGATCGATGTATTTTTATAGTCAACAATCGATGTTGTATATATTCGTCTTCTTTTTCTACCATGGATCAACTATAAATTACGTGTCTAGTTAATTATATTCGAGAAGAAACCTTTCGAATGTGATTTGGGACGACAGTTCCACAAATAGACTAATTGTGAATCACGAGGTTGTACAAATAGACTAATTATTGATTGTGAGCTTGCAGTAAAGCACTTGAATGAAAACTATGGATCACGAAGTTGTACAAAGAGACTAACTATATGAATCGTGGGCTTGTGTGATTAATGATCCAAAATAGATTATGATGAGCTTGTACAAAAGACACGTTTAAAATATACTAGACATGTGATAGAAGAACCGTGTAAAAATAGTTGCAAGGATTAGAATGAAATCACACTAAAGTCGTCAATAATATGCAATTCAATCGATATAACTAACGAATATATTAAATATTGTAGTGATTTATATTTACTTGGTATTGGTGAGTATTGAAGTATTGAATGGTATTAAGAACTGAGATCTATAAATACCAAAACATCAGGAAATATAAAAAAAAATATACAATTAATTAAATAGTATTCACAACCTATGGCCATTCCTTCATTTATAAGACTAACTCCAACCCAAGGATGCAAATTAGGAGAAAGGAATGTTTTTCCGCTTTTTCCTCTCCAACCCACCTAAAAATTGGCTTGCGAATTTGGAGAAGTGGGCTTGGTAGTGGAGTGGAGCAAAAAGTGTTGGGAAGACAAATTTACTTTCTTAATTTTTGATTGGCTGATATTGAGTTGGGAAGGCAAATTTAGAAGGTTTAGGGTTGGAGCAAAAAAGTGTGTTTGGGAGGTAAAAATGTACATTCGAGAGCTTGAGAGGCTAAATATAATGAATCGCTATTTGCCGCCCGTCTATTTACTATTTGCCGCCCGTATATTTATGAAAAATGTCTATTTTACCATTCAACACTTAAAAATCCTAACTAAAACTGCCCATCCCGCCGACGAAATTGTTGGCCGGATTTTGTGTCGCCGACCGCTATTGAAAAACAAACTCACCGCCTCACCTTCCTTTTTCTTCCCTCAAATTCCGCCAATAATTCGCCAACAATTCGGGCGACGATTTGCTTCCTTTTTCTTTTTAATCTAATGGCTACTAAATTAATTAGCATGGTGCTAAACTCCTTAATGGTAAGCGAACTAGCACCCGGCTCTCCTTCCTTACATATGCTGCCATTGTATTATTTCCCCTCTCTTTATCCACAAAGAAAAGAAATTTAATGTCCACTTAATTGCTTTCAAATTTCCAAATGGATGGACATTATATAATCTTAATCTCCACGACTAAGTATACACACCAACTTCAAATCTTCACAAAATCACCCCAAAAAAAATAAAAAAAAATGGGAACCAATACTCCCAACAACGAGAAGCCGCCGACGGCGGCGGCGGCGAAAAGCTACGCCCCACTGTTCGACACAAACAGAAGAAGCACCAAATCACAGCTCCTCAACAAGCTCTTCGCCGCCACCGTCCTCCTCGGGATCTGCTCCATCTGGTTCTACCGGTTCACCCACCCGGCCCCAACCACCCACCGCTGGGTCTGGGTGGGAGCTTTATTTGCGGAGATCTGGTTCGGCCTATACTGGGTCCTCACCCAGGCCGGCCGATGGGACCCGGTCTTCCGGTCCACCCACAAGGACCGGCTCGCCGATGCCCACCCGGACAAAACCCTCCCGGGTGTCGACGTCTTCGTGTGCACCGCCGACCACACGATCGAGCCCCCGATCCTGGTCGTCAACACCGTGCTCTCCCTCGTGGCGTACGACTACCCGCCCGACAAGCTCGCCGTCTACCTGTCCGACGACGGTGCGTCGGAGTTCACGCTCTACGCGATGCTGGAGGCGGCGCGGTTCGCCCGGTGCTGGGTCCCTTTCTGCGGGAGGTTCGACGTGAAGCCGAGGTCGCCGGAGGCGTATTTTGCGGCGGCGGCGGCGGGGGAAAAGTCAAAAGGTGGCGGTGGTGGTGGGTGGGAGGAGGAGTTGGTCGCCGTCAAGGTAACGTTATATAATAATAAATATAAAATATCGTTCTGTTATTTCGTCGGCTTTTGTTCAAAGGCGGCCGGATTTCAGTGGATATGAGATGATGGGTGTCGTTGTTTCGGTACTGTAATTGTGTTTTTTTTAATGGGTTTTGTTTTTGTCGTTATATGGTAGTTTTTGTCAAACATGGAGGTGGTGTAGTGGGCGGGCTAGTAGAGACTAGTTCAAGAATGCAAAATTTTCAATTCAAAATCTAATGGGATATATAGGTCATTACTAAAACTGTGTTAAAAATTGTTAAGGGGAAGTTTTCTTTTCTCAATTTAGTCACCATAGACTTTTAGTGAATATGGAAGAACCAGATTTTAATGGACTAGTTTGGTCTTGTTGTAGCTTTTGTAGTAGTTTTTGGCTGAAATTTTGAGAGAAACACTTTAAGAAAAAAATAGTTGAGTGTTTGGCTGGAAAACTAGTAGAAATGCTTTTTAATATAAGAGGTTATATAAAATGATTATAAATGATGTATAATATAAAATATGAATAAAAATTCTAAACAATAAAAAGTAGTCAAAATGGATCTTGTTATATTTTTTTTATTAAATATTATAATTTATTTTATTTTTAAAATGATATAAATGAAGAAAAATTATATTTTTTGCAATAAAATTAAAATATGGTAAGAATAATATTGTATTTTCAATACAGTTTTTCGTAGTAGCTCCAAATCGGAGTTTATGCTTTTATGTTATACAAAATCACTTTTTCAGCTTTTCGAAAGTCAAACTTTTGGAGGTGTTTGACGTTGATTCAGCTTTTAAAACCGAAAAATCACTACTAAAAATCGGGCCAAACATAGAGCAACAAATAATGGGAAAAACTGGTTTGCTTGCTACTTTGATTAGAACACATACAAAGACCAATGTTCCAATGTTAAACGGACAATATAACTCCTTACCAGCTTTCTTTCGGGCTTCATTTTATATCAAATGGTCCATATCGAATTTCACTCGTAACAAAAGATATAGTACATTATTGACGGTTTTATAAATGATAATTTTCTCTAGTTCTTATATAAGGATTATTAGTGTATTAAAAGAATGAAAGAAGAAAGGAAAATCAATTGAGTGTTGACATGTGAAGGGAGAGGCATGATCCCTACAATCAAGGTTTGTTCATCCTGTGTTATATTCTCTTGATTAAAAAATGAAGGACCCTTTTTATTCGTACCATTTTCTTAATGTTGGGTAAGAAAACCAAGAATATATATATATATATATATATATATGTCATATGCGTGCATAAGGGTAAGGCCATCACACAACTTATATATTTTCGAAATTCGTAAGTTTTTTTTTTAACATATTCATCTAGGAAATTAAATACTTGATATATGAGGAATACATGTATGGGGTCGTTTGAAAGTTTAGACTGTTTTTGTGAGATTGTAATTATCATACTTGTATTATTTAGAGTACATAATTTTTAGTTCTTTTTAATACCCAATAAATGCATTGTTTTTGTGATCTAACACATATAATCACTCAAAATAACTGATTGTCATATCTCGTATATTTTAGTTGAAATGGTTGAGATAGTTGTGTTGAGATCGCGTTACATACTTACATCTCAATTTTCAACTCATGATGCGTGACATACACAATCACACATACCAAACACCGTATATTACAATATCAATACATGTATTTACCACAATACATTTTGCGATAACGACTTCCAAATTTTTTATATTTTTGTTAATAATGACACATCTCTCTTTTTATCTTCATCTCGACCAGAAACAATACGAAGAAATGAAGGATCGAATAGAAAGCGCAACCCAGTTGGGTCGAATACCTGAAGATGCACTTTTACAACACAAGGAAGCATTCTCCCATTGGGATGGTAACAACAAATATTCATGGCGACGTGACCATCCCACCATTCTCCATGTATAATTACACCCTTTTTTTACTACTCCACAGCTTTGATATATCAACTTCACCAGCTCAAATTTGACCGTTACTTTCCCAGATTTTGATCGACGGCAGAGACCCACCACCTGCCGACGGCGTGAACGGCAGCTCCTCCCTGCACCTCCCCACTCTCGTCTACCTGGCCCGGGAAAAGAGACCCCAGCACCACCACAACTTCAAAGCAGGCGCCATGAACGCACTGGTACGCGCGTTCATTATGTTAATACGCGGTATAAGATTCATTATTGAAAGGAGGAAACTCTGTTATTATTATGTGTGACTAAGAGGTCCTAATAATTAAGTTTGATAAGCAACATAGTGTCTGATCCATGTGCAAAATTTAAAACCTCATATGAGAGTCTTTTCGTTTGAGGAAGTATGAGATCAACGGGTTCTTGATGCGATACGCAGATAAGAGTGTCGTCGAAGATCAGCAACGCGCCGATCCTGCTGAACTTGGACTGCGACATGTACTCCAACGACCCTTCCACGCTGCGGGACGCCCTCTGCTTCTTCATGGACGACCGCAAGAATCACGACGTGGCATTTCTGCAGCTCCCACAGATGTTCGACAACGTTACCAAGAACGACATCTACGGTTCTTCCTTGCTTGTCATCTCTCGAGTATGTCGTTTCATCTTAACCGTAGATTTTGACTACACTTGGAACTGAAAAGTGCAATTTTACGGGGGAAAAAAAAACGTTTTTGGTAAACCTACAAGTAGTGCAGAAATACAAGTTGTTAAGTTTTAAAACGCAATTTTGACTGCATTGTATGAATGCATGCATACATGACGATTGGGGTGATAACGATTTTGTGTTTTGATTCATGAAGGTGGAATTCCCTGGTCTGGATAGTTTCGGAGGTCCAATGTATATAGGATCCGGCTGCTTCCACAGGAGAGACGTTCTCTGCGGCCGAGACTTTGATCCCAGTGGATCCAAACTTGATTGGACCAACTATGGCAGAGATCATGAACATACTGTGGAACAATTGGAACGAGAAGCCAAGCCTTTGGCAGACATTGCTTCCGATCATAACACTTTATGGGGAACTGAGGTTTGTTACTATCATAATTCATAATACGTATCTCAATACTCATATTCATCCCGCACCAAATGTGGGTAGGAGCGGATCTAGCCACTCTTATATGTAATGGAGAAAAAAAAAATATATGCACAATTTTACTTTGTACGATATAAAACAAAGGGAGAACACTTTATGAATAAAAATAGTGATAATTAAATTGGTATTTGAGTCTAACAAGTTAAAAGATCAGGTCCAGCTAGTTGAAGAAAAGTCAAAAACAGGTAGATATTGTAGTGAATTGAGATAAAAATGAGCCAAAAGTGGGGCAGGACGAGACAGAACTAGTCGGAAAGTAGATATCTCCATGCCCTGTCCCACGCTCTTGCGGGTTGGTTAATACCCGTCCCATCGAAGGTCATATGTCGGGTAATTCCCATGCGGGACGGGCTCAAATTGCCAGTGATAGGGGTCGTCTAAGCGCGCCTCAGGCACTGGAGTAAAATTAGTAATTTGTACTACATGATGGGTGAAATAACAATTCGAAAACATTTTCACACTTCAATTCAAATTACTAATAAATTACTCAACATGTGTGTGTTTCCCCCCCGTCTCCAGATGGGTCTGAAATATGGGTGTCCAGTGGAAGACGTGATAACGGGGCTGTCGATCCAATGCAAAGGATGGAAGTCGATGTATTTCGACCCCAAGAGGGAAGCATTCTTGGGGAAGGCGCCGACCACATGGCCGCAGACATTGGTACAACATAAGAGGTGGTCGGAAGGCGATTTCCAGATCCTGCTGTCAAGGTTCAGCCCTGCTTGGTACGCAAGTGGCAGGATCAGCATTGGCCTCCAGATGATGTATCTTTGCTACTGTTTATGGGCTCCCAACTGCCTGGCTGTGCTCTACTACTCCATCATCCCTTCACTCTGTCTCCTCAAAGGCATCCCATTGTTCCCTCAGGTAAACCTACAACATCATGTGCTAGCTAGCTCGATATATGTTAGACGAAGAAACTGTTAGTACGCGGTATAAGATTCAAATAGCTCTTGATATGGTATTGGGGTTTTCGGGGAGCTATAGATTGTTTTTATTCGAATCATAACCATCCTCATCTGTTAAGAACGTGGAATTCGAACTTGTGCAAACTTCAAACTGGCTCATATGAGTTAATTTTTGTTTGAGAGGGGCATGTTAGCTTAGTATGTGGTATAAGATCCATTATTAAGCCTCTTTCAACACCTCCATTTATCAGAAGATGTTCAATTATGGATCATATACCGTTTACTAGCACAATCCTCAAACGAAAGCCGACTCATTAATGAGTTTGAAGTTTGCAGAGGTCGGGATACCATGTGATTAGCAGAACATATATATGCGGGTCATCGCGAGATTTCAACGGGTCACCAGATGTGGTTAGATCGGGTGACTTCGGTTTAGAGTATTTTGCTTTGGGTATACCACGGGTATTCTAGAAGACTTTTCAGGCACAAAAAGGCTCTGATACCATGTCAAGATTCATTTGGTCTCAATAAATCGAATTGTTGGGATATATTCAATTATAAATCATATACCATTTTCCTAACAGGAAACTTACTTGCTCTTCTATAAACCATAACCTGCTGCTGCAGATTTCAAGCCCATGGGTCTTGCCATTCGCATACGCGGTGGCGGCCAAGTACTTGTACAGCCTGGCCGAGTTCCTCTACTCTGGAGGCACCATCCTTGGATGGTGGAACGAGCAGAGGACGTGGCTGTACAAGAGAACGTGCTCCTACCTCTTCGCTTTCGTGGACACCATCCTGAAGACGATGGGGCTCGGAGAGTCGGGGTTCGTGATCACGGCCAAGGTGGCCGACGAGGACGTGGCGAGGCGATATGACAAGGAGATCATGGAGTTTGGAGTGTCTTCCCCCATGTTCAACATCTTGGCCACCATTGCAATGCTCAACTTGTTTTCCCTCTTTGGTGTGGTGGTGAGGTGTTTGGTGGCTAAAGATGGTGTGGGAGTCAGAGTGGTGTTTGATGAGATGGGGTTGCAGTTGTTGCTTTGTGGAGCTTTGGTTCTTATCAATTGGCCTCTTTACCAGGCGGTTTTCTTCAGGAAGGATAAAGGCAGGATGCCTGGTTCTGTTTCAGCTACTGCTTTGGTCTCTGCCCTTGTTGTTTGTACTAGCTTTGTTTTCTTGTATTGAGAATCTAGGGGATGAGCTAGGTTTTCATATTTTTGTTGTTAGAATAAGGTTTCCTTAACAATATTGTTGTCTCTTTAGGGATTTGCTTCTTTCACCAATGGGATTGGTTTTCCTCAAGGTTCTTTCACTCTTGAAAATATTTTTTTTTTTGGATTATAGATATCTTTTTCTGACAACGTGATATGTACTAATGATTAACTCATGATTTTGTTTTGTGGTGATGCTCAATCGATTATTTTTCATGTGCTATTCAGAAATGCGAATCATGCGATGATGAAAACTTTCGTAAATCTGTCAGTTTCATGTCAGTTTGTTTGTGGAAGTTGTACGATGAAAAAAACTCTAGAATAGAACTGTACACATATCTATTTATTTATTCATGGAATATCTATAAAAATACAAATTTACATGCAAAAGTTTTGGGACTTTTTTGGTTACCTAACAAGTGTTAGTTGGATAATGTTGGATTAGGATAACAAATAAAAAATGTCAAAATACTTTCCCAAGATCTTATCAATAATAATTATTTTTTACTAAAATCATGCTTATTCTCCCAATTAATCCATAGGTTTAAAAAAAAATCAATTAATGAATGGTTAAAAATTATTTTTATTGATTCATTGGTCACAAATTGGCTGCAAATTACAACATTAGAAAATTAACGGTCTTTTTGTGGAGCACGGCGGCCCAAACATAACGGGCCTGGGCCCAACCTCCGGGTGTAAACTTGTCAACGGCTGACGGAACCACGTAAGGAGGGATTCCAATGTACTTCAGCACACAGGATCGCAGCCACTTACGGCGAGACTGACACGACCGAAGCCTCTTTCCAGAACTGAAATTGGACGAGGATCGAAGTACGCTTCCTCCTTTGGGTTTTGATTCTCCGATAAATAGTTGAAAGGGGGAGACCCCGGAAGAAACCGCGCTGATCGAATCACCGAAAAATCTTGCCAAGGTAAACCAAAAGAATCCCTCAGTTCGTTCTCGATCCAGATAATTTTCTCTCCAATTCCATTTCTTCGTTGAAATTGCTTTGACGATTCTTTCTTCCTCTCCCTATTTATGGAAAAATGGGGGGATGAGGGAAGCCAGAACCCAGGACCAGGAAATGTAGATCTCTGCAAACCCCATTCCAGTCATGTGTTTTTTTTTTTCCTGGAAAGGTTGAAACTTTCGATTGTTTCGGTTGAATTCTGTCAATGGGGTTCTGTCGGGTTCATGTAAATTGACTTCCCAAGCAAACCCATTTCATTTTTGCTGGTTCCCGAAACAAAAAGATCCAAACTTTTTGATTGTTTCAGCTGAATTCTGTGAATGGGTTTCTGTCGGATTCTTGTAATCTGTGTTCTTTCTGTAGATTTTTCTTTTTCCTAGATTCTGCTTAGAAGCTAGAACCCTTTGTGTTCAATTCGTTGCATGCATTTTATGTTCTGGCTAAGTTCATGCATCTGCTTAGAACCCTTTTTCCATGTGCTGTTTGTGGTTTGCAGATGGGAATAATGGGGATGAGAGGCGTTCTCGCTGTCGTGCTGCTGGCGGTTTGTTTGAGCCCACAAGCGGTTTCGGGCATCAGATTTGTGATTGACAGAGAAGAATGCTTCTCTCATGATGTTAAGTACGATGGAGACAATGTCCATGTATCCTTTGTTGTGATCAAGTCCGATTCATCTTGGCGTAACAACGCCGAGGGAATTGATCTTGTGGTAAGGCTCTCCATTTTTTGCTGTGCATTGCTTTGCTTGTTCGTTTATCTATAAAGCATGAGTTCTGCTAATGCATTAGATTGTATCTGTATGGATGTTTGAATTGTTCCTATTGAATGGGTGCCATCTTTTTTTCCTGTTGGTTGTGGCATATTTACAGTGAAGAAGAATGATTTGAGCTCTTTTCGTGCCAAACGCGTATGTAGTTCATGAATCTACATACGAGAGACTTTGGTGCCTTCTGTGATATGTGCTTTGCTCTGTTTGCTCTCGCTTCTCCTCGTGCTTTACTTGATGTCTGGGATACAGGATATGTGATCCTGTTGTTTAAGGACACGATTTCGCTTGTTATTTGGTGCATTATAACCTGATGCCTTGTTCCCCCTCTTTAGATTCTGCTTTGGCATTTGCTTCTCTATACAGAGGAACTAGATTTTCCGATTCTCAAAAGTGGTCAATACATGATGAAGCAGCCATTAGTAGTTGTATTCTTTTTTCGATACAGCTCTTAGTTTGCAGTTGAAGCTGTAACCCCTATTTTGTCATATTGTCACAGATCAAGGGGCCTAACGGTGAGCAGATGCATGATTTTCGTGACAAAATCAGCGATAAGCACGAGTTTGTGGCTCGTCAAAAAGGAGTCTATCGTTTTTGCTTCACAAATAAGTCTCCCTACCATGAGACGATAGACTTTGATATTCATGTAGCCCACTTCTCGTACTATGAGGAGCATGCAAAGGATGGTAAGGCATCTTTCTCCCCCTTGTGTTTTATCTTTTGTGTCAAGTATGGTGGGGTGAAGATTCTCATTCCTGGCATTTTGAATTTCTAGAGCATTTGAAGCCTCTGATACATGAGATATCGAGGTTGGAGGATGCGCTGTACAACATCCAATTCGAGCAGCATTGGCTGGAGGCACAGACTGAACGCCAAGCTTTAAGTAAGAATAACTCTGGACTCTTTCTCTACCTTAGAGTTTGAACTGTTTTGGATAGTCTGATCTGGCGTTGTCGAATGAATTCCCAGGATATAGATAGCCTGAAAATTGTTGATTGAAGTAATTGTTAAAATTGCTGATGTATCTGTGTGGACCGCTTATGAAGTTGCTGGTTAACCGTCCACTGCAAGGATGGAAATGTTCTTGAGAGCTCAAAAGACTGCTCGTCCATTTGCATTTGAATTGGATTCTCACTAGGCTTTCAACAACTCTTGTACCGGTATCTTGACCGTTTCTAAATTGAATAATTGATTCAATTTTGGACGCAGTAAATGATGCAATGGGGCGAAGGGCTGTTCATAAGGCGTTTTTTGAGTCAGCCGCTCTCGTCGGAGTCAGTATTCTTCAAGTTTACCTTCTCCGCCGCCTCTTTGAACGAAAGCTGGGCGTCTCTAGGGTCTAGACTCTAGATGACTGCCGACATGATGTACACTTCGAAATGTGCTCTAGTTACTCATCATGTTGTTGGACTCTCTGTTGCATTGCTTAGCGAGAAGAACAAAACTTTGTATACTAGAATCATTTGATCACAATCTTAAGTTATACTGGAAATAACTTCAAAATTGCTTCACCTCTTACTGAGACCAAGTCCCATCAGTTTTTTCACCAGCACTGTGCAGGCTTTCGAGCCAAAATACAAGTAGTCACTAACTAGGCTGATGTGATAGACAAATATTATGAAACTTGTTCTGGCAGGTTTGACCGTTATAATACTACTTGGATAGAAATCTGCTTGAATTTGAACAAGTCCACACTGTTCAGGTGATGCTAAAAGTGAAACCTGGAAAGAATGAGGTTATATATTGCGAAAGAAACCAATTGACCAGTACAGTAGAACGAATTCAGAGGGGCAGATATCACAAAAGCTCTCTACAAGCTCGCAACATGAGAAAATGGGAGAGAACAGATTGGATGACCATATATATAAACTGCATCTTTACAAGATACAAATGACCTTGGTATTTCAAATCATATTTTCCTTTTTGCCTCCACCAAAATCCGCAGTTTTCACAACACCCAAAAGAAAGAAAAAAGAACAACGAACTCCACGAGGATTCATGACCCGCTCTACAGCTCCCCTATCATCTTCTTGAAGAAAACACTTTTATGGTGGGATGACATAACAGTTACATGAAACAGCAGCTTCTTCTGCAGCCAAGAAATTTGTCAAGCTTCTGCTGCTGAACTTTGGATGCAGCAGAACCATTTTTTCTGAAAATAACAACAGGACCACACAAGTATTAGACAAGACGATCACTGGAAGGAAACATTAATGATGCACCCAGAAAGTTTGAAAGCGTTCGTTTGGGATATTCTTAGAACCAGGAATAACAATGGGGTTGTAGTAACTCAATCCCCATATACCTGTCCCACGGTAACAAATTAGGACACATGTCAGGGCAGGACGACCCACTCTAACAAGTGATCAGAGTACAACATCTCCAATTCTAAATGTAAACACAAAGGGAGAACACTTTCTAAATGAACATAATGACATGAACAATGCACCAAAGTATTTGAACTTAAGTGAAAGTAGAATAAAATTGAATAAATATTATAGTGTTGAGACTTGAGATAGAGCGAGGCAGAAACAGGTTGGGATGAGGCATGGAGTAAGGCCCTGCCCCACCTCATGTTGCTCCCCGGGACAGATTGAAGCATGTCGAAATTGTCATCTCTACTAGAAGCATACTTGGCAGGGTGCTACAGTACTATGTGCAGATATTAAATGTTTATCTATACACTTTGACAATAGATTCTACCCTTGATTATAACAAAAGACCACACATCCTACGAAGATACACCTCTTTCAACTACATAGATATTGGCTATGCGTGAAAGTACTATAGTGCTAGTAGTATGCAATGCTAGCATCAAACTATAGGGGATAAGCATGGGACCGGGGGAGGGGGGTGGGGATCAAACAACTTACAGCAGGAGGCTTTCCATGCTCCATTGGAGCCTTAGTATGAGAATCGCCCTTTCCTGGCGACTCTGGTTTGCCACCGGTTTTCTTCTCATCCCTGGCCTTGTTAAAGATCACAGTAAATCCTTCTGCTGAAGCAGGATCATTAACATCCCATTCCCCAAATTTCGGCAATGGCCTACCTCCGTCCTGTTAAAAAGACAGACAATTTTAAGCAACTACCACCAAAAGACTCATAAAATTTCTGAATGTACGGAAGCATCCAAACAATGTAATGAAGCACAAGCACAATGTGACATGGTTTTTATTCCGCTTGCCAAAGCGATTGACCTTCTGGGTCCATATGAATTTCTATCAAACAAGATAGAAACTTACCCAAAACCACATCAAGTAGATGACTAAAAGCATCGAGAAGTTCCACGTATCATGAAGTTCTAAATAACAAAAGGTTCATGGTAACTGAACTAAAGAAGGATTCATCCTCAACCTACACCAGCTTAACTCGATTAACCAACCTTCAGATTGATTCACTATGTATTAGCGAAACAGCAAGTTCATCTCCCTCTCGTGCTTTTCCATTTCCCACTCCACAATCCTTAATTTCTCAACACCAAACATTTTTGTGCTCCAAGTCTAGCAAGGAAGGCTAAACAAACAAACAAACAAACAGAACAGTTCCTGCCCCACCTCGCAAGCTACAGAAAGTAGCAACTTCCACAGCCCTTGAGCCAAGGCTCGGAGAGGGAGAAGACGAAATTTGCAGCCAAAGAAGCATCCAAATGCATAACCCAAGAAAAAAAAAAGTAGCTGAAAGCTGAAGCCCCAGTACTTCCCAATTCCAAATCGAATCAGATGGCTGTTCGTTCTCTCTCCCTTTTATAAAACAAGCAAATAAAAAAGATCGAAACAAAGGGGAAAATACGAAGATTCCCAAAATTCAAGTAAACAAAACTGATCAGCAGCACAGCACCCAGAACCGAAGAACAAAGGAAAAGCGACCCCCGAGGATCGAATCCACATAATTATTCAGCAGCTAAATGGCAAAACCCAATAGAAACCCTTTCATAGCACAACAGCAGCAGATGCCAAAATAGCGTAAAAATAAAAATCTAGTTCGAATCAATCAGAAATCGTAAGCTATGAAGGAGAAAGCTCAAAAGGGGTTTAAAAAAAAAAGTAACGAACTTTACGGCGCTCGTAGGGTAGTATTCCAGCCAGAAGAAGAAGAAAAAAACGAAGACCGAGAAAGAGAAGGAGAGGGAGCTAACATACCGACATGAATTCTAGTGCGAGAAACCTTTGAGCAAGCAGCTGGAAGAGGAGACTTATGAGAGAGAGAGAGAGACAGAGGGAGGAAAAGGAGAAGAAAAGAAAGGAAGAGGGAGAGAAAATGGAGGAAGCGAAAAGAGTTTCCTCTTGAGAGAGAGAGAGAGAAGAAGAATTGGGCCGGGTATTGCCAATTGGGCCTCGCCGTCGCCGTGTTTCGGCATCTCTTCAAAACGCACAAATTTGACGGTAACGGAGAGGTGGGAAAGGTCAGCCAGGTCGCCGTCCGTCGTCGGCGTCAGCGATGACGTGGTGGCAGGAAAACGGGACGGAGGAGTGAGCTGCTGGCAAACGGTGTGATCCTCTTTCTTGAGAAGAGAGAGAAGTAGTTGGTGTACACGGAGGCACTGCCTTGCTGGCACTTTTGCTTTTGTAGGGTCACTCTCCCTTTTGGCGTTTTCGATAAATTTAAAAAAAAAAAAACAAAAAGTTTGTTTTTCTCCTTTTTCTTTTTCCCCATTATTCCGATTCGTGGGATCATGCAAACAACAATCACATTCGCAAACAAAATATTAACTTTTACCGTAATTACAGTTTGTAAATAGGTATTTACAAGACTTTAGTCGTTCGATCGTATTAAATGAATGCAGTGACAATTTTGTAAATAAGATGGAGTATGGGTAGCATGATGTAATTTTACTTTATGAGCTTGCTTAAGAGATCCTCTGGGGACAACCCAAGCTTCCTTCCTTCTTTCAGCCTGTGCAAGGAAAAACAATGAAGGTGACAAAGTAAGAAGGAAGTTGCACACAGTCTAGGTGGTTACCTTACCAACCAAGATGACAATAAGAATCAAATAAAAAGCAGTCGAGCAAAGGGAAAGAAGCATACTAATTACTACACTAAGAGACCAATGAATGAACAGGAAACCAGAATGCAAGAAGCTACCGTTTTCTTTAATTATCTTCTTCAATTCGTTTGGCCTCCAGGAGCTCCTCGCCAACTCGGAAATTTGAACAGACATAAGAGATGATTCTTAGGACAATCCAGCCATACCTTCTCTCTTTCTCTTTCTCTTTCCATTCTCCTTCCTTCATCCTCTTTCTACTTACGGGCACGCTCCCTTAAGATTGTGAAGAAGAAACATATATAAACCATGAGAAGTGATTCAATCCAAAAGGAGAAATGACCACAGAAACGAAGGACTGAACTGGACAAGATACTGCCACAAAGGTCCTGATTTCAGGCTCACAAAATCTTACCTCAGTTCACCTGCTTTTTGTCTCGCTTCTTATCGTGTAAGAGGCTTTGGAGCCTCAACTTTGGTGTTGGCTGGTACCTGAGGACAATGGGGCAAGATTGTTCAATCAGGATAGGATTTCTTACATGTACAATGACGTGAAGCTCCGACAGCGAGAGAGCAATAAGAAGAGAAGGGCAGAGATGAAACAATAATGGAGGAATGTCATATTTGATTATGAGAGAAAGACAAACAATTTCCTACCAGGGGCATTTCATCTACATCTGGGTCTTTCTCATACTCAACTACCCAATTCACAGCAGCTTCAAGACTGGCATAACATTTTAGCAGCCGAAGAAGCTGTCCGATTGAATTTCATTAAGGTATCAATGCTTTTGTAGGAAAAAAGCATTGCTGAGAAGGACCCAAGAAAGAACAATCAAGTGTGCCAAGCGCAAACCAAAGATTTATCATCTCCAGTTATCGTATACAACAATCCAAGTATATGTCTGAACCTTTTTTCTCACTGTCTATAGACAAACTGTATTTCATGATTTGGAAGCCAGTCTACTGAATGCTATGTGCCAGCCTCAATTTCTTTTATTTTCTGGTTAAGGGCCCAGAACATCCTTCAATATACACATTTCATAGTAACAGAATGCATAAAAGAAGTTACAGATGCCTAGTAAGAACTATAGTACGATTATTCCCTTTTCAAAATGACAACAAAATGCATGTCCGGTAACTCAATGAAATGGATATATGGTTTGCAATGTCCTCACCAGAAAAATGAAGTGCCCTGGTTGCCCGTGCCTTTGGGAAACCTATTCCTTCCAGTTCTTCAAGGAGCTTTACATCAACTTCTGGAGCAACCATTTCTTCACAACAAAGTTCAATGGAAACACTCATTGGCTAAAAAATAAGCTTTCAACATATGGACAGTATGTACCTCCTGTTTCTCTAACAACGGAAGTGTACGTACTTCTGAAAGACAGCGGGGAAATCTGCATATCAACTTTAAGAACTTCACCCAGTCCAGAGTTCTTGAACCACAATTTGGGGAGCAAGGCAGGAAAAATTTCCCAGAGCTCTAGCATTCCACTTCAAAAAGTCTGTCATAATCAAGACTAGGAACCACTATGTTATTGTAGGTAGCCATTATATATCCATGAGTTCCCCATCAAGCAACGCCTTTGCAACCTATAACAAACACCAAATTTGCCATGCTGATAAGTGCTAGACGGGTAAATGGCATCACATTTTCCTCCTTTGGTGTCTCAATGACTTTAACTTTTTCATGGCTATAATCAGCCCCTTTTGCATCTCTGTTCCACTCCAATCCCCACATACTACCCCTCTCTCCTGTAAATCCCTCAAAAGCAACTCACAGCTGATAGGATCAATCTCTTCACTGGTCATCATGGCCTTAATGAGAACGTCATAGGTGGTCATATTAGGCAACAGCTTCCTTTGTTTCATCTCTTCAAATAGCTTAAATGCACCTGCAACGTCGCCATCCCCACAAAGGCCTGACACCAGAACATTATAAACTACCACATCAAGTCTCACACCAGAGTGCTCCATTTTGCTCCTCAGTTTGATGGCCTCTGCAACATTGCCTTTCTTGAAGAGCTCGTGCATCAGGGTTGTGAAAGTCGCCATTGTTGGAACAAGTCGCCTTCGAAGCATGTAATCAAGAAGCAGTATTGCTTCTTCAACCTTCCCAGACTTTGCCAGCCCTCTTACCATAGCACTCTCAGCAACATCCAGGGAACTAACCCCAAATTCTTCCATTTCATCTTTCACCCTGAACGCTCCCTGAATATTCCCCATTCTGCACATTTGCTTGATTAGGGTACTATATTGTCTGCATTTTGGAATGATACCATTCTCTAATACATCATGCAAAAGTAGACGAGATTCCTGAAGAGCATGAGTTCTGGTCAGCCCAGAAATAATGGCATCAACGGTGTTGACATCAGGAGAAAATCCAGCCAAATGCATTGTATCCAACAGATCAAAAGCCTTTGCCATTCTACCCATTTCACAGCATGAAGATATAATCATGCTAAATGTGTGCCAGTCAACCAAATCACTATTTTCTACCATCATCTTTTTCAGCATTTTAACACCAACATCCAACATGCCAGCCGTACAAAGACCTAGAAGAAGAGAATGACAGGTTAATTTGTCAGGCAAAACACCTCTCCTCTGCATTATTTTGTAAACATCTGAGCATCTGGATATATCCTTTTGTTTTGAATAACCATGCAGCACAATGTTATAAGTAACCAAGGTAGGGGGAAAGCTACTGCTCAATAATAACCCAGTAAAGAGATCATCCACTTGTGCTGTTTTACCCATCCTTGAGCATCCATTTATAACTGCATTTATTGCAACGATATCAATGTTTCGGACTTTCATTTCCATCTCCTCACACAAGTACAAAGCTGCCTTTGATTGACCAACCTTGAACAGTCCATCGATCAGACAGGTATAGATGACTTGAGTAGATGACATGAATCCCTTTTCTATCATCTTCCCATAGAAAACAAGAGCAGCAACCATTTTACCTTTCCTACTCAACCCAGTAAGAATCGTGGTGAACGCATACTCATCAGGTAGAACATTGTGCTGCAGCATTTCATTTAAGAGGGTCAATGCACCTGACATGTCTCCTACTCTGCAGGTCTCAGCAAGTATAGTGTTACAAGTGATAGTATCGACAGCAAATGGGATGTGATACAGTTTCTCCAATAATTTCCTGGCCTCTCCTAAGTTTCCAGCCTTGCACAGTCCCTTAAGCAGGCTACTGTATGTAAAACAAGAGGGCTGGTGACCAGAATGAATCATTTCATCAAATACCAAGAAGGCTGCCAAAGGATCACTTAATCTAGCAAACCCGTTGATAATAGAGTCAAAAGTAATGGAGTTTGGAACAACATCAACTCTTGACATATGATGCATAAACTCCTTTGCTTCCTGTATCATTCCACCTTTGGAAAGAGAAGATACTAATGTATTACAAATGAAAGAGCTGGCATCATGCCCATCATAATTCATTGCTGCATATAACTTAAATGCTTCAGTAATATTTCCTGCCCTGCACTGATTGTAGATTAAAGTGCTATATATTATACTGTTTGGTTGGAGTCCAGCTTTGTACATTCGACATGCTACTTCCTTTGCAGCTTTTAGCTTTCCAACTCTGCAGAATCCATTTATGAGTGCAGAAAATGTAATGACATCAGGACTTGCACCATCTGCGGCCATATTATTAAGCAACTGCACAGCTTCATCAAGCAACCCATTTTGGCATAACCCATGGATCATTGTTGTGTATGCTATACAACCAGCCGTATCGTTGATCCTCATGTTCTCAAGAAGGTTTCTGGCCAAGTGCAATTTGTTATGTGCGCACAAACCCTGTAAGAGAGTCGCATAGCTAACTTCATTTGGTCTTAACCCTGCTGCTTCCATCAATTTAAAAATTCTGAAAGCTTCTTCAAAATCACCCTGGTCACAGTGGCCCTCAATCAAACAATTGTAAGAACGAGCATTTGGAGAAAGACTGAGCATTTCCATCTCATTGAAAATTCGAGTGGCGATACCTATCTTCCTTTCTTTCACAAACCCGTTAATCAGAGTGTTATAAGTAACTTCACTGGGAGAAATCTTCCTATTCCTCATGTTTCTCAACAGCAAGTAACCTCTAGAACTCTTATTGTTTCTACACAAATCATCGATAAGCATGTTATATGTGAACACATCAGCTGCAATGCCTTTCGATGCCATTTGATCAATCAATCCAAAAGCAACTTTGTACCTCCCTTTCTTGCAACACCAGTTGAGCATAGTGTTATAAGTAACTACATTTGGAACATAACCACTCTCTTCCATCTTCCTCAAAAGGTGCCTAGCTTTGTTAAGCTTTCCTTGTACCCCCAACAAATGAAGCAATATATTAAACGTGGAAACATCAGGACAAATCTTCCTTGCAAGCATCCGTTTAAAAAACAACCACACTGACTCAACTCTACAGCCTTTCACCATGGAAGTAAGCACCAAATTACATGTACGAACAGAAGGGTCAAAGCCTCGATAACCCATCAAGTAAAAAGTCTCCAAAGCACCGTCAACATTCCCTTCTTTCAAGTAGACCTTCATTAGAAGGTCAAAAACTGAAGGATTAGACTTGCAAACAGGGTAGGTGTTCATTATTGCACTGAAAACCGAACTTGAACAAGCACTCATACGGGAGAGATGAGTCAATATCAATTTGGCAGGTTCATACATTCGAGCTCGAACAAGAATGTGAACCGTGATGGCAAACAAGTGAGTGAGGTGATGGAGCTCCAAACCTGGCTGCTTTGTAACCCAGTTGAGAAATTTTAAAGCTAACCTCCCATGAACTGGCCTGAGTGAAGCTAGTTTGTATTCCATGTGATTCAGGGACTGCCAACGGTCTATTGTCAGCAACTGGTAAACGCTCTTCTCCATGTCCACACCTGGAGAACCAACCAAAATTATATAAAAATCCAACCTTCACAAAGCTAGGAATCGCCTTAAAGAAGGACAGGGGGAAAAGAACCTAAAAGCGGCAATTCCACAATGCTGAAGGGACATTTACACAGCAAGGAGATTCTACCTGGTGTTGATGAGCATGAAAAATTCGTCCGCTTGCTGCTATCATATTTGGAACTTCGTTTTGCAGAGTCGGAGAATCCCGTATGGCAAAACAGTCTGAAGTTCGAAACTTTGCCGGGAACTCGAAAGACTCTTTTGGTTTGGGCCGCGTAAGAAGTTAAACGAGGACAAGGCATCGCCGGAGAGTTCGTATGGTGACTTTTTGAGTTCTAGTCTTGTTGCAGCCATGCCAATCGGAAAATTACCAGAGCTCGAAGAACTGTAATTGGTGCTGGGAAGGCGGAGGAGTGGCAGCAGAGTGAAGC
Organism: Linum trigynum; assembly: GCA_964030455.1. Lineage (NCBI taxonomy): Eukaryota > Viridiplantae > Streptophyta > Magnoliopsida > Malpighiales > Linaceae > Linum > Linum trigynum. The sequence goes on along the minus strand of OZ034817.1, from coordinate 55,901,205 downwards.
AAATGGAGATTGAGATTTTGGGCGAAGGTGAAGGCAGCTAGGGTTGAGGCAGACGGCTGAGTGGAGGGGCTCTGATGGCGGCGGCGGCGGCGGGCAGGCGGGCGGGTGAGAGATTTTACGGTGCGACTGGAGAGTGATGGAGAAAGGAGTTTCCTAGTTTCCTACTACTTGCGACTGGCGAGGGAAAGCAGCACCGCGTCCAGCTGTTGCATTTCATTCTTGAGCACTTCTCAGAATTTACCAGACTATGTGACCAAAAGACACAAAATGTTTATGTTTGCTTTTTTGCTTGTCAAACAAGACGTTAAGCCACAATGATTCCTTTTGAGATATCATGGAGTCTAATCAAAATCTCTTTCAAATCATTTGCGTGATTATCTAATTATCGAGATTTTGAAGCTGCAGACACAAATTTTTGAGTAGAAAAACGACATATGTGATTTGTTCCTTTCATTCAGATCATATGTCTAAACACTCATCCTAAATGTTAACCTCATACACAAAAGTAATAACTACAATTGAAATGAGCAAGTTGGGAGGACAAGAATGTGAGAAGAATTTGCTCATCTCCAAATTAGTCTTCCTATTCTCTTTATAGTCCATATTTAGAAGAAGATAATATTTTAAAAAAAGAGTAACAATAGTGTGTCTACAAATAACTATTGTTTCCTAATCGATGTAATGGGTTCGATTTTTGTGACCGACTCTCTACCGTTTTGAAATTCTCATATTCAACTTAGCGTCAGACCAAAAATATGGATATCCAGATGATGTTTGATTTGCAGTTACCACCGGCGACAGGGAGCTTCACCAGAGCAAGTTTGTGACCAACGGAGAGGATGGCGCCGGATGCCAGTGCAAGGATTTGATCAAGATGTCATATTCTACCCAATTTCCAAATTTCGTGCTTCGATTTCATACCCTTGTCAACCTTTTTAACTTTCTTTCACAACTGTGCCTAACTCGTTCCAACAGAGAGAAATAGAGCCAGCAGAAACTAACAATGTTTAATGATAATAACTGATATAAACAACCAAAAAGGTAGATCCAAATAGTTATCTACATAAACTGGCTTAGGCCTTGGTGGAAGAAACGCCCTCACATTATTCCCCTTCCAAACCAAACAAAACCATTTGTACATTTCTTTCCATCCCCTTTGTAACAGCAAATGGCCAAAGTAACTTGAAAGACATAATCCCCTGTTTCTTCCTCAAAGCGCATTCACCAGCATCGACCCAGCAGCCACCGCTGCACCGGTGACCGCCTTTTTATACGGCTAGCTAACTCCCTAAACTCCTAATTAATCCAGACCCAAATGAATCATCCCCTTCATCATCCATCTGCACCACATAATACCCAATTCGTCAGCACTCAGCAGTAACATTTCAGTCTTTTAACGCACCACAAAGGGGTCAGAGTAAACAAAGAACGCGGGAAGAACTAACATGTACATCACAAAATGCTGAGGGCTGGCCGCCTGCATTGGATCTTTGGTGGTGTTTGAAGCCAACCCCACCAACCCCCTGGCATGGCTAACCAAAGCCAAAACCTTCATTGGCCTCGTGAATGGCGAGCAGCAACCGCTCTCGAAGCTGTTCTTTTGATGTATACTCCGGAAGATCTAGTTGATTGAAACTGGAGAATCCCGAAAAATATGTTAGACTTGGGTGCCAAAAAAATGGGGGATGAGACAGATCAAGAAGCACTGGCATATTGAATACGAACCATGTGTGAGCTGAAGGCAAGCGTTCAGGAGCTCCATATGCTTTGTGTATCTGGAACCTTTGAGGACCAGAGATGCCCTGCAACGCCTTGAAACCTTCCAGTGGAACCTGGGCAGAAAACCCATTCATGGCCATTTTAGTTATCCAAATCACGCTTCGAGATTTCAAAGGGGAAAACCATCACCTGCAGATTCACGAACATTACCTTTGATGTTCCCGTGACGAATTGTAGCAGTCTAGCCATGTCTTCTTTGCTGAAAGCTTGAACTACTTCCCAGAACCACTGAACAACACTGGAACCACCACTATATCCAGTATACTCTGTATTGACCTTCAGATCTTCCACTGCAACAGAATAGCATTACTAAGTTGATCTTTTTTTTTTTTTGAATAATCATTACTAAGTTGATCATAGAAAAAAAAAAGGCAAACAACAAGATGTGCAGTCGTTTGGAGCTCAGAGTCAGAGTATATGCATAGAGAAAGAAAGTCAGACTCACATTCAATTTCAGGAAGTCCACTGATCAGTAGCTCAAGCTCCTTGTCATTAAAAATTGAGATCAATTCCCGAGGAATGAGTTCATTGAAACCATCCAGGAAGGAGTTTATCTGAGGCCGCATGGCATTTGTCAATATATGGTCCGCAACAAGGTCCACGTACTCATGCTTCGTCTCTTCGGTTACTCTTATATTCCTCCCTCCAGGTTTAAGCTCGTAATCAGTAACCTTCCAATACAAAAGAAAAAAAAAAACAACAACAAGAACTTAGTATATCGCCAAGGCTAAGGGGGAAGAGGAATTCCACAATATGACGGGAACTGTCGCCGGCACTAAGGGCCACGGAAGGAATATTTCAATATGTTTCCGCATACTATGCCAACCTCGTTTTTCTCATAAAGGATGTGTTTCTCCTCATCAGGATCCATGCTGAATGTCAGGTCCGGTATATCACTTACATCATTCTGAGAGAGACAAGTGGGGAAATTTGTCATGCCAAGTTGCTACCTGAATGAAACTTAACTTTCAAAAGTTTCATAGAACAAGGAAAATGGAGCAAAATTACTCCACATACCTCTAGCATCCACTTTAGATTCTTGTAATAATCAGGATCCACAGCCTCTATATCATGGTAAGTCACCTTTACACCTAGAATGTGCTTATAGAAAGACCGGGTGAAATATACATCCAAGAGCTGGCCATCAAACAATGCTTTTGCAACCTGTATCAAACAGTAGATGTACACTTCTCAGCAAGCCAGTGCCATATAGTAAAATTTGAGCATAAAAAGTTTTTAAGGGATTAATTACCACACGGCCAACGAATCTGAAATAGGAAAGATGCTCAGTTTGATACACAGAATTTGGATTTGGCTGGAATGTGACATTGTTTCCCACAGTGGTGAAAAGCAATGCCCCCTTATCAAAAATAACTCTCGACAATATTTGATACCATTCTCTAGTCAGACCTCCGGCATCAATGCCCTCTTCCCCTTGGAACTGCACGTTCAATCGTCCCCTGAGATCCTGAGTTGGCCGCATCCTCAGCTGATTGTAAGAATCCTCCAACACATATGCCCTTCGGACACTGATCCGCAGTGGACCAGACAGGTGTTGCTCATGTTGTTGTCGTATCCTTGACCGAAAATACGACTTTTTGTTGTCAAAATCTATTAATCTTGGTGCCTTCAGCATCATAGCAAGTGACTTCTCCAGTAACCCAGGATTCTGTCTAATAAATGCATTTAGAAGTCTACGATGCTTCTCAGCAAACCGAGCAAATGTAACTGAACCATCGAGCTTTCTATGTGCATCCCCTGCCCCTGACTCTTTGACTTCACCTGCTGTTGTGTCATCAGCATGATGATCTTGCTGCACAGAAGAAACATTAATTTCTGCTTGAAGCTTTTCACACAAAACAAGGAATGCTTCTATGAAAGGCAGGAGTCTCTGGGTTCCAGGAGGAAGAGGAGACGATGTAGAGACACTCCCCTGTACATGATCCCCCAAAGTGGCACTGCTAGAAAGAGTCTGGTTCAATGTGCCCTGGCCTAAGTGCATTTCTGTCACACTGATACATTCACTCAATTCATGCCATAATGGCCCGAGTGCAATGTTTAAGTTCCACATAGATGCATGCTCCTCCTGCTCCCCACCTACACTCTCAGCTGCTGGAGCACTAGGTGAGGTGAGTGAGCTAAGCACCTGGAGGACACGTAATATTGCTGCTCCAGCCATAGACCCAGAACTAAGCCCTAGCATGTGAGTCTTCCTCAGAGTAACAAGCTCACTAACAGCTGAACTACTCAGACCATGTGCTAAATCTGAAAGCTCTGAGGTAAAGAACTTGCGAAGAGGGTAAGCAACCGACGCCAGCTTCTTCAGTACTTCTCCCGAAAGCATGTACACCTTATCTGACAGCCTGGAGTAGATAACAGGGAATATGTTACAGATTACATTATAGAATCATTCAAAAACAGAAAACTAGCCAGTAAGAAAGAAACCCACCCCTCGCGACCAAGAAGGTTACTCATATTCCGCAGATCAGATCTAGGCAACCGCATGAGAACACCGACTGTATCAGTGCTCTTATTTCTTTTGGAATTCGATAACTCAGCAGCAGGGACCGCTTTATCTCCCTGAGTAGATTCGGGTTCCGCCAGAGGATCTGTCTGAGCATCACCACTGACTTCCCCACTAGTTAGCTTACAGGATTCTATATTTGATACTGCTGTGTAAACCACCACTTGAAGTAAGCCCATAACCTGTGTCAAAAAAAAAAAAATATATATATATATATATATTTCAAGAGGGCAAAGTTGGGAATTTGAAATTTTATTAGTGAGGTGGCTTTTAGATTTAAATAATTATTGGGATTTAGAGTGAATATTTTTTTACCAAGTTGATCGGAAAAGAGTTTGTTTTAGCATTTAAGCCAAAAAAAATTCATGCATTCTTTCTCCAACACAAACACACGGAAAGAGACAATTCATAAAGTCAACAAGTGATCACTCATACCTGCTCAAGGTGTGCAGTGCTGCGGAAAAACAGTGGTCGATCTAATAGCTTTAAGAACAGAATCAATGGAACATCATCTGTATCTCCACAAGGATTGTACAACGCACTGCCATCCTCAAGTTTCCCTTTACCTTTGTCCGTCTTATATTGCAAACCATTTGTAAGATACTCCACCGGCAAGACAGAAGGGTCCAAGTGAAATAACATATTGGCAATCGATGAGTGGTTTGTTGCCAAATATGTCAAAATCTCAAGAATGCGAAACAACACCAAGGGAGGCAAACCTGTCGAAAAACAAAATCAAACCAACAGATTGTATGGCGAAAAAAATTCATCATTACTATTATTAGAACCTAAACGAGAAATATTGTAAAATACCATCCAACAACTGTGATCGGCCATAAACCACATTTGAATGGCAGCCATAAAGCCTCTGCGAGTTCAGCATTGCTAATCCACTGAATGATCCATATGCTTCAGGTTTAATCATGTCAACCAAAAGGCGAACTAGAGTTGCCCTTGTAGAACTATGTGCACAAAGGTTTAACAATAGTCTCTGTAGAAGTCCTTTCCCCAGGGGCTAACCAACATAAGAACAAAAATCATCAAGTTAGGACTTAGGAGATAATAGTAACTTCAGGATGCATATAAATAAATAGCATGTAGTTAGAATAACAAGCAACCAAAAATTCCATCACCAGCAAATATGAGTGTTAAAGGTAATAGATACAATATGCCTCCCATTCTACAGAAATAGGAGAATGCTTTCCATTAACAGAAGTAAGTAGGCACAGGGGCTTCAACACAAGGGTGGACAGGTTAAACTGAATCGAAAGTCCTTGAAACATAAAAACCATAGAAACAGATATCCTCGTGCAGTTAAACTGATTCTTTCAGACAACCTATGATGTGCATTCCCTAGTGCACCACCCTCCCATGAATGCAACAGAAATTACAACAGGAAAAATGCAAATCAAACATTTCAAATGCCTTAGCAGTTAGATTTTCCAAACAGTTTACAGGTAACGACAGACCTGTGCCAATCTTAAGAGGCGGATCAAAGCCCTCAGCGCATTTGCATCCAGCAAAGGCTCGCCCTCAATTTCCTTCACTCTCATGCCATCTACAACTGCAGATGTTGCTCTCCGACCTATTGAAACTCCAACACCTCTATCCATCACAGTCTGCCTGTCAAACCCTAAGCCATTTCTTCGACCACTAAGCCTGTGGCTGCTACCAAACAGGCTCCTTGCCTGATAGTGACTCATTGCCCTGTCTCTTAGCATTTGGGCTTCAGCAAGCAACGGAGAAGGCAGTGCTGATAATACTGCTTCTGAAGAGGTCAAAAGTACCTGGAGCAGAAAAAAGAATCTGTAAACGTACAGTGGGGAAAAGGCGGGAAAAGCTTTCTGGATAGGATACCTCTTCACGTAATTCGGCGGGAAAAGTAGCAATTATTGAAGCGTTATCCATGTCCACCGGCTGCCCTTCAGCTTGTTGTGCAATCCTTTGTGCTCTTTGTTGTGCAAGAACTTCTGCCTGAATATCTGGAGGAAGAGCCGCCAAAAACTCGGGATCAATATCATCAACTGAAGGTGGTGCATAAGCTGGAGGCTGCACAGATTGAGCTTGCTGAGAAGCAAGAACTTCTGCCCGCAAATCTTCTGGCAGTGCCTCCAAGAAGGTTGGGTCAATAGCATTTGCAGCAGAACCCTCGCCATTTACACTATTCTGATCCGTTTGATTAGCATCTGGAGCAACAGCTGTTACTTGTCCCGCGACAGGGGGAGATTGCTCAGATAGACTTCCACCAGCATCAACACCATTCATATCAACATCATCACAAGTATTATCCGCATCTGATCTCCCAGAAATAGGACCAGAAAGAACCTGGTCATGAGACTGGCCATCTGCCCTAGACAAACCATCAGAATCCACACTCGGAACACGAGCAGGAGTTTCAAGATGAGACGGTGAGTCTTGACCTCCTTCATGTTGAAGAGAAGGAAAATGTTGTGCTAATGAGTTCACAAGCTCTGGTACTGCCCCTACTTGATTTCCTGTAATGTTATCACCTTCCCCTATCTCCATTTGCTCATCTCCATTAGGTGCACTGCTCAGAGAAGATGATTGATCCACCATACCTTCCTGCACCAGTAGAAGCTCACCTGCATCTTCAACAGAAGTATGCTGAGTGACTTGCTCTTGGGGATGAATGCTTTCAACTGCTTCTTGATTAGACTGATGATCAGTCACTCCATTTAAGGTTTCTTGATGATGAACTTCAGATTGCTGAATTCTGGGATTGTTACCTTCCATCACTATTTGCCCATCATTAGAGCGAGGCTCTGTAGGGGGCTGATTCTCCTGCATCTCAAGACTCTGAGACTCTCTTTCGGCAGAGCTACCTGCTGGGGCAATGCTGTGCAACTGGGACAGGAATTGTTCCTCCACTGCTTGTGCAATTACAGCAGCTTGAGCACCTGCTTGTGGCTGACCATCATCAGTCCAACGTCCATTACCTGGCCCTCTTCGGCCTTGTAGGTGTGAAGAGTCTATTCCAACAGAATAATCAGTCAAAGGTGGAGGAGCTGCACTTCCCAGCCGATTACCAAAGAGATTGCTGGGTACATGATCATATGGAAGTACTGGTGCATCAAACATATAAAAGTGAGTAACATCAAAACTGCCAGCTGAGAGAGCTTCTAAATCTCTGGATAAATGGCCCCCTGATGACCAAATTGACACAAGATCTCCAGATTGGGATGGTCTCAAAAGCAAAGGATGTTGAAATCCATTGACTTGAGAGACTGATCGTTCAAAAGAAGACCTACCACTCTGCCGCCGCCGTTCGAAGCCTAAAGGCCTACGGAGGCCAAAAAGATCATCTACGTTCACTCCATCAAAAGGTTCAGCTGCAACATCAATCAGACCACTTCCACCACCACCAGGTTGACCAAGCACCTGCAGACGATCTAAACCGTCAAGGGCTTCCCTCCACCTCACCTCTATGACACGGTTCTCATGAAAATCATCATCCTCTTCATCAATCATCTCATCATTGTAATCATCACCCAAGCCAGTCTCATCATGGTCTTCCACATCCGTGTCAGCCAGAGACATCATCCCACCACCATCTTCAGCAATGTCTTCATCCTCGTCCTCCGCATCATCATCATCGTCATCCTCACCTTCATCGGCCATGTCATCATCCTCATCACCCATGTCATCATCTGCCCTGTTCTCAACATGAAAAGTCATTTCTATTTGATCGCCATTGCGCAAAACTCCATCTCCATCCATTTCTGCATTCATGAAATCCATCCCCATCTCCAGAGAAGGATTAGTTGCCTCTTCCACTTCGATTCTCATGTCTTCCTCTCCAGACTGATCAGCATGTACATTACCATTACCTTCTATTTCTGAAGTTCCTTGGTTGTTGTGTTCTTCGACCCCTTCCTCACCTTGAACTTCCCGGGCGTCGCTGGTATTCTGATTAGACCCTTCAATCTCAGCAGCTGGCCTAGTCATCTGCACATCGAGCCTTTCGTTTGAACTTAGAGTTTTCTTCTTGTTCAGGTCCTCAGCTTTAAGAATTTGATAGTTGGAATTAGCAGCTCTTGTTAGACTTTCCAAAGATTTAAGTAAAAGATTAACAACCTTGGGAGCATCAGGATGATCAAGGTCAATCACTTGAAGCATGCCAGTTAGACAGTGCACAATACCACCATCTATCATGCTTTTTGCTATATCCGGAGAGCATCCAGACCCGGGTAAGGTGCTTGACGAAGCATTCTTTGACAAAACAGAATAAACCAAATCTGCAAATGCAAAAATAACTTTGTCCGGCAATAAAACGCTTCTGTTTGAATTGCTTTCCAAGTTTGAGAAGGAAGATATAGCTTTCACAAGTTCGTTAATCACTCTCCGTCGCCCCTCACTAGATCGGCCACAAAGAACTACCAGGAACCATGAAGCTTTTTCTGACAACTTGTCTCTCCACTCATCGGGTCCTGCAGATTTATCAGTAGACACTGGAAGCAACCGATGCAAGATATGGTGGATTATTCCGCCATGATCAGGGTTATCTGCTTGGTTGGATGACCGTAGTTGACAAAATTCAGAGTCCCTTCTCAGAATGACCCCAACTGCATGCATGTACATGAGAAGAATATCACCCAACAACTTGATCACAAATGTCACCTTCGCCAATGCAGCAGATCTTTCAGTTTCTGATTCCACCTTCCTTGTCTCGTCAACCTTGGCCTTTCCCTTCACCTTGCTGGTGGGTTCGTCAACTTCCATTGAAATTGATTGACTCCCAACTTCATCACGGCTTTTAGGTAAAGGGTACTTCAATACTATGTCAAGAAGCTGATCAATAACTTGAGTCAGACTGGAAGGAATCTTTTTCTGACCTTTGACAGATTTAACTGGGCTGTCATGAATCTTAGTTTCAGATATCCGTATAGATTCTTCAGCACCTGATGCTTTCAACTTCTCCTTTTCCCTGTCTTTTTCCTTTGACAAAACCACTAAGGTCCGTCCCCCAGAAGACTCTACCTGACAAACTGCAGCTGCAGCTTTCATGAAAACCACGGGATCTCTAGAAATAACAGGAGCCATTGATGTCAAAAATGACCTTGGTGAAATTCGGCCACCATGGCGGCTACCATTCAAAGCTTGTCTGATTTCCAGTTCCATGGCGGTTTGTAAAGTTTGAGGATCTTCGAGAAGATGACGGACGATTGCAGATGCAACAGTGTCATATCCAGGAAAGAAACAACTTCTTGGTAGACTGAAAATAGCAGCTAACCCTCCATTTTCAAGAAATTGCAGCGACAGAGCATGATTTTTTGTCAAACGTGCACATAACTGCAGTACAGCCTGCATGATGACAGCTGGAACATGCTGCTTCATCAGGTCACAAGCAATTAGTAATACCTTTTGACTCTCTTCAATGGTTAGGTATCCAGTAGATTTTCCCAACACTCTCTCAAAAACAGTACCAGATTCTTTTTCAGAGACATCTGAATCCAATTTTTTATCAGACGGTGGACTGTCTGGCGTAGGTCCTGTCGGATTACCTTCAATGGTACCATGAGGAATTCTAGGCTTAGATTGCAGCATGCAATCCAAGATAAGCAGTAATGCTCCGATGCTTTTTGGGGCAAGAATTTCACACCCTCCCAAACTTTTAGACTTGAAATCTGTCAAGATATCAATGATAGTAGATACAAGACCATTCTGTGCTGAGATTTCTCTGATGGTTCCATCCTCATGAAGGAGCAATGCTAAGATATGAGATATCATACGCAATGCACTGGAATCTTTTGAAAAGTCCAAAGGACACAGCTTCAACTGCTCACAAAGGCAAGATGCCACCTTGGGACGGTCTTCTCCTTTGTTCCTATTGCAGAGGGTCACTAACAAATCTGTAAATGAGAATACCATTGCCTCATTACTCTGGAATAACTTAACAGATGCAGCAAGGATATCATCGACAGGAGGCATCTTTATTAACCCTTCTTCTGTCGGCACATCGGCAGACTTATCAACATTGTCATTTTTCGATCCCTCTGATGAACTCCCAAGTGATAAAGCAAGCGCACGAGCCAGTTCATCATCATCCTGCACAGGATCATCAGCATGACTAAACAACCACTCCATAGCCATTTCAACACTATTAGCTTCCACTCGCCTCAACGCTTCCTCCGCTCTAGCCCTTGAGAATCCCATCTCAACAATGGTTGCTATAGTAGCTTCATCAGGAGGTGGAGGTATAAACCTTTGATTATTGCTTCCAGCAACTCCACTGCGACTCCTCTTGATGTCACCAACACCAGAGTATATATGTGTTATCAGTGAAATGATGGAAGCAGAGAACGCAGGGCCACAGTTCGGGAACATAGGGTGGTTCCAAACAGGAAGTATTACATCAAGAACCTGAGATTGCAGCATACGAACAAAAGCTTCAGGATCCCGAGGAACAGGAAACAGCCCGATAGATAAGCCAACTGCACCTGGTTGAACAAGTAATTGAGCCTGGGATGAAGAGCTTGAGGATAAAAGCAAAGTGGAGTTGACGAAATACTCCAGTACCCGACAATAGCTCTGCAATGTGTCTAGCAGCCAGCCACAGTGGGACAATTTACTATCTTGAGTTGCGCTCTCTTCATCAGGACCTGAAGTTGAGTATGGGTATGGAGATGTCCACAACAATTCGCTGGTGGCCGCAAATGTAGTGAGCAACTCCTTAAAGGTCCCATGGACATAAAAGTTATTTATCATGATAGTATAACAGGTACGTCGCCTGGTGTCACATGTGAGTGCTGCCATGTCATCCACAATCTTTCCAAGATATCTACACTTCACTGATACAGCAGTAGAATAACCTGAAAATTTGAGAGCCTCAAGAAACATTGTGGCCAATGAAGAACCAAGAGTCTTAGAAGCTGCACTCAACGAACCCACATCAGATCTACGACGGTTTGGGGAAGTGAATCCCTTGACAAGGGCTGTAAAGAAAGAGCGCAGTGTGGAAGCCAGCTTGTCCAGAATCTCCGGAACAAGCACATCAGGGCTCTTCTTCTTAACATCCTGAGAAGTCAACTCAGTTACATTGGACGAAACCTCAGAGTCCGTAGTTAAAGCATCCAAGTGGCGACCACTCCTTCCACCCCGTATTCGTGTCAAACCATGTCTACTACGACGATGTAAGCCTTCACCAGAGCGAAGAACTGATAGGAATTCACGTTCTCCACCCCAGAGGGACTGAGAACTGCTCCTGATTGAAACTGGGTTCATATATCTGACAGCTGGGATATTGGCATCATCATTGCCCTCTCTTCCAACAGCATTAGACGACGACACATCTCCACTCTCCAGTTCAGGCTCTTCAATTCTCTTCTCTTCCACTTTCGCATCATTGTACGCAGAAATTTGCCAAATAACTTCCCAGTATGTCCTCCCAAGATCCTTCAAGACTTCAGCATCTGCAGTACCCAGTTCAGAGACCACACTAGCAGTACCTTTCAACAGGAAATTTGACAGAGACAATATACCCTCAAGGCTTGAGAAGTGCTTCAAAATCTTAGATTGTTTCGCAGAGTCAACTACAGCAAGCTCAGTTCCTCTAACTGAATCTAAGAGTTCATTAGTTGACTTCACAAGTTCTCTCAAAAATGAGCATACTGCCCTGGCCAAAGATGCAGAATGTTGAGGTGAAAAGTTCTTGAAAGCAATGGAGATACTCTGACCAATAGATGAAGAAACAGGCAGCAAAGGCAAGGTAAATAAACTAAGGACTGCATCTATCCCCTTCTTCTCTACAAAAATACGACATGTATCAGCATTTTGAAGAATTGTTTCAAGAAGACGAGCTGCATTCGCAACACAATCAGGTAGGAATGACTCTATATTCACTATCGAAGCATCAGTGGACTGATCAGCAGCCTGCTGCTCTGAAATTGTAGCTTCCTTGCCTTCATGAAGAACTGGACTCGCCACCTCAGAATCAGTTTCCATGGGAACAGCAACAGAGCAGCTCGGAACCTCAGAGGCTGAGGAAGAAGCATCTAGCAAAGAGCCAGCTGAGGAAGAACCATCCACCACAGAACCGATTCGTGCAATGTTACTCAAAATCTCAATCAACGTATCCACTCCAGGTCCACGCAAAGAAGAAGAATGACGCATTAGTTCATCTAATCCACTAGACAAGGACACAGGAGTATCCCCCGCAAGGGCACGCACATAAGTTCTGGATGTAAAAATCTTGACAAAGCACCTCAAAGCATTGCGGTCTTTTACTGCCTGAAGGCCATTGTTGTTCAGGCACAATGCATCCAAGCATTGGGGTATGCAAATTATGGCTTCAGCAGAGCATAAAACATCATCCATTATAGAATCCAGAAATGCAGAAGGAAGACCAGCTGCATCTAAGATAGAGAAACTGGTAGGATCCTTATGAATAAGATCGCTCATAACTGTTGCTGCAAGTGAAAACACCCCACCGCCAAAATCCTTGGCTCTTCTAAATATGATGCTCAAGCACTGTGGCAGCAAATTCTCTTCAGATCCACACATACGAGAAGTATTTCCTGGAGCATATGTTCCCAGTGATATAGCACGTAATAGTACTTTCATAAGCACACGCCGGTGATAAGAAACCAATGCCTCAGAGTATAGGGGCTGCATACTCTCCAGGTCAGATGAAGCGCAAACTGTAACAATTGGCAAACTACTTTCCCTGGAATCAGAATCTTCACCATGTTGCCCCTGACCATTTTCTATATACGAGACTTCTGCCTTAAGCCGAGAAATCGTATCATCTAAACCACCCAACTCTCTGAACAATGCAGCAGCTGGATTACTGTAATCCATGAAAGCCTCTAAAATATGCACGGCAGTCCCAACTAAATGCAAATGCTGTGGATCTGTGTCCTTGAGGAGAGGTAGAAGGGTAGGGATGAAACCTGCTTCACGCATGGCTGAGCACCCAGAGGATGATGAGACCAACACGGTGACCAGAGACAATAAAGCCTCAGCAAAAACAACAGACCATTTTGATGTTTGATTCATAACAGAATCAATAGCTTTCTGCATGAGGCTGGATAGAATGCCACGGTGACCACCAGATGTGACAGCTGCCAGGACACTAGGCTGCCGGGAGCGATCCTGAGAAAGGGCAACTAAGGCTAGCAGAGAGAGAATTCGAATTTTCTCAGGTACTGCATCTTCATTGCTCAACAAGGAAACTAGTTCATTTACAAACTCCGGTTCAGAGTTGAAAAAAGAAACTAGATCTTCAGCATCACTACCTGCTTGAACGAGAACTATGAAGGCATATAGACGAATGCATGAGTATTGCTGTCGAGAAGCCAAAGATCCAAAAGCCCTCGCATACCGTAACCGCGTCAATAGAGAAAATCTCAAACGGTGAGGCACTTTATATTCTGCAACTAACTTGTTCAAAAGTTCTAAATCTGTATCTGGGAGAGTGTTGATGTTAGGTAAATGAATGATTTGTAACCTTCCTATTGATTCTTCTGTCTGCTGAGACTCACATGGTGATTCATTCGCTCCATAGAACTCAAAATGGAGGGAACAGCCTAACTCATATGCTACAGGATCACACCCATTGTCAACAGTACATGCAATCAGACCTAGACCCTCCTCCTTTCCACCCCAGCCTTGTGCCAGAGAAAATAGCTTTGAACTCAAGGAAGCATCCCGAATGGAGTACTTTCCAATGGTTTTCTTCAGGAAAGCAGCGAGAGTCTGCAGACAAGCCTCAACCACATCTGCATCTGTTGAAGCAAGAAGGGCAGAAAGATGCTGCTGCAATGCCATTGAAAGGGAGGAAGAGTTAAGAAGATGGTTATGGAGCACTTAACACCATTAGGAAAATTAAACGAAATTTGGTACCCCTAACTGATATAAGCAAATGCATGAGACATTGCCAGAGAAAGAAGTTACCTCATACGAACTATAAAAGTGCTTATTTGTGCAATTCTCTAAGATTATTCTGATAACGCGGAGGATTTGAAGAACTGCTTCTCGTGGAAAACAGGTATCAGATTCCAAAAAGCTGTCACCAAGCTGCAACTCTATCCTTTGTTTTATGTGTTTATCGAAGAATGAATCGAAGTGGTTGAAAAGGTCAACCCAATGATGAAAATCACCCTGCATCAAGAAGTTCCATTTGTAAATACATGTAAAACGAACAGCCTGCAGAAAAAGAAGAAGAAGAAGAAGAAAAAAAAAACTTCACACCAAAAAGCTACCTTATCAAACTCCCAAGAAAAGCCCTTAAGAGGCTCTTCGATATTCTCCAGATCAGTAGCAGTCACATTATTGATGAAGGATTTAATTTTTGGAGGCTGTACAGTAACAAAGGAAAAATATCAGACCACATCATCAGCAGTATCAAGACCATACTTACACAAGAGAACGGCGAAAGAAATGGAAATGGTATTGAAAGCCCACAAAACGTGCAAAGAAGAGGGCATTAAGCCTAATCATTAGCCCAAAACTCCCGCAAAACAGAAAAAATTTGTCCTTCCAGCTGTTGTCTGTTCAACTTAATTTTAGGCGGACCATCAAAAGATATCCAAGTACATGCGAGTTTCTATAAACTAGTTGCTTCCATATGTCCGTAACTAACAAGCCTTGCCAGAAACTCTTCTATCAGATAACATCACACCTCATCTCCTAACTCTCCTTCTTTCGGAAAATAAAACAATATTATTTCTTATGAGAAATCACAAATCACTGATACCATTGCTGGCTTTGCAACCATTATAAACCACAAAGCGGTTTCTTCAGGTTAGGTAGTGGTTAAGTATCCTTCAAATTTAGTAGTCTAGCAATGACATAAAAGAAGAGCTACTCTATGTTCAACCCATTTTGAGAACCAGAAATGCCATCAGGTCATACCGCATGAAATTTCATTCCTCAGCCACTCGGGATAGGGAAGCAGCATAAAATTAACAAGGCAAAGAAAGATTTGAAAATTCGCTCCACACTTAAACCATAAAATGTCGGACATTTGGCTGCCATGGATCATCAGTGAAACAAGATATCAGAGCAATGATCTGGGTAACATCCTCCACTCACTTTTACATATCACCCCGCGAGATTAACTCACACACTTTACAAGGTTAGGAGTTTCTTCCCATAATATGCTACCCAAATGGAAAGGAAACCAATGAAGTGAAGCCATAAATGTCTAAATCAGTAGCACCAAAAACGGAAGACAGTGCATCGTCCCCAAGTTCGGTAATTGCATTGAGAATGAGAAATTAGAAGATAAAACCGAACATGATCGGGAACAGAACTTTGGACTTCACAGATTGGTTTCACCAACCTCATAGGGTGAACCAAAAAAGTTGCAACAGAATCGAGGAACCAAGCTGACACTAGCTCAGCAGACATCACTCCAAACGAAAAATTAAACAGTTCAAATAAGGGTTTATCCTCTCGGTGCATATTTTCAATGATACATAGTAGTCCAGTGGAAATCAAAAGGTGAACTTTACAAAGAACAGCCACACACCCTCATGATGAGAATGAAGTTTCTTTTTTCCCCGATTATAATTGCATATCGTTAATCAAAGAAGCAAAACAGACTCAAGCTCTCTCCACAACAATTGCTACAACAACTCAATGGATTAAGAGACCGAAAGTTATCTTTCCAAAACACCCAACTGCTTGCAGCGTGACAAAGTAACAAAGACGGAGAGGGGGAAAAGAAAAACACGTAAAGCATCAAACTTTAGACAATTCACAACTCAAATCAACAGCACTGGTAGAGAGCAGAACACTGACCACTTCCAAAGACCTCCGCCGCTTGAGCTTCATCTCGGTGAATCAAAGAGCATTGCACACGGAGAATCAAAGAACACTCCGACGGAGAATCAATCAAATTCTCCACAATCAAGAAGCGGTTGATGGATTTGTGAGTCGAAAGACAGGTTTCCAGCAATCACTATTCACGATGATCGAATCCCCAATGAGCAGCGAGTCCGCCGATGACAAGGAACAGAACCAATCAGGGCAGGGAATTCGGGAGGTAAAGAGTGGAGAATGAAGATGACAATATGCGAATTGACGATCGGGAACTAGGGTTTTTGGTGCCGCGATCGCAATTCGGTTGGGGATTTTCGCGAGGAGAGATAGAACGAAAAAGAAAGAGAGATGGGGAGATAGAGGAGGAAGTTGAGAAGAGTTCTCTAGCTGAGAAGCAGAATGCAAGGCAACTTCTGAATCAAAGAGAACTTTTGTACGAGACTCGAGAGATATTAGCAGATTTTTTACTTGGTACTGATTTTGGAGTCGTAGGTGTCTTTCTTTAGTTGGTTCGTATTTCTTTTGTTGATACAATATGCTAGCTTATAGTTTGGACTATCGATGGATGGATGGAACATAATTTGTTGCAAAATTATCTTTATCATATATGCAAAATATGATAAAAGTTGCAAGTATTTCAGTATTTGGCAAATCGTTGTAATGTAGATCTCATCTTGATATAGATGTGTATTGTACAATATGCTAGCTTATAGTTTGGACTACCGATGGTTGGAACATAATTTGTTGCAAAATATCTTTATCATGGATGCAAAATATGATGAAAGGTTGCAAGTATTTCAGAATTTGGCAAATCATGGTAATGTAGATCTTGTCTGGATATAGATGTGTATTGTACAATATGCTAGCTTATAGTTTGGACTACCGATGAATGGAACATAATTTGTTGCAAAATTATATTTATCGTGGATGCAAAATATGATAAAAAGTTGCAAGTGTTTCAGTATTTGGCAAATCGTTGTAATGTAGATCTTGTCTCTATATAGATGTGTATTGTACGCTTGTTGGATAAGTGAGTGTAATAGGAAAAATTGTTTCAAGAATTGCTCGTTTAAACTCATTTTCTTCAAGAACCTCAAAAGCTTTAACACATGAGTAGTCTTCTTCTCTCACAATGCCATCTCTTGCAAGTGATGAACTAAGCCGTTAATATTACAATTGACTACCCTTTGGTTGGAGCTATCACTTTTGGTTTGATTGTACAAAACACTTGATCCATATAGCATACCCATAAATATTTTGGAAAATATGCACATCTTAGTATCCTTTGTAGAGTTATCATGTATCTCACAAGGCCGATGAATAGATAATTACGAGCTAAACAGTTTTGCAAATAATGGTGCATGTTGTGTAAAAAAAGAAGATAGCATCAACCAATTTAGAGAGCCATCAACCATTCATCTCATATGAAAAGACATTTGTATAACCAATTGTGTATCGCTTTCCCCACAAATCTCGCCTCATAGATGTGTCTTCGTGGACTTTGTGAACTAAATTGGTATATCCAATATCCATGATCGAACATCTCATCTTTATTGTTCTGATTGGTGTAATTTTTGCCTACACCAAAGTAAGTAAGGGATAAATCTAAAATGTTCCCACATACATGTGCTCTAGCCAAGCATTAAGCAACAATAATGTCTATGTTGTTATCAAGTGGGTAAGTGTTACACATGTAAATCAGGTTGGTTCTATCATTCAGCAAGGATTGATTTGCCATTATCCACCTTACAATCTAGTACATAATTGGTTGATGAGTCACAAACTCCAATCACCCTTCGCCATAAGTTAGAAACTCGACCAATAATTTTAGGTTTGTGTATTGCTTTCCCCACATGTCTCACCTCATAGATGTGTCTTCGTGGACTTTGTGAACTAAATCGTTGCCTACTATCCATGATCGAACATCTCATCTTTATTGTTCTGACTGGTGTAATTTTTGCCTACACCAAAGTAAGTAAGAGATAAATCTAAAATGTTCCCACATGCCACATATATGTGCTCTAGCCAAGCATTAAGCAACAATGATGTCTATGTTGTTTTCGAGTGGGTAAGTGTGACACATGTAAATCAGGTTGGTTCTATCCTTCAACCAAGATTGATTTGCCATTATCCACCTTACAATCTAGTACATAATTGATTGATGAGTCACAAACTCCAATCACCCTTCGTCATAAGTTATAAACTCGACCAACAATTTTAGGTTTGGGGGTCTCATATGTCCATCTGTATTTGTATGGATTTTTCATCTAATCTTGCAGATGAGCCCATATATAGTTCATGCTCTGCACCCCAGTTCTTCTTGGGATCAGGGACATAGCTAACTTTTTAGTAAGGATGGCAATATGCCAAAATGAGTCATGTACTAATCAATTTAAACCCGACTCTTTGTAACTTAATTTGCATGCTCGCCCCAAAACCCACAATCGCCCCCGTGTTATGTTAGTTCAAGCCCCATCATGCACTGATCGGGCCGACCACAAGCCTACCTTGCTTTAGTGATTGTTCACTGATCAGTCACAAAACCCACAACATGTACTGATGAAACCACAACACAATTCCAAATCCAAAAATGTTTTGATGAAACAACAAAATGCTATGCTTAAACCATTACAACTGAATTGCATATACAAAATTTAAGTCTAACAAAACACCAAAATATTCCATCCAAGCATAATTCCAAATCAAAAAATAAGTTTAAGGAACCTTCGAAGTGAAGCAAAATAGAACACGAAGTATGTGAACAAGAACAAGTCTCATAATTATTCCAAACCAACAACCATTCAACAACTAAGCATTTCTCGAAGTCAATCCTCGTAAAGGGAAAAAATCCAAACATTAAATTAGATTGATCATCCATTCATTCAACAAAATCACTTGTTTACTGTACCGAACATTGAGATTATACATTTTATGTCATATGAGCATAATCATCTAGAACATCGGATTCACCGTCCTCCAAATCATCCACAGTTTTTATTCACAATAAGTATATGAGACTATTAGTTATCATTCATTTGTAAAAAAACTAATATTAAGAAACAAACAAGCACAAGGTTTAGTTATTCACATCTAAGTAAGTCCCCCCCCCCCCCTCCCCCCCCCCCCCCCCCCACCAGAATCATAATGATTTAGTCATTAAAAACATAATTGAGTCTCATAGCTCAAACACTCAATGGCAAAGCATAATTACAAATAGAAAATATAAACAAGATAGTGGCAAGAAAGAAGAAAAGTTATCATAAGATTTTAGCCAACTTTGTGGACACATTAAGCCTTCACAAGCTTAGGGTGAAGTCTACTACGTCGAGGACAAATGACCCTTCAACTTGTACTAAAGGTTGACTCTGAAGCAACCGTTGAAGATGGAATATATAGAAGTATAGAACATCTCTAGTGATTTTGGTGCAGAATAAAATACTTTTCTTATTGGGCTTCCTTCAAGATAAGACAAAAATCAGGAATATTCCTAATAATATCGTATTTTGAAGATGCATCCAACTATGATCTCATTAGACGTTTTATTTTCTTGCTGGAGGCACACGAGTGAAATTCCAGAGCAAAAGTTGCGTTAGTATCATTTGCTTATGTACAACTCCCATTAACATCCGACGCTTGTTCCTTTTCTCGTTCTTTCTCCTCATACTCAACAAATAAATGATGACATATTCCAATGATTCTCTCTGTCTCACGATCATGCTCCTCAACATAAATTTTTAGAAAGTAACACAAGAACGTCTCATGCTTATATCTCTTAAAGGTTGACATGGAAAAGGCCTATGATAGAGTTGAATGGGCCTTTCTTCTAGCAGTTTTGGATAAAATGGGTTTCAACTCCGTATGGCGAGGATGGATACATGAATGTCTCAGATCGACGTCGTTTTCCATTTTAATGAATGGGAATCCTGCTGGGTATTTCTCTCTGTCTAGAGGATTACGGCAAGGTGACCCCCTCTCTCCTCTGTTATTTGTTATCTGCACTGAGGGATTTGCGGCTTTGCTCCGTCAAGCAATTACTGATAAAAGATTAGAGGGAGTGAAGGTGGCCCCTCGCGCTCCCATAATATCTCATCTCTTCTTTGCTGATGATTCCTATTTATTCCTCCGAGGTTCTCTTCAGGAATGTGAAAATCTGATAGAGGTCTTGAATGAATATGAGGAACTCAGTGGCCATAGGGTAAATTTGGGAAAATCAGCCGTTTGTTTTAGTAAGAACATTTCTTTACCAGATCAAGAGTTCCTGGCCCAGGTTCTGGGGGTTGGGGCGGTTGGCGTGCATGATAAATATTTGGGGTTGCCTACCATAATAGCTCGATCTAAGATGGCTACCTTCCGGTATCTGGAGGAGAAATTGCTGGCTCGCCTGCAGGGATGGAAACAACGTACACTTTCTTGGGCAGCTAAAGAGACTTTGATCAAATCAATAGCTTTAGCTCTGCCTCTGCATGTCATGTCCTGTTTCCGGCTTCCGCTATCCCTGTGTCGTCTCCTCGACCGTCACGTGGCTCGCTTCTAGTGGGGGGGTTGAGGATGGCCACTCCAGGATCCGGTGGGTTTCTTGGCGAAATATGTGCAGAAGTAAACATGAGGGAGGCATGGGCTTTTGCCGTTTTGAGCAGTTTAATCAGGCCCTCTTGGCGAAAATTGGATGGAGAATCCTTACTGAACCTGATTCCTTGTTAGCCCAACTTTATAAAGGGAAATATTTTCCAAATGGTGACTTCCTCTCGGCCACGGCTAGATCCCGTCCGTCCTGGGGCTGGCAAGGTGTCCTTTATGGTCATCAGCTGCTGGAGATGGGTTTACGGTGGCAGATTGGGAATGGGCAGACCGCTTCTCTCCTTCATTCTAATTGGATTCCGCAAGTACATCCCTGTCAGCTGCAGTATAACCCCGGGTTTTGCCTACAGGGGGGATCCTATTGTGTCTAAAGTATCAGCCTTGAGGGCAGATGCTGGGCGGAAGATAAGCTTAGTCAGTGGTTTGACCCAATTACGTGTAATGCGATCAAAGCTATTCCCCTGCCGAGGCAGAATTTAGAGGATAGATTGATTTGGCATGCCACGGTTGATGGGGTTTTCTCTGTGAAGTCAGCTTATCATCTAGCAGTGTCAATTGAGAGAGGTAATGGTCGTTGGCGCCAGTTGGCTAGTTAAAAGTCTTTTGCTGGAAAATCTTTAACCGAATCCTTCCAACCACGGAGGCTCTTCGAGAAAAAGGGGTGTAGGTGCTTCCTCGGTGCCCGGTCTGCTGGGCGGAATCCGAGACTATGGAACATTTGTTTCTGGATTGTCCGGTGGCACGTGCGCTTTGGGATTTATCGGGGTTGGAATATCTTGGTCAAGGGTTGCCACGACATACTTTCCCGCTTTTCCTCAAAAGAATGATGAATATAGTGCACCTGTCTCCTCTCTTTATGAAGGTTGTTGCTATCCTTTGGCGGATTTGGCAATCTAGAAACTGGGTAGTCTTCGAAGGCAAGCAGTTTGGGATGTCGGCCTTAATGAGACAATTTAATCAGCAATTTGAGGAATGGGTTTGCCTGCCTGCCGATCGTCTCTCGCACCTTTGCGTTCCTTCGGCAGGTCACCAGTTGTCTGGTTCCACTTTGCGGGCATCTTGTAAGTGGGATGGGGCGACCAGGTGTGGTTCTCATGCGGCAGGTGGGATGGTGATTGTGGATGATAGTGGAGTTCCTGTTCTGGCTAAAGGGATTCAGATTCCGCACATTGATGCTCCCCTAATTGTCGAGCTGCTGGTGCTCCGGGAGGCTATTCAGTGGTGCCTGAGCTTGGGGTTTTCGGAGATGCAATTTGAAGGCGACGCCAAAGTAATTATTGATAAACTCAATCTGGCGGACGCGAGAGATAGCCAGATGGGAGTGATTCTTCAAGAAGTTATAAATCTTTTAGCTGTCCATTCTGGGTTTTGTGTACGGTTTGTAGGTCGGAGTAACAATAGGGTAGCCCACTTGGTGGCTAGGAAAGCCCTGTCTTTGTACCCGGCTACGTGCCGTTTCTTTGATTTTCAGGCCTGGCTGTCTTCCAGGATGTAACTATCGTTTCTTGAATCTAATTGATTATCTTTTGTAAAAAAAAAAGTCTCATGCTTATATCTTGTATCAAAAGCAACTGCCAACCTGACCTATAAACGGGGTGGGTCAAGTTGGGTTGGGCCAAGTCAGACTTGTCGGGTTAGGTTAAGTTTGTCATCCCTTCAGTGAGTGGGTTTTTGTTCTTGAGCGGTTTGAATTTGATCTTAAACCCAGAAGAATAGATATATCTTGTAAGTGGAGGTTTTCGAGATTAGGGCAGACAGGTGGATTATAGAGCTAGGGCAGAACGAAGACTTGTCCATTGGAATTGGACATGGATGAGCAGTGGCGGACCCAGAAATTTTCCATAGGGGTGTCCTCTTTTAAAAAATAAAATAAATAATTAATAAAAATAAAATCGTAAATATGAAAATACCTTACTCGTACAGGTTAAAAAAGTCCATGATGTGTTTTCATATTTGAAAGTAATTGTAGAATACACTTGGTGTTTATAGTGTTAAAAAAATTCTCCATATACTCTACTAGACAATCATTCAGGAACTTATCGCATATTCGATTTGTAAACTTGTTCTTGATGTAACCCAAAGCTGAAAGACTCTTCAACACTTGCCGTACAATCATAAAATCAATACAAATTAAGGGTAGATTGAAATTAGTTTAGATTGAAATAATTAGAGATAGGGAATGACTTTTTACTATTACACATTGTTCAAAATCAAACAACAAATGAGTTGTAGCTCAACGGAAATTAAATTTATTAATAATAATAGTGTTCTAGATTTGAATTACACAACCTACCATTTATATTTTTATACAAAAATGACAGTAGAATAATCATTTTTTCAAATTTCAGGGGTGTCCCTCACTATCAATTATATTTTTTTTTGTCTATCCATAAATTACCACCAGAGGTTGGATAATCATTTTTCCGAAATTTAGGGATGTCTAAAACCCCCTAGGTCCGCCCCTGGATGAGCCTCGAGTGAACAAGTATTGTTATTAAAAAAAAAAAAAAACCATTCTCCCATTGCGTTATTAAGCGTTGTAGGATTAAAGATCATAGGCTAGTTCATATTTGTGAGAAATTATGGGCCTGAAACAACCCAAGTGTGGAGCAAGCTGAGATTGGGAAAAGCCTTAGAAGCACAAATCAAAAGGCCATACAGTAGGCCTGGAATTATAAGCCCAAACCCATTTCACGACCTGCAAAGAAAACGGCAATTATTATTATCCGTCTATTTATCTTCTTTGCTCTGCAACTCGCGAGCTGGATGAAGTTCGAACTTGGAAGTTGGAACAATGGCGCAAGTGCTTTCCCTCCAAGAAGTGTTTCATTCTGCTGACACACGCCACGCAAGACCAGCCAAACCACAGGAGAGGACTACCCACAAGTTCAAGACGTCAGTGTCCGTCCCTAAAAGGGGTAAACCTTTTCTCAGTGCTTTGCTCAAAGAGAGAAATTAGAATGCAGAAGAAATGGTATTCCTTGGCAATCATTCTTGCTGGTTAGCTTCTTCAGAGTTTGATTCCGGTAATGTATATTGTGTTTTCCAGGTGCTGTTACTCCGTTAAGAAAAACCCACAAATTGAATTCGGATGTTTCGCCCCATAGAGCTGGTATTCACATGAATTTCTCCCCTTATTTATCCGGTATATAAACTGAAAGAATTGAAGATTTGTCCAGCTTTACTTTTTTTTTCTTTTTTTGCATTTATTTGCAGTATCTGCTGTAAGGTTGATGAGAATAGAGATGGGTGGCGCATTTGCTGATTTATTGAATGAGAAGGGGAAAGGTTCCGGTGAGAATGAAATGGGATATGTGGGAAGAACTCTTGGATTTCGTACCAAGGACTTAGATGACCGGGATCTTAGACTGGTATCTTTCACACTTGGAAGTGTTAAGTTTGAGAAGTAAATTTGAAGTGAGAATTACAAAGGCTTGTTTAGTACAGACGTCCATTTTGTGATTCACTTTGTGATGGGACGATGCAGGTTACAGATGTTGTTGGAGGTACCATTCGCTGGAGGAGGTATCTTGATCATTTAATTTGCTCATTGTGTCACGACGAGAGAGTATTTCGGAGCATGGAACCTCTTCTCTTGCAGGTAGTATGAATTGCATATGCTGTTCATGAACAATTGGTTTCATAAATTTTATAATCATTTCTGGATTTGCTGATTTTTCCTTTCATATACCTTCGTATGACACTTTAGATCTTTCTTATCAGTTGCACTTCTACATATATTGACAATTTTGTGTAAGTTACATCGGAGATGCGGTAGCTATTATTGCTACTGACTTAGGTACTCCTTGTGAGGTTGACAATAATCTGGCGTAGACCAGATCGTGCACCTCACCAGAATTATCAATTACCAATTTACCATATACTCCAAGCTCACAATGAGTACCAAATATGCCTATTGCAGCAACATAAAACCACCAGATGCTGTTTAGAGTACTAGAACCTAGCTAACATAACATTATCTGCCCCATGCCTTTTCAGATTCTTCGAATTGGATTTTATGAGATTCTCAAGCTAGACATGCCACCTTATGCTGTTGTAGATGAGGTAAACTTGTTGCACCCTTTCTCTCCCTCTCTTTTTTCTATATTATTCTCTTCATTTTTCTGATGATGTTTTATCAATTGCATGTTTGCCTTTACAATGCAGAACGTTAGGCTGGCAAAAGCTGCACTGAGACCTGGTGCCGGTAATCTGGTCAATGGCATTCTGAGAAAGCTATTGGTGGTAAAGGTTTGTGCCTCCTATTTCTCATCATGCAGAAAGGGAAATTTATTGCTCTTCATGGTTATCTAGGATGAGATGGTCAGAAGTTTCTGTGCTACTAATTTTTCAAAATTGCAGGATAATGACTCCCTTCCTCTACCCAAAGTAGAAGGTGATGATCGGACGCAAGCTCGTGCTCTAGCCACTATTCATTCTCATCCTGTGGTGAGTTAGTTCAATGCAGAACTTGTTCTATGACTTTATTTACTGTAGTGTAACTGCAGGAAGACGTTATATTTTGTTGGACTTGGGAGATTTTGCATAGCTCCCTGTAATTTGCTTGACATGATAAGAGGGAATGCCTGTAACTTGTCAGAAGATTGTTATTTTGTTCTTTAAACTATTAGATGAAAAGAGTTTGAGTGAAAGGACAATCATGTAATCTGGACCCAGGATGACATTTCTAATGTCCATGTTCTTTGCCCTTGGTAGTGGATGGTAAGGCGTTGGACAAAGTATCTTGGACAAGAAGAAACAGTTAGGTTGATGGTTTGGAACAACAGTGATCCCAGTTTCAGCTTGAGGTTGCCCACTACTAGTCAGTTTGCTTTCCTCAACTTTGGTTACTGAGTGCTTCCAATAGCTATTTCTCATAAATTTTCCAGGGCAAATTGTGGAAAAGGATTTTCAAGAGATGACCTTGTGAAGCAACTTCAACTTTTGAAGGTACTTGATCTGTATTTGCTTGTTGGTATTAATGCAACAAAGAACATCATCTTGGATTTCCAAAGGAAGGTGCATCATCATAATCTATAGCATTATATGAGAAGGATTGTTCTCTAAATAAGGCAATACCTTAAAAGACTACCACATATCTGGTCTCCTGCAGTAGTCATTAGATACTTTCTTTTGAATCATTGATTTCCAGGCTTTGAGTTGCAGGTACCTCATGAGCTGTCTTTGCATTTGGATGATTTTGTTCGCATCAGAACTGGAATGCAGGTATTTCACATTGGTCAAAGCTGTATTGACCAAGTGTTATTAAGAGACTATCGATGTCCAGGGCTCTGACAACGTATAGTTTGTCTTTTCTCAGGCTGTTTTACAAGCTGGATTGCTGAAACAAGGTCTATGTGCAGTTCAGGACGAGAGTGCAGGTCATACATACTCTGCTTATCTTCTGGAATAGGTGGTGAAGAAGGAAAACGAAAATCAATAAGTGTATTGTTGCTAGAGATCATCAGCATCTATTGAACATATAAGAATAAATTAACTTAAACCATTAATTAACTCTTTCTCTACCTGCTTTATAACATGTCCTAAACGATTGATGACATTGTCAAAATAGATGTGAAGTTCCAATGATAATTTGATCGACCACCATCATTCTGCGGAAACAAAAACTTAGGAAGGATAGAGGAAGTTAACAGAAGATACAAAGTGTCTGTTAAAGCTTCAATAGCATTTCTCCATCTCCTTTCTTTGGGAGCTATCCTTCACAGTTGTGCCAATTTTTTTGCAGGAATGGTGGTTTCTGTTGTGGATCCTCAACCGAACGAAACCATAATTGACTGTTGTGCTGCTCCTGGAGGAAAGACTCTTTATATGGCTGCTTTGATGAAACATCATGGTATTTCACTTCTAAAAGCTCATTGTTTCTTCCATATAAAAAGCTCATTGTTTCTTCCACTTAATATGGATGCCTCTTTCTCATCCAATCAGATGAGCAGCTTCTATATAACAGTTTCTTATTCCTCATGCTTCAATTTCTCTTTTCTTTGCGTGTGTGTGTGTGTGAAAAACTCTAGTTTCTCTTTGTTTTTGGGAGATTGCTTTCATTAGTTTCAAAGTGAAAAGAATACCTCTTTACTCGTCGAGCATGTGGGGATATTTTATGTCTTGCAGGCAAGGTATATGCAATTGATGTGAACAAAGGTCGGTTGAGAATTCTTAAAGACACAGCGCAAGTGCATCAAGTTGATGGAATTATCACCACAGTGGCTGCTGATCTTCGAACATTTGCTGTAAGTCATAATCAGAGTGAAAGTTGAAATTCTTAAGAAGAGAAATAAAAGAGGATAAACTGTAAACGTCATGCCTCTATATCTTAATGTAACTTTTAGGAGGAAACAAAAGAGAAATATGACAAAGTTTTGCTGGATGCTCCGTGTTCCGGGCTTGGTGTTCTATCCAAGGTATGCTTTGGTAATTAACCTCCGTAGTGCTTTATGTCGAGTGCTTTACTCAATCTGTTGGTTATCTGGCAAACAAAATGCTCCTTTCTGAGATGACTTGTGCCTTTTCTGAAGAGGGCAGATTTGAGATGGAACAGGAGGGTAGAAGATTTGGAAGAACTGAAGAATCTGCAAGATGAGCTCCTCGATGCAGCTTCTACGTAGGATACAAAATTGGTTAGCTCTCCCTATCATATGGAGGGACAGCTCGGGATTCCTGCTTCTGATACTTTTCCTGTGTCGTCACATTCACATTGCAGGTTGGTGAGGCCTGGTGGAGTGTTGGTATACAGTACCTGCTCCATAGATCCAGAGGAAAACGAGGAAAGAGTGGAAGCATTTCTCCTCAGGCATCCTGTAAGAAGCCGGGCCATTCACTCTCTCCCTCTGGTGGATTGTGCATTTGATTATCAATACTGCTACATACTCGACACGAGCCATTGACCATTCATTCATCTTGACAGGAATTCAACATAGATCCAGTAGACAGATGGGTTCCTGCAGCTTTTGTATCGAACCGGGGTTTCTTTGCCTCCAACCCAGCGAAACACTCAGTGGATGGAGCCTTTGCAGCTCGCCTGGTGCGTGCCTCTGTAAAACCAACATCATAAATAAGAGCGGTCTCTGCAGCAACTGGAAAGCTGCCTCCATCTTTCCCCTACATCTCTCCCTCTCTCTGGCCACTCTGTACAGAGGGAGGACAACAGTGCATTGTTCCTCTGCAAAAGATAACTGGCCTCAGGAGCAAAGAAACATTATGACTTATGAGAGAGGAGAAAGTTTGAGCCTTTCCCTTTGGGATTCCTTCCATGGTGGGAAGGGTTCAGGGCAGGTTGCTTGCTAAATGAATCATCCGAGGAAAAGAAGTGCACTTTTTTTGTATATCCAAAGATCACTGCCCACCAAGACAAAACTGCCAATCCAGCATTCAGAGAAAGTATTGCTTGTAATTTGTAAAGTCACCAATACAACAATAGGGTTCATTACCTACAGCCTTGTGATTTGTCCATTTGTGCTTTCTCCGGATTTGGAATTGGAAATAAGCGGGGAAAAAGAAGCAATTTTTTCTTCTTTTGATTCAGAGAAAAAAGAAGCCCTGTGAGTTGTTTTGTGTTCTCTCGTCGGAGTAAAAGTAGCGGTGAAACGACGTCGTAGTTCGATGGCTTTACTTTGGCGAGTCGTCTTCTTCCTCCTCTAAACCCTGAGAAGTGAGAACCCCAAACCCATTTACCCACCGCGCTGCAAAAGAATATGGTCAGGAGGCGAAGATGAGCAAGAAGCAATGGCTGCCTCGGCTGTCAAGTGCCCTTTCACGGGCCTACTGTTCCTCGTCTGCTTCTTCCTCCTCATCGTCGACTTCGTTCCCTCTCAAACATGTGACGAAGTCCAACTTCGAATCCGCGCTCGCCGAGCTCAGAACCCATGTCCGCGCCGCCGATTTCGTCGCCATCGATTTAGAGATGACCGGCGTCATCAGTGCGCCATGGAGGGAGTCCTTCGAGTTCGACCGCTTCGATGTTAGGTACCTCAAGGTCAAGGATTCCGTCGAGAAGTTCGCTGTCGTTCAATTCGGCGTTTGCCCCTTCCGTTGGGACTCTCAACGGCAATCCTTCATAGCTCACCCGTAAGAAACAGCTCCCCCTGCTTTTCCTCTTTACTTTCTCGAAACTGAGCTCTGTCCCTGAGTCCTTTCCTCGGAGAGAGCTTAAGATGTGTTACCATAAGGGCTCTGCTTATATGGTTGATTGCTCTAGAGTCTAGACATTGTTTGTTTGATTTTGCTGGGAATGTCTAAACTGATATCTAGGTAGAAATGCGGAAAAACTTGGAACTTTGATGGTTTTCTGAATTTGCTTGTGCCACAAATTTGAAATTGGAGAGGGTAGTTTAGTTTGGTTTATGACTCTGCTTGGCATGAATCATTTCTGGCAGGCATAATTTCTTTGTATTTCCACGCGAAGAGCTTCTCTCTGGTGGCCCTTCCCATGAGTTCCTCTGCCAGACATCATCCTTGGAGTTCTTGGCCAAGTATCAGTTTGATTTCAATACATGTATTTGTGAAGGTACAATTGCTTTGCTGTCTATATAGCACAATCAGAACTAGCTAGGGCTCTAGCTGTAGAGCTCTTGCTAGGATGCTTCTACTTTGTTGTTATTTACCACTCTTCGTTAATTCAGGGATATCTTATTTGTCCAGAGGACAAGAAGCCGAAGCATTGCGTCGCTTGACTCTCCATGATAAGAGGTTATCAGACTTGTCGAATAACTCTGAAGATGGGGAAGGCACGCCATTGCCTAATATTACTGACGTTCTGTTCATCAATCGAATGAAAGACAGATTGAGGGAGTGGCGTTCGGGTTTATTACAGACCACTAGAAATGATACTTCCCAGTGCCATGACCCTTCAAAAGATTCGAAGCAACAGTTTCATACTGTTTTCTTTAAGATGCGCCCGGCTGTCTCTCTGAATGGTTTCACCTCTCATCAACTTAATTTGATCCGGATGGTGATGCTTCTTTACCATACTTCATTTTAGTTAACTTTTTCTATTGAAAACTTTGAAGCAGTTCTGATATTGGATGTCATATCAACTTTCTAAGTTGGAAAGATGATATATTTGCTCTGTGCATAATCCCCATTACTAAGCGTTATGGAGGAATTCTGAACCCTTCCAATATTAATAAACTCGTTATCCTTGTATGTGGAATTGGATTCAATTGGTTTTGCTTCTATTTCGTGCTTGAGGTTTTAAGACTTCCTTTGTATAACTAAACTTGAAAATCGATTACCTGCAGGTCACCAAGCAACATTTCAATGATCTTGTTTACATTCGTGTCTGTGGTGAAAACTTTTGGTGTGAACATCTTGTTGTGTATACAGACACAGAGAGTGACAAGGCCTTATTACTGGTAACTTTTATGTTCGTCTACTGGTCATTTACACACGCATGATCGAAAGGTTCAGTTATCTTAGAGTTTTGTTTGGAGATGCTGCTCTTTTATTTTAAACGGGAAATGGGAAGACATGAAATATTTGTAGCTTGCCAAACAGCAATATTGAAACATGTTTGAGAGATAAAAGGACTTCATTAGTTTTATATTTAATGCAGACAGAGGTGAAGAACGAATACCATAGAGATGCAGAGAAGAAGATCAAAGCTGCAATTGGGTTTCGCCATGTTATAGACCTTCTTTCTTCTGAGAAAAAGTTGATTGTCGGTCATAATTGCTTCTTGGGTAAGCATTATTTTTTCTCTACTATAGACTTTCGGGTCATATGTCTTGCTGAGTTTTATTAGCTTGTGTAATGCAGATATTGCACATGTATACAGTAAGTTCTTGGGTCCTCTCCCTAGCACAGCTGAAGAGTTTGTTTCCTCACTGAACAAGCATTTTCCTTGCATTGTTGACACCAAAATTCTCTTGAATTCAAGTCACTTACTGCAAAAAAGGATGAAAAAAGCAAGCACATCGCTCTCCTCGGCCTATCTTTTACTTTGTCGACAGATCACTTTGGGCGTCGATAACGGATCCAACTCGGGTTCTTGTCCAAGCGTGAAAGTGGAGGTGGAAATGGACGATACAAGGTGAACTCTCTGATTTGTGATTTCTGAGTCCTGTGCAATTTGTTTGCTCTTATTTCCTAGGTTGCCATATGTTGAAACAAACCCACCACCAGGGGGTCGTCGCTCTGCTGCGTCTGGCCCGTCCTCTAGGCACCTTTGGATGACATGAAGACTGATTCTTCTATAAGAGAAACTTTCTCAGTCGAAGGAGAAACTTAATTCAAATCTCACTTTAAGACGGTTGTTAGCCGTCTCAGTAAGGGTAGTGAGCAAGTTTAGGTTTAGGAATAGGAATAATTCTTAGGAAGCGAAGCAACCTCTTCTCTTTCCGTTTCTCTTGATCTCTCACATATTTTAAACCTTTGCTTCTTTCTCCAAAATAAAAACTTGATGCATCTTCCAGAAGCATTACCTGTGTT
This sequence comes from Linum trigynum, assembly GCA_964030455.1. NCBI lineage: Eukaryota > Viridiplantae > Streptophyta > Magnoliopsida > Malpighiales > Linaceae > Linum > Linum trigynum. The sequence continues at coordinate 55,870,097 of OZ034817.1, read as the reverse complement.
GATATGTGTTATTAATTTTTTGACGCAGGTCCACAGACTGGAATTCAGGAGCCAAACATGAAGCAGGATATGATGCTTTCATGACCGGTTGCATCTTTGCACAGGCATGCCAACATCTCAGTATTGATTTCAACCAATATTCAACTTCTCCACTGAACTTGGCCCTCAATGAGAACCTCGAGAAGCACATCAATCGCCTCTACTTGAGCTGGATCAATAGCAACATCATCGACCTAGCCACCGGAAAGCAGATAGATCATGTTGGATCTAATAGCAGACCGAGCAAGCGATTCTCGAAGATTGTGTTTGAGAATGTTGTTCTGATATGGAGGTTCCCATCCAAGCTCAAGGCAAGGGAGATCAAGGAATGCATATGCAAAGTCTTTGGTCCAACCTCTGTTGCATCAGTCTTTCGAGTGGATGAAAGTGCAGTCCTGGTTCACTTCAGCAAGCCGGAGTTTGTTTCGGACTTTCTACTTCTGAAAGAGACATTGGAAGGGAGCAACGATGTGATATCAGCGGTGCATCCCCTGTCGGGGATTCTGGATGGAGGGAAGACTTGCGCTGCAGATTATGAGACGTATAAAGAGATATGCAGGTCGCCGGTTTCCAGGGCTCTCCTTGCCGATTCAGCAGATGATGTTGTTGGGTTGGGATGGATGAGGAAGAAGACCACTGTCTTGGTAGGCGAGGGACACCGTGGAGATGAAGGAAGAACAAGTGTCGATGAGGAAGAAGAATACGAGTCGAGTGGTAGTTGTTCGTCACGTGATGTCGTTGAGGTGAAAGAGATGAGAGCTACTCATATGTGATAATGTGAATGTCATCCTTCCTTCCTTCACAGTAGAAACCAGTTGGGGAAAAGATTGTATTGTATGTATGGAGAACAAATGGAGTGGAATCAGGAATGTTGTGTCATTTGAATTCATTCCTTCTGTAAGGATGTGGCAGTGGTTGATTAATAACATAAACAGAAATATAGGATTGGGTGAAATCTCAGTCCAGCCCAAGCCCCACGGGCCCAAATTAAAGAAATCAGGCTTACCGGCGTTCCCCACAAGCCCAACAAAAGATAACCGTCAAGCTAACCTCACCCCACGTCGCCGGCGAAAAAGATAACTGAATCCCCCAACCGCCCAATTTCAAACCGGCGCTCTGTTTTCCTAATTTTGCTTTCTCCTCTGCAATAAAATCCCATTAGCAGCAAAGCAAATTCTTCACTTCCAACCAAAACAGGAAAGATCGAGCACGAAAATGGCAGCTTCATTCATCATCTTCCACCGTCTCTTCGCCATTCTTATCTCCATCTTCTTCCTCTTCTTCTCTACCCTCTCTACCACCCCTGTTTCTTCTCTGCAGTTTCAAGTCGGCGGCAGCAGAGGCTGGGCCCCACCACCCGCCGACGGCGACAACTACTACGACCAATGGGCAACAAACAACAGGTTTCACGTCGGCGACTGGCTCAGTAAGTCACACCACTAATCAACTTACTTCCCCATTTCCCCCAATTCTTAAAACATCTCTGTAATCCGATTCCTCGCAGGTTTCGTTTACAGGAGTAATGAATCCGACTCGGTGCTGCTAGTGAACTCAACCGCCTACACCAACTGCATTGTTTCCGACCCAATTCTCCAACTGAACGGCGGCGTAGGAAATGCCACATTCCAGTTTGATCGCCCGGGGCTGTTCTACTTCATCAGCGGCAAGGCCGGGAGCTGCATTGCCGGCCAGAAGCTAGTGGTTCGAGTCATGGCAGAGAAGGAAAAGGACGAAGGAGCACACCACGATCACGATTACGGGCCGAGCCCAGCGCCGGGTGCGAACAACGGCGATCTGGTCTGGGACTGGCCGCCGGCCGTGAATTCAACCGTCAAGATGACCATCGCCTCTTACTTCATCACTGCCCTCGCTGGCGTCCTAGTTATTCTCTACTTGCTGATGTAGTAGCAATTAATTAGTAGCTGTCTTTTTCACTGATTACCTGTTCAACTGCGTCAAGATCCACACTTGAGCAGTCTGGATTCATATGTTTATTCATATATCATTATCAGCAAATCCCTACTGAACCGCAACTCTCAACTTTGCTTCTGGGCAGAGATTACTACAGACGTGTGCATCATAACTGCACAACTCTGGTTTCAACAGGAACCTGTAGTTTGCTACCCATATCAACACAAAAAATGCATAAAGATTGAAACTTGGACAATGGATTGAGGAGTTTTATTATCAGGAACAATCCGAAATGTTCGAATTAGATTCTGGGTAGAGACCAGATTTACAGTTTCAGTTCATTACAAACACAAACACTATGTTTGAACTCTCGGTATCTACAGGCTGCCTTTCTTCTTCTTCCAAATCTCTGATCACACTACTAACTCAACAAAAACAAAGTGATTGAAAGAATCAAACAATCAAGTATAGTACACTAGTATTAACCAGCAGTAGAGCAGTGTGCAGAAGAATCTCTCATCTCTATTCACAGTCAGAGGTAATATCCTCAAGAGAAAGACTCAACCCACAGGAGAAAGTGAGAGTAGGCTTACTCTTAGCCACAGCCTTAACTTCAACTTCCCCATTCAACATCTGAAGCACTCTCCTCATCGTCGGCCTCTCGCCGCTATCCGGATTCGCACAGCTCAATCCAACCATCATCATCTTCTTCACATCCTCAATCTCAAACTCCCCCTTAAGCCTCTCATCAGCAGCTTCCAAAACTTTCCCTTCACCATACAATCCCCAAACCCAATCCACCAAATTCACCATCCTCTGGCTCTCCGCCTCCCTCTCAATCGGCCTCCTCCCGCAGGCCAATTCAAGCAACACCACCCCGTAGCTGAACACGTCCGTCTTCTCCGTCGCCTTGCCGTAGTGAAGATACTCCGGCGCCAGATACCCCATCGTCCCCGCCGTCAGGGTCGAAACAGGGCTCTTGTCGTGGTCCATCAGCCTCGCCAATCCGAAATCGCCCAATCTCGCGTTGAAATTCGCGTCCAGCATCACGTTGCTCGATTTGATGTCCCTGTGAATCACCTGCTGCTCGCACTCCTGGTGTAGATACGTCAGGGCGGAGGCTAGACCGACGGCGACGTTTCGCCTCTGTTCCCACGAGAGGAGCACTCCTCCGCCGCCGCCGTCGTGGTGGAGGGCTTTGTCGAGGCTGCCGTGTGGCATGAGCTCGTAGACTAATAAGAGCTCGCCCTTTTCCACGCACCATCCGAGGAGTTGGACGAGGTTCTTGTGGCGGAGGCCGGCGATGATGGTGAGCTCGGCGAGGAACTCTGTTTTCCCTTCATCGTGAGCGTGTTTGGACCTCTTGACGGCGGCGATTGTCCCCGTGGAGACGAAGAAGGCCTTGTAGACGTTGCCGAATGCGCCCTTCCCGATGATTCTGCTGGAATGGAACCCTCTCGTCGTCGATTTCAGCTCTCTGTAATTGAATTCCTTCGGTCGCCCTGCCGCCACCAGCTGCTCTGCTTTCTCCGCACCTTTCGTCTTCTGCCATTTCTTGACCGAGATGAACCCGAGAACCACGAGGCACGCGCAGAAGAAGGAAGGACCGGCGATTCCCAGCCCCAACCCGAGCTTCTTGTGGTTCTTGTTTCCCGAATCGGAAGATGGAATCTCCGGCGAGGGGATGGTGATCGAATTGTCAGAGACGTTGTGTGGGGGATTCGTCGATCTGGGTATCAGCAGAGCTCCTTCTCCGGTCAAATTGAAGCTCCAGCTGTGAATCGAGTGGAGCTCCGTGGATCCTTCCGTCGACCCGGAGAATCCAACATACACGTTCCCTCGCAAGTACTCGGAGAGGTCGACGTCGTCGACGGAGAGAAGAGGGGTTTCCGGTTTGGGGGAAATGGAGAAGCTCAAGAAGACATCCAAGATTTTAGCAACGTGGTCGTAATCGACCCACGCGGTGATCTGTTCGCCGCTCTTCAAATCGATCCCCTGCGACAGGGGATCCGCCGTCTCGACCGAAATCAGGCTGTCGATGTCGAGCCCGACGTGGTTCTCGCTCGGGTCGGCGAATTGGGAGTCGACCCGGGTGTCGAATTCGACGGCGACGAACTTGTTCGTGGTCAGATGGGTGGCGTTGACGAGGCCGAGGTACCCGCCGGCGCTGCCGAGGGTGTCGTTGTCGCGGGAGAGGAAGAAGGCGAGGCCGTCGCCGAAGGAGCTCGGGTTGACGTTGCCGATCGAGAAAGTAAATCGGGTCGAGAAGGAAGCGGCGGACGACGGAGCGGTTTCCGGGTCGGAGAAGGGGATGGGTTCGTTGAAGACGACGGTGCCGGAGCTCGATGTCGGGACGGTGACGTCGCGGGTGAGGCCGACGGCGCCGTTTCGGAGGTAGGAGTCGCCGAGGAGGGTGAGGTTGCGGATGGACAAGGAAGGGAAGTCGAATTCGAAAGTGTGGTTGCCGAATCCTCCTGGGGCGGTGGCGGCGGCGGCGGAAGTGAGGAAGAGGAGGAAGAAGAGGGTGGAGGAAGGAATCATCGATGGGAATCGAGTAAGAATCTTGTTTGGAGATTCAATTGGGCTATCTTTCTTTCTTCTGGGTAGTTGGGGATTCAAGACTGTTAAGAGAGCAGTTCTTGGAGTGGGAATCAATGGAGGAGGAGCAAAGGGAAAGAGAAGAGTGGGCGGTGGTGGTGGGAAAATGCGGGGTTTAAACGGAAAGAGAAGATGGGCGCGTCGGTGATTGAAAATTGAAATATATAAAAGGGTGAAAAGAAACCTTTTTGCACCAAACGACGTCGGAACAAGAAGTGGGCCTGGATATCGGATAAGTGGGCCTTACAGTTGGATCCAGTCAGGAGCGCGGACTTTATTGGGCCGCATCCCATGTTCCTGCACGAAGAAAAAAAATCAAAAGAGACCGTTATTTGAGTTGGGTGGCTTCCTTCCTTCCTCTTCGTTTTTTAGTGGTTGCTTCAATGAACATTCTGAGCAGGCGTTGAATTCCATGGAGATTAGTTTTAATGAGGGGCGGTGAATTTTGAGCAGAAAGAGAAAAGAGACGTTCTGTTGAGGTGTTACAGAAAATAAATATACACACAAGTGTCGCTGGAACATGAACAAATCCAAGAACATGTGACTGTGAGGCTGATGTGAATTGAATAATGTAGAAGTAGAAGGAGAAGGATGGAGGCAGGCAGGCATGTGATGTTAAGGTTTCGTGGGCCCAGGTCCAGCCCACTAATGCATTATCTTTACTGTTTGTTGTTGCTAATCCTTCCACATCAGATAGCCGTTACAAAGCCAGACAAATATAAAAACAAACCCACACCTTTGCTTTGACTAGGGTATGAAAGCAGAAAATGAGAAAAAAATCAGATAGTGGCTTTCCTGAGTTGATCTGGTCTTGCCGCCATAAAGATAAACTACATCCTATTCCTGTTTGTATAGAGTACACAGTGAATGGAACAAAGATCTCTTACTGACAAAAAGAACTGCTCAGCAAACCTGATATGGTCTTGCTACCACAACTTGAACAGTCTCGTACAACGTGATATGTTCTTAGGGAACACTTCCAAAACTTGATAGAATAGCTTGTGTTGTGGTATGGTGTGAATGTTGATCGAATAGTGTCCACACAAAACCTGGAATGGCTGCTCAGTAACTAACATCACTACATAAGAAGAGGCTTCAATGGTTCAATAGGTACCTACCTTCTTCATTGCGATTTCATTATCTGCACCGGGAAATCAACAACAACGACAGAGATATATGGTTTTAGAATCAAGATGTAGGAACTCTCAACATGAAAACAAAAATCTTTCGGAGGCCATCGGGTGTCGAATAATACTAGTGGCTCCTGCGACAGCAGCTTTTCTGTAGGGGAATCATTCACCACCCATCAAATAAAGAATCAGGAGAAAGACAATGGTAAGAGAAGTTACCTGTAATAGCAGTAGACACTTGCTAGTTGCACTAGAGGAACAGAGGAAGTTATATCAGACATAATATTGTTATTATAATTAGCTCCTCCTCCAATAAGCCAGAGCTAGCATTTAAGGACCCGTTTTTCCTCGACAAAGTTAGCCTTACTGAATCTCTTCCGTATCATTGTTCCTTTAAACTCCAGTTATTCCAACAGGGACCATCGTACTCAGGGGTAGTGTTTTGAAGGGCCAGTGAATTGAAGCTTGGTCCCATCCATTTCTGGCAGTACAAGGTCACTTAATAATCTCAACACATTTCTCCAACTCTGGCACATTTTGATCAGCGCAATCAATCCACATAAATGTAGAAATGGTTGGATATTCTGATGCACTGCAATTCCTTAAGGTAATGAGATCTTTTCATGTGCATATTGTTTTCACTTTTCAGTATGAGTGAGAACGTATGTGCTTCCAAAATACATTCTATCAGGATATACAGGTAGAAGATTTAACATTGCACTGAAGCGGGTTGTTCTTCTGATAAGTACCTTTCTCATCCTTGATATTAGAATTAGAAGTTCTGTTAACTTCCACTTCATCAAAACCAAGTTCCTTGCGCTCCATTGGCATGGCATCTTCGACAGCTGATCATGAGGTTACTCCAATGCCGTGGGCAACTAAAGTAGACATAGATGTCACAGATCAGCCACAACTAAGCCAGGCGATTCTATGTCCGATTCAGCTGGAACTGCTCCACATTTTTCCGGGTTAACAATAATGATTTCAGTACAAGCCAAGCCATTTGATTGAGTATCCAACAATTCCGCAAAAGCCAACTTCTTGTCCAACCAAACTTCACATTGGGACTAGTCGTGATAAGCTCTTGGGCTCTGCAACTGCAATATCTCCGTCTTTGGATGTGCTGGTTTAGGTATTCCACAGGAGTCATCCCCATTTTCCTGCTTTGTAAGACAGATGCCTTCAGAATAGGTTTCGTTGAGTCCCTCAAAAACATTGACACGGTTGGTTTCCCAGTTTGGCCTATCACCCTCTTCCACATTAGTGGTTGGACAATCTGAATTTACACTGTAGTCACCCTGGCTACATAAATTGGAACTCATAAATCTTGTTCCTTGCACAAAAGCACCATTACTCGGGGTCAAAAATTCGAACTTCTATTGACCCTTTCCCATAACCCATTGTCATTATTAGTCTGTTCAGAGGATCTGTCAGTGGGCAACCCAAGTCTACCATCTTCAGCACCACTATGAATGGACTAGACCACCTCCAAAGACTCCTCTACGCCACTGGTCTGAAGGCATGAACAACTAAGCTTGTAGCTCCACCCAAATGAACTACGCTATACTAACTCCTTGCACAACTTGTACCAGAAGCAACAGCAAGACTGGCTGATTAGACTGCCGCATTGACTAGCCAGTAGAATTTGAAGAACATCTCTTCCCTGGCAATATCAGAATATTTACTCACACCAAGAATCTTATAGATAAGACCGGTTAGTTCTCATTCTCTTCCCTCAGAAGACTTGGTCACATCCAGTTCTCTCTTAATAGACACAATGATCAAGCTCGTCATTTGCATAATGCATGCAGTTCTTTTAGCAGACATCATGTCAACTTTAAACTCTCTTTCCAAGCAGTTTGGCAGCTCAGAAACACAGGCAAAAGGCTTGCTGGTAAGTGGCAAGCTCCTTCTTCTTTAAGCCTGCCAGACTATGAAGCAGTTTGATCACAATCCAATGGCATTAAAAAAAAGGGACGATGCCCAAATCACTACTCTATCGACAAAGAACTATGAAATACTAAAATCAACATCCTAATAATAATCAGCCATAGTTGCTCCATTTGAACTAGTGAAGGGATACTGAATTCTCACTGGATATTTAAAGATCATGATAATAATAGCACTAAAATCAGTTCAATGCCATAGCTTTTCTAAGATATTGAGACTGAGAACTCGAAGTGGAGTCCTTAGTATTTACAAGGTCGACAGAGCAGTAATTCATCACGATCTGTCGATTTGCACGGCAAAATTCGATTTCGCAGCGGCAAGAACTCACCATTTGGATGAAATGAAAGGGAGGACGAAAGAGGAGGATGGGAGATTCCGTCGAAGGACTCGTATGGAAGCGAGATACTGATCGGAGATTTCAGTCTGCTTTCTTGAGCTGCTGGTCAATCGTCAACTTATCCCTGTCAAAGATCCGCACCAGCAGCTTCTCTCCAGTCGCCATCTTCCAAACTTTCACCGGTTTTACACTATTCTCCGCCATTAGAAAGCTTAGAGTATCTCCGTGTGAGGCGGGGGGTTGAGGATGGTCGCCGGAATGGGGAGGGAGGGATGCAATTCCGATGTACTGTGACGGCGCTGATGAAAGTCATTTCACGCTGTGGGTAGTGTCCTGGCCTGCAAGATCAAGTAAAATAGAAGGACCAAAAGCAAACAAAGTACTCAGCGATGACTTGGGCCCAAATGGAATAGATGCGAAATAGCATAACCGTCCAACACGATGCCGTTTCCTTCGTCGCAGCTTCATCAATCATCATCGTCTTCCCCACGCTTACGGTTCCACTTTTCTTCAAGCTTTCTCTCAATCTCCCCACTAAAATCCGCTGAATAATCAGAACGAATGGAAAATCAATCCGCTCCCTTGAAAGGGAAATTTTAAATTTCCGGCAGCGATCTCGGTGTCACCATGGGTTTCCCGCTGCCGATGGACAAAGTCTCTGTTTCCGCCGAGTATTCTTCAAATTTCTGCCCACTTACTTTCTTCTCGTCAATTCGATTGCTTGTCTGGTGAATTAACTAGCTGCTCCGTTGGGGTGAAAACGAAGCAGGGAGGACGGCAAGGTATCTGTAGTTCTAGTTGCCACCGGAAGCTTCAATCCTCCTACTTTCATGCACTTGAGGATGTTTGGTAAGTTTTCAATCCTTCCCTTTCTCTTCTTTTGTTCTTACCCGCTTCAAAATTCAACTCCGTGACCGTTAAAAACATGATCTTGGATTGGATTTTGGGTTCAATTGTATGAACTAGAGCTGGCAAGAGATGCATTGCAAATGGAAGGCTACCGTGTGATTGCTGGGTATATGTCGCCCGTTAGCGATGCCTACAAAAAACCGGTTTGATGTCTACCTTCTATTTTCCCATCTAGCTGTGAAAGTCAATGCTGCAGCTGATTGTCCCAATCCCTTGGTTGTTTAGGGCCTTATACCAGCTGAGCATCGCTTGCGCATGTGTAATTTAGCTTGTGAGAGCTCCGATTTCGTCATGGTTGATCCATGGGAGGTACTCAATTCAGCTCTGCTGTGCAAATTTTTTAGCTGATTCTTGACAACAAGCCTTGGTTCTAAGTGTATTGAATAAGCCTTGTGTTACAGGCAAATCAAAGTACCTACCAGCGATCTTTGACTGTGTTGAAAAGAATTGAAAGCGTCTTCATCGAGCAAGTCCGGATATCTGGAGGTAATGCCTCTCTTTGTCACCAACTCATTTGAAGTTAGGTTAAGTTGCTTCGTTTTTGGTAGATGTGTGAGAGAACAATGCTGATGTGTTTTCAACCCGCGGCATTGTGGTCGGGAAGAATCCCTCAAGGTGATGCTTGTTTGTGGTGCGGATCTGCTGCAGTCATTTAGCGCTCCTGGGGTTTGGATTCCTGATCAGGTACTGCTTCCCTGGAACCTTGTTGGATTAAGTTCAGTTAGAAGGTTCATTTGGGTGTAATTGTTCAGATCCTATGATGGTTTATAGTTAACATGTTGTTACTTGTTAGGTAGTTCTGTGGTTTGTTGAAAGCAGAGGTGTTAGTATTTGCACTTCTTTGTCTCCAAATTAGTAAAAGAGTTGAACAATGAACATTGTCTGTGTTGCTTATAGGTAAGGACCATTTGCAGAGACTATGGTATTGCTTGCATTCGTAGGGAAGAGCTCGACGTCAACCAAATCATAGCTGCTGATGAAATCATGAATCAACACAAGGTAGATGATACTAGTCAGTGACCATGTTTAATTTGGAATGACGCCATCCTTTCCTTCTGTTTTTTGAATGTTCCATTCATAAAAGCCCGAAGGAGGCCCTTCACTGCGCAATCGTAGTTTGAACCTCAGGTGTTTGTTTATCAGTAGCCTCACATGAACTTGGTGTTGCAGGATAACATCAAACATGTTACCGAAACTGTACCAAACATGATCAGCTCCACAAGACTGAGGTAACTTCAACAACTTGAATTTCGTTTGTCGAACTTGAACAAAGTCACCCCAGGACATTGTTGGATCTAAAGAGCGCATCATTATTTTGCTCCTGCATAAATTCCAGGGACTGCATTTCGAGAGGATTGTCAATCAAGTACTTAACCGCGGATTCAGTTATCAGCTACATCATAGAACAGCATTTGTATTTGGGAAACAGATAAAGCTGCCAGGCCGCAGAATATCTAGTGAACTTCAGAGTCCAACTATGTAATATTGCTCAGTCCAGTTTCAAAGAAGATCATAAATGTATCATCGCCTTAAACAGCATGAAAGCTTCCAATGTTCAACTAAGATCATGAATAAAGGTAGAAATCTCTAAGAGGGTTGCTTTTCCTTTCTTCCCATTCCAATCAAAATTTCTCCTAATTGGTTAAAACTCCAATCAAAATTTCTCTCCCGCCATTATTTGTACTGGGAATATAGATCAAACCCAGACATCCCATTCTGAGAAGTTCCTCCACCGTCCTCGCCGCTCCCACTGCCCGAACCCGACCCGAACGGATCCCTGTAATACCCATTCATCAAGCCACCATCATACATCCCCTGCTGCTGCTGTTGCTGCAGATGATCGCTCTGCATCAGAAAATTCCCCTGCATATAACCAACCATCTGCTGCTGCTGCGGTGGCAGCGGCGGAGGCGGCATCACCATACCCCCAAAATCATTGGAGCTCCGCTTCAGCATCATCGGGTCCCGATAAGACGCCCGATCGCCCTCCGTCTCTCTGTACCTAGCGAGGAACAGCGAAAGCGGCTCGACGTAGCTGTCGAATCCGAGCTTCCCCATTGCCCAGATCACGTCGTCGGCGGTGACCGTCTTCCGCTGCTCGCGCTGGCACCGCTCGTTAGCCTCCCCCGTGACGAAGCTGATGTACTCGGAGACGCACTCCTGAATCGTCTCCTTGGCGTCGTCGGAGATTTTGGCGTGGGCGGGCAGGATCCGCCGCATTATCCGGATCACGTTGGCGATTGGCATGTACTGGTCCTGCTCCCGGAGAGTGGGGAGGGATCGGCGCTGCGGCGGTTCCTGGCCGGCGGCGTCTGGGTTCGCCGCCGGGAGGCGGAACTTGGCTGCTCCGCGGACATTTGGGGAGGAATCATCTGGAAAATAAAAGAGGTTAGTGATTATTAGTTGGGCCTTGGGCTTTGAATGTGACAGTCAGTCCGAGACGGAGCCCATCTCTGGGAGAGGCCCACTTACAATAATAAAAAGCCCAGCTCATATATTAGTCAATTTACGGTCAGAGGAGCTTCGTTCGCTTATTGGGCATGCAGGAAGAAAAGAGGAGCGAGTCAGTGGTTCACTGCGTGCATGGCTTCCACGTCATCCAACCCCAAATAAAATATTTTTTTTATTTATATATAGAGATTAATACACAACAGAAATTAAAATATGAGTTCTAATTACGCTCTAAACATATTTGTTTAATTAGATGGCTCAATCTAATCTGGTTTCTATGGCCCTGCCCATGCAAATATCTCCTGATATACATCTTTACGTTCTAATTCTAACCATATATCTAATCGACATAGCGGATAAATGGATTTTTATGACGTTGATGCGCGTATATGAGAATGAGAACATCCACCACATCTCAGATACGACGGTGAAATGAAACTTGATCATGGAAAGAGCGAAGATTTGATCGTGTTTCTATGCATGGTTTGGTTGGCAAACAAAATAACGGAATGTGATTGGTCAAGAAGGGAGTGAGGAGAGGAATCGTTATTCATACCGGAGACAGGTGGCTGGCCAAGGGCGGCGGCGGCGGCCTCTCTTTGTTTTGCATGTCGACGGCTGCGATTGATGTAACCTCCACCGCCGCCGCTGCCACCAGCATCGCCGCCACGTTCCATGCTTCTCCCGCTCTGACGGTGGTTTGTTTAGGAATGGACACTTGACTTGAAGGGAGAGGAGGAGACGATTGGCATTGGGAATCATCAGTTCAATTTATAGCCAACCAAACTACAGAAAAAAGAAAAAAGGATTTTTTATTTATTTATTTATAAGGAAAGAATATGATTGGGTGGTGTGGTAAAAAATAAAGTCAAAGAGTAAACTACTGAGCAGTAAAAAGGAAAGACCAGTGGGCGTTTTCCTCGAGAGAGGGTGGGTTCACTTCACCCAAGCAGTCACTCCCATTGGGCTGTTGGCTGCCCTTTCTTTTTACCTTTTCACCCTTTTACCAGGGTTGTTTTGGGGATTTCGGTGGGGGGGAAAACAAAAGGAGAGGTTTTGAATTTGGTGTTATTAGTAGTAAAAGGGTGATTATTTATCCTTGGTGTTTAATGACCCAACTAACACCAACTATGGAAAAAGTGGGGGGATGTAATTAATAATAACCCAGGGCACTATATAACGGTTCTTACTCTCTCCATGCCTTTGTCACTCCTTTTTCGAAGTCAATATACGACGACTGTGGGTCAGTAACGCTTTCTTTCTCGAGCAGGATAAGATAATAATAATTTTTTCAAATATCGAGATTTAATGTTTTGACATGTGAAATGATAAGTTTATACGGGAACAAAATAGATATAGCCTTTATATATAGTAACTAATCGCTTCATTAGTTAATAATTTTAATGATATATATATATGGTTGGATATGGTGTCGGTTTATTTCTCTGGTTATTGTAAGGAATTGGTAAAAAGGAACGAGAAATATATTATATAATCATTCCATTAGTGTACCCCGCCATGTGCAGGGTCATAATCTCTTATAGTTCGCACGTTTACATTTCGGACAAGAACAAATTTTCTTATGGAGTTGTTTGGATCGGGAAATTTGGAGAGAGATTTTGCTACAATTTTTACCCTTCATTTTTATTTTGTTTGTTCCAACTCTAACCCTTCTCAACCTCTTTTCTCTCCTCCTCTGTGTCCTCTAAGACCTCTACTTCAGCGAATGAATCGCCAACAAAGCTCGACGTTCCCTTCTCTGACGATGAACAGAAGAAGACCCTAACTCTTACTGAGGGGAGGCTTCCTCCTTCATCCCTAAAAACGCTGAACTCGCAAACATATTATGAGCGTTCCTTCATTATGAAATATTTTGGGAGATTGTAGCAGAACCCTCAAAGTCGCAAGGTTGCTCTCTGATTTTATATTAATAATGCGGCTAATTTAAATTAGCTAAGTATCTATGTGACCATTTCACTGGCCCATTACAAACTCAAGCAGTGATGAACTATGACTAACTACAAATAACTCAAATGACGTAGTTTAGCTATAGTAAACATTAATAGAAACAAAACATTTTTCTTCACCAAAATCCTTTTTTTTTTCACGGTCCTTGACCAATATGGATTGACTCTTTCTTCTTCTTTGAAGCAACTCTAGTTTTGCTACCCCCCCCCCCCCCACCCCAATTTCAAGTTGTGGAGATGATTGAAACTTCCAATTGCTGAGTAGTTCTTGTAATCTTCCCCTGTCCAATCCCCTTAGTGAACAAGGCTGCTAGCTGGTTAATGGTATTGACATGCTTCCGCTGAATCAAGCTAGGTCTCAGTCTTTTCTTGTGACATGCATATCAATTTCGATATGCTTTGTCCACTCATGAAACATCGCGTTCTCTGCCATGTGTATTAAAGACCTGTTGTCACAATAAACTGATACTAGAAGTGGGATTTGCACACTTAATTCTATCAATATCACTCTTAGCCATTCAATTTCACAAACTAGCAATGCCAATGCCAATGCTCTAGATTTGCTTCTGATGATGATACAGAAAATGTAGTTTGTTTTTGTTTTCCAAGTATGCAAAGAGCTTCCAAGGAAGCTACAATAACATGTAGTGAATCCTATGGTGTCAGTGCAACTGGCCTAATCTGAGTCACAAAACCCAACAAGCTTCAAGTCTTTTTTCTGCTAAAATGTATTCCTTGGCGCATGGTGATGTTTCAAGGTATCTCAAAACCCTAAAGGCTTCCTGGAGGTACTCAACATGTGGCAACCTCTGGAACGGGCAAAGTTGTATACATAGAATATTAGGTATAGTCTTGTAATAGTAATGTAGTATAGTCTTCCAATCGACCTCATGTACTGTTCAGGATCTTCCAATTGTGTTCCTTTTGTGGTTGAGAGTTTCACCTTTGGATCAGATGGTGTGACATCCCTTTGAATCCATGTAACATGTCCCGTTTTAAACTCCAGACAATACTTCTTTTGAAAAACAACTAATCCTTCAGCTATCCTCTTAACTTTCAGGCCCAAGAAATACTTCAGTGGTCCAAGCAACTTCACTGTAAATCCTTTGCTTAGATACTTCTTAACTTATTCAATATCTTTTTTTGAATATCTTCTAATGATGATATCAGGGACATACACCGGTATCATTATTATCCTTCCATGAAAGCATCTAGTGAACATTGAATAATTTGATGTGATTTAGTGAAACCAGTCTTAAGCAGAAAACCATCCAGTTTAACAAACAATTTCCTTGAAGCTTGTTTTATCCCATAGTTGACTTCTTCAACCTACAAGACAGTCTTTTGCTACCCAAAAGAGGTAATTCAACACCTAATGAAACTTTAATGTAAACAACTTCATTCAGATCACCATGCAGAAAGGCATTGGAAACATCAATTTGCTCTTAAGTACAGTTATAATAGCTTCTACGACTAATAGTGCCTTTACTAAATTAAGTTTTGAAATTGTAGAGAAAGTATCAAGAAAATCAATCCCATAAATATGTGTAAACCCTTTAGCCCACCAATCTTGTCTTATACATGTAAATTATACCATCTAGACACTCATTTGTTTACAACAAGATACTAATATGGTAACACATCCACTATATCCCAAGGTTGAATGCACCTAGTTCATTCACTACTCTATTCCATTGAACATATTTCACTGCTTTATGAAAGGAATTAGGCTCAACATGAGATAAAACACTAAAAGCATAGGTTTTGTCTACTGCATTTAGATGATCAACATCTAGACTTATAGGGTACTTCTTGGCAGCTACACCAACGGCACCAAACTGCAACTATGGATCCATTTCACAGTTGGTGGATCAAATTGAGATTGGGGTTCCAACTCAAGGTCGAGCTCAACATGATCAACATGGTGAGGAGAAGAAGAAGAATAAGTAGAAGGAGAAGAAACCACTATATCCCCCTTCATCTATGGTCATGTGAGGTGAATGATCATGACCAGATGATGATGAACAACATATACTGACATGTGGGGCTGAAGAAAAGATAGGTGGTGAAGGAATAGGGGTAAGAGCTGAGTCCTGAGTCTCAACAGTATCCCTGAAAGGTAGGATATTTTCATTGAAACCTAATTGCCCTAACAACATTTAGAATGTGATAGTGCTTCTTTTCTACCATTGCATTTGTTCAGGTGTCTCTACACATGATATTTGATGTTCAATGTCTTGTTCCATGTAGTATTCATGCATGTGAAATTCCTGGCCTTGGTCACTTCAAACGTTAGCATTAAAATGAGTATTTACTAAGGAACATAATCTTATAAGTAAATCCCTTTTTATTTATTTATGCCTCATGAGAAAACCCAAACAACCCGTAAATAAGCATCCACGACCGTTACAAAATAGGTAAATCCATCATAAGAGTGAACAACTATCCCAAATATCAACATGGATCAATTCAACAAGACATTGTGCAACACAGGTACGGATATGATAGTCTTTTATGTTTGTAGAATTAACAAACATCACCTCTTCCTCATCAACATTATGTGACAACATGTTAGCTTCTTTGCCACCCTAAACTTCCTTCAATGCCTTCCATGTGGGAAAATCCATGAGACAAAGAGCAAATGGCTAGACTACTAGAAGTGTCATGTTCATCGAGATTTCACCTTGTACACATTCTATATATCATGCAACCATCCGTACAGATAAGAAACGACATCACCAAGTTTATTGAACTAGAATATTTGGCAACATGGTTGCTAAAGTACTAGTGGGACTTGTTTACAACTTATGGAAGGAAGAAGGTGTCCACGATGTTCAAGACATAGACATAGAGAACTGCGAATTCGTCACTCGCGATCCGGACAAATTTTTTACTTAACAAAAAATTAGGTTTACCATCAACCAATCTTCTTACAACAAAAATCATAATCAAGACTAAACTGTTCTAGAGCATTATTAATGAAATAAAAAAAACCCTTCAATAATAAAAATTGGAAATCATTAATGACCACAATTAATATATTTGGTTTAGATTCCTCGTGCTGGATCTTTAGCATGCTAACAAGGATGACGATAACCTATCGTCGAGACTCCACGTCTTATGTCTCACCGATATTTAAGAGGGAGAGAAAGTGTCTAGAGTTTTTGATTGCGGGTTTTGATGGAAAAACTCCATCTATTATAGATACTTAAATCGAGTTTTTTTTTCTTCCTTTCTAATTGGGATGAATTTTTTTTTTTGAAATCATATAATTAAATTAAATTAGTAAGCTTATTTAGATTTGCAATGACCTAATCATGAGCACAAAATCAAATTTGATTAGATTATGTGAATGCTTAGGTTTTTAGATTTTAGTCGAACCCAAAACAGATCATTTAGGAAACACGAAAGGAAAAGGTATAATGGTGTGCCATAAATGGGGATATTTATATCTTGACAGCAACACAGCAGAGCGGGTCCGAGGAGGATGAAAATCCTGTGGAAAGGCAGTCCTTCCTTCGTCCTTTATATATTGCTTCTCCTCAACAGGAGGCAAACTGGCTCCTTAAACAATTGCTTTTGGAGGAGCCATAGCCAAGCTAAACGCAAGAATCTTTAGGAAAGGGAGACCAAAACATAGAGAAGAGGAAGGGAGTTTTGATCAAAGTGTGGGAAGCAGAGGGTTCTTCGTCCCCATTGCGTGTGGTGTGCTTCCTGAGGGCGGGGAAAGGGAGAGTCAGTCACCAATGTCTTTGGGTTACGCTGAGAAGCTCTCCTACATTGAAGATGTGGGTAGTGTTGGAATGGCAGAATTTTTCGACCCGTCAAGTGTTCTGCAAGAGAAAGTACGGTTTTGTTCCTCCCCATCTCTTCTATTCCTCGCTTCTTCGTTTTCCGATCACCCGGTTCCCCATTTCATGTTACTGAGAACTCGTTTGCTTGTACTTGATTGCTTCTTCTAATGGTCAGCTGCCGGAGTGGGCACGGTATTGACTATGGTGGGTTGGTCTGCGTATCATTTTGGGTTTGTGCGTGTAGTTTGGCTTTTCTGCTTCTGCTGAGAAGATCTGACATTTGGCGGAATTTGTTGTTTTAAAATTGGGGTTTGCTTGAATGTCTTCTGCTTGAATCATTCTGACTGCCGGCCTGCGCTTCACCCTGTGGGGCTTTAATGTTTTAGGTCGAAATTCCTTCTATGCATTGAATGTGGGAAAGATTGAATTGGAATGTGAATCATGCTAATCTTGTTTTTCGAAAGGAAGATGTTCGAATGTGTAGCATGCAATTTACGGTTGTTCATCGTCTTGCCTTTTGATAATGCTACAGAGATGCCCCTATTTGTTTGATGGGTTTAAACTTGTGCCTCAACAATCACATTGCTAGAATGGATGGGACACTCAAACCCTAAATTTGAATCTTTTGAACTGGGTTTCTGACATTTGAGTTTACTCCATCCATGTTAAAATTAGTCTCCTAATGTAGCTTTTGTTTTATGGGTTTCTTTTTCTTTCACAATTATGTCTATCGTGTAGTTAAACAATGAATTCTGAATGCAGCGTTTCAAATTTTCTCTTTTTCACTGCTATATCTTTTCGTTGGTCATATTGCTAATTTGAATATGGCTTCATTTGAATTGGCAGATTGAACAACTGGCCAAGATGATACAAGAGGTAACCTGTAAATTGCTTACTGTAGATGTTATTGCTTGTTCCTTTTTGATGAATGCATTTCGATGTTATCGTTACTCAAAACGTCACGTGACTTCACCCCAAGCAGCCATTTAAGCATTTTGGCATATACTTGCAGAGTAAGCATCTGGTGGTATTCACAGGAGCAGGAATTTCAACTTCTTGCGGGATACCAGATTTTCGAGGGCCAAAGGGAATTTGGACATTGCAGGTATCACATCTTCTACATATTGCCTCAGAAGTTGTAATTTGACAAACGTACTGGAACATGCTTGGTAATGGATGTATTTTAGACTAGTTTCCTGTTCTTAAAAAAAAAGGTGCTGTCTTTTGTCAGGAATCTCTTCTTTTAAGGTATGGTCATAACATTTCCTGTAAACTTCTAATTTTGTTTGCTACAAATCAATTAATGCAGCGGGAAGGAAAAGCTCTTCCTGAAGCATCACTACCGTTTCATAGAGCAATGCCCAGCATTACACATATGGCATTGGTTGAACTTGAGAAAGCTGGCATTTTAAAGTTTGTTATTAGTCAGGTACGGGGTATGGATTAGGCAACTCTATCCTTGCTGAAACTTTTCTTGGAAGTCTCAGATGTCTTTTCATTTCATTAAGGGTGCTAAGTGGCATACTTAATTAGTTTTCTTACATGCAAGATACGTGTTCTGTACTTTCATTTAGAATGTTGATGGCCTTCATCTGCGGTCGGGAATACCAAGAGAAAAACTCTCTGAGCTGCATGGTGACTCTTTCATGGAATCTTGCCCTTCATGTGGAATTGAGTAAGATGTGCTCCCTGGTGAAGTGTCTAGCACATTCTCCTTACATTTCTCACGTTATTTTCTTCCCTTGTTATTATTCTTGCATGTGAAACATATAAGACATTTATTTATAATATAAGACATTTATTCTGGACTGATAAGGTACCTGCGAGACTTTGAAGTAGAAACTATAGGACTGAAGGAGACATCACGGCGTTGCTCTGATCTGAAATGCGGAGCGAAACTTAAGGATACCGTGCTTGATTGGGAGGTATCTCTTCTTTACACGCTATCCCGCATTTCTCTAGATGCTCAAGAATGTACATGCATGATGTTGTCAGCATTTCAAACTGGGTCGCTGTGTACGCGACTCTTCAAATTTTCATTGAGCAATGATTGAGGGTACTTCAAAGAGTTTGTAGTTATTAAATGATTTGGAAATGGGAAATTATCATCCTTAATCCATAAAGTTTAGCTTAATTTCCTACTACCAGATGATGTATCTTCGCAACTGTAGAAAATAACGTATCTCTCCATCCATATTTTCAGGATGCATTGCCTGACAAAGAGATGCTTCCTGCTGAGAAGCATTGTAGGATGGCCGACGTTGTGTTATGTTTGGGAACGAGGTAAAACATCGCTTTCTTTCTAAAGAAATCCTATTATGTGGTTATTTGAATAGTAGTTTCCTTTTAAGGATTCCTGTTTAATTGATCGATCTTGTCGATTAAGTTGTAGTTCTTGCCGTACTTTGCAAATTGCAATCATGCTCCTTCTGCAACCTATTTGTGCTGGTTAACGAGAGGTGTTAGGATAATTTCTGCTTATATGATACTCAGTACTCATCAATGTGGTTGTCCATTCTTGCATATAACTGCACCTGAGGGACCAAGTCACTCTTCGTTAGACATCATTGGTTGAGACAGTTTACAACTTTACATCCTTACACATGAAACTTTAACAAACAAACTCTCGAGGATGTGTTATGTGCAGTTCTCAATCTAATTATGAGTAAATATATGGGATCATTGTCCTTTGTGTCCTTATGTTTGCTTTCATGAAAATTTCATACCCAATGGCCTTCAAAGCCACCTCCAACTGAAAGGACCAGGAGGCTAAATAAGTAAATATAATAAGGAAAATTACTTTCTTGGGTGAAAATATTACCGAGGACAAACAGATCCCTGACAATAAAAATATATTGCCCAGTTAAGCTACCATAATTTTGGAGGAATCCCCTGAACGACTTATTTGTCTGTCATATCGAATTTTTTTCGGAACTCAATCTTGGAAGCCTAAGGTTCTCAATTTCGTGCAACTCGTGTTCTCTTGCTTCATGATGTCGAATATGGTTTAGTTTTCTGCTCTGTGCAGTCTGCAGATCACCCCAGCATGCAACCTGCCTCTGAAATGTCTCCGTGGTGGTGGGAAAATTGTAATAGTGAATCTTCAGGTGCTTGTCTTCTGTTTGTGAATATGCACTTGCTTGTAGGATTACATATAATTTGCAGTGAATATGAATTTCTAATTTGCATCTATATAAGAACTAGCAAATCAGAAAAGATTCTTGGTTGGTTTTTCCTAGTAATCAGTGACATTGGACAGAAACTTCTCTACTCGTACCTGTGGAGAATTGGACACCATGACATTTTGGCCTTGGTCATATACATGGGGGGCCTTCATGCCACTTCTACTTCTCATTTTTGTGGGCTCTGGTGCTGGTGTGGGATCCGGGAACTGTGATGCTCTTAAGTCCCATTCTGAAGGATCTGGGATTCTGAAAATTATTAGTCCTACTTTTTTTGGAGTACTTAAGAATTTTCTCAAAACTTTGAAATAGGTCGTGGAATCTGAATTAAAACATTTCCATTCAAACATCGTAGTTACAGTCATGTTTTCCCCCCCGAAACACAAATCTTACTGATGCTGCATTGTGTCATATGCTTTTCTGCTATGTTCGATGTAGAAGCCCCTATCGCTCCCTTTTCTTGGGCAATTTCTTATTTGTGTTCAGGAAATGTTTAAATTGATCTATGAAAGCACATTGGTGTGTCAGGATTTGTTAACTCTATTGAGCTTCGTTACTGACAATAAGTGGTTGATTGGACCAATTACAGAAAACTCCGAAGGACAAGAAGGCATGTTTGGTGATCCATGGATTAGTGGATAAGGTACTTGTTTATCTTTGGTTCATGGCTGTAGTGCTGTTAGTCTGTCCTCTCCTGTTCTTAATCTGTGTCCTCAGTGATTGGTGACACTTTAACATTTTGTTTGGCAATCGAAGGGTAATTATTTTACGGGTGAATATTTGAACAGAGTACGATTGAAGAAGTGAATATGTTGTTTGGGAAGAAACAAAAGACTAAAGTAGTGTGTAGGTTAATTTGATTTGACTTTTTGAATTTGCTGAACAATTAAAAAAATTAATTCATCTCTTTCAAAACAAGAAAAAGTCAAGAAAAAAGTAATGCAGCCCGCATAGACTTCCTCTCATGTTTACAAAGCACATAGAACAGGAAAGTTTCTCCTAGGGCTAGGATGCTCCCCCTTGATCCTGTTATTGGTAGACAAAAACACAATAAAGAGTTGAGTTGGGAGCTGAATTTCCAAGCCTGCTTTAAGTGCACTTCCAATGAAGGTTAAAGTTATCATTTAGGCCAAAAGACTTGTTCCATGATCCTGGTAGCCTTCTACCCATGTTCTGACATCTCCTTCACTGGAGATACTAAATACTGAAATCTCATTTTAATTTAAGAAGCAAAGACTGACATGACTTTTCTGTTTTTATGCATAATCTGTGATTTTCAACAAGAACAGGTTATCACAGGAGTTGTGGAATCCCTGCGAATGCGAATTCCTCCATTTGTTAGGATGGACGAGTTCCAGATCATCATGACTCAGTCCTCGAGTGCAGGTACCCTAGCTTCCTCTCAATTTGTGTGTTTAGTCTTGGTGATGCATGTGCATGCAACCTTGTCCTGTTCCACTAGTGGCAGTGATTTTGGTTTGTCATGAATGTAAACCATGGCCTGCAGTGTGACCCTAGACAAACATATATATTTATGGTTTATGACTGGTAATGGTGGATAAATTATAGATGAATTTGACTCATGACCAGGTGAACACTTCATTGTGGGAGGTTCCACACTGGTACCTTGCCTATATGGCTATTGCTCTCTTATGTTTCACCCACTTGTTGTCAGATAAGAAATTCGTTAACTGGACTATGCGGGTTGCAAGTGTACATGGAGTCAAAGCACAATTGCCATTCATCCAGTCCATCGAGGTGAGATCACTGATATCTGTCTACGGCGACTGATTCCTCAGCAAAAGAACCTCAATTTGCATCTTAATTCGATCAGATGATAGCCATGTCCAGTCGAGACAGATGGAGATGATTAAGTTCTGCCTTATCCTTGTCCCTCTATCTCCAGGTTTCATTTTCAGATTCCCAGAAATACAAAGCAGCTGTGCTAGATCAACAGCCATTTAACCTGAAAAGGTTTGTCTAATCCCATAATTTTCTGTTTGAGAAGGGTTGTCATGTGTGCAGTATTAGGTTTAAATCTTGAAAATATCTAGCCGTACACATAAGAATGTCCCAAGTATGGTTTAATCTTGATACCCAAGATTGAAATCTAAGAATGACCGACGTAAGCTAAAAATAAAATTCAGTTCAAGAAGGTTTGCATTGTTTGCAGTACTAGGGGTAGATCTTGAATATCTTTAACCATTGGCCTAATAATCCATTAGCTACTGCTTGTTTGTCTGCAGTCTGTGAATTATGCTGGCTTATTGCCTGGTTCTGATGAAGTGAAATTTGTGTTTAGCTTATGTTGGTCATTCTTATCAGTTTCTGTATTAAGTTACGACGATTATTAGTCTTCCTAATCCTTTACTTCAAACAATCCATCAGAAGGACTTTGACAGGAGAGTCATTCGAGATTCTGCTGAAAATCAACTTGAGCGATGGATGTGGCTGCCTGAGCACTGAAATCAATATCCCCTTTGGTCTTAATAAGGTTAGCAGATGGAATCTAATCATCAACCTTAAACTTGTTTCTTTAGCATTTTCTTTCCTCTTCTCTGATATAGATCTCGAGTTGATGATGCCGTGTACAGGGCTCAACCGATTGCTTGGACCTCGAAAAGGATGCTATAATCCAGAGTATGAAGGAGAAGGCAATTCAAAATTCAAGCTGTGGGCAGACAGCAGTTGTCGAAAGGAGGAGCATGTCAGAACCTACAGCTGAGGTCACAGTCTATGGCATTGTGACCAACATCAAGGCATTCAACTCTGAGTCGTTGAGCAATGGCGATGTTAAGACGGTAAGGGAATTTGCTACCAATGCTATCGGAGCAGTAACGAAGCCGCGATCTTCGAACAGTCGGAAGAGGAAGTCAAGGGTTCAATGAGGAATGGTGTGGTGAAATGGTGGACTGGTTTGTACATAAAAGGAGGGGGTAGTTCATGTGTTGATAGTAAGCAGCATTCTGATACAGATTTAAAGTACTATCAGTGTGCAGTATTAGTTGGTGTCAAATGGGGGACTGAGTGAATTTTGTTAGTGGGTTACTACACTCAGGTCCATCCTCGGGTTATCATTATTCGTGAGAATTACAGAACTAGCACCCATATACTGAACGAACTAAGGGTGCGTTTGGATAGGTATATTTCAAAGTAAGGTATTTGAAATATATGTATTTAAAATGCATAATTGAAATATTAGCATTTGAAATACATGTAATTCAAATTCGCTGTTTGGATACTCCTTTGTGATTTGTTTGTATGTCAGATTTTATGATTTTTTATTTTAATTTTGAATTTTCTGGCCACTTCCTATAAAATTTGGTAAATTACAGTTTGGTACCCAAATTTATTTTTCTTACAATTTAGTACCTAAAATTTAAGAATTTTACAAAAGGTCCAGAAAATATGTTGGCAAAATTACAATTTGGTACCTTTATATGTTATGCCTCACACTATAGTACCTAAACTTTTACAAATAGGTCCAATCTTTTGTTAGGAGGAATTTCAAATCACTAGGTTGAAATGTATTTGAAGTGGACAAGTAATACACTAGAGATGTATTTGGAAATCACCCCATGAATTTGGCACAAATCCAAATACCAAATGTAATGGATATCCAAACAAATGATTTGACATTTAGAAATCCAAATCACAAATACCAAATACTAAATCCTTCTGTTTGAGCCTGGAATGTTCCAGGCGGTTTGTGAAGTACGAGCAAGGCGTCTGTTCCAGATGGTGGGTGTACTCCAAGCTCCTACAAAACAAGGGTCCTCGGGCGGTCGTCTGGGACACCCTCCGATGCTAAAGTTAGAGATAGAATAAGAGTTTTTGTTTAGGTTTTGAGAGAGAGAGAGAGAGAGTAGTTGAGTTACCATTAATGCAGATACCAGAGTATTTATAGTCGGTCAGTTTGAGTATGAGGCATTAAATGCCATGTCAGGCGGGCTAAATGCGCATTGCTTTATCTGGACCGCCTGCGGCGGGTATTTAATGCTTAGTCCTGCAGTATCCAAGGTAAGTATCCCAAGTAGGGATGGCAAATTACCCACCCATGGGTAATTATAACCAAACCCAAGTAGACCCATTGATAATGAGTTGGGTATGGGTGAAATGCATATGGATTTGGGGGTTTATAGATGGGTTTGGGTAAGGTATGAATTTGCTTCCATAATCTAAATGGGTATGGGTTGGATATGGATATCCATTTACTTGAGGGTGTTTTAACTACACATGCAAAAATTGAACCTATTAGTAAAACTTGAAAATTTTAGGTACCAAAATGTAAGACCAAAAAAATTTAGGTACCAAAACGTAATTTTCCATCGATATTTTGAGGACTTATATGCAAAAAAAATTAAATTTAGGTACTAAATATGCATATCTATTAAGTTTGGGTACCAAACTATAATTTGTATTTGGGCATGGGTACAAACCCAAATCCATTTGATATAAACCCAACTCAACCCAAAATAAATGAGTATGTGTACAAACCCATCAAACTCTACCCATATCCATCTATTTGGATTTCATACCCAACCCAATTGAGTTGGATAGTAAGAAACTCATGGGTATGGGCAAAGTTGTCATCCCTAATCCCAAGGAGATCTCCTCTTCCTGACACCAACGGTACTTTGTGTCGGGCGACCTACTCCCTGTCCCGTCATAAGGTGGCCGCCTGCCATTCTCCTTTCCCCATGTCCACTCTTGGGCCTCTCGCTGTGGCTCGGGCCCTTTTCTGGGCCCCGCCCGGTTATCTTCCTATGGGCTTTAAGCTCAACACTGCTCAACTATGGGCCCAACACCTTCTATCCAAACACACTCTAAAATCTTTTCATATACTCTTCCCTCCCTCGATGGTTGTCAACTTGTTTTGTTGGTGGAATGTCGGCCGATTGAATATGGTACAAATGGTGTCTGTCATGAAATCAAGTTCAATTGCCCGGCATTTCATCAGCTGGAATACTATCGGTATTACTGTATTCGGTATAATTGATTTCCAATCTCTAGAGTTGAATATTGATGTTATTGTAGAATTCAAATACAAATATCATATGTTAATTTTGTTTTGTTCGACTGACATAACCTTGCCAGCCTCCCTTCGAAGATTGAACCCAAAAAAAGACCTAAACCAAAACAGAACAAATCCTCCTTCCCCTGCCTCCCAGCGACCGTGCGACGTTCCCTCCCCGACCACTGCCACCACGACGGCGAGTTTTCAGCATAGAGAACAATCAGAAGGAGCCAAGATCTTCGCTAAATCCCAGCAATGGCAGACTCCATGGTTCAAGAAGTACATCTCATTCCACCATCACGCTTTCTTACGTCGACCTCCTCACATTTCATATATTTCATTCTTGTCTTTGCGGTTCCAGATTTTGGAGAAGCAAGTGCTGTCGGTAGTCAAGGCCGTGGAGGACCAGCTCGACGATGAGATCGCGGCGCTCGACAAGCTTGACGAAGACGATCTGGAGGTGCTGAGAGAGAGGAGATTGCAGCAGATGAAGAAAATGGCCGAGAAGCGTAGGCGCTGGATCTCTCTGGGCCACGGCGAGTACACCGAGATCCACGCCGAGAAGGAGTTCTTCTCCGTCGTCAAAGCCAGCGACCGCGTCGTCTGCCATTTTTATCGTGAGAATTGGCCTTGCAAGGTAAAACACCCATCATATGAAGAACGTCTGTGTGTTTGAATTGAGGGTTTTATCGCCTGCTTGAGATTTATAAGAGAATTGAGTCAGCAGGCAAATGGGGATTGCAGATTCTCCGATTCCTTTCTTTTGGTGATGGAAATTTCACAGATATGGGATATTAGCGCTCTGTTTTACGTTTGTTTCTTATGAATCTCTTCTGAGATAGCCTTATCAGTTGAGTTCTCTGATGCACTCCATAGTGGTAGTGGAAAATGTCAAAGCGTCAAGCTGTCCGAGGGATTGGGAAAATGCACTGCTTCTATGCTAGGCAATAACGAACTTTGTTTGAACTTACAAAGAAACAAACTTTACTTAAACATCTATTGTTTATCCGCTGATATGATATGATTGATTATATTGTGTTGTTGGGTTCCCTAATTTGTCCAACTGCCATGCCCCCAAGAAGTCAAGAACTCTTAAGGCTTCATCTTGCCTGTGCAAGTGTTGATTATTGGATCAAAGTTCTTAAGGACTGTATGTGCCTATGTGGAGCTTTGTGTGGGTTTCATTGCCTTTCACCTGTCAGTTGAATTAGTTGGTTATTCAGTTATGGTGCCTTGAAGACCAGCAGATATTCTGAAATTTGGTAGATAAGTAATCCATCCATCCATCCATCCATCCATCCATATTTATGTTTCATTTCATTTGCAGGTGATGGACAAGCATCTAGCTGAACTCGCGAAGCAGCACATAGAGACGCGATTTGTGAAGATTCAAGCTGAGAAAAGTCCCTTCTTGGCTGATAAACTCAAGATTGTGGTTCTTCCTACTCTTGCGCTCATAAAGAAAGCCAAAGTTGACGATTACGTGGTGTGTTCATTGTTGCATGATGGTTCATTCATGTAGATTAACGAAACCATCCCTCCCTTCTACTTTCACTGTCCCTGAATTTGTTTTCTGCAAAATCCTGGCAGGTTGGTTTTGATCAGCTCGGTGGGACTGATGATTTTAGCACGGATGTTTTGGAGGAGAGGCTGGCTAAAGCTCAAGTCATCTTTTACGAGGGCGAATCTTCTCTGCCAAAGTCTACAAACCAAACAAAGAGGAGCGTTAGACAGAGTGAAACTCAGGACTCATCAGACTCGGAATGAGACCAAAAAAAAAAAAAAAAAAAAAAACCCCTCACTTTTTGGTGCCCATCTGATATTTCACTTGCTGCTCTGCTATTTTGTTATATGCCAATGATGGTGATATCGACTTCAACTTGTAGGAGAGTTGAGAGTTGTGCTGTTATGTGTTCTTACTCCATTTCTTATATGTTTTTCGTTGGTAATGTCAACTTTCAAGGATGGACTAATGGTGTACTGACTAAGTTAGTAAAGCGGGTTTCAAATCTATTTGGTTTTCTTATGTTGTGATTTATTATGGATCTATCCTTTGTTTGTTTGTTACCCTTGCAAGAGAAAACAAAGGCACACACCTTATCTGCACCTGTTTCTATCTTGTACATTGAAAGAAAAATACGTCAAGCTTTGTAGGCCACTTTCTGTGTAAACTTGACAGGTGGTCTGCCATGCGGCACAAGAGCCGAACCGTAGCAGGGATTCTTCAAGAAGATGGTTCAAAGCTTCTACTACCAGAGAAGGCTTGGTCTGCAGGAAACTGAGGTACTCTACTTTCTTCATCACTTTCTCCTTTTTGTGTCAGCTACTTCACATTCCCCTGCACAGAACCCACCAACCAATTTCTGCACCACCTCCCTTTCCATGAAGTTGGGGCAACAAAGCAACATGGCGGTGGGACGTAAATCCCATGGCCTACTTGTTGCCCTCTTGGTGGTACTGCTAGTCTTTAACCAGAAATGTCTTGGCCAGCAGGAAAGCCAACTGGGATGTGGTACCTCCAGGCTGTCTGAACTGCACA
Source organism: Linum trigynum (assembly GCA_964030455.1). Lineage (NCBI taxonomy): Eukaryota > Viridiplantae > Streptophyta > Magnoliopsida > Malpighiales > Linaceae > Linum > Linum trigynum. The sequence continues at coordinate 55,842,273 of OZ034817.1, read as the reverse complement.
ATCTGCCCTTATGCCTGCCACCCTCTCAACCCGCCACCGCCTCCTCCAGCACTTCCAGACTACCCGCCGCCGCCAACGGTGCTGCCTTATCCTTCAGATGCTGTTCCACCACCACCGTCATTGAATTGCACAACCGTGCCGGTTCCGTGCTGTCAGTATCCTACTACTACTAATACTATCACCCCTCCCGTTGGGTATGGGTACCAGCCTGTTGATAATTACTCTGCTGCTCTCTCACCTGTCCGCTTCATTTCGGGGATGGTATTGCTGCTCTCCATTGTTGCTCTGCTGTAGCTTTTTCAAAGCTGCTATATGTTCTCTCCAGCTAATAAAGGCTTCCGGAATCCAGAGGGAGCGCACAGAGCTGTTTCCAATGCGTATATGTTCTGCTGTCAGTGGAGGATTTTTCTATCTTTGAAGGGTTTTCCGTTTGTGGTGAAATTGTATAGTAGGAATATCTATCATAGTGTTTAACCTGAATGAATCCGACAACTTTTTCTGCTTTTTCTCCATTTTGAACATGGTTTTTACCGATTTTGGCTAACGCTTTTCACATTAATGATATTTCATCAAATTTTTGTCTAATACCGATTAAACCTGGCCAGGGGCGGGGGGAGAGGGTTAGAAGGTGGGTTCCCGGATCCACCCTGACGCAGAGGGGAAATGATAAATTAGGTATAAATTACAATAATTAATCGGGTATGATAGTACACTTGTTTAAATGAAAATGGTTGACCTTTCAAATATTCGATGTATGATTTGTAAGGTATGTATTAGCATATTCAATGTCTTTATAACGAGCTATGTACACATGATGATGGTGCATATGATCTGCTCAAAATTAGAGATTTACTTATTATATATCTAATACAAATTTTCACCAATTCATAGCTACTTTGTAAAAATAATTTTATTTCAATCACTGACAGAGAGTGTAACAGGAGGCTCTTAAGGACGAAAATGAGTAAATTAGTATAATAGCTAACTGATAATGAAATTTAGGACACTTCTAATTGAGAATGATTGACCAAGATATCATTTGTTTAAATATTGGCTACCTCATTTGTTAAGCACATGATATTCGTATTTATGAAAACTTTAAGCACATATAAGTTGGTTTCCGTTAGCGGGGAAGTGTTAGTAAATACTAAATAATATAAGATCCATTATAAAATTCTTCCCACCAATTTAAGTTAGTGATACTAAACGGTATTGACAAAAAATTATCCAAAAGAAAATATCTAACTAAATCATAAATAATATACATATATAGTGAAGGTGGTTACTTTAGCACCCAACTCTAAAGTGGTCATAATACATCGAATTTTGAACTTCAATTGGTAGTATTAATCTAATATGATGATATAACATAAAATCGTAAACCTAAACCGTAACCCTAAATCCTAAATCCATCAAAACAAAGTAAATCTTGAATGAGTTCTTTTCAAATTCATGTGTTTCTTGTTCATAATTTCATAAGCGACGATTGATACCGTTTTGACATGAATCGCATGCTCGAAATGACGATTCTGAGACAAGTGCATTGAATGCACCCAAAAAAGTGGGTGCACCGAATACCCCACCATATAGTGATATTCTTGATAGTGTCGACATATATTTAATTTACCAAGTATTTTTAAATATAAAATTACATCCTGAATGATTTAAAAAGTGGACATAATTATTTTATCGGCTTAATTGCAAGTTTGGTCACTCGAATTGCTTAAAAATTTCACGTTTGCCACCCGAATTGATTTATTCCATTTATAGTCACTCGAATTAGTTGAACAGTCCAAGTTCGGTCACTCTCCGTTAACCTCCGTTAGACTCCGTTAATGACGACCGTTAAGTGATGACGTGGCTAACAGAAAGACACAGTCAGCACATTTAAACATTAAAAAACGACGACCCGACCCGCCAGCTCACCCTTACCCGCCCAGTCAGCCATTCTTGCCCAAACCCCCGAACCAACCCAATTAATTTACCCTAAACCCAAACCCGAGACCCCCCCCCCCCCCCCCCCCCCCCCGCGAATTGTAAATCGCAGATGGATTAGGGAATTTCCCTTCTCTCCCTTTTCCCCCTTTCCCTTTTCACTCAGCTCTCATCCGAGCTCCGAGAGGAAGAAACAGAGAGAGCAAAGGCGGAATCTTTTTCACGTTCTCACACAATGCCCATTTCTTCTGTAACACCCCGACCTTTGGGTTCAGGTTCGACCATAATACGTGAACGGTTGGATTAACGATTACGTACTAAGGATTTCTCGCGGTTTAGTAATAATAATAATTGTTATTATTATAATTATTATTATTAAAAAAAAGGGTATACTCGACCTGGGGCCGAACGGCCCCTTCATGTAATTACATCCCAGCCGCCCTCCACAACTTAAATCCCCAGCCGCTCTCCTTTAATTCCCAAACGCCATCAAATAGAAACCAGCCGCCTCTCTGCTTTCCTTCCCCAAGCGAAGAAAACCTCAAGCCTCCCGCAGCAGAGAATCCGCCGCCCTCAACCCTTCCCCAACCCCCTATCGTGCATAAAGAATAAACCCACCAGCCTTTTCTCTCATCTCAGCAGCTCGATGATCAGCCGGGTACGATCGAGTTGGACGCAGGTGGTGGTGGACGCTAGGGTCGAGGCCGATCGATAGAGTAGCAGGAACCCGTCCAAACTGCAGCCGCTGGCCTTTCTCTGTGCTGCGGAGGATCGCTGGGCCTTCAGAGTAAGCATCTTGTGCTTTCGGATCCTTTCTTCATGCGTCAATTTGGGTTTCATGGTTGTGTTGATTATGATATTATTAATTACTTCCCTCGGGCTGTGCCAAAATGATAATGAGTAATCGGGAGGATATATACATGGAAATCAGTGGATGTAATGCTTTGATTTGAGGTAGTAAGTGGAGTGGGGGTTTTCCGTGGATTATATGTTTAGAGGTGGAGGTTCATGCATAGTTAAATGGCTATTGGAGGGTGGGGTTTAGGTATGGAATGGACGGGGTGCATAAATGTGTTCATAGTCATGATTAAAGTGGGGGAGTAGTTGTGAGAAGAAGAATTAAAAAAGGGCAAGTAATATCAATGGTGGAATGTTAACTCTTCATGCCAATCGAATCTTCTGGAGGAAAAAGTGATTATATAAACTTGGGTGCATGTTTAGGTGGCACACGTACTGATCATGGATGAGTGCACAATTCAGCTTGTTAAAGCAATTGTAAACATAGGTGTCCAACTAGGTAAACGAGGTGGCATGGAAGTTTGAGGAAGCTAAGTGGGTGACCTAGGTAATGGACACGTTGAGGAATGTGTCTCATCATACAAAATGGAAGAAATGAGATACAGTAGGGAAATTAGTTCATGGGACCAAATAATTGGAAGCCATCTACCACATAGGAACTGAGATTGTTACAATCTACTTTTGTGCTCACTTTTAATTGGAGGATACGGTAATGTATAAGGAAATAGGGAGTACGAGACCACGCTACCGGGGGAGGAACGAACCTTGAGAAGCATTCTTAATTAATCGTGAAGCCAAGTGGATCAACTTGAACGATCAGGTGAGTGTAAAGGGGGTAAATTCTACGCCTTACGGTTTTTCAAGTATAGATTTACGTGATGTACGTGCAGTATTTGATTCATGTTTGATATTGCATGATTATGTTGATGGTATGTGCTTTGGTTGAATTATGACTTGAAGTGAATGGTTGTTATTTACCTTGAAATTGCCCTGAGTATAAGTATAGTTAAAGTTTAAGAACCAAGTTCTTTTTAAAGAAGTAACTCACCTTGAAGAAGGTGAAGTCGTTTTAAGTGTTTTTAGTCACTAGCGCCAGTCCGTTGCCTTTTGAGACAGTTTGAGATAGAGCAACATTTATGCTCTTGAGATTTTTAAGATGGGCAGCAGTTATGCCCTTGAGAATCGTGGTGAAGAGCCACCACGATAAGTTTAAGATGTTAGGGGGATGAATCGTTACGACTTCCCTAACTAAGTTTAAGTTTAATGAAAGCCTGAATGGCTTCTCATACGTATGAGTTGGCAACCGGACTAGCTAGTGAGGGATCCCAGTGTCAGTCAAGTATTTAAGTCAAGATTTGAGTTTTAAGAGAGGAGAGTAATTTCAACTCCCTCAAAGTTTAAGAGTTAAGATTTTAAGATTGGAAGTACAAACAACTTCCACTAGTTAAAGTTAAGTGTTTAAGTAAGGTGCTCAAGTATTGGTAGTATATAAACGTAAGGGCGTAGACTGACCCCATCTCACTCACCAGTTTGAGGAGCTAGAGGAGCAGTTAGTGAGCAGCGGCTTCGAGGGCAGCCAGCTAGAGGAGAGCAGTATAAGCGTCATGGAGGATGCTTAGTCAAGGTTTGCAGTAGCAACAGCTTCAGAGTTTATTAGTTAATTACATTTATGATTATGAGTACAGACTGGAGATTATTTTGAGATCAAGTTGAGTTTTTTAAAGTTTGAGTTTAATTTGCCCACATGTTAGGGCTTTTCTTTGAACTACAAGTGTGTGTTTTCAGTATTTTATCTGTGAAATTTCTCCCTGTTGCAAGTTAAGATTTGAGTATTTTATTTATCAAGGGCATTTTAGTAAAACTAGTACCCGGCCGGGTTAGGGTGTTTCATTTTGGTATCAGAGCCGGTCTTCCTCTGTTCCTTGGTTTCGAAGGAATACTGGAATGTCGGGTTCAGTTTTTAAAGGTGTTGTTTTAAATGAAAGGAAAATGAGTCAAGGATCTTCTTTTAAGAGTTTATAGGATCTCCAGTCTACTCTAATCATAGTAAGGTGAATAACTATTACAGCACGTCACTATGAGGAGGTAGCAGGAGGGTGCAATTGGTTTAAGAATAAGCTTGGACGCGAGTTAAGTTAACCCGTCGTGGGACGTCAAATAAGAGATTGAGGCGTATTGCGATCATCAGTAAGAAAGAAAGGATAAAAGAAACGTGACCAACCCAAGTAGAATCTCAAAGGCTCTCAATACTAAGTATCTCATCGACATGATGGATAGTAGTTTTTCAAGTAGTTAACCAACTACTCGGACATTAGCAAACAGATCATCCTCATCAACCTAGAGAAGGAAGGAGGAACGTTGCAAAGGTCTCTGGAGGTAGAATCAAATGTGCGAGGACTTCAACTCCAAACACCAGCAAAGAGGTGCCAATTAAAAAGGAATACCTCAAGGATTTTGAAGGAGTTGAGAGAGTAGTACGAGGATTTTACTACTAGGAAACAAGTGGATGATCTAATAAGCTAAGACAAACAAAGGGGAGAACTATGAATCTCCAAAGGAAGAGGAACAATCACTAGATGTTAGCTATAATGATGGGAGAATTTCAGGTTCCTTGACCCTAAGCAGTGGCGAGGAAGCAACGAGCCAAGAAATGAAGAGGTACCACGAGAAGTCCCTCAACTAGTTTTGGTGGTCAGCGCTATTACAACATAGTGACAAGGAGCAGTGAAAATCTTAGACTCCAAGAGAAGCTAGGGTAGTGTAAATGAAGCAAAGGGGGAAATAAGTAGGTTATAAGGAGTATGAAAGGACGTCAAGAAGTCAATAAGTCAAGGCGAAGATGAGGCATGGTCGTTTACATATAACGATGAAGGAACCCTTATAGATAAACCACGTAACTGGAGAAGAGGGTACTTAACCCTGGGGAGTTAGGCTGATGGCAAGCCTTTAAAAGGAACAAGACAAGCAACGAGATAAATGATGTAGAGGTTGAGGTTAGATCAGGCATGCTATACACCTGTCAAGCGCAAGCTAGAGGACAAGGTATGAGAAGGGGTTGAGAGACCCTGCAAATTACCATGATCAAGGAGAATCAGAAAATCGTGGAATTTCAAGGAATCCATTGGGAAAGTCTAAATTGGGAACTAGAGGGCCAAGAGCGTGAGTCTCGGAACCAGCCGTAGGAGTAAATCATTCAATCAACCGGGTATAGACAAGCAAGTAGAAACGTTCATTAGAAGTTCTAATGAAGGTTGGAGAATTCGAGGAAGAGTCTAAACGGTCGTAATAAAGAGAGTTTGCGAACAATACCAAGGAAGAGCAAAAAGGCCAGAGGGAGTTTGACGAGATTTCAAGAAGTCAATGGGTCAAGTCTCAGGTGACTCGAGGTCAAGTAGTTGCACAAAGAGGTACGATGAGGGAAAGCATTACCGAGAAGGCGGAAAAAGAGAAGTTACCTTATCCAAGGTGCCCCACTCTGAGTGGGCGCGACATAGTAGGAGGGCTCCAGAGGAGACAACTAGTTAAGGATGAAATGGGCACGCTTAGTTAAGCCACTGAGAATCCTAACTAAGAGACTAAGTTTATGTACAAGATCGATCAACAAGAGGGACATGGAATGAGCCATGTTAAAGGTTACCAAGGGTAAGCCACCATTGGAAGTTGTGACCTAAAACAATAACGAGACGATCCTCAACAGAGGTTGGTGACCAAATATAGTACATGCAACAACAGAAGAGTTGTAGTTTGAAGGTAGTAAAAGCAAAGGAGCAAGGAGAACATCATAGGAAGCTATAGGAAATAAAATAAAAAGAGTGGTTGTCGACCGGACAAGGAATGCGTGAAGGAAGATAGTTGGGACGTGGTCAAGCACCATCGTGAGTAGAAGTCGTGGGTGTCATCTGTCAAGTCTACCTAGAGAAAGTTTCTAGCGGAAATGTTGGCGCTGAGGTATGGCGAGGAGCTACTAAACTGAGTAGATCAAAATCTAGTACCAAAGCATCGATGAAGGAGTTGTGGAAGTAAGGAGGAAACCGCAAGCTATAATGAAAGTTATGGTGAAAAGGGTGGTAGTTGATAAAACGACAAATTCAAGGAGAAAGATAGTTAGGAAGAGCCGGCGAAAGAATATGAAGGTCAACAAGGAGGCGTTAAGGTGATTGCCAGTGGAGAATAAGTTGGACCATAGGAAGCCCATCAAGAACGGAGAAGCTCAATGGTCAACTTTAAAGTAGAAGTGTGGTGGTCCAGAACAGTCGAAGGGAAAACCTTATCGGTCAAGGTACATAAGTGAGAAGAGAATATGGGCACCAAGATGACTACATCAAGGACGAGGGACATATAGAATTAGCGAGAAACATCGGTAAGAGGAGTCACGACTAAAGAAGTATGATGGATATGAGTTTAGGGAACCTGCTAGGATACCCAAAGTGAAACCAAGATCGCCTATGTTGGTAAAAGGTGTCAATCACTCGGGTAAAACCTTATCGGACAGGGAGACCGTACGAGGAATTTCAGATAGGATTTAAGAGTAGCATAATGGATAGTGCGAGAGTCTCAGATTCAGACGGTGATAAGGAAGTGCTAAGTTAGGCGCCAGGAGTGAACAAGTAAGCCAAAGAGAAGGTCATGACTCTTGAAGGGAGTTATAAAGTTGTTAGCAAGCTAGAGAAAGATGCAAACAATGCCTTTAATGCATACTGGAAGCAAAAGCAGTAGTGTGAGGTTTCAGGGTGAAGCAAGAAGTAACGAGGATATGACCATTCAAATGATGGCTAAAGGGAGAGACGAAGCATCTTGGAGGAAGGTAAGAGATTTAAAGTTAGAAGGTACAAGGACCTAGGTGACCTACGTGGTCAACCACAGTCGAGGTTATGTTATAAGAGTTTTTGTGATCTAACCAGAAGGAGGTTAAGCCGCCATCAGTAACCTTAGAATTAAAAAGGGGTAGTACGGATATCAATAGGGGTGTGTAGGGATTAACCCATGCTAAAGGAACCATATATGGTGAATCAGGCATCAAGTTGTGCATCAAGGGGAGCTACCAAACAGGGTAATAATGAGGTCTACATAGGGGAGCGATCTATGAGTAAGCCATTAACCAAGTCAAACATTCGCTACGGACATCGATGTTAGGGAATTCAAGTTGAGATGTCAACAGTCAATATATGGAAAGCGTAGTAGTTCAAGATTTGAGCACCTTATGAAATGAAGTTACGACGGGTCATGTCCTGAATAGGTTTGTCTAAGGACTTATTTCTGTAATGTTTCTTAAGAAATCCGGAGTAGAGACCCAAGACAAACCGCTGAGAACAACGTGAAGTACGAAACCATTATAGTATCAATGGCGTTTAAGAAGGAAGAGTGCCATAGTACCATAGATGCATTGAGCGAGTAACTAGCTTGAGCAAGAGATTTATGAGAAGTGGGTGAGTAATTAGTTGGCCAAGAATCACACAAATAGGAGGAAAGGAGTCATAGCTCAAGGTTGGACAAGGTAAATGAAATATAAATTCCTGTAGTGGAAGGATTACCTCTAGTGGGACTTTGGGTTATCAAGATAAACAAATTTCGAGGTCGAAATTTTTCTTTAGGAAGGGGGAAATGTGACATCTCGATTCTGGACGTGGGTTCAACAACAACTACCTAAAGAATCGGTCAACATGTCCAGTCAAATCAGCATTTTGTTTCATCACTTCTGGATCAAGTTGTGAAACAAAAAGGGTAGGGAGTCACTCAAGGTTACACGAATGCGACTAGCTGAGGAAATATTAAATGATACAAGGGTGAGTTTCAAGCAAATTTCGGGACGAAATTTTTATAAGGGTGGAGGAAATGTAACACCCCGACCTTTGGGTTCAGGTTCGACCATAATACGTGAACGGTTGGATTAACGATTACGTACTAAGGATTTCTCGCGGTTTAGTAATAATAATAATTGTTATTATTATAATTATTATTATTAAAAAAAAAAGGGTATACTCGACCTGGGGCCAAACGGCCCCTTCATGTAATTACATCCCAGCCGCCCTCCACAACTTAAATCCCCAGCCGCTCTCCTTTAATTCCCAAACGCCATCAAATAGAAACCAGCCGCCTCTCTGCTTTCCTTCCCCAAGCGAAGAAAACCTCAAGCCTCCCGCAGCAGAGAATCCGCCGCCCTCAACCCTTCCCCAACCCCCTATCATGCATAAAGAATAAACCCACCAGCCTTTTCTCTCATCTCAGCAGCTCGATGATCAGCCGGGTACGATCGAGTTGGACGCAGGTGGTGGTGGACGCTAGGGTCGAGGCCGATCGATAGAGTAGCAGGAACCCGTCCAAACTGCAGCCGCTGGCCTTTCTCTGTGCTGCGGAGGATCGCTGGGCCTTCAGAGTAAGCATCTTGTGCTTTCGGATCCTTTCTTCATGCGTCAATTTGGGTTTCATGGTTGTGTTGATTATGATATTATTAATTACTTCCCTCGGGCTGTGCCAAAATGATAATGAGTAATCGGGAGGATATATACATGGAAATCAGTGGATGTAATGCTTTGATTTGAGGTAGTAAGTGGAGTGGGGGTTTTCCGTGGATTATATGTTTAGAGGTGGAGGTTCATGCATAGTTAAATGGCTATTGGAGGGTGGGGTTTAGGTATGGAATGGACGGGGTGATAAATGTGTTCATAGTCATGATTAAAGTGGGGGAGTAGTTGTGAGAAGAAGAATTAAAAAAGGGCAAGTAATATCAATGGTGGAATGTTAACTCTTCATGCCAATCGAATCTTCTGGAGGAAAAAGTGATTATATAAACTTGGGTGCATGTTTAGGTGGCACACGTACTGATCATGGATGAGTGCACAATTCAGCTTGTTAAAGCAATTGTAAACATAGGTGTCCAACTAGGTAAACGAGGTGGCATGGAAGTTTGAGGAAGCTAAGTGGGTGACCTAGGTAATGGACACGTTGAGGAATGTGTCTCATCATACAAAATGGAAGAAATGAGATACAGTAGGGAAATTAGTTCATGGGACCAAATAATTGGAAGCCATCTACCACATAGGAACTGAGATTGTTACAATCTACTTTTGTGCTCACTTTTAATTGGAGGATACGGTAATGTATAAGGAAATAGGGAGTACGAGACCACGCTACCGGGGGAGGAACGAACCTTGAGAAGCATTCTTAATTAATCGTGAAGCCAAGTGGATCAACTTGAACGATCAGGTGAGTGTAAAGGGGGTAAATTCTACGCCTTACGGTTTTTCAAGTATAGATTTACGTGATGTACGTGCAGTATTTGATTCATGTTTGATATTGCATGATTATGTTGATGGTATGTGCTTTGGTTGAATTATGACTTGAAGTGAATGGTTGTTATTTACCTTGAAATTGCCCTGAGTATAAGTATAGTTAAAGTTTAAGAACCAAGTTCTTTTTAAAGAAGTAACTCACCTTGAAGAAGGTGAAGTCGTTTTAAGTGTTTTTAGTCACTAGCGCCAGTCCGTTGCCTTTTGAGACAGTTTGAGATAGAGCAACATTTATGCTCTTGAGATTTTTAAGATGGGCAGCAGTTATGCCCTTGAGAATCGTGGTGAAGAGCCACCACGATAAGTTTAAGATGTTAGGGGGATGAATCGTTACGACTTCCCTAACTAAGTTTAAGTTTAATGAAAGCCTGAATGGCTTCTCATACGTATGAGTTGGCAACCGGACTAGCTAGTGAGGGATCCCAGTGTCAGTCAAGTATTTAAGTCAAGATTTGAGTTTTAAGAGAGGAGAGTAATTTCAACTCCCTCAAAGTTTAAGAGTTAAGATTTTAAGATTGGAAGTACAAACAACTTCCACTAGTTAAAGTTAAGTGTTTAAGTAAGGTGCTCAAGTATTGGTAGTATATAAACGTAAGGGCGTAGACTGACCCCATCTCACTCACCAGTTTGAGGAGCTAGAGGAGCAGTTAGTGAGCAGCGGCTTCGAGGGCAGCCAGCTAGAGGAGAGCAGTATAAGCGTCATGGAGGATGCTTAGTCAAGGTTTGCAGTAGCAACAGCTTCAGAGTTTATTAGTTAATTACATTTATGATTATGAGTACAGACTGGAGATTATTTTGAGATCAAGTTGAGTTTTTTAAAGTTTGAGTTTAATTTGCCCACATGTTAGGGCTTTTCTTTGAACTACAAGTGTGTGTTTTCAGTATTTTATCTGTGAAATTTCTCCCTGTTGCAAGTTAAGATTTGAGTATTTTATTTATCAAGGGCATTTTAGTAAAACTAGTACCCGGCCGGGTTAGGGTGTTTCATCTTCCTCCTTCGTCTTCGTCTTCTTCTTCCTATTCCTCTGCCTCCCCCACCGCCGCTCCACCGCTTTCCCCGTCCGCCGCATTCTCCACCAACCCTTCTTCCCGCTCGACACCCTCCCACCCGCACCATCCCCTTCATCCCTCCCCCCACCACCGCCTCCCCCTACGCCGCCGGCGAAACTCCCTTTCTCCAACACCGGAACCCCAACCGCCACAAATCCCGCCTTCCCATTCTTCCCGACCTACCCTTCCCCGCCTCCACCGCCGTCCCCCTCCACGTTCGTTTCCTTCCCGACCAACATCTCGTCACTAATCCTCTCTGAATTCCCTTCTTCAAAACCCCCTTCTTCCTCCCACAAGCTACTCGCTCTCTCCCTCTCCTTCCTCGCCGTCGCTGTTATCGTCTCCGCCGTTCTTGCCTTCTACTTCTGCCGCCGCCAGAGGAGTGCCAACGAACCACCACCCGGTCACGATGCCAAAACCCATGCCTCATCCGACCGCCACAGCAGCAGCCGGTTCTATGCCGTGATTCCGGATCGGGGCTCCGGATCCAGGCACAAGCTCCGCCCCACGAATACCAGCTCGGAGTTTCTGTATCTCGGGACGCTTGTGAATTCCCATAGAATTGGGGATGGTGGCGGGTCGAATCCTGCTGCTGCCGTTGAGTCTCCGGTCGTGGGGAAGATGGATTCGCCGGAGCTCCGGCCGCTGAATCGGCAGAATCCAGATGGTTTTGGGTCCCCTGAGGATGATGAGGAAGAGGAGTTTTATTCTCCCAGAGGGTTGTTGGGCGGCGGAGGGAGGGATAGTTCGGTCGGGGCCGGATCCGGGTCGAATAGGATGTTTCGGGATATGGGTGGGCCGGGTCCGGATTTTGGAGAAGGGGGAACTACTATTCGACTTCTTGTTCTTCCGATTCGTCGTCTGGATCTCCGGCGAGGTCTCAGTCGGTTAGCATTTCTCCTCCCGCGAGTTTGTCCCCGCGGAATAAGAGCAAGACGTCCCCTGAATCCGCTCGGGTCGTTTATCCGGGTCCTGCTCCTGCTCCGCCGTGCCCGCCGATGCCACCACGGCGGTATGAGAACGAGTTGTTGTCGTCTGTGATTTACAATTCAGGGGGGGTTGGGTCTCGGGTTTGGGTTTAGGGTCAATTAATTGGGTTGGTTCGCGGGTTTGGGCAAGAATGGCTGACTGGACGGGTAAGGGTGAGCTGGTGGGTCGGGTCGTCGTTTTTTAATGTTTAAATGTGTTGACTGTGTCTTTCTGTTAGCCACGTCATCACTTAACGGTCGTCATTAACGGAGTCTAACGGAGGTTAACAGAGAGTGACCGAACTTGGACTGTTCAACTAATTCGAGTGACTATAAATGGAATAAATCAATTCGGGTGGCAAACGTGAAATTTTTAAGCAATTCGGGTGACCAAACTTGCAATTAAGCCTTATTTTATCGTATGTATTTTTTTTCTTCTAAATGAACCCACTCTTGACAAAATCCTAGCTAAGCCCCTAAACCTGGCTGTATACTAGTTGTTTGATTAGTCTCTCTAAGTGGGAATTTTGTGACTAATGGGTAATGGAGGGGAACAAATATGTAAGCTGGAGGTGGTAGTTGTGGAGTAATGGAGTTGGTCCTTTGTTAGGAAATGAATGGCGGTGTTGCTGAATTAGCAACATCATAAAAACACAATTGATGGAGATCGATCAATGGGATTGGGGAATTGGGGAAGGGCCCGGCTTTTGTCTCGGCCATTATGTTAATCTTTTTCCGGCAGTTGGTAGCATGATCGATTGGTCGTGCTAATGTCATGATCATGTTGTCCTCCTAATTACTTACTAGTTGAATTGGGCGTTAATGATTTCTTTATATATGTTGATTTTTATTATTAGGTGTTACTGAAAGAGTACGAATTTGGGGTCCCAAGTTTAACACTAGCGATATTATCACTAGATCATGTTTTTGTTCGCGAATTGGGCGTCAATTGTTGAATGCTCGAGTGATTTTGTTGGTAATGCTGGTGCTTCAATTAACAATAAATAAACACATAAATCCAAACATACAAATGAAAGCATACACATATGGACGTGAAGTTTGCACAGTCATCAGATACCATGTGCTTACTAATGTAGTCACCACGATTCAAAAAAAAAAAAAATCTCTCTCAGTCACAGTAGACATTAATACGATATCAAGAAATAGTTAATCTCATTTACTCGAGCGGTTGAAATATGTTCAGTAACAGATTTTATACCACATACTAACATTATTAAGAGAAAGATTGTGGTGGGCAACCGAATAGTATATTTTATGAAACAAATACAAAACCCTCTCAACCGAATAGTATCTTGGGCTACCAACACTCATTGCTCGCTCGAAAATGGCTACTTTTCGGTATTTGGAAGAAAAACTGCTGGAGCGACTGCAAGGGTGGAAACGGCGGACTCTATCTTGGGCTGCTAAAGAGGTCTTGATCAAGTCAGTCGCTCTGGCTTTACCATTACATGTCATGTCTTGCTTCAAGCTCCCTCTGTCCCTTTGCAGGCTCCTTGATAAGCATGTAGCCAGGTTCTGGTGGAGTGTTGAAGAAGAGCAATCGAAAATTCGCTGGGTTTCTTGGCGGAATTTGTGCAAGAGCAAACATGATGGTGGAATGGGATTTAGCCGCTTTGAGCATTTTAATCAGGCCCTTTTGGCTAAGATTGGATGGCAAATCCTTAACGACCCTCAATCTCTCTTAGCGCAGGTCTATCAAGGAAAGTATTTCCCTACGGGAACTTTTCTCACTGCTCAAGCACGATCTCGTCCATCTTGGGGATGGCAGAGCGTTCTCTATGGTAGGGAGTTGCTTGAGAAGGGGATCAGGTGGCAGGTTGGGAATGGTCTGAAGACCTCCCTCCTTTCATCAAACTGGATTCCACTTTTACATCCGAATCCTCCGCAATTCAACCCTCTGGTCCTTCCGGTGGGGGGAGGTCTCCCAGTCGCTGAGGTGATCATCCCCGGGGAAGGACGCTGGGATGAGTCTAAGTTGAACCAGTGGTTTGATCCTCCAACCTGTCGAGCCATCACAACTATCCCTCTCCCGCGGGGCACTGTAGAGGATCGATTGGTTTGGCATGACTCTGCGGATGGGGCTTTCTCAGTGAAATCTGCTTATCATCTGGCAGTCCGCTTGGATCAGTGTACCAACCGATGGAGAGCTACGGTTAGTTGGATGGACAGAGTTAGTTGGATTCGGCTGTGGGGGGCCAAGATTCCGCCTAAGCTAAAGGTTTTTCTTTGGCAAATTTTTAACCGGGCTCTTCCCACAGCAGAGGCGTTACGTGAAAAAGATGTAGAAGTACACCCCAGGTGTCCAGTGTGCTGGTCGGCGAGTGAGACGATGGAGCATTTATTTCTTGACTGTCCGGTAGCCCGTGCACTTTGGGATTTTGCAGGGTTGGAGCATTTAGGGCAAGGGTTACCCCGTCAGACTTTCCCTCTCTTTCTTAAGACTTTGATGGCAATTGTCCATAAGTCGGATCTGTGGTTAGCTGTCGTGGCTGTCCTCTGGCGAATCTGGAAATCTCGCAACTGGGTGGTCTTTGAGGGGAAGCAGTTTGGGTTCCCAGCTTTGATGAGGCAATATCACCAGCAGCTGGCTGAATGGGCTCGCCTCCCTGCTGATCCAGGCATGGGGCCAGTCAATCCCTGTCCCAGCCGCTTGAATCCGGTGCGGAGTACTTCTATAGTGTGTATGTGGGATGGGGCGACTCGTCGTGGGTCGCACTCGGCAGGGGGGATAGTAGTCATGACGTCGGCCAGGGAGATTTTAGGGGTGGTCGGGGTTCAGTTTCAGTGTATTGATGACCCATTAGTGGTGGAAGTTCTTGCTCTTCGGGAAGCGCTTTGGTGGTGTCTGGAGCATGGTTTCCCGATGGTGCAATTTGAAGGGGATGCCAAGGTCGTCATTGATAAGATCAATCGGGCAGAGACTGGTGATATCCGGATGGGGGCTGTGCTTGAGGAAGTAGTCTCTTGTTTTGCCTCTAGGACGGGGTTTAGTGTGCGATTTGTAGGTAGGCGTAACAATCGGGTAGCCCATGTAGTGGCTAGAAAGGCCCTTTCATTGTTGCCTTCTGCTTGTCGTGTGTTTGATTTTCAGGCCTGGCTGAATTCTAGGATGTAATTATCTCTTTGGTTAATCAATATATGATATCTTTTGCCCAAAAAAAAAAGAACTTCACTATGAGCACTGAATCTACAGTTTCCACAGTCCAAACTCACTACCATTACCATCTCTGCTACTCACAAAGACAAGCAAGAAAGCAAAACACACAAGCTACAACAAGAATACAAGATCCTCTCCATTACGAAGCAGACTCTCCCTCACAAACCCTAACACAAAAACCACACCAAAAAACAGAGCAAAATGGCACATAAATACCCTCCCCCATCCAAATGAGCAGCAACAAAATAGGCTCCATTGCAGTTCTACCTTAACTTATTCCCCTGCCCTCAACAAATAACCCAAAAAAAATCAATTCCTTTCCATGATTACACCAATAGATAGTAGTACATTGCGATCGGTAGCAGCTACAGCAACACCATTACCAGCCCTAGACACAAGCTCAGCACCACCTGCTTACCACCTGCAAGCCTGCTGAGAGCAGCATTGTCATCTGCAGCCTGCTGATCCTCCGAATCGGCCTCCGGCCCATCAGCCGGGGCTGGCGAGTCAGCATCACCATCCGACGAAGGCGGCGACTTGCTCTTCTTCTTCTTCTTGCTCGACTTGGGCGCGTCTGCCGCCGGGGCAGGCGCTGGTGCCGGGGTCGGGGAAGGAGCGTCCTTGAACAGCTCGTTGGGCAGCAGGACCTTGTCGATGGTGTACACCGCGAGTGGCTGCTCGTCGAAGATCGACCCCGTGACCTTGGCGGTGGTGCTCTTCGTCTTCAGGGTGAGCTGCTCCCCGTCGTTCTGCACCGTGAAGTCGAACTTGCTGGCCCCGTCGGTCGCCAGGGTGTTCATCACGCCGTTGTTGGATTTCAGCATCGGCATCGACATGTACACCGGGACCCCGAAGAATTCGAGCAGCGAGACCTTCCCCGCCGCGGTCAGGTTCTTGAATCTCGGCAGGAAGGCCTTGAACGGGTCGTCCATGGGGCAGAACACTGTCAATCCTCCATCGATGCTCTCCTGCAGAAAAAACAGGGGAATCCGCCATTATTACCCGCGAGTCATAAAACAAAAACCAAATCTTTCCTAGATCCCAGCTGAGAAAGAAACGGCAACAATTCGGGGCAACAAAAGTCAACCGGGTCACATGATCCGAAATGTGGCAGTAATAGTATAGACTATAGTCAACTAACGCCATTGTCACGCCGCTGAGCTTTGCAGGTAACATGGACATGGCGTAATTTACGCCTTACTACAACTACCCAGAAAGAGACGGTAAATAATAATTACCAGCAAAATTCAATCAATTAAACAGGGAATCGGTAAAAAAAATTGGGGGAAATTGAACTGAATCGACTGGGTAAAAATTGGGGGGAAGAAAAGGAAATGTGTATATACCTGGAAGGTTTTGGAAGCATCAGGATAGGCAAGGAGAGTGTCGGCGAAGACCTTACAACCGCTCGCCGACATAATGCCGGTCAAATTCATGGCGGCGGGGGAAGGAGTGGGAGCAGCGGCGACGGCGGAGGGGAGGATCTTGCTGATCTGGATGACGGAGATGTTGTAGGGCAACTCCTCGACCCCCTTGACGAAGAAGGCGTCGAGGGAGCCGCCGTTGTCCTCGGGTCCCAGAGCGACCTTGCCGCCGCGGATGTCGGTGATGTTGACGAATCCGGAGGAGCCGGGGGCGGATCCGGTGGCCTGGAAGAGGGTGGCGGCGAGGGCGGTGCCGTTGGAGATCTGGTGGAGCTTCTTGGGGCCGAAGTAGTCGAGGAGGACGTGGAGGGAGAGGATGTTCTTGACGGTGGAGATGGAGGGGCGGGAGGCGAGGAGGGAGTCCATGGCGGCGTTGTCGACGGCGCAGACGGTGATGGTGATGCGGCGGTTGATCTCGTCGGCGAGCTGGGTGAGGGTGAGGTAGTGGTTGAAGGTGGAGAACTCCGGGTGGCTGGCGAGGAGCTTGGTGATGTTGTGGGCGGTGGCAGTGGAGGGGAAGAAGAGGAGGAGCGGAGCTAGGAGGAGGAGGGACGCCGCCGACGGCCGCATTGTGGCGGAGGAGGAAGAGAGAGAGTG
Organism: Linum trigynum; assembly: GCA_964030455.1. Lineage (NCBI taxonomy): Eukaryota > Viridiplantae > Streptophyta > Magnoliopsida > Malpighiales > Linaceae > Linum > Linum trigynum. Next base: position 55,825,037 of record OZ034817.1, on the reverse strand, counting down.
AAGAGAGTAGGGTGGGAGCAGTGGTGGTGATGGTAATGAAGAGAGGAAAGAGACAAGTGCTGTATAGGCGAATTTTATATTTTGGGGCAGCCGGGCAGGGGTGTTTCGGGTAATTCGCAAGACGAGCTAAAACATCTATACTATATATTATGACAATTCAAAAGTAACTTCTTGTCACATAAGCACTTGGAGAAATAACAAGTGGCCTAGGTGGACATTTTTTTCCTAACAAATTTTTTTATTATTGATCTATTTATGAAGCTATCTCTCTCTTCTTTTAGTATTTATGCTCACTTTTACTCAACATTAATAATAAGTTACATTGAGAATGTAAATAAAAACATGTAAAAAATAATAATATTTTTGTCAATTAAACAAAATATAAAGATGGAACAAAGAATGACAAATATCGAGTTTTTTTAAACAAAAATATATGATTAAATTTTATCAAGTAAATTATCTACTCATTTTAACCAAAACTTAATAATAAGTTACATTTTAATGAAAATTTTAAAGAAGTACACACATAAATAATAATACATTTGTCTGTTAAATAAAATATAACGACACAAAGAGACAAATCAAGCGTTTGACAATCAATCGACTTTGAAAAATGAAATATATAAATTATATATTAAACCTTCCCTGCAGTATGCTCTTTCATGAGTGAGATGCTACTAGCTATATGATTATGATTTGGTCAGTAAGTAAAACGTAGCAGAGGGTTATAAGTAGAAGGGAACACATGTGAGGTTTTATAAAGGTGTGAAGAAGAAAGAAAATGGTGGTGGTAGTCTCTAAATTGACTATGTCAACGTTCTTTCAATTTTTAAACGTTTGCAATGACATTTATTTGTTTCATCATAATGAATTTTTGCCTCATTGAATCCCTAACTAAAACTTGATTTTGGCCTGATCGTTTTTTGAGAACAACTATTTTGATTGATGCATCAATCGTGTTCATAAATGAAAATTATACAAGATACAATGAGCTGAGTTTTATTGAAGTATGCAGCTTTTACAATTCGTCTATGTTGTTATTAGGTAAAAAAATACAACATTTTTTTAAAGGGGGCATGTAGCTCTCTACGAATATAAAATGTGTTTATATGCAGTTTACTTTGCTGAAAATATCGTTTTAATAAATTAGTGACAACTGATAGTTCTATTTTTGGTTGGTTTTGCTATAACATTTTAAAGATAAATTAAATGAATAAGCAGAAGATGGATGATGTGGATGCTAGTGTGTTTTCTCATTCTTCCAAAATTGCACAAATAACTAGTAGTGCACGATGTTCGTAGGATCTAGAGCGCAATAGTATGTATTATCTAATACCAACATACGAGAAGGAAGAAGAAATGAAAAGCTCTTTGCTTATTTTTTTATAATTAAAATATATTTGCTTATTTAATTTGTTTAAACTTCTTTGTCACTATTGTTTGCTAAAAAAATTAATAATCTCTTGTGTTTATATCCTAAATTATGGTTTCGGTACCAACTTATAATTAAACAAAGAAAAGTCTACCAAGAGCTCATTTAATAAAATCAAATTTTCATAAATAAACAAAAGATTTAAAAGTGTCTAACAATACCTAAAATCAAGTAAGTGAGATTAACAATTCAATGTATAATAGTTTAACATACATAAATCATAAAAAAATAATAGAACGTAAAATAAAACACCAATACGAATGCGCCGCCTAACGGGCGGGTAAAAAGCTAGTCTATATTAATGTTGGACAATTTTTTTCAGGAAGATTGGTCCTTGCCCTAATTTCCATGGGATTGGGAAATACAAATGGCACCTAAGGAGTTGTTTGGCAACTTCATGGTTTAATTAAATTTATACGCAAAAAGTTTAGGCGATTAAATGAATTATATAAAATCATAAAATGCCCATACACGTTGGAATAACTATTTTATATAATCTTTAAAAACAAAAATTATTTTATATAATACGTGCATTCATTGAAATATAGAATTCAGTATCGTAATTACCACATCGAAAATACAAGGGAAGGAATGCGGACCGCCAAACAGATGTGGATCTCTCCACCAGACAAACGCGGACCTCCCTCGATCCGCCAAACCAGATGTAGCCCAGATGTGGATCTCTAGTGGATCCACCAAACGAGATGCAGATCTCAAATCCTAAGGTCGCCAAAAGAGGGTCCCATCTCAAATCTTAAGGTCGCCAAAAGAGGGTCCCACCAAAATTGTTTTCCACTGCCCCAGATCCGCCCAACCAAGCTCTGATACCACTTGTCATAACCGGGCTGCTCAATTAGTACGATATTGTCCGCTTTGGGCCAAGCCCACACGGATTTTCTCTTAGGTATCCTCCCCAAAAGACCTCGTACTAATGAACACCGTGTCCTCACCTCATTGATTATCTTGATCCGCCAAACACCTTATATGTAGATCTATAGTGGACACCAAACGAGATGCATATCTCAGATCCCAAGGTCACCGAAAGAGGGTCCCACCAAACTTGTTGTCAAACTGGGCCTCTCAATTAGTACGATATTGTCCGCTTTGGATCAAGCCCACACAATTTTACTCTTGGGTTCATTCCCAAAAGGTCTCATACTGGGCTAGGTGGACATTATATACAAGGGTTCTTTTCCTTGTATCTCCGATGTGGTACTTGGATTGTCCTATAACACTGGGTTTAGTAAATAAAGAATCAAATCAAATTCTTTTTGGTGGAATTAGGGAACCAATCATTGATTATGCTGAAAGGAACTTTTTAAAAGATAATGATTGATCGATGAATAATCAAGAGTAGAATTAATTAATAAAACTCCATGTTTATTTCCTCAAGAAGCTCCGTCGTTGTAGTCAGTGGCGGATCCAGGGGGTGGCCACCCCGGGCCCCGGCCCAGCCCTCCTCTGGATCCATAGTTAGTATAGGCCTTATGAATTTTTCGATTTTAGATATTCGGGTAGTTGTTATTTTAAAATAAGATTGGGTATAATTTAAAAATAATTCAGATGAACATATTCAAAATCACTACTCTAAATTTAGATTATAAATTCTAACCCCAAAGGTTATTCGTCTAAAAAACAATGAAACCTAAAATTTCAAAAAGTTTAAAACGTAAAAGACTAAAACATATATGAGGTTTGTTACCTTCGAAAATTTACTAGAGCAGCTGGTGGATATAGGGATGGAAACACAATGCAAATTGATTACTAGATTGATTTGTCTAGTGTTGATGCTTCTCGTTTCAATAGCTAATACGAATATAACCTTTTCAACAACGAAACATGTGAAAATTGATTTGCGCAACAAAATGAGCGATGGATTTCTAGTCGATTGCTCAAGTATTTTATTTGAAACAGTGTATACTATTGGTATGGATGTGGACTCTATTATTAATGCATTCGCTAAATTAAAATACCATCGTGTACAATTTACATTGTAAAAAAATTATAATCGTTATATTTTTTTACTATTCTAATTTTCTAATAAAATACGGCCCAGTGCACTTCTGTGTTCTGGATCCGCCGCTGGTTGTAGTTGTGTTCGCTTTGGGAAAATTCTTTGAGGTAGGGATTGTTGTCTTTGGGTTTTTCATTGCCAACCATTACTAGGGCTGGCATTTCGGTTAGTTCGGTTATAACGGATAACCGAAATGTCGGTTACCGGTTAACCGAGACAGGGCATGTGGCTACCGCCAACCGACCGAAGAAAGGCTTCGGTTAGCCGACAACCGACCGGTCGATTACCAGTTAGTTGGCCGGTTAACCGAAGTAACCGCGGCATGCTGACGGCACTCCCAAATTCCCCCAAAAACAATCATCTCTCCCTAAATCCCTGAAACCCCACTTTCTCCGAATTGCTCCATGCCTCCATCACTTCCAAACCCTCTCCAATTCATCGCCATTAATCATCAATGGCAGAGCCCTCTAAGCCGGAGTCCTCCGGGAGGCAAGACGTCGGCGCCTCCTTCGTCCTCGAATCCAAGGGTACTTAATTAATTACCAGTTAACTCGATTCTTCCTTTCGTTAACTAATGGATTGATTTCTCCGACCCACCGACGAGCCTCGTTAGTAACGGCGGCGCAACCTCTATGTTCTTGCAGGTCAGTGGTGGCACGCCGGGTACCACCTAACGACGGCGATAGTGGGAGGGAGTGAGGGAGAGGACCGGCGGCGGCCGGGGCAGGCGCGGCGGCGGAGAGAGTGAGGGCGGCGGCAGGGAGAGTGAGGGAGAGGGAGTGTGAATCGCTGCTGCTGTGTGGCAGTGTGGGTGGAGTGAATTCGCAGCGGCGGCGGGGAGAGTGAAGGCCAGCGAAGTCTTAGGGTTAGGCAGGGTAGGATGCGGCGTCGTTTACCAAGGGTGAGGATGCACTGGTTAGTCGGTTTAACCGGCTATTATTTATGCCGGTTAACCGGCCTCCTTAACCCATCTACCGCCAACCGCCCGCGCCTTCGATTTTTCGGTTATCGGTTTAACCGGTAACCGCCGATTATCGGTTTAACCGGTTGGTTAACCGGCAACCGATAACCGAATGGCCAGCCCTAACCATTACGTTAACTTTTTCTTCTTGTTATAAAGCTGCCAACCTCCACCTTCTTCCCATATTGATATCAAAATGTGTGATTAAAAAAGCTCTCTCACATATATATATATAGCTGCTTTAGCAAGAACAACCTACTGAGCAATGAGCATCCACGTGGCAGTATGCCAGTGGTCATTACAAAACTAATCAACTGTTTAATAACGGCTAACTAAACACGACTTAAACAGAACAGTGTCGTCGTTCTTATCACTAACAAGCAAGCTAAAGAAACGTTTCACGTTTCTCCCTCCACTTCTTCTCTTCTCTGCTCGAATTCCAGTCTTCGCCCCGAGGAGCAACTCCACCATGAGCTCCTCGTCCGACAGTACAGACCCGATCACGTTCTGGGCCTGGGCCGAGATCAGTCCAGAAATCGACATCCTCCGCGCGATGTTCACGACAGCGTCGTTGTACGAGTAGATTATCCCGGCCTGCAGGCCCGTGAAGCCCATGTCCTTGGAAAGGCTATGCATTATGTGGATCAGGTCCAAGTTCAGACTGTTGCTGCCGCCGCTCTTCCGGTCCTCGTCGACGATCTCGGCGATGCTGACGTAGCCCGGCTTGCCGGCGGCGGCGGCGGAGTAGACGTCGTCGCAGATAAGGTGAATGTTGTTCTCGTTGGTGAAGGCGGCGATGCTCCTTGTTGAGGATATTGATTATTTAGTCAAAAATAATTAATTCCTTGTCCAACAAGTCCCTTGTTTCCTTGTTCGGGTAAAAGAGGGAACTTGGTTGTTTTTAGGGTTTTAACCCTAAGTCGTTCTCTATAAAAGCTTAGTTATGGTTCTGTCATAAGCAAGCCGTCACAATGTAGTCCCATAATAAGTCAGCCGTGAGCTCTTTCGAGCTCACCGTGGATTAGTCTCGATCAATCAATCGAGGATACCACGTAAAATCCCTTGTCTTTTGTGTTCGTTTCCTTCCGCATCATCAATTTCTACATGGTATCAGAGCAAAACTCGATCTTGTGTTAGGGTTTTGTGTATCCGCAAGTCTCTACCTTTTGTCTATTCGTCTTCGTCAATCAGTCACGGGGTTTGAAGACTCCAACTCTAGCAACAATGCAAAAGAAGTTGCTAGCGGCATCAACGTCATCAGTCAGACGTTCGCCTCTGTTCCTTCGCTCATCCGACAGTCAGCAGGAGTCAATTGCATCCGTCCACTGAGTTTTTGTAGCCTGGTTGCCGTCCATGGCGATTCAGATCGCCTTGCAATTGTCCGGCGGTAAGCAAGAACAGAAGCCGCAGAAGTTGGTAGCTTCCAGTCTCCGTCAATCGAGGCTTGTCTTCGGTCATCTCGTGTCTCAGATCCGCCGCCGAGTCCGTCAAAATCCGGCAAAGCTGGAGTCCCCGTCAATTCTTCCGCAGTCATAGGCGAAGTCCATCCCGCCGTCGAGAACGCGATATCCAGTCCTCAGCCGTCGTCATCTACTGTGCTCTTGTTATCGATCGTCATCACATTCACCATAGAGCGCTGCGGACCCAGATGGGGAATCGAGCGCCGCACCCATCATCCGAATTCACCATCGTCGTCCTTGTCACCGCTGGCGGCATCATCGGCAGACTCCGAGTAAAGGCCTTCTTTAGTGGCCTCAACTCGCCACCGTTCCTCTTATCATCATCATCGTCCACGTCCCGACTTCGTTGAATCATCATCATCGCAGTTGTCATTAGAGGTTGCTTGTATCCGAGCTCCCGCCAACGTCACCGTCATCGCCAGCCAGTCAACTTCGTCGTCAATAGCACCACCGTCACGGCCGCGTAGTATAGTCGCCTCCAGCTTTTCCCCATGTCGATGTGTCACTGTCGCCGACGTCATTATCGTCCTCGTCGTCAAGTTAATCTCACCATCATCGTCCGCGGTGGGATTTTTGTTTTTAGTAACTGATCCAACCGAGCAGCATATCGGGCCACCCCGATGTCAGAATCCACCATCGCTTGCCGATGCTCCAATAGTTAGAGGAGAAGGTTTGGTTGGTCGTCAAAAGGATTGTTCATTGGGGCTGTAGTCTTCACCAAGGTCACGTGGAATTCAAAAGTTGCATGGAAAGTAGACTTCTACCAATGGTTTATTTGCAGCTCATGGGAATTCAACGTTAAGTCGAAGGCAGCCACCGTCATTGTAAAGTTGGATTTTTCGGGTATGCAATTTCATTGTTGTAGTTGCATTCTTCTCATTTGTTGAACGGTGTTCGTCAAGCAACTCTTCACCAACATCAAAGTCATGGCATTGAAGATAATCGTGACCTGCAGTTGTCGCCCCTTCAATAGCTAGTGTTGGGAATATAGAGAAGCTCTCGTTAGCAAAGTTTTATCAAGTCATACAACGAGGTAGTCACGATCCAAGGAGTGATCGTCACCTCGACGTTCAGAATCAGGTAAATTTCAGTCTTCACCATTTTAACTTTCAAGCTGGGCATTCACGTCGTTCATGCTCCAGCTTGAGGGGGAGAATAGGGAATCATCACACGTAGGTCGACTAGTTCAGTCATCAAGTTGACCACGTCTATCGATCAGTCAGGTTGTTCGGAGAAGCACAATCAGCAGTGCAGTTAGAAGTCTCCAAAGTCAACAACGTAGTCATCAGTCTCCAGTCTCATCCAAGACGTCAAGGTAATTCCGCCATGTGGAGTTCACTATTGTTGAACTAGGTCAAGCATGAAGTCGGATCAGTCTCATCCAAGACGTCAAGGAATTTCATCATGCTGAGTTCACTATCAAAAGAACTGGGTCAAGCATTGATTAGTTTCATCATTTGTCTACATCTCCCGCAAGCGAACAAAGTCACAGCCTGTTGGATCGTCATTGCCAGCAAGAGGTTGTTTGAGTGTTGTTCATTTTCAAGCTCGACATTCTTGTCATTTATGTCTTCGCTTGAGGGGGAGTGTTGAGGATATTGATTATTTAGTCAAAAATAATTAATTCCTTGTCCAACAAGTCTCTTGTTTCCTTGTCCGGGTAAAAGAGGGAACTTGGTTGTCTTTAGGGTTTTAACCCTAAGTCGTTCTCTATAAAAGCTTAGCTATGGTTCTGTCATAAGCAAGCCGTCACAATGTAGTCCCATAATAAGTCAGCCGTGAGCTCTTTCGAGCTCACCGTGGATTAGTCTCGATCAATCAATCGAGGATACCACGTAAAATCCCTTGTCTTTTGTGTTCGTTTCCTTCCGCATCATCAATTTCTACACTCCTCAAGGTGTCCCCGCCGAGAATCGTTCCCGATGGGTTGGACGGGTTTGTCAACAACAGCCCTTTGACTCGAATGTTGTTCTGCTTCGCCATTTCGTAGGCAGCTTCCAAGTCCTCCATCCTCAGCTTGAAGTTGTTGGCACTGTCGCATTCGATCGGCACCAGCTCGACTCCTACCCTCCGGCTGAAATAGTGATCGTATCTGTCGAAAAAAACACGCGACAAGAAAATTGAGCAAGCATCGTTCCATAACGTCAGTGGCGCGGAGTCATAAATTTAAATGAGGGACTTGACTTTGAATCATAATAATTAGGGGATTAAGACTTTAGAGACTAGTCTATTTTCCATGGTCCTTGAAACCGTACCGTATCGGCGGTCCAACCACGAAATACCAGTATTGGAGGCTAAACTGGTAGGCGGTATTTAACGGTACAACAGTTGAACTATGGTTAAACTACGGTTTTATCATACAATACCCTACCGCTGACTTTCTCGGTACGATCTCCGGTACGGTTTCATGGACCATGCTATTTTCTATATCTATACAAATTTTACATGCAAATTTTTCTGTAATTCAAAATTGAGAGGATATAACCTAGTTCCATCACTGTAGACATAGTAGCGTATTTCATATCATATAGATCATGACAGAGTTCGTAGTCACGCGTCGCCATCTCTATTACATTTTGACAAAGAGATGATTTTTGCTACATGGTTCATGTGGAAGCTTAACACCTAAGCAGCCCACCAATGATTAAAGGCTGGACCAACAAACTAGGGATGACAAAAATATCCGTAACCGTGAATATCCGCCCGAACCCGGCCTAATTGGGTAGGGTAAAACCCAAACCCGAAGGACATTTAGTGGGTACGGGTAAAACCTGAACCCGAATATTGCGGGTAATGGGTGGGCATAGGTTTCTCAGTATCCAACCCGAACCCGCCTGATAATACACATACATATGTATTTTTTCTAGAAATAGTAATTATTTTTCTCTAACATATTTTATATTTAGCATATATTCATGAAATTGTGTTGTTTTAATTAATTTTCTTCATTCTAGTGAATTATTGTCATACTTTTCCTCTTGCGTAATGTGTTATATACGTGTGAATGTTAATATATTAGTTGGAGTTATGAAGAGAAATCATTAATCATGGATAACCGTGGATACCCGAAACCCGAACGGGTATGGACATGGTTTTAATTTTCTACTCGTTTCATATGTGGGTATGAGTATGGGTAAAACCCGAACTACTTTGAATAGGGTAACGGATATGCACTATCCGTCCCCGACCCGACCCATTGTTATCCCTACAACAAAAAAAACGAAGTAACTAACTAAGGGTAGAACCCTAAATGCTCAAATTAAAGTAGTAGTATACAGTAATTTTACCCTGGGTAATACGGGGTGGGCACTAACAGAGCCTCGCCGGGATCCACCAAGCAGAAACCGATGGTCTCGTGAGCTCCAGCGGCTCCGCGTACCATAACAATCCTGTCTGGGTCGAAGCTCACTCTGTCCCCTCTCACTTTCCCCATAAACTTCGCCATCGCCTGCAGATCGATAATCAATTAACCAACCCCCATTAGTAGAACTAAACTCAAAAACTCGAAAAGGGAAAGCAGGGGGGAAGGAGAAAAGAGGAAGAGAAGTTGTTATTACATTTCGGAACTGCGGCAATACATGGTAGTCCTGCAAGATGGCTGCGTCTTTGAACCCAACAACACCTTCGGCGGCGCAAATGGAGGCACCAGGGTTTCTCTTCTGCGATTCTTCAACCAGATCGAAGCAGAGATGATTCCCGGTAGCACCCATCCGGAAGTGAGAATTCAATAGAGAGTGAGATGATTGAGAGAGAACCCGAATATGCAATTGTAAGAATGATTCGTGTGAATTGAAGTATGGGGTTTCGGTTTCCCCTATATTTATACCAGATCCACTGAGTTTACAGTGCCCAATTGGAGATGAGAGAGAGAGAGGGAAAGTTAGTTCTATATTACAGATACATACCTAAACTTTCTATCTTAACTAACTTAACCCTACGAACTTTGCAATGTTTACATTTTAATTCATTTGATCGTAATCAATTATGATTACCGTCTCTGCCATCCCCTTGCAAACTAAGCATGGATAGTTTTCAAGCGTAGTATGGGGAACCAATTCGGTAAAGATGTGCACTAGAAGACCCTTTTGTGAAGGAATCTAGCTATGAGTTGGAGGTTGATGGAGATGTGTTGCAACTTTGAGCCTTAAAGCCTGAACTTGATTTCGTGTAAAATGACAATCAATATCAATGTGCTTCGCCCGCTCATATTGGATAGGATTTTGTGTCATCTTCGCGAATGGAGGGCTGTCACCGCATATGGTGTAGAGGGTGTGGAGGCCGAATGGGAAGTTCACGGAACAAGTAAGATATCCATTGAAGTTTAGCTACTGTATACGCAAGCGGCTTGTACTCTGCATCTAAGCACTTCCATCTTTCCGTGTATTGCTGTCTTCTATCATTAACTACCATCATCTCCAAAAGTTTGTCACTGCAAAATTCTAACCCTAATAGCCCAGCCAAACCTCCTCGTCGGGTGGAATCTCGGGCATTTCACTGCTTCATGAACATTGTGTGTGAGCAAAGTGTTCCAGGTAATGAGTGAGATTTCCAAAAGATTCTCACGTGCTTACGCTGGAGATATCTAATGAGAAATAGAACATTTGGATTCGCAAGCCACCAGCGTTCCAAGGTTACAGACAGCACTTAGCAGCACAACAAAGCAACATATTCACATCTATGGCATACATGGGAAACAAGCAGCATATTCACCTTACAGCTGCTTCTTCCTTATCTACCCCAAATTCTATATGTCCATCCATTCATCTTGAACTGAAAACCAAATTCAAGAACCTTAAATTACAGCAAGGTAGACAACGAGACCAACTTCTCAATGACAGCAGACCGTTCATTGATCTGATATTCCCACGTTCCACCATGAATGAATATACAGACAACAAGAACAACAATATAATTCATAGCTTCATATACTGGTACCACTGTACCAGTTGTTCCAAGAACAAATTCGACCGAATTCCAGCTCATGTAACAAGGTTGTGAGTGATTGAACTGCGTCACTATTACTATAAGCATCAACAAACTAACCAAAAGGAAACCCAGATAGAACTTTGTTCCTCTACACAATTAATGTGTCCTCAAAGAACTTGCCTGTCAGCAGCCTCGGCCACAATGGGCAACCGGGGGAGCTGCCCCAATCAGATCAAACTCAGAAAGACGAAATCCAATATGAAAGAAATCTTAGGACCAATGTGATTTCTACGGTATAAAATGGCGACGATTCGTTAAGAACTTTATCAGAAGCCAGAAATCTTATCAGTAACTGAGGCCAGACACAGGGATTTGATCTGCAATGACTCTAAAATCGCCACTAACAACCTCCCCCGCCCTCATATAAAAAGATGAGATGGAAGGAGATGCTGTGTTCTTCTTTACAATTAATGGTTAGAACATACCTGAGAAGTTCAATAATCTGAACTCATCATTCTAACAAAGGGAACAAAATTGTTCCAGTTTTCTACCGAGAAGATTTTTTCGTTCATTCTGAAATAAGTAAATGACCTTACAGCTTCTGCCTGCGGGTGATTACAGTTGGCCAGTATTTGCCTCAATCCCGTCTGCAAGAAAATGGCACATATTCATCATATCGAGAAAAATCTTGAGAGAAAAGAGCAATCATAAACAAAAAGCAGACTCAGTGAATCCTCCCTCCCTAGATCGGAAATCATACAAGTGGACATGAACAGGCAATGCTACTAAACAAGATATCCTTTACTTTATCCAACCGTTCATTAGTGTTTCGTCCAATCAAATGTATTCTTTTCTTTGAAATTTTGCATATCTGTATCAGTGAAAAATCAACTCAGCTTGAAATGCTAAAAAGATACGATCACATAAGCTCTGATCAGAGTAACTTGGGTAAAGAAACTGGCTACCTAGAACTCTAAACTCAGTACACAGAAATAAGATATGCCCGTTGAGAAAGAAGCAAAACCTGTTGAAGTAAGCCTTCAGGGCTGCAACGATAAGACGGTGGGTTCTCGTTGTCCATCATTTCTAGGCAGCTGCTAGAAAATTACAAAACGAATGAGCATGCGTAAAGGCACAACATTTGAAACTGTAAAAACAGAGTTAACTATAATAGTTGAATAAAAGCACATGTAGTTCAAGTCACATAAATCACTCCCTTGAAATATAACAACAAAAAACAAAACAGCAGCCTTTCTAAAGGGGAAGTAGCAACAGAAACAAGTTAGGTCTGCACACCACGCGTTATAAGATCCAATATATCAAACAAAGACAATATAGTATGGCCTACAACTCACAATGATTACATATATTTCGTACAAGTGTCATAAATTCCAGTGCAACAGCATTAGATGCAGAAGGTGAGTATCAGAGTCTTACGGAATATGCAAAGCAGCACCATGACGGGACAGCATTGATGCAAGAGGATCATAACCATCCCTGAGAGCAGTGTTGTAGTAACCAGCTGTAAGTTCAGCAGGGTGCGATATAGTCTGGTACCACCAGTATATTCCTCCAATTTTAGCAACCAATAGAACCGATGTTTCTACAGTTTGCTGATACTTCCTCAATGCATTAGCTGCCTTAGCCAGGATAGCATCTGCATGACAGATTAGCTTGCCACTGTACCATTCCTACAAAGAGGAACACCTTTATGAGATTCTCACCATTCTGTATGGTCCTAAGAGTAGTTAACATAGACTCACTCCAAGGACTACACTATTTATTCAGCAATACAAATAGAACACAGTAAATTCCAGTGTCGCTAACTCAGAAACATCAGCTCCATAAGTCAAGGGTCGTGATTTTAATAAGGATAGGGATTGATGATAAAAGATTGTCCAATCTAATTTTAATGTACCTCATCTCTATCTCATAGAGCATACATTCATTTCACTTGCAGTCTCAGAACTTCCTTGGTTATTACATATGTAACCTATGCTACATCCAAATAATAGTAAAATAAGAATTTAAACCTCATTCGGCCAGATGCTAATGAAAGAACCGGCATTAAAAACAACAGCCATCCCCAAGCATGTAAATGTCGGACCATGAAACAAAATGATCCAGATATTTACGTGAATATAGGGGCAAAACCCTTTATAAGAATTTAAAGCTTAACAAGTAATTTTAAAAAATACATACAAGGAAGAAGCATCCATAATCAGATATAAAGTTCTCCTGTCCATCTTCGAAAAAAGGTACCCCTGGTGGAAGACTATTGTAACAACCAGCATTCTGGGGTCCCCGATCTCCCCATTCTGGCTTTCCCACCTGACATGCAGCGATCCTCAAGTCCTCCATCCTGAAAGTTAAATAGACATGTAAATATTGAACTTCGAATTAATAGGACAAGTTCAACACTTACATATATTTGTCATAACATTGGAATTCACCAATTCCAGGAAATTGCCATCTTCCGTCACCCAGAGGATGTGCTGGATACCTGCATGTTCTTCATGAGTAAATGCCGTAGAACTGCATCACTTGTCGTCATTCATTAACAGCTTTAAAGTACCTTAGCTCCCCAGAAGGACCAAGACCAACACTTATTTCTTCAATTATACTCCCAATATAGGGCTTAAATTTGTTAAGGAAATTGACGATGAAGTCCTCGTAACATTGGAGAGCAGTTCGTCCATAAAATAGAGGTAGTCGGTCCACTCCTAGTGTGGGATAATCAGCATTGGACAGACCACTTATGTCTCGGTAGTATATATCCTTGTTGCTTTTACCAATCTATGAAAATGAGAAAGGCATAAGTCCTGGTACTGTTTTGCTTTGGGTACATGCCCAGCATGCAAGTAGTTAATAAAACATGGACCGAAAATGTGGCAAGTGGCAAAACAATGTCACCCTAGGGTCTGGAGGATGAAGGAAAAAAGGTCAAATATCCGATATACGGCATTCAATATGCTGCAGGGAAACCTATATCCTAGACAAGGAGATATTTGAGATAAGCAAATGCATACAATGATGAAGTTTTCTCTGGCTCTGACATAAATCAATGAATAGGCAATCAAACTGGGGCAACAATGTAACTGTAAAACATAGTTGAAGAAAGTGTACCTCAACAATCCATGGAGGAAGACTCACGCCCCACTTTCTATGCTGATGTACATTTGAATGAAAATACAAAGCAACATGCAACTTCAACCCTGATTCTGAAATCAGTCTGAAAAGATCTTCATAAAGGCCCCAATTATATTCAAGAGGAGCAAAACGCTCCACAATTCCCCACCAAACCTCTACCGCAATTCCATGCACACCAGCCAGTTTGAGAGCTTTTAGAGATACAGTTAACGCCTTGAGTCTGAAACCAAGGAAAATAGAGCAGGGGTTGTCACTCCAGTTCACCACCAAAGAGGATAATATGAAAAGACAATATAGCATCACCGCCCAAATTTTCATATATAATGATATTGTAATATACACCTGAAGATACTAGAAGTGCATTCAATTCAATAATCAGACTCGTCCGACCATTCCATCGACATGTCATTATCAGGGCATTCACAACCATGTTAACAGAAAGGCAAAAAAGATCCCTTACTGCACTCTACACTGCGGACAGTAAAAGAAACTTCCATTTCATAACTACATTGCATTCAAGCTCGCCTTTTGATCCTTAGACTCCCAGAAGCATCAGCACCAAACGTGTCAATGGGCATCACAACGAATACCGGTACCCTCTTGTGCTTTGATGATTCGAGCACAGTAGAAGTTGATTTCTCTCGAGCATCCATACTAAGGAGAGAGCATCAAGATATCAGAGTAGAACCCCATTCTTAGATCAATCCTAAGACACGATTGTTGACCTAATCCTCCTCTACTTAGAGGTGAATTGAATAAACACTTGAACTTACCAACATGGCGGCTCAAGCACTAATACAGTAATACGTTAACGATGAAAACCAACAAATTGATTCAATTGACCGCAAGCAATTTCATTCTCACAAACCACAACTCTAGTCATGGAAATTTGGCTAAACTATCATGGAATGTGCTTTCCAGGAGGGGCGAATTTCAAGCAAAGCCCTAAGCAATCACTGAAAATGCTCAAACAGCTCAAACAATTCTCGATAGCTAAGGGGAAATTCTGAGGACAGGGCGATGGAGACGCGAGGAACTTCTCCTACTTGGTCATTTTCCAAGGAACCAAACACGAAGCTCGCCAGAAGTCTCGAGACGGAGAGCTGACCTGAGAATGCGGTAGCTGACGCCTAGCGATCGCCAGCGGGAGGCGAAGAGGTGCTTCTTGAAAGGAGGAATCATCGAAACGTTTCGGAGATTGGTTCGTGTCCTTCGCCTGTTCGATGAAACTCAACTCCTTGAAAACGCAGCAGCACCTCCAGCTGGCTAGCCTGTGTGCAATTCCTCCTCCGCTTTCCGCCATTGTTTCGTCACTCGCTCTATCCCTGCAGATGAAGCTACAGAGAGGGGGAAAATGGTAATGAAAGGGGGGAGAACTGGCTCGTCCAACGAAATGGACTAACCCAGACTATTTTATGTATTTTTCTGGAAATGTTCATATTTTCCTGTGGTACTTCTTCGAGTTCATTTTCTAATAGTGGGATCATGTTCAAACTGTAGTAAAAAAACCTGGACTTGAAGTTTGCACACGTCCGTCATACCATGTGCTTGAAAGACAAAGGTTAATATTAGGGGTCGTGAGGACTTGAACACGTGACCTCAAGGACAATACAGCTCTGATATCATGTGAAAAACCAATTGATCCCAATAACTCGAGTTGTTGGGAGAAGGTTATGCTGGATCTTATAAAAGCCCATATATGATACTTAACCACTTCCTTACACAAACACCTCATAAAGTAATAACCAATTTGTTGACCTTTCTATTGAAGAGATCAACCGTTATTTTTTCCTTTATAATGATGTAGTTCCATTGCAATCCTCCAATAATATATGGTAGAGTTTTGTGAACTTTTCTCCATTTCAAATTTCCTGCAACGAGAGTGAAAGTAGGAAGGATATTTTTGTCTTTACAATTAATTATTTATCTCATATAAAAATATCAATATGAGGATTCGAACCTGGGTCTCTTAAAACAAAGACAACAATCACAACCAATTACACTAAACAAATTTGTTGTATCTTTTTTAGTACAAAGCATACACAAAGTTAGACTCTGAAAATTGGATGAATTTTCCATCATGATTACCATGCCCACTAAGTCTACCGTATATATTTTTATGGTGTTTGATACTTCAGTTTTCATAGTAGCTAGAGTTTCATGTAATTTTCTCAATTTTAAATTTTTTGCTCTCGCCTTAATTTTTTTGCTAAAGGTAGATTGGTAATTGGCTACCATAGAAGAAACTAATTATGTTACTGCGTGTTGTATCCTTGAAATCTTCAATTTAAATTTAAATTTAGTGCTTTTTTTTATCTTTGTTCTTATCTCTTTTAACTTCCTTCGAAATTCCCTCTATCGTGCAATAGTTTACGCCCCTTTCACTTTTCAATACAAGGCCTCCTTTGAAATCAATCTTTTGGTATCTCTTGGCACTACGATTTTATTATTGGGGATTTAAGCTAGGCAAGTAGAAGATTTCAACTCTGATATCAATACATGACAAATAGAACGGAGTTCAATAAATGGAGTTGTAGAAGGAGGATTAGAGATTGAATTTTTTATTGAAACATATGTCTCTTGAGATAAAAATTTGGTTCTACAACAGAGAGTGGTGACTATTGGACCTTTAGGTTTATGGTTTTTGAAGCTAAGTCGATTCTTTATTCAAACTACTGGAACTGATAGATACGGAGTGTCTAATTTTGTGCCTTATTACTTTGATCGAGTTTATTAGCATATTGGAGGTAACCCTAATTTTGTCGTTTGCTCTCAAGTTTTATTGGTCCCCTCTTAATTGAGTTGTTAGTATATAGTTGACTTGAATCAACAACTCTCCATTTCTTTTTGATTAGTGGCATATTGTTCCTAAGGAGAGCATTGAACCCTTTATGTAGGATTGTGAGGTTTAAAATTGTGTTTCAAACTATCTATGGCGTGTGGGAATTCCAATGAGCTTTTATACTCTATCTTTCTTGACAATCAACTAACCAATAGCATTTTAATTGGGGCTTAATTATCGTTATAAAAAAGAGATAAATCATTTTTATATTTTATATTCTTATTTCTCCAAAAGTTTGACCTATATATTCTTTCTTTATATATCATCTAGATCGAAGAATTGTCAATAAAATTAAACGAGTTGATAGACTTAAATGTAACATAAAAATACAAATAATCAAATATGAACATTCCGGCCAACGGGCCGGGTTATAAGCTAGTAAATAAAATGTGTCATCCGATTAACCGTTTGCAAGAAACGATCAATCATTTTCTTCGACTCACAATGATTTACAAGTGACCATAGCAAATATATATTTGGTTATTTTGATAGCGGTAGTGAAAACAAATGCAATCCTCCCCAAATATTCAGAGATGGGGGCCTTGGACTACAGCTAGTTCTCCGATCTTCTCGCCGAGGACAAACCAGCAACGTGAACTGATGGCTGTTCTGAGTAGGGACGCTGGGTCAACCTCAAATTCTCCCGCCGGTCAACAGAATCCATCGCCGGAGAACAATGGTCGCGGCGCGTGTCTCAACACTGCTCAGCTGGGCCCACAAGCTGTGATGGCACATCAATCCCCTCAGTCAAGCTCTGCTCAAAACTTCCCGTTGGCAACGGGTATACTATCCAACCCCAACTTTTTCTCACCATCCCCCATAAGCCTCTCACCTCTTTTCCAGAACCAAGACTTGGCAGCCTCTCCCCCACAAGGAATCAACATAGCTAGAAATCTGTTTGGAGGGTTTTCAGCCGCCACTTTCCCAAACCCTATCAACACCAACCCCAATATCCCTTCCCCACCTATATACTTCGACCAAAGCCCAAACTATTTCCCATTCCAGGCCCATGCCAACTATATTGTTAGCCAAAATTATTTCCAAACGGGCCCAAGTCCAAATCAAGTTCTGAGTAAGAACCCAACTCACGGACAGTCCTCAAGGCAGCGAAATAGAAGCCCGAACATACAGAAAAAGAAGAGGAAAGCCAACCACCAACGTGAAGAAGAAACTGAAGGACAGGGGAAGAGTCTCTCTGGCTTTGCTGAAGCCAAAACAGGGTAGGTAATGGTCGATGACGATGCTGATATTCCTCCAGGTTTCGAACCTAAATTTGCTGTGGTTTCGGTGGCCGAGTCCAAGCCACCAGGGGCACCATGAATGCCCTAGTTTGGAACTGTAGGGGCTTCGGGCAGTCCCCCACAGTTCGTCAACTAAGGAAGATGGTTAAGAAGTTTAAACCAGCTTTTGTCTTTCTGTCCGAAACAAAGAAGAAGGAGTCTTATATGGAGACCAAGAGAAGATCCCTACGTTTTGCTGAGAAGTTCTACGTTTGTCCTAATGGTCGGGCTGGTGGTTTGGCCCTATGGTGGGTGCCGAATATCAGTATTCAAGTGTTAGATAGTAGTAGCCATTTTATTGATGTTTATGTTGATGTCAGTGGGGTTTTTTTTGTTACTTTTGTTCATGCTCCTTCAGACCTTGCTGCTAGGAGGGATTTCTGGGTTCAGATTGGGAATCTGAGAGCTAGTGTTGAGGACAAATGGGTAGTTATTGGGGATATGAATGCCATTTTATTTTCGGATGAGAAACAGGGGGGTGGAGTCCTGAGAAACGACTCTGTTGTACCTTTTAAGAACTTTGTAGCTGAAAATGCGCTAATGGATTTGGGATTTAAAGGTTATCCTTTCACGTGGAAGAATAACCAGGAGGGTGAGAGAAGAATCGAAGAAAGGCTTGATAGAGCCTTTTGCTCTACGAGCTGGTTGGCACTCTACAGTAATGCCAGTTTATTCCACGAGCTTCCCATCGAATCTGATCACAGTCCTCTTAGACTGGAATTTGACAGCAACAGGTTGAAAACCAATACCCCCTTTCGATTTGATGCTAGATGGCTCCAAAAGGAGGAGTGTCATGCTATTGTTAACCGCATTTGGGAAGGCAATGGTCCTTGTCAAGAAAGGATTATTAAGTGCAGACATGAACTAAAAGAATGGGCTAAACAGATGCATTGTCACCAAAATAAGAGGGCAGATGAAATTCAGCAAAGACTACAAGAAATCCTGAACTTGGAACGTTCACATGACATTGTGGAAGAGGAGAAAGCTCTCATGAACGAACTTGCTGCAATTTGGAAGGATGAAGAGCTCTTTTGGAGCCAAAGATCTGGAGTCGATTGGCTCCAACATGGAGACCAAAATACCAAATTTTTCCATGCCTCCACCATCTTTCGGAAACAAAGGAACAAGCTTTCTTCTCTTAAGGATGATGCTGACAATATCTTATCAAGTCCGGATGAGCTTTCAAACCACATTACTGATTTCTACCAAGCTCTGTTTACCAAAGATAATCATTTTGATGGCTCGACACTCCAAGAGTTCCCAAGAATTGTCACTGATGAAATGAATATGGACCTTTGCAAAGATCCAACTCTTGAGGAGATTAGAGATGTTGTGTTTGATCTGGGACCCACGAAATCACCAGGACCGGATGGTTTTGCAGGATTATTCTTCAGGAAATACTGGACAAAAATCGGGCCTGATTTCTGTAAGGAAATCCTTGAGTTTTTCCGAACAGCAGTGATGCCAGAGGGATGGAATGATACTCACATTGCTCTTATCCCTAAAGTTCAAACCCCTGATCGGATTACTCAGTTTAGACCTATAAGCTGTTGTAATTTCCGATACAAGATTATTTCAAAAATCTTGTCAAGTCGGATGAAGAAATGGTTGCCTATGCTGGTTTCTGAGATGCAAGCGGCATTCACAGGTGGACGACTCATACAAGACAACATTATTATTGTCCACGAAATCCTTCACAATTTCAAGGATCAGCGGAATGGTGACTGTGATATGATGATTAAATTGGATATGCGCAAGGCCTATGACTTGGTTGATTGGGAATGTCTTGATTTGATTCTCAAAGCTTATGGTTTCTCTGATCAGTGGCTGAGATGGATCAACTCTTGTGTTAGCACAGTCAATTTCTCGATACTTCTGAATGGGAGCCCAACGGAGCCTTTCACTCCTACTAGGGGAATAAGGCAAGGGGATCCAATCTCTCCGTTCCTCTTCATCTTAATGTCTAATGCCTTATCTTTCCTCATCGACAGAGGGGTTTCCAGAGGTGACATTAGAGGAATTAAGCTCAATCAAGATTGCCCTCGTATTTCACATTGCCTCTTCGCAGACGATACCGTTATCTTTGGGAAGACTAGTGTGAATGAAGCCGAACAAATTCAGAAAATCTTACATAACTATGGAAAAATCACAGGACAAGAGGTCAATCCTTCGAAGTCATCAATCTTTTTCAGCAAGAACACTCCCAATGCTTTAAGATCCCTAGTGGCAAGCAAGTTTGGTTTCCCGCCTTCTATCTGTCATGATAAATATCTTGGTGTTCCTACGGAGTGGGGGAGGTCAAAAAAAGAAACCTTTTTGTTTCTGCTAGAAAGAATGGAGAAAATTGGAGAATCATGGAAGAGCCTCCTCCTTTCCCCAGGTGGTAAGGAAGTACTGTTGAAGGCTGTTATTCAGGCTATTCCGGCTTACATTATGAGTATTTTCTTCCTCCCTCGATCCTTGACAAACAAGATGGATTCTATTCTTAAGCGCTTTTTCTGGTCGGGCTCTATGAAAAAGCAATCCATTCATTGGTGTGATGCGAGAGTTCTGGAAAAGCCAAAAGAGGAGGGAGGCTTGGGTTTTAAAAATTTCCACCTTATGAATGTGGCATTGATCGGTAAACAAATTTGGAGGATGTTGGATAACCCGGAAGCTTTGTGGGTCAATCTCTTAAAGGGACTTTACTTTGCTAATGGGGAACTTAACTCAGCTAAGAAGGGTAGAAACGGATCATGGATTTGGAACGGATTTTGTGATGTGAAGGATAAGATGAAGATTGGATTGATTAAAGGGATTATGTCTGGTGAGGGAACCAATTTCCATAAGGATCCATGGGTACCTTCTATTCCCAACTTTTCGCTATCCAACCTGCAGCTGGAACCATCTCAGGTCAGCGATTAGATTGTTGCCTCTTCTCGAAGTTGGAATTCCGATGCTATTCGAGCAGAGGTCACTGAAGAGGTGGCTCAGGCTATTATGAGAGTTCCAATTGGTCCCCCGGAGGCGGAGGATAAGTGGATATGGAGGTACACCGAGTCTGGCTCCTACACTGTGAGATCAGCCTATAGAGCCTTTCGGGAAGCGAGGGACAGAAGTTTTCATCCTGTCAATGATGATGGAGCTCGACCTAATAGACAGGATTGGAGGTGGTTATGATCACTTTCACTTCCTCCCAAGCTCCGATTCTTCATTTGGAAAAGCTCGAAGAATGCTCTTGCAACTCGAGCACGCCTTTTCTCGCGCGAGTGTGCTCTAGCCTCCACCTGCCCTTTATGCAATTATCAGGATGAGACTGTTCTCCATTGTTTTTTTCATTGTCAGCATGCTCATAACACATGGTTACTCGGTGGATTACTGAAAACCTTTCCTGATCCTTATATGTCCTTTGCAGAGTGGTTCTTTAGCCTCAAGGATCAAATGCCGGATGAGCAGATTGCCCGCCTTGTCTGCTGTTTATGGAGTATCTGGAAGGCTCGAAATGGTTTCATCTTTGAGAGCAGGGCTATTTCCCCAGCCACCACGGCGACTTTAGCTAATCGTGAATTCATGAACATCAACGAAGCTCGAGAGACAATCTCACTATCCTCGATCCTGAGATCAGCTAGTTGTCATTCTCAGCCAAGGGGATCCCGTCGAAACCCCTCACCACTGCCTGGCCCTTTTGAACGATTTGTGCACTGTGACGGCTCCTTTGTTTCGGAGTCTCAGTTGGCGGCTTGTGGGATTACCATTGCTGATGCCCACGGTCAGGTGATTGACGGCAAGGCTGAGAGGTTCTATTGTTCCTACCCGATTCAGGCAGAAGCATTTGCTATTCTGGGTGCTGTGGTGTTGGCGGCCCAAGTGTCATGTCCGACGTGTATCAAAAGCGACTGCCAACGTCTGATTGTGGCTCTGATTCAAGACCCCTGCGATTGGCCTTGGCAATGTCGTGCGACCCTGGCCCGGATTGTGTCTCTTCTTCAGGGGGCTCCTTGGATCAAGTTGTCCTTCGTTCCTCGGCGATTTAATTCTCTTGCGGATTGGGTTGCTAGGAATGCCCGACTTGATCTCTTACCACAGGATTGGATTGTCATTGCAAATTTGATTTCGCCCTTGTTGTAGCCTTTTGTTTCTGCTTGTCTGGTTTGGTATAATAGAAGATGTTCCATTGTCAAAAAAAAAAAAAAAACGGGGTACGCGTCCCTTCCACTTAAACGCTCTGTTCACGAAGGAGGGAGAAGAGAGTGGGAGGAAAAATGGGGAAAATTGCAGAGATTAAAAACTTTTCCCTTGTTCATGAGTTTTGCTGCCGCACAAAGAGGTGATATTATTGGAGGGGGAAAGCTATTGTAGCAAATGTCCCTCCAATTTAGGGGTCATTTGCTTCAAGGATTTGGTACATGGATTTGGTACCAAAAAACCAACTATCAAGGATTTAGGTACAATCCATTGTTTGCTTGCACCTTTTTTGGAGACCAAATCCGTGGGGCCCATGGATTTTAAGTGTCCAAATCCGTGGACCCCACGGACTTATAAATCCCACATGTTGATGTGGGATTTGGAATATAGCATAAATCCTTGATGACATTTTACCCATATACCCTCATGCACTTTTAATATTCCAAGGTTGCCCTCAAATTTAACTATTATACATTACAATTAACAATAAATGAATAATATAAACATTCAATTAATGTGCAAACATGAGTTAGATTTTTTATATCATTTCTTGTGTTCTAGTTTTCTTTGACCTTTTCATGGAACGTGTAATTCTTTGTTCTCCCGATTCTAATATATGTTGTTATATGTTACTTTTGCAAAGGAGGACAAAGAATTGGTAATTGATTATGTTACGTTAAAAGTTAAAACGGAATTTTCTCGTTTATTATTATTGTCCATGTGGCAACATTATGCTTATTAGTATGTGTTGTCCTTGTTTTGTGTACATATCATAAACATGTCAAACATATAGAAAATGATAGTAAGGTAATTTTGAAGTTTTGTCCTTGTTTTGTGTACATATCATAAACATGTCAAACATATAGAAAAGGGCAGTAATGTAATTTTTGACTTCAAGTAGTAAATCCCACACCTTTAAATCCCTGATAAAAACATCCCAACAAACAAAAGATTGTTACAAATCCATGATGCCTCAAATCCTTGATAAATCCTTGGGTTTCTAAATTACAAAACCCTCGTTTATAAATCCATGAAACAAACGAACCCTTAGAGTGAAAACAACCGTTACACTTATTATGTCTCTTTTTACCTTTCAAATATGAACATTATTTCCCCCTCATTATTTCACTATCCTCAAATTTTTCATCCCTCCCTATTTTTCTCCCCCTTTTCATGAACATAGTGAAAAGTTCGCCCGCTTGAACCAAGTGTGGTTCGGTAATAGAGCAAGTGGTTGACCGTCCTACCCAATACTCATTAACATTTGGTTTGGCTGAATATCCAACATTCACTTGAAAAATATATGAATGCACATATTGAATTCATCTACTTTAATGAATGTCTAAAGATAATGTACACTTAAATGTCACAAAATTTTAAGTAATTTTGACACTACTAACTGCCATGTGTCCCGACTATGCGACTAGCATTAGAGGATTATGTCAAAATAGATGAATAAGTCGGTCAATAAAAGAAGTTGCTTTCTTCTTCTTTCTTTCTAACTGAACCTTGAATCTAATTCGTCCATGGCGTTGCCGAACGAGACTAGCACCATTGGAGTTGGAGGCATGATTTTCAGGGGAGGACTAATGAGAGGAGTCAGCTTTCGCTTGCCATTTGAGAGTGTAAGAGACAATCCGCGGATGTGGCGGTCAATAATTTCTCCGAAATGGTAGAACAATAATTTCCATTTGGTATCCGTTGTTAAGTTTATGGACGAAAATTTTGATGGTCCAACAAGAATTTTGTTTATATGGTTTAGTTGCAACAAAAACAAGTTAGATGGTTAGTGTGCAACATGTGTTATACTTAAGTGGCAGCCAATGCATTTTACCCTACGGAAAGGCACGCCTCGTTTTTTGGGGGCCTCTGGGCCAGGCCAGGCCAGGCAGTGGGTGAGTGAGTGAACTTGGCACCATGGATTGATACTTGGGCTGAGAGAGTTGGTCAGTTGGGTATATTTGGGTGGACTTACTTTGACTGTCTGGCTGGGAAGAGTGAGAGTTCGATTTGTTCAGTCAGTTTATCGGTTATTTGGTTTAATCATCTGTAGACAGTACTAACAAGTTGAGTTCAAAGAGTTCATATGAATGGTTAGATATGATTCAATCTGTTTGAACTAGGTTCGGAATAGGTTTCCCGGACTAGATGCCCATCAGCATTGTATTCTTGACCTTATCCTTCTCTCTTCCACGTTGATCAATGAAGAGGAAAGTAAAGAATCATCCACATTCCCTCTCAAATGATTGAAACTCTGTTCCTTTCTTTTTTTTATCCCAAACGGTGTAGATATTACTTATTAGAGAGGTTTATTTCCAAGATTCCCCCAAGTGGCCAAGTTGCAAGCGAGCTGGCCCTAACAACTCATAATTAGACTCAAACAGTACATGTACATATCATAAAAAAAAACAATTACATGTACATGAAATAATAATGGTGGTAAAAACTCCACTAACACAGAAAAAGGTGCAGGGAGGGAGAGGGAAGGAAACGCCCGAAAAATATGAACAATCACTAAACCCAGAAACGCCCAGATCGCTACACGTGTCTCCCTCCACCAACGCCGTCCGTTCCTAGTTGATAAAAGATTCCGTTTCCCGCCTTGATCGAGGATCTGAGAATGACAACATACTTTTTGGGCTCAACCGGGCCATGGGCCCACACATTAATCTACCTGGGCCTACCCAAGCCGACTCCCGGCCCACTATACACAGGACCACCACCACCACCACCATGACCCATTATCGCCGCCCCACTATTATTATTATTATAAAACCCACCACCACCACCGCTACCACCACTCCCGCCGGGCCCGGGCCCGGGCCCATACCCTTGAAACCCACCCAGCCCAAACCCACCATCCCCATCGCCGCCTCCCGGCGCGTCCCTCTCACGCCCCGCCACAACGGTCGCCTTCTCCCCCTCCAGCTCCCGGAACCGCTGGAGGTAGCCCTTCAGCGGCTCCACGTAGTCCTCGAACCCGAGCGTGGTCATGGCCCACAGCAGGTCGTCGCCGTTGATGGTCTTCCGGCGCTCCCGCTGGCACTTGTCGGAGGCCTCGCCGGTGATGAAGCTGATGAACTCCGACACGCACTCCTGCACCGTCTCCTTGGCGTCCTTGGAGATCTTGGCGTTGGCGGGGAGGGCCCGCTTCATGATCCTGCTGACGTTGGCGATGGGGAGGAACCTGTCCTGCTCCCTCGGCGACGCCATCTCGCCGCCGCCGGCGTTGGGGTGCCCGCCCGAGTCGTTGTCCGAGTCGCCCATAGCAACCCCAAAAACAGAACCAGAATCGGAGCTAATGTAAAAATGGAAAGAGTGGGATGACAAAACGCCGAGTCTCCGATCTCGAGCTTTTGAAGGAATCGGAATTGAGGGAGGAGATGATAAGTAGTAATAAAAAAAAAAATTGCGGGTGAAGAGGGGGCGGTTTAAAAATAAGGAAGGTGGATTTGTCGCGGGGTGGAGGTGGGGACGTGGCTGATTCTCTGCCGTTGTTTCTCGATAAGTGTCTTCTGAGAAGGGACGGGGACCGAGCCGTCGGATGGTGGTGGCGGATGATCTTGGCCGTTGGTTTCGTATCTATCACGTGGGTGCATTATCTGACTTGGCATTTCTTTTCCTTCTTCTATTTTTTTTGGCTTTTCCATGTATTTTTTGGGTTGGTGACCTGTCAATTTAGTATTTCTTTTCCTTGAGAAAAAAGAAACAATAAGGGAGCGGATGAGGTCAGTAACTCTACGATCAGTAACCATGAGTAACTGTCCACATCAACATTACATGAGTATCATCTCTCCTGAAAAGTCTTTTATCTTTTCACTTTTAATCATTAACGGACGATTTGTCTCTCGTTTTAAGTCGAAATTTAATTTTTTTGCACAGATAAATCAGATTAAATGTGCTTTTTGAAATGATATACAATTTGATATATTTTTAGTACAAAAAAAATTGAATAATTTTTTACCAGACATTACCATATGGTATGCTCCAATTTAATACCATATGGTAAGAAAGCGTACCATGATAGTATGAATATACCAATATGGTAAGAAGGTTGAATACATGATAGTATAAGTATATTAACTGTCATTTACAACTTTCATCATTGTTTACTACAAGTTACCACCCACATACCATAGTGGTAAAGTATGGTAATTTTTTATCTCGTGTTTTTTTTCACCCCAAAATTTATAGATCCAATAGATCATGATGAACTCGTTCCTTCTGAGCAAACATTTTCCAAAACGACTTAAAAACGAAGAAGTTACCATATGGTATGTAGTTGGTAAACCGAAAATTTCTCGAAATATAATGAAAATTGATCTCATTTTGTAGATCACAACGAACTCGTTTCATCTGTGCAAAAAAAAAAAAATTAAAATCCGAGTTAGAACGAAGAAGATAAGAACCGATAAAGAAAACTAGGAAAAATAAAATGTCTTTAATTGACAACTTTTAGATCTGAATTTGCTGGACTCACTTAATTAAATCTAAAGATCCATATTTAGTTACTAATAGATTAGTAACAATTGGTTACTAACCCTATCTTAAGCCAACAACGAGAGTGCGACGATTTGGTCTGGTGTGAATTAGATCCAACTCATGAAAATAGCGGCCGAATAGTGAAATACATTATAGAATTGATGATCGAATTAATTATAGATTCTGTCCATTTTTGTTGGTTTAAATGTTAATTCGGTACATTTTTATTCAATATTTATAAATTTCACGTGACCAATGGCAGAATCACATTATATATATTCGATTCGATATAGGAAACTAACTTCTAAATTACATCTTTGAAGAAAATTAAGAATAAAACACTAAGACCATGATCTTTTTTGGGTGGAAAGTTTTGAGTCAACATCCATATACTTGTATTTCATTCATCATTTATTGGGGGTGGCATTGCAATTTGCAGCAGTTTCTTTTTCTTGCTGGAAGGGGAAGAACATGAACTGCAACTTCAGTCACATTAATGGTTTTTCCTTCTCGTGCATGAGAAATTAATGGAGACAGGACCGGAAAAACGCCGTGACTTGCTGCACAGGCAACTAATAATCATGGATCATTAGACACTGATACACAACGAGAAAATAACCAATCGAAATTATAATTATCAATTGTTAGTTCGAAAAAAATCGCGAGTTGTAGTTTAACAGTAAAGTTCTGATCGACGCATTTCATTGAGATATATGTTGTCTATAGATTTATACTTTCTCATTTTTTTTCTGTATATTTCTTTTTGTCTCTGTTTAACCCCGCATTCATAACGAAATTTACTCGCTTGTATAAATGATAGGAGAAACTATAAAGAAAAATAAAACCTAGACTAGGCCGGGTTTATGTACGAAAATCTTTCATTTTAACAAACCAAAAGGCAGTATAGCCATATATATATATGGTGACGTCTTCGGTGCACTCATTTTTTTGGGTGCATTCAGTGCACTCGCTTCATACCCGTCATTTTAAACATGCGATTTATGTCAAAATGATGTCAATCATCACTTATGATGTGATGAACAATAACACACATGAATTTGCACAAAAGACCATTAAAGATTTACTTTAATTTGACGGATTAGAGTTTAGAGATTTAGGATTAGGGTTAGGGTTTATAATTTGGGGTTTACGGGTAGAACTCAAAATTGGAGGTCTAGGGCTTAGGGTTATCCACTAATTAGCTGTTATCATATGTTATATCATCATATTACACTAATTCTACATCTTAAAATTCAAAATTCGACACCTTAAGACTAGTTTTTGAGCTGGGTGCATTGAACACACTCATTTTTGTGAGTGCACCGAAGTAGTCACCATATATATATTTGACATTGACAATGTTGTAGTAATACTTATAATTCTACCAAGAGCGGACCCAAAGCTCGTGTAAAATTTTACTTTGCTGATGTTAGTATTCGAATTCGAGACTATATGAAAATCGTTAGATGATTACTCTTGATAAAACTTCAGGATCCACCACTAAATTCTAACGTGACCAATTCGAGAGTGCAGTGAATTCCATAAATTTATCTCCCTCGCATAATTGTAATTGCAGTGAGATTCTCGTAAAATGAAAAAAAAACCCTTATCTCTCTTATTAATGTCATTTATAAATATCCTCATGATTAAGACTCTACACTTTGCTTTGGTGAATAATCTACTCGAAGAACTTGTTTTTATTAGTGTTTTTTTTTTACATCAAAACAGAAAAAACCCAAATGTAAGGAAGGATCAACTATAAATCTATAATTAATCTATTAAGACAACAAGACATGGAATATTATAAATTAAATGTCATTGTCCAACACGTAAACCTACTACAATATATCTTTATTATAGCGTAATAGCAAAAGAATAATCGGAGCATTGGATTGAAAATGAAGGCAGAGGTGGGGATAAATGATTAACAAAGAAAATTTTGTAATAATTTAGGTAGATAACGAGTCTCACAACATCATTATCAGCTCATGTAAACACCATGTGCTGTCCACTTAAGCCATTTAATTAACCCTTTTTTATTTTTGTGTCGAAATTGTGTTATATGACTTTGGAAAAGAGACCTTTGTTTTTCTGTCTTCAGTGCTCCACTAGACCACTATCACTAGTAGCAGTCACTACTCGCTCAGTGGAGCATTTCTTTCTCTATGGCTCTATGTAGGGGTGTGAAGTTTGGTTTGCGGATTGCGGGTAATTCACAAACCGCACCAACCGCATACATTGTGGGTAATCATATCCACAATTTGTGGATAGTGGGTTGGGTGTGAGTAGAAAAATATTGATTTTTGTGGTTAGTGGTTAACCACTATCCACAGCGATTAACCCACAAAACCCACAATAACCAACTAAGTATATTTATTTATTAATAATACTTTGTAATATTAAAGTATGTGAAAAATAGAATGCTACAAATTAAAGTAGGCTCCAAAATCAAATATATATTTATTTTATAAAATAAAACTAAGTCAATACACCGTGTTCGTATGTGATACTTTTATTAAATAAGTATTGTCCGTGTGGTATATGTTTATTTTATAACAAAACAAAGACGATAAATGTGGTTTATAGTTTATTTAACACTTTATTGATTAACTTTCTTTTATGTAGTTTTTTGTGTAAGAATACGCTAATTTCGCAACTCGGGAGAGAGTTCCATTTATCCAAAAAAATTCGAATTAAAAATGCAAGGAGTCATGTCGCTGATAAAGATGCTATATATATTAAGATTAGATCCCCTCCAATCCATACTCGTTATCAATCTGCATTTCCTAAAGAAAGTGAAGTGACATGTAAGCGAGTGAAGTGAACCGAGGAGAGGGAGGTTGACTACTTAGGAGGTTTTGAATATCGGATCTTCCCTCGTTCCATGTCTTGGGCTTCTTTACTTAGTTTTAAATCAATGTGTTTTTTTTGCCGTCACTCGACCGATAGGTTTATCATATACGAATCCAAAGGGTGAAGGAAGAGAATTTTTTGTGGGTATCCACATCCAGCTCGCAGTGGATAGTGGTTAACCACTACCCACTGTGGGGCGGGTTGTGAGTAGTATAATTCCATATTTGTGGATGTGGTTACCCGCAAAATGTGGGGCGGGTAACCACACACACCCCAATTTCCACCCATATAGATGCTTGAGAGGTTTTCTTCCCTCTTTTTTTTTTTTTTTTTGGTTTGTTTTTGTTTTTGGTTTTTCCCTTCGCATATAGCTAGATATAGCTAGCTAGGCATATTGAACGATTGGCAAGTCGTTTCTATTACAGATCACAAACCAACCAACACCATGAGTTGATCTTAGTCATCCAATCAATACCGTACCGTGGGTCAACGTTGAGTTTGTACGCCTCGACGTTGAACTCACTTGCGGAATAAAAGTGAGCTTATTCTTGAAAGCGTTGGAATAAAAGTGAGCTTATTTGTTAAAAAAAAAAAAAAGAGTTGACGGGGTTGATGACATTATACTATATATATGTTGTTCGTAGTTGTAGCTGTGCGAGAACACTGGTTATTTAGGCTAGGGAAGATATATGAGAACACTGATTAACAATATTGCGGTGATGCCTATGGTCGAGGAAATCATATAATGACTATGTTGTGTTTGATTAATTTCGTTATAATTAGCTAGAGGAATTCGAGTATGAACAGTTTCTTTGTCTCTTACCTGAATATTTACTTGTGCATTAGTGCTTTTAATTCGTGGATGAGCCGAAGCAGGAGACGATGGAACTGGGCAAAAAACCAGCATCAACAGGTTCAGCTAAATGATTATTAATATCGTTGTCAGCAAGCATGGCCAGGACAAGCTGATGTTTCTAACGGATTGTTAAATCTTCAAACTAACTGTAGAGTTCACTGTGGATGCCACTTCTCAAACTGGGATTCATGGCAATGAGGGTCCAGCCATTCCTTAGGAGAAGAGCTCGTCTTCTGCTGCTGCTGCATCTTGGTGCCTGCTTTCCCTCCTCCACCACCGCCGCCACCAACTAGTTCCCGCAGATTCTCCAACTTATTCTCCCGCCCTGTTCCGCTGATCCTCTTGTCAGCGTCCTTCAGCGTCTGCTTAAATCTTTGCTTGCGGCTGGATGAGTTCACTTCTTGCTGCTGCTTTGCTTGAGAAGGTGGTGCACCGTGCGGACCTAAGTAAATCTGCTCTTCTTCCCTTTGATCCTGCAGTAGGGGAATGATACAACGGTGATCATACAGACACAAGAATGAGAGAAATGCTATTCTGCAGTCCCACCAACCTGAACGAATAGGGCTGTTTTAAAACTTGCCTTTGGAGGAGGAGGTTTGGGGATTTCTACTTCTGAATCATTCTTTGTGGATTGATCTCTGCTATCTATTTCTAAGCTTGGAATCACGAACCCATCGTTGTCTGAACATAATCACGAAAGTGCAGAAAAAGTGTCAGCGAAGTAGCATACTTTCAAAAGTTTTCAAAACCAAAGATCACGGAGAGAGACTAATAGCTACGAAACAGAGGAGCATCGTATGAAGAAATTTGAGCACGTCTAAATAAATATGTTAGGCTCGTACAGAATAACCATGAAGTGAATAGAGATGTTTGTCTGGCATCCCTCCCCAGGAATGAGAGATATAAATCATCCAAGCATCACAATAATTTAAGATTGGAAAATCGTTAACATACAAATTGCTTTACAGTACGGTAGCTGCAAACAAGAAGTATACATATTTCATGCTAAACATGAAAGGATTGTACAATATAGGCAACAAACACCAGAACAAGATGGCAAGGGAACCAATCCATATAATACTGGTATGTCATCCGCATGCCTTCTATGTAAAAATGAGAACTTCTGTACGGATGGAACCTTGGTTGTCACTTATTTATTCTTCAAGATCTGTTACCTTGTCTAAGTCTTAAAAGTTAAAACATTTCAACATCAAACCAACCAACCTTAAAAATGCTATACAAGAACATGAACTTTGAAACTAAAAAAGTTGCCTTCTAAGCAGAGAAGATCAAGATTCAGACCTAGAAAGTAAACATCTAAACGATATAACGGTAGGCAGTTCAAAAGGTAAAACGAAATCCTGAAAGAGACCTAGTCAAGGAACTTAATAAGGAAAATATGAAAATGCTCTTAGGTCGAATGAAAAACTATAAATTAACTTCCACTTCCCCTGTTGTGGCTGGTGTTAGAGAGTACTAAACTGGGTAATCTAAGGATATAATGTAGGAAAGACCAGTTTTCCCCCCTCTCCTTAAAAGCTCATCTCAGGTTAAACCCATGAAATGTGCACTTGTTTGCTAAGTATCTTCAACCACCAGTGAGTCCACCTACTACCTTAAATCTTCACCACAAATGATGCCCACATTAGCCACTCAAGTAAAGACTGGCACAATAACTTCAAGTTATCATTTTTTTTTTTTTTGGCAACAAAGCACCCTGGAAATCCTATCAAAACAAGTGATGTGGAAGTTCCTCCGATAGCACAACTAAAGCAGGGCAGAGATTTCAGCTGCATCCCTCCTTTTGAACACTTCAAATCTCAACCAACATCAGGAACCAATAACTGGAACTGAACCAGGACAACTAAGCAAAGACAACTAAGCAATCACAGAGTCGAAAGCACCTACCATAAAACTACTCATCAAATACTACCCAACTACATGCTTGCTCAGCTACAAATCAACCAATGCAGCTAAAACCCGCAAGTTGCGAATTTGCGACCAGATCGAGCATCGCAAAATTTTTAGCAAGAAGCCCTTCAATTGTTCGCCCGACCCGATACAAAAGGGAAGGAATGAAAGCAATATACATACCCCATTCATCGTCTTCATCATTGATCGGAGATTGGGCGTGCGATTGGGAAGGGTCCATAGGGCGCTGCCGATCATGGATTTCAACGGCCAGAGGGCGGTGAAGCCCAGAAATCTCCCTCTCCGCTCCGCTCCAACCAGACAACGGGGAGAGAATCTCCTTTCCGAATGCTGGTGATTACGCGCGTCCCAGGCGGCCGAACTTCGTTTTAGCGGGAAGGCTAAAGTGGGGGGAAAGGACCTGAAGATCTCCCAAAATCCCTGATATGGAGGCTTACAAGATTACTGACCTTTCTTTTCTTCCTCCTCCTCCGGTTTATTTTGCCATCAGATTAATCGCTTTTAATTTATTGATTGTTTGAAGATTAGATTCGCAAACCCTAACCCTAGAAACGTCTGTTTGTTAATTTAATTTTTTAGGACTGGTGGATAGAGTAGGGGAGAATAAAAAACGAAGAGAAAACTGAAACAAACGTATAATAGGGTGGTATATTTGTGCAAAGTAATATTATAGGGTATATTTGTTAATTTAGAATAGTATTATCATATTTTAATTTGGTAATGAGACTGCTCTTTTATATTTGATTCATTTCGGCATTGGGACATGGAGGATGTACAAGAGATGGTAAACATAAATTAATCTAAAACGGTATCCAATGACGAAGTATTCAACTAATACGATTTTAGTTGAGTTTCTTCGAATTCCATAAGTAAAAGTAATCCAAATTATGCTGAGGTGCAGCAATTATGTTGTATACCTTATCAATTCACAATTTTACAATTATCAAAAATCTTATTATAGTGTTTGTTTCCATTCCTTATCAGTTGCTGATTACCACAATTTGGTGGCACCAGTAAAGCACTCCTTTTTGAAACACATATGTCATCCTTTGATTGACAAAACACTACGTACCAACATCAACTTCCACGAAAACACATCTATCCGGTCTTTTTCATGCAAGTTTTGTAATTTTCGAGCCAAATATAACTCAAAATATTCTCTTGTTTGATTTCGATAGACAAACATTGTGTATTTTTTTTTTACGAGAATGATTCGACATCTCCGACAACCGTCAACGTATGTGTTTAACATCAATATATATATATGGAACAAAAAATGTCCAAAACGAAAATTGTAGGAGTGAATGACAGTTATTTACTCTCTAGACTACAAAATTCAAAGAGATCTTCAATCAAAATCAAACCAAACTCGAAGTTTTGGCGTGCGAACAGACTATGCGTGTCTGTCTTGTTTTGTAGGGCGTCTAGAATCTTTGGTAGCCAGCGAGGGAAATCAGTGCCGTGGATTAATCATGTCATCAAGCAGCCATGAATGCAGAGTGTACAGTATCAACCATTTAAGTCCACGAAGCAGAGCAGACCAGATCCCGCCATGAATCCTGAACCTGACCCATTCAAGATTTATTTCATGTCGGTTTTGAATGGGAGACCATCTCTCTGTCTGAATGAAAATGGCCTCCATAGAAAGAACAGAGAAGAAGCAATTGAATCGAGTATTAAAATAGCTTCAGCGTGCAGTGAAACTTTGGGGTAATTGTTTCATCTCCAGACAGCCCAAAGTGGGTCATCATCATTACTCTTTTTTTCCTGTCTCATAATCAAGCTTATCTCCTAATTGTTTCATTTGCAACCCCAATTTTCTTGATGCTTTTCAAACATAAATGAGTACCTATTCAATTGTCAGCACAAAGAATTTGCTTGTTGTGGACATTGTAGATTAGGTTGGAAAAGGCAATTAAGCTGCTTGCTTGTAGATTAGAGATGGGTTTTTCATTCATGGACCCATGTGGAGCACCATTCCCATTTCCCTCCAAAGCTTTGAGATTTGCCCTCACGGTTGGGTGGTTGGGTGGTTAAATTAGTTTCTTTTTGGTGGTTTCAAGAGAATCAATCAGCAGAAGAAAGAAAACCCATTTTTCTAATCTAGGATTTGAGAGCTCCAAGGCAGAGAGAAAGAGTGGTCACTCACTCAACTGTGAAGTGATTCCACAACTCCCAGAAGAAGAAGAAGAAGAAGAAGCAAAAGCTCTTTTCTGTTGTTCTTGTATGTACCCACCAACCAGATTCCTCTGTTCTTCTTCCTTTAATTGTTTGGATTAGCTCTCTCTGAAAGTTTGCACCTTTTTTCCACCCTCCTTCCTTCATTACTTTTGCTTTTTCCCTATTCTCCTCCCTCCTTTGGTTCTTAAAAAAAGAAGAGCTTGGCTGGAGCTTTTGGCTAGATCTACCCTTCCCGTCTCCAATCCATTTCCTCAAGCTGTTTCTTTGGAAAATGGATAAACCGTCGCCAGGTTGGACTACTCAAACATGGCATTACTTCACCAACTTTCTCAAGCCCTCATCATTGCTTTACATTGCACTCCTGTCTTCTCTAGCTACTCCTCTGTTCCTATGTTATGGCTTCTCTCCTCCTCTCCTTGTGTCAATCCCAGTTCTGCTTCTCTCCTCCATCTTCATTTATTCATTCTCAAAGAGATTAGTCGTCACTGCTGCTGTTGAAGAAGAAGAAGAAGAAGAAGAAGCTGATGACAAACCGAGTCAGGGTTCGGAAACTATAGTTGCTGTTGTTGTTCCAGAGCTGTGTGTGACACAGAAGAGTGACAATGAAGCTTCTGAGTTGCATGAGTATCAAGTGGAGTCGACGGAGTTCCCATCAGATGGTGAAACCAGTAGTGATGATTCTCCCAGGAATGAGATTTTTGAACTCAAATGGATGAAGCACTTCAACAACGATGCCTGCCAGAGCTTAGCATTCTGTGAAAGCTCAGCTTCTGATTATGATGGTGAAGAAGTAGAAGAAGATGATGATCTCATCGAGATATGTCTTCCTCCAAATGAGAGCTCTGTTTATGCTGACGAATTGTCATCCACGAGAACATATTCGTGGGGAAAGCCTGGTTTCTCGAATGAATTCGTCATAAGGGAGGAAGACGAAGAAGGGATGATGGAGGAGGTGGAAGAGATTGATGAGGTGAATGAGGAAGATAACTTGATGGAGATTGACCTCTCAATTGGGTCCATTAAGTCTTCCAGCTTTCACATGGAAGACTGATATAAGTGACAAGTTTAATGTATGCAAGTTTGTAGGTTCTTCCTGTCAATGTGAAAGATGCTAAAAGAGCCAAGGCTTAAGATGTCATGCTGTTTTTCCACCTTTTTTTTTTCCAAGTACTTTGTATTTGAACTGTTGATGCCTTTGAATCTCCAAACTCAGAACCTCACATTCTTCAATACCTACTGGTCCAACTTTCAAATATTCTGTCATCAAGGAGCAATCACTCTCAACTTGAGTGTAGCAGTGTCAAGCTCACACAATGGAATTACATATCCAAATAAATGCTGCTGCAACACCGTATCAATAAGTTAATGACCAAAAATATTAGACCAAGCTTCCAGCCTCTGCCAAAAAGCCCAGGTGATTCCCAAGAACTCGAGCCCAGCTGAAGTTGGTGTCAAACCATGCTCGGATAGATACTGAGCATTGCAGAATTTACTCAAATGTCTCATCCCACTGTCACAGAGAATGGTGACAATGGTATGTCCAGGGCCAAGCGACTGCGCCACTCTAACAGCACCAACACAGTTCATGGCTGATGAACTCCCAATAAATAGACCGTCGTTCTTCAGAAGAAACCTGCAAGAATATGTTCGACATGAATGAGAATGACAACGTAGCCCCCAGCAAACAACTATAGCTGTAGTTTGAGAGTAGCGGAAAAATATAGAAAGCACTAACCTTGACATCTCGACAGCTTCCTCATCTGTACCTCGAAATGCACCATCAAGTTTAGCCATCAGAAAGTTCTGTGTCAATCTATTGATCCCTATCCCTTCTGTTATGGTGTCAAATGGGTTCTTCAGCCTTTTGCCTTCAGCTTCCTCTTTGGTGTACATTACCCCTCTGGTTACCTTGTTGTACAAGCCAGAACCGGGAGGATCAATGAGGAAGCATTTGATATTCGGGTTCTTTTCCTGAAGGTAACAGTTACAAGGATTTTTAGGAATTTTGGTAACATGAAACAAATGGTGAGTTCCAGCAGCTGAAGGGAAATGCAGACTAGACCTGGAGAAATCTGGAAACACCAGCTAGAGTGCCACCAGTGCCGGCAGCTGCTACAAATGCATCTAAACCACCACCACAAGCAGCAGTTTGCTCCCATATCTCAGGCCCAGTACCCTCATAATGGGCCCTGAAATTTGCCAAATTTTCAAACTGATCAGCAAAGAAACCTCCGTTACCATAGTAAGGCAGAACTGAGTCTTGCTTCTGTCCATCAGATCCATAACCTTCAATTCGGTTGAGAAGGACTTCATCTTCAATCTTAGCTAATTTTCTGAGCTTTGCAGCCAATTCATTAGCTTCAACTGCCCGCCGCCTTGCAATGTTAACATAGTGGTCTCTGTGTGTAATTGAAACAGGCCTCACTCTTTCAACCGTAGCTCCCAGGGCTTCCAAAATTTGGGACTGACAACAACGAAGAAAGGATCGATTTTTAGGCTCATTGAGATTGTAATAATA
Source organism: Linum trigynum (assembly GCA_964030455.1). Taxonomy (NCBI): domain Eukaryota; kingdom Viridiplantae; phylum Streptophyta; class Magnoliopsida; order Malpighiales; family Linaceae; genus Linum; species Linum trigynum. The sequence goes on along the minus strand of OZ034817.1, from coordinate 55,787,986 downwards.
GCGCAACAGCTCCTCAAAAAAGGGATATCAAGGCCTCCCAAGCACCATTCTAGGGGAAAAAAAGATTTCTCCAGCATTGCATAACACAGTGTACTAGCCATAACCTAAGAATTGGTGGAAGGACTAGACATGGTTTCAAGTACAGACATATATGTGACAAAGAAAGCAACATCAGTCTTGGATTACCTAACAAAACCAAAAGAAGCTGAAATCTTGTAAATACATACCTTCTCGATAGCAGCATCGTCTGGGATAACCACATGGCATTTGCAGCCGAAGGCGGGAGCAACGGTAGCAAGGCTAATAGCAGTACTTCCAGCACTTCCCTCAGTCACAACTCCACCTAGAGTTAACTTCCCAGATTCCAGTGCCTGTTAAAAACCCATTAAAGAAGCTGAGTGCCTGGATGAACATACCACTAAGAACAATTCCCATAAATAGCAACTGAATTGAGTACATCTATTTTGGTGTATTGAATCCTGAAACAAGCAATTGCCTAAGAGATACTAGCTACATACCAATCACTGCCTAGTGCCTAGTGCCTAGTGCCTACAAAGTCTTATCAATTCAGAAATGGATCCTAAAGGGTTAGCTTCAGAATTACCTCTTCAATGATTTTCACGGCAACTCTATCCTTCACGCTTCCACCCGGGTTCAGGAATTCGCACTTCCCTAGAATCTGAGAGAAACAGAATCAAAATCAAGAACATTAAACAAAGACTACATATATGTTCGAATGATCGCTTGGGGAAGAAGGGTAATTAATTTACTTCGCAGCCTGTTGCATCAGACAAGCTGTTGATTCTTATCAACGGAGTGTTCCCAATTGCATCCACGAGTCCACTTCTCCCCCTCTGCTTCTTCTTCTTCTTACTCACACAAGGAGTCGAATAACGAGCTCCGCTTGTGGACCAGTAGCTGCAGAGGTAGTAAGAGAAGACGACCGTCGAAACCGAGACCGCAGCCACAATTGCAGCTGTGGGTAGAGCTCCAGCACCAGCAGCCATTGATGGCGGCGGTCGGACTTCGGTGCTTGCTCGGAGAGTCGAGGAGCCGACGGAAACGGGCAGCCAGATTTTCAGGCTTCAAGTTTCGTTAAGTCGGTAGCACGACATTCGTATTGGGCCGGGAATACGAGCCCACGGCCCAAGATGATACCAATACACGAGCCCACGGCCCAACCCTTCAAAGATCATTTACAAAAGAAGACAAGTGATAGTTTAGTGACGCGGATCGCCATTCTCAACCGTCGATGCTCACTCACAATCAACGGTCCCGATCGATCATCTCCCCAGTCCACAGCAGCTATATAAAACCCTCTTTAACATCTTCTTCTTCCCTCACAAATTCAGCGGATCCAAAATTCAAAAACCACATTTTCGATCCAAATCTTCCCGCTTCTCCTTCCAGATTCCAATTTGAAGCAAAAATGTCGGGCCGCGGCAAAGGAGGCAAGGGGCTGGGTAAAGGAGGAGCCAAGCGGCACAGGAAGGTCCTCCGCGACAACATCCAGGGGATCACCAAGCCTGCCATCCGCCGCCTGGCTCGCCGAGGCGGCGTCAAGCGGATCAGCGGCCTCATCTACGAGGAGACGCGCGGCGTCCTGAAGATCTTCCTGGAGAACGTGATCCGCGACGCCGTCACCTACACGGAGCACGCTCGCCGGAAGACCGTCACCGCCATGGACGTCGTCTACGCGCTCAAGAGGCAGGGCAGGACCTTGTACGGCTTCGGCGGCTGAGCTGTTTAGGGATTTTGCAACTTCTCTAATCCTTGTGTGTCCTGTTTTGTTCATATTCCGAGGTTCTAGGTTTCCGATTTAGGGTTTCGATGGATGCCTGTTATTTTGTAACAGCAAGCTTTGTCTAATGAAAGAAGGATTTCCTACGATTTGTTCCCCCATTTGTTGAGTTTGCAAAATAGCTCGAGTGGTCGTTCTTGGCCGCCAGTAATAGACGAGATACCGACGGTGACAATTGGGGCAATGATAGGGAGAATCTTTTTACAGGGGATTTTGATATTGGAGGACGATACACAAATTATCACACAAGAACATTTACATCAGCATACAGATTATACAACCAAACCAAACACTAGTTCGGATCAGAGCCATCATTTGTTTGCTTCAGTGGGTTGAGCAAGAACGAGATCACACGCAGTGATCGAACCCGACTGGTCGACATCAAGGCCCTCGAACTCTTCCGTCACCACCATGATATCGTCCTGGGTGATCTTCCCCATCTCTTTCAGCTTGTACAGCACAAACTCCGCACACCTGCCAATAGAACCACACAATGAGAAAGAGTTCGACATCAGACGTACAAAAGCTAACGAGCCGGAGACGAGAGAAGCAGCAGGCTTACCCAACATGGCCATCGCTGTCGATATCAGCAGCCTCCAAGTCCACAGCGGTCATCTTTCGAGCAAGAACCCAGTTCACCAACTCCCTCTGCCTGCTCTCGGTGAACACCTCCGCCACGTAGAAAAACAGCTGAGCCAACCCAAGGGTGCTTAGAATTATCCAAACCACGGCAAAGAGGCGCCCACCACTCGTGGAGAAGCTCTTGTCACCGTACCCCAGCGTGGTCACGGTGGAGCAGACGCAGTAGAAGGAATCGACGAGTCCCAGATGCTCGACTCGATGGAGGAAGATGGTTCCAACCGCCATGAGGACTCCGATGATTCCTGCAGCCAGCAGGCACTTGTACTTGGCCTTCTTGGTCCCGGCTTCTTTACGGACTTCAGATGGACCGATTATGTCTCGGTGCATCGCCTTCAGTAGCAGGATCTCTTGCTTCTCCGCCAAGTAATCGGCTGCCTTGCTCATTATCAAGGCAACAAGAGCCATCCCGGTGAAGACAAACAGACAGGCGAGCAGCTTTGCGGCGGAACTATTTGGGACCAAGTCTCCATATCCCACGGTGGTCATGGTGACGACGCAGAAGTATAGGGCGTCCAGAAGATTGTTCGTCTTCTTCCCTATGAAGTCATCTTTCACAAAGTAGAAGGATAGAGTGCCGAGGCCCAGGTAGATAGCCAAGTAAACAGCTACTTGCTTGATGCTAGGGTGAAGCTTCCCGAAGATGGACTCTGCTAATGGGACCGGATCACTGTCCTTGCCAGCTGGAGCTGGTGGAGCCAAACTCGCTTGAGGAGCGCTCCTAGCACGTCTCAGTACTCTTCTCTTTTGAGCAGTTGCGACTGAGCTCATTCGAGGGTTGGGATTGGATGACCCTGAAAGCAAGGGCTCCCTTGGACTATCACAGGCCATTATGACAATAGACAGGAATAGGATCTGAATCCTACGAGATCTGCTCATCGAAAAATGTGACTAGGTTTTAGTTATGTACCATGGAAGTCAATATGCTATGGAACCCCAGAGAAATTCCCACACCGGAAAACTTCCACTTTCCCCAGATAACTCTAAATTGGAGGAAAGAAAACCACGAGGAACAGAGAAGGGAGAAAAGGTGGAGGGAGAGAGATTTGCCAGTACCGAAAACCGAAGAGGCGCCATTGGCAGCTGAATCCTGTTGGTCTCCTTCAAAAATGGTATCCGGAACTTCCCGGAAGTGTAATTGTCTTGGTCGGCCGGAGTATTGCTGCCTCAGCCGCCGAGTTTCAGCCTGCTTTTCTTTTGGCTTTCCCCAGTTACAGGGGGGGACGAAAGAAAGCTCAACATCCTGGGCGTAGATCTTTATTCTTGTCCCCATCGTCCAGTTGAGGTTCCTGTTAGTGGTTCAGGGAGCTTTAATGGCGTCTGCTATAATTGATCAGATAGTTATCGCTATTCGCTAATGACACAAAATTTTGTCAATTCTCAACAAGCCCAGTTACCGTCTTCAGGCCCAGCCATGCGTTGATTTTTTTGACGAACAGGCCCAGCTAACATTTTAAATCTGTAAATTCGTAATGCTGTAACGCTTTCACTCGTCTTCCGCTCCATTCCACAATCGCGCATCTCGCGGCAGGCCGCAGGATCGAATTATGAAGGGAAATCAATCGAGCTCGAGACGGAGAATGGAGTTGCTCGGAAAAATCAGAGGTCCGTCAAGCGATCAGACCGCACTTCTTCCAGTAACGATGCGAGTGTTTGAGATCGATGAAGAGTTCTTGGCGCTGCTTTTTTTTTTTTTTCTTCTGGTTTTGCAGAATTCACTAGATCGCTGGTGAAAGCTCTCAGCGAGGGACGATCGCCTGGGATTTTCATCGACAAATTCAGTAACTACTGCACGAATCCTCATGGAAATTGGTCAGTCTCTCGCTTCCGAATTGCCGATTCCGCTAGGTTTGCTTATTCCATGAGAAGTGAGAACTGGTTTTCTGCATTTTTGAGTGATGTGTTTGTGCTTCTTGGATTAGCTGTTGCGGCTCTGATTTGCCTGAGGGGCAGGAAATCTTGACGATCCAAAGAGAATGCAGCGCTCGCAGGATAGGTGAGACGAAGGTGAACACTAGAAATGCGAATTGTTTGAGAATTACGGGTGTAAACTAGATATAATTCGTTGTTAATTTTCCTTTCGTGATAGCCATGGAATGTACTTACCATGTTGCTATGGAATTGCAGATGTCCTGTTGAGAGTGTTGGTTATTGTTCAGAAGCTACTTCAAGAGGATAGGCATGGGTCTAAAAGAGATATATACTACATGCACCCTTCAGTATTTTCAGGTGAACCTGCATGATCACCTCAGAGTTTTTCGTTCCTGTAATTACTTTGGTCTGCCGCTGCTGCTGCTGCTGCTATGCACTTGGTCGTGTAGTCAGTGTTTGGAAAATGTCATGATAGATGTTGAGGAAGCTTCACCTCCAGCTTTTGGTTATGGCTTAGTTTTTCTATCCATTCTCCCCCTTTTAGAATGTTCAGCTTGTTTTGAAATGCAGAACAGCCCGTAGTTGATCGGGCAATCAATGACATATGCATCATTCTGCAGTGCAGTCGTCACAATCTGAACGTGGTATGACATTTTGAGAGAGCTATATGGCATGTGATATTTACCCTTTGCATCTCAGTTCTTCTGATTGTTCCAACTCCATTCTGCAGGTGTCTGTTGGAAATGGGTAGGTACCTGCCATCATGCACTACTTGGAAAATGTAGTGAGATTTGCTTTGTCATTCAAGTTTTCATTCACTTGTATTCTTATGCATGTGTGCTGTTCTCCTTCTTAGGTTGGTTATGGGCTGGTTACGATTTGTAGAAGCTGGAAGGAAGTTTGACTGCATAAATTCTCCTAGCAATGTAAGAATGGGATGTACTTTAAGAAGTCTTCCATGCCTATTTTTAATTTTCCAGCTCACACCATAATACATTCTTGGTTTGCAGACCTTTCCTGTTCCAGTATACGTGGAGGAAGTCAGAGGTATCTGCACTATCAATTTATATGCAACCATTGTGTTCCAAAAGGCAGTCCCATGTGAATTGTTGTTTATCTATTCTCACTCTTTACAGTTTTCTTGTTAACAATCCTGAGTTAAGGTTGCGAAGTTAACTTTCCAAAGGGGGGGCTGATTTGTATAATTCAAAGATATCTATGCTTAAAACCATTATTTTTCCCTTCAAATGCTTGAAAGTTCTAATACTTTATCCATGTACTTCCTTAATAATATTGGCTATCATTCTCGCAAACAGATATCGTTAGTGTTGCTGAGTACATATTGATTGTGGAGAAGGAATCAGGTAAATCTCACTCATTAGCAATGCTCTTGGGGAAAGAAAAGAAAAGAAAAAATCATTGTTCTAATCCAGTTCTCTCTCGGAACATAACACCTTTGAACTCATTGTCTTGCAGTCTTCCAGCGTTTGGCCAACGACCACTTCTGTGACACGAACCGCTGTATTGTCATCACAGTAATCTCAAGTCCATCCACTTCTCTCTTGAAAGCTCTGTCTCATCACTTCAGATGTTAAGATTGATGGGGTTTTTTACTTCTCTACTTTTGCAGGGAAGAGGCTACCCAGATATTCCCACAAGAAGGTTGAATTACTATCTATTGTTTTCTAACTGATTTTCCAATGAAAAGCTGTTCACTCTGCGAACATCTGCTGCATAGCAGGTTCTTGCGACTCCTCATAGAGAAGCTGCGGCTGCCTGTGTATTGCTTGGTAGATTGTGATCCATATGGCTTTGATATCCTTACTACCTATCGTTTTGGTTCCATGGTGAGCGATTTCACACTCCGGCGACCAACTTTCCATCTTTCTCCACAAGCTTCGCCTGTTTGCATAACCCATTCTTTTTGCTTGTACTGGAAGCAAATGGCCTACGATGCAAAATTTCTGCGCCTCACCGGAATACACTGGCTTGGCGCTTTCCCCTCTGACGTTGAGAAATATAGCATTCCCCAACAGTGTCTCCTTCCATTGACAGCAGAAGGTATAGTTTCTCTACAACACAACTTCTTAAGTTTCCTATCGGCCATTTCCATGTTCTTTCTGAATCCCTTCCCATTTTGGTTGCTAGACAAAAGAAGAACCGAAAAGATGTTAAACAGATGCTACCTGGAGAAGCAAGTCCCAGAGTGGAGGTAAGAAGCGTCCGAATTCTGACATTTTGCCCTTCATAATATCGCCTGCACCATTAAGCTGTGTAATGGTGCAAATGGTTACTGTGTTTCCTCCTTGAAAAAGATCGGAACTGGAGCTGATGCTGCAGCGGGGAGTGAAGTTCGAGATCGAAGCGCTGGCTGTTCATTCTATTTCCTTTCTGTCGCAGCAATACTTGCCGTCCAAGATTCATGGTGGGTTGCATATGTGATCCACCTCTGAGAATTTGGTAATATCTCTCTGTCCTTCGGCTCAGTATCTTCAGTAGCCACGATCATTTTCTTCGACACATCATCTTTTGTCTCATATCTTCTCAAATGACCCGCTCATTTTGAATGATCTCAATTGCAGAGGTGTAAACCTTTAAATGCATCTATCCAAAAGAAAACTGTGTACTTCTCCTCTAGTCAGAAATTGAACTTGTCAAAGTCAGCAATCGTCTTTAGTGGCAACGTCCTCCTGCTTTGCAATCTACTTTTACGTTTTTCCTAGGCGTCAGTTCCACGGGTGACTTGGGGGGGTTATTTGGGCTTGTCGTTTGTCTTCGGTCAGAGGCGTACCACGGTCTTCCAAACTTTGATAGACCGCGTGGTCATGGGTTGGTTCGTTTTTGATGACGTGGCGGGTTTCCCCAACGTGATTGGTCGAGTATATAAATTTTTTTGGGTTAAAATAGTATGATTAGAGAATTTTGTTAGTCACGGCAGCAACAAACTAATGTTTTAATGAACGCTGACAGAGACCAAGAGAAAGTGACCAAGAATGAAATACTAAACTAATTTTGAATTTTTGATGATCACAAATATAATGAAATGTTTTTAGTGACCAAAATGTGAAACATTTTAGTAGTGAGTGATCAATCTTGCAATATACCTCTTAGTAATTTTTTTTGGTGGGGAAATAATTTACCCTTCAAGATAAACTGATAAAGAAAAACTAAAAGTGAAACGGAAATATAACGTTTTCAAGGAGCGCGAGTGGAAACTAGGTTTCGGCGAGCGACTGTCGAGTTGTTGAGCAAAATGGCGAGAAAAGGTCTCCCGGCGGACATGATAGCGGCCACGCTCTGCCGTCTGCCGGCGAAATCACTGCTGCGCCTCCGCTGCCTCTCCAAGTCATGGTGCTCCGAAATAGACAGTCCCTCTTTCGCCCAACTCCACCTCCAAAACTCCACGGGAACCGCCTCCAACCTCAGTCTCGTCCTCCGACACTCTTTTCTCTCCTCCGTGGACCTCGAACGCCTCGACGCCGCCGTCGTGAAGCTGGACCACCCGCTCGAAGCTCACACGTTCGGAACCGAGATCCTCGGCTGCTGCAACGGACTGCTCGCGCTCCGCAATTCGGACGAGGAAATCGCATTCTGGAACCCTACCACTCGCGAGCACCGGATGCTCCCCAAGGCGGAGATCGAGCTTCCTCCGGGGGATTCCAGGTGGGCGTTCGTCGTCTATGGCTTCGGGTACGACTCTGTTCACGACGACTACAAGTTAGTCAGGCTGGCTCAGTTTTACCGAGATGGTGTTTCCTCTTCGGAGGCGAAGGTTTACAGCTTTAGGGCAAATGCATGGAGGGGAATTGGGGATTTTCCTTATTACCTTAGATACCAGAGGTGCCATGGAGTTCTTGTAAACAATGCTCTGCATTGGGTGGTTGGCAGAGATGAATCTAGAGGTGGGAGGTTGATAGTTGCACTGGATTTGGGAACTCAGGAGTATCGAGTGGTTGAGCAGCCCGATTACGGGGAGAGGAAATTTCACTTGAATGTGAAGGAGCTGGGAGGCTGCCTCGTTATCGTAGCGAATTACCATCCAGAGTGGGTTGATCTGTGGGTCATGAAGGAATACGGGGTGAAAGAGTCATGGACTGAACTTGTGACGTTGAGACAGCCAGCTAAACCGTATACTTTCGAGTTCGTGCTCCCTGTTGCTCATGTGGGTGATGGCTCCAAGATTTTGCTTGTTCAGGATAATAACAAGTTGATTTGCTATGATTTGAGAAGTGAGGAGGTTGATGAGGTCAGAGTTGAAGGTCTGTCGAAATATTTTGAAGTGACATTGCTGGCGGGTAGCCTCGTGAAGCTTAACAGCGGCTGTGAGGGTGTGGCAAATGCAGTAAACTTGATCGGAGCCGGTGCTGATGAGAATCAGAGCTAGAAGAAGAAGAAGAACAATGGCGGGGAGAACCAAGGAGAGAGGTACGAGTTTCAACTTTCAATTCCTTCTCTCTGATAAAGTGATTAACAGCCTAATTTGACTGAACAGAAGATCTTCCTGGAATTTATTCTTCATTCTAGCTTAGGGAGTTAGTATGCTGTCATGTGAGCAATGTGGCCATGAAAAGTGGTGGAGACTTGTATGTTGGTTTTAAGTAATTTAGCCTTGTGATTTAAGTCTTTAGGAACACTAGACTGTATAACTGCAAACTTGATGTTAACCTGTAGGTATGCCCTTATGCAATAGAAATATCCTTCATAGAAAGATGAATAACAAAGCAGTATGTCTTGGTTTCTAATGGAGCATCGAGTTCTTGGTTGCTCTTGTCTCTGCAGACAAAAGGGGCCTTTAAGTGGCATATTAGAATAGTTTAGTGCTAGTTCTACATTAACTAATGGAGCATCGAGTTCTTGTTTTGCTTTCCAGAGTAGGAACCCTCACTAATGAACTGAATACTGGTAAATTGTTTTCTGTTTCAGGCTGTGGGAGGAGACACAGACAGGAGCGACGCTGATGATGGCGATGCCCTCTTTTTATTAACTAAGAGTAGAATAGCAAAGTCGTAGTTTAAGTAAGTATGACCTAGTAATGGTAGTGTGCATAAGTATATGACCTTGTAATGACTAATGATGCACTTGGCTCTATCCTTCTTGCTTGAGTAACCCTTTGGCACCTGTGTCCAATTGTGGTGAATAGGAACAATGGTCAAGTTGCTGTTAGATATCGAATATCGATATGTTTTGTTGTCATAGAGCGTGTTGGCCGGGGACGCGATAGATATCGGATATCGATATGTTTTGTTGCCATAGGGCGTGTTGGCCGGCGACGTGATGAACTTTCACCCGACTGCCTGTAGAAGCAGTAATGAGTTTGTACGTAGTCGTCTCGTACTTTTGTCATTCTTCTCTAGATGATGAATCATTTGAGAAAGTTATGATCGATGTGAGTTATGATCGATGTGTTGTTTAGGAATGAAGATATGACCTTTTCCCGTTACAAATTGGGAAGTGATTTCAAGTGAGCTTTGAATTGATGATAATAAAGATTGGTCATTTATAAAGGTTATATGCTATATGAAAAGATGAATGAATGGTTATAGAATTATAGTTGTGTATACAAAAGCCAAAATACTTGTAAGAAATAGTAATGTGCTATATAAAATAATGATAATAAATGATATATAGAAGCGCTTACTTACACGACATAAAATCAAGTAAAGTTCTTAAAGTAACGACTACTTTTTTGGAGGAAAAATATTCAAAAAAAAAAAAAGTTACATTGGCAATTTTGTTTAGGAAATAATGACGAACCATTAATATGTTAAAGTGAAAAAAATATAAAATTAACATGCATATAAGTATATGGGCTAAATTGCAAGTTTGGTCACTCAAATTGCTACAAAATTTTATATTTGGTCACTCGAATTCGTTTATTCCATTCGTAGTCACTTAAATTAGTTGAACAGTCCAAGTTTGGTCACTCTCCGTTAACCTCCGTCAAACTCCGTTAGTGCCGTCAGTTAACTGCTGACGTGGCTAACAGAGATGTCTAGTCACCCAATTTTAACCCAAGAAAGAAGAGAAATTAATCCGCCACGTCAGAAAAACATGCCACCTCATATAAACACAACCCAATCCACCCAACTTAAAAAAAACCATTAACCCACCCAGAAATCGAACCCGTGACCCATCCACCCTTCTTCTTCTTCCTCTACACCCTTATAGGGATGGCAAAAATATCCGTAACCGTGGATATCCACCCGAATCCGATCTAATCGGGTAGGGTAAAACCCGAACCCGAAGCATTTTTCGTGGGTACGGGTAAAACCCGAACCCGAATATTGCGGGTAATGGGTGGGCATGGTTATCTCACTATCCAACCCGAACCCGCCCGATTATACACATGCATATGTATTTTGTCTAGAAATAATCATTATTTTTCCCTAGAATATTTTATATTTAGCATATAAATATAATATGTTAATGAAATTATGTTGTTTTAATTAATTTTCGTCATTTTAGTGAATTATTGTCGTACTTTTCTCTTACGTAATGTGAATATACGTGTGAATGTTAACATATTGGTTGGAATTATAAGGAGAAATTAAAACCCATGGATAACCGTGGATTCCCGAAACCCGAACGGGTTTGGGCATGGTTTTGATTTTCTACCCATTTCTCGTGTGGGTACGGGTATGGGTAAAAACCGAACTACATTGGGTAGGGTAACGGATATGCACTATCCGCCCCGACCCGACCCGACCCATTGCCATCCCTACATGTTTATAATGAGGTTATCAATTGAGAGAAGGAATGTGGTGTATGGAATTAGAAAAACAATTGCTATTTTTAAATAACAAAGTGATGATTCTGTGATTTTCAAAACTTATGCGGGCATATTGTTATTCGGCAAAAAGCTTAGTGACCGTTTCTCCCAATTAGCCACTTTAAAAGCTCGAGTGAAAATCTCCGTCTGCCACCAAAGAATTCGGAAAGAAGTTTCGGGAAAAGCACAGCAGTCAGTTGCAGCAAAAATGCCGAAAAACGGAAGTCTTCCCGCCGACCTAATAGCGGCCACGCTCTGCCGCCTGCCGGCGAAATCACTGCTTCGCTTCCGTTGCCTATCCAAGTCATGGTGCTCCGAAATCGACAGTCCCGCTTTCGCCCAACTCCATCTCCGCCACTCCGTCAAAACCCCTTCCAATCTCAGTCTCATCCTCAGAGACGGCTCTCTCCGCTCTCTGGATTTCCAGTGTTTGGACGGCCTCGTGAAGCTGGATCACCCTCTGGATACTCCGTTCTTCGGAACAGAGATCCTCGGCTGCTGCAATGGTTTGCTCGCGCTCTACAATTCCGAAGAGGAAATCGTGATCTGGAACCCTATCACCCGTGAGCATCGGAGGCTTCCGGAGACGGAGCTCGAGTATCCTCCGGAGAACATGTTCTTCGATTTTATCGTCTATGGTTTCGGGTACGACTCTGTTCACGACGATTACAAGTTGGTTAGGTTGGTCCAATTTCCCGGCTTTCGTAATCGTCCTTGCTTCTCCGTGGCTAAGGTCTACAGCCTCAAGGAAAATTCGTGGCGGCGGATTAGGGATTTCCCTTATCAACTTGTGTTCAAGAGGTGCCATGGGGTTCATGTGAACAATGCGCTGCATTGGGTGGTTTATAGGAGCAGTGGATCTGAAGGTGAGAAATCTATCGCTGCGTTGGATCTCTGTAGTGAAGAGTATCGAGTGATTGAACAGCCCAATTATGGGGGGAGGAAATTTCACCTGAATGTGGGGGAACTTGGAGGCTGCCTCGCTGTGACTGCTAATTACTATCTCAAGAGAGTTGATGTGTGGGTGATGAAGGAATACGGCGTGAAAGAGTCGTGGGGTAAACTACTGACGGTGAGGCAGCAAGCGAAAAAGCCTACTTTCGAATTCGTGCTCCCTGTTGCCTATGTGGGCAATGGGTCCAAGATTTTGCTTGTTCAGGATAGTAACAAGTTTGTTTGCTATGATTTGATAAGTAAGAAGGTGGATGAGGTCGGAGTTAGCGGTCTGTCGGATTATTTTGAAGTAGTAGTCCTGGCAGGGAGTCTTATGAAGCTTAACAACGGTATTGAGGGTGTGGCATATGAAGCGAACTTGATCAGGAATGCGGCGAACTTGGTCGATATTGGTGATGATGAGTTCAACTTGGTCGATTTTGGTGATGATGAGATCCTACTCTAGAAGCAGAATGGTGGAAAGAGCTAACTAGAGGTAAACGTTTCAATACCTTTTTCTGGTAAAATGATTCATGGCCCAATTTGACTGAACCAAAGATCTTCTTGGAATTTCATTCGTCATTCTAGCTTGAGAAGTTCTTATGCTGCCATGTGAATGGTTATGCTTTAGCTGGTTATGGACTTCTATTGATTTCATGTGGATAAGCTTCTCTTGTGCTTTCTATTTTAGTTGCAGTAATATAGCCTATAGAAGAGAAGGAATTGTATTTACTGAGTACCGAAGAGCATAGAGTGGTCCCTTTTGTTGTCATTGCTTTTTTTTCTTTTAGGATAATAGAGAGTATGGTTTCAGTTTCATGATAACCTTTAGATGCGCTGTAGAAATATCCTACATTGAAAATGGAAAGAAACTAGCCTCAGGGTTATTATACGTCGTGCTTCTGTCCCCAAACGGGTAGTTCCGATCAGTGCTGATGGTAGTTCCGATCAGTGCTGATGGTAGTTCCGCAGCAAGGACGGAGTTCTTTCATTAGCAACAATATCTTGTTCTGGACCTTAAAGTGAGTGTTTGTCTATGTGAGTTTCAGGAATTTAAGTATTTAACCGTGTGTACTGCTACAGAGAACAGAGTCGCATCAATTGTTGTCATCAGGACTGCTTACTTCATGGCAATCTCTAGATGTGCGGTTGAAATATGTTTTTTCTTCATATAGAAAGATTGGAAAGTTTTAGAAGCACGAGATTCTGATGGAACATGGTTTTCGTGGCTTTGATTCTGTCTACAAATAAGACTACAAGAGGGCCTTTGAGTGGCATATTAGAGTAGTTCAGATCTGACACAAGTTTTAGTTTGGCTAAACCCTGATCTAATCAGCTGCAATGCTGAATACAAATGGACTCGTGTGTTCTTTCGGATTGCAAGTATCGAAACTCAGAAACCCTTCTAATGCTTGTAAGCATACTGGAAAATCGCAACGTGTTCTTGATTTTCTTTGTGACCCCGTCTCTTTTATTTACTGATGCTGATGATTAATGATTTTCTGTTTCAGGTTCTGGGTGGAGTCTGCAACCTGCAGCGACAGACGGACGGACAGCTTTGCTCACCGTAAGTACCCTGTGAACTCATGATGAGAGCAGTCTCGTGTTTTTCTTGCTTGTGCTTCAAGTTAGGTCTCGAATGGTGGAGAAGTCCAATCCTCGGAGGAAGTCGATCGACAGGCAACATAACATCGCGCGATTAGCGAGCAGAAGCAGCAAACTAATCAGTAATTATACCAATCAAACTACCACACATCTAGGCCTTCAATTAATGCTTGTATTCTTGTTCAAGTGGTTGGTTAATGGGTTTATACTTATTGAATCGCCAACTTGCTTCATGAAAACTAAGTACGTTCTACTGCCTGCCTTTCGACTGATGGAAATTTGACATCTGTGAGTGAACTGATATGTATATATTTATATAACTAAGTAGAGAATAATTCTATCCTTTAAATTTGTGGTATATACTGAAGGAAGAAGGGATATTGATGCAAGTAGAATAATCATATGTATGGCCAGATTGATAGCCCTCGTCTGGAAGGTATGTCTACGTAGCGGAATGGGAGTGGGTGTTGTTGAGACTAATTAATGGTTTGGTGTCAGATTTGCTCCATTTAATTAGCTTCTTCGCATGTAATTAATGAGAAAAGCTCAGGCGACGATGCAAGCTCAGGCTCCGATAATCACTCGTTGCAGAGATGTCTTTGTGGAGATGCAGATTCCGTGCTTAATTATTTAGGTCATAGTCATTGTTCATAATATTGCTATTGCTGTTCGACGAGACACGTATCTTAATATTCATATTCATCTCGCATCGAACCCTGGTAAATGTTGAGTAATACTCATTCATTTATGGGTCGAGCCGTCGAGGCATGTCGATCCATTCTCATGTGAATATATGTACAGTTTTGTTATATATTTTCTTTTTTGCTATAAACAAAAGAAAACCATATATATATACATATGGTTTTATCTTTGGTGCATTGATCACATTTATGAGTGCGTTTAACGCACTCACCTCATCATCGTTATTCTGAGGAGACAATCCATGTGAAAATTATGCCGGTTGTCACTTGTGATATGATGGACAAGAAAACACATGAATTTGCATAAAAAGACATTAATTTGGGGTTAGGATTTACAATTTGGGATTTAGTGTTAGGGTTCAAAATTGAAGGATTTAGAGCTTAGGATAATACGTTGATTAGTTGTGATTTTATATTATATCATCATATCCAAAACCGGCCATTCACAATATCCGAAACCACAATTGCATCACACGTCTAAACTGTCTCCCATGCAAGCACGGCTGCAAATTAACTTATTACATCAACCAACGTATACTACCAAAACCAAGATAATTCGATATATATATAGAGAGAGAGAACCAAGAATGCTTGTGTTTCTCGATCTATATATAATTTTATGTTTGTGATTATTTGACCAAGACCAGCTGGCAGTGTCGTTGAGCTTCGACCCTGATCTCTTCCTTCATCCTCCTGATGAACTCGTCGAACTTCCTGTTCAGCTCCTCTGTGCTCAGCACTGCATCAATTCCTTCCTCCTCTTCCTCTTCCAATCCTTCTTCTTCGTCGTCTTCTTCTTCTTCCTCTTCATCATGAACATCATCCCGATCACTCTCTTGAATTTTCTCCTTGCTAACAATCTTTCCTTGATCTTCTCCTTCATCGCCACGAGCTTCTACTTGTTCTTGATGATCATGACCAACAACAACGCTATGATCCTCCACCACCACAACTTCCTTGATCTCTTCCACCACTTGATCATTGCTTTCATATCCTAATAATGAAGGTGGTGGCGACCGCGATTCAACGGTATTGTCATAACAGTGTTGATGAGAAGAAGAAGAAGAAGAAGAAGAAGAAGAAGAAGTAGTGTTGATGGAGGATTTGGCGACGAAGACGAGGAGGCCATTGCAGAGAAGGAAGACGCACTTCTTGTCTATTGTATGGCTGAACACGGCGTGGAGAAAGGAGAGACGACGGCGGGAAATCACATCGAACGAACAAGAGTACATATTTCTGGAATATACCAACAAGACGACGACGACGACGGAGAAGAAGAAAATCGAAACCGAAATCGCGAACTGGGTGACCGCCTTCTTAAAAAACTGACGACGACGACGACCATCATCGTCGTGTGATTTCGTGACGATGGATATCGATCCCATCGTCGTCGTCGACATGATCTCGCTCTCGAATGTTTGGAGGGACTCGTGGGGGTGATTATGATAGCCATCCATAGTATAATAATAGTTTTTTTTTTGTATGTATGGGGAAAGTTTGGGAGGTTTAGTGGGTGGCGTGGTTTTGGGATGAAGTAATTAAGAGTGAAGGCAAATGATGTTGGTTTGGAATATAATGTGATGTCCACTCACTATATGTAGGAGAATAATTTGAGGTTGGTAATTGGGGATTTTGAAAAAATGACAACCCTGCCCTTCATTCCCATGCAGAATATTTGAGGTGGAGATTCGTTAATGGAAAATACATGGATATGGATATTACGTTAAGGAAATGGTGATATTGATGTCATGATATGTGTATAAAGGTTCAATGGTGTACACATATATTGAAGTGATCCCCTGTCGTTAGGGCAAAGGAGAAGCGTTACACTCAATTTCAAAATGGCTAATAAATATATAACACTATACAACTAAATTGACAATGACAATATTCTACTCTCTGTGTGTGAATCAAGTAGTTCTCTGTATTTTTCGTTGGATGAGGAGAGAAAGACAATATGGTTGAAATAATAGGTTATATACAATATTCGCTTGCGATTTGTAGGCATGCAGAATAATAATGGATATAGTCGCGATTTAAGAGCTTATAAGATTTTTTGTTTGTTTGTGTTGTTTTATTTTTTGCATGGTAATTTTAATTTTTTGTGTTTGATTCTTTGACGGAGTTGTGAATGTTGTATCTTTTAATTCATTAAAAATATTCATAAAATCCAAATAAGTATATATAAAATATAGGCGGCGTATTCAGTGCACCCACATTTTCTGGTGCATTCAATGCACTCGTCTCATAATCGTCATTCCGAGCATGAGATTCAAGTCATAACGGTATCAATCGTTGCTTATGATATTATGAACAAGAAACACGTGAATTTGCAACAAAAAAAAATTGATTCATGAATTATTTTAATTTGAAGAATTTAGGATTTAGTGATTTAGGGTTTAGGTTTACAATTTGGGGTTTTGGGTTGGGATTGAAAATTGAAGGTTAAGGGGTTGGGATAGTGGATTGATTAATTGTGAATCTGTGATTCTATGTTATATCATCATATTAGACTAATGCTACCAATGACAGTTTAAAATTTGATGTATTATGAACACTTTTAGAGTCTAATGCATTGAGTGTATAAAAAAAGTGAGTGCACCGAAATAGCCACCATCAAATATTATTATAATTATAAATTTAATTACATATCACGTCTCTTGGTTTTTACACTTTGGGGAGTTTGGTGTTTGTTGTGACCAAACGGGTAATGATGGACAAATGATCAAGCAGTATTACCGGCCGCGGCCGGCCACTAGCACGCCAATAAGACAAAAGCCAAGCAAAATCCAAAACCAACTTCCACTCCATTAAATTCTTAATGGCAATTCTTCTTTTGCAACAACATATGCTAATGATGAAATGTATTGAAGAAAAACATCATTTCCCAAACCTGAACAAACCATTTTACAATAACAATACTCAATATTGCGTGAGAAGAGAAAAATTAATAATTATAACATCTCATTTCACTCAACTATAAAGAAGAACGGTCGTGTCTATGCTAGATTCTTTAATTTTCGATGTAGACAATACACTCTAGTTTAAAATCATGATAAACATGCAGAAACATTGTGACATCTCATTTAACTAAAACTACCTACAATTTTGAGTGTCTACAATACAATACTATCGCTTAAAACTTAAATTATTTTTATTTTATTTCGAATAACGGAATAAGAGTGATAATACCACTAGTTTCAAACTCCTAAAATTTAGTTTCGAATACCTTAAATAAAACCTAACTATAAAAAAAAAATTACTTACCTCGATTTGACTGGGATTTGATTTATGAAATGAAGTGAGATGCCTATTTGGCCATATATGTATATGGCCAATACCCAATTTATCTCCAAACATCAATTCAAACTCTTAAATTCTTTTATTGAATTTGCTTCATTGTATATGCCACAAGAATATGGGACCCTGTTTGTTAGTTGGTTAATAATAAGTGATTCTTGATTGCAGTTCACACGATTCATTGCCTCACAATTAGTCATGAAGCTGCTGGTGAAAGCGACGATGGCCATATCTACACGATAAGAAAAGTAAAGACAATGAGCCGCATTCTTCATAGCGGTTTATCCGCAACTCGATCGGTTATGTTCATTCAGACCATTGTTACAGACTGGTGAGCTGATTCGACATCGTGTAAGGCAAGGTGTTGATTTACAGTTTTTTGGCTGGGTCGGGTATTGAGGTCTTCGACCTGCATTGGGCTCATTGTCATCCCTACTTGACGTGAAGGTCAACTGGAGCTCTCATTTGGGGTGAATGGAGAGAAATTCAAGGAGCCGAAAAAATTGAGTGTCGGGGCCAACAAAAACAATGTCACTGATTCAAACGACGTGAACACTCTCGTGGTTGTGAAAGCTGTAGAAATGAAGAAGGTTGTGACCAGATAGACGATAGGATGAATGATCTATGGTTTGTTTCCAATCACGTTCCGATCTATGTTAGAGGGTTTCGACCCTCAGCAACATCTCTTCTTCGGTGGTCCTCCCTTTTACGTACTTGTTGTTTCTTTCTTTATTTAGTTTAGTCTCGTTAGTTGGTTAAAATGTACCACGTTTGATTAACCAGATAGTGGTTCGTAGTGAAAATGGGAAGCCCATATAGTTAAGTCATCAGATTTCAATAAAAAATGGGCTTGTCTGAGCCCATATAAGGCGGCAGCGGGCACCAGTTCTAATCCCGTCCATTTTACTCCGTGCCGACATCCGTTTAAACACACCCGACCCGAGTCAAATAGACCTCACCCAGCAGAAATGGACTTTCCTGCTGGGCTGGGCTGGCCCACCCGGCCCACAGTGAGGTAATGTTTCTCTTAGTTGATTTTCCACTCGCCAAACAGTTCACCTTTTTTTTTGTTCCCAAATTGGCTAATTACCAGTTCCACTTTCTTCTTCCCCTACCCTCTTCTTCCGAGAGCTCCATCACCTGCATCTTTTCGCCAAAAACCCTCTGCAAAACTCTCTCTGATGGCAATTGCCCTTTCCCTCCTCCATTTCCTTTCCTCCACTACTCGCCTCAACGCCTTCCCTCTCTTCTTCCTTTCCGCGCCCCACCTCCTCTGAACATTCCTTCCCCGCCGCCGTCAGGACGCTTTTCATTCCGGTAGAGGCTCCTCCGAATCAAACATTCAAACTCCTCCGTTAGTTCTGGGTTCCCTTTTCGTGGAGAGGGATTGATTGATGCCCATTTTTCTTTCTTGATGATTCCGTTGGCGAGCTCTGTCAAAGGCATTTCGTGGTGCATCATCCACCTCTTCAGCTTGGACTTCAGTTTCCTGGGAGTTGTGTCTGATCTGATTTCGGATCTCCGCGGTATTGATTTTTCCGAGTTCTGGTCAGTTTTATCTACCGCCCACTTCCTGTTCGGAAGAATTCTTTGAGTTGCTTCTCTCTCTTTAGTCTTTACCCTTTGGCTCCCAAAACCTTGGGGGTGGTAGGTGCTAGGGTTTGATGATCGGATTTTAGATGGATCGTCATTTCCGAGTCGATTATTAGCTGTTTAGAGCTCTTTTTGAGCTGAAAGGTTGTTGATTCTGACGCTGCCGGAGTTATTGCCGAATTTGGCCCGTTTTGTGGCTTTTGTTAGGTGATCACGGTTAGAGGCGGTCCTATTTGTTTGTTGAAGCGTGTATCCCTTTACGCTAGTGGAGGGGCTGAGGGAAGGTTACCCTTTTCGGGTATTACTTGAGAAATCAATATTTGGTTTCATTTTAGGAGATGGGGCTCATATCGATTCCTGTGAAAATGAGCAACCATCAGCTATGTAATTAGTGTTGTTGATAGGTTTCTGGTGCTTTTTGAGGTAGTAATCGTACTGCCTGCAAAAATGAGTGGAAAAGATAGCTTTTTTGTGGAATGGAAAGAACAATTTGTTTCACAAGAGCGTGGAAACCGCGTGGTTCACTATTTCCTGAAAGATTCTGCTGGGGAGTCCATACTGGCGATTGTGGGTACTGAGAGGAGTGTTAGACACATGTTCTATGTCGTTGCTGAGGAGTTTGTGCAAGCTTATGGTGCCGAAAACGCGATTCATACTGGCTTTAAATGGAGGTCGAGGAGAGAGGTTGTAGATTGGCTTACATCTATGCTATCAAAGCAGAATGTACAAGGGGATCATTCCAGTACGTATTTCTGATATTGGTCTATTTCTTCCCTGCATTTTTAGGGTTTGGGTATCAAATCTACTAAATGTGCTCCTTCACAACAAGTTGTGATTCTCTTGGCTTTTCAAATCTTTGAGCTGGGCTATGTGTGTGGCAGATTTGAAAAAATGTGATCTAGGACAAGCTTTGGAATCACAAGACTTTCCTGTGACTAGTTCTGGTGGACAACATACGCAGGTACCATATTGAAAGTTAACTCAATACTCTTTAGCTTGCTGTGCGAAATTCCTTGATGTCTGTCTTGCATATCAATTGCAGGGCCGACACTTGAGGATTGTGAATGGACATCGTTCAGAAATCGTATGGTCTGGAGTTGCTTGGACTTGTGGGAAACAGCTCAAGCATTTCCCAGCATTTTGCAGGAATGGAACAACTATGGCAGTAAGTATACATTCTGAAATTACTAAGTGAAGATTGTGAAGAATTACCCTTGAATCTGCAAGTAAATTGAAACGATCTCTTTTTATTAAACTGAAGCAATTTTACATCAACTCTTTGTCTAAGGTGTTACACTAGATGCTGGTGCATGTTTTTATTTCGGTGAACCAGCGAACTGGCAAGAGCTTTCATCAATCACGAACTGACCCAAAGCCTTGAGCTTTATAGTGAAATCTGAAACTGTGTCATTCAAAAGAAGATCAAGCAGGGAATGATTTACTATTTCAGTTACATTTCGGAATTCAAAGTTTCACTCATCATTGCAAATGGCACTTCAGAAAAATATGTAGTCTCTATGTTTCTATCATTGGTGAACCTAATACGTCTCATCAAAATCTGTTCATCTATGGCGGGTTTGGGACCATCTCATGTTCTCTCTGATGTCAGTGCTATTGCCTTGCTACTAATTAAGTGTTACAACGCCAGGCTCAATCATTCGTCTTTGTGATGGCTGAAGGAGAGAATCATTATGTTGCCTATTTGGAAGACATGTATGAAGACAGGAGGGGTCAGAAAAAAGTCAGAGTAAGATGGTTTCACCGTAACCAGGAAATCAAGGGTATGGTTCCTCTTCGAAGTGCTCATCCGAAAGAAATTTTCATGACACCATATTCACAAGTCATTAGTGCTGAGTGTGTTGATGGTCCTGCCACTGTTTTAACTCGTGAACATTATGAGGAATGTGTGGCTTCCATTCCTAGTTCATTTTCAGCCAGGATTCATTTATGTTTCCGACAGTTAAGGAGCAATAAAGTAAAACCTTTTGATTTGAGTAAGCTTCGTGGCTACTTTGATCAACCCGTTCTCTCTTGCTTGAGTTCAAAGCGTTTTCTTGAGGCCGACGACACCGGACATGGCACAAATGATGAAGAAGATGAAGAGTTCAGTGCAGGCGAAAATGTAAAACTGGGAGTGAAAAGGGCCAGGATCATTGAAGGGCGTAGAAATATCGAGAAGGATGGCAGCCAGATGGCTGGTTTTCAAGCATTCTACTCAGCTTTAAAACCCGGGATTTCTGGCAAGCGACTGCTTCCTCTGAATAATGTTGAGCTTAATCCTTGGAGCACTCCACTATTAAATGTTAATGAGAAGATTGAACATTTATGCCAAGATAGTGGGATAAGGGGATGCTGGTTTAGGTGTACAGTTCTGCAGGTTTCCAGAAGACAAATAAAAGTTCGATATGATGACTTGCGGGACGAAGAGGAGTGCGGAAACCTTGAGGTATGTTTAAGTTTATGGTACTGGCTTAATTGTACATAAAAAGATTGGTAATGCTGGAAAAGTTTTGTAACTTGTCACCGAATGTGAACAATTGAATATTCAGTTCACTTGGAATAACCTTGACCCTTGCAAGCGCCACAGCGTACTCAGAACTTAGATGGTTTTGATATGTGCTATGCATGTTGTTTTCCTTATTCTGTTTACTAGTTGATATTTGCAGTCATGCTTACTGGTCACCCTAAAGAAAAGAAAAGAAAGGTAGGAGAAACAAAAGCCTCAACCATTGTATACTTCAATTTGACAACAACAACAAAACATTGCATGCTTCAAAATTTGAAAATATCCATTATTAGTTTATAATCGTGCATGCCTAATATGAAATATATGAACAGTTTGCCTAACCGTTTATATCCAAGCTCCCCTTCTTTTAGTGGAAGTTTAACTTATTATCAAACTCTTTTCAGGAATGGATCCCAGTTTTCAGATTGGCGGGGGCTGATAAACTTGGCATGAGACGTTTAGGCCGCCTAACTATCCGGCCAGCGCCTTCAGACAAAGAAACAAACCTGACCCTTGAGGTTGGGTCTGCGGTTGATGCTTGGTGGAGTGATGGCTGGTGGGAGGGTGTTGTGACCAGTGTTAACAATACCAGCAATGATGTACAAGTTTACTTTCCTGGTATGATTATTGTGATTGGACAGTCGTAGGTTATAACTTATAACTTGAGCTCCTCTTATTCTTATACCGAGTTGCTTTCCTCTATCCAGGTGAAAAGTTTGTTTTGAACATGCAAAGAAATTATATTAGAACCTCCCAAGATTGGGTGGATGATCAGTGGATAGACATTCAGCCAAAACCAGACATACTCTCAGCAATATCCGCAACTATAAAATTGCCCATTTGCTCAACTACCGCAATGGGCAACAGATGCAACAACACACCTGCACCCTGTGCTGAAAATGATCAAACAGATAATATTGAAGATGAAAAAACTGCTGAAACTACATTGATAAGCTCTGATGGTGTTGAGGAAGATATGGACTCTGACAATCTTAGCCAGCCTACATCAACTGACGAACCTATGGAATGTGGTGATGGTAGACAGTCTATACCGAGTGACAAGGGCCGTGCAGATTGTGTTGATGATATTTCAGCCAATAATAACAATAAAGAAGAGGATGAGAATCCGTCCAATGACAGTGTTGCTCCAGTTGATGGAGTTGCTGACATGGAAGTTACTAATGAGGTTGTGGAGAAGAAAGTTGGTGCTGATGATAACAGCAGTGAGAAACTGGAGATGGAGGTGTTTCCTTCTTCTGGTAACAATTGCAAGTCTATAGAACTCATGGAAGTCTCGTCATAAACTTCGATGCTGCTTCTGCTGGCCTTGGATTGTGATGGAGCTCCTGGTTTGCATATAGTTGGTTGAAGGGTTCCACTTGGATGCTCTATGTAAATAGCGAGTAGCGACCACTGATATGGGAAATACTAAAACTGATTTTCCCGTCTGGCATTCAATAGAGATCATAAATCTACAGATTGGTGTAGGGTTAGATATATGTTAGATTCTTGTGGTAGATTTGTAGTGTACAAAGATGGGGGGATTCAAGCTTTTTGATTGTTTTAGTCAAAAGCCCTCCATATTGATGAGTCAGGATTCTAAGTCTTGTCATTAGCTCAGTTAAGTTGTGTTAAATATGTGTATCATATATGTGTTCAGTCTCCCATCTAATATCAAGGTAAACTTACATTACTTCCTATTTCTTTGCAACTATACAAAAGAAGTGTGCCTGCCCTGTACTTGTCTTTCTAAAATGTGACAGAATCCCCTTAAATGGGAGGAGAAGGTAAGGAATGAAAGAATAACCAGCGGAAAGAAAGAAGGGGAAGAGCTACAGTCTCAGCCATTGGTGTCCATCTATGAATCTCAAGTCCAAGAAGGGTTTGACTTGCTGAAAACTCAAGCGGGTTATCGACCAAGGTACTCTCCTACTTGTATCTGCTCCTCTTCCCATGCATCTGTACTCTCCGAAAACTGCAGTTCTGCAAAACACCCAAGCACAGCGGGCATTCGCGTTAGTAAGGGGAGTAGATAGTTATATTAGTGAGAAGAAGAAATGGCAAACAAGTGATTGAGTTGTGTTCTTGTTGGAGGGTTAGTAGTACTTACTGTCGCCTGCTAGGTTGGTTAAAGTCACCCCATCCTTCTGGTGTAATCATGTCCTGAATATTGCAGTAGGAATAGATGACCCTTGAATAGTTGCCCCATGCCCTACCCAGCAGAATCTTCCCAGTCCCTTTGATCAAGCAACCCACGAACGAGAAACCACTGTCCTCCTCCGCCGCATCCCTGTGATGTGCTGCGATTGCTCCGCCATGCCCGTGCTTGGCTCTCGACTCCACCACACAGTCGCGGAACAGCGTCCTGCCCCGGCCAAAGATGAAATCAATGCTGCCCAGAATGTGACACTGGTAGTAGTAATGCGATCCTGAGTCGTCCAGCAGCGTGTCCTGTGAACCTATGATCTTTACCTTGTAGAAGAATGCTTTGTCCCCTGAAATCCTCAGCGCCACTGCTTGATTTCCATAATCTCCTGGAACTGCCACTACCGTGTTCTGAAAAATAAAAAAAACAAGTCATTAGGTCAACCTCGTGTTCTTCAGTTTATGGAATCCTGAGAAAGAGCAGAATCGTGATGTTCTTTCTCCTGAGGTTTGTTGTAAGAATTACTAATAATAAATACCTCAAATGTGATCCCAGTGGCGCAGAAGAAATCAGAGTAAACGCTAACTGACGCAGTACTGAAAGTTCCGAGCTCCATTCCTTTCGAGTCTAAATCAGAAGCTCTGTTGTGCCATGTTATCACTGTGTTGGACATGTTGCCTTCGTCCCCAATCAACGAGATGTACGGCTTGGTAACGGGCACAACCACCTTCTCCCTGTGCATATAAAAGGAAAAAGGTGAGCCACAAAACCCTATTTTGATGCTAAAACCAGGACAAGTTTGGAAAGTCGGGTTCAAAAACCCCGCCTTTCTTTGATACAGAATGCCTAAACCATGTGAGTCACCATAGTCTTTAGTAACCACCACAGAACCCACAAAGGTAACCACTTTCTTAGCTTACTCCATTCTATTTCACGCCCCCCACTAACCCATGAAAGTAGCTGGTGAGAGAGAAGCTAAAAAAAGAAACCAAAACTTCACTTTTCCCCCACTCTGTTTTTGTTTTGAACTGAAAAGTGAAAACAGAGCATATCCTGATAAAAACAAATAACCCAGATAACTAGTTGGATTACTGACCTGTAGATTCCGGGGAGGATGTGGATCTTAACCCTCTGAGTGTTGAATTCAGGGACCAAATCCACGGCGCCTTGAACAGTGACGGAATCCCCGCCGCCGTTCTGGTCAACCACGATCACTCTGCTTCCCCTGTAATATTCCTCGCCGTAACTCAGCCTCGCTTCCCCCTGCTGCTGCTGCTCAGTACCGTTGTCAAAATCAAAGCTATGACCATAAGCATCCAGCCTCGCGTCATCCCAACTTATGAACTTCCTATCAAACGTCTGCATCTCCCCTGCCGCAGCACTACATGGCCCAACAAGCATCAGTACCACCGCCGCAACAACAACAAAAACAGAGCACTTCCCCAACTTCGCCATTATCAGACAATGTGGCAATTAATTAATCCTACTTATGATCCAACTACAGTAGCTACTCAGTCGAAGAAAGAAAACGACTTCTGAATCTGGGTTTGGCCGGCCGATCGGGGAGTATTGAGAACTAATGGCTATGAAAAACGAGGGACAAAAAAAAAAACAGGGGAGAAAACAGAGCAAGTAGCGGAGGCAAAGAGTATGTTGTGTGTTAAATGGTTAGATGATTAACCTTTGAGCTCCGGTAATTAATTCTAGAGTCTGTATATATAATGGAGGTTTTTTGGGGAGCTTTGTGTTAAACGAGTAGAAGAAGGAGAGATTAACTAAGGTCTCTTTTTTCATGATCAGCTTTGGGTTAGTATTTAGTAATTGGTTTTCTTGTTAGATTAGACTTGGTAATAAAAAACCAACGTGAGCTTAATCACGGATCAGAAGTGATTATGGAATAGCTAATCGTTTTCGGAGTAGTAGAGTAACTAGTAAGTAGTAACCGTTACCAAAAGGGAGACAATAAGACAGTGGGATACGTTTTATTTCAGGTTGGCAACTTGATCGTGTATTAAACAGAGAGTGGTGACTTGTAACTCAAGTTAATGAGGATTTGGTTATTGTTTGTGTAGGATTAAGAAGCTAACGTTTTACGATCGGAAAGTTCAGCGATTTTGAAATATCATACACACGTCATGAAATGTTGATAATATTGTGACTCGAATAACCAGATCTTGAACTCCATCGTCATCCATAATGTTTAAGATGGCATAGTGATAAGTTGAGTAAAGCTGAAACCTGAGTTCAAAAGCCGGACTAGCAACATTATCCATACGAGTGCACCATTAAAAAAAAACTTATGAAAACTAATATTGGATTATACATAATATTTTGGAAACGTTAGGATTTTATAGTCACGAAGATACGTGATGACGGAGTCTAGTTGTGGTGAGAGTTTCAAGTTTCTAACTTCTAGATATGGTTAGGAATACATGGAAATTTTGTAATAATTTTTACAATTAAAGTAGTTGATAACGCATTAATCCCCTTCAAAATTATCATGGTTCAAATCTCTATAGTTTAAATTTTTTACCCACCCTCATTAAGATTTCTGAAGCTGCCACTAAAGATACAAAATGACAAATAAGTGAATAACACTAGTTGAGTATACATAGAAATAGAATCGTGACATTTTCTATAAACTTGAAATTCATGGCATATCATAAACTTGCTACCAACCATTAATTCTACAAAGTTGTCAAGCCGCAGGTCGATCTATTTTGACTCAGGCTCGGTGAGAAAAACGGGCTGCAAGCACCCGGCCATTCGCTGGGTCGACCGCTACAAGGTACCGTGTTGAAGGTCAAATTGTGTCATTTTTTCTTTGGTTTGCGAAATACGCCTATTTTCCGATTTTTCTTTTCGCCTAGCTCAATCTTTGGAATCCTAAGTTGAACATTTGGATATTGATGTTACAGAAGTGTGTGAATTTCACTATATGTTGGATCTAAGTACGACATGTTATTTTGGTGTAATATTGTATGTTATAACTCATATGTTAGATGAGATTTGATATAATTTATCAGGATAAGTACAATATAATGACTATTTTCATATTTTCGGGCTAAAATGGGTGACCCATTAATTCTTGACCCACTAGCTCGACCGGGTCCGGGTCAGCCCGCGAGTTGGCAACCAAACCAACCACAATCAAGTTCTAGGGCTTTCATTGGACAGTAAATGTCTGCGTAAGCCCAGGAATTTTGACCCAAATCTATCACTGGGCTTACAATCCAATCCAGCCCAGAATCAATTTCTTCTCGAATATTTATTTTCGTTTAATGGGTTTCCTCGTTTTTTTTTTTTTTTTTTTTAAATTTTATTTTCACAACGAAAATCTTGAAAACAATTCGGATAACTCAATCCCGCAGGCAAAGGTTCGGCGCTTCCATTTCTGCAACAAAGAAGAAAGAAGAGAGTTAGCAATGGCGGCCACCTCTGTATCTGCGTCTTTGGTTTCTTCCCTGACGATCTCGAGCTCCCCTTCATTCGCCTCCAAAGCAACTCTCGCTTCAACAAAGTTCTCATCTTTGCCATTTCCTTTATCTACGCTGTCCAAACCCTCGCTGCTGGGTTCATCTTCAAGCCGGGTCTTTGCCGCACCTGAGGCTTTGAATTCCCAGGAAACGCTAGACCCACCTTCAGAAACCTTTGATGACTCTGATTCCGCCACTTACGAGGTCCATTCTTGTATATTTCGCTCTCTTTTGATAAATGATTTTTTGTCCTCTTTATTTGGCAGAAAGTTGGGTTTGGTTGCCGGGAAGTGAAATTTGTGCTGTTCTATTGTTCTTACTGTTCACTTCTTGAGAATTACGGGTTTGGCAAATGTGTTCATCTCAAACAATTCCCTTCGTGCATCTCAAACAGTTTGAATTTTGTGTTGTTCCGTTGATTTTATGGTTCAGTGTAGCTACCTTCTTGTTGTTGGTATTCTTGTTTGTTCAACTGAACTTTCATGAGCTGAGCATTTGGGAGGGTTGAAGATTTTATAGCGGTTGTGTTGCTGACTTGTCTATTTTGGTGATGTAGGTTTCAAGTTCTGAGACTCCCAGTTCTCCATCACTCAGCATTGATGCTGATACAGACACGGCATGTTTCTGGCTGATTATCTTTCGATAACTTCAAATGCTCAGAGATTACATTTTTGCAAACTGTGTAGACTTAGTCTGGATTGCTTTGTTGCTGTGGTCTTCAAATAACTGCTGGTGGTTTTAGCTGAGAAACAAGCATTCCAGGTGGTTTGCCAATAGTTACCAGTAGAGTTTCCCAACTCGCGAGAAGTCCGATATGGATTCTGTCTCTGGTGTTTCCGATTGTTTCCCTTAGCTGTTTTTTCATATGTCTGAACTTTTCTCCTTTTCCTTGATGCTGCTCCTGTTTTCAGATGGCCCCAAAGCAGAAGATCAGAATTAAACTTAGGTCATATTGGGTACCCTTGATTGAAGATTCCTGCAAGCAGATATTGGATGCTGCAAGGAACACAAATGCCAAAACCATGGGTCCTGTGCCGTTGCCCACGAAGAAGCGAATCTACTGTGTTCTGAAATCCCCCCACGTGCACAAGGATGCAAGATTTCACTTTGAGATCCGAACTCACCAGAGGTTAATAGACATTCTCTACCCAACTGCTCAAACAATCGATTCACTTATGCAGCTTGACCTCCCTGCTGGAGTCGATGTGGAGGTGAAGCTATGAGAAACAAATGCTTCATATAGGTACGGGTTTTTTTTCTTTAATTGCTTGTTTTCTGTTCATCTGTTAACTGCTGCAAATAGACAGTATGTGACTTGTGGTTATCTTCCCCACGACGAAGGCACATCCTGTTGATTAGTTGCATAGATTGTATTTCCACATTTACTTTTGGCATTTGTTCAGTTCATGTTAGGTTCTCTCCAGCCACGTATGGGGTGAATCTGTTTTCTTTCGTCCTGATTATTCCCCAATAAGTTGGTCTA
The DNA here is from genome assembly GCA_964030455.1 of Linum trigynum. Lineage (NCBI taxonomy): Eukaryota > Viridiplantae > Streptophyta > Magnoliopsida > Malpighiales > Linaceae > Linum > Linum trigynum. The sequence continues at coordinate 55,759,162 of OZ034817.1, read as the reverse complement.
AGAATATGCGTTCTCTTTGTCTTCTGATTCTCTGGTTGTGGGAACTACACAAATTGAAGTTGGAATCAATATAAAGCAGCACCTGTGTTGGTCTTAATACTCCATGTGTTGAGCTTGATGGTAGGAATCAATATACAAATTGAAGCAAGAAAATGAACAAACCAACTGTTTCCGTTGTATACTTGCATTACCATGGTTGCTGCTACATCGAGGAATATGTTTGTGTTTGAAATTCTCCCTTCAGAATCGTGGTTAATGAATCGAACCTTGCTATTGCAGCTCGACGAGTTCTTCCACCTTCTACGAGCAGCAAGGAAATGAACGATTGGTGTTCTACCAAAAGCTGGTGGAGTACTTGAACAGTAGGGGTCTGTAAGAACGCTTGATTAGCTTAATTAATCACCCTTTTAGATTCTATGCTTAAATGATTTGTTTAGCTGTGTTGTATGAACGATAATGAGTGTGGCGAGAATATGTACTGTTGTTACACCGTGTAAAAGGATGGGGCATCGAGCTCTTCTCTGATCATCTTTCTTCCACGCCTGCACTTGCAGATTTTGTTCATAGCATCGGATATTTTCCAATCTTTTCACTATATTCTCCATGGAGAGGTGCTGCTAACTGTGCTCCTTGATAAGGCTGCAACGGAAGCTCGCCTAAACATATCATCTTTCTTTGCACCGAGACTCAGCTAGCATTATCGTGAACTTGTTGCAGCCATTCTTTTGTTGTTTAGCCCTAGGTCGGGTTGACGAGATTTGCTAAAGGATCAACCTTTCTAACGCTTGGTAAAAGTGACTGACATGACATGGCCTTCACTTCACTCTGAGTGGAAAAGTTGGAGTCTTCTTCCAATTTGGCCAGCTCGGAAAGGGACCATCAACACTTCCCAATCGCGAAAGTTGCTTGTTTCTCTTGAAAAATTAGGATTATGTTTGTTTCTCTTGAATAATTCGTATATACGAAAATATCTGAATCGTATGAGTTAAAAAAAAAGTCCGCGATGTGTTTTCATATTCGAAAATAACTATAAAATACAGTTTATACTGCTCAAATAAACTATCCTTGTATATCCTACTAGAATCATTCACGAAATGATCACATATTTCGATTTTTAAACTTGTTCTTGATGTAACCTAAATCTGAAAAAGACTCTTTCAACACTTATCGTACAACAGTGTTTAAGACAATTTGATTAATCGTTAGGTTTTGAAAATAATTAGAGATAGGGAATGACATTTTACTATTACACGGTGTTTAAAATCGAACAACAAATGAGTTGTAGTCTAAAGAAAATTGTGTTTATTAATAATAAATACTGCACTAGGTTTGAATTACTCAAACTACAACTTATATTTTCATAAACAAACTAAAAGATGAGAGTAGGATAATCTCTTTTTTTTTTTCAAATTTCAGGGACGTCACCGACTATCAATTAAAAAATGACTATTATTGTCACAACCGTCAAAGTTTTGGCTATATATAAATTTTGTCTCATCATAATATATAAATAAATAAATAAATAAATAACAATCTGATTGATGGATGGAAGAGTGGAGAAAGGAGTAAAGGCAAAGTCAAAGTGATCAAGATAATCTTTTTTATTTTTTCTTCTTTTTCTACAGTCACCGGACCGAGGTCCCTGCCGGCTGCCACCGGGGAAGTGACAAAGTCAAGATTTAAGGTTGGCGGGCGCGTCAGCACTAACGTCACGGCGTCGTTGTGCAAATTGGGTTTGACTTGCTGGACTGTCTCAAATGATTGGGCCTTGGTGTCTGCATAACGAATACTTGGTCGTTTGGATGAGGAATTGTAACGGATCAATTTGACACAATTGTCTCGTTTTGAGACAATTGTATCAAATTGCCTTGTTTGCCAGCAAAAAATTTGGATAGATCAATCTGCCTGAGATATTTTGAATTGATCCGTTTTGAGTCAATTTCAATTACCTGGGGTGGGGGCAGTTAATTCGAATTGACTCGTTTTAATTGTCTCGTTTTATAAACGAGACAATTGATCAAATTGACTCATTTCTAAATTGATCCATCCAAACGACTAAAGGCAGTTTAGGACAAAAAATACCTGCTGTATTGTTCGTTTGTTTGATCAAATTGGGTTATGACTTATGTACAAGGGATACACAATTTCTTAGTGTGACTCAAGGTTCTCGAACCGGTTTATTCTATAATGTCGGTTTGACAAGTGATGTGATTTGGTTGGTGATACAATCGATTTTTATCAATCAAATTCATCAAAACGATGTAATTTTGTTTAAAAGAAGAAAACCAGTCATGCCAATCATACCGGGGCATTCCAATCGATTTTTTTTAACCGATATCGACTGAACCCGATTCTACCGACCGGCATGCCACGGACATGACAACCATAATTTTATGTACAAAAGGTCCAGGAGAGACTCAAGACTAAGGATCGATATGTGGTAGATGAACATTGTTTAATTTGATTATTAGTTTGCACATTGAAGCACAATATTTAGGTTTAAGTTTGATGTTATTGGCGGTTAATATTTACCTTCCCACAATATTAGTTTCCATGACGCCCAACTTTTTATTTGGATCCAAATACACTCGTTTCGACTCGATCAAATTGGTCAAACTATTACCAATTCTGAGTAGTACTAAGAATTACGGTTGAAGTTGCAAATAAATTGTGAAATTTAGAAGGTATCTTCTTGAAGGATATTTACGCTTTTTTTTTTTTATCACAAACCTAACTCAAGCTAACATGTAATGAGTAAATAATCAGAGCAGAAAAGAACTATATCAAATTTATTCGATTCGAATTTCAATTCTCTCGGATTTTTTCAACCATTAAAAGTTCAAAAGTCCAAACTAAATCACACAAAAAATAATACCACCATTTAATTCTTTTTTATTTTTCATTTCAAGAATATAATAATGTTTACCGTTTTAACCCGCAACCAAAACGGCTCCCTCCAAGAAACTCTCCCTCATCTCCCAAATGAAACTTCTGGTCACCACCTCCTCCACCGCCCTCCCTCTATATAATTCCTCCTCCTCCGCCTCCCCTCTTCTCCTCCACTCCAAATCCGAACACCACCATCACCACTCGAATCTCTCGATGGCGACTTGCGTCGAAAATTGCGCCACCACAGCCTGCCGCGACGGCAACAACAACAACAGGTACCCCTGTTTCTACAAACCCAACAAGTCCTTCGCCAGAAATTTCCAGATCCAGACCCAATCCCCAACTCTCAATCGAATCGACGGCGCTGCAGCGGCGGCGGCCGCGTCCGATCTCTGGGCGAAGATGCGAGAAGAAGCGATCCTCGACGCGGAGCAGGAGCCGATCCTCTCCTGCTACTACTACACCTCGATTCTCTCCCACAAATCGCTGGAAAGCGCGCTGGCGAATCACCTGGCCGTGAAATTGAGCAATTCCAGCCTCCCGATCGGAACCCTATTCGACGTCTTCTTCGCGGTGCTGGAGCAGGGCCCGGACTTGGGTCGGGCCGTGAGGGCGGACTTACGGGCCGTCAAAGAGCGGGACCCGGCCTGCATCAGCTACGTCCACTGCTTCCTGGGCTTCAAGGGGTTTCTCGCGATCCAGGCCCACAGAGTGGCCCACGAGCTCTGGCGGCGGCAGAGGAAGGCCCTGGCGCTGGTGATTCAGAACAGGGTGTCGGAAGTTTTCGGGGTGGACATCCACCCGGGCGCCCGGGTCGGGTCGGGCGTGCTGCTCGACCACGCCACCGGAGTGGTGATCGGCGAGACGGCGGAGGTCGGCGACGACGTGTCGATTTTGCACGGCGTGACGCTGGGCGGGACCGGGAAGGCGGGCGGGGACCGGCACCCGAAGATCGGCGACGGGGTTTTGATCGGGGCCGGGACGTGCGTGTTGGGGAGCGTTCGGGTCGGGGCGGGGGCGAAGATCGGGGCGGGTTCGGTGGTTCTGAAGGAGGTGCCGGCCAGGACGACGGCGGTGGGGAATCCGGCGAGGTTGATCGGTGGGAAGGAGAATCCGGTCAAGCTGGATAGAATGCCTAGCTTTACCATGGACCATACTTCCCATATAGCCGAATGGTCCGATTATGTGATTTAGGATTGAAAAGTTTTGATCTTTTTCGCTTTTTTTTCCCCCCTGGTTGTGAGCAGAACCGAAGTTCTCACCGCCATGAGAGGAGCATCGTGTTCTTTGAGTGATCCTTTTTTTGGTACAATAATTGATAGGGGTAAATGTGTGGCCTTTGTTTGCTTGCTGAATGCTACTGCACTACTGTAGTAATAGACAGAGACGTGATATTCGAGTTTGTGAGGTATTCCAGTGGTTGTAATTTGGAGACAAATGTTTCTGTTTCTGGTATCTGAGTATAACGTGCTAAAAGGCATTTACATAAGTGTTCATTTAGCAAAAAGAAAAGAGAACGTATGATAAACCGATATTATTCCAACTATTTCCCATGTTAACTTGAGAATGAAGAACCTAATGCTTGGGTGTAGGGAATTGGAATCAATGTAAGGTTATGTTTCTTCCTTACCGCAAATCCATATAATTCCGTCATGTCCAAATTCTCTATCTTGACATCACTCGGAAGTTTCCAATCGAAATGGTATAGAAATTTGGCCAACGAGAGCTCAATATTCGCCATAGAAAACGCGATCCCTGGACATATCCTCCTTCCGGAACCGAATGGTAGGAACTCGAAGTTCGATCCTTTAAAATCAATTGGATTATTGATGAACCTTTCTGGACGAAATTCATCCGGATCAGTCCAATATTTTGGATCCCTAGCAATCGCCCAAATGTTCACAATCACCTTCTCCTTTGCCATTACTTGAAAACCATCGATCTCGCAATCCTCGCCACATTCCCTGGGAATCAATAGCGGTCCCGGAGGATGTAGTCTTAGCGTCTCTTTGATAACTGATTGGAGATAATACAACTCATGAAGCTGTGTAACATCAACATCTCCTTTTAATTTAAAAACGCGTCTCACTTCGCTTTGCGCCTGTTGTAGGATCCTTGGATTCTTAATCATTTCCGACATTGCCCAATCCATAATAATGGCCGAAGTATCACTCCCCGCTATGAACACATCCTGAAGGCAACACGAGACAGATCAAAGCATTACAAATTTGCAATGGAGGGAAAAGTCATTTCCACTTGTATGCGATATTGAGAAAAGAAAAGCAAGAGGAGAATGCAATTTCCATTTACCAGAATGACTGCTTTGATGTTGTCATCTGAAAGAGGAACCTCGAGCCCGCCACCAGCCTGAAGCTTCAAAAGCACATCGACCAAATCATCCACCTCGTCGGAACCCCGATCAGCAGTGCTCTGCCTCTCACGGTGGTCGGAGATTATGCCGCCCATCATCCGATCAGCTTCATTTCTCAACCTGAGAAGCTGGGACCTCATCCCACTCATTACCTGAAGCAATTTCACCGACGGAAACAAATCGGCCAGGCTAAACGCACCTGAAATTCGCGCCATTTCCTCCATCACCGGCACAAACTCGTCGTGCCCTCTGTATTTCTTCCCGAAAGCCACCCGGGAAACGATGCCGGCGGTGAGGGAAAAGACCATTTCGCTGAAATTGAATTCCTGCCCAGCCGAAACAGAGACTCTGCCCATGGAATTGGATATCTCTTCGGACCGGATCGACCCGAAGGACTGGACCCGGCTCGGGTTGAGGAGCTCGAGGGCGCAGATCTTGCGGAGCTGGCGCCAGTAGGCGCCGTAGGGGGAGAAGATGATGTCGGTGAAATCGTAGGTTAAGATCTGGGCGGCGAGGCTGAAGGGTCGGTTGGCGAAAACGACGTCGTGTGTTTTGAGAATCTGTTCTGCGGATTCTGCGGAGGAGATGACGACAAAGGGGATTTGACCGAGTTGGAGGCCCAATACGGCGCCGTATTGGTTGGAGAGGTCGGGGAAGCGGCGGTGGGGGAGGGAGCTGCCGGCGAGCTGGTGGAGGTTTCCGATGATGGGAAGTTTTGGGGGATGCGGCGGGGCTGCGGCGGCGAAGGTGGGTTTTGGTGGGTTTCGACGCATTTTGAGGAGGAAGAATACGAGCAAGAGGAGATAGCCCAAAATTGCCGGGGCTTGGAATTGGGAGGACGACTCCATTGTTTCGTGTTCTAAGTGTGGGAATGAAGGGGCACCAAGACTGTAAGTTCGTATTAAATACTTTCAGGATTTGTTAGAGAATTACAAGAGTTGAGATTTTCGTTGCCAAACGGATTTCTCCTCGTATAAAAAAAATATAGGGGCATGGAGCTCGAGAAACTAGTTTGACACTTTTTAATTATATTGTCTGAATGGGGGGATTTCTTCTTACAGTTGGTTTCGTCATCTAGCTGAAACAGAATCCATATGTTGTAGATGCTGCTTGCTACCAGAGGCAGATGAATCTAGCGAATCTTTTGGTCGGATTTTCTAAGTATGATTAACCCAGTTTTATGCTAACTAACTTGGATGAGATTAGGGCTTTCGTGATAATGTTGGTTTTATTGGGAAAATTGTTCACGTATATTATTTTTCTTGCAACACAAGCAAATACATAAGATTAAGAAAACATGCAAAAACTCATGCAAGCGCCCTAGCCGATAGAATTCACTATCTCTCCTTAAAGAATCTTATTCCCCTCAAGTACCCAAGCTTATGGAATGATTTCTCTCATGATAGAAAGGACGTACCTTTTCCGGCGTAGCGGTACCTCAAACCCGGGAAACCATCGAACGCAGCGAACCGGCGAGAACTACACTTTACTCTATTTTCTCTTTGAAAAGAATGCAGAAAACTAGTTTTGGATTTTTGGCAGAATTTTCGTATTGGAAAAATCTCTATATTAAAAACCAGAGGGGGTTAGGTGCTATTTATAGAAAATGAAGGGGTGCGTACGAAGGAAGGCGACTCTTCATATGGGTGGTTACACCCCAACCAACACATTGGTTCATGTTTGAAATAATGAACCATTGCATCGGTTCGGCCCATGGTAGTTGGACTAGTTTGGTTATTCCAACCGCCACATCGGTTCGGTTCGATTTGGTTCAACTTGGTTTGGTTTGGTCTGTTTGGTACACAAACCAATTTAACCGATTAACCACATATTACATCAAATCGATCAAATTCGAGGTTGTGCCTTCCCACATCTTACCAACATGGTACTTCAAGAGACTCTTGAAACTTTCCCCTTTTTATTTCCATTCACACCACTAAAAAAGGGGCTTGCTATTTGCCGCCAACCATAAAAAAAAAGTATACATATACATCTTTGGTTAAAGAGTTTCACAATCTACAACATATCCAACTTTCAGAGAACGTATTGAATCAGAAAAATTCAACGCTCGCCGGAAAAGTCGCCGGAAAATCATCGGGAAAGCCTATCCTCGACATATACTGCGTACACGCATCCACGAATCATCACTAAGCAGGTGCGTAATTTTTTTGTAGTTTCGAACAATTTTTCCGACGATTTGAAACGAACAGACGGTGGGCCGAAAAATTCCGGCGGTCGGAACCTGGCCGGGCCGAAAAATTCCGGCGACCGGAACAAGACTGGGCCGGCGGAAATCGGTGGCCGGAACCAGGCTGAGCCACAATATATTTTCGGATCAGCCTGGCTTCGGCCGCCGGAATTTTTCGGCCCGGCCAGGTTCCGGCCACCGGAATTTTTCGGCCCGGCCAGGTTCCGGCCGCCGGAAATTTTCGGCCCACCATCTGTTTTTGGAATTTTTCGTAAAAATTCGATTTTAGTGGGTACTGGTTGCCAGTTTCAGATATGTATTAAGGAAGTATGGCAAAAGAATGGTCCAAACACATGGGTCATAGTGGGAGTGACAAGTCGTGAAACCGGAGCTAATAGAGGGTTTCACAACCATGAAAAGGTGTTGTATCCAGAACATCACCGACACAACAAACAGTTTAGTGAGGCTGAAAAAGAGAGGTTAAGATTAATGAGGAAGGCGGGGGTGAGACCAAATCAGCAGAAGACGACACTCAATACTGAAGGGGGTGTGCATCATGATATCAAACAGATGTACAACATAAATTCCAAGACAAGATTGGATGAGATGGGTGAAATGGATGTGATACAGTTTGCGCTTTACGGAGCTGAACAGCGTGGGTACCATATCTGTTTGCAAAAGGACTCTAATAATGTGCTCACTAATCTTTTTTTTGCGCACCCGACGTCCATTCAGATGTTGCATGCATGGCCGTACGTCATCCTCATTGACTCGACCTACAAGACCAACAGGTACGGCTGGCCATGGGTTGAGATTATTGGGGTTACTCCAGTCAAGAAGAATTTCAACATTGCATGTGCAATTATTAAGCAGGAAACAAAGGAAACATATGAGTGGCTGCTGCGATGTATTAAAGGGTTGCTCGGTGATACGGTTCCGAATGTCATTGTGACAGACAAAGAAGGTGGTTTGCTTGCTTCTATTCCTGTGGTCTTCCCTCTCCCACATACTGTCCACCTACTATGTTTATGGCACGTCAACAACTGTGTGAAGCAAAAGTTTGAAATATTACTGGGTGGAATTGCAAAAAGAGAGATAGCACAAGCGGTATGGAAGAAATATTTCGACAAAGCTGCATGGAGTTGGACTTAGGAGGGTTTTCTTCAAAAGATTAATGGGTTTGAGAGGGTCTGGACAGAGAAGAACATAAAAATGGTCGACTACGTGCGAGGTGAGTGGTTGCCTCATCAGACAATGTGGGCAAAGTGCTACACGAACCATGTGTTTCATCTTGGTAACACGAGCTCGAATAGAGTTGAGTCATCTCACTCTTCATTCAAGATTTTCCTTGTGTCTGGTAGATGAGCGATCGACACTTGTTTTGCGAAGAACCACAACTACATGGAACATCAGTTTCTGGAAGTGGTGAATGAACTGCAAAAGTCACTGAACCGCAATCTGAGTAGGGCAATTGAGCCTCCGTGCACGTTTTTTGAGGAGGGTCGTTAGTTCTGAGGCAATCAAACTGATGTTAGATGGGGCGGCGGAGTTGAAGGAAAGTTGTGCGTGTCATTTTCAAATGATACATGGGCTCAAGTGTGCTTGTCAGATTGTTCAAGCTAAGGAAGAAGGACGTCAATTCTATGCTCAAGAGTTGCATGTATTTTGGCGGACTTTGGATTATAAAAACCCCCCACGTCAACAACAAGTGAGTGATGAAATTGAGCTTCAACAAGAACACTTTAGGCGTCTTACTGTTGAGGTGGAAGAAAGAGGTCATGAAGCAGTGAGACAAGCAAGAGATGCCCTATTCTATGGGCTTCTTCAGCAGAGGACAATGTGAGGGAACCGGAAGTGAATGAGAATCTGAGAGGACGGCCTCGAACAAGCACCAGTCGCATTCGTTCATATTATGAGCGGTCTCGTTCGAGGAGTAATGGGCCTGGTTCGAGTGGAGGTAGGGGGCGATCGAGTGGAGGCAGATCCTGATCAAGTGGAGGCAGATCCAGATCGAGTGGAGGCAGATCCCGATCGAGTGGAGGTGAATCCGACGAGCATGATACAGGTGAGTAATTGGTTTAATATTATAGTCCATCTAGTAGTAATTGGTTTATGTTTGTAAATTTTTTCCAAGTAATTTTGACCGTTTGGTATATTTTTGTAGATTACTCATCCCAGAGCCCCCCAGGGCAATATTCTTACCCTTACATCGATGAGCTTTTTCCAGAGTTTGTTCGACCTTTGCTGGTAGGCGATTTCAACCCTAGTCCAGACGGCCATTGTGGTTTTAGGGCACTTTCTCATTGTATTTATGGGGATGATAGTCACTATCTGCTCATGAGATCGAAGATTGTCCAAGAAATCCAACAACATTTTTGGAAGTACGAGAACTTGTATAATGGTGGTCCACTAGCTCATATTGACCGCATCAATTGACTAGAGGCGGGTTCCGCACCACCGGGGCGATGGATGGATTCTGAGGACTTGTTCGTGTTTGCCACCATCTACAACATCGCAGTCATGGTCTTCTCATACCAGGTGTTTGCCACCATCCGAATGACATATCCACCAGGTGCCTCTGGTCGGTCTGCTCGCTGAGGACGCGAAGGGGCAGGCGGTACCATCTGTCGGTATCCAAACTGTCGAAGGCAACGGGCTGGATCATAGAACTCGCCTATGTCAGCGAACCGGATGACTCCAGTGTACAAAGAGCGACGCACTGCCTGATGAGGCCTTCGATGGAAAGGTGTCCAAAACACATCAGAAGGCGTCAAGCTGTCAAGGGCTCGACGGTAGAACGCCAACCTCACACTGGGATCAGCCACAGAAACAGGTGTCGGCTGCCCAATCCATCGTGAAGCCCAAGCATCATCAGGTCCAACGGCGGGTGGCTCGAAGTGAGATGTCCTGAAACCCGGAAAGTACTCGTAGATCCAACACTGCAGAAGTGTGAGACACCCAGCCACCCCCTGGCACCAGCACGAGATGCCTGACCAAGGTATCTGTACAACCAAGCAAGTGTACCTGACGCCCAACTATACTGATCTAACTCCTCCAACTAGTCCAAAAATAGGTTCACCACCGAGCGAACCCTGTCTCTACTCTTGTCCACAAACAAAGTGGACCCCAACATCAACAACAAGTACGACTGCGCCTCTGTCACATGTGTCCCCTGGCTCTGCAAGTATCTGGACGCCATCTCTGCAAGAAAACCACCCTTCTCGTACCACTTACCCCTATTATTATATCCAGGGACCTCCGAACGACCACTCAACTGCTCCGAGTTCATCCCAAGAAGCGCACACAAACCCGCCTCAGGATGGTCAAGCTGCGCAGAACTCATACTCATCAGTCGTCCCTCAACAGAAATCTGCAGTAAGAACTGAACATCGTGGAGGAGGATCGTCATCTCTCCAAAAGGCAAGTGGAAGGTGTTCCTGTCTGGCTACCACCTCTCCACAAAAGCTGAGATCAAAGCCTCGTCAATCGCTATCTTGCGGAACATAGAGTAGATCAGGTGCTGGAGACCTGACTGCTGAACTAGATCCTCCGCCTCAACATGACTAAACACGTAGCTACTCAGATAAGCAACCGCCGATGTACGGCTGTAGCAACTGATGACCCCTCGATCTCCAACCCCCGTCCAAAGCGCATAGGCAGCGTGGCCACGAAAGCTCCTAATGAGGCTAGGATCCGTAGGTCCACCAGGACACTCACCAACAAGCTCCCACGGTGGAGGACCACTCGAACGTCCTCCCCTACTCCGACCAGTCCCCGAGCTCTCTGTCTCCTCATGAGCAGGTGGTACGAATCGCCCAGCTCGGTCCCTATACATAGCAGGATGTGATGTTGCCGTACAAGACGGCCCTCGTCCATGTCCACGCGTAGGTGGAGGGACCTCGATATTCTCATCATTATCGTCCTCATCAAACTCAGCCGAGACCACTCTCGATGCAGCACCCTGGTTCCTCCCATGAGAACCAGACGCCCGTGATGCCGAACGAGCAACTACAGTAGGAGCCTCTAACTCATCCTCCCCTAAATTTGCCTGTGACTGATGTCCAATATCTCGAGAGCGCTTCTTCTCCTTATTCTTCCTTCGTGCTGATGCATCAACAACCCTACCATTGAATCTATACAACTCACTCCCACCCGCATCACCCACATCATCCATATCTAATTATCTACAAATTTACACAATATCATACTTAGATGCGCACTAATTAATTAAATTTCTATTAACTAATGTACTATTAACATTAATTGTTAATTAATCACAAATTAATTAATTTTCTATTAACTTATGTACTGAATATTAACATTAATTGTTAAATCAATTCTTAATTAATTAAAATTCTATTAACTAATCTAAGTAATTAAACATTCACACGCCTATTACAAAAAAAAATATTTATACACCAACTTAAATAAATATTAACACTAATTGCTAATTTCTATTAACTAATTAAGTAATTTTTTATTGACTAATTAATTATCATATTAAATTAAATTAAATACAAACACTGGTCGGGCCGAAAGAATTTTGCGGCTGGTGCGCCGCCGGGCCGAAAACAGTTTGCGGCCGGCCGAAAAAAATTTGCGGCCGGAGCGACGTCGGGCCGAAAAACTTTTGCGGCCGGTGCGCCGTCGGGCCGAAAAACATTTGCGGCCGGTGCGACGCCCGGCCAAAAAATTCTTTCGGCCCGACGTCGCTCCGGCCGCAAAATTTTTTCGGCAGGCCGACGAACACGCCGCCGGAAAATTTTTGGCCGGCGTGTTTGGCGACCGGCCGAAAAAAATTTGTGGCCGAGGCGTCGCCGGGCCGAAAGAATTTTTCGGCCGGCCGTCGCACTGGCCGCAAATTTTTTCCGGCTCGGCGGCGTTCGGGCACTAATTTTTTTTTCGGCCCGCCGTGTTTTTCGCCGGAAAACTTGCCGGAAAACTGGAAAACTGGCCGGAAAAAGTAAACTTACTTGTTTTCCGACGATTGAGGGCGACGGGAGGTTAGCCGACGACGGAAGAACGGTGCCGGCGACAGAGGCACTGGGCTCGTCAACAGAAGTTTTTGTTGGAATGAGTCAAATGTTCCTGATATCCAAATTTATAGAATGAAAGGAAGGGAAAATTCAAATTTTGAATTCAATTTTTTTTTTTAGTTGGCGGCAAATATCAATTTGGTTGGCGGTAAATAGCCGTTCACCTAAAAAATCCCAACAGGTTTCGTCATCTAGCTGAAACAGAATCCATATGTTGTAGATGCTGCTTGCTACCAGAGGCAGATGAATCTAGCGAATCGTTTGGTCGGATTTTCTAAGTATGATTAAGCCAGTTTTATGCTCACTAACTTGGATGAGATTAGGGCTTTCGTGGTAATGATGGTATCCAAACGAAGTTAGAATAATTCAAACCTAGTCCAAAGACATCGAGCTGATTTTTGGCATGACATAATTAAGTAGGGGATCGATGCCAAATGGAATCTTTAGTTTGGATGGAGGTTGTGAATGTGGTATTAGATAGAGACGATAATATGGTGAGTTTTCCTAAAACATTTTCATTCTCATTATAAAAATTCAAATCTAGTTTTCTATCAAAAAATAAAAATTCAAATCTATACATACCCGCTCTCGATGACGGACCAAATTGGAGGGTAGGACAGCTCTAAAATTTGGGTAGTAGTTTGAGTGTGAAAAAAAATGGTAGTATATGTGATTCGAATATATAACACAATATGTATCAGCGAACATTTTTTTTATTTGACTACACTTTATTTGTTGTTGTTATTTTGTCATAAATGTAATCATAAACGTGTAACCCTTATCCCAATTTTTTCAAAGCCTGAAATTAAAATCAGGAACTATCCCTTATCACCCACCGTATTCTAACACGCGATTTTATCCCGAAGAGTTTGGTCACCTTTCTTTTCTTCTATAGGACTTAGAGAAAGATTATCATTTCTGTTAAAAAAAATTACGAGTTATTTTGTGGATTAAAATGAACTAATGAATTAGTTTAGTTGATGTTGAATTAAATATATCATATTCATGACTTTATTTGCTTCTCGGAGTTGTATTGATTTTACTGGTTGAAACTCCAAATGTTGAGAGAGCTTAGTTGATGTTGAATTGAATCTATGATATACATTGGTCTATTTGCTTCTTAAACTTTTATTGATTTTCCTGGTTGAAACTCCAAATATATATTTTTTTAAAAATGAAAGTTCATCAAGATTACGACTGGGCTCAACCCAAAAAGGAGAGAGTTTTTCAGCTTTGCTTTACATCAAAACAAGGAATAGTATAGGCGACCAGTTTGTGAATGATTGTCTAGTTGAATATATTGAAAAAGATTGTTGAGCATCGTAGATAGTGAGTGTATTTTACAAAAAAAAAAATCAAAATATGGTAACACCTAGGGATGGCAATGGGTCGGGTTGGATCGGGTTTTGTCAAACCCAAACCCATGGGTTTATCCGCCAAAAAAACTGGGGTAAAACCCGTTGGGTTTGAAAAACTCAAACCCAACCCGCTGGGTATCCGCGGGTTCATGGGTACCCGTTAGGGGTGAACAAATACACCCGCAAACAGACCCACCCGTCCAACCCGACCCAACCCACCCGTATTTATCGTTAAACTGAAGGTTTTGGGTTGGGTGAGAGTTTTCTTTTGTACAACCCGCCTCTTTTGGGTTGGGTTCGGATTTTGGATTACACAACTCGTAGAACCCAACCCAACCCGTGTTCCAACTATTGGTATGAGTTCGTATCCATAAAATATTTATGTCGTATATAGTCATACTTATGAGAAAATTAATATATTTCGCCATGTTTTTCTCTCATGGTCTCTCTAATCTAAGGCATTCTTTGGCTTAAAGTTTATACATAAATTTAATATAGTTATGATTCACGTAATTCTTTCTTGTGTATAATTTTAATAGATAACATATTATGATGCATTAGTTTATAACATTGTTAGCCTATTTCAACAAATATCGTGAAAAAAACTACACATATGTTGAAGTAATCACATTTTATTAAAATTCAAACAACATTTATGAATTTTGATACCTTTCACCTCGGTTTATTTGTTTGAAATTTTAATTAGTTATAAAATATTTTTATGGTGTAGAATAATTACATATTTTGTGTTGGGTTGGGTTTTTATTTTAAAATATCGCCAACCCGACCCAACCCAATTAGAAACAAACCGTAGGGTTTAATTTTTTTTGGGTGGGTTTGGGTTTAATATTTTCCAAACCGTAGTGTATGGGTCGGGTGATTAAAATGGCTAAACCCGGACCACCCGACCCATGTACACCCCTAGTACCCGTGGGTTTTTTAGGTAAAAATTTACAATAACAAGTTTCTTTCAAAATAAAAGTTTAACATCAATTTTCTCATACAAATTAATCATACAAAAAACACCAATCTAGAGCATACAAGCAAAGCGCAAATGATCAATACAAATTATTCAAAATTAAAGATAAACATATATAAACAATAAGATTAATTGAAAACTTCTTCCTCGTCAACTGAGTTTCTTCACTCTCCACTTGATTATATCAACTTCATTCTAAACAATTAGAAAGAACAAATTATACATGTCTCCACAAACATATAGATATTAGTTGTTTAAGGAAGATATATTATTTAGAATATTAAATATACCGGGAAAGTAATTATATATGTGTGGGCACCCACCCATGGGGCGGGTTTACCTAATCCCAAACCCAATCCGACCCGGTGAATAGTGTAGCGGGTTTAAACCCGAACCCGGCCCAAAACCCGTCAACACGGGTTTTACCCACGTTGACCGGGTTGGGTCGGGTGGGTACCCGTGGGTTCGGATTCTGTTACCATCTCTAGTAACACCTCGTAGACTTTTGTTGTAACTTGTAATAGTCAGACATTTTGTTATTTAAAATTTTATTTTATAATTTCTAAAATAATTGGCTAATAAATTACTTTTACCCTATGAATAACCCTAAAATTAATTAGCAGACAAAGTTCATCATCACACCGATAATCAATCATGTTGGTGGTAGGGTGGTAATACCTAATTAGTAAACATGGTGCATGCTAACATTAATCTCAACCAATAGGAAGGTTTCATTTTGCTGACTGTATATAATGACGGAATTGGTTATAATTTAATGCTAATTATTTTGAAAGGAGAGATACCAATACTATGTTTAAAAATTATTACAGAAATTCTAAACAACAGGAAGGGAGTTATGATTTATGAATTCACAGACAGACGAATCCAAAACCGTACCTAAAATACCATACCCACTACCCAGTTACCCACCCACTGACCCACCTCCATCAATTATTTTTGTTCACAAATATTTTAACCATACTCGTCTCATATCCAAACCAACACGATTTGTAGTTCAACACACAATGCAGCATGGAGTTATTATGGGGAAATTTCTTTCTACCTGTCGAGAAATGCTCCCCAAACTTGGGATTCTGAAACGGCTAGTTCAACAACCCTTAAAAGCGTATTATACATTGTTCTACTCTTGTATCGTTTACACCGAAATGAAAAATTCCTTGTAAAATGTGGTCAATGGTCATGGTGCCGGTCTAAGTTCACACAACATTTTCTACAACGACTAGAAAATGAGGTCTCGTAATTTAGAATTTGATAATATGTACGGCTGCAGGCAAAAAAAACACACCGAGACCAAGTCATTAGAGCCAATATAGAATCAACACCTTGCTATTATAGAAACTTCATCAATATAATCAACCAAGATCGCTATTTTAGCTATATGTTCAACTAGCATTACTATTACGTTTGAGCTGCCGGCCCAGTTTCTGTACCATTTGGATTGGGAGCTAGCCGGTGGGATCAATGAGACAACACATGATATGTGGAGAGATCCCTGATTTCAACCTACAAAAAGTGTTACAACATTGTTACAGTTTTTGTGGACCGAATAAGAGATATAAATAATAACATATAGAGATTCACTCTATATGTTATGTGAACTTTCTTACTCCTTTTCTCTTTTAGATGTAAATGAATAGGGCAGCAACACTTGTCGTGTGTTAACAACACAAGGCCTTTTAGAGTCCGGTCTCGTCTAGGGATGGCAAAAATATCCATAACCGTGGATATCCGTCCGAATTCGATCTAATCGGGTAGGGTAAACCCCGAACTCGAAGGAGTTTTAGTGGGTACGGGTAAAACCTGAACCCGAATATTGCGGATAATGGGTGGACATGGTTTTCTCAATATCCAACACGAACCCGCCCGATCATACACATGCATAAGTATTTTGTCTAGAAATAATCAATATTTTTCTATAACATATTTCATGTTTAGCATATAAATATAATATTTTTATGAAATTGTGTTGTTTTTAATTAATTTTCTTCATTCTAGTGAATTATTGTCGTACTTTTCATCTTACGTAATGTGAGAATGCGTGTGAATATTAATATATTGGTTGAAGTTATAAAGAGAAACTATTAACCATGGATAACCGTGGATACCCGAAACCCGAACGGGTATGGACATTGTTGGGTTTTCTACATATTTCTTATGTGGGTATGGATATGGATAAAACCCAAACTACAATGAATAGGGTAACAAATATGCACTATCCATCACCAACCCGACCCATTGCCACAGTTTCGTCCTGTACTTCAGGTTTTGGCGGTATATATATCCTGCCGCGTCGTTGCAAAAGAAATCACAGAAGATTTCACCAAAACTAGTCTTTTTCTCCAATATTCTCACTAATCTCCTCCTCACCGGCCGGCGGCTAATTCAAGTTGCCAGCCGGCACACATGGAGCTCCTTCTTCAACTCCCAGCCATCATTATCACAACACTACTACTCGCCATCTTCATCTTCTTCTCGAAATCTCGACCATCCACCACCCACAACCGCAACATCACTCCACCGCTCCCTCCCTCGCCGCCGACGAAGCTGCCGCTGATCGGCCACATGCACCACCTCGCCACCGGCAACTCATCCCTGCTGCCGCACCGGGCCCTCAGGGACCTGGCCCACAAACACGGGCCCGCGATCATGCACCTCCAGCTGGGCCAGGTCCAGACCATCGTCGTCTCCTCGGCCCATATCGCCGAGGCCTTCCTGAAAACCCACGACGTCAACTTCGCCCAGCGGCCTCCCGCCCACTCCGCCGACATCCTCGCCTACGGCTGCACCGACATCGTGTTCGCCCCCTACGGCGACTACTGGCGCCAGCTCCGCAAGATCTGCACAGTCGAGCTCTTCAGCACCAAGATGATCAGGTCCAATTCAAAATCGCGTTTGAAAATTTAAAACCATACCCTTTTACACTTTTAGATCACCAAAATAGAAATTACACTTTTATTTAGAAGTGCAGTCAAAATCTACACGTTAAAATTTAAAAACCTTACGTTTGTTACGCTTTTGAATCGTGAAATTTGAAAGTTTACGTTTCTAGTTTCTACACTTCAAGATCGTCAAAAAGGTTTTTACCCAGTTTCACGCTTTTTCGTTACATGTAGTAAAAAAATCTACTCTTTAAATTTGAAAAAAAAAATCTCATTTTTTTACGCAGCTAAAAACTCGATTTTGACTGCATTGAATTCAGGTCATTCGGATCCATCAGGGAGGACGAGGTGTCGAAGCTCGTCGCCGCCGTATCGGCGGCGGCCGCTGCAACGGCATCGGGCGGCTCCGGGGTTGACTTGAGCGCCATGTTCTGTAAGTTGACTTACGGCGTCCTCTCCCGGGCCGCGTTCGGCGAGGTGACCGGAGAAGGAAGGGAGGCTTTCCTGCCGCTGATCGACGAGATTACGAGGGTGGCGACGGGGTTTAACGTGGCGGATTTCTTCCCTTCGTTTAAGCTCCTTCAGGTTGTCACGGGTGTGGCCGCGAAGTTGAGCGTGCTTCATCGGAAGGCCGACGAGGTGCTTGAATCCATCATCGCCGGCCATGGAGATCGGAAGAAGGGAAGTAAGAGGCCGAGTGAAGAAGGAGAAGGAGAAGAAGTGCTTTTGGATGTGCTTCTGAAGCATCGGCTGGGGGAAGATGATTTGGGATTCTCATTGACAACCGACAATATCAAGGCGGTTCTCGTGGTAATTAAATTATTAATCCCTCCCAAGTACTTTGTTATATTTCCACGAATCAGAGCCGTCGGTTATTATCATCCATTAAAAATTAGTGTATAACATCGTACATCAAACTCGAATTATTGTCAGCATTTCAATCACTGATAGCTACTCTTTTGTTTTTCCTTTCCTTGAAATTGTCACAAAACAGAGCTCTCCCAAGTATTTTTAATTAATTAATTACCTGGCCACAACAGCGAGGTTAACCATGCTAATCACGCTTTGCATTACTCTAATACTATCCTCAGGACCTATTCTTTGCGGGCACAGAGACAACAGCCACAAGTCTAGAATGGGCCATGTCAGAACTGGTGAAGAACCCACGAGTGATGCAAAAAGCCCAATCCGAAGTAAGGCGGGCCTTTGGGCCCGAAGGAAACAAGGTCGAGGAAGCAAGGGTCCACGAGCTCGTATACCTAAAAATGGTGATACGAGAGAGCATGAGGCTCCACCCTCCGGTCGCCGTGCTGCTGCCGAGGACCGGAGCCGAAGACTGTGAGATCGGCGGCTACCACATACCGGCCGGTTCCAGCGTCATGGTGAACGCCTGGGCGATCGGGAGGGATCCCGAGTACTGGGCGGATCCCGAGACGTTCTGGCCCGAGAGGTTCCTCGATAGCTCGGTCGATTACAGGGGGCTTCATTTCCAGCTGATACCGTTCGGGGCTGGGAGGAGGATCTGTCCTGGAATGTCGTTCGCTCTGGCTGGCATCGAGCTTCCGCTCGCATGGTTGTTGTATCGTTTCGACTGGAAGCTGCCAGATGGGCTGGAGCCTGAATGCCTCGACATGATCGAGGCGTTTGGGGCGTCCGTCAAGAGGAAAAACGGACTTTTTTTGGTTCCTAATTTCGGAGCTTAATTCATCTGAGCGAAATGGTAATGAAATTGCTTGTCTGAAAAGTCGTAGTAGTTTTCTCGATGTTGTGCATGTATATGGTCTAAATGTTTCTTGGAAAATCTTGAAAGGAAAAAACTTGAAATATGTACACATCAGTGTAACTCTTGGAAGTGTACATGTTTCAAGTAACAAAAGATTACACGATTGTCAAACAAAGAAGAGCATAGTGGCGGCTCGTGATTGAATGCTCAATCAACATCAAATAAGGCTAAGTGAGACTAATTTCAATAGCTAAATTAACACGGAGTTGAAAGTAGAAGCTTAATTGGAAATTATCAAATTATCATAGATAGAAAAAATTAGGATAAAAAAAATTATATCATCATACAACTCAACAACATCTATTATTACTGAAACCAAAATCGTGGTAGAGCAATAAAATAATTTACATGGTTAGAAAACTAATGATCTACATTTTCCGTCATTTTGACGATTAGGCTAGTAAAATCTTATTGTTGACCAATAGTGGTGCATATATGCCAAAATTGAAACTATGGTGTTACTTGGCATGTCGCATCCGAAAATGATTTGATATACATAGCGATTCAAATAATATTCATTATTTGGATTTAAAATTATCTGCAGAAGGAAATGTGATATTCAACTTAGCTGATATTCAACCTAGCTGATATATTCACGAAGCAACCGAGCACACATCGATCCATATATGAATTTTATTCAAATTAAAAGAGTATATATGACATATACTCGTCGGGGCTGTCAAACTCTATGGACAGAGCATAAAGGAAGGGAGGAATAAGAAGTTGAGTGTCAGCCCCAGCTGCGGCAACGATTACTAGCTGAACAAAGAAATAAGGATTTTTCCTCCGAGAATACTAGTGTTGCGCTATCAAACTCCCATAATACAATACTTTCATCAAAATTTCCCAAACTACTAGAGTTTGATAGGGCTCGTTGGTGTGAAAAGCGAACAGGTATATTTTATCTTAACGTGAATCTATGCATCGCTGGTAATTGCAGCGATCACCAGTTCCCAGCCAGCCATCTCTAGTCAGTGGAGCGATCTCCACTAGATTGCTTTTGTGTCCGACAATGAAATATAAATCGTCCTTGACTTTGGTGATAAAATATATTTGTTCACTTTTGACACTAACAAATTGCACCAAAATTCTAGTAATTTGGAAAATTTTGGTGAAAGTACTGTATTACATCGAATTTGATAATGAATTTATGGAAAAATATCCAAGAAAAAAATGAGCAATTTCAAACATAAAGAAAACAACATGGAGTGGAAAGACCGAATGGGAGAACAGAAAGAAGATGGTAAATGCCACATTTAGTCATTTGGGTTTACTAAAACGTGTCATGTTTAGTCATTAGAAAAATTTAATATCAATTTTGGTCACTCGAATTACTGAAACTAGTCACGTTTAGTCACTCTCTCGTTAGTTTCCGTCCAACTCCATTTAATGGAGTTGGACAGAAACTAACGGGAGAGTGACTAAATGTGACATATTTGAGTAATTCGAGTGACTAAATGTGACATGTTTCAATAATTCGAGTGACCGGAGTTGGACAGAGGCTACAGGAGAGTGACCAAATGTGACATGTTTCGGTAATTGGAGTGACCAAAATTGATATTAAATTTTTCTAGTGACTAAACATGACACGATTTAGTAACCTCAATGACCAAACGTGGGATTTAGCGGAGAGAGAAGATGAAAACATTTTCCCCTTTTTATTCTTTTCAACGCCATTAGAGACCCGTTGTCTTTGTAGTTCGGATTTTTGCTGTATATATTCTGCAGCTTTGCTGCTGCAAAATAAATCATAAAAGATTTCACCAAAAACTAGGTGCTAATTCAAGCTGCTAAATAACCACAACATAATGGAGCTTCTTCATCAGCTCTTCATCGTCGTCATCACCATCACCACATCCCTCTTCATCTTCTTCTCGAGATCTCGACCACTGGCCGCCAACCGCAACAAGCTCCAAAAAACCACTCTACCACTCCCTCCCTCGCCGCCGACGAAGCTGCCGCTGATCGGCCACATGCACCACCTCGCCACCGGCAACAAAGCACTCCTACACCAAGCCCTCCGAGACCTGGCCCACAAACACGGGCCCGCGATCATGCACCTCCAGCTGGGCCAAGTCCAGACCATCGTCGTCTCCTCGGCCCAAATCGCCGAGGCCTTCCTTAAAACACACGACGTCAACTTCGCCCAGCGGCCTCCGGCTCAGTACGCCGCCGAAGCCCTCGCCTACGGGTCCACCGACATCGTGTTCGCCCCCTACGGCGACTACTGGCGCCAGCTCCGCAAGATATGCACCGTCGAGCTCTTCAGCGCCAGGATGATCAGGTCTATTCAAAATCGCGTTTTAAAATTTAAAAGTTTGGCAAAGGCTACGCACGTTGTACGCCTATGCTCACACTTGATTTTTGCACTTCAATATATTTCGTTAAATCATAATAGTCGGTTATTATTTTTTAGATTAAATGAATCTTGTGGCCTGATTTAGAAAATTAGGGTTTGGGGTTCACCCATTAGAAATTAGGGTATAATATCATGCCCCAAACTCCGGTTAATTCGTGCTCTAAATAGTAAAACTCGACGGGCATATACATTGGCTTGAACTTTAAAATTTTACAATTTTTATACTACAAGAACAAAAAAGCTTTTATGTAACATTACACCTTTTTTTTATAATAAGTGTGCTCAAGTTTTACGCTTTAACCCTTAAAATCTTATTTTTTTACATAAATTACGATTTTTACTGCATTGGTCAGGTCGTTCGGTTCCATCAGAGAGGACGAGACTTCGAAGCTTGCCGCCGCCATATCGGCGGCAGCGTCGTCGGGCTCCGGGGTTGACTTGAGCGCTATGTTCTGCAAGATGACTTACGGCGTCCTGTCCAGGGCGGCGTTCGGGGAGGCGATGACCGGAGAAGGGAGGGAGGCGTTCTTGCCGCTGGTCGGCGAGATCACGAGGGTGGCGACGGGGTTTAACGTGGCGGATTTCTTCCCTTCGTTCAAGCTTCTTCAGGTTGTCACGGGTGTGGCCTCGAGGATGAGCAAGCTTCGCCGGAACGCCGACGAGGTGCTTGACTCCATCATCGCCGGCCATCGGAAGAGCGGCGGAGAAGAGGGAGAGGATGAGGATCTTTTGAGTGTGCTTCTGAAGCATCGGCGGGGGGAAGAGAATCTTGGATTCTCCTTGACAACCGATAATATCAAGGCGGTCCTCGTGGTAATTAATTATTAATCACAACATCATCATCGTCTTAATCATCGTCTTAATCATCTTGCTTAATTAATCCTAGGACCTATTCTTTGCTGGCACCGAGACGACGGCCACGAGTCTAGAATGGGCCATGTCGGAGCTAGTGAAGAACCCACGAGTGATGCAAAAAGCCCAATCCGAAGTAAGGCGGGCCTTTGGGCCCGACGGAAAGGTCGACGAGGCAAGGCTTTCCGAGCTAGTATACCTAAAAATGGTGATACGAGAGACCATGAGACTACACCCTCCGGCACCCATGCTGCTCCCGAGGACCGGTGCCGAGGACTGCGAGATCGGCGGCTACCGCATACCGGCCGGTTACAGCGTCATTGTGAACGCGTGGGCGATCGGGAGGGATCCCGAGTGCTGGGCGGATGCCGAGACGTTCTTGCCCGAGAGGTTCCTCGACAGCTCGGTCGATTATAAAGGGATTCATTTTCAGCTGATACCGTTTGGTGCGGGAAGGAGGATCTGTCCCGGAATGTCGTTCGCTGTGGCGAACATCGAGCTTCCGTTGGCGTGGTTGATCTATCGTTTCGATTGGAAACTTCCGCATGACCGGAAACCCGAGTGCCTCGACATGACCGAGGCATTTGGTGCGGCCATCAAGAGGAAAAACAGGCTTTTCTTGGTTCCTTTTGTCGCTTAATGCAACAAGAATTGACGGGATCATTGCTTGTCTGAAAAATCGTAGTATTATGTTGGATGTGCCTTTATATGTTATAAATGTTACTTGAGAAATTTTAGAAGAAAAAAGAATAAAAGGTTCATAGTAGTATAAGTTTGTAATGTATCATACTAAAAGTTTGTAATGTATAGCACTGAAAAGTTTGTAATGTATGCAAAATATATTTTGTAACGGTTGAGTTTTATGTTGATTGTCATGGTGCCTTTTTTTTCTTCTTCTTAAATAGGGTTGATGTCTTAATATAGTAGGATATTTGGGTACCCTTTGATGCATGTGTAAGAATAATTAGGTTTGTGCGATGTGAATGAAGGCAAAAATGTACATCTTCTGCAATACTTTAGGTGAATCCCACATCGACATCTAATAAGTAAAGTGAGATCGATTTTAGTAACAAACTAACATGGAATTGAAAATAGAAGCTTAATTAGAAATTATAAAATATAGTGGAGACTATTAAGAGAATCCCAATTGGGATAGGTACTTGATGATGAGTGAGTTTAGCACTTTGAGAGATTGTGGTTGTTCTCGGTGAAATCAGTTTATCATATTTTTAGGGGGTTAGGAAGAAATCGACTTGGGACTCCAAACATGAATCGTCCTAACTGTACTTCAAAAGTTTTGGAAATGGCTATGGAGTCTCTCTTTGCCTCCAAAGATCCTCTCCTTTGTATGGAGGATATCGAGGAATGTAGTTGTTACGAGGAGGAATATCCTTCATAGAAATCTTTTTCCTTCTCCGCTTTGCATTGTCTGCGAGGTGTGCATGGAGGATGTGTGGCACTGCCTCTTCTAGTGTCCCCATGCTGCAAGAGTTTGGCAGATCCTTCAACCTTCTCTCTCTGCCCTAAGACTTCATACCTATTTTCGTGTGGTTGCTTTCTATCTATGAAGGTTCCCCTGTTGTCTCTATCCCAGCTATCGTGGCTTGCCTTTGGGCTATCTGGATTGCCTGGAATAAGAGTTTCCAAAGGTTTCATCCCCCATCCCGCATTGACCTCAACAAATGTAGTTAGAGATTTCTCATTTTGGACGACTCCCCTCCAGCTTCCGACTTCCCTCGGTGTCCAAGCCCAACATCTATCAAACGGTAACACACTTCGCCTACCGTCTAGTGCTTCCCAGTGGGAAAATCATTGTGATGAATAGTTTAGATCGGAATCACGGGTGGCGGCATATGAGGTCATCACTAAGAACAACATGGGTAAGTTGTGGATGGTTGTGCTGACACTTTCTTCCCTTCTTCAACTATAGTTACGGAAGCAAAAGCTCTGCTGACTGTAGTGAGAGTGGCAATCTCCCTCCACTATCCAACCTATATTTTCTCAGACTATAAGGTGCTATTGGATATTATTCAGGATCCAGAAAAAGTTGGTTCATGGCAAGTGAGAGCTTGGGTACAGTGCATCCACATTCTTCTCAAAGTGAACGTCGGATTACCTATCAGCTTTGCCTCAAGACCTTGCAACAAAAGCGCATATTGGCTTGCAAAAGAAACGAAAAATGGATCTTCCCCAATAATGGATTCAAGGCTTAATATTATTCATCGGATGTTGCAATTTGGATTTGCTTGTACTCCTATCGTTTGTTGGAATGGAAATCACGATTGTAAAAAAAAGTTGACAATAGGGAAAAATTCTCTTACACTATTAAATTTACTCTCAATAGACCGTTGTTATGCCCGTTGAAAGTGTTCTTAAGATTTTTTCAAGTGCTCTCGTCAGAGCTAAAAAATGATGAATTTATAATAGTAGCTCTCAACAATGAAAAGTACCTCTCTAAAATGGGTAAATCCACTATCAAAAATGGGATAGACATTTAAAATTTGATTGATGTCTAAGATCGACATAGGAGATGGATGGAACTTTTCTTTTATGTATGCATGTTGCTTCAAAATATACATAATATTCGTTATCTGTTCATTCATCTGAGTTTTCCTGATTGAAAAATGGAGCTGGACTATGATTTGATAAATTGCATGTATTGTGCAAGGGTTAATTGCAAGGATGGTCACTGAGTTTACTAAAACCGTTCATATTTGGTCACTACAAATATTTAATTCTATTCATGGTCACTAAGATTAGTTCAATAGTTCAAGTTTGGTCACTCTCCGTTAGTCTCCGTTAGTTTTTGCTGATGTGGCAGTCAACTATTATAGTTGACCGTTAAAAGAGTGACGTGGCCATTAAAAAAATAATAAAATAATAAAATTCAAATATTTACAATAATAAAAGTCAACTACCCCTTTTGTCGAGTTGTGTGGGGGTACAGAAGCTAAATTTCCCAGCACCCCACCCGTCCGGCGCCGAGCTCCGTCACTTCCACTTACAAAATAATCAAAAACAACTCCTCGCTGAATTCCAATCCGATTTTCGTCACCGTCAATTGGTCCGGTTGCGGCGGAGGAGACGGGGGGTTTTCAATCTCGGTAACGGACAAACTCCCTTCTGCTTCTAATTCGCCGGCTCGCCATTTTCCGAAACCGAAAGGGAGCAAAGAATTCGAAGCCTGCGGTTGCAGAATCGAGCTGCTCTGGAACCTCTCCCCTGCTTTCTACGATGCAGGGCCCGAACCGGTTAGTGGGTTCTACAGCGTCGTATTGATTGATTTGGAACCCGGGTTGTTCCTCGGAGACGTCAAGGAGATCGAGGACGAGGAAGGTGAGGATGGGTTCCGGCGAGGAGGGGTAGACGGGGAGAAGATTTGCCTGGCGGCGGAGCTCTCCCCTGTTTCCCGGATCGATAAATTCGTCTCCGGCGGGTCGGGTCGCGGTTCGTATTCGACTCGGGCGCAGTTCAGCAGATTGGGGGAAATGCACGACGTGATGATCAACTTCGGGACTGGGGGTGATCAGGCGGCGGCGGCGGCGGGGATGTCGGTTTTGATCAACGGGCGGCGGGTTTTCGAGGTGAGGAGGTTGAGGTGGAATTTCCGCGGGAATCAGACGATTTTCTTGGATGGGATTGTGGTGGACGTGATGTGGGATTTGCACGACTGGTCTTTTAAGGAAACAGGGGAAGGAGAAGCAGACGGCCGCGGCAGAGGAGGATGTACGGCGGCGGCGGCGGCGATGGGGGCGGCGGTGTTTTTGTTCCGGACAAGAAGCGGATTGGACAGCAGGCTATGGCTGGAGGAGAAGATTCTTAAGCCTAGTTGTAAATATTTATATTTTATTATTTTTTTAATGGCCACATCACTTATTTAACGGTCAACTATAATAGTTGACTGCCACATCAGCAAAAACTAACGGAGACTAACGGAGAGTGACCAAACTTGAACTATAGAACTAATCTTAGTGACCATGAATGGAATTAAATATTTGCAGTGACCAAACATGAACGGTTTTAGTAAACCCAGTGACCATCCTTGCAATTAACCCATTGTGCAACGTACTATGTAAGACCTCTTATGCTCTTACACAGCACCGTGAGGAATCGGAACGGCGACGAGGCCCTGCTTCCGGCAAACCGCCAGCCCAATCGACTCCTTCATGTCCAAACCCTCCATCCCCTCCGACAGCTTCCCGTCGAAATGAAACAACAGCTTGGCCGGCAATAGCTCGACAACCCAAGTGTATCACCAATAACTTATTTTCCAAATCCACAAATTATGTCAAACCTTCAAATTTGAAATCTAATACGTATGTCATCGTTCGTTTGTAGCATAATCAACAATCGTCACATTATTGCTAATAAAACATGTTATCAAAATTTCAGCATTTGTGAAATTGTATCATGTTTTATTATCAAAATTCCAGCATTTGTGAAAATCGTATCATATCGGTGGTCTGACAAGAAAAACCTCTTATAAGAGGTCTCATTATAAACCAGTTGGTCCCCAATAACTCAAGTTGTTGGGAAAAAGTTATACTGGATCTTAAACATCTCTATAGCACGCCCTCCTCAAACGAAAGTCAACTCATGGACGTGAAGTTTGCACAGGCGATCACCACACCTTGTGCTTTAATCAACTCTTAATATTGGAAGTCGTAGAAATTCGAACACACAACTCACAATTTCACCACCAAATAGACTATATCTATCATTTTCACCACAAACCTCCAATACAATTTCACAATCCTACAGAGATATACAGAAGTACTATTTTCAACAAGAAAGAAGTACGATGATGAATACAACTCACACCCTTGGCCATTCGCATTGTGATTCCTCCCTCATTGTACAAACCAGCACTCCACCGGTCTTCTTTGCTTTCCATAACACGATTCTCCATATTTGGTAAAAGAAACGAGCAGATCAAAGAATCATCTTATCATCTACTTCGCCACTTGTTCATCTGTGATTAGCGATTCCCAGATTTCCTTGTCCTGAAGACGACGATGAAATTCACGCACACAACTTCCTTAAACTCCACTGCTCCTCACAGACTGATCAGTGAACCCGAAAATGGAGCTTTCTCTCGAACCCACTTCCCTTCTCCTCCTCCTCTTCCTCGCCTTCATCACAATTTCCTACACCTTAACCAACGTCCTCAAAAACCGATCATCGACCAGCGGCGGCGGCAGAGGGGGCGGCAGGGTACCACCGGGGCCACGGAAGCTGCCGCTGATCGGAAACCTCCACCAGCTGAAATCCCCGCCGCACCGCTCGCTGGCCCAACTATCGGCACAACACGGCCCAATCATGCGGCTCCAACTGGGCCAGCTCACGACCACCGTCATCTCCTCTCCTGCTTTCGCCAGAGAGGTCTTCACCACCCACGACGTCACCTTCGCCAACCGCCCCGTCACCGCCGGCAACCGGATCCTCTCCTACGGCCTCCTCGACATCGGGTTCGCCCCCTACGGCGGATACTGGCGCCACCTGCGGAAGATCTGCAAGTCCGACCTCCTCAGCGCCAGTCGGGTCGGGTCGTTCCGCCGGATCCGGGAGGAGGCGGCGGCGGATCTGGTCGCCGGGATCGCCGCTGAATCGCGGGACGGCGGTGTCGTGAATCTGAGCAAGAGGATGGTGGAGATGACGTACGGGATCGCGCTGAGCGCCGCGTTTGGGAGGAGATGCAGGGGAGAAGAAACAGGGGAAGCCTATGTGTCGATTGTGTACGGGATTGTGAAGATGATGACGGGTTTCACGCTGGTGAACCTTTTCCCTTCTGTGAAGTTGCTGGAATTGGTGACTGGGATGAAACCCAAGTTGATTAAGCTGCACAATGAGAAGGATCGGATCGTTCAGGGTATTTTGGATGAGCATAAACAGGGGAGAAGGAACAGAGTTGTCAATGGAGATGATGATGAAGAAGAAGATCTGACTGATGTGCTGCTAAAATATCAGCAGCCTGGCGACTCTGACTTCCCCTTGACCGATGATTCCATCAAAGCAAACCTTTGGGTAATAATTATGATTGTGCATCCATTCTTGAGATTGTTCATATTGTTCCAATTTGGTTACATTATGACTTGAAAACCAATTGTTCCTTATCTATATACTTTCTCAATATACACGTAAATTAGCTAATGCTATATATCTTTTTAGTTTTTACATTGTCGATTTCTCGTTCGGTTACCGTGTGCAGGACATGGTGACGGCAGGGGCAGAGACATCCTCGGCAACAATGGAGTGGGCGATGTCCGAGATGCTCCTAAACCCTCCAGTCATGGCGGAGGCACAATCCGAGGTCCGTCGCGTCTACGACGGAAAATCGACCGTCGACGAGACGCTCCTCCACGAGCTCCACTACTTGAAAGCAGTGATCAAGGAGACGCTGAGGCTGCACCCTCCGTCTCCCCTGCTAATGCCAAGGGAATCCAGCGAGGCCTGCGAGATCAAAGGGTACCACATTCCGGCCAGGACCCGGGTCATAATCAACGCGTGGGCGATCCAGAGGGATCCCGAGTACTGGCCGGACCGACCGGACCGGTTCGTGCCCGAGAGGTTTCTGAGCCGGTCGATGGACTACAAAGGGTCCGAGTTCGAGTTCATTCCGTTCGGTGCTGGGAGGAGGATGTGTCCTGGAGTGATGTTCGCGCAGGCGAACATCGAGCTGTCGCTCGCGAAGTTGCTGTTTCATTTCGACTGGAAGCTGCCGGAGGGCGTGGAGGAGTTGGATATGAGTGAATCGTTTGGGCTGGCGGTATGTAGGAAGCAGGGCCTTGTTGCAGTTCCGGTTCCTCACGGTGCTGTGTAGGAGGTTTTACAGAGTACTTTGCACAATGTATGACATTAGTTTATCATGTTAAAGCATCGTGCTTGTGATTTGTGAAGTTGCTTTGCTGTCGCCTTCTCTAGCTTTCGTTTTCCTTTTGTTTCCTTGGTTTACACTCCAGAGAGATGGATGTTGAATGGATTATAGCCTGTAAAAGCTCCTTCAAATCAAGCCGTCAAATGAGAGGCTCCTTCAAATCAAGCCGTCAAATGAGAGGATTGACGATTGTGGTAAGGATGAAGACGAAGTCATTTTCCCTCACTTAGAGCAATGCTCAAATTTACCGTAGTTTATTGTCATGACGTGTGTTAGCTATAGAGGTGGCAACTAGGATCCAAATCCATGAATCTAATCCAATCCAATCCATCCACCAAATTATCCATCTAATTCAATCCATTTAAATCCAATCCATTTGATCCAAATCCAATTGGATTGGTGGATTCATGGATCAATCCATGGATCCAAATGGCAAATTACGATTTGGTACCTATATTTTTTATATTCTACATTTTGGTACCTAAAATTTATATTTTTATATGAAAAAAATCATTGTAAAATTACATTTTGGTACCTAAAATTTTTCATTATGACATTTTAGTACCTAAACTTTTCAAAATTTACATTTTGGTCCAAGTCTTGGATCTCATTTGGATTCATGGATCAATCCACCAATCCATTTGATCCAATCCATGAATCCACCAATCCATTGGATCCAATCCGTTTGATCCATGGATCCACCAATCCAATCCACGAATCCGATCCAGTTGCCACCTCTAGTTAGCTATGTTTACGAATATTAGTCATATACGAAATGACATTCACCTAGAGACTAGTATACAATCAACTCTCATTCATCTACGCAATAAATAAAAGCCAAATGAGAAAACTTGAAGCCCCATTTCAAGTTTCCTGCATCCAGAGTGAAAGTAGGAAGGACATTTTGGTCTTCACAATT
Source organism: Linum trigynum (assembly GCA_964030455.1). Lineage (NCBI taxonomy): Eukaryota > Viridiplantae > Streptophyta > Magnoliopsida > Malpighiales > Linaceae > Linum > Linum trigynum. Next base: position 55,728,654 of record OZ034817.1, on the reverse strand, counting down.
ACTTTTTTTTATTCATTAAAAGGACACTTACTAGGATTCGAACCACGACCACTCTAAAAAAAAGAAAGATCATAACCAATCACACTAAGTATGGCATAGACACGGCTTCGGATGGCCCATGTATTGAGACATTAAGACCGATGGATCAAATGGTTGCGTGTGAAGGGGTAGAATCAAGGTTGTTAAACCCCTATCGAACCCCCCGGTTGGACCCGGTTCAACCCGAGTCGGGCTTCAAAACGGCCTCCAGAAAACCCCCCGGTCTGACCCCTAAACATGGAGAAGAAGAGAGGCAGAAGAGAGGAAAAGGAACGAAGGAAGGGAAATGGTAGGTGGATCATGGAGGTTAGGTAGATTTATTTTGTTGAAAATAAGTTTTTAATAGATATATGTAAGATAAATTTTATTTCACTCATTAAATTTTTAATTACTACTTTATTTGTATATATATTTAGAAAACGTCTAAAACGGCTAAATCGGCCGGACCCCGATCAGACCATTAAACCTCAAACCCCTTGCTTGACCGGCTCAATGACTTAAACCGGTTTGACAACCTTGGGTAGAATAGATGCAATGTTTCGTCCGGATAATGGCAGAAAAGCTTTAGTTGATGGTGATGGGTTTATACGATCCCCAAGAGATGTCCCTCTGGCTTCTAGTGCTATTTCAAGGAGTGGTGAACTGGTGATATTGTGGGATGTGAGAATTTGTGTGGTCAATATAATATGATGGTTGTTGAAAAGGGTGAAGGTAGCAAAGATGTGGATACGTTTGGTGGGTTTGGAGTTGGTAGAAGAGGTGGTGGGGCAAAGGGTTGAAAGGGTTGGACTGGCCCACGGTTTTGCAAGAAAGGAAGAAGGTTTAGGAGTTGAGTTAGTTGGCCCAATCGTGGCCCTCTTCCCACATAAATTGATATCCATAACCCAAGTATTGTTTCAGCTTTGGTGGGCTGATTTGATTAAAGACTCTACAGATGAAGATAGAAGAATGGAAGCCACGAGTTCACAGGGATCAGAAGAGCTTGCAATGTTTCGGCTTAGTTGGTTTTTGTCCCAATTTGTTGATTTAAGGTTGGAAGAATCAAGCGAGTCCCCAGACATCGCAAGGGAAGAAACTCTTCATGAGGTGTTACTTAGAAGGAAAAAGACTACTTCTCGATCCCCTCAAGAAATAGCTCTTCGCCAACTAGGAATCGAGGGGACTGATGTCACTGCCCTTGTGTCAGCAGGTCGTCCACGCAGGAATGGGTATGCTCCTCTTCGTCTTACTTATGATCCTTATGTTGGTGTCCTGGAATGTTAGAGGTTTAAGGGATCCGAGGAAGCAATATTCCATTAGAGATTTTCTTGGTCCTATTCGACCTTCGATTTTTTGCTTCCAAGAAACAAAACTTGAAAGTTGCACGGATTCTATTGTTGGGGTACTTGGTGGTCGGTATGGAATGGGTTGGGTGGACAAACCATCGAGAGGTCTCTCAGGTGGTCTTTTGGTGGCTTGGGATAAGTTGGTGTTTGATATGGAATGTCATTGGGTGGGCAGGTTTTGTTTAGTGACAGTGTTTACATGTCGAGATAATGTTTTTAAGTGGGTTTTGATTAATGTTTATGGACCGAATGACAGTAGTGAACGCTCGATTTTCTTTGATGAATTGACGTCATGCCTGTCTTGGTGGTCTTTTCCTGCTTGTGTGGTGGGAGACTATAATGTGGTTCGTCTCAAGATGATTTTGTTGGAGGGCCAAGAAATTCGGCAGATATGGAAAGGTTTAATGACTTCATTGGAGAGCACGCCCTTTTGGATCTCCCCATGCTCGGATAGCAGTTCACTTGGTCAAATCAACAATCAAACCCTTCATTATCTCGCTTGGATAGGGTGTTGGTCTCTTCTTATTGGGAGAGTGAGTTCCCTCAATGTTGTTTGAAATCGTTTGTTAGAGTGGGTTCAGATCATTGTGCTCTTCTGTTGTCTTGCGGAGAAGAGTGAGTTATTCATCGACCATGGAGGTTTGAGTTTATGTGGGCTGGCCATGATGATTTTGAGGTTCAGTTAGGTAATTGGTGGGTTGGCGAGATTGAGGGATTTGGGGTTTCTTTAAGTGTGCCAAGAAACTAAAGCACTTGAAAGCACACATTAAAAAGTGGAATGTAGAGGTCTTCAAACACGTGGATCAGGAAATCAGTCTCACCCTTCAAAATATTGCAGAATTCGATTTGTTAGAAGAAGTTGGCGTTTGGTCAGAGGAAGATAGAGCACATCGTGGTATATTGAAATGTCATTTGGCTCGGTTATGGAAGATAAAAGAAATTTCTTGGCGTCAGAAATCTGGAGAGACTTGGGTCAAGTGTGGGGATCAGAATACTTCATTCTTTCACAAGGTTGCTAACTTTAATCGGAGAAGAAATTTTGTGGATAATATTTGGGTGGATGGGGTTCTTTGTTCGGGTCAAGCTCAAGTGGCAAGTGTTGTTGTGTCCTATTATGAGTCTATATTTCAAGAGGTTCGTCCTAGGAGACCTTTTCCCTTTGGTATTGAGTTTCCATCTCTTCCACGACATGCAATAAACTCCTTATTGTAGACTTTCAATGAAGAGGAAGTGTGGAGGGTGATTAAGAAAAGTAAAGGGGAACATGCACCCATGCCCGATGGTTTCCCAATGGGGTTTTTTAAGAAATTTTGGCGGATCGTGAAATCAGATGTGGTAAATGCTTTGAAAGAGTTTTATGCGACTGGGAGTCTGCCGAAGAGTGTTCACCACACATTCTTGTGTCTTATCCCCGAGAAGGAAGCTATCAGTGATATTCGAGATCTTAGACCTATTAGCTTGGTATCCAGTCTCTACAAGATTCTTTCAAAGGTGCTTATGGAAAGATTAAAGGTTTTAATGGGAGGCTTGGTGGCGGTTGAACAATGTGCCTTTGTGGGTGGTCGACAAATTTTGGATGCGATTCTTATTTCAAATGAGCTTATTGACTCTAGGAAGCGAGCTGGAAGACCAGGCTTAGTTTTCAAGTTGGATATAGAGAAGGCATACGATCACGTTAATTGGGAGTGCCTCTTTTCTGTCATGAAGAGGATGAGTTTCCCTGCTCTATGGATATCGTGGATTCGAGGGTGTATCACTGCAAGCACTTTCTCTGTTCTTGTGAATGAGAAAGCTTCTGGTTATTTTTCAAGCAAAAGAGGACTAAGGCAATTCTTTTCATCCTGGTGATGGAGGTTCTATCTGGCATTTTGAGGACTTTACAGTCTCACGGTTTGGTTGAGGGATTCTTTATGAATGAAGGACTGAGAACAGGGGAAGTCACTCATATTCTTTATGCCGACGATACATTGTTATTTTGTGATGCATCAGAAGATCAGGTTCGTTCTCTCCTCCCGGCCTTAGCTCTATTTGAAACAATTTCGGGTCTACAAGTGAATATGCACAAGAGTTCTATGATGGTGGTCGGGGACGTAGAGAACCCATCACATTTTGCCAACATTTTTGGTTGCGAGTTAGGTTCTCTTCCGACTACCTACTTAGGATTGCCTTTGGGTTCCAAAGCAGCTTCTTTGTCAGTTTGGGAACCTATGATTAACAAAGTGGAAGCTCGATTAGCTTCTTGGAAGGCTAGGATGCTTACTTTTGGCGGGAGGTTGGTGCTTTTGAAAAGTGTGCTTTCTAATCTCCCTATCTACTTCCTTTCCCTTTTTAGAGCTCCAACCTCGGTGATTGCTCGACTTGAGAAGATTTATAATGACTTCTTATGGTCAGGGGTGTTTGAGACTAAACGGTTGCATTTGGTCAAATGGGATATTGTGAAGACTCCAATCACTAGAGGCGGTTTGGGAGTCTTGGATCTCAGGAGTATGAACAGAGCCTTGTTGGGGAAATGGGCTTGGAGATTTGGAGTTGAGAGAAATTCGTGGTGGAGGAGGTTGATTGTTGCAAAGTGTGGTCAGGGTAGGTCCGAGTGGAGACCATGTTGGAATTTGGGTACATATGGCTGTTCTTTGTGGCGGACAATTGTTAACGAAAGCTCTTACTTTTGGAAGGTTGCCTATGTCGATCCTGGTGGGGTTATGGGGTATCTTTTTGGCATGATTCTTGGGTTCCTGGGAAACTTTTGGTGAGTGATTTTCCAAGGGTTGGGTCAGTTGCCCAATCCTTGGATGCTTTTGTTTCTGACGTGTTTTCTATGGTTGATAGGTCTTGGGAGATTCCTCTCTCTTTCTCTCTTTGGCGGGGTGCTGAAGTAGAATGTGTCTTATTGATGCAAACTTTGAGTGATCTTCCGCAACTATGGATCACCACAGGACCTGCACGCTTAGTGTGGCCTTTGGAGTCCTCTGAGGTCTTTTCGGTACATTCGTTCGCTGCAAACCTTATTGAGAATAACTTTGGGGGTGACGTTGCTTTTCCTTTCAAGTTAGTTTGGATTCCTGTCGTGCCCTCAAAGATCTGTTGCTTCATGTGGATGGTCTATCATTTGAAATATTTCTACTTTGGACAACTTGAAAAGAAGAGGGATGATTCTTCCGAATTGGTGCATTCTTTGCAAATGCCATGAGGAGTCGATCTCACATATCTTCTTCTTATGCCCATTTGCGGTTACGATTTGGGAAAGCTTCAGAAAGGGATTTGATCTTCATGGCCCTTACCCTCCTTCCACTCGTGATTTCCTCATTGCTTGGCGAGGCTTGTGGTGTGATCAACGGTTTAGTGAATGCATTTAGTTGTTGCCCCCATGCAGTACTTTGGTTCATTTGGTTGGAGAGAAACAATATAATTTTTAGAGATGTTGATTCCTCCCCACAAGAAATCGAGAACAAGATTGTTCGTATGGTCGGACGGTGGCTAAGAGTTCGTAGTCGGATCTCAGATGGACTCTTTCACGAGTGGGTGACGATCGGGACAAAGCACCTTATTTGATCTTCGTTCTCTTTATGTTTTGTTTCGTTTTGCTGTTTTGCTTTTTTTTCTCTCTCTGTTCTAGTCTTGTCTTTGTACATAAATTTAAGAATGTTTTTTTTTTATTTTTTTATTGTCGGTAGCTTGCAGCTCTACTATTGGTTGAGCTGCTAGCAATTTTTTTCTTGGGTCTCCGTCCGACCATGTGACATATGACATCCAACGGAGACCCAAGAAAGCCGACGTGGCACGATCGCAACCCTCGGCGGAACTGGTAAGAGTAAATCGGAAATCTTCAATCCAATCTTGATCTTCCCTCATATCCGATTTTTCCCACTCGCACCTGTTGACTCCGGCGAAAGGGCCTATATCAGCGCAAACCCGCCGGAGCAGACTCGCCCGCAGTGCCTTTCGCATTCCGCCGGCAAACTTAGTCACTCCGACCGTCGGAAAATGAACTCCCCGTATCTAAACAGGTAAGTAAGTCCCAATTTCCGCATTTCCCTAACCATTACTCTCCTCTTCTAACTACACCCTGATTTCTTCCCCTTCTCGTCTATAGCGGCGGCGGTCCGTCGGTTGCGTGGAGGAGCTCTTCCATCGTCTCCGTCCAGCTAGGGTTTTGCTTCTCCAACAATTTCAACGGAGTTTTCGTTCCTCCACCTCCTCCCTCTATACACTACATCTCCCGCCGGAATTTGCGAGTTTCATGCTCCTCCCCATCTTCTTCCACTGGTACATCTCCACTTCCCTTCAATGTTCGAATGTTCCGACTCTCACTATTCCAGGCCGTAGTTCCCAACATACAGCAAGCTTACGAGTTACGAATTTATCAGTGTCATGGCCATTGCTGTTGTTATTTTTTCATTGAACTTGATATTCATTCAGATCCGCTCTTGGTTAAGGCCGCGAGAGGTGAGGCCGTTGTTCGGCCTCCGGCGTGGATGATGCGCCAAGCGGGAAGGTACATGGCTGTTTACAGAAAGCTAGCCGAGAAATACCCGTCCTTCAGGGAGAGGTCGGAGACAACTGAACTCATTGTGGAAATTTCTTTGCAGCCCTGGGAAGCTTTCCGCCCAGACGGTGTCATTATTTTCTCTGACATACTTACGCCGCTGCCGGCATTTGGTGTGTCATTTGACATAGAAGACGTGAGGGGTCCAGTGATTCAGTCTCCGATTCGCTCGGAGGAGCATTTGAAGACCTTGCATCCCATTGAACTGGAGAAGCTACAATTCGTGGGGGACTCGCTTAGGTTACTTCGCAACGAGGTAAGCCTAATATGTGTACTAGTATCTGGGAAGATCATCGTCTGAAAAAGAATGCTACTCATTTTCTTTCTGGAACTGATAGATGGAACTACATCGTATGGTTTTTTGGCTTGTCTTAGGTTGAAGGGCAAGCAGCTGTTCTTGGTTTCGTGGGATCGCCTTGGACGATTGGTACGTATATAGTAGAAGGGGGTACGACTCGCACGTATACAGCGATAAAGAGCATGTGCCATACAGCACCACATGTACTGAGGGCTCTCCTCGCTCATTTGGCGAAGGCAATAGCTGATTATGCTGTTTATCAAGTGGAGTCCGGGGCTCATTGCATTCAGATATTTGATTCTTGGGGCGGACAACTATCTCCCGCTATGTGGGAGATCTGGTCAAAACCTTATATCATAGAGGTTAGGAAATTCATTCTTACCTTGCAATCATCCTGCAGCTCTCGAATGCATCATCGCATATTGGTGACTAGGGCAACTATCCTTTTCATACTTCCATCATCACGTTGTATTACATATTCTGGTGTTCCCTTATGATAACTCTATATATTACGCTCCTGAAGTTTCTTGGGTTCTAAAACCTAAAAAAAAAACTAGTAAATGCTGCTTGAGGATTATAAATCCTGTCTTTGATTTTTGACAGAAATTTCAGGGTTGATTTACCTGTTAGAAGCTTGAAACTAATAGATCAGTGTCTGGATTTTAATTTTTTGTCACCATTGTGAAATTGCAGATAGTCAGTACAGTCAAGAGCAAATGTCCTGGCACACCCCTCGTTCTGTACATTAATGGAAATGGTGGCCTGCTCGAACGTATGAAAGATACCGGAGTTGATGTGATTGGACTTGACTGGACTGTGGATATGGCAGATGGTAGGAAGCGTTTGGGACATGAAATCAGTGTACAAGGAAACGTCGACCCTGCTTACTTGTTTTTGCCGCTCCCTGCCATCACTGATGAAATTCACAGGTATGATCCTCGGTTTTGTTTGGCCGACTTGTCTTTAATTACAACGATAACGTGTTCCATATGCATTCCCCAGAAACTTTAGAAGCTCACCAGTAACGAAAGGAAAAAAAAAATGGAAGTAAATACTTATTGGTGGCGAACGGGGTTGAGTTAAGTGATTAGCTGACTGCATTGATTTGCCCACCATTGCTGGAAAGATCAAATGTTCGTGAATGACAAGTACTAAGCTAGACGTTTCTGTATTGTTCATGAATTAATTTGCGAATGGAAGAGAGCTATATTGCTCTTTTACTTCATGTATTCATATAAAATGCCTGCTGTTGTAGGCTTCCTGAGTGTCACTGATTTATGTTCCTTTGATCAGAGTGGTGAACTGCGCTGGACCAAGAGGGCACATTCTGAACCTGGGACATGGCGTTCTTGTTGGAACGCCTGAAGAAGCCGTCGCACACTTCTTCGATGTTACTAAAAGCCTGAACTTTGCCGCGCCTGTACAGGATCACCTTGTGGCTGCAGCGACCTAGTGAGCGTGTACAAGTTCAAGATCATCCCTGCAAACCTCCTCTGTTGTCTATATTTGGAAGTTTTCTGTAACTTATTGCCTTGCTTCTCTCAGCCTCTCTTCTTAGTTCTTTCATTCTCTCTTCAGGCTCTTGTTCCCCATGAATGTAGAGCGAGCGACTGGCGGAGATAACCACGAGCTCCGTGTAATTTGCTTCTTTGATGTAGTCCTATATATGTGTAGTAACTACTGGCTTTTGGAGTTGGAAGTTCCGAACTCTGAACAACATTTTGCCTAATCCGAATTGATTCTTCTCGGTCTAACGCTCTGGCTGTGAACCATCCTAATCGATTTCTTCTGTCTGCATCTACATTATTTATAGCCCTCTGATTCATCCGCCACTCGGTCGGTTATTGGTACCGCCCTCAAAACGCTTTATAATAGGTTATTGAACCGAACCGAACCAAATCGGCCTGGTGTTTTCGGTGGTGAAAGCTTTCAAAGACCACAATAATAATACAACACCCTTTTGTCTAGGGCTAATACCACTAGGAAACCCGAACTATTAACTTTGTGTAATTTGTGTCCTAAAGTATTCGATATGACATTTGTGTCTTAACTATTTTTCCGTTAGAGTTTACAGGCGTTGACCGTTAGTTTTTAACAAAAAGTCTAGTTGGCGCTGACGTGAAATTTTTATTATTAATTACTTATTTAATTTTCCTTATTACTTAAAAAATAATTAAAATGAAAACAAAAAATGTCTCCAACCACTTTTTTGTATCTATCGAGACTTCTTTCTTTCTTCCTACTTCCTTCCCCCTTTTCCTTTCTCCTTCTTCTTCTTCTTCTTGCATCCATCAACGATTTTCGCGTCATCAATTGTTGTCCGACTCCCGCGCCCATCAAGCTCCCTTCTTCACCCCCTTCGATCCTCACCCAACGGCATCAACAACAACTCAGATGCCCACCTTCCCCAGCGAACGCGCCACCCCACTGGAGCGTCGGGTCGGAGTGGCGAACCACCTCCCCATCCGAGCAAAACCCAACCCGAACATGCTGTCGTTGTGCCGTGGCGGTTCGAGCTCGACGAGGGATCCCTCTACCTCCAGCTCCGCGACGGCATCTCGCCCGGAACAGAAGTCTGGTACATCGGCTGCCTGATGCCTGAAATCGACTCGAAACATCATGAGGATCGAGGAGATTTCCCAGATCTACAATTAGGCTGCTCGGAAAGCGGTGGAGAGTGTTCTTCAATACATAGGTTGCTCGGAATCGAAACTCGAATCCAGATCTACAATTAGGCAGGCGAGAGTGAGGGAGGCCGGAGGTAGGAGAGGAAGGCAATCGACTGTTGCTCAGGTTCGGAGAAAGTTAAGGGGATCCCTTCTCTTTTATGCAGGCGAGAGCGAGGGAGGTAGAGAGAGAACAGCAACACAAATTCCCTGCAAACTCCCTAAATCGGCGGCGCCTATGTCGCTACCCAGTACACTCCTCGTCGTTGAAGAGAAGCGAATTGTGAGAAGAACCAAGACTTTTTATTTTCTGAATTATTTTTTATTTTTTTCTATTTTAATTTTGATTTAGTTTTAAATTAAAAATATTATGTGTCATTGACGTGACATCTACATGGCTGCCACATCAACAAAAGTCAATGTTAATGTTGACTTCCGTTTGGTCAACCGTTATCTATAACGGTCAACGAAATCATCAGAACATAAATGACACACAACTATCATACATTGTGATACAAATGTCATATCGAATACTTTAGGATACAAATGGCACAAAGTTAATAGTTCGGGTTTACCAATGGTATTAGCACTTTTGTCTAACGATTGATCTTTGTAAAATATATACAAAAAGAGACAAAGTTCACAGAAACCTGGCCCTCAAGTCCAACACGCGATTTTGGAAATTTCATATCGTCTTTCAAAAATGGAGGGAAAACGACAACAATACAATACTATCTGTTCAGTGCACTGCACTGTGGCCAGGCAGAATAGTCCATTTTTTGGTCATTTAGAAAAGAAAACCCAATCGTGCTTTGGAAAGGTCGTCGAGCTTGCAGGGCAAGGAACTCGGTAAGTCCACACAACGATGATGATGATGATGGGATTTTGATTAGAATAATAAAGCAATAAGTCAAGCAAAGTGGTCACAAAAGACATAATAAAGAAATGGATATCAGCAGCTGCAGCTGCTGCTGCTGCTTCCCATTTTGTTCCATGTAGTGGACTGAAGCTAATCCTCCTCCACTCGCTCATGGACACGGTTCACATCGGCGGAGTTAGGTCTTCAAAGTTCCACAAAGACAGATACAAAGAATGAGCTTGGGGAGCACGATTTCCTGTCACCATCTTATCACATGTGGGAACCCTAAGTTTGTCAAAATTGTATGACATAGGACCACCCTTTAGATTAGAGAATTAAAAACACTAGACCAAACCATACTTCTAAATTTGCCCTCTTCAGCCTTCCAATCTCCTCGATCTCCTTCCTCTCTTCTTTCATCTATGAGGAGAATATGCAATCGATGAGGAGAATATCTAGTTGTTGCTCTGTTGACCCATTTGTTTGCGTTGCTTTTGTCAATTTAAACAATATCGAGTCTTGTTTGAGTTTTCTCCAACAATCCATTTCCATTGTACTAGCCGGTCTCGACTTTGTAACGTTTATGAGCAAGATGAAACGATCATTAAGAAAGTATGCTACGAAATACTAAATTTGGTGTAATACTAAACTGTATATCAATTACTATCATTATTATTTCGATTTTACCAACCAAATGACACCCGCTTAAGGAAACCCTGATTGTGCCACTATTACCGAATCAATTAACGTCTTAATGTATCGTGGGTCATTTTCGTGATTTCGTTCACTCCTTAGTCCTTACCCACCCGTCTTTTGAGAATCAAATGCAATTTCTGTTACAAGAATCACCAATCCTGTCATCTAAAATTCCAGATGGAGTTCCATAGATTAGGAAATGATTAGCCATAAAAAGCTATTAATTAAACGATTGATCACAACCTCCAACCAAACACAATCAGACACAAATCCACTCGATCACCACTTTGTATCGGTTATAGCAAAGAGATACCCTTCTGGTCCAGACTCCACAGTTTTTTTAAAAAGGAAAGTTCCTCTGCTACTTGCCTTCTCCCCAAAATCAGCCCACTCAGCTTTGTTTGCGACCCTGACGGCCATTTTCTCGCCAATTTGCTCATTGGTTCTCGTCGCTATTTCCGTCTCTACTAGGCAAAATCCTTGCCCTCCACGCTTCCACCGAGGACGAGAAGAGTCACTCTTTTGACTGACTCTCTCTCCCACTTTTCTCTCTGTCGACTACAACAGACTCTGTTTGTCGTCTCTTTTCTATAAAAACACACAATGCCGCTCACCGTTCTCTTCCAAGCCCCTTAGAAAGAGAACTTTGAGCAACCCATTTGCGAGGAAGAGCTCAGCCATGGAAAATTTCGATTCACCAAAGCAAGGGTTTCTAGCCGCTCTTCTCTCTACCTATTCGTCGTCTTTTTCTTCGTTCTCTTCATGGTCAGGTGCCAATGACTTGTTTCTCCTGAGACCCATTTTCCTACATGGGCTTTCGGGTTCATTGCACCTGGTTTTGTTGCTCGCCTTGTTCTTCTGGTTCCTGAGGAGTAAATTCAGGGTTGGTGATGATCCTGGTGGCGGCTCCATTGAAGGTTCGTCAGGTAAGCACAGGCGGGGTTTGTGTTATAACCTGACTGTGCTCTGTTCTCTGGGTGTTTCGTTGTTCAATCTCGGGTTTTGTCTGTTCAGTTACTTCTATTGGTATAGGAATGGGCGGTTGGAAGATGATGAGTTTGTGACCCTATTGGATTTGATTCTTCGAACTTGTTCTTGGGGTGGGCTTAGTGTTTTTCTGCACACCCAATTTGCAAATTCAGTCGAGACAAAGTTCCCATTTTCTTTGAGGGTTTGGTGGGGGTTTTATTTAGCAGTCTCCTGTTATTGCCTTGTTGTGGACCTTGTTCTCTACAGCAATCTCCAACCCTATTCACAGATACCAAGTTTGGTTTCTGATGCGGTCTCTGTGTTCTTTGGTCTGTTCCTCTGTTATGTTGGCTTCTTCAGAAGCATAAGTGGGAATAATACACTTCTTGAAGAGCCTCTCTTGGGTCAAGAGTCTAGCTTAGGTAATGGTTTAGAGCCAAAAGTTTCCAGAGGGGATGACACTGTCACTCCTTATTCAGATGCTGGTGTTCTTGGTCTTTTTTCTTTCTCCTGGATGGGTTCTCTAATTGCTCTTGGCAATAAGAAAGCTCTAGACCTTGAGGATGTTCCTCAGCTTTATAAAGATGATAGTGTTGTTGGGGCATTCGCATCTCTCAAGGAAAGGATTGAATCTGATGGTGGATCTGTTAGTGAAGTCACAGCTTTCAAGCTTGCTAAGGCATTGTTCTTTACAGCTTGGAAAGAGATCCTGTTGACGGCTTTTCTAGCCCTGTCGTACACTGCAGCATCTTATGTTGGTCCATATCTCATAGACTCTTTTGTTCAGTGCCTGAGTGGGCAAGGGGATTATAGGAATCAAGGGTATGTCCTGGCTTCTGTGTTTTTGGTTGGCAAGATTGTTGAGTGCATCACCCAAAGGCAATGGTTCTTTAAGTTGCAGCAGATTGGCATGAGAATGCGTGCAGCAGTGGTTGCGATGATCTACAACAAAGGGTTGAGCCTCTCGTGTCAGTCGAAGCAGGGCCAAACTAGTGGAGAGATCATCAACATCATGACGGTAGATGCTGAGAGAATCGGTGACTTCGCTTGGTACATGCATGATCCATGGCTGGTTATTTTGCAAGTTAGCCTAGCTTTGTTCATACTGTACAGGAATTTGGGGCTTGCTTCTATAGCAACTCTGATTGCCACTATAGTTGTAATGTTGCTGAATTTTCCTTTGGGAAGATTGCAAGAGGGATATCAGGACAAGCTGATGAAGTCCAAAGACAAAAGAATGAAGGCAACGTCTGAGATTTTGAGGAACATGAGAATTCTGAAGCTGCAGGCTTGGGAGATGAAGTTCCTGTCCAAGATTATTGAGCTGCGGAAGACAGAGGCAGGATGGTTGAAACGATATGTTTACTCTTCAGCTTTGATTAGTTTTGTCTTCTGGGGTGCCCCTACTTTTGTCTCTGTCATCACCTTTGGTACCTGCATGCTTATGGGCATCCCATTGGAGTCTGGGAAAATCCTATCAGCTCTTGCAACCTTCAGGGTTCTTCAGGAACCCATCTACAATCTTCCTGACACCATTTCAATGTTGGTTCAGATGAAGGTTTCGGTTGACAGGATTGTAGCTTTCTTGCGTCTCGATGATCTGCCAGATGATGTTGTGAAGAGGCTTCCAAGAGAGGCTTCTGATACTGCTATTGAGATTGTTGATGGAAGTTTCTCTTGGGATTCATCTTCACCAAACCCCACTTTGAGAGATGTGAACCTGAAGGTGGACCGTGGGATGAAGGTTGCAGTTTGTGGTACTGTTGGTTCAGGCAAATCAAGTTTGCTCTCCTGCATTCTGGGAGAGGTACCAAAGATATCCGGCACCATCGGGCTGTGTGGGACAAGGGCTTATGTTTCTCAGTCACCTTGGATACAGAGTGGCAAGATTCAGGACAACATTTTGTTTGGCCAAGAGATGGACAAAGAAAAGTACGACCGAGTACTGGAAGCTTGTGCACTGAAGAAGGACCTGGAGCTCTTTTCATTTGGTGATCAAACAGGGATTGGTGAGAGAGGTATCAATCTGAGTGGAGGACAGAAGCAGAGAATTCAGATTGCTCGTGCCCTCTACCAAGATGCCGACATCTACTTGTTTGATGATCCTTTCAGTGCTGTGGATGCTCATACTGGATCTCATTTGTTTAAGGTGAATCAAGCACGTTTCCATCTTCTGTTCTTATTCATTTGTTCTTCAACGAAACTTATCTTCTTTCTTCATATTGCAACAGGAAGTCTTGCTGGGACATTTGAGTTCCAAAACTGTGGTGTATGTCACACATCAAGTTGAATTCTTACCCGTTGCAGATCTAATTTTGGTGAGTACCTAATGACACTTTCCCCTTGATTATGCATTGTTGTTTCTTCAATTCATGAAAGAAAAAAGACTCAAATGCATTTGTAACTTTTGGTGGCATAGGTATTGAAAGATGGAAGGATAACTCAGGCTGGAAAGTACAGTGACATTCTGAACTCAGGATCAGATTTTATGGAGCTTGTTGGTGCACATAAGGCCGCTTTGTCTGCGATAGATTCCAAAGCTTCGGAATCTGAGAATGGAAGCACTGTCAGTAAAGAAAATGGCGACATGAGCAACAGCAACGGGATTGAGCAGAAAGATGGAGACAAGGTATTGCAAAATGGTAAAGAAGAAGAGACAGGCGGGCCACAGGGTCAGCTTGTTCAAGAAGAAGAGAGGGAGAAAGGAAGAGTTGGATTTTCAGTCTACTGGCAGTATCTCACCACAGCATATGGAGGAGCTCTTGCACCACTGGCAGTGCTTGCACATTCCATGTTTCAAATCCTACAGATTGGCAGCAACTATTGGATGGCTTGGGCAACACCAGTATCAGCGGATGAGGAACCACCTGTTCCTCCAATGACACTGATAGCTGTATACGTAGTTTTGGCTGTTGCAAGCTCTCTGTGCATCCTAGGAAGATCCACAATCCTTGCAGCCATAGCTTACAAAACCGCAACCCTGCTCTTCAACAAGATGCATATGTCCATTTTCCGCGCTCCCATGTCATTTTTCGACTCAACGCCTAGTGGCAGGATACTCAATCGAGTAAGTTGGTTGACCATTTTTTTTTCATGCTAACTGAATTATGTTGGTTACTGCATACTAAAAACCATGCGTTTATATTGAGCTTTTGCCTATGCTTATAACAGGCTTCCACTGACCAAAGTGCTGTGGATCAGCAAATTCCTTACCAACTTGGCGCAACTGCCTTCTCCATAATACAACTTCTGGGAATCATTGCAGTGATGTCTCAAGTGGCATGGCAAGTTTTTATCGTATTTATTCCTGTTATTGCTATCAGCATCTGGTATCAGGTAGGCTTAATGTTAATCCCTTAATTATTCTTTGTCGATCAAATGTTATTATCGTGTACTAAGTCGAATGTTTAATCACATTTCTGCTTATTTGCAGCAATACTACATACCAGCAGCTAGAGAACTCTCACGGCTTATTGGAGTGTGCAAAGCTCCAGTGATCCAACATTTTGCTGAAACAATTTCAGGCACAAGCACCATAAGGAGCTTTGATCAACAACCAAGATTCAAAGAGACCTCTATGAAACTTACAGATGCATATTCCCGCCCCAAGTTTCATACTGCTGGAGCAATGGAATGGCTTTGTGTTCGCTTGGACTTTTTCTCTTCTATTACATTTGCCTTCTCTTTGTTTTTCTTGATCTCTTTCCCTGGAATAGATCCATGTAAGTACCTTCTCTCTTCATCTTCCCTTTGCTATTATATTTCTTCATAAAGAGTATAACCATTGAAACTGATATGTTGCATTGTCTTTTGGGTTTCTCCCCTCCAACAGCCCTTGCTGGCTTAGCGGTGACATATGGACTCAATCTAAACATGATTCAAGCTTGGGTGATATGGAATATCTGTAATCTGGAGAACAAAATCATATCAGTAGAGAGAATCCTTCAGTACATTTCTATTCCAAGCGAGCCTCCTCTTGTAATAGAAGAGAGCAAACCTGACCCTTCTTGGCCGTCACATGGAGAAGTTGTGATTGATGGGCTGCAGGTACAAATTTCCGCCCTTATTTCACCATCCTTTCTCTCTTAGAAGTTCACCTTCAGACTCGCATTCCGAAACATTTTTGCGCATGTTGCAGGTTCGATATGCTCCACATTTGCCACTTGTGTTGAGAGGTCTTACCTGCACATTTGAAGGAGGAAAGAAAACAGGAATTGTGGGCAGAACGGGCAGTGGTAAATCAACCCTTATACAGACACTTTTCAGGATTGTGGATCCAACAGCTGGGCGGATCACCATCGATGGCGTCGACATCTCATCAATTGGACTCCACGATTTGCGGTCAAGGCTCAGCATTATACCTCAAGATCCAACCATGTTTGAAGGGACTGTAAGAAGCAACCTGGACCCTCTTGAGGAATATTCTGATGAGCAGATTTGGGAGGTTAGTTCTTTTTCCTTTTTTTGCTCTAATTTGCCCTCTCTTGAGTTTATGTGTTAATCCTCCTCTTGTGTCTGAACTATGACAAATGCTAGGCTCTGGATAAGTGCCAACTTGGAGATGAAGTTAGGAAGAAGGAGAAAAAGCTGGATTCTGCAGGTTGGTTTTTATGTTTGTTTTTGTGTTCGACATAAAAGGTTTTGCCTACTGACACTGTAAAAAGTAAAGCTAAAATATGATTTCAATTGCTGGTTTGCAGTTACTGAGAATGGAGAGAACTGGAGTATGGGGCAGAGACAGTTAGTATGTCTTGGCCGTGTTCTGTTGAAAAAGAGCAAAGTGTTGGTTCTGGATGAAGCTACTGCCTCAGTAGATACAGCCACTGATAATCTGATTCAGCAAACACTTAGACAACACTTCTTCGATTGCACAGTTATCACCATTGCCCATCGAATAACATCCGTTCTTGATAGTGACATGGTTCTTCTGCTCAGTCACGGTGAGTTTATCTGGACTCTACCCATTTACTTGGTTCGTATCAGGAAAAAAAGACATCAGATTGCTGATGATGTAGTATCGTCGTTTTTGTGTCACCAGGCTTGATTGAGGAATATGATACACCAGCAAGATTGTTGGAGAACAAGTCGTCCTCGTTTGCTCAACTTGTAGCAGAGTACAGTGAGAGGTCGAAAGAACAGTATTGACCCAACCAAAGCTGCTGAAAAGACCATCTACTGACTGCAGATAGCCATAAGTTGTGCCTGCTCTGCTGGTGATGATGATGATGATGATGAAAATGTTGGCAATGCTGTAGTAATGAAGGGGAGAGTTTTGGGAGTTACGGTTAGGCACGAGTTTCTTCCCACTTAAGTTGCTGCATCTTAAGATGTTGCAGCTGTTATCTGTATCCTAGTGAAACACTGAATAACATGCTTGACAACTATTTCTGAGTTATTTCCCTCTCCTCTTTTCGCCCTGGTTAAACCTCTGACAACCTGACAGATTCTGGCGGACAAACTAAATTAAATTTTTGGCCTATCTTGACAGATTCTGGTGGACAAACTAAGTTGTTGATGATCTTTCTTATTCTAAACTGACATAGCTTGTCTTCCATCAAGGGAATGGCATCAGAGGAAGTCGATTTTCAAAATTTGCAACAAATACCTTTGAGAGGTTAACGAGGCAAATAAAAAGATGCAGATGCACTGAGTACTTACCTCCTTACTCAACCCCTTAAGCACTGTCGTCTATACTAGTTGCAGATTCGCAGCAAGGATTCCCACGATATCACTAAGTAGCCACATTTGCAAGATCAAATGATAAAACCAAGATTGTTGGGTAGTTGCAGTATCTTCACCAATGGTTCCTGAACTCCCATCTGAACTTAAGATGGACCTGTTCTCATATCAGTGGAAAATCAACTCCTATCTCAGACTCTCTAAATAGAATCAATCTACAGGCCGCTGTGTCGTTTAAAATTGCTGGACCGACCGACCAGTTTGCAGACTAATACCACCAGTTATGAGTCACTGAACTAACTCATTTCCATGACACCCATAAGCACTTTTCCTTCGGAGAAAACAATATCATCCTCTAACATCACAAACATACCACTGTGAAGCAAGAAAACATACCATTAAAGATGTCAAACTCTCCTCCTTCTAGTATCTCAACAGAACAATTTTACAACACATCTGAATTTCGCTTTATATGAGTAGAAGATAAGTGCTCTGCTAGCAACTACTTCTGTCCAACTTTTACCATCACACCTGGACAGATGAAAGCAAAGGAATTGGGAAACAAGACTAACGCTCACTTGTATGTAACGGGTGAACAACATAAACCACAACTTAGGTTTCAAAAGCTTCCCCGTCTGCTCTCCTTTAATCATATACCATCATGGCGACCTTTGTAACTGCCCGGTGTCTGGAATAGGAAAAATCAAACCAGAATTAGACCCAAAGAAGCAATAGGACTGACAGAATGCCATAAGGCAGTGTTCTCAAGTTATTTTGATAAGAACCTTAATTTCAAAAGGCCAGTGAGCAAGCAACTCTCTAGTGGCAGGCTAAAGGAAGCCCTTGAACTGAAAATCAGATTCTTAATTTACCTCCATTAGAAGCAAAATTCGTATTTGGTGCAGAACTTTGAAGTTGCACTGGAATTTCAAACAACCAACACCTGATCAGAGACCGAGGGCAACTCACTTAACAATCTTTCTCATCAAATAACACCCTCAAAGGTATTTTATTCAAGTACCACCAGAGCAAAACAACAAACGTGCTAACCAGAGGTAGCTGGTCTGGCCTTCTGTTAAACAACAACATGGGGATAGCATTTCCGCGGCACTTCCTTTACGTAAGAGTTTTAGCAACCTGCAATGAAGTGGAAAAATTGAATGCCAGCTGCTGATTAAAATTGAATTTTCCTCTACGTTAGTAGAAGGAAAAATAACATAGGGGCATAAAACTTTTGTTGTATGTGCAATCACAATTTTCCTTGCAAGACTTCAACTACTTCACTTTCGGTTCTGACATAAGTGATGAGATACAAGCAATAGAAGTGCCATCAAGACAGAAAAAATGCTCATTACATGCAAGAATTGAGCTCCCTCCAAGAAGATTTCCATAGACCAAGCATCAACGATAACCCAACATTTAAAGCATAACATGAAAAGAAGTCTACATACTGCATTCTGAAAGAGGAGCAAACACTACGGCAACCTTACAAGACACCCTGCCTAGTACTAAGGGTGTCTTCTTAGTAGTGTTTATAGGCATTTACTTCGATCACAAAACAATCGTAATAATGTCACAATTTCAATATCCACTTTGAGGAATCACCAATTGAGTAATCCACTGGAAAGTGGAAACAAAAAAGAAAGATGATGTGATCATTTAGGACTTCCACTCTGCGAAACAGTAGAGTAGAAAAGCAGCAAATTTTGAGGTGGATAGAAGGGCAACTGATGGAACACAAACATTCCCATCTCATTTGTGTTAGAACTGGGCATCACTTTAAGTAAGCAAAACATGTTTTAAGGACTGCCAATCCATAGCTTACAGTCCCCACCATGATTGTGATTTGAGGGAAGGATACTAGAACAAATCCACGAACAACTGATCATCTCAATTCAATTATAAGCCAAATTCATACGCAACTTTTCGCACCCATAGTTTTGATATAGAGGGGCAGCTGGAATCAGTAGATGATAATATCTAAAAGTTCCCTTTTGGACAAAAAAGGTGACTGGAAGCTGGAATCAATAACTGATAATATCTCAAAGTTCTAATTAATGGCTCCATTTAGGACAGTGGAAAAACAGTTTCATATACAGAAATCACTTAATCTGGAGCAACTGATATGACTAAACAATCATCTAAATGTAGGTACCATACCACTTTTTGATTGTCCTGTTTCGTGTTGAACATCCAAAAGTGCCCTGTAAACTACTCCATTTTACAGCACTGTCAAGCTTGGAACGTGGAAAGGAGAGGTCATTCCATGACTAGAGCTAACTGGACGGTGGAGCAAACTCAACAACTCAAAACACAATTCCTTCGGGAACCCCAACCACAAAAATAGAGAACCACCACAATGTGCAGCAAAAAGATCAACTACTACCTCAATTCTAGGACAGCAGCAAATTGTAACTTGGACAGGATCAAGGCTAAGCAAAGCTGCTGTTTGCACCAATATATTCGTCAATACAGAATTGCCAAAAGTGAACATTTCTAAGAGTTTGGAGAGTGATACTCAATAGGTATCAACAATAAATGGCAAGGCAATAAGATCAAAAGACAACAGTTACATGAGGCATCAAGTAAAAAAGCTGAACTTCCAAAAATAACAGCCATCAAAAGCAACCATTTTACATAGTGCAGCTCTGGGAGAACTTCAACACATGTAAGATCCAATTTCTTTACTTTGCAGAAAAAACTCGACTCAATGAAAACAATATTTCATTTCATCATCTGCTATATTTGAACAGAAGGGAACAGTAAGGTTGTTAGCACCACCTTGATACCAATAATATCAGAACATAAGGTTGTCTTCCAAAATTCTAATGTAAACTAGCTTGTAAGGCAACAGTATCGTAAATGGAACAGGATCCAGGCTAGCAAAGCTGTGCATTTTAAGACGCCAACAGACTGAACAGAGCTATCAATGAAGAATTACCAAAAATTAACAGTCTTGCTAGGGAGACGGTAAAGTGATTCTCAATAGGTACCAGCAATAATTGCAGGGCGCCAAGATCAAAGATAGCAAAGCTGTCTTTTAAGAAGTAACCATTTAAGAGTTACAGCTCGAGAGTTCCAAAAAATGTAGGGCCTAATCTCTTACTTGGAAGAAAAAGATGCCGATTTTATGAATTTCAGTCCATCATATGCTATAAATGAACCAATAGGAAATCATTAGAAACACCATAACACTTACAAAATCATATCAGCATCCTTCTTCCTGACTTCATAGTGTAAACTAGCTTAGAGGGCAACAAAAACCAACTTGTAACAGAATCAGACCATAATCCTTCCAATTTAGATATGCCTCCAGAATCAGACTAGCTTTAGAATGCAGCAAAACTAGAGAACATGTGTCTCTTGAATCAAAATTATTTAATTGAATGGAGAAAAAAAGGAACACATGATTGAGTACAGTTCAATGATTTTAACTTTGCAAAATCAAGAGACAACTCAGTATTAAATCCAAATGCCTCAGTTCCACATGGCCAAACAGAAATTTGGGGCAGAAGAGCAACTGCGACTATTGATAGCTCTCTTCTAGGACCCCACTTTATCATGTTAAAGCTTCTTGACTTTAAGACGGGGCAAGATCAACCACCATTTGTACAAAGGGACTGAACTATAGGGAGTGAATTGATTTATAATCGATTGTAGGAACTGTTTCTCCATAGGCATCGTGTGCTAATTAAAGAATCATAGAGAAAATAGTAGGATGGGGGCAAAAGAGCAACCAGGACTAGTCATAGTTCCCATCTAGGACCCCATTATCAAGCTTTAGAGTCATAAAAAATCAAAGATGGGGCAGAAGGGCAACTAAGCGTAATCATGGTTCTCTTTTAGGACCCTATAAGAATATATATCAAAGAACAAATCACAATGACAAACAAGGCAGAAGAGCAACTCTGACTAGCAGAATTCTCTTCTAGGACCTCATTGCCATGAATATTAGAGAATCATGGACTGATGGACAAACCGATTTGGGCAGAAGAGCAGCTGTGACTAGTCATAGCTCTCTTCTAGGACCCACTTTTTCATGTTAAAGCTTCTTGACTCTAAGACGGGGCAAGATCAACCACCATTTGTACAAATGGTGGTTGATCTATAGGGAGTGAATTGATTTATAGTCACCATATGCTAATTAAAGAACCATAGAGAAAATGGTAGGATGAGGGCAAAAGAGCAACCAGGACTAGTCATAGTTCCCATCTAGGACCACATTATCAAGCTTTAGAGTCATAAAAAATCAAAGATGGGGCAGAAGGGCAACTAAGCCTAATCATGGTTCTCTTTTAGGACCCTATAAGCATATATATCAAAGAACTAATCACAATGACAAACAAGGCAGAATAGCAACCCTGACGAACAGAATTCTCTTCTTGGACCTCATTGCCATGCACATTAGAGAATCATGGACTGATGGACAAACCGACATTTGGGCAGAAGAGCAGCTGTGACTAGTCATAGCTCTCTTCTAGGACCCCACTTTTTCATGTTAAAGCTTCTTGACTCTAAGACGGGGCAAGATCAACCACCATTTGTACAAAGGGACTGAACTATATGGAGTGAATTTATTTATAATCGATCGATGAACTGTTTCTCCATAAACATTATACAAAAGTATCCCAACAGGCAACATGTTAACTCATAGATCTTATTGTCACCGTATGCTAATCAAAGAACCATAGAGAAAATGGTAGGATGGGTGCAGAAGAGCAACCAGGATTAGTCATAGTTCCCATCTAGGACCCCATTATCAAAAATGGGGCAGAAGGGCAACTAAGCCTAATCATGGTTCTCTTTTAGGACCCTATAAGCATGTATATCAAAGAACTAATCACAATGACAAACAAGGCAGAAGAGCAACTCTCACTAGCAGAATTCTCTTCTAGGACCTTATTGCCATGCACATTAGAGAATCATGGACTGATGGACAAACCGACATTTGGGCAGAAGAGCAGCTACGACTAGTCACAACTCTCTTCTAGGAACCCGCTTTATCATGTTAAAGCTTCTTGGCATTAAGACGGAGCAAGAGCAAACGTGTGTAAAATGGGACTCAACTATACGGACTGAAGTTTTTTTATAAATCGATTGGTAGGAACTAGGAACATTCACCTCACTGTTTCTCAACATAGACACTATACGAACCGACGTGATCAATTGTGTGTACAAAGAGGGACTAAACATTCAATGCAACGGGACTGTCTCGAAATCATGTATCACCAAGATCAGAGCGATTTTTCAGAGAGGACAGGAAAGCTCTCGAGAAGACCCATCGTAATCGGAAACGGTAGGTCTGAAAAATACCTCACATGGCCATATCCGCTGCTGCTATATATCGTCGTCGACTTCGACCCTCCCATTTCTTCGTCGGTTCCGATTTAAACTTGTAGAATCCATGGGCAACTACTTACAGGCAGCGACCAACAGCGAATTAATGGGTTTCCCGAAATCATCTTTTCCCTTTGGCTTCCTCAAAACCCTACTTTCGATGATCGCCGAGGCAACATGAGAAAACTCAAGCAGGCGGTAGAGAAACTTGAAACCCTAGATAGAAGGAAAGAGTGCGTGACTTTACTTACTTGCTTCCCTTTGCTCCCATTCTTGGAGAGAGATGATGAAGACGTTGACGGGTGGAGGGAAAATGAACAAGAGAGCTTCAGTTGGTATTTATAGATCAAGGCCGAGCTATGAAGGCGGTTAGCTAGGACGCGTTTCCGCTTTTATAGCGTTATTTAGCCGTTAGACACGTTTCGAACGCGCTTCAGACACGTTTCGAACGCGTTTCAGACCCGTGTTTCCTGCTGGAATTTTTTACGATAAAAATAAGTCGGCTGGATAACAATACCAGCCCAACAAGAAAAAAGATGGTCCATCGGAATATAGCCCAATAGTTATACCCTCTGCAGCCCAAACGAATAAAAGACCATTAACTACACGTATTGCCAAATACACAATTTTTGGGTTTAAAGCGAGGCCCAATATCCCTATGGCTCTTAATTGAGCCCAATTTTAGATTTTTTTTTTATGGCAGCCTAATGGTATGAGCAGGCACTGTTGAATTCGTATGAACTACAAGACTTGGGTTTTTTTTTTTTATGGCAGAGCAGAACCTCTTTTATTGGTTTTTTTTTTTGTCAAACATCTTTTTACATAACTTGTTTCTCTATAAAGTTAAATGGAAGGGAAATTTACGACATATTTGGGGTTTTATATTTAGATAGGATTGAAGTTTGTTAATAATATTTGGGATAATCGAAATACTGATAAATATCGAAACATAAACTAGTGAGTATTTTTAGGGATGGCAATGGGTCGGGTTTTGTCAAACCCAAATCCATGGGTTTATCCGTGAAATAAACCCGGGGTAAAATTCACTGGGTTTGAAAAACTCAAACCCAACCCAACCCGCTGGGTATCCGTGGGTTCATGGGTACCCACGGATTTTTGTCGTAAAAAATTTACAATAACAAGTTCCTATCAAAATTAAAGTCAAATATCAATCTCTCAATACAAATTATCCATATATAAAACACCATTCTAGAAAATTCAAGCAAATCACAAATTAACTATACAAATTGTTCAACACTAATCTAGAAAACTCAAGAAAATTGAAGCAAATCACAAATTATCCATAAATAACATGATTAACTGAAAAGCTTCTTCCTTTCAATTAAGTTTCTTCACTCTCCACTCGATGACATTAGGAATGGCAATGGGGCAGGTCCGGGGCGGGTTTCTTGGTACCCAGACCCGCCCCGTGGCAGGTCGGGTCCAGGTCGGGTAATTAATCAAGGGTCGCGGGTCGGGACAGGTCGACCCAATGGGTATGCAAATTATATTAAAAATATTATAAATATTCGTTATTTTTATTATAAGACTAAGAAAACAAACAATATTATGACAATTGCAGTTAAATTATTGGAGAAATTGAGATTTTTACTAATTTACAACTTTCTTTTAGCTAAAATATGATGCAATAAAAGGAAAATACTAAGTGATTTGACTAAGATTACATGTAAATTAGACAAGAACGGGTCGAGAATGGGGCGGGTCAGGGCAGGTCGGGTCGATGAGACTACCTATACCCGCCCCGCCCCGAAACAGGTCAAACAGGTCGGGTAACACGGGTCAGGTCGAAATTGCCATCCCTAGATGACATCAACTTCATTCTACACAATTTGAAAGAAAAAATTAGACATGTCTCTACAAACATAAATAAGATTATTGTTTAGAATATTAAATATACCGAGAAAATTAACTATATGGGTGTGAGCGGGTACCCATGGGTCGGGTTTACCTAAACCCAAACTCAACCCAGTGAATAGTGAACGGGTTTAAACCCAAACCCGGTCCAAAACCCGTCAACACGAATTTTACCCGCGTTGATCGGGTTGGGTCGGGTGGGTACCCGTGGGTTCGGGTTTTGTTGCCATCCCTAAGTAAGGTTGTCAAACCGATTTATACCGTTGTGCCGGTTTGGCAAGTGGAATGGTACGACCGGTGGTATAACCAGTTTGTGCCGATTCATGCCGGTCTAAAAAAATGTGAAAATAATTAATATCCAATGTATTTAATCATATATAAAACATATTTGTGGACAATTTAGTTACAATCCAACAAATATCATCAACTTTTAACTATTGCATTCATAAAATGAATAATAAATTATCATTTTTATTCATTAAAATGATGTCATTTTACTTAAAATGCGTAAGTCGATCATACCAATCATACCAGTGGTGTCATGCCGGTTTCATGACCGGCACAAGTTGAACCAGGTTCAATCGGGTGGCATGCCACCGGCATGACAACCATGAAGTAGTATTAACCTCGTCCTTTGCTTTTGAAGAAAACAGAATCGCCTACAGATGCCTCAATATCTCCAAAAGGGCAAATGGCAGCAATTTCATTATCCTTATGGCTTCCAATTCGGCAACCGGAGATGAACATGAATGCGAGTGAATGAATGAGCAAATTGGCTTCCGTACAATTCAAATAAACAAATTCGAAGAACTGTTGTCGGCCTTCCTCCAGTCTACCACTGAGAGGAGAGGGAGCAACCACCAGCTCCGCCGCCACCTCGGCCGCAACTGCCAGCCATCCAACCACTTGGACGAAGACCCTTTTTGTCTTCCTCCGCAGGCCCCAGCTGCCTCTTTCTAGAGAAAGGAAATAACCCCTCTCCTTTTCCGCTCCCACTCTTCATTCCCCCCCGTTTCACAGTCTATCAAGACCAAAAAAAGGTTTCTTCAAGAGCCTATAAGTTCGAAGATATTTGTCTTTGGCAGTTGCTTGTTTGTGCCGTTAACTCAACCAATTCGATTTCCCCCAATACTCCATTTTTGCTTGGGTTGAAGTTTCGGAGGTTCTGGGTTTGGACGGCTAGTCGAGGCGAGGGCAGGCTCGCCAATGGAGATTGCATTCGAGTCCTCAATTCTGGGCCGACCCGTGTCCGTTTCAGGGACAAAGGTCTCATCTTTGCTGCGTTACAATCGGATTTCAAAGCTACCGTGCAATGTCTCTCGCAAGAATTATCACTACCCGGCTCCGCTTTCCTCAAATTTTGTCAAGCCGTGCAGTTGCGGAACTGCTTTGAGTAATTCAAGTGTTCAGAGAACCCGCGTGTTTGAGAGAGTGATAGCTAGTTCGAGCTTGCTAGGGAAAAATGGTGGAGACAGGGTTACCGAAGGTAATGTTGCCCCGGATGTAAACTTGGAAACGATCATGGTGCTCTTGAAAAGGGGTGTTATTTTGGGCGCAATGGTCTGTGGGATATTCATGTTTGGATACAAACGGGTGTTTGCGGCCGAAGGAGTGGCGAATCCGGGCTATGGAGTTAGTGGGCAAAATATTTTGTTGCTGAGGAACTCTTGGCCTAGGCTGCAGATGCTCCTTACTGTTATCAAAGAGCAGGGTTTGATATTGGCTGCACTTTTGGGTTTATCTGCATTTTTCTCTATGGCTGAGACTT
This sequence comes from Linum trigynum, assembly GCA_964030455.1. Classification (NCBI taxonomy): domain Eukaryota; kingdom Viridiplantae; phylum Streptophyta; class Magnoliopsida; order Malpighiales; family Linaceae; genus Linum; species Linum trigynum. The sequence goes on along the minus strand of OZ034817.1, from coordinate 55,702,600 downwards.
CCATAACCACGCTGTGGCCATGGAAGGTATGTTTTCTATAGCTCAAGAATTGGGATGATCTACTTTTGCAGAAATGCATTGGTTTTGTAATTAATTTGTTGAATTTGACTAGTGAATGACAATTATGTTTATTAAGCTTGTGGGACTTGATTACTCCAGCTCAGTGTTCTCTTTTACCACTATGGTTCTTTCAGTTGGAAATCTCTGTGAACTTGTCAGGTACGTGAACTGGCAGAAAAAGAGACTGATGATGGCGGTGTCTTCAAAATGCTTCGCAAAGATGTCACTCGGTTTCTGACCACTATTCTTATAGGCACAACGTAGTACTCTTTCCTAACTGCTGTTTCTATTTGTGTTCAAAATTCCTTTTCTAACCGGTAATTCTATATGTGCTCTTAGTGTTGTCAATATTGCGGCCACTGCACTGGTCACTGAGGCAGCCACAACGATATTTGGCGAAGCTGGTGTCAGCGCGGCCACTGGAGTGATGACTGTATGTAAAACGAACTCTCTCTCTCTGCATTATATTCCTAGTGACTGATATCCTCTGAACTATCTAATTTGGCTTAAATATTAGGTGGCTATATTGCTGCTCACTGAGATTACTCCCAAGAGTATAGCCGTTCATAATGCCACAGAGGTTGTTAGGTTTGTGGTAAGTACACAGACGATTGCAGAAACATGTTCCTGCTCTTTTATTGCTAACTCAGTTGTCTAAGTTAGTGTTGTCTATAATGCATGTAGGTCAGGCCAGTGGCTTGGCTTTCACTGATTCTCTATCCTGTGGGCAGAGTTGTCACTTACTTGTCAATGGGAATGCTGAAAATGCTTGGTTTGAAAGGGATAAGGTGAGTTCCGTCCTGCTTCTTGACATCCTCGTAATTTCTGCGGCCTTCCTTTTCATAAATTCTTATGCATTGCCATGTGTTTTTGATTTGTTTGTTTTCATATTATTCATATTATTGTTTCATGACGAATGCCCCAACTCTTATCCACACTGGAAGAGAGGTGGTGAAGTTTGGGTGTCTGAATGAGCCATTAATGCTAGGTGAAACATGAGCATGGTCCGAGTGGGCATGTTTTGGATCCATATGATGCACCTTATTTTCAAGTTTCTTGCTCTGTCTATTGGATAGACTGGTCACTGTCTCTAGGGTCAAGGCGAGTCAGTTGCGAGATTTATTTGCGATTTCTATAGCTATTTTCTTATTCTTCTTGGTCACTTTGTCTTCCATGGTATTTTGATTCCTATTTCCTAGAGGAATGATACTTGGACATTCTTATGAAGAAACTTTTCTGTCATTGACTGAAAAAGATTATGTCGTGCATGGGTCTGTCAGAATATTTTTTTAGAGTTAGTTGGAAACAGTTATGTGCCAGCATTCGTTGTTATCCACTGTGTAGTAAGCAGTAACTGCCCCTGTCTGATTCGAATTATAGAATTTCTATAGTTACGCACTCCATAATGCGCAGAATAAACTGATGAATAATACTCTTATCTGTGCATCCTCTTATCCTCTCCCTTTTCAGTTTTATTTTCTGTTGTCCTACATACCTATTCCCCAAATCTAATTTTGTGATAATGTTCAGCGAACCATATGTGACTGAGGATGAGTTAAAGCTGATGCTGCGAGGTGCAGAACTAAGCGGCGCAATAGAGGAGGAAGAGCAGGTGAACGATTCTGTCAATTTATTCCTACTTATGTGTGAGCACCATATGGATGATCTGTGTATACTCATATGCGTGGTAAAATCTGCATCCACTTTGTCTGAAAACAATACTCTTCGTTAACCTAATGTTTTTGGTCCTATTTGCAAAAAAATCTTTATGAAATGGCAAATGGGTATAGGTGCTTTTTCTCTCAAATGAAGAATATAAACTTCTGATGCAGGATATGATTGAGAATGTGCTGGAGATTAAAGATACACATGTAAGAGAAGTGATGACACCTCTTGTTGATGTTGTTGCAATTGATGCAAGTGCAACACTCATTGATTTTCATGAAATGTGGGTGACACATCAATATTCAAGGTAAGCAAATGTGTGTATCGGTCTCTGATTCTGCATAAAGTCTTACATACTAAGCTCCGGTTTCTCTCGGCATTTTCAGGGTACCTGTTTTTGAACAGCGTGTGGACAACATTGTGGGTATTGCCTATGCAATGGATCTGCTGGATTATGTGCAGAAGGTTGGGCAGTATCTGCTTCCTGTCACCCCCTTTTCAAAGTTGCTGTAGTCTGTTTATTGATCATGAAAAAATCTCATAACCTGCAGAATGATCATCTGTTTAATTTTGAAGGGTGAGCTACTAGAAAGCACCATCGTGGGGGACATGGCTCATAAACCTGCATATTTTGTACCAGGTAAACTTGGCTCATGTACTGTGGTTATATTTGACGAAATGAAAATCTAAATCCAATGGTAAAAAAAACTCAAGATCCCTTTTGTGCTTGTCTTTCTGTTGGTTCCAATGGAATGTCAAGAATTTATTTTCTGCCATAATGAGTGCATTAGTCAGATCTAGTCACTAAGCCCCAATTGCACTAAGTAGTTCAGTTCTGCTTATCGTTTTTATTTTCTTTTATATATAAGCTTTAGTTTCTTCCTATTCTTTGATTTTCTAATTCTATCTGAATCAGACCATTCTGAACTTTCTGATGGAACTAATTTTGTTTTTTGTTCTCATCAACTCTCTTGCGGGAACTTTTGATGTTCTAGATTCCCGAGAATACTGAGCTTAGAGAATTTGAAGTATAGGTAACTTATCAATCGAGGTCTAGAAATACATCAATATGAAGGACATTACTCGTTTCACTGGATTTTGTTACATGCTCCTTCCCTATTTTGTTTGTTCTTGTCAAAATAGTAAAATATACTTCTACCGAGAAAATAAAAATAAAATATACTATCCACTGGATAAACTGCTCAAACCTAGCGGTCCAATTGAAAAGCTTCATGATTGCCAGTTCAATCTGCTGAACATATTATGTTTCAGTAGTGAAGGATGGCTTAGCTTCAGTGCTATACTTGTTTTTCATATTGTGGGAAGTCGTGTGGGAGAAGATTCAATCCTTGAATTTTGTTTTGATATCAAAGGTTGCTTGCTGTTGTTTTGTTGGTCTTCATCATAATTTTGTTGCTGACGAAGTATGCATTTCTTCTGCAGATTCAATGTCCGTCTGGAATCTTCTCAGAGAATTCCGGATCAGGAAGGTTCACATGGCTGTTGTCCTTAATGAATATGGCGGTACTGTGGGAGTATGTACTAACTTGACCTCATTGCATATTTCAGAAATACAATTCTCCATTTCATTATGGATGACAAGTAAAACTAATTGACTGTCCATTTACTCTGCGTGATTGGAGATAGGTAATTAATCGTGGTTAGACATTGACAAAAGAGAAACTGGGTCCTACTTGCTAGGGAATATAGTGATAGTTAATAGACGAAACACCCAGTAATGACTCGAAGTGTGTGTACTTGGTGGAGGTTGCTGCGGAGATAATTTTGGATTTAAATATTAGGCCCAAGAGTTGGAAAGGAAACGTTAAGCAATGTTGGCCACTTCGTGCAGAAACTAATTATTTTTGTCTATTCACCTTGTTCCTTATTAGATGTCATAACATGATACAATTTGTTTCAGAAGGCTAACTCTACTTTAAAGCGCGTATTAGTAGTGAATAATGGTGCCTTGATGCGTCTAAATGATGACTATTCTAATTTGTTGATTAGTCATTCAATAGAAAAGGAGGTTTGTATTTAATATCTGAAAGGGATGCAGATATCTCATGGGGCATGCATTCTCTAAACAATCTTGGACAATCTCAAATGCAATTTTCACATTTCATGTAGACAACCACATGGACAATATACCCACTTGTTTATTTATTGTATTCTATTATATGACTTATCTTTTTTCTTATTTATTTTTCTAATATAGTTGGTAACCCTTGAAGATGTTGTTGAAGAGATTGTTGGTGAGATCTTTGATGAAAATGATTCAAAGGTAAACATCAGGCATTTGTGTGCATTCTGATAGCCCTATGTGGCTATGTCTGCTCGTTCATGCACATGTCTCTTATCCAATTGTTGGTACATATGAACTCATGGTACAATTTTGAACCTTTTGTTTTGATACTGAGTAAATACTATACCCCAGTTTTCGACATGCTTATAATGGTTAATGTCACGTTTTTTTCTAAGAGAATCCTAGTTGTATTGCTCACGTGCTTCTTTTTCTGGTGAATATGCTCATGTGTTTGAATCATAGCTGGAGTTGATCATTGACAATGTAATTCTATCACAGGAGGAGATACAGAAGAAAACTGGATATATAGTAATGCGAGCAGAGGGAGTGTACGATGTTGATGCCAATACATCAATTGATCAACTCTCTGAAGATCTAAACATCAAAATGCCAGAGGTATGTCATGAATGGTTTGATTTAGTTAAGGGTAATGGAGTACATACGCTTATGGCAGCTTAGAGTTGTCCGTGCTATTATGAAGATTTCAATGGTTAGCAACTCAACTTGCACATTTGATTAACCTGAAGTGTAGGTCTTTTTTTCCTCCAATTTATTAAGCATATTACATGCATAAACAAACACTTACAGTATCTCATTAAAGTTTATTTTACAAGGTTTGTGAGCGGAACATGGCATTACTCTATGATTTATGCAGGAAAACAGTTGTTCTAATTAGTAACATGAGCAGAATTTCAACACAATATGCTTTTTATTTTGTGTGTGTTAATTGCATTACAGTCTTGAAGCTTAATGTCATCTAGTCTGGTCACACGCCTTTTCATTCATTTCATTGATGTCTTTCTCAAGGAACTCAAAAAACACTCAGCAACCTTCACATACACCTTTTGGTTTTAACTTGTAAGTTGTACCTGGTCTTCAGAAATGGTTGCAGATGCTTGAAGAACATCATATAAGCTCAACTTTTGTAGTCCTACTCCAATACTTCTTTTTCTGTGTTGTAGGGTCATCAGTATGAGACAGTATCAGGTTTTATATGTGAAGCATTTGGATACATCCCAAGGACAGGTGAGAGCATCAAAGTGGTTCTTGACAAGTCGAATGAAGAAGATGAGGATACGGAGGGCAAGTCTGAAAGAGAACTGAATGAGAAGCATCTAATATACAAGCTTGAGGTATGACTAAGGAAGCTTTGTCTTTTGAACCTCTGTTGTCTTGAATGAAAGCCTTGCTTAGGGTGTGGTATGGAACAAACTAAAGATGAGAAATTTTGATGGTTGAATAATTTTCTGGAAAATAGTTTTGCATCTTAGTTTTGGTTGACAGCATAAAAGGCAATAGTTTGGTCAGTCTTTCATCAATCAAGTTAAAGATTCTTGACGCCATTGTAACTGTTGGTTTGTGCATGGTTGTCAAACATGCTTAAGATCAATCTGTATTAAAGTTTTTTGCTAAAATCTTACAAATTGCGAAGATGAACGATCTCAGGAAATGCCCATATGATCCCATAATTTTGTATAGCATACAGAGAGCACTCAAGTATTACAATGAATGATTTATTACCTTAACCACTCATATTTTCAACCTGCATAGCTACTTTAGCATTCAATAATGAACTCGTCCACTGTAATCCTAAGCCTCTTTTCTTGGGGAGAAATGGACACTTTGCATTTATTGTTTCATCTCTGTCGTAATGGCATGCAAAACTGATCTTGTTTCTTCAAGAAAAAGGACTCATTTGTAAAGTCGTGTCCAATATTATATGTTGCATTTCCTGCATAGGAAGTATATAGAGAGAAGGGCAGGAGAGGCTATATTTTATGGTGAGCTCAGTTATAGACCAATGCAGTTATACGTTGTTGTATGTGTTCCTTTCATTTAGATATTAGCTGGAAATGCGCGAAAAGTCGGTGCAGTTCGGTTTGAAAGGATACACAATAGCGAGGAGGCTGTGGAGGCCAAAGAAGTAGGTCGCATGATTCCAAAGTTCAGGAAGAGGAAGTGGAGCAGCAGCGGAGAAGAGTCTGATTACGAGGAGGATTCGTTACAAGTGAGACCTGTGCATGCTCTTTCTGATTCCAATGTAATGGCTGAACGTGAAGAAGAAGAAGATGATCATGCTGAGAATCCCAGTAGACATTAGAAATTAGATAACTATCCTCTCTCTTTCTGCACCCTCCATGTTTCTTATATTTCTTGGGGTTGAGGTTTCTTTTTTGTGCGCTGGTTTTTACAGTTCCCAGTGAAAGAGGCCACTAAAGAAAAACACACTTTAGAAACACCAGCAGCAGGAAACAAAGACAAATGCTGAGGAACTCTACTTGTAAAAATTTTTAAAAAAAAAGTTTCAGAGATGAAGAGAGGTATCAACTTCTGATTCATCAAAGTAGTTGTATTGAGTTTGCATCATCAGGAGATTTGCAGAGCGCAGATTTGCCAAATCTGGGTTCTCTCTGACTTGAAGATCAAAGTGACATTGTCCCTTCATTTGTTTCTGAGATGAAATCAATAGCTGCTGCTTAGATGGAAAGAGAAGTTCAGGCTGAGAAAAGTTGTTCGGTGGCTCGTAAACAACCATGGCGGTGGCTACTGGTTTCACCTGCTGCTCTGCTTCAGCGAAGAACCGGAAGAGCTCACGTTGTTGCCTCATCTCCCTGGCTCGCTCTAGCTGCCGGAACCTTTCCTGGAGCAAGGCAATGGAAGAAGAGTGCATGATTGTTGCAGTGGGTTCATAGCTCTGCTGCCTGTCCATTGAATGAACTGTGATATGGGTTTGGTGCAAGAATTGATTGATTGATGGCAGAAACAAAGGTTGGAAGGAAAGTAGGCAAGTTATGTTTGCAATGCTTGGCTTGTGAAATACTGAAATAGCCATGTTTGTTACTATATATAGGGCATGACAGGGTGTGATAATTGGGTTTGATCAGTGGTGGTGTTGGATTCTGAATGACGTATGAGAGAGGTGGAGGGGAAAAGCAGATTCGGCAGCCGAGTCACTAAGTCCAAAGAGGAAAAGCCATGGATGGATGTGGCTAACCTCAAAGAAAGAAAGGAAGAGGGAAGCCAGCAAAGTTTGGTGGATGCGGGAAAGTGGCAGATGGACTTCCTTTCTTCCTTTCCTTGCTTGAATTACAAGGTAAAAAATAAAAATAAGAAGCAGTCCAAGGAAAGGAATAATGGAATGTAGCAGTTGGAAGGGCATTAGGAGTGGGAATCAAAAGGGTGTGTTGGGCGAATTCTACTGTCGCCTTTTGTGTCCACAAGATAGAGGTTCCTCCCCTCGTTTCTTGGGTTTTCAGTTCTTTCCTCCTTCTTGTAGTTCATTTACAATTTTTTTTTCAGCAAGAAGTAAAATATTTACTGTTATCATTTTAGATTTGCAAAACTCTCTCTTTTGCAACTATTAATAGTGGATTAGTGGGAGGCTTTCTGGGCTCTGGCTATTTTCGGTATTATTTTGAGTGCTTGAAGATATAACTTGGAGTTCGAATTTTGCAATTGGTCGACCAGCATATGGAGATCCTCCGGGGTTACCATTTCTTTTCTGGGTTGGGGGGCTCATCCCTTGTGCTAGTTTTTGAGCCACGTCCAATCGGGTATCAGGTAGAGGAGTCCCATTGATGCTCGACCAATAGGGACTGGAAGTTTAGAATATGCTCGATCGATAGAGAGGGGAGGTTTAGTCAGTTGGGTCTTCCTTCCTATCATCTTTAACCCTCGGCTCCCAGAGAGTTCTATACCCTAGGTTTCGGCTTTGTTGAGGTGATGAAAGACTCATAATAACCCCTTGAGTCATCTGTAATGTCTCAATTCTTCACCTTCTAGTCACTTGCTTATGCTAAAGTAACCGATTTTAGTGCACATAATATATAATTGTGGAAACTAAAAGTACTTCTGGTGCTGGCCTGTATGGCTCGAGAATCCTATTTGTACTCGATGAACTGGTCAAATTATGCAATTCTGATGCATGTTATCAACAACGACGTGTTATCAACAACGACGTGTCAACACTTCTTTCTTACAGAATTGGGAGACTTGGGATTAACTCAATTGTAACTCTTTTTCATATTATCTAATGAAAATTGAATCCTTGGCCAAACAAACTGAAAGATTAAAAAAGGAAAAACCTTTTGATTAGTGGAATATTGATGGAATGGGGATGTGGAAGACAGGACAAAGCCTCCAACAGGGAATAACTTTAGAACTTGCTGAATGCTCTCTTCCTCTTTCTCTGTCCTTTTGTATCATTAAAATATTCTAAGTGCATTTAGCTATAATCGATAAAGATATGTTGGCGATTCTACCCATGAAAGGATTATTGTTATTATTATTAGTATTCTGATTATGATTATTATTGTTATTGTTATTGTTGTTGTCGTAGCCAATTGGTTAATAATGTGGAGAGCATATGATCATATGTACCTTCCATTAGAACTATATAGCCAGTTAGTTGTCAGTCATTACCTACATCTCGCCATTTGCAGACTCCATTCATCTGCAATTTTGTTCACGTGTAATAACTAATAAGTTTTATGGTGACAAGGCCGTCGCTAAAATGGTTAACGTGTTTTTAATCGTTTATGGTTCGAAATTGGCCTTATGTTGAGGTTTACTTGAGGGTGCTCTTTCGACATTGTAAGATAAACGGATAACTTAGTATTTGTGATTATTATATCGTCATTAGTTAACCATCTTCGTTTAGTAGTTTTTCCACCACATTCCCAGTTTATATATATTCTTTGTGTACGCAGATTTGTCGAGTTTGTTGTTGTCTTCTTTTACAACTTGTTGAGATATGCTAAGAGCTCAGGAAATTAAATTTTCAATTGTATTTCTTATGTATGGAATGAAAAAAGGTAGAAACATCATAGTCGCTTTGGCCGAGTGGTTAAGGCGTGTGCCTGCTAAGTACATGGGGTTTCCCCGCGAGAGTTCGAATCTCTCAGGCGACGAAAGTAAGTCATATTTTAACAATCTAAAAGAAAAGTTTGAAATGAATTTCCATGAGAAATGGAATCTTATAAAAAATATAAATTTATAGATATGGAATGAGTAAAATCAAAATTTATTATTATTATTATTATTATTATTATTTTATCACTTCCCTATTACTTTTTTTTCTCTCTACATCTCACTATCTCTTTTCAAAAGAAATACAGTTATTTATTAAATACAATTCATTTTCATATCTTTTTAATTTATTATTATTATTATTATTATTATTATTTTATCACTTCCCTATTACTTTTTTTTCTCTCTACATCTCACTATCTCTTTTCAAAAGAAATACAGTTATTTATTAAATACAATTCATTTTCATATCTAAAAAGATATGAAATGATATTAGTGGATAGGGGTGTACATGGGTCCGGTGGTCCGGGTTTAGTCATTTTAATCACCCGACCAATGCACTACGGTTTATGAAATATTAAACCCAAACCAATCAAAAATATTTTAACCCTACGGTTTGTTTCTAATTGGGTTGGGTCGGGTTGGCGATATTTTTAAGTAAAAACTCAAGTCAACACAAAATATGTAATTATTCTACACTAAAAAATGTTTTATAACTAATTAAAATTTCAAATGAATAATCAAAATTCACAAATGTTGTTTGAATTTTATTAAAATATGATTACTTCAACATATTTCTAGTTTTTTTCACAACATTTGTTGAAATGGGCTTAAAAAATTATAAACTAACGTCCATAATATGTTATTCTATTAAAATTGTACACAAGAAAAAAGATTACATGAATCATAGCTATATTAAACTTATGTCTAAACTTTAAGCCGAAAAATGCATTAGATTAGGGAGACCATGAGAGAAAAACATGGCGAAATATCTTAATTTTCTCATAAGTATCACTATATGCACAATAAATATTTTTTGGCTACGAACTCATACCAATAGTTGGAACACGGGTTGGATCGGGTTCTACGGGTTTTGTAATCCAAAATCCAAACTCAACCCAAAAGAGGCGGGTTGTACAAAAGAAAACCCTCACCCAACCCAAAATCTTCGTTTTAGCGATAAATACGGGTAGGCTGGGTCGGGTTGGAAGGGTGGGTCGGTTTGCGGGTGTGTTTGTTCACCCAGTGGAGACGATAGGGTCGGTCTATAAATGTTCCTTCCTTTTGCCGCATTTCGCTAAAGGGTTGAAGGGAGATAGTGCATCAAGTTGTTCGCACGGGGCAAGTTGATCCTCTTCCCCATGGATCCTAGATGAGGGAACCCTAGGAGAGATGCTTACTCCAACTATCGTCAATGTACGATCTATACTAGATCTGACCAACTGCCCATCTTACCTCCTTTACGTTCCTGACAACCCATCTTTCTCTCAGTAGAGTCTTTCAGTGACATGTTTGAACATGAAGTAGATTATCATATTCCTAAAATTCAATGCAAAATAGAAAATTTTACCACTCGCGAAGTGTAGAAATTCTTTTTGGGTATTAAATATCAATAACTAGATGGTTTCAATTATGGATTTTATATCATTCTTTTATTTCTTCTCAAATATTTGAAGTTTGCACAATCTCATCATACCATGTGGTTAATCAATTGATAATATTAGTGGTTGTGAAAATCATTCAAACACAAGAATTTAGCAGTCAAAATGCGTTTATACCATGCAAGAACAAACTGGTCCATATAATTTGAAGTATTGGGAGACGCCTAGTATGAATTTCACATCATAATTTCTCAATTTTTACGCAAATTCTCAATCCAGTCAATCTCGATATAATTCATATTTGTTAACTACAATTAATGTTCCTTGAATGGAACATCATATGTAACTCGTTAGTCATTACTCTGTCATACGCACTTTTTCTTTCAACGTGGATGAACCGAGAAAGAATTGGAGATTGTTTCTTAGTACACTCTGAGATTTATGCAATGGTACTACTACCACATCTTTATTTCAAATTTCCCTCCGCAATCCATGGGGAAGCGGAAGACATTGCAGAAAAAGGAAGAGCGTGCCACAACAAAGATAACCACTGTAGGCTCTGCCTCTTCCTCTCTACTCTGTTTTCCTCTGTTTTTTTTTGGCGTCGAGCAGTTTGGATCAAAGTGGCATGGAACCATCCCACAGTAACAGCAGCTTGAACAAAAGGGTTCTGTCATTTTGCTCTGTGGAAGCTAGCTGTGAACAAAGTGACCCCAAAAATCTCTCCCCCAGTTCCCCTGTCCTTTTAGACCTTTTTTTTTTTTCTTCTGAAAGTTCATTTTAGTGGGTGGGAAGGAGGGCGCGTGCTTAAAGAGGGAAAAGATGGAACAAAAGCTACTTCCCGCCTTTAGCTTTATCTTGTAGCTAGGGGAATGTCTCCACCTGCATGGCTGCTATATGGAGCCTATACCAGTGTAGTTGGAATAGCAAATGGGGACACGAACACAGACATTCCTTTCCCTCTTTAAATCTTCTCGTTTATTGATCCCTAGAAGGTTTTGTGATCCCCAATGTGAATCACTACTACTAGTTCATTCTTCTTCCACAATTTGCTATGCCCTTTTGGCCCCTCAATTGCCCTTCTTCCACATGTTCCTTTTGGTTTCAATATTCTTTTATTTGTAGTGAGAGAGAGAGAGAGAGAGAGAGAGAGAGAGAGAGTGAGAGAGAGAGAGAGAGAGAGAATGATGATGGTGTACTCTGTTTTGGACTTTTGGTGTTGGGTATGATAATGGAACTTACTTTCTCTCTGTTTTTTTCTTGTTTGGAAGTTTGCTTGTTTATCCCTTGGTAGATGAACCTATAGCTACATGTATTGATCCCACCTCAATGCCAATGCACTTTTGATTTTGGGTGGGATGGAACAACAAATTTTAGTTTGAGGGGTTAATTGATGCATTGTAATTAGCGGTGTTAATAAACCAAACCGCTCATGAATAATTCGGCTTCTGATTCGAGAATAAATCGTTCGACACTCGACTCGTTTTTAATCGAGTCGGTTCGCGAACAAGCCTGTCTGTAAACGAGCTGAGCTCGAGCCTTGACATGTTTAGTTTGATAGGCTCACGAACAAGCTCGAAAGCCTTTAAGTGTTTGTTGTTGGTGTCTTGTGAACCGAGTTCGAACTCGAGTTTGAGCTACAATCGACCTTTTATCACCTAAACTCAATTTTTTGCTCATTAAGATCATTTGGCGAGTTGAGCTCGAGCTTCTATTTTTGTAAACGAGCTGAGCTCGAGCTTACCTATTAAATCTCGTGTTGAATTTGAGCCGAGCTCGAGCTTGAAATTATTCTAACGAGCCGAGCCGAACCATGGTAAAGGTCGGCTCGTTAAATATAGAATACAAATTTTGGTATTTGTGTTTGTGTTTTTTACCATTAAAAAGATAGTCAAAATTTAAAGGAAATGTCACTTACCCCTCTTCTTTTAATGCAAAAATTACTATTCAAAGATAAAACTAAAAAACAGTATAACAATCTCAACAAAATAGTCCGAATACCAACTCTCTCTAACATTTCCATATAACATTTTATGTAAATTTCCACACTATGAAAATTCTACCCAAATCCCCACATCACATTCTCACATTGAGAGTCCAAATGACCCATTAGGTAAAATGACATTACATCTAGATAAATTTATGAATGATTTTATCTTCTTCTCTATCTAATGGATCCTCTTATTCTAAATCATTACTTCCCATTAACAATTGACAAGACCACTTATATGAAACTAAGTATGCAGTTCTGATATGGCATTGTAATTTCCTCCCAAGCCTTGCCATTTTCTTTCTGAGTTGTCTTTTCCTCCCTTTATCATCGTTTCTCATCAACTTTGTGAACTATTGGCCATTTGGAATGCTGCTTTTGTTGTATTGGCAACTTCAGGGGAACAGGAACCAACACCAGTTGACACCAAATCACAGACTTTCCCTTGCTTTCTTTTAGTCCCTTCCTTCGCAAAACTTAAAAGGAAACTTCTTAATTTTCTGATCGCTACTCCACAACATTCTCCTAATTATGACTGGACACTCACCACACTACCAACAACAACAGCTTCAGGATTAGTTGAAGATATATGGCCTTATGTTGTTTGTTCATGTTGTCTATGTATCAATGCAACAGTACGATTGGCAAGTTTTCTGTTCAAACTAGACAGCAAAATAAGCAAAGGACCCATCTTTCTCACAGCATTTGTCACTGAGAAGTTCTGTTCCCTTCTTCCATGGCTTCTAGTGCAGTTCTGTATCCATGAGTTCAAATGTTTCTCCATAATTTCCCTCCGTCTCCAAGCACCAGGCTTTCTTTTTGGGTGGGAGCAGTTGAATAATACCCTGATAGTATTCCCAGTTTCAGGACAACCTCATCCATCTCGAAGGGATGGCAATGGCAGCAATGATTCTCTGCAGCTGATTATATTCTGCCTGTGAAAGTTTCGAGGTGACTATAAACCCTTCTTTCTATCTGTCAACATTTATCAGTCAATTCATGGAACAAGATTGAGAAGGTGCAACCAAAAACTACAAGACAATTCTGTTACAAAAAGGGAAATCTGCACACAAGGTATTTGAGCTTGACTAATGGCCTCCAACGTTTGAATCTTGCTCAACTTGAATTGGCAACATAATATTCTTGACTATTTCTTTTATACTACCTGCCAGATATTCACTAACTCTGTGAAACTTGAAACACATCATCACTATGAAGAGTCTATTTTCAACAGTTCTCTATCACTGTGAACATATTACTTCTGTACTAAAAATACAACATTGCACAATCCACAAGGGGGGGAAAGATACAACAAGCTCTAAAGTATCCAACTACACAAGTTCAGGGTTATAACTGAGCTGCTCAACGCTAAGATGTCTCAAAGAGCTAACCGTTTGCTCATCAGAGGACCGGAGTCTTCCAACCCTAGTATGTACGTTCTCGAATGAAGGACCATTAACCACCTCAGCTACCAAGTCACCTTGCTCCATATCTTGAGAAAAGTTTACAAGTGCCTCTGCAACATTATCTCTCAGGTTCACGTCCTCCGAATGATCTCCCAGCAACCCAATGAGAATCGGAACCGCACCAGCTTCGAGCAGTGCTTCTCGATTGGCCCGATCATAACTAAGCTGACAAATCACCCCGGAGGCACTCCCTTTAACATCCAGATTTCCATGTCTTAAAAGGTCAACCAGAATAGAAATTGCACCAGAGTTTCTAACAATCGAAGCAGAGGGTTCATAAGTGCCGAGATTGCAGAAGACATAAGAGGCAGCAACCTTCGATTCATCGTCACCTTCTCTCAAGATCCTGACCAACTGATCAGCAATGGCGACCGCATTCTCCTCGGCAATGGCTAATATGCATAATGCATCCTCTGCAATCTCTTTACCAATAGGGTCAGGTCCCTGAATCAGCTCAGCATACAGTGGTATAGCCCCAGCCTCAGCTGCCTTCCTAATGAAATTAATGTGTGATGATATGATGCCAAGTGAATTGCCAGCAGTAACTTTCGTTTTACCATTCCCATTCCTAAACAGCTCAATGACTACAGGAATTGCTCCTAGATCGACAAGCATACACCGAGCACGCCTCGAACGACCAAGCAATCCAATGGCCTGACAAGCTCTCTCCCTGGATTTCATCCTACCACATTTAGCCGATTCAATGAGGAACCTAATCCCATTCAACTCGGAAAGCCTCTTTCTGACTTCTTTCAACAATACCAACGCACTAAAAATCTCTAGCAGATAGACCCACTTCTCGTTTCCACTATCTTCTACACAAGAATTCAGCATACCCAAAATGATCTCCAACCCACCATTTCTAGCCACAGTAACACGATTTTCGTCCGCGGAATTAACGAGGCACCAAACGCACTTAATCAGAACCCTTTGAAACCCATCATTGGAAAGAGGCAACAACCTCAACAGACAAGGGATAGCGCCAGAATTACCAATCTCTCTAGCCAAGAAACCCTCACCTCGAAAAGCGATGCGCTTTAAGCAATACACGGCGGCTTCCTTCACTGAATCGGTCGAGCCATTGTTACTGAGAAGAAGTCCGGCCAAAGTTGGTATCGCCCGAGCCAGGATATGCTCCGGCGCATGATCAGAGTAACGGGTCAACTCGATCAAAGCTTTCAATTGCGTGCCCTGGCTTTCCGAGGATGCCGCCACCTGGTAGCGATTCAACAAGAGTTCCCAAACTGGGTCGAATTTTTCTTCGATTTTATCCCGACCCATCAAACGGAGTTCAAGGGGATGGGATTGCTGGGTGAGGAGGCAAGGTATCGGCGGGGTTTCGTGAAGAATTCTAGCGGAATTATTACGAGGAGGAGAAGCAGTCAAGGGATCGTAATAAATGTCAGAAACAGGGGAATTGGGAACCATGGCCGGAGAAAAGCCGGGAGAGAGAAACGATTATAACTGACAAACGCAGAAGGCAAAACGGCCAATCGTAGCAGTCGGTGAGAAGATATTGGGCCGGAGGCGCCAAGGCGAGTATGGTTTATTATGACAATGATTGGGCCGTGGCCTTTTTTAATTTGGATCTTATCTGCCTTTCAGTTGGGCTCATGTACTCGGCCTAATGAAAAAGTGGGAAGAGAGATTTTCTGCCTCTATCCACCTAATTTGTTAACATCAAACCAATGTTGTCATAACCGAACCGGAGCATGACCAGGTAATGCGAATGGCTCGCACTTTAGTGGTCCAACCGACATTAGACCGTTTAAAAACCGTTAGAGAACCGGTACCTAATAAACGTTATCAGTATAAATAATGGACATTTATTAATCAGAGCTCATCTCTTTCCTTCGAAATTGTGAAATGGAAATAAAGATTCAGTTTGAGAGCCCTACGTTTTTTGTTTATTTCAATTTTCAATTTTCTGCAATTTTTTTTATTAAATTTAGTGGTTGAATGGTAAAAACCGGACCAGCGGCTCAATCGGCTCGAACGGTTAACCGCCTCGGCCGCTCGCCAACCGCTACATAAAACCGGAGCGGCTTTTAGACTGTTTCGAGCCGATTTTATGACCGGGTGGCGATTTTACCGGTCGGACCGAGCAGCTCGGCTCGGCTTTAATAACACTGCATCAAACCAATAAGTCTCTAACATATAGTTTTAGCTAAAATGAAATCCTAAAAATCATCGAAAATTCTCCCAATTTCAATAAGAAATTTTAAAAATTACTACTTCCTAGCCAACTTTGAATTAATATATTCTCAAACTATGATTATTGATGATAATTGCAAAATTTAATTCATATTTATAGCGGAATATCTATATCCTATGTTCACCATGGTTGTCACGCCGGCCGGCGTGCCACTGGTTGAACCTGGTTCAACCTGTACCGGTCATAAAACCGGTATGACACCACCGGTATGACCGGCATGATCGATATACGAATCTCTAAGTAAAATGATCTTATATTAGTGAATTTATTTGATAAAAAGTAATTTATTATTTATTTTATGTGTTAAAAAGTTAAATGTTGATGTTATTTGTTGGATTCAAGTACAAATATTTAGTTATTGACGTTAAATGCCGTGCTTAAAATATGAGTATTTGTAAATTATTTGTAATATTAACCGGCATGAACCGGCACAAACCGGTATGTACCACCGGTCGAACCATTCCACTTGCTAAATGGGCACACCGGCACAAACCGGTTTGACAACCTTGATGTTCACTGTCTTCTACTATTGCTTGTTAACTTCTACTTGTTTGTATTCTAGTTTGGCTATTCTATTGTTTGACTTCATAAGTGTTCAGTGAGTGTTTGTAGCTTAAAGACGTGGACAATTAACTGCATTTGTGTTGAAGCTTCTATCTTTTTTTTGTTTGTTATTATCGGCTTAGACCATGTTTATGAGTTGATTTTTTTATTTGATTATGAATAATTATTATTAGTATTATTGTATATTTAGTGATGCATCTGAATTATCGATTAAACATTATTTAGTTTGAAGATTTCTTCATTTTGAGTTTAAGACAATTTGAATTATGTAATCATTTAGAATTCATATTGTAAATCCACCAAACTTGCTTAACCACCTATCAATCTATCATTGAAAATCATCCAACTCATTCACAATATGTGCTTGGGTGGGTGTGACCGTGTGAGTTACTTTCTCGTGCATCCACCACGTAGTGGTTGGTTCCAAACCCACACAACTTCGCATAAAACCACTCTTTGGTCACCCTTTTATTATCGATAGAATATAGATACAATTGTTAGAGTAGTCAAAGAGTAAAGGAAATACCATATTGGTGAGAGAAGGAAAGTGCAAGTTGTTTTTAAGTTTGCTTTCCACTTTAGTTATTGGATAAAGTGGTTAGTGGGCTTTTGGAAAAAGTGTGGGCTATTTAATTTGACATATTAAATCGCAATACGCACTTAGCACTCTGCACGTTTGCGCGACGCGTTTGGATTTGAATTTTTGGCTAATTAATTACCATAATTATTTTAATTAATTAATCCGGATAATTATTTGATTTTGAATTTTTTGAAACGACGTAACCCTTCGGAAGGGAACTGCCGTTTTCACTATAAAAGTCTTCTGCAGCCGAATTTCTGTTCCAACGTTCATCTTCTTCTCCTCGTTTTTCCTTCTCCAAAAACACAAACACATAAGTCAAGGTGCTGCTTTCTGACTTTGATTGGAGGGACTCCTGGGGGTGGTTTGCCTAAATCCTACCAACAACGAAGTAGTGGGGGCAAATAAACACTCTAAGGAGAGTGATCTAATCACGCCTTCAATCGTTCTCTTCCATACTGTTTCCCTGACAACAATGCTCATTTACAATGACAAAAGCATTTGTGCAGTGAAGAAGGGAGGTGGAGAACAATATGGTCCCATGATTAGGAGTGTGCAACGGTCCAGTCTAATACGCACAAAAGCAAACAATGGGATCCGTGATCCAGTAGTTCTAAAAATATGAGGACCAAGATTCGGGCAATCAGTTCATTTTGTGCATATTGTTTCGGTCCAAATATCAATTTCGTCCAAAAATCAATTCGGTCTATATTTATTCAAAATTCATAAACTTCATGAGGCTGCACAAGTATCAAAGAGCTTTCCACGATAAAAAAAAACCCTCTTATCAATCGACTCATGCCTCTCCGTCTTTATTTCTTTTTTGTTTTTGCCAATTGTTTGAAAACACTATTATTTTGTATTTATTTCAGTTCCAACCGTATATTTGACCCCAGCTTGTTGGGGTTTGATTTTACATTTCGATTTAGGACATTGACTTTGATTCTTTGTGATACGAGTGAGCTAATGATAAAAAACCAGTATATCTATGAAAAAAACATATAAATAGTATTGTTAAGTAGTATCATTCACCATACGTAGAAACGATATAAATTAACCGTGATTGAATAATGAATTAACTATTAAGTGAAACTGAAAGGGGTAATCCAATCAAATAAGACCCACCCAATAGGGGAAAGCAAAAGAAACTAGGGATGACAATTTGAACCCACCCCGTCGGGTATTACCCGACCGGACCTGCGATGGGACATGTATTACCCGACCCGCTGTAGCGCGGGGCGGGACACAGGTATCAACTTCCTACCCGCCTTGCTCCGCCCCGCCCCATTCTTGGCCTGTTGTAGGTCAATTTCTTCCACTAGTTAGCCTTGATTTTTCAACTAAATAGATTCAATTACCCATTATATTATCACCATTATTCAATCATGAAGTCTTTTCCCCTTCGTTTTATCGTAAAAAGTAAATTTTGCTTGTATTTTTTTCAAATAACATGTAAGAGTGAGTCGACTCGCCCCGTCCTGTACCCACACGGATATTACCTGCCCCGTCCCGCCCCATAGTAACGTGGGATGGAAGATATGAGTATTAAAGAACCCATTGCCATCACTAGAAGAACCCAAATCAGTGTCTGCAAGACCGCAACCCAAAAACAACACATCCCGGGAAGGGAAGAAAGTTCCGTTCCGGGGAATGTTCTCTCATCGAATCGGGCAACGACTGTGATTCCCTAGTGAATATTCTTGTTCTTTTGCTGTTTATATTTCAATAACTGAAAGTTAATCGAAAAACTAATCCTTTTTTTAGTTAATCCGAACTAATTAAATATTGGATCCAGAAAGATGCTTCCTTTTCCTAAAAAAATCGTCCTATGATCCTATCCGATGATTCAAAGTTCAGGTACATATGGCTCCCCGAAGACGGCTGTGGAAACCCGATATTGAAATGGGGTTACTTTCAGTTTTGGGTTTCATCGTCAGCAAGCAAAACGGCAGAGTGAGTTTGGTCTTCAGTGACGTGTAGCTTGGCCGAGGATCGGGAGTGGACTAAATGCGTCTTTATTCCCAATTTTGTTTTAGAGAGGGGAACCGGCCACCCAACCAGCGGGACTCGACCGAAATCGCAGCAGCGGAAACCAACAACAAAGGAGTCTGTCTGGGGGAATGCGATTTGAAAAAACAATGGAGTTTGTCGTCTAGGTAAAACATGAGGAAGGGCATCATCCCTCAGCTTGATTCCGTGGAGGCGAAGCTTTTAAGGGTATGGAGAATGAGAGAAATGGAGGAAGGTGAAGGCTGTAGTTGCGCCAACACCCTCTCTGATCTCATCCTTCAGCAATTCCGCATCGCAGTAAAAAGGGTACTACCCTTTTCTCTCTTTCCTTCCATTTCTTCCTGTGTGTCTATTATTCATCCCAGAATTCTGATTGGCAGTAGGGTTGTTGCAATTTGTGTTTTGACCACCCAAGAGTCTCTCTTTGCTTATATAACTGAAACCCTTTTTGTTACAGGGAGCATGGTGCATAGATGCATAGTGAAGCAATAGTAAGGAAACACTCTGCTTCCCTGTAAAAAAAAGAAGTTATGTTCGTTTGCTTGGCAGGCAGTCAACCTCCCATGTCTTCTACCCCTGTGTTTCCTCTTGTTCCTGCTGCTATTCCAGGTTCAGCTTCCTTCTCTTCTCTTTGTTTCTTCCTCTTCATTTGTTTGGAACAAATTAGCCAAGTTAACTCAAGTTCCAACTTCTCCCTACAGCGAAATGTAGAGAATCTGGATCACCACTGCTTGCCACAGAGTTCAGCAACACCAACTTGGTTTCTTCCTTATTTTATGTTCTTAATCTCGTTATTATTTCTTCCTTCTTGTGTGCTCATAGGCATAGCATTTGCAAAATCAATCTTCATCTGTCTTCCAGTTGCAGAGCTGTGACGGCTCGATGAGAATACAACGGATAAAGAAGATGTTTAATGAGGCTCATCTCTCAGTGTCTGCATATGACACTGCCTGGATGGCCATGGTTCCAACTCCTACTTCATCCATTGAAGACTCTCCTTTCTTCCCTCAGTGTGCTAGATGGATACTTGACAACCAACTCAGTGATGGCTCTTGGGGTCTCCCTCTCCCTCGTCGTCATCCATTCTTAACCAAGGATGCTCTCTCCTCTACCTTGGCTTGTATTGTAGCTCTCCAACGTTGGGGCCTTGGTGAACAGCAAGTCACTAAAGGTAATATACAACTTACAATCCTCAATGAGTTCATCAAAATCGAGACTTTACGTTAAAAAAACTGTAATAATTTGAGTTTTTTCAAAATTTTCGTGAAGATTGTATATAAAATCTCATACTATGATGTCAGTGAAAACGAAAATACTGTTTGTAAAAAAAAAAAAAAAATACTGCAATTGGATGGCGTTCACCAGTTGGGACTATAATAAAGTATGCTAAGTTTATAGCATAAGCATAATAATCAATCACTTGTAGTTGTAATAGTTGACTAGGTAGGTAGTTAGGGTCTCATATAGCAACATTATAGCCTATATTTGAAGATTACACAACTCATGTCGTTAGTGAAGTTTATGCACACTCGTTGCTGTGCTGTTGTTGTAGGCCTCCAGTTTCTAGACTGCAATTCTGCTTCCCTAACGGATCAGAAGCAGCATGTGCCTATCGGGTTTGACATAATATTCCCTGGCATGATTGACTATGCAAAAGATTTGGGTTTGAACCTCCCTTTCAAGTCAACTGATGTAGATGCTATGCTAACTAAGAGAAATGTGGAGCTTACAAGGTATACTCCCACACGACCCACACCTAATTTCTTATGCTGATTATGCGTGCATTGTTTCCCGTCATTCTCTCATTTCATTCTCTCTTTTTACATTAGTGTGTTCAGTAGAAACACAGAGGGAAGAAGAGCCTACATGGCATATGTTTCAGAAGGTATCCAACACTTACAAGACTGGGACATGGTCATGAAATATAAGAGGAAAAACGGATCCCTGTTCAATTCACCTTCAACTACTGCGGTTGCTTTTTCTCATCTTCGAGATCCTGATTGCCTTCGCTATCTTTGTGTCCTCTTAGACAAATTCGAGAATGTTGGTCTGTCCTTAACTAAAGTACTCTAAAATCATTGCCCCATCTTGTTTTCCAACATCTACTGAAGGCCACTATTACGTATGTCCTTATTAGCTCCAACAATATATCCACTGGACATACGCAGCCGCCTTCTGATCATCGACACTCTTGATAGTCTGGGAGTTGCTCGGCACTTCACCAATGAAATGAAGATGTTGCTGGACCAGATATACAGGTAAGCAATTATTTACTTCTTGAATGGGACTCGACATAGTCGAGATTCCTTTAAGCACAATCTCGTTGGATTTAGCTTAGCTTTAGTGTTGTTATGTGTGAATTATTTAATGAAATCATGATACACCTATCATTTAAACAGATGCTGGTTGCAGGGGGATGAAGAGATTTTTCTGGATACAACCACTTGTGCCATGGCTTTTAGATTGTTGCGTGTTTATGGATATGATGTCTCTTCAGGTATGTTGTTCAGATGCATGAAACGATGTTGAATTTTTAACTGTCTAACTAGCTGTCATAATATTATCTGCAGATCAGCTATCTCCATTCTCAGAAGATTGTTTCTTCAATTCACTGGAAGGATACTTGAACGATAAGACAGCTGTACTGGAGTTACACAAAGCTTCACAAATAATTTATCCAGAAGAACCTATCCTGGATGAACTAAGTTCTTGGACCATGGACTTCCTGAAACAGGAATTTTGCAATGGTTCAATTTATGTGGACCAGCCTAGTGAAAGTATCAAGGTATGTTGTACTTTGGGGCAGTGCTTGATGGAAGATTAGAGTTCAATAGCATCTGTTATTTCTGGAAAAAAAGTTCTTCCATGGAATATGATTAAAATTTAAGGATAAAAGTCCCCTTCAGAGTATTGCTCCTTTTTGTCTTTTTTGTCTTCTGTTTCTGGAGCAAACCCAGAAAGCACGGTAGAAGGAATCAATTTTCAGTGCTTGGATCAAACTCTATATATGTTACCTTTCATCTCATTTCAGGTGCATGATGCTCTCACATATCCTTACCATGTTGATTTGGATCGCTTAGGCCATAAGAGAAGTATTCACCAGTATAGTAATATAGATAACACTTGGACCTTGAAGACCTCCTATTGGTACTCCTCGTTCCTTTTTCCTCAATCTGAAGTACCACTAGCAGAATTTTACTTCTGCTCACTGTTCTTTGCCTCCTTTTTTGTTCTGGTTGCAAATACTAGTTGTCCAAACATTGGGAACAAAGATTTTATTAAACTGGCAGCTGAAGACTTCAACCTCTGCCAATTGATACAGAAGAAAGAACTCAAGCAACTAGGAAGGTGGGATTCTTGGGTACTTTCCTTCTTCTGTTGTTTGCTAGTTTGCATGGCTTTTTAGAGGTTTATCATAGAACATTATACATACTCAAATGTATGATTGTGTTATCCTATTTTTAAATCTTTCTTTCTGTATCCTGCCCAGTTCTTCTAGAGACGTGTTAGGAGGTGGTTAGCTATTCTTTCTTAGAGGTTCAACTTTAACATCCTCAAGGAACTTAAATTTGTCAACCATGACTGAAAGGTTGCTTGTCATTTATTATTCTTAGGAACTCTGGCTTCATGTAAACAGGTGGATAATTGAGAATAAGTTGGACAAACTATCATTTGCGAGGCAGAAGCTGGGCTATTGCTACTTTTCAGCTGCCACAACTCTCTATGCACCTGAACTATCTGATGCTCGCATCTCGTGGGCCAAAAACGGCGTGCTTACAACAGTTGTGGATGACTTTTTCGATGTTGGAGGTTCCATGGAAGAATTAGTAAACCTTGTTCAGTTACTTGAGAAGTACGTTACCTTCAATTATGTTGTTCTTAGTGCTGCTTATCGTTCTTCTCTTCTATCTGCAGTTTCAGCTAAACTTTGCTGAAATGAATCGCAGGTGGGAAGTGGACGTAAGCACATATTTCTGTTCTGAGCAAGTTGAGATCCTTTTCACAGCGATTCGAGGCTCCATTCATGAGATTGGAAGCATGGCACTGGCACGGCAAGGGCGTGATGTCACCCGTCATATAAATGACATTGTCTGTTGAAAAGATCTTTCACCTCCTTTACTTTCTCAGTTACACTGACCCATTAGGATTCCCCATTGTCAAATACATCTCTTATGTTGGGTGATCGCTTACTTGAACATCAATCTTAGTGAGACAATCTTTCGGTTCATTATGACTGAACAAAATTTCCAGGGACAGGGTAGTATATGGGTATACTTTGACATGGTTCGGGATCTAATCTTTATTTTTACCTTTTGTTAATTTTTACTATTTTAACAGTGGGTGGAATTGGTGAAGTCAATGTTGAAAGAAGCAGAATGGGCAAGGAACAAGTGGGTGCCAACAATGGAGGAATATATGAAGAACGCACGCGTATCATTCGCATTAGGGCCAATTGTTCTTCCGGCTCTTTACTTAGTAGGGCCAAAACTCTCGGAGGAAATGGTGAGTAGTCAGAGTATAATAATCTGTATGAAGGGATGAGCACTTGTGGGCGCCTGCTCAATGACTGGAGAGGATGTCAGGTGACAAAAAATTCTCTCTACATCTCTATTTGTAACTCAGAGGCAAGTATTGTGGGTTTGGGGGATGGTCTCAGACTGGGTTTGCTGTGGTTTCTGCAGAGGGAGTTTGAGCAAGGGAAGGTGAATGCAGTGTCGCTGTTGTTGCTTGAAGGCAACCGGACCTTGGACGATGCCGCGGAAGAGGTGAAAGGAGCAATCGAGAGGGAGAGGAAGCAATTGTTGAAGTTGGTGTTGTTGGAGAGGGAGCAGGGAATGCCAAAATGCTGCAAGCAATTATTTTGGAACATGACAAAGGTTCTTCACCTTTTTTACATGAAGGGCGATGGATTCACTAATGAGGAAATCGTTAATGTAGCCAAATCCATAGTTAATGAACCCATCCACCTTTTTCCTTAAGGGGTAATGATATATGCAATGCACCCGCATCATCTTTAGTGATTGCTTCTGATAGCATTTCATAAAAAAAGGCGATTACTCCATGGTGCCAAACTGCCAATGTGTGCTAGCTAGCCTGATCTTATGTATACTAGGAGTAGTGACCCGATGGTTCTGGAGTTTAAACAGTCTATATAGACTGAATTTGAAATGACTGACTTGGGGAAAATGGGGCACTTCTTAAGTGTTGAAATGCTTCAAGGGTTTGAGGAGTATTCATCTGTCAGCAAAAATACACCAAGGAGATTCTTGAAAGGTTCTCCCGTATGAAAAGTAAATCAGCCATGAACATCTTTGTACCAGGAGCTCGGTTGATAGAAAGTCTGTTGTATCTTGTTGATGCTACACAGTACAAGCAGCTGATAGAAAGTCTGTTGTATCTTACTGCAACGAGACCTGATATCATGTTCTCAATATGCTAGTTGAGTAGATAAATGGAGACACCAACTAGCAGTCATCTTCAAGCTGCAAAGTGGGTACTGAGATACTTGAAAGGGACTGTTGAGTATGAAATCTGGTATGGGAAGGGATTGCAGAGAGAACATAGCAGGATACATAAACAATGATTATTCTGGTGGCACTGATGACAGGAAAAACACTAGCGAATATGTGTTCATTTTGGCAGGTGAAACTGTGAACTAATATCTTTAGCTTTAGAGCAGCAGCCAGTAGTCAGTTTGTCCACCATAGAAGCTGAATTTCTTGTCGCAGCCTGTTGTGGCGCACTTTCTATCTGGTTAAGAATGATTTTGGAGGAAATGAACCGACAGGAAAGTATAGAGGATGGAACTAGCATTCTAACTGATAATAGTTCAACCAGTAAGTTACTGTTAGCTAAGAATCTTGTTCTGCATGGGAGGAGCAAACATATCGATGTCGGATTTCATTTTATCGGGAATGTAACAAAGAAAGGAGTGGTTCAGATGGAGTCTTAGGAACACATGATCCGCTAGTTGATATTATAACCAAGACAGTACAGTTGGAGGAATTTGAGAAGCTGGGAACGTGCAAACTGATTGAGTATTCTGGTGGAGCTAGTGCTGAAGTCTGGTGCTGTTGAAATTTAAAGAACAACAAGGTTGTTGTGTGAGTGTGTTTGCTGTGAGAGTTTCTTTTAATCTGAAACTTTTTTTTTTTCAGTTTAAAGGAGTCTCTGCTTGTCAATAAATAACTAATGCAGTGTTAGAGTGTTAATCATTATATTAGTTACTTCTGGGTCAAGCAACAGTTTTATTCAAACTTGCTGCAGGCTGGGGTACTAGGTTGTTTGTCAGTAGTTGCTGCAGAACAGGATTGGTGGTTACAGGATCAGCTTCTAAGCCTGTTTTCGTGAAGCAGAGGAATCAAGTTAGTACCTGCAACCTGCTTAAGTTATTTATTTCCATTCAATAATATTAGCTAACGTCAACAACAACGGAGTGTGTCTGTTAGCCAAAGCAGCAGGCAGGGCAAGTAATCAATTTTCAGCGCTTGGATCGATCTCTTTCTAATCTACCCTTCATCTCATTTCAGGTGCATGATGCTCTCACATATCCTTATAATGTTGATTTGGATCGCTTAGGCCATAGGAGAAATATCCAGCAGTATAGTAATATAGATAACATTTGGACCTTGAAGACCTCCTATTGGTACCCCCCTCGTTCCTTTTTCCTCAATCTTCAGTACCACTAGAAGAATTTTACTTCTGCTCACTGTGCTTTGCCTCTCTTTGGTTCTGGTTGCGATACTAGTTGTCCAAACATTGGGAACAAAGATTTTCTTGAACTGGCAGCCGAAGACTTCAGCCTCTGCCAGTCGATACAGCAGAAAGAACTCAAGCAACTAGGAAGGTGTGATTCTTGCGTACCTTCCTTCTTCTGTTTGCTGTTTTGCATGGTTGTTGAAAGGTTTATCATAGAAAATGATACATACTCAAATGTATGATTCTGTTATCCTATTATTAAATCTCTCTTTCTGTATCCTGCCAAGTTCTTCTAGAGACGTGTCACGAGGTGGTTAGCTATTCTTTCCTAGAGGTGCAACTTTAACATCCTGCAGGAAACTTAAATTTGTCGCCTATGGCTTCTTGTATACAGGTGGATTATTGATTATAAGTTGGACAAGCTATCATTTGCGAGGCAGGAGCTGGGCTATTGCTACTTTTCAGCTGCCACAATTCTGTATGCACCTGAACTATCTGATGCTCGCATCTCGTGGGCCAAAAACGGTGTGCTTATAACAGTTGTGGATGACTTTTTCGATGTTAGAGGTTCCATGGAAGAATTTGTAAACCTTATTCAGTTGCTTGAGAAGTACGTTACCTTCCATTATGTTTTTCATACTTAATGCTGCTTATCGTTCTTCTTCTCTATCTGCCGTTCCAACTTAATGTTGTTGAAATGAATCGCAGGTGGGAAGTGGATGGAAGCACAGATTTCTGTTCCGAGCAAGTTGAGATCCTTTTCACAGCGATTCGAGGCAGCATTCATGAGATTGGAGGCATGGCATTGGCACGGCAAGCACGTGACGTCAGCCGTCATGTAAATGACATTGTGAGTTGGAAAGCTCTTTCATCTCCTTTACCTTAATACAGGGTAGTATATGGGTATAGTTGGACTTGGTCATGGGTAGGGGTCTAATTTTCATTTTTACCTTTTGGTAATATTAACTATTTGTGACAGTGGGTGGACGTGGTGAAGTCAATGTTTAAAGAAGCAGAATGGTCAAGGTACAAGTTGGTGCCAACAATGGTGGAATATATGAAGTACGCACACGTATCATTAGCATTAGGGCCAATTGTTCTTCCAGCTCTTTACTTAGTAGGGCCAAAAATCTCGGAGGAGATGGTGAGTAGTCCAGAGTATAAGAATCTGTACGAAGGGATGAGCACTTGTGGGCGCCTGCTCAATGACTGGAGAGGAATTCAGGTGACTAATATCTCTCCCTACATTTCTATGCATTACTCAAAGCATGTGTTGTGGGTTTGGGGGAGGGTTTCAGACTTTGGTTTACAATGGTTTTTTGCAGAGGGACTCTGATGAAGGGACGATAAATGCAATGTCGCTGCTGCTGCGTGAAGGTGATCGCAGTTTTGACGACGCGGTGGAAGAGGTGAAGAGAGCAATTGAGAGGGAGAGGAAGCAACTGTTGAGGTTGGTGTTGCTGGAGAGGGACCAGGGAATGCCGAAATGCTGCAAGCAACTGTTTTCGAAGATGGTAAAGGTGCTTCACTTTTTTTACATGAAGGATGATGGATTCACTAATGAGGGAATCGTTGATGTTGCTGAATCCATCATTAATGACACCATCCACCTTTCTCCTTGAGAGGCAATAATACAGGCAATGCGCCTGCGTCATCAGACAATTATATTTGCCATTGTTGTCATCGAAAAATTAATCGGTATTTCTCGAGTTGGATGATAGAATATCTTGAGCTTGCGATGTTGTTGCCTGTGTCGTCGATGGTCAAACTGTGGTTACGAATGATATGGTTCATTGTTGACATTGATGTACTTACCAATAGTACTTCGGTGTCCCATTTGTAAGAATTGTAAGCGCATAAATCTTTCATAATGCAACCATTTCGGAGAAACTTAGAAACAAGAACGTGGAACTTGACAAAGAACGCGATTTTTGGATAATAAAAAGAGATGGAAAGCTTTGCAGGCAGTCAAGATCTTTCATTCGGAACATCCTCGCCACTAGCGAGCACAAATCACATGAACAGATCATTAAAAGCCTTACTCGAGGAGTCATCAGGAAAGGCATCAAATCTAACCTCTACCATGAAATCTCTGTTGATTAGATTAGAAGAGCAGTGTTTGATCCAGAAGCAGATGGGTTTCCAGCAATGTAGCATTGGAGTACTTTTCTACAAGATAGGCTAACGCAGAACGGCGTTTACGTTTGTTGCAACTTACGCTGTAGATAGAAAAGAACACAAAAGAAAATGTAGCGCCTGGATCTCGAGCAATGAATCTCAATCCTTCCATTCAGAAACAGTCAATCAGATAAAAGAAAAAGCTTCAGACAACAAAATGAAGCAAGTTACCACTTCTCGAAAACTGAGCAACAAGTTCGAGCAATATTTTCGAACAAATGGCTAAGGTATTGGTACAATACTCAAAACTATCAAGCTATCAACAGAATTCCACGATGCGTAGAGACATAACGCCAACTAAACGCCTCTACGGGCTCAAAACCAAAATAATCAACCAAACGACGACTTATAATGTGCCAGGCAAAACTACACATGCAAAAATTTCCTTTTCTTTTTTCCCCAGAATCTGCATTGCTTTTGTATCAACTTGAAAATTGTGGCACCCGCGACCAAAAGAACATGCCCCAAATGCAAATAAATATATTATTGAATCCTCATGGTAGTGGCATTACCCCAAATGAATTTGCCTCTTTTCATTTCTTGTTGTTCAGTGGTGTACCATGGCTCTTTCGCAGTGCGTTCAGCCCACGTTTCGGCGGCAGAAACTAAGTTATTCTGTATTCTTTTACAAATGAAGACCGTCTCTCCGTCCACACTGCATCTGTGTAGTGCACTTCTGAAGCCAACAGACCAAAATGCTGCAAACATGCATGTCTGAAGACAAGGCATGTATGTGATTTACCAAGAAAAGGAAGAAGACATAGTATGTTAATCTAGCAGATGCGTCTCCCACTGTGCAAAACATTGAAGAACTACTTGGTGAGAACTATAGGAGAGACGTACCGATGATGCATCACGCATTTTGTTGAACCTGCCGATGTAGTTGGATCAACCAGTCAACATAGCCATTCGTCCCACCTGTCTGGTCCTCCACTAATTTTGTGAGCACCATAAAGCCTTCTCTGGGTTGCTCTCCTTGCCTCACAAGATGACACAGCTGATGGTACGACGGATCGCTCTCCCTTAACTTTTTAAGCAATCCCATTAGCCTTCTTGACATTTCTGTTTCACGCTCCATGAGTGTAACCTGATCAATAACGTGGAATCATATTAGGGTCAGTCAACACCAGGCAATAAGAAGATCAACCATTATTCAATAGGAAGATGAATATTCATCAATGCTTCACGTGACCAGCGACATCCATAAAAAGCTGCAACGCAAATTTTAAATGGATATACTTCAAAGAATAAGGGCGCCAACCATACCCTTGATAGTTCAGCTGCAGCATCCGGCCCCAGTAGATTCATAGCTATATCTGGTGATAGCATTCTTCCAAACCATAGAACAATCTGAAGGCCATCATCATATACATAAAGGCCTCTAGAATCGAGGCTGTCTGCTGTCAGGGGCAACCTCTTCATCACCTTTCTAAACTCATCGGCACTCGCAGATGGCTGCACAAAGAAGGTTGAAACCGAATGTTAAATTCATAAAAAAAGGGTGATATTTAGAAAAATATATGACAAATCAAGGGATGATTTTTCTCTCACCTTTAAGAGATAGTCATCTAGTTGAACTAAGCTGGGATACAAAAGTTTCAATAATTTTTTAACAGGTAAAGCCATCATTGTAAATCCTGCAGCACATCGCTCATCAAGTGGAACATCCGAATATCCTCCTCGGAGCGGTGTTGATTTACAGAGGGCCAATCCATACAATGGTAAGAACTTCAAAGACTCTGGGTATATCAGCCGACCTCCTAACCGATGCTGTACAGCATAAAGATTTCGGTACTCCCTGAGAGCTTTGACAATCCTTAGATGTACGTTACTCCGAACATCCTCCAGTTTACTGGACATGGTTTTCTCAATTGCTGCAATTATTAGAAAGGTCAGAATATTTATCCTTAATGTCGAGGAAAATCCACACAAAAAAAAACAACCGCAAGTACAATTTGCAGTTACCTAGGCGACTAAGCATAGAAACAATAGCACCAGTGTCAGCCTGACGATACATCTCCCCCAAATCTGAGACAACTGGGGCAGCAGCTGTGTGTACTCTTATACGCCTCTCTCCACAAGAAGCAGTATACCTTTAGATAGTTAGTTAAGGAAACACACAACAACTCATCCATTGGTTACCTAGTAAGGGTACACATTTTCTCAAATGGAACTGACAGAATGTCAGCAAATTTAGAGAAAATGAGATGATGATGAATCAAAGCGGCACAATTTTGGTGAAAGGATACAGCAAAGCAACTTGAAAATATACAGTCTGATTTGTCAGTAATGTCTCCTCGAGTGATAACTGCATTGCATATGCCTTGTCACAATCAACGGCTGGAAGAGCCACTAGATCCGTGGACCTTAACATGAAGTTCCCATGGTAGGATGTAAACCTAATTCCTGCATTATACATGAACAAAAGGAAAATGAGCTCTCTGCCCATTCTTAAGTGCAAAACATTCTCAGATTTGGTAGATCTGGCCCTGTTTTAAAAGCAACATCGACCGTTTGATGAGTATACCTTTGCCGCATCTTATGCGCATTACAGCCTCCCATGCAGTTTCTCTAGTGAGGTCTCTGGTCAACTCATGACTCAATTTCTCTGAATGATTAGCAGCTTGGAAACTTGGATAGTAATACAACTGTCCGCCAGTATACTTAGCAAGGGTTCCTGTAGAAAGAAATAAAAACGAAATTATCAATACCGATACAGTGGAAATTGGAGTTCAAGATGTCATTATAAGAACAATCTAATAAAATCATTTACAACTCAGGACCAATCACATGTGGCGTGCATATCATCATTCTTTAGTGATATAAGAAAATAACATAAGATATTTTTTTAAACAGGCTAAAAGTTAGCAGAAGATATATACAATCTGGAAAAGCTTTACTTTCTGATCCATAATTAATAGATAAAAATAAGAGAACATGTACCTATGGAAGCTAAATCACTATACTTGTCACTGAAGGCATAAACATTGACTCCTATCTGGTACTTGGTAAAATCCGCAGCCATTTGTTTGTAAAATGGATCCTCTGGTACACGTAAAGAATACTCCTTATCTGTTCCATATGCGCGTGGATCATCTCCCCGCAATTTCAAGCGACCAACACCGAGAGATGGCATTGTGTTCTGAAATATTAGAAGCTTTCCACCAAGTTGACTCTGCAGAAAAGAAATGAGAGTGCAAATTAATGGAAAGATCATAGAAGTCAGAAGGTGCCAAATGTGGCAAAGAGTAGCACGAAGAACTCAAGCGAAATGAGAGAGCTGAACATGTAAAAGGTCTTATCTGTTTTTAACTTTCAACCACCCAAAAGGAACTCCTCGAGAAAAGTGAAACAATCAAAACAAGACAAATGGAAAAAATAATCTATTGGTTGTCAGGAATCAAAATATCTTTTGTTTGTCATGAGGATTTAACTTACCATGTAGTTTGTTTAAGTTTAAAAAGAAAAACAACAAAATGGGGAAGAGAGTATATTGCCTTTCAGCAATAGGTATCTTTGCTGGACATGAAAATTTAACTAAGCATATAGTTTCTTTCAGTTCAAGAATTTGGATGATTTGCAGAGTTCCAGACTAGAAAGTATAGGCTTTTACACCAAATTGGATGGATGGCATCATAAGTATTTAGATTGAATAGAAAGCTGTTACCAAGGCCTGCATCAACATTTTAAACTAAAGACTTATGATGCCATCCATCCAGGAGGGGCTTATGTAGCCTCTGGATTTCCAACTCCAACAGCTAGCATTGCAATTATTCTGGTCAACCTACCGAAATAAAAGCAACTAAAAGCATGAACATTAATGCCCAATTAAGATTCAAGCGTCTACTATACTGTCTATCCTCAACATCACTCAGCATTTTACTTATTAGTAATGAATTTTCCTGTAGCATCACAAATCTAACATTAAATCCAATCTAATAACGTTTTCTATCAACTCTAAGATCAAACAAAGACATCAGATAGCAGAACTACCCATCAAATAAGAATATTATGGTACTATTGTTTATCAAACTTATATGTGAGATCACAAAGCATGCATACCATAACCATGAATGCAGCTTTCAGAGCCGGACCAAAAGCAGATTCCATATTCAGGTTGTCCTGGAACATTGTGGGCAAGCTATCTAGAAATGCTTCCACCACGGTTCTTGATTCAGACAAATTGACAAGGAGATCATCAGGTAGCGGAATAAAAATGTCATCAAGATCAGAAACGACCATCATCTGAGGCTGTGTCAAGGATGACTGCAAAAAAGGGACACAGTAAGCTAAACTGACTCCTGCAATGGTAGAACAGTCTCATATCCTCGCTATTTCATATGAAAATTCCTCACTTGCCTTCATGTTGTAGAAGTGTACGGTGCTGTCATAAGTGATAAACCCTATCTGTGTTCTGGGAAATCCAGGAAGATCATCCAAACAAGACTTTATAGTCTTCGCTACGACCTACATAAGGAACTTGAAGGTCAATACCAATGTTTTACTTGCAGGGACATGCATGCACAAACCTAAACCCTCAAGAAAGCATGGGGAAATCATAGAGAATAAAATCAGACAGTTCAGTCACATTCCTAGGACGATTAGAAGAACTCACCTCAATCATACCACTTCTGACAGCAGAGATCGATACATCAATGAGGAAGAAGTACAGGGGCGGCATTGGAGGCCGCACCATATACTCAGTAGGAGCAACAAATTCCACACTGCCCTTCGTAAGCTCGGGTCTTTGATCCAGATCAACTCTTCTTCCCGTGGCATCTAGATGGGCAAAATAATCTCCAGGAACTACACAGGATATTTAAGACAGAAATCAGATGAGTTGCTAAACATGAGAAGCATACGGGCAAATACCTAAGGTTCTAGAGCAGAACCAACTAAATGGCTATATTAAGTCTCATTTGATGAGAAGACAGGAGAAGCCATAACCACTACTACTAGAACAAAAAGAAGAAGAAAATACCAAATAGTATTAAGAGCGTGTTTGAGAATATAGTTCATTAAGATCAGTTTTTTTGTTTTAGGCCTACAGTTAGGTACTCCACCCATATGACCTACTTTCCTGGTTCTCTAGATTCAATTTCTCCCATTTTCCAAGCGCCTGCCAGTGCAGCACAGAGTTTTTTTTCCCTCCCTTCAGACAAGATCAGTTCTTTCCCCTTCGTAGTCTATGGTTTCGCTATCCAATACGAATCAGTAAGATTACAAAATGAGCACACCTACATTCTGTCAAATATCAACTCAATCAACCTTGCTTTCTTAGTTCGTCAATAACCCTATAGACTAACCACAAGGAAAAGCGAGCAGGGAAAATTGATAAAAGGATCATACTTCAGAATGGTTCACTCTCCCCATATAGGTTTAAAATCAACATCAAACACTCAGCAACATAGAAATCACATTTAAAACAACAAAAATGCCCCCAAACGCTCAAGGCGAGATCTGTCCTGTAGACATTACTCCGTACAGTACCAAGGCAACAAAAGGATAAGGAGATAATTTATGTTACCATCATTAAGTAGAGCACAGATGTTGCAACGCCACTTCCTCCCAGAATCCGTAAATGTTACGAAGGGATTTACATACGTACGACATCGTCTGCACCGAATTATCCCAGATGAAACGAAGTTTAGTACTGACACCTCCTCCTGTGATAATGTAAATCGCGAAAAGAAAGCACCACAAACTCTCAGTTCTTCACTTAACGAAAGAATATAAATCTTAATATTATCAATTAAGTTACAACACCCACCCCTTGAGGTGCTTGAGCGAGAGGACAAACAACTGCACCGAGAGGCAAATGCCACCGTGAGACTAAAGACTGCGAATTCGGAATAGCATTTGTTGTAAGTCGAAGATATCTTGGATTGCAATTCAATGAATATCCCTCAGGTAATGAATTGGGCTCCACATCACCCTCCAATGGTCTCGGCAGTGACTTAGAGTCAACTCCAGGATCAATTGATCCTGGAACAGACCCAATAGAGAGTGAGCTGAAATCTTCTATCAAACCTTGCATAGCGCCCATAGGAGGCATGGTGCTTGAATGTTGAATTTGGTCCCTGGAATGCAAGCCATATGGAGATGCAACTGGTGGAGCCTGAGCTAGACCACCTTGTTGAGAAAGAAATTGTGGGGATGGAGTTGGTGCAGAAGGCGCATAACCTACAGGCGGAGCTTGAAAGGGTGACTGTACAGGAGGACCTTGTGGAGCTTGAAAAGGTGCATTTGACTGCTTTACATATCCAGGTAAAGGCAGCTGCGAAGAGGCTCCAGCTGCAGGGTAACCTGAAACCGTAGGGGGGAAAGATGGCTGAAAATTTGGCCTTGATGCAGGAAATGATGAATCTATCTGAGGAGTGTTCACACCAGGTGGAGGAGATCCCATAGGCACTCCTGGAATCTGCCCCTGTGGACGAAAGGACAGAGGAGGTGATACTTGACTGGGAGGAGGCTGGAATGGTGGCTGGCCTACCACCGGAGCACGCGCAGGAGGACCTGGTGGCATAGATCCAAATGGTGGAGTTGGGAAGCGGTTGAATGTTCCAGCAGCAGGGGGGCCATATGATGAAGGTGGGGTAGGCAAGGAGGGATCATTGTAACGAGTTGGTGGTGCAGGTCTGAAGGCAGGTGACTCCCCAGAACCTGCAGGTCCAGCGGTCATAGGTGGCGAAGTATTTGGCGGAACAGTTGGCCGCATAGGTCTCAAGTTAGAGGCCTCTGATCCAACCACTGAGCCAGAATTGGAAAATGGGGTCATCGTTGGAGGAGCAGCAGCAAAAGGCGTGGCTGGAAAACTTGGACGGCCAGGATTCTCAGTCCCCATGGCTTTCTGAAAATATGACTTTTACTCGGTACACCTATGCTTCCATCACCTAACCTGCCCAAACAATCAGGAGAGAACGTTTTGACAAACAGATGATTATTCACATTGCCAACGGCAGAGGTTAAATTACCAACAGGATAAGTTTATAAACAATACAAGCCTAGTCCACAATTAACGAACTCATTAAGAAGGGTTCAAACACACTGCAGAGTGCTCAATATCCTAGCTTGAATCACAAGTAACCCCGATACCGGACTCACGGAAAAAAGCCACTGCCTCTGATCAACTACAATGTCAAACAACCACCATCACCAAATTGATAACTGACCCATATATATAGTTATAATAATATGTCAAAACATTATTCACAGCCATCAAACTCGACAATGCATGTGATTTTAAGCACTGAAGCAATCATCTGAAGAGGTCAATAACCGATCTACAGCCTGGAGAGCAACATACTCAAACGCATTCCCTAAACGAGCTTCCCTCCACTTCCAAGTATACAACACCAAGATAAAGCATCCAACTAAAACTCGATTAACTCCACTAAGCATTCTCTATCTGTCCTTGATAACTAGCTGCCTAAGTTCCCAGCAATCCAAAGCAAACGCCAATAACAAAGTTCAATTGTATTATAATCCGAGCAAAACATCGGGAGATCAGCAGCTGAAGAAATCATCGCGTAGCTTCTCCAGCTGCAAGCACCTAGCCTGGCTCATTCACAAGCTCGTAACTCTAAAACAGATAGCGACTGGGCAAGTCATCGGGATGGAATCGAGAGATCAGCAGCCAGAAGAGAGTCACAATCCACCAACCGAGCCAAGTCCGAAGAAGCAAAAGTAGAATTGATTAATTACCTGATCGAACGCGCAAAGGGAGAGAAAAACTTAGGGCCAGCAGGCGAAAATTCGAAAAACCTCAGGAACAGGAATTCGATTTTTCAGAGAGAAGAATTCGGCCAATTCGAGGAGGACGATGATGGCGGTGACGATTTCTTTCTCCCCCTGACTTCGATCTGAAGAAAGTGAACGGGGAAGACAGTGAGAGAGAGAGGGGAGACAGAATAGAGAGAGGGAGAAAGCTGTGAGATTGATTGGATCCGGGGTGAAGGAAGGAAAATTAAAAGAACCCTAGATCCAGAGCGAACCCAACAAGGAACAGCGAAATTTATTTTATTTTTTATACGATAATAATTTAAAATTTGCAATAGAAAAAGGGGAAGGAAGAAGGAAAGGTCGGGGACGAGTCGGAGAGTCGAGAGAAATTTCAGCAAAATTTTAGTTTAATTTATAATCACACAAAAAAAAGAACCCGTTGAAAAGGTTAGAGTGAAAGGGTTAAAAAAAAAAAAAAAAAAAAAAAAACCCGAAACCTCTCCCTATCCTCTCGTTCGTGGATAGTGGAGCGAGGATAGCGCCGTCGTGCGCTTCGCCGTGTGCGCCTCCCCGGTGTTGTGCGCCGATGGGGGTTAACAGCGGTCTCATGGGGTTATTTAACCTCTCCTTTAGGGTTCCACTCCCATGCTCTGTGAATCCCGGATCTGCGTTCAATTGGCTCTGTGTCCTCTGCTCAAAATCGAAATTCAAGTCCGATCTTCGCAAGATGGCGGAAGCGAGGATGGTGGTTTTTGGTGACGCAGATGTGGCGGCAGGTGTGGAACGAAATGAACTGTCTCTCCTGGGGAAAGTGATTGGCCCGGCACCGTCAATCCGCCAGCTTCTCATCACCCTGGGCGGCCTGTGGAACTGCTCCGGTCCTATCTCCGTGCTGCCGGCGGCGGAAGACCTCATTCAGGTCGTTTTCCCTACGAGCTCCGACATGAATCGGGTCTTACGCATGGCCCCATGGATTTTGCCCAAATACCTGGTGAATCTAGCTCCATGGGTAGCGGTTTCCGCCGATGTGGCTGAACAATTGTGGCGGGTGCCGCACTTCCTGCAGTTTTGGGGGGTTCCTGTTCCTTGCTGCTCGAAGAGAATGGCTACACTCCTTGGTGGATACCTGGGGAAAACAGACCCGGGAGAGGTTCACCGTGCGAAAGAGACGGCCGAGATTTACTTATGGGCGAGGGTGTGGTTGGACTCCCGTCTCTCCCTTCCGACATCAGTCCCGGCAGCCCATGAGAAGTCAGGTAAGGGTGACTTCACTGCTGTTGTCAAGTTTGAAAAACTCTCACAGTTCTGCTACTTCTGTGGAGTGCTCGGCCATATTGGCCAACAATGTCCGCGACGGGAGGAACTCTCTGGCAAATCTTCTCCATACAGCCGCCAGTTGATCTCGAAGAAATTCGGCCCCAAGGTCAACGAGAGGAATCTGCTCGGCCGAAGAAACTTCACGTGGGTAAGAACGGGGGCATCCCCTTCTCCATTGCAGGTTCAGCCGAGGCCTTTGCCACTGCTCCAGGCCCCGGATCGTCTGCAAGTCCAGATTCCTGATACTTCAGTTCCTACTGCTGGAGGGTATGGTGGACCTAACCAGGCAAGGGGCAGAGCTGCTGAATCTGATTTGCTGCAGGAGCAGAATGACCTCAAGAAACAGCAACTTGAGGGGCAGTATCCAGTGATTGCAAGTACCAGTGACGAAGCGGTGGAGGCAACCAGCCCTGACTGGTCCCATGGAGATAGATGAGCATATTGGCGTGGAATTGTCGGGGAATAGGCTCCACCCTGACGATTCCTTCCCTCTTTGGAGCTGTGTGTCGCTTCTCGCCCTCGATCATTTGTTTGAGCGAGACTAAGCGAGATGATGATTATGTAAATAAAAAGCTGAATAGACTAGGATTTAATGTGGTTTGCTGCGTATCTCCAGTAGGATTGTCAGGTGGACTTGTAGTTGCCTGTGCTCCATTGATCCAGTGTAGTGTGTTAGGCCAGGATGCATTCTATATTTCTGTGGAGATGCAGCACATGGTTTGGGGCAACATTATCATTTTCTTTGTCCATCTCAGTACCAATGTAAATATCCGTGGTCTTCAATTTAATGAACTCCTCCGTTTGATTTCGTTGTGTGCTTCTGCTGTCCTTGTTTTAGGAGACTTTAACTGTGTGCTCTTTGCCTCGGAGAAGCAGGGTGGAAGACCTCCCTCATTTTCGATGATAGAACAGTTCCAATCTTTCCTAGCCGATTCAGGTTTGCAGGATTTGGGATTTAGAGGGCCTCCGTTCACGTGGTCTAATCGGCAAGGGCTCACTACACATATCCTTGAGCGTTTAGATCGTGGGCTAGGGTCTGATTTACTTATTCAGGATTGGCCTAATATGCAGATTTCGCATCTAACTGATCTTGGTTCTGATCACAGGATGCTTCTGTTTCAGTTGGTTCCTAATGCAGGTAAAGGGAAGGCTAGATTCCACTTTGACGGGAGATGGAGGACGAATGAGGAAGCAAGGAACATAGTTGTGGCTTCGTGGCAGTCTGCCGTGTCCGGGACTCCTCAATTCCAGCTGTTCTCCTTACTCAAAACAGCACGTCATCAACTAGTCGACTGGGCGAAACTCGGCACCACCAACTCGGCCCGAATGATCCGCGAACTCAGGCTGGCCATTGAAGCAGAACGGGATAGATTGAACATTAATTGGGCCAACATCCAGGGTCTCGAATCACAACTGGCAGTAGCATATCGGCAGGAAGAGATATTTTGGAAACAGAAGTCCAAGAATGGCTGGCTGCAGGTGGGAGACTCCAACTCCAAATTTTTCCACGCCTCTACAAATCAAAGAAGGAGGCAGAACCAAATCGATTTGATTAGGGATGAAGATGGATTTATACATGTAGAGGAACCAGCAAAAGGTAATGTGGCAGTAACCTATTTCCAATTCCTTTTTACCTCTAATGGAAATCCGTTTCACTTCCTTGTGGCTGCATTGGGCATAGCACGCAAAGTGACGACTAGACAGAACCTACATCTCCTAGAACAGGTCTCGAGCGAGGAGATTAAAAGGGCAGCATTTGACATTGGCCCCTCTCAGGCACCTGGATCGGACGGATTCACTGCTGCCTTCTTCCAGTCCTATTGGGAGGTTATTGGTAATTCTGTCTGTGTAGCTGCTAGCTCCTTCTTTCGATCGGGTAGATTACTTCATAACTTTAATCATACTCTGCTAACCTTGATCCCCAAGACCCCAAATGCAGATTCTATGAAGCAGATGAGACCAATAGGGTTATGTCAAGTTTTCTATAAGATTATCTCTAAGGTTTTGTCTTCTCGACTGAGTCAGGTACTTCCCTCGGTGGTGAGTGATGCACAAAATGGCTTTGTCAAAGGCAGGGACATTTCGAATAACATACTAATCGCCCAGGAAGTTATGCATTTCCTCAAAACAAAATCACAAGGCAAGGAGAAGTGGATGGCCCTAAAACTAGACATGGAGAAAGCATACGACCGTGTTGAGTGGGGATTTGTGTTTGCAGTCATGGAGGCCTTAGGGTTTGATGCAGGATGGATAAAACTAATCAAAGCGTGTGTCACTTCG
Organism: Linum trigynum; assembly: GCA_964030455.1. Lineage (NCBI taxonomy): Eukaryota > Viridiplantae > Streptophyta > Magnoliopsida > Malpighiales > Linaceae > Linum > Linum trigynum. The sequence continues at coordinate 55,663,139 of OZ034817.1, read as the reverse complement.
ATCACATTCTCTGTTTTGTTAAATGGTCATACCCACGGATATTTCCGCCCTGAACGGGGCATCCGGCGGAAAAAATCCCAAAGTACACTAGTTCTTAAAAAAAATTCCCAAAATACATAAGTTATAAAAAAATTTCCAAAAGTACACATGTTTGAGCATCACCGTTTTAGACAAATTATGCGGAATCAAAAAAAAATTCGCTACGATCGGATAACCGAGCACAAAGTTACGTTGTTTTAAAGTTTGGACGCAGTTCAGTGCTCCACCGTTTTGCTCTCACGGGGTGAAGCAATCACCGTTTTGCTCTCCCACGGTGAAGCAGTCACCGTTTTGCTCTCACGCGGTGAAGCAATCACCGTTTTGCTCTCACGCGGTGAAGCAATCACCGCCCTTCTCTGATGCGGTGAAGGCCCAAACATGTGTAGATAGGGAATTATTTTCATAACATGTGTATTTTGAGAATTTTTTTTAAAAACATGTGTAACTTGGGATTTTTTCCGCATCCGGCAAGGTGACCCACTCTCGCCTCTCCTTTTTGCCATCTATACTGAAGCATTCTGTAGTCTAATCTCAAATGCTATCTCTTCTAATCAGTTACATGGGTTGAAAATTCATTGTTTAGCACCACTAACTTCTCATTTGCTGTTTGCTGATGACACATATCTGTTCTTGAGAGCTTCTTCAACGGAATGCTCACAATTGCTACAGCTTCTTGGCGTCTACGAGGCGGCAAATGGGCAGAAAATTAATCTTCAAAAGTCAAAAGTCTGCTTCAGTGCGAATGTCACAGCTCAGGAAGGCGCGGAATTGGCTGCAAGTTTGGGGATTGAATCTATTGGAGAGCTTGACAAATATCTTGGGTTGCCAGCTCAGATTCACAGATCCAAGGTGCAGACTTTCCGTTTTCTCGAGGATGGATTAAGTAAGCGGATCCAGAACTGGAAGTCAAAGTCCCTCTCTTTGGCGGGGAAAGAAGTGGTGATCAAGGCTGTCGGGTCGGCTACCCCGGTATACGCGATGCTCTCATTCCGTCTTCCTGCTACCACCTGTCGACGTATGAATGGGCAACTATCGAGGTATTGGTGGGCTAGCCAAGACAAAGACAGAGGGATACACTGGATCTCCTGGCCTGCCATCTGTGTCAGCAAATTTCGCGGGGGACTTGGGTTCAGGGACTTCGACCTCTTCAATGTAGCAATGTTGGCAAAGCAAGCTTGGAAGTTACTGGTTTCTCCGTCGTCAACTCTCGCTCAGCTATACAAGGCACGGTATCATCCTGTTTGTGACTTCCTCCATGCACCGATTGGAAATCGACCCTCCTGGGCATGGCAAGGAGTGCTGGAAGGTCGTAAGCTGCTTCACAAGGGATTAAGATGGCAGGTGGGTTGTGGCACATCCATCAGGATCCTTGAAGATCCTTGGTTACCCACCTCTCCACCCTCTGCTCCCACCATTCTCCCAGGTATGTCTCTGCCAAACCCTTTTGTGGCCTTTCTCATTAATCCATTAACCCGCTCGTGGAACCAGGAGCTTCTGCAGATTTATTTTCATCCCGACAGCATTAAATGGATACTCTCCATTCCCATACCGTTGTCGCCGAAGCCTGACCGTCTTATTTGGCACTATTCGGAGACTGGGCAGTATACTGTGAAGTCAGGATATCACTTACTCTCAGACGAACGTGCAGAAATATTCAATTCTCTGCCTCCCCATTTGGATTCTCGGATCTGGAAAGTCCTTTGGAGTCTGCCGGTGCCGCCGAAACTCCGTGTTTTTCTATGGCGGGTTGTGCGTGGCTTTCTTCCATGCATGGCTATCCTTCACTCTAAAACACTAAGTGATACTAACGTTTGCCCTGTGTGCTCTGATGCTGTGGAATCCATATCCCATTGCATGTTTGACTGCAGGGTTGCTCGGGATGTTTGGGAATTGGTAGGCAAAGAACCACTGCGAGCGACATTGGCGGCACTATCGGCGGATGTGGCATGGGCTCAGGTGCTCTCTGCAATGCACTTCAGCAAGTTAGAGATGGCGGAGCTAGTATTTATTTCTTGGCGCATCTGGAAAGGGCGGTGCTGGTCGTGTTATGATAAGATACAATATCTGTCAGGTCCTCTATTTCGGCAGTTTCGACAGCAACAAGAGGAATGGGTAGCAGCCACTTCATCTCCGCAGAATGGTGCAGCTCCCCAGCGGCGCCAGGCCATCGTCCTGGACTTTGTTTCGTGCCCACAGGGTGGGCTGCTTATTCGATTTGATGGCGCAACAAAACAGGACGTAGGTGGCAGCATTGGGTTCGTGGCTTTTTCACAGGCAGGATTGATAACTAGTGCGTACGGTAAGTATTATGTTGGGTTATTTGAGCCTTTTCTACTGGAACTTCTAGCATTACGGGATGCAATGGACTGGTGCTTAATGCAAGGTATTTCTTCTGTTTGTTTCTGTGGGGATTCTCAACTCGTAATCCGTCGAGTATCGGAGGATGTACAGGACCATAATTGTGGAGGGGCGATTCTTGAAGAAATCCGGTTGTTGAAAGCTGCATTTGAACATATTCGTTTTGTTTTCTCTCCTCGTAGAACTAACAGGGCTGCCCATTGCGTGGCGAAAACAGCTCTTGCATCGGCTAATCAGCGTCTGGCTGATTTCCGTTATTTATTTTTCAATTCCTTGTAATTCCCTATCTAATACATACTACCTTAGACAAAAAAAAAAAAAACCGTTCAAAAAAAAAAACATACGAAAAGAACTGGATCCTACATTGACTACTACTATGGTCTACTGATGAGAAATGGAATTGAATTGGACTTGCGATTTGTTTGGGATTATGGTTTTTGAAATTCATAATAAACTCAAAACCCTAATATATCCATGGTTTTTTAAAACCAAATTGATACCAAAATCTTCATTTTTCAAATCCATAAAGCAAACGAACCTCAAATGAATTTAGAATTCATTTCATTTTAAAATGAATTACTTTGTAGAATTAAATAAATTTAGAATTCATATTCAAATATTTAGAAATAAATAAATTGAATTCTCAAACCATGTTTGATATACGTTTAAAATTAAATTAAAACTTTCTCCGACTACACCCTTATTAAATTTCTGGAAGAAACAATATTCATTGAAAATTCATCTTCTAAAAAATGTCTTTGGTCTCATACGTAGAATATCAAAACTGTTCTTGTGTGTTCTATTCTATTCATTAATTCTTTTATAATATTTCGTCGATAAATCCTACAATCTTGTTACAAAGTAACATGTTAGTTTGTTAAGAAATTAGGGTTGGTTTAAATATGTGAAATTAATCTTTTAGCCCTTACTTTGTTTTACAATAACCCTTAAGTCCTTTTGGTAGATTACATTGTAGTTAAATTTTACAATTATAAGACATAAGTAATAACGGGGCGAATATGGGTATTGATATGGGGCGGGGGCACTCAAATCCATCCCCGCCCCATTCCCACAAGATTCTTTGCGGGTATTACCCATATCTACCCCATACTCAATCAATGCGGGGATTCCCCTCATTAACCGGGTTAAGCAGGGTCGAATACCCACGATTACGACTATAATTGCCATCCCTATCTCCAATGCAATACTAATCCATGTATACTCCATCATTTTCTCTCTTCCTTTAAAGCGACACTCATCTTCCTCCAGCAAACAGAGACCAAGCCCTCACTGTAGTTGGGAAACTGCATAAAGATTACGTTTACACTTTGCAAATGAATTTAGTTAGACTTAATATTAAGATTAAATGATTTGATTGTCCATACATGGTTGTGAAGTCAAGGCATGGGTGAGGCTACCAAGAGGAATGACATTGGGCAGTTCCGAGGCGAGTATCTGGATATCCATACTCGCATCGTGGTAGATTGGGTTTAGGTCGGGTAATTTGTGATGGGGTGTGAGTCGGAACAAGTCGACCCATATAAATATCTAATTTAAAAGAAAAATATCATAAATATTATTTTTTTTTATTAAAAAACCCAAGAGATAGACTATGCTATGGTAAATATAATTAAATTATTCAAGAAATTGAACCTCACATATTTCCAATTTTATTATAGCTAAAATGAGGTGATAAAAATAAAATTCTAAGTCATTTGAATAAAATTATATTTAATTTAGGCAAAATATCAACAAAAAAATAGAATGTGTCAGGACATATCAAATCGAGTAGAATACCCACGCTCATCCCATTCTGCGGATCGGCTTCACCGGACCTGCACTTGTGGGCCTGGACCTCCCCGACGATTCCCAGGCCCAGCCCCGTGGATAATGTAACAAATTACAACTCAGTCCTATATCCCAAACTTTGTCGAAATTTCAGTCCCTATTTTGTATTTTCTAAGAAATGACGCAAATGAGATATCCATCCACCCGGGAAAAGTGAACTCCAAGAACTAAAATGCCAATAGGATAAATTTATGGGTACTGATCTGTAAATACATTCCTTCCCCTTTGGTCAGTTGAAACGACAGCGTACACAACGAGAGAATCAAAGAGGGCCAAGAGGCCGCACCAGAACCACAAAACTGCGCGCCTCTCTGCCTCTCTACTTTCTAGTCGTTTAGTTTAACCTGAATCGGAGCGGTTCTTGTGGTTGCAGTTCATAATCGGAGCCATCGATGGCGTTTTCCCCTCTTCCCCCGGCAGCCATCGAACCCGCCGCATTTCCTTCATCTTTCACCCACCCTTTTCCTCTCCGGGACAACGGGTTCAAGCCGCCGGCAAGCAATCGCTGGGCACAAGGAGGAAGAAGAAGACGAGCTCCAAGGATTGCGGCGGTGGTCGGAGGAGGAGGAGATGAACTATCATCCGCCGCCGCCACCGTGCTGTCGGGTCAGCAAGGACAACCCGCCACCGTCACCTGGGAGATTGTCGTCGGAGCTACAGGTCCTCAATTTAATTAAACCCTAATTTTTGTTACTGCCGATTGCCACTTGAAACCTAAAAAGCTCATTACTTTTGTGGGCGTGGGACAAAACGGAGCAGCCGGAGTGTTGCCGTTCGTGGTGGCCGGGATTGAGTTCAGCAAAAGAATAGTTGCGTAGCTCTGCCTCCGGCTCTCACAATCAAACTGCAATCTACGTTGCTACTGCTGACAAATGTCTGTCTCTGTTTTTCTGGGTTTGCAGATAGAACAGAGGAGGTGTGAAGTGTGCGGAGGGTCTGGGCTGGTTCTAATGGAGGACAAGGACAACCGGGAGTACTGTCGCTGCCCTGGATGCGGTACCTACTAAATTACAGCACAAAGTTTTTATCTTTGTTGACGAACAAACCATTAACGCTGTGTAAACATGATATGATGATGATGATGCAGGTGGGTTTCTGCCATGGCAGTCTTGGAAGAGATTCTTCACCGGCTAATTGGCAATTACCCTTGTTAAGTGGACCTTGTGCTTATCGTCCAATCCCTCTTCTGTGGACAATTAGTGTGCTGTATGATTAGGATTAGCACTTGTAATTACTAAAATCGTTTGACGTTGTGTGCCAGATAAACAAACAAGAGATAGAGTTGAACTTGGAAGGAGGAAGTAGTATCAAATTGCTTGCATCTCGGATTTGGATGGTATGAAAGCTAGCGCGTAGCCAGATTTTGAGTTTACTGGAGTTCTTAAAAATTTACTAACACTAAACCTGTGTATCTACTGAATTTTGAGTATATTGGGGTGTTCGGTAAGCTAACATCGTTGAGAGTATGTGATCCTAAACTTGAAAGATCGTACTAAACCCTATTTCTCTAAAGAGTTTTGGTGCCCAATTTTTTGTCAAGTGGGGTCCTAGGACCCTTCTCCTCCTCACCTCCCTCCGCCACTGATGTCAGCCATAGCCTTTGCGAGAAAAGCAAGAGATGACTTTCATAGTGATCATCAAAGCGGATGCCATGAAGTTGTTATCACTTGTCAACTTTCATCTCATATAAATGCAAATCGAGACATCCGGTTGTAATTCAAGTTATATGATAATTCGGACCGAAATTGGAACTGGATAGAATCGAGACTAAAACAGTATGAAAAATCGCGCGATTTAGATCGGACCGCGCACACTTGGGTCCATATCGCGAGAAAACCTGAACCACGATGTGGTCCGATTAGCAAGTCTCCTGCTTTAGTGTGTTGGTATGCACTTTTTCTTCTTCTGTGTAAACAAAATTTGCCGTCAATGGAAGAACAACTACCTAGTACGTAACATATCCATGGAAACAGACAATCACCGTCCAAGCGACGATGATAGTTGTGACGAGACTAGGTATAGCTAGGGTGTCTTTGAGCACAGAACTGACAGAAGAGATAGAACACAGGGACAGGGGAGAATCGAAGGAATTTCAAAGAGAAGTATGAATAGGAGACCGCCGCCATCACAAACAGAGCAATTAGCGTCCAAGCTAGATTCCTAGTACCCTGTCCAAGACGCCACATATATAGCATTCATCAGTGTAACTTTCCTGATCTTGTGCATGTTCCTTTTCAAAAGTCTGCAAATTTGAATGCCTCACATGCAGCAGCAGCAGTAACGGACACTGATGGGATAGATGATAACCTAGTTGCTACTCATTGATGTGGGGAGGTTTTGTGTTAAGAGTGACAAGCAATGGTGGGTGTTTTTTCCCCCTCTTTGAATCCTTGATTATAGGTAGGGGTGGAGGGTCAGTCGGTCGGTTCGGTTATAGCTGAAAATCAAAGGGTCGGTTATCGGTTAACCGAACAACCTCCCAACCCTGCTGACCACCGACCGAAATAGGGATTAAGGCTCCCCGGTTATCTCTGTTTTCGGTTAACCGAGCTGCTCACAAGACCAAAAGCATCTCGCCCATCCCTCCGAATACGGACCGATTTTCGGTGATTTCTATTGGTGGATAATCGGCCGGTTTCGATTGTAACCGGTAGCTTAACCGCTAACCGGCAACCGATTGGCCACCCCTGATTATAGGACTGATTCCAATCAAGCATAATAATGTGACATAGAGTTAATTTATCGGCCAACTATCAATGACCCTGGTGGATGGTCGGCAGCCCCGAAGTTTGCCTGACGACGGCATCACTCAAGTGGTGCCTTCTGGAGGGATTCCTCGTCATGTATGTTATCTTAGTACGCGGATAGGAGAGAGCTAGTTTCACTATACTTGAGGAGATACAAATTACCGAGGGATTGAGAAGTATATACATATATAGTACTTGAGGAGATAGGAGAGAGCTAGTTTCACTATACTTGAGGAGATACAAATTACCGAGGGATTGAGCTAGTTTCGCTAAACCAATTTGGTAAAGGAAAAAAGGCAATAAACCAGACACAAAACATAAACTCAAACGTGTACAGGTCCATACAGAGAGACCATGTAACTTCCCGTCGATGATAGATAATCTATCTTACTGATCAAGTCACATCAACATGACCAAATTTGTACCCAAACTGCTTAACTTGTACTCCAATCAACTCATGATCTGATCAACCTACAATCCCTACTGACTCAATAATCCGAACTACTCGTAACCCGACCGATCCACAAGAACCAACCAATGGAACATTCGAACTTAACCAACACGCCGTCTGCCTCATCGATCCGTCGCCGCCGTAACGGTTTCACCGCTGCAACTTGGGGTAGTATAAATCAAGTACCACATCGTTTACTTTTAATGCACAGAGGAAGAATTCAACAAATTGACTTGCTTTAAAACTAAAATAAAATAATATCACAATAAAAATTGGAAAAAGGAATTACGTAATATTTGCAACAACATGATGTATTAATGATGATGATAGATCAAAGAGTAACATTGAAATCTGTTTGACAGCAGCAGCAGCAAGGAAGCAAACGAAATAGCAGCCAGCGACAACTCGCAGCAATTGAGGGCCCTGAAAGCTCCAAGACTCAGGCATGCATTTTCCTTCCCTTCTTCTAATTTCCACTCTGTTTTCTTCTTAGTTACGTTGAAACGACATTGATGGTCTCCCAACCTTTTCCCCTCTTCGTTCAACTCGTTAACTTGGTTCCAACTCGATCGGTAGGGATTAGGGTGCTAACAATTAGAAAGCGGCCTCAAAGCATCGTACGAAACTTCATTTCCGCTTTAAGGAAATCCCATGAATACCAAATGGAAAAGACAAACTCTTGATGAGCTCCGGTCGGAAAAATTTCTCTCTCGTGGGAGAGTCGAATAATCCAGCCTCGTTGGGAGAAGGCTTCTCAACTGGAACACTAAAATTCGCCATGTCGATTTGATCGGGTCCTAAATTGGAGGATGCACAAAGTTGTAAGGTCTACTTGTCAAGGTCTAAACTGTTAGGCCAGTTAAAGACGAGCGATGATCCCTCTAAATTTCGCACGAGAGCGCGATCGAACATTTTCTGCAGATTATATCTCGCACCCGCTGCTCCCTGTCGAACTAATGGTATAAATGACCTATCTGAATTAATAAACTATCAACCAACCGTGTATCTGAGTTTAATAATCCTGGCATCCACAGTATTAATTTTGACCACTGTAACTGAAAATTGAAAACCATGCAAAGGTATAATAAAAAAAAAGCACTTAAATAAACAAAATCCTGTTTGTTTGTTTGCCTTGTGATTTTATTTATTTCATTTTCCGCAACCAACCATTGACCTGATTTTTTTTTTGTCAAAAAAGACCAGATTTTATTTTTATCAGTTATCACCAACAATCTAGAGTTGAATTGCAACTTGGATTTTCAACTTTCCTTCTTTTTACACTTTTAATTAATCAATTCTCAAGAAGAAAAGGAAAATACTCATAATTATTTTCCAAAATAAGAGAGTCATGCATAGTCTAGTACTTATCTTATCAAACCCTTGTTTTATTAAAAGTCAGAAAATCTAATGTTACCCAAGTTTCAGATTCAATGCTCTCGTATCTGTATGTGTTTGTCTAAAAAAATACCTTAATTTTTATCAGTAATAACGTGAATATCAAAATCGATAAAATCGTGCAGGATAAAATTATGATTTTCTTTTTGTTTAAGTAATTATCAGATTTGCTAGCTAGATCATTTTCATTTAATACGTCCACACAAAAAGCGTACCGTTTTTTTCCTCGATATATCCGTCAAAGCCAAGACATATCACAATGCATTTATGCGTGAAGGAAGTAAATAAAAGGAAAGCAAATCACCGTCCAAACTTCGATTCGATTAATTAATCTTACAATGAAGCTGTTGCTTCACCCGCACGTGATAGTTATTAAACTAGATACGGTAGTTGTGAGTTTACCTTGTTAAAACCATCCGTACTCCTTTCCTCAATCGAAAAAAGTTCGTTCGGATCGATACCCTTTTAAGTAAAATCCATGATTTATTTGTAATTTTAGATTATCAGTTAAATTTTAATTTGAGTTCTAAAGTATGGATCTTGTTGTATTATATTTTTGTCTCCGCTTATTTGTTGTTCTTTTTCAGTTTTCTGTTTCTCTGTAGTTATGGTGGCATGATTGTAATTGCATGGGACAAACGAGGTCAAATGGTTGATTGGTAACATGGTGCTATAAAATGCCGGCTCGATGCAGATTTTTTTTTATATTCCTTTCTCTAGGCTAGTAGAATTGAGTAGAGAAGTGGACCCTTCGACTTGCTCCAGAATTTCATTTGTGACTTCAAAGCAAAGGCTGAAAACCCCCATAGCTGGGGCGTGTTCAAGTTCAGGACACAAAAGTGCAAACCTACTCCCCAGGTATGTGAGAAAGTTTTGAGCTTGAGAAAGATTACAACTTTCCATCTCCTTTGATGAAATTGACTTATGGGTTCTGCTTCTCTCTCTTTCATTGCTGCTGTAAAGTGGGACGCGCTTTCTTTCTTTACCGTGCTTGACAAATTTACGCTTTTGGAGTGGCCATGAAATTCTCAGTAGCTCTGAGATTGTGGCTGTAGTAAATCTTCTGTTTTCTTGGCAAATTTGTTTTCCGGAGTTGGTTGAAGTGGTCGGTGGTGGCGATTGCTGTAGTTTCTTTCTCACCAGGAACTGCTAGCTATATGTTACTGCAACTCTAACTTCCGTTCCTTTGCAATCTTTTTATGAGGGTGAGGTAAGAGACTACCTATTTTATTGGTTGGGTTTGGTTCGGATGATAAATATTAACAGGACGATGAGGACAAAATCAACACTAAAGAAGTGAACTTGTTGTACATAAGATCCAATTGGGCTACCTTCTTGATGGAGAAGATGTTCTCCTGTCCTGATTGGATTGAAAAAGTGGCCGTGGAGGAGTGTTATTTGGGATGCATCTCACCAAATTTCCCCCTCACTTTTTGATTTGGAAGTGGTTCCAATTTGTGTAGAGGCCATCATATGCTTTGATTTTTCGGTTTGAAAAGCATTGGTTTAGTTTGGTGTAGGAGTATATGGAAGCTAGTTTTGGCTTAAGGAACTGATTTTGTTTGCATCCTGGATGTTGTGTGTTAGTTAAGGGATGCAGGACTGAGTTGTAAGGTTCTTCAGACCCTTTGGAACCTTCCAGGTTAGGTGCAGGCAGTATTGGTTGGTGGGTAGCAGTTAATATCATCTTCTATGTATCTGCTGTTTCCTGGTAGTTGTCATTTGATAACTCTTCTATCTTATTTGTGTCCCTTTTCAAGGATTCTTTCATTTACAATTGCAAGATTCTTAAGCACGATACAGATCGTCTGGGATTTTTGGAGTGATAGCAACTACTCTCCCTTTTCAGTCCTTACCCTACCAAGTTACAATGTGAAAACTTCGTCGTTATTATTGGCATCACATGCATTTCCCAACTGGAAGATTAAATTGTGTGTGTGTGTGTATGTTATCTGTACATGTAAAACTAACTAACGTTGGCTTGCTTTGCAGATTACGGTTGCTAGGATTAAGCCAATTAGAAGTTTGTGGCAATCTGAATCCACAACAAGCAGTGTTAGTCAAGTGACTAGAAAGTAAACCATCTACCTCTCTGTGCATCCCAGCTGGTGTGTTTTAAAGCTCGTGAGTTTCAACTGTGGTGTTAGATCGTCAAAACAACTGGATACTACCAATGCAAGCATCTCAGGAGAACACAATCACTGGTGGGTCTCGCTTGTTCTTTAACCAGCCTCTGAGAGATAAGGAGTCATATTGCTGGTCCTGCATCCAGAATGTGCCTCACTATCAATGTTCGGCTGATGTCAACATCCAGGGCATGCATATCTCAGCGGATACTTTCGAGCAGCACTGCACTCTAGAATCATCTTCTGGAACTGGTGGGTCATGTGCTGCTCGCAATTCACAGTCTACTGCAACCAGTTTCTCCCCTAATGAGAGCGGCGTTTCCCAACAGAACTCTCAATCATATCCATCTGATGTTCATGATTCCCCTGACCAGACCAGTGGTTCACAAACAAGTGAGTCTTATGTCACCCACAAGCTAAGGGAACTGGAAACCGCTATGCTGGGCCCCGATTTAGATGTTTGTAACACATTCAATAATGACATAATGCCAGCTGGAGCCAATAACCAAACCTCAACCGAGTCAGAGAAGTGGAAGTTTCTGGGTGAAGTAATATCTAGAGGAGATCTAAGGGAAGGCCTATGCGCTTGTGCTCGGTTTCTTGAAGATGGTGATATGTTCACAGTGGACTGGTTGATTGGTGAGCTGCGTGCAATGGTTTCGGTTTCTGGTGAGCCGATTCAACGCTTGGGGGCCTATGCTGTAGAAGGTCTTGTTGCAAGGTTGGCATCCTCTGGAAGTGCCATCTATAATGCCTTGAGATGCAAGGAACCTGTACTACCTGCCAGCATGGAGCTTCTCTCATACATGCACCTGCTCTACGAGATATGCCCATACTTCAAGTTTGGGTACATGTCAGCAAATGGAGCAATAGCCGAGGCAATCAAGGAGGAAAAGAGAATCCACATCATTGATTTCCAAATTTCACAGGGCACACAGTGGATCACCTTAATCAAGGCTCTTGCTGCACAACCTGGTGGGCCTCCACACATTCGAATTACTGGGATTGATGATTCAACATCTGCTTATGCTCGAGGAGGGGGGCTCAATATAGTTGGAAAAAGGCTGACAATGCTTGCACAGGATTATGAAGTGCCATTCGAGTTCAATGCTGTTTCTGGAGTACCGTCTTCTGAGATTCAAGTCGAGAATCTCAAGATTCAACCGGGCGAAGCAATTGCTGTCAACTTTGCATTGACGCTCCACCACATGCCGGATGAAAGCGTGGGGACACAAAATCATCGTGACAGATTACTGAGGATGGTTAAAGGGTTGTCTCCTAAGGTGGTAACTCTTGTTGAGCAGGAATCGAACACCAACACTGCACCATTTTTTGCCCGGTTCGTGGAGACTCTAAACTACTACTCGGCTATATTTGAGTCGATTGATGTAGCTCTGCCAAGGGAGCACAAGGAGAGGATTAATGTTGAGCAGCATTGCCTGGCTAGGGAGGTGGTTAACATCATAGCTTGTGAGGGAGCTGAAAGGGTTGAACGTCATGAGCTTCTTGGGAAATGGAGATCACGGTTCACAATGGCTGGGTTTAAACCATATCCTCTTAGTAGTCATGTGAATGGCACAATCAAAGCTCTGCTGGGAGAATACTCCGGCAAGTATACGCTAGAGGAGAAAGATGGAGCTCTTTATCTTGGCTGGATGGACCGCCACTTGGTTTCTTCTTGTGCTTGGAGGTGATTGATCAATAAAACCTAACAATGAGAACTAGTGCTAATGTTGTTGATAATGTTTAGACGGGAACTCTTTGAGGTCGTGAAACAAACTAGAAAATGTTTGTCTGAGGGCGCTTCAGAACTAATCTTTGCTTGTAGCTCATAATGTAGTAGTCTTTCTGTTTGCAGTATAATTATCCAGTAAAAGAACATCCCCATCTCTCTGGAAATATTCTCCCAACTGTCATGTCTCTTTGCTTTTACTTTCTGTTCCAAACTTCATTTGGAATTTCATCATGATTACTTTTTGCCCAAACTGTACTTGTTGGTTGATGAGATTTGGTTTATTATCGAAACTGTGAATCATCTTGTGGATGCAATCTCTAAGAGTGCCATGTGAATACTATGACAAAGCAGGGGAGTACTGCACCAGGATTTGGTGATTCCAAGTTTGAGTTTGGATCACTCTTGTGAATAGTTCTTCCATTATTATTAACTTTACTAACATCTGTATTAGTATCCCCTGCAATTTCCCTGCACAGTACCACAGCTCTCTCTTCATCAGCTCCCACCAACACCACTTTCGATAGACCGGACAATGCTCATCAGTCAGTTCATCACTCCTTGTGCAGAGTCAATTAGACGAATACCACTGTTCTTCCTCTGGTGTTCCATATTGAAATTTCACGGAATCGCTCTGCAGATTCCGCAGTTCTTGTTTCTGCAGAGCTCACTGACTTCAGCAGCAGCAGCAGAGGAGTAGTATTGTTGATTGCAGCATGGCATGATGGTGCCGAAGAATCTGAGAACCTCATTCCCAACCCCACTTCTCCATGGATATCTCTTGAGTTCCTATGGCTCAAATTGGCTTCGTTCATTTTTTTGGTGTTATCCAATGATCCAATGAGTTTGAACTTCAAACTTTAAAGGCAGTTTTGGTTAATGAAGAGTTAGATTGATTAGTGATAATTGTGTATATGAATGTCACAATTACATGTCATCCAAATGGTTTCATGTTATCTCCATCTGAAGTCAATTCGTCTCAGACATTTTTGTTATGTACATAGTAACATATCAGCAGTTCAGCAACAGAAATCATACCCCCAACAACACATCTGTCGGGTCGGGAGACAAAAACAAAACATTTCCCGATCGCCACCACCTTACACAACAAAGAAAGTGGGCTTCAATGATTAAGAGTTTGATCACAAAAAAAGAACAGAAGTTGAGTAGAAGCTGGAAATCGCAATCAGCTTTAGACACAGCGTAGAGTTTAAGAGATGGAGCACTACCATCCTTTTCCCTGTTGTGAAGTAATGTAATAAATTAAAGACACTATTGAGGAACTGACTGGTCATTTCCCATTGAGTAAACTATGAAGTATTGTGTATGTATACATCACAACAATAAAAAGGCCATATACATACAGCGCTGCTTACATTACAACTTTGTCAACCAAATCACTAATCATCCCACATCGAATGCTGAGCTGTGTTTTGAGTCAGTCCCTTCCAAGCCACCAGCAGATTCCCCGACTCTAAGGAAAAAGCCGATCGACCCTTGTCCCAGTTGTACTTCCGTAAGCTTTCACTTCAGAAGCTATGTGAGCTCCTACCCAGGAAAGCTAATAGAAAGAACAGTTGATGACAAGCAGAAGCTCTAATGATGAACAGCTCTGTGATAACAGTGCTTACCGGACCAGCATGGTTTAGACAACTAGAGAAATCCTACAATTCGGGATTCATGACCAGCTGCTTCGATTTCACCAGCCGGAGGGAAAGTCATTTTATCGTGCTGGCTTCATCGGGAACAGATTCTAAGGACCGGTAAGTAATCTTCCAATATTCGGTGGGTAGGGGTAAGATGAGCTGTGAACCTCCGTAGGAGTTTGTCTAGTCGATGCATACTGGTTCATGCCACCATAGTAATTTGCAGCTTTGCTGAAACTGGGCCCACTGCTTTGCTGCCCATGTTCAGAGTGGAAAGGCTGTTGGTGGTGATGGTGGTGGTCGGTGGACCTATTCTCAGCGGCTGCAGAAGAACCCATCCCAACTCCGAGATCAAGGCTGATGGTGTCGCTTTCATCTGATCTTATTATCCTCAATGGACCACTACTGCTCATAGCAGCAGCAGCAGCTGCTGCAGCTGTGTCGTGACTACTGCTATTCTTAGCTGCAGGTACATCATGGTTGTGTTTCCCTTCGTAAGTAGTTATGACTGCTTTCGGATCATGTGATGCCCTCTCTACATGCTTTCTCACCGGGCATCCCACATTTGTGCACTTGTAGTAGCTCCTGAATAATGGGCCAAAACAATAAGAAACTCTCACATATTTGCATCCCATGTTCAAACAGAAACCAAAGAAACTAAGGGAAACACTTCATACAAAAATCTTCCATGTAATAATGAATTTGGGGAAACTTCAATCATTAAGACAAGGAAGTTTCAAATCACTGACAAAGCCTTCAATTGAATGATGAAACAAGAGAGCCATGTGCCTAGCATAATTGAGGTGAAAGGAACCCCCACTGATAAAAAGCCTCATCCAGGAAAGATAAGACAAATCTACTTTTATTCAAAAGGATACCAGATAGTTCCCAAATTTAAGAAGAAGTGCAAACAAACACACTCATTAATATTGGTTTTCTTCCACTAAAAGCTACGGTAGCTCTACTTAAAGCAACTGATCTTCAACCAAAAAAAAAAGCAACTGATCTAGCATCTGTTAAACACAATCACTAATACCTTATTTCGGGAAAACCACGGCAAAACATTATGGATTAGTTGATTCCCCGGACTAACTAAACTTAGACTTTATTTGTTGGCTATAACTTATAGGAGAAAGAAAGTTTCTGCTTGAAGTGCAAGGAAAAGAAGAAAGGGTAAGAGAATCAGTTCCTAGTTCCTTGGCAATTGAACTTAATTGCATTCCCTCTATCCAAACGAATGTTACTGCAACATTGCTGCAGCATTTCTTACATTGATGGCACAATGCATCTCTTGCAAAACATAATCGAAAAAGGAAGAATCTTCAGATAAGTTTTTGGGTTCCCAATCAATAAGCAGGAGGTCTGCCATCAACGTTAAACTATTGCCCAGAATAAGAACAGAAATAAGTAGTACCTCGGATTAGGATTTCCTCTCACTACTTTCTGCCCATATTTGCGCCACCTGTACCCATCATCAAGTATATCAACCTCACTAAGAGTTTGAACAACAACACGTGGTTCACGGATAGGCTTAACCACTGGAGTGACATCAAAACTCCCAGTATCCATTTTCCTGATTCATGAACAACACACATAAATAAATGGTGAAGTTTGATTAAAAAAAGTCAGAAGGTAAATTGATTAGTAAACATTCCTCCAAGAACAGAACAAAAGACACACCTTCGCTTTGAAAGGGGGTCATCGTCATCTTCAGTAACTTCTGCATTTTCATCAGTTGCTGTAACAGGGGACATTTCAGAACCATTTGGTTCCATGGTGTTGGACGCTTGACTATATGCACCAGACAATTTTTCTACATGAAGATTGAAATTCCACACAGAACAGAAGCTAATGAGAAGATCTTTAAGAGCAAGAAAAATGGCAGCAGCTAGAAAATGAGATTTGAAAGTCTGCCCTTACCATCCCTCCCAGACAGTATTTTATCAGATCTATCTTCTTGCGCAGTCAAAAGAGCTCCAGCAGCGTATCGACGGCTAGGTTGAGGTTTAGGATGGTCATGTGTTCCTTTATAAATAATCTCTGTTATTTGCCCATCATGAGACCGCTCAAATAACTTCTTCACTTCACAGTTAGGATGTGTGCACTTGTAATAGCTACGGGGAAATTCACTTCCCTTGACAAGCTTCTGTCCATATTTGCGCCAGTTATATCCATCCTCTGATGTAGTTGAGTTTGTGGTTCCTCCTTTAAGATCAGATTGTGAGACCTGGGGCCCACAGCTCGAGTTTCCTGTCTGGTTTTGTTCATTAGCTTCAGCTTCAGTAGTTGCAGTAGTCCCAGAAGTTGCCATATGGAGACTCAACTCATTTGAGGAGGCTACCATCTCCGCTTTAGGTGAAGCCAATGATGAAAATGATTGGATTTGAGACTGAGAACTGCCTTGGACTTGTACAGATTGTTCTCTCCTCTTATTGATCATATCTGCAGAAGTCTTGAGCAAATTTTGTACATTAGGAAAGTTAAAACTTCCAAGTTCCAAGCCACCAATGGAAAAGTAAAAGAATCCAAATCCTTTATCAAGAAGAAAGAATCATAGCACAACGTTCAGAAGGGTAGTCAAACAAGAAACAGTTCCTCAACTATTCTTTCCGTGATGCATCCTGATGAAATATAGCAAGCGAAGTATGATGAAACATTAGTGGATGATTCAGTACAATGATTGTAACATTTTGGGCGGGCGATTGTAATACTCCAGGACATCACATTGGTTAACGTTTGGATGGCATCCTATTCCTTAACCTTTTGTATCACTGCTTCAGGCTGGCTAACATTGAACTGATTAATTGACTGCCTATGTTCGGTAGTAGAAAGCAGCAGCAGAAAATAGATCGTATGATTCACAAACAGCTGAATGGTTTATGATGCAATTAGTAATATGCAGATAAGGATCACATAACATAGAAACACAAAATCTCTTTGTTCAGTTTAATTTGTTTTTATCTGTTTGAGTCAATTTCATTCTGCTGCACTTTCTAAGGTTCATGCTTGCGCTTCTATTTCCAAATTCATATCTTGACACCCAAAGTTGGAGCAAACTTGAGTTGACTCAAATTATCGACTCCTTACAGTCACCAAGCAGTTCAAGAAAAATCAAATGTGGAAGTCTAGTAGACCTATGATTAGAGCATACCATATTTGATATAGAAGGAGGCCTGAACTCAAAGAAGCTGGAGGCTCTTTCCCCAAAGGTGTCAGATGAAACTGCAGTTGCTGAGTAGGAGTTCGATAAAAAAGAGCCATGCACTGTTTGAGGCTTGATGAAAGATCCTGTAGTCGGGGAAGGCTCAGCCTGCAGAAGGAATTCTCTTATTTAAACCATTCACCATTCAGAGTTGACATGTTTAGAAATTTTGAATGATAAAGCTGCTGCAAATTGACTAAACATGAGCAGTACAGAAATAAGAGGCAAGCAACTAGAATAATTTTTGCACTCGAGGAACCTCCAATTAATAGCTCAGTAAATCAGACAGGTATAGTTGCACTAAGTGCCATGCATCCACAGAAGCAGCATCTGCATAACTTCTGCTTACTTATCAGCATCACTAAAGTCTAAAAAGAAAAGGAATTGCACTTGCACATCTAATCACGTGACATCATCCGATTCTCACCAGTCACTACCAATATTTCAAAATATGCTAGCACTAACATGAGGAACCTCTACGAATAATATCGGAATTATGATGACTTTACTTCGACAAATTAAGTCAGCACAATGGACTTCATTCTTCCAAATCAACAAAGATTCCTTCACCCAAGTGGAGAAATCCCCCAAGAACAGCTACAATTCTTAGCATCTGGCAAATTTCTAACCATATTTGTTCTCATTATAAACAAAATCAGCTTCTTCTCACAGTCTTGACCCCATATCATATATAGTATCCTTGCTTTTTGTATTTGAGGAAGGCACAAATCTCACCACGGTAGGACTTATGCCATATTCTTCATGCTCATACCGGAAAGACATCAGTTTGACAGACCAATGACACCACTTAACTATAGAACAAAGCACCAGCTAAAGGGAAGATTCACTATGTGAAAACACAACACTGGGCAACTAATGAAAAAAATAGAAAAGAAGAGAAAAGCTCGTCCTGTGAAAAGTCATATTCTCCAAAACGAATGCTAAGAACTAGAATCTTGATCAAAGAAACACCAAGTTCAGGCCTTTATTATAAATATCATCCAGCATCCGAATCTCACTCGAGAACTTGCATTCCCATCATGGGAGAGTCACTAATTTTGTAAAACCGTAAGTCCATAACCCATTACAAGCAAGAAGATAGAGAAAAAGACAAATATAGTAACGAGAATTTTGGAATCCCGGTGTCTTGCATTCATTTCAGGGAGAAACAAAGAGCATCTCCTTCCTTTTTTTTTCCGCTCAAAAACCTTTAATGGCTTCAATTCACCCACTTCCGTTAATTTTCAATCCAGGGCCGTACGAATCCCTCCCTAACTTGAGAAAACTACACTGCCAAAAGACTTCCCCTTCAGAACTTTATGGTTCCGCATTATCCCCCTCTCCATGAACCAGCTGCCCAACGAACGATGATGTACCGTTCTTTCTCATAGCTGCAGAATCAACCCACCAGAGTGGAGAATCCTTTAAAGCTTTATACGTACTTTTCTGAGAGGCACAGTGTTTGGTTGGATTTAGAACTGTATTCTCTTCCCAGTAGTTTAATCCATCCCACTTTCCTCTCTCACTCTGTCCACTACCCCAACCCAAACAGATCTCAAGCTTCCTCATGAGATGTCAATTTCATTTCGTCAAGCTGAAAACTTTCAACCAAGAGAAGGAAAAAAAGGAGAGAACTATAGCTTGCCCCAGTCCAGCATTCCAATCAACCAAACACAATTTGCTAAACAGCCAGCATTCCAGAGTGGAAAATCCAGCAAACAAAAGCAGCAACAAAATAGGGGGGGAAAAAAAGGAGCTCGCTCGATCCAAATCGAGGGAGCAGCAAAACGAACCTTGACATTGGAGAGCAGGACCGGTGACTCGAGAAACGAAGTCGGACTAAGCCCAGGAGGGATGGTGATGTAAGGAGACCTGGAGATCGGGAGCTTCGCCGGCGACATCAGCTTATACCTAGCCCCTCCTCCACCTCCGCAACCGCCTCCGCCGCCACCAGAATCGGCACCATTCTCCCTCCGCTGATCGGCCGAATCGCAAGCAGAAGCCGGGGGAGCCGGAAGGCGGAAGTCATTAGTATCAGCAGCCTCAGCAGCAGCAGAAGTAGCAGAAGTAGACTCCATTGGAGCAGAGAAAGCAAGAGGAGGGGGAAGAAGAACGCAAGGAAAAGTGGGAAAGCGCAAGGAGGAAGGGAGGGAGAAGAAATTGGATTGGAGAGAAAGAAGGGTAGAATGGTAAAGTAGAGGAAGAAGGAAAGAGCAGCTGAGAGAGCGTTCCCCAAAACAACGTGACGGTGGTGGTGGTGGTGGTTTGCCGTGGTGGGTTTTCTGGGATTTAAATAATCACAATTTCAATTGGGTTTTTAGAATATTAATAATAATTAATAAGGAGATGGAGTGAGAGAGAAGGCGCCGGCGGAAGAGGTGAAGCTGGGCCGCGGCGGCGGTGGCGGAGGAGAGAAGTGAATTGGAAGGAAAATGAAAGCTGAAGAAGGAAGGAGAGTAGAGGAGAGGAAGAGTGTTGACTTTTGGTTTACAGTTTTGGATCTGGAATTTCTGCTCTCCTTTTAACCAATTTTCTTTTTTTCCTTCTTCAGTCTTTCCTTTTGTTTTTTTATTTTATTTTATTTTCTCTACGTTTTTTTACTGTTTTCGTTGTCTTCCGTTGGACTGAAGTGGGAAAGGAAACAAAGGAAGAACCCGACTGCACTCGATTGCTAAAAAGAAATCAATTATCCAACGTAATTTTTAGTTTTTTACATCAATATTGGGTTAGGTAATAATTTTATTTGAAATTTGGGGTTAATTATGTTTGTAGGAAATAATAGGGATATAGTCTTTTAAAAAATAAATTGATACGCACCCCACCTTTTTTTTTTTAATGTCTAGGGGTCGTTTTAGAACATGAGTTATACAAGGCATATGTCACTTTCTATCTAAATCACTTATAAAAATTGAAGAAAAAAAAACCTTCTTTATCGAAATTAATATTTATATTCTTCAAAATAGAATGGGGATTCATTTTCGACCATAAATGGTTAGGGGTTTTGAGTAT
This sequence comes from Linum trigynum, assembly GCA_964030455.1. Taxonomy (NCBI): domain Eukaryota; kingdom Viridiplantae; phylum Streptophyta; class Magnoliopsida; order Malpighiales; family Linaceae; genus Linum; species Linum trigynum. Next base: position 55,642,586 of record OZ034817.1, on the reverse strand, counting down.
GGTTAAATTTGGACAAACGATAAAAAAATGAGAATAAATTTACTTACTGGTCATTCTATGATATACTCGAAAATTTTGGATCTACACAATAAATCATTATTGTCGGTAAATGGGAGAAATTTTACAATGCTATATAGTATTGGTGCTATAGGTTTTTGCCTTTATGGTACAACTTAAATTTGTACATTTACGTTATGGTACAACTTCAGATTGTACCTATACTTTTTGTGCAAATTCTTTTACGGTACAACTTGAACTTGTACCTTTATGTGATGGTACAACTTCAAGTTGTAAAGTTGTACCATAACATAATGGTACAAATTGTTTTATGTTAAAACAATTTTGAGTTGTATTAAAACAATTTCAGTATTACAACTTCAGTATTAAAACAATTTGTACCATTATGTTATGGTACAACCTAAACTTATACATTTAATGTTATGGTACAACTTTGAGTTGTACATTAAAACATCAATGCTATATAGCATAGTAGAAGTGCTCCGGTAGACGATCAAGATTAAAATTTTAATTTTTAATACTGAAAATCATTTTATACTGCTAAAACTCATCTACTTATTTAGACTCCGGTCGGTCGGATCGCCAGGTAAAGGTAAACACGCATTTGGCCCTCTGAGTGGTTTACGAGAGATCGAAGTCCAGTTTTCCAAAAGGGACATGTTCTTCTCCTCTACTATGCTGATATGCACCAACAAAAGGAAAAAGTACAGAGAGGGATTGCTGGTGTGTGGTTTACTCACTCTCCTTAGGTTTTGACAGCCAAAGAAGAAAACCAAACCAAAGCAGGGCTCCTTACACTGAATTTCGGATGCGCGCGCCGAAATCGACTTGCCATCAAACTATCCTCTCAACGTGACTCACGCGCACAGCTTGAGCTAGTTTCCTACTTCTCATTCGGAAAGCCATGTGTTTGGTCGATACTCAACCGAAAACGTATGGCAGAACGACGATGAGAGGTTGATCGAAATTGTGAATACGTCCTATTTAATTTGATCCAACATTAGTACGATCCGTTTAAACATTATCATTTCGATCCAATTCAAGCTAGTATGCAACCTATGTGATACGTGATTGTTAACGGTGCTTCTCGCCCAAGTGAATCCCTATTCCCCACATGTTGCCGGGAAATGTATAGTCGACGCATTTAGTAACGTGAACTTCATACCTAATATACTTGGAGAAATGTTTCAATTGATTAGTCGATGAAGAAGGAAAGAACACAAGTACAAGACAGGGAACCGGCAATTTAATAATCCATGTAGTAGCAATGACCAAAACCAACCTTTGACAAAAGAATAAAAAAAATGCCATTCTTTCACTTGTAGCCAACTTCACAAATGAACAAAAGAGGGAAAAGTTGACATGTTACTCATAGGGGTGTATATTCGGGTCGGGTTCGTTATCCAAACCGAAATCCGATAAAACCCGAAAAAACACCAAACCTGAAATCATTGAAAACCGAACTCAAAACCGATAAAGTTCCTTATCAGGTTTGGGTTTGGTTAAAGCAAAATCGAAACCCAAAAAACCAAACCTAAGAATATGGGCCAACTGCTATTCCTAGAGGGTTTTCCATCGAAACCCGAAAACCCGATAATCAAAACCAAACCCAAAACTGAAAAACCTTAAACCTGAACCTGAAAACCCAACAATTTATCAAATCGGTTCGATTTCGGTTAAAACCAAACTCGAATGGACACCCCTAGTTACTCATTTATCCTTCTTCACTATTCGCCACTTAGCGATAGAGCCGATAGTCGGATCCATTAGCGGTAAAACTACTACTCAAAAAGTCTATACCATTAGCTGACCCGCTAGACTATACGATTAACCGCTAACCGATTGACATTGTTATCATAAATAAATTAGAAGAAATAATAAACGAAATTATAAGGCATGAAATTCGTGCTAGCAGTTGACCGGATCAAATAGCAGTTATCTGTTTACCTATTCATCAGTAGCAGCTACTATCCCTTAACAGATATCAATGTAACCGGTAACCAACAATTAACGGTTAACCCAATAACCCCCATAACAAATTACCAGCCCTACTTAGGGGAGAAGTCCACCCACATCAATTAACTCCACTCAGATATTTGTGTCCAGAAAAAGCATATCTTCAAGCTCAAGAACTTGTTAGCCGCCAGTCAGTTGTCATCAGTCGGACATCCCATTCTCTTCTATCTACCAAGAAACACCAATCCAAATCACAAGTGGACATGCACAGAAATTAGATACAGAGGCTCTGTTCATATGGGGGAAGGTCTAATCTCCCTTTTACAAACTTCTGAGGAGACGTTGGATTGACATCCCCCAACTCCATTGGAACAGCTCTCTATCTAATGAGATCAAATTGAGAAAAAGGGTTCGATCTCGATTAGATTGCAGATGGCATTTTCCATCAGAGAATATCATCGAGGAGCTTCAGATTGACTCTACTGCTGCTGATCACAGAACAGCTTAACCCTTCGAAAATCAAAAGGGAACAAAAACAAAACCCTCACCGACATAGATGGGGTGAGGGGTATTGTATTGAACTGAACCTTGCATGTGCTTGATACCAATGGGAAACTACCAAATTGGATCATAATGATAACAAGAGGACAGCTTTCCTTTTACATTATACTTTTGATTCCCAGTTATAGTATGCACAACTTGTGTTTTCTGAGCTAGAACAATAAAGAAAGAAGACCCCATAAGGCAGCTATCAAGTGGGTATGTGTGGGGCAGAACAAAGATTGGGGCTTTTTCATGAGGTGCAGCTAAAAATCCACAATGATGGAGCTGACAGCAACTCAACAGAAAAATGGAAAGCAATCCAGAAAATAAGGAAAGGACAAAAGGAAGAAGAGAAGCCAAATGCGGAAACAAAAAAAAAAGTCTCAGAAAGAAAAGGTGCAGAGGCAGTAAAAACAAAAGCAAGACCAATGTGAAAGAAAAAAAACAGCAGCAGCAAATACAGAAGTGGATGAAGATAAAAACAACTATTTAATCCTATATACAGAGCAAGGGCAAACTGTTGCATTCATGGAGTTTGAATGTGGGGTAGGAGGGGTTATTGGGGAAGCATATGCCATTGCCGCAGACAGACATATTGGTTTAAGCTAGTAAATGGTCATCTGCTGGATATCATAAGCAAACCTAAACCAACAAAGAAACCAAATTGGGCTACTCTCAATTCAGCTACTGGCAGGAAATTGAACCTTTAAGCAGTTCAGGGATCTAAATCTTGCTTAAATAATAAACCTAGCCAAAGTGCTGGGTTTTGGTTCATAAGCAAACAGAGAGATATTGAACAATGCCAATATCTGCTGACCCAAGATAATTGTAGTGCATGCATGGTAACCAGAAAAGCAAATGCTTTTCTGGTGATCAGCATGGTATGTCAGACAAAACAAATACTACCCCCAAAAGTTGTATTAACTCAGATGGTCAGTAGCTAAAATATCTATTGAGGGTAGTAGGATTGATGATGCTGAGGTGGATAACCATATCCATCATAATAACCAGCAGCAGCTTGCCCCCCATTATAAAACCCTGGCGCCATTTGAGACTCAGAAGGGTATTGCTGTGCTGCCGCAGCAGCAGCAGCAGCAGCAGGGTTTGGGTTCCCAGGTAAGCCCACTCCAGCTCCTGCGAAACCATACTGTCCAGCATATGAGCCCCCATAACAGGGAATGGGAGGAGAGGCATTCACCATCCCATAGGCCCCAGCTGCTTGATACAAACCTGTTGGCTGCAAATGAGGTTGGTGAAATGGACGCTGAACGGTTGATCCAGAAGCAACCATTGGAAGTGCCGGTCCATTTGTTCTCAAGCGCTTATTTCCGTAATGCTGCTGATGGTGTTGCTGCTTCTTTGCTTGGGGCTGGTATTTCGCTTGCACTTGCTTCTTCTTCTTTGCCTGTTGTTGTTGTTGCTGCTGCTGTTGAGGCTTCGTGGCAGAAGATGGTGTAGCCTGTTTGCCATCAGTCTTCTGCTTTTGCAAAGTCTCAATACGCTTTTCAATTTCCGTTCGTGGATACTCAGATTGAAGCTTGTGCTCATCGATGACTTGAAGTACTGACTTCAGTGCACTAACTTCCTTGGATTTGACCTCATTCTGCATGATAGGTGAGAAAGAGATATCAAATTATTTGAATAAACTAACAATTAACAAGGGATGCAAGATTAAAGGGGTCTTCCTGGACACCTGTGTCTTGATGGGATTCTTTCCATCCTTGCAAGCTTGGTTAGTGGAATTTCTGCATTCCGTTAGATATGCTTTCAACAGCGGCACTACTTCAAACTTGTCAGTCAATCCAAATTCAAAAACAAATTTGACAGCCAGAGGCTGTTTGCCACCATCTATAAGTTTCTGCACAAGAACTGCAAAATGGAAGAAAGTGAGCAACCATCCATATGGTTCTTTACCTGGGGTGTACAGGTCAATTACACAGACAGCAAGAAAGGAAAACAATCAAGAAAGAGAGAGACATATTGAGGAGAACGCCAAATATAAGTTATCATCAATGACTGTCCTTAGTTTGACTACAGCTGTTGAGCACCATCTAGGGGAAGCATGAGTAACCCAAGGAGTTGCTCATTTGGCACAGCAGTTTCTGGCCCAAGATTGTGCCCACTGCCCAGGCTACAGGTCTACTGCCAGATATAAACCAACTTTCTACATCCTGACTTTCTTCCTACTTATGATCTCTTCACTAAATTCGTTCACTCTTGAACTTCAAAACACATCCACTTCTTCCTTCTCTACCAAGGAGCTCCATTTTAGGTCCAAATGCTAAAGCCATCAGGGGACTTTACAATCTTAAAACCAGTGGCTTATTTGACCTTCAGAAGTATTCATGTTATCTAAGAGGCACCATCAATGTTATCGACACTTAGAACTTCACAAAATTCTCATTTTACTATGACAGTGCCCACGCATACTCTTATGTCTTGATTCCACATATTGTCACAAATAGGAGGATTTCAAACAGCAAAGAAAAGCTAAAGCAATTGAAAACCCTGACTGGAAGCATCATGAGTTCATAACCAGCAACCTGGCTCAATCTTTGGACAAATTTGTTCCACTAACTTAGGTTATAGGAAGTGGCCAAAATCAATATCTCATAGGACATTCCTCCTGCATACCGCACACCACTGCACCGAAAACCTAATCATTGTGCTTGAAGTTTACACAGGCTTATACACTGCGTTTATATTACGAGCACAGTAGAGGAACTAGTTCACTTCTCACAATCTAATCATCAGCCTTAGGAATTCAAATACAGTAGATGAACCTAGCAACACGTCTAAAACACTAAATAAATTCACAGCTACATAAGATCGAAGCAAAACCATGAAAAATAGATTTCACATTAGCACAAACCAAACATTACCTGCAGTCTTCTCTCCCAGACCAATATCTCGACACAGAGTAATTGCTTGCTTAAACCTCGCAACGCCAACAAAGTAAACCACAAGCTCACCAAAATCAAACAGATCCCGCAATCTAAAAGCTGCCAACAAACTCAAGAACGCCAACGCCTCAGAAGGGCTCTCCCCACTCAAACTCACTTTGCATTTCCACTCCAATGCCAACTGTTTAGCACTCTCCCTCGCCTCATCGCTAACATTTGGCTTGATATCAACCAACACATCCAGCAAATCCAAACAACTCTTCCGTAGACGATACAATTCCGGGTCTTTATCTCCTTTCGAAGCCGAATTCCCTGGATAGAACCCCTCCATTGCATTCAAAACCATAGAACCTGGGTCACTGCTCACATGAATTGCACTTGCAAGTTCAGCCCGAATCGCAATCCGCTCCTTGGCATGCTCGCTAATGTAGTCTCTCAACCCTTTCCCATCCAGCTTCTCGCAAAAGAGTACCAACTCAGCTCTAGCCGGACTGGGTCCTCCCACTTCCGGAGAGACCTGCATTGCAGAGCCAGGGTCAGAGTCAACCCCAGCTTTCTCCTCCTCTACACCATTGGCCACGAGGTCTCTCCCCGCCTCGGCCTCAATAGGACCACCGTTCTGCTGGCCGGAGTCCGAGGAAGTAGGACCGACCCCCTGGCGAGGAAGAGCCGGGCCGCGGGATTGTAGTAGGCGGAAGCGGCCAGTGAGGTCAGCCTGGTGGGAGGAGAAGTGGGAGTCGAGATCGGACCACGAGAGTGAGAACGCCGCGGATGAAGAATGGCGTTGGAGTTCATCGTATGCCTTCCTCAGGCTCTCCTTCTTCAACTCGGTCAGCTTCAGAGCGGCTTCGATAGTCTTCAGCGTCGGGATTTGATCTGTCTTCGCCAAAGCAATCGCCATCGATCTTCAACCGGGAAAAATTGATCGGAATCCGTAAACCCTATAGCCACCGCCGAGGAAGGGAATCGGCGAAAGAATCTCTTATTAACGTCGGTTATTGGCGGGTGACCGGTTTCGTCAATTGACAGGAGTACAAGACGACAACGACGGCAGAGGAACGGAACTACGGTAGCTATCGTTGGAGATTGGAGAATAATTCTATTCGTCAAACCAAAACGACACGCCGTTTTGGTATCCTTCGTGCCATTGCTGGGCTTTTGAGCTTCAGAAAGTCGAAGCCCGTAGGAATCAGAAATGGGCGGAAAGTAGCCTTTTTCCAATCAGAAGCTCGTGATAGTGGGCTCGATACTCAAGCATTGTTTTTGTTTTGTATGATGATATTGGGCTTGTAGGAGGCATATGATCACTAAGGGTAACCTTGATTACGGAAATAATGTGGCAAAAATATCCGTAACCGTGGATATCCACCCGAATTCGATCTAATCGGGTAGGGTAAAACCCGAATCCGAAGCATTTTCCGTGGGTACTGATAAAACCCGAACTCGAATATTGCGGGTAATGGGTGGGCATGATTATCTCACTATCCAACCCGAACCCGCCTGATTATACACATGCACATGTATTTTGTCTAGAAATAATCATTATGTTTCTCTAGAATATTTTATATTTAGCATATAAATATAATATTTTCATGAAATTATGTTGTTTTAATTAATTTTTGTCATTCTAGTGAATTATTGTCGTACTTTTCCTCTTACGTAATGTGAGTATACGTGTGAATGTTAACATATTGGTTGGAATTATAAGGAGAAATTATTACCCATGGATAACCGTGGATACCCGAAACCCGAACGGGTATGGACATGGTTTTGATTTTCTACCCGTTTCTCGTGTGGGTACGGGTATGGGTAGAACCCGAACTACATTGGGTAGGGTAACGAATATGCACTATCCGCCCCCGACCCGACCCATTGCCATCCCTATGTATTACAAGAATGTGTATTAAAGATTATGTGTATACTAAGAATGTATGATTTTGAAAATTCATTGTTTTGAACCGATAAAAGAATGCATGGATTATAGGGGTCGTTTGGAGAACACGATTCATGGTGTGGATTTGTTGAATCCGTAGATTTTGTAGAAAGTCTTGTTATTTTGTTGCTTTTTGTAATGTGAATTTTAGCTTTAGCGATTTCAAATCTCTAAAATCTATGGATATAAAATCTCTCATAATCAGAGAGATTTTATATCTAGATTCTTGAGTTTTTTCTCTCTTATTTTTTCTCTTCCTTTTATTTATTTATCATATTTAATATATTTTTGGTTTGTAATATTTCTCCAACCAATCTAATTTCTTATTAAGGATAAACATGTTATTTACAATAAAATTGAAAATTTTATTTTCTTTGAATGTTAACAATAACAGTTACCAAACAATAAACATTTTAAAATATATTTTCGACAATCTGAAGAGTTTGAATCTTTAGATTGTTGACAATCTATAGATTTAAACTCATATTCTCCAAACGACCCCATAGTTTAAATGACTTATGGATACTCAAATCTCACCAAAAAGGTAAGATTATGAATACATCATTTTCTATGTATTAGGAATACAACATGTATTATGAATACACGCATTTTGTTATTATATCAAGTCAAAAAGCGTTGTATTCACAGGATACATGTATACTGAGAATACAACATCTAGAATCGGATGTTCCAAATGAGCCTAAATCTAATGAAGTAATTGAAGCAGCCATCTGAATATTCCATTCCTTTGCTTCTTATGACCACTGTTTATACTTGTTCAAAATCTGACAGTCATCTCAACTCTGTAAAATAAAGATTATCTTGCTGGTGAATGATGATTGATAGCCAACTCTCTCCCCTTTTATCGAGTCTTTTCTTCAGTTGATGGGTAGATAATCAGAGACCAGACCATAAAAGAGGAAATTTGAGCAAGACAGCTAAAAGCAAAAATCATGAACATGCTTTGGCTTTGCTGGCTTTTTTTCTGCACCTCAAGTCACCATGTGACAGTGGGGCCATATCCAATAACCATTTAATCAGTGTAGTTTGCATCCATCATTAGCATATAATTAGTTTGAAATTATGATTTCACCATAATTCAAAGGTTTGAAAATGGGCAGAACAGACAAATACAACACAGTTTGCAAAAGGGAAATTTTGCATGTATACAAACTGGAAACACAGCAGGAATAGAAACAAAGCTGAGAACCAAACCAGCATACAAGTCATGATTTCCCCAGTCATCTCTAAACATCTCAAGTCTCAACATGAATCCAAGGTAAAGGGAGAAAAACAACACACACTACTACATCATAAAATTATTACAGTTCATCACTATTAGATACTTAGTCTCTCCATTGGTAGAGAAGGGAAGTCAAACTGTTGTCACCTGTGTGTTCTCCCCCCAGAACTCTGAAACTAGCAGGTAACTAAGGGAGAGCTCAGAAGAAAGCCCTGCTCCCATAAAACACTCGGGATCCTGCTTTAGTTGATGAGGGCGTTTTCTGCTGCTCGGAGTTTGAACTTCCTGAACTCGCTGGTCCGCTGCTATCGATGTCCAGTGGAAGCTTCATCTTTGCCAATGACTCGGTGAATTGTTGCATGCTCTTCATATACATGTCAACTATGTCTTGCTGCACAACACCCTGCCCTGGCTCCATGTTCAGAGAAGCAACAGGCTTGGTAACTTCCTTTCTTGGAGTTCCAGCTGAGGAGTCAGTGAATTCTTGCATGCTCTTCATATACATGTCAACTATGTCTTGCTGCACAACACACTGCTCCGGCTCCATGTTCGGAGTAACAACAGGCTTGGTAACTTCCTCTCTTGGAGTTCCAGCCGACGAATCAGTTTCCCCATTTGCAGCATCTATGCCCTTATCCTCTTTGCTAACCGAGTTGTGTTCTTCGGACTGAGTCTTGGAGTTGTCCGAGCTCGCACCATTTGAAGGAGACGAGACGGCTCCATTTGTTGCTGACACGCTGCTTGGAGGAGAATCGTGCTTATTAGTAGCTAGGGCAGAACCCACTGTCGCAGCAGAGTAACTTTCCACTCCATTAGCAACACTTGTACCATTACTGGTATGGTTGTCAGCAGCATCACAAGTGACCAAGCTCTCAGATGTTTCGGACTCGTCCAGATCAGTACATGGTGTCCCATAATACTCAGAAACCATCATCTGGTTTTCATTTGCAACATTTGGATCTGGGAATTCGAGCTTGTCAAGCTCACATTCGAGTGATTCCTGAACCTCGGAGTCCCTCATCACCCCATCAGCAGCAGGAATTGCCATTACCTCCGGAGTAGCTCCAGTATACGAGAGTGAGAGTTGAACATATCCAGAAGGTGAATGGAACATATCATTGGATGAAAGGGAGAACTCTTTCTCCAACTTCCCATTCTTCATAACAACTTCAGACAAAGGCACCAAAGCAAACCCCAGCAACTGATCCTCGAGGTAGTTCCTCACCCGACTCATCATGAATACCTCGCACTTAAGGGAGCAGTCGACCGTCTTGACATTAATCTGCAGATTCTGGTTGAAAACCGGGTTCCTGCCACCACCATTTATGGTGTTGGTGGAGACAGTGTTCTCAGGGTCACTGGTGAGGCAAATCTTGGCATAAACATCTTGTTTGTGGTAGATGCATATGTTATGAATGTCCCTAGCCTGATGTACATAAACCTCAAGCTTGCCAATGAAGTTGTCCTCCAGATGGCCATTAGTTGCCTTCCTGGGAACATCCTCCTTGGTTATGCTGTTGACTGCAGTCCTCACAGAATGGTCAGTTGTTTTCTGCTTCTCTGGCTCCGCGGTTACAGCATTCTTGAATGGTGAAACAACAGATTGTGGAGAATCCATTACCTGGCTGAAGTTTAGACCTGGCATAGCACACAAAGCAAGTTCTATTTAAATACAGATAAGCTAGTACAACTTAAAAGGGAGTTGAAATTCCCATCACCATTTCAAGAGTCTACTTTATTGCACAACTATGAGACGCTCAAAGGTAAGAACGAGAACTAATACGAACCTAATATGCATAATCCAAGCCCTAATTTGTGCTGCAACAGTGGTAATAACAAATTTAAGCTATGAACAAAAACTTACCAAATGAACCGAAAATGAAGACAAACTGAAATCTTTATAACCTAAGCGTCAAGAACAGAAGGCAAAAGCAACCAAAACCCTCAAGGTCGAAAAAGTTCATATCCCAAAACTCAGCATTTCAAGTCAACTGCACTATATATGAATGAACCCAGAGATCAAAGAGTCCAGTCAGTGGACATACAACTGAGAAACGAAAGCAAGGGAAAAAAGAGCACAAATTTCCCAATTTCCCTCAAACACCCCATGGAAAGTCAAGAAGTTAAGGCGAACTCTGACACCCATGTTACCCAAAAACCTAGAAGCAAAGCAAAGCCCCCTAGTCAGCGGGTTCATACAGTGACCGGATTCCAATGAAGTCGCTGACTTTGTCAGCTCATAGGCCGGAATCCAAGGGAAAACGGACAGGGCAAGCAGGAAACTTCGCAAACAAACAAAAAATCCCAGAAAACCCGCCCCCAATTCCTCGACAATTCGTGACCTAAAGCGACAAAATTTGCCAAAGTAAGCAGTTGAGGTCCATCAGAAGGAAACCCACACAAGAACTCACCTCAGAAACCTTCACACGCAGAGAAAGCAGGGGAAGGAAATGAAAACCCTCTTGAACTCCAGAAACTAATCACAGCACACACCCGTCGAAATGAAAGCGGAGGACAAGTGGAGGAGCAGAAAAACCCAGGAAAGTAGGAAACAGGGTCTTGTGGAAGAGAGCCCCACCTTCCGTATTTCTACAAAGAAAGTCAAAAAAGGTATACGGCCGACGAGAAGTCCCGAGAATCAAAGCAGTGGAGAATTAGATAGAAAGTAACAAAAGGGTTCAATTTAATTAACTCAAACGGCTGATGACCCAATTCACAAATCGAGGCCTCTGTTTCGTCTCTTTTGCCTCTCGCTTTCCTCGCCCTTTTATCTCCCCTCTTACTTTAAGCCCCCAAGAAGAAAGGGAAAGCAGAGAGCAAGCAACGGTCCCAAAGAGGAGTGGCGAGAATGAACAGAAGATGAGGAGGTAAAGGAGACAAATTCTACGGGATCGTCAAAATTTGGAGGAAAACTAATCAAAGTATTGATCTTTTCAGAGAGAAGAAAAAGGGGGATAGGGGGAGCGCAGTGTCGCTGGCTGACGGTAGAAGGTAAGGGCGTGTATCCCGTTTTCTTTATACAGGTATATAGAACCCACAAATTTGTCAGTTTGTACAGAGGAACAGTGGCTCAATCTGAAAAGATAGGGAGAAAGGTTTTTCTTTGTTTTCTCTCTTTTTCTGTAGACAGCGGGAAGAGATGGGCGAAGGAGGAGGGGAGGGCTGGGAGGGATAGTGCGACAGCGGGGCACGGCAGAATGTGGAGGTGACCGACCAATTGAATTTGGGATTGGTGGCTGCTGAGGTGGGGCCGTCGATGGTGGGGTGGCGGTGGCGCAGTCCCCGTGACTGTCACTCTGACTCTGTGGGAAAAGCTGGTTTAAAGAAAAGGAGGCCAAAGGTAGCCATCGTCAATAGGGGTCGCATTTCGGTTTTTGGTTAGCGGCTAACCGACGGTTTTAATCGCTAATCGGTGGTTAGTCACTAATTGAAAATCGGCCGGTTACTAGTCGGTGTTTGGCAAAGGTGAAGGGTTCTTCGGTTAGCCGAATAACCGACCCCCCAACCGAAAATGTAGAAAAAGGAGGAGGAATAAGAATTCAATTAACCTTCCCCTCCCCATCTGGTTCTCTACGAACCCTAAATCCCAAAAACGATAAACAGCACAGCGTCGCGCCACTGTCCCAGACCAGTCGCCCCGCCTCCGCCTTCACGCTCGTCCACCGCCGCGCTCGTCAGCCGCCGAGATTGTCCGCTGTCGCGCTTGTCCGTCACCGAGATCGTATGTTGCCGAGATCGTCCGCCTCCGTCCTGTCGCGTCGAGCGCAGGCGAGCGCCTCCTCTCCCCGCTCCTTTGTCGCCTCCGCCTCCGTCCTGTTGCGCCGTGCCGCCGTTCCCAGAGATTCAACAGAGCAGGCGAGCGCCTCCTCTCCCCGCCTTCATCGCCTCCGCCTCCTTCCAGTCGACAGGTTCGTGCCGACCTCCATTCCCCTGGCGACTGCTGCTTACTTCTTCCTCTTTAAAATGGAGAGATGTTTACGCGAGAAAAGGAAAGAGAGATTGGGCAGATCTAAAATGGAGAAAAGTAAGGAGAGAGAAGTAGTTGTTGTGAGGGAGAAGGGGAAATGGTTTTGTTCCGTGGGTTTTTTTTATTTTTTTTATTAATTAAACGCCAACGCTTTGTAAAGAAAAGGTAGGTTTTTTGGTAGGCGGCTAATCGAAATCGACCGGTTAGTTGGCCGGCTAACCGTGACTTTCCTCATGGTCAGTGGGCGACAGTCATAGGGAGTGGCTCGGTTTAATCGATAACTGAAATTTCAATTTTCGGTTAAATCGAAATCGACCGACTGACACCCCTAATCGTCAATTTGGTTAGTCCGATCCAGTCGAGCAAGTAATTTAATAGTGAATTATTCTATCGATTTAGTTTGAATATATATGGTAACGGCTGGTATATTTCAGGAGTACACTATACTCCACAATAATAGTTCATATTATGATCTAACATACAGTGAAAAGCGCAATTACAAATCAAAGAGAAAACAATGTCGTGTGAGCTCCAAACTAGAAACCTTTCTGCGGATCGACCCGCGTATGTGGTGTTTGTTTTCCTCATTGGATCAGGATTAATTTGGGTCAAACTGTGGGTTGACAACCTGTGTAGAAACACAAAGCAAAGCATTCACAGTTTCACACCCACCACCATGGATAATGTATAAATCCTTTGTATGAGTCATTTATACTGAATGATATGTCTGTTAGCCTAAAAAATGCTCATATGAATGTTTCAAATGATTTCAAATGGTTTCTTTCTCTGAGTTATTTTCAAATAACTCATTGTTAGTTCAATTTTTAATTATGTCATTTTCTCTTTTTCTTAAACCTACTTTTATCCTTTCCTTCCTATTTTTGTGTTTCCTTTACCATTGCTTTGTCTCCCTCCAAATTATTTTTTATTTCTCCCAAATTCGTAAGCAACAAAAAGGATCATTCATCTCGTCGTCTCCACTAATCTCTCTTCACTCCAGCTCTCCATGTCATCAAAGTTGCCGCCTTCAAGAATGGGTTGCAAACTCTCTCCAGGTATCACAGCTCTCTTCTTCGGTCCTAAGCAACCGATGCACATCAACCCATATCGAGTTCACCCTCTCGACGATCATCTACTCAACGACGCATCTTTTCATTCACAACCTCGCTATTTACGGGGCATTTGCCGTTATTCCTTGTAATTTGATCAAATATATTTTGATTCGATTATGTTAAGCATGAAAGAAAAACGAAACAAAATTGAATTTATACTGGATCAATTCGAACAAAATGAACAAAATATACTTTTGGTTCGATTATGATCCTCAATTTTCCTTTACTTCTAGTCTGGCATATCTAGATCTGATCCAATATGGATTGAATCAAACAATTCACACTACTGTTTTGGAGCGGGGTTGCACTTGCAAAAAGGGATGACAAAAATAATCATACACGTGGATACCCACCCAAATCCGACCTACTTGGGTAGTGTAAAACCTGAACATAAAGGACTTTTAAAGGGTATGCGTAAAACCCAAATACGAATATCACGGGTAATGAGTAGACATTACCTTTTTCACTATTCAACCCGAACCTGCCCCGATTATACATATGAATGTGTATTTTGTATAAATATGATCATTACTTTACTCAAAATATTTTATATTTATCATACATATATAATAATTTCGTGAAATTATATTGTTTCTTAACTAATTTTCTTCCCTCTAACAATTTCCTAAAATTAATCCAAAATCCAATCACATACAAGTATGCCTTTGATACTTGAGAGGCTTAGTTAGAAGTTAGAACATAGAAGTAATTGTTTTATTGGGCTTTAGAGAAGAGAAGGTCGTTCAAACAAGTCTATCCTCCTCATTTTGTTGGACCGGACCTATTAAGTTTCACAGATTAGAGAGAAACCCAGGCCCGAGTCCAGTTACAGCCTTCTGGTCGCTCTGGCCAGCACCCATAAATTGTTTGCACCTCCCGGACATTTTCGTCATTTCGCCTCTTATCTTTCAAATTCAAATATAAAAGTTTCGGCAACGGTCATCGTCTTACTCTCACACACACAGTCGTCCTCGTCCTTCTCCTCTCACCTCTCTCTCCCTCCGCCGCTCCAAATCCCCAAATTGACAGAGCATTTATCCAATTTCTTATCTCAGGAAGAATCACCGCCTCACCGGTGACCAACCAACACACAACCGATTACCGACCATGAGATCCACCGTGGAGACTCGCGGCAGCGACAGTGGATTCCTTGGGAGCATATCGGCCTCTTCCATCAGAAATTTGCTTCCGAGATCCATCTCTTCCAAGAAGAGACACAGGTCCAAGTTCTTCCGCAGCGAGAACGATCCTCCCCTACACCCCAACATTCAAATCAGCGACCCCCCGCTCTCTCCTTCACTTCCAAAACCCTTGAGTTCCGCCAAATCGCTCCAATCCGATGTTCAGCCTGCGATTCCCTCCTCGCCGGACCATCCGACTGTCCAGGTGCGTAGAGATTCGCTTGAATTGGCAGTTGACGTGTGAATTTTTTGCTAAATTTGGTTGTGCTGCTAGTGTTGCTCGCTCGTTTCAGTGAGGTGGATCTACTGCTCACTCACCATTTGACTCTTTGCAGAAGGTGGAGGCTGCGGAATCAGTGGAGAAGAGCGAATTATCGGAAGCTTCTGATCCGTCCGTGAAGGTTGTAGTGAGAATTAGGGCTTTGAATGACCAGAGAAGGGAGCGCAGTCGAACAGTGAGGAAGGATTCTTCGGATTCACTCTCGATTGGTGATAGAAACTTCACTTTCGATTCTGTTTTAGACTCCAATTCGACCCAGGTTCGTGCTTATGGGATTGTTGTTTTGCGATGTCATATCGCAAAATTGGAAATTGGAGAACTGGTTCTAAAGCTGTTTGGTTTGCCTTTCAGGAAGATGTGTTCCGGGAAGTTGGAATTCCGTTGGTTCAGAGTGCATTGGCTGGGTACAATGCTTCTATCTTGTCTTATGGACAGGTACTCCATGAAACATTGAAGATTTCCTTTGCTTGAACTTCATTGTTAGTATATACTTATATTGATTTGCTTACCGGTGGTGGGTTCTTTCCATTTATGATTCAAAAGACTGGAAGTGGGAAGACCTACACAATGTGGGGTCCTCCAAGCGCCATGGTTGCGGATCCTTCACCCAGCAGTCACCAGGGGATTGTTCCTCGGATTTTCCAAATGTTGTTTGATGAGATTCAGAAAGTGAGTCTTCGTTGTTGTTTTCTAGAGTGGTAATGCTAAAGGTTGCAGTATAGATTGATGATTAAGGTTGCTTTTTTTTTTTTCTTTCTTTCTTTCTTTCTCGTTTGGGATTGTAGGATCAAGATAGCTCTGAAGGAAAGCAGATTAATTACCAATGCAGGTGTTCTTTCCTTGAGGTATGTACTAACTCGGCATGCTTGTGCTGGCATTTGTGGCACTCAGATGACCCTTGTGAGTTGTGAATGTGTTCTGATGTACTTGTTTTTTTTTTGGCCATTGTAGATATATAATGACCAAATTGGGGATTTGCTTGATCCAGTTCAGCGGAACCTTGAGGTGGAGACTGGAGATACATTACTACCTTTCCATTTTATCATCTTGTTCTCATTTCTAGTCAAGATTTTGATAGTTCATTTCTAATGGTAAAGATCTCCAATTAAAAATTTCAGATAATGGATGATCCAAAAAATGGATTGTTTGTGGAGAATTTGACTGAGGAGTACGTGACTAGCTATGAGGATTTGGCTCAAATGTTAATCAAGGTGAGGATGAGGTTGTTGTTACAATGAAGTCTTGATGATCTACAGTTTCTATCGGCTGTATATTCCCTGCACAATTCTGCCATCTTACCGTTTGGTAAATTCCATACAGGGGCTTTCAAGTAGAAAAGTTGGAGCAACAAGCATAAACTCTAAGAGCTCTAGATCTCATATTGTGTTTACTTTCATAATAGAATCCTGGTGCAAGGTATTTTGACGTCAGATTTGCCATTCTACTGAGAGGAAGTTCCCTTTTTTGTGTTTCCTTGATCGATCGCTTCAGTTACCTCTATCACTGAAAGTTTATAAAGAAACATGGTTCATTTTCACAGGGTACGTCGTCAACATGTTTCAGTAGTTCAAAGATTAGCAGGATTAGCTTTGTAGATCTTGCCGGGATCGACAGGAATAAACCTGATGATGCTGGGAGGCAGCTAGTCAGGGAAAGCAAACATGTGAAGAAGTCCCTCTCTCAGCTGGGGTACTATTCTATTGCCATTTACCTACATATTCAACCTGATGGGAGTTCTGGCTTCTGAAGAACAAAGTAATAACAGTTTCTTGTATCACTGATGCAGGCAAATTGTGAGCAGTCTCGCAAAAGAAGATCAACCTGGAAGGTTCAGAGATGTTCTCTATGAAGAGTCCTGTTTAACACATTTGCTTCGGGAGTCGCTTGGTGGAAATACCAAGCTTACAGTTATCTGCAACATCTCTCCTGATAACAGGTATTTCCCCCCACTTCTGTTTATACACTCATTTACTATCCTCTGGTGCCATCATCTGAAACAAGGATGGGGGTGTTGATTTTTACTGCAGGAATGACAATGAGACCTTAAGGACACTTCGATTTGGACAGCGAATCAGATTGATCCAAAATCGACCAGTTATAAACGAGATATCGGAGGATGATGTAAATGATTTGAGTGATCAGATACGCCAACTCAAGGTATTGCATCAATATTTCATTCAATGTCCATCTACTGCAACCAAGTTAACAACTTTGCTTGTGGCGAGTGAACAATCAACCACAGCAGCCCACAGAAATCACATTCCTGTTATTTTTCGTTAACAGGAGGA
This sequence comes from Linum trigynum, assembly GCA_964030455.1. Lineage (NCBI taxonomy): Eukaryota > Viridiplantae > Streptophyta > Magnoliopsida > Malpighiales > Linaceae > Linum > Linum trigynum. The sequence goes on along the minus strand of OZ034817.1, from coordinate 55,625,162 downwards.
GCTCATCAGGGCAAAATATGACACATGTAAATCAGCTGGAAGTAAAAGTGGTTATTTCAGAGGGCGGAATGTGCGTGACAGCTTGAATAGCTTAAGAGTTAGCCTGAACCGCTCTTTAATGTTGCCCAAGATTGATGCTAATTCCGACAATGATGAGGATAACATTGTCGACGTGGATGATGTAATGGAACTGCATAACCATCTCAAGAATCTCCGGATTTCAGGCGAGGAGAACTTAACAGATATATCCGACAACAGGGATTCAGTGCATTTCACATCAGTAGACCAAAGTTTTGAAACTGATGCCATGACTGAAGATGGTGATGAAGTCAATGGTCCAGATAGAGCTGAAAATGAAGAAATTGGTTCAGTGAAGAACAAGAAAGGCATAGATGAACTTTCAAGCAGCCTTATCGTAGATCCTGCTTCTATCAGGAGTAGCATATCTATAAGCTTGTGCCGGCAGTCTCAAGTTCTCCAAGAACCACTGCTGTCTGAATCTCCTAAAATTGGAAATACCAGGAAGAGCACGGCCATCTCACCATCAGCATTTTCCTCGAGTCAGAATAATGTTTCAGAGAGCTCAAACTTCCCCTCAATTGGAGCAAGTCAGTCGTTTAGGAGAAGTGAGCAGATTAGATCGTCACTGCGTTCAAGCAAGGTATTGGGAGGCCCCACTGACTCCCTGGCTGCTAGCCTTCAGAGGGGCTTGCAGATAATTGACCATCACCAACGAGCCTCGCCGCTGTCCAACAGATCCACGGCATCTTTCTCTTTCGAACACTTCGCATTGAAACCAACTGCTTCGGTTCACAAGTCCATGGAAGGTTCCCTCCCATCTACTGAAGAAGTAGCTTCTTCAGCCTCTTTACTTTGTTCATCGTGTGGCGAAAAAGTCGTCGTCGATGAAACCTCTACTCAGGCTGCGGCAGGTTGTGAAGTAGCCAATCCTGATGAACTGAGCAAGGTATATTTATTTCCCTCAACCTTGATTCTTTAATTGCTACAGAAGTTTCTGCTACTTTATTTTCTATGATGATTTTTTCAACTGGGTTTCTCATATTCTGTATGCATGATCAAATTCAGCGTTCAAGCGGTGATGAGCTAGTGAAAGTTAGCACTAGAGAGAAGGAATTTGAAATTCTTTGCAAGGAGCAGGCAGCAAAAATTGACGAGCTAAATAAGATGGTGATGATTCCTTCTGTGAACTTCTGCTTTGTCCCCTTTCTTTTGTAAACTAAAACTCTCTATTGTTGGTTGTGACAATCTCGAATGTTTCTGATCCAGGTTGAAGAATACAAAAAAGTTGCAGAACAGCAGCCCATGCAAAATGGCTATATACTAGCTCTGGAGGCACCATCCAAGGTTAGCTTTTAGATTGTTGGAAAGTGATATGGGATTTTGGCCTTATTTCCCAGTTCTTATTTTGCTACCATTCTTTTTGCAGTGTTTGAGACCTGGTTCTAAGGAGGGAAATGATGAATGTGAAGTGAAAGAAATGGTTTCAGATAATGCACACACAAGTTCCGACACAAGGGAGAAAGAAGAACTTCTGAACGAAATCGAAACTCTAAAGGCCAAGTTGAAGATGTATACCGACGCACCACCTTCAACGAAATCTACCGACTTGCTCAGATCATCTCTGCTCACACGATCCATTCAATTCCGGAAGAGCATAGACATGCGTCGCAGCCACTCCAGCTCCTTCAACGACGTCGAAGAACTGGAGAAGGAAAGACAGAGGTGGACAGAAATGGAGAGCGACTGGATCTCCCTAACCGACGAGCTGAGGATTGACCTCGAGTCCAGCCGCCGGCAGGCAGAGAAAGTGGAGACGGAGCTCAGGCTGGAAAAGGCCGTGACCGAAGAATTGGACGACGCTCTCCACAGGGCCGTGGTTGGACACGCCAGGATGGTGGAGCACTACGCCGACCTGCAGGACAGGCACAACGACTTGGTGGCCAAGCACCGAGCAATGATGGAAGGAATAGCAGAGGTGAAGAGGGCGGCAGCTAAAGCTGGAACGAAAGGCGGCCGCCGGTTCGCCAAGTCGCTGGCGGCGGAGCTTTCTGCGTTGAGGGTGGAGAGGGAGAGGGAGAGGGAGCTGTTGAGGAAGGAGAACAAGAGCTTGAAGCTCCAGCTTCGGGATACTGCTGAAGCTGTTCATACTGCAGGGGAGGTGCTCGTCAGGCTGAGGGAAGCTGAGGAAGCTGCATCATTTGCCGAGGTGCGTTCTTCACAAAGTAAACTTCTTTTGTGATTTTGAGCCGTTTTTACGAACATTATCTAAACAAGTTTGTGTTTTCGGTGATGGTGAGCAGGACAAATGTGGGAGCGTTGGGGAAGAGAATGAGAAGCTGAAGAAGCAGATGGAGAAGATGAAGAGGAAGCACAAGATGGAGATGGTGACGATGAAGCAGTATCTGGCGGATAGCAGGCTGCCGGAGAGTGCACGGCGGCCGATGCACGACGGAGAAGATTCGGAGTTGCTGCCGGAGAGTGGTTTCCCAGATGATGATCAAGCGTGGAGAGCTGAATTTGGAGCCATCTATCAAGATCACCATTACTGATCAGATTTGATTGATTGATTACTAGTTAAACAGGGAGCTGGTTTGTGTAGAAATTGTTTGATTAGATTAGAGACCCTACTTGGGTCAGTGCTTGTTGGCTGTAGTTATTTCTGTGTTCAAAGTTCCTTTTTGTTGTGTTGAGATCCGAATGTTGTTTGATTAAACCCTTAATAAGAGTGATCTACTGACCGGAACGATTAAATTTAAACGATGTGATTTTGGTGGAATTAACTAACGAAAAGAAAGAAATTTGTCAGATTCAAGTATGAACATTTAGATGTTGATGTTATCTATTGAATTCAAGTATAAACGTTTCGACGTTCACGTTAAATGTTGAATTTAAATATGATGATTTGTCATTTTGTTTGTAATGTAGTATTTTATTTAAATATGAACGAAGACGATAGGTAGATTATCTTAGAGTAGATTATATAAATGCACAATTTATTTGGTCTTGATGATTTTCTTCGAATGTTTTGTTAAAATCGGTATACAAACTGGCTGTACACGGTTTAAACCGCTTGTTAAACTGACGTGACGGTATAAATCGATTCAACAACCTTGGTATGGAGCATTGGAATGTGGATATGCGTAAAACGGCGTAGCTTAGCTTGGCTGTCTCCTCAAAATATCTCCATCAGTTAATTTTCACTGCGAGCAAACACCCACAGCCTGTGTTTTGCCTTACTTGCAGTGACTCGCGGCACTTCACCCTGAAAGAGATAGACATGGCGACGGCGGATTCTCCAAACCCATCCAACTCCGACGTTGATCTCCCTGATTCCAATGAAAACACTACTCCTTATTCCTCCTCCTCCTCCGACTCCTTGGTTCCCATTCAACCTCCCTCCTCCGCCGTCATCCCCGCCAGTTCTGCCGTCTGCCTCCTCGGCTTCGCTAGCGAGGCCGCCGGCGGCGCGTTGATGGGTTCCATCTTCGGTTTTGGTATCTCTCTTTGCTCCTTCCATTTAGCCCGTTTGTATAGCTGCTATCAAGTGGTAGTGCTGGCTGGAGCTGTTAAGTAAAGCGCATATGGGATTTTCGCAGATTTTGGATTTTGTGGTGATGTTGTAATTGGCATTTTAGGGTTCTTTGGCTTTCGTCATTAGTAGTTCATTTGGGATTTTCAGAAGCCTCTTGTTTTTGGGGAAGCGAGGGCTTGTAAACTTTCTTGACTAGGGTTTATGCTCTGTGTTAGAGCTTCAATTCATTGTTTTGCCTTATTGGTATGATAGGCTCATGAGGAATAAGCCACTCGGGGAAACGAAGAGTTTGATTGTTGTATTTGTAGCAAGGAAGTCATTACTTGGATATGGGCAGACAATTCTTTTCCATCTTGGTGATTGGTTTCCCTCTAATCAGAGCAACAAGAGCTGCTTGATTCCTTTAGCTCATAACTCTGAAAAATATTTCACTTTTTATCCCAATTGTTTGGCAGTAGGAAAACTTGTAAACCTCGTGAAGCTGGTTGTTCTGTGGAAATGATAGCTTCAGCTAGATTGTCAACTCGTTTATGATACTTCTATGTGTTTGAGAATTTGCTCCTGACTGTGAGTTAATTCTGGCATGTTACAGGTTCTGGATTATTTAGGAAGAAAGGTTTTAAGGGATCTCTCGGGGAGGCAGGTTCTCATGCAAAGGTAGGACTTGTGGGCTGTGGCTGATGATCTTGATGGGTTTGAAATTTGAATGTGTTGCTCATTCCTTAGCAAGTAATGTGCTTGGATTTGAATTATCAAGAGTGGAAATTCCCTCTTCTCTTACATGGCCAGTGGCCACTGCTTGGCTATGTGACAAACCAAATTAAGTTTCATACAAATGCAAATGTTTCCTCAAGCTTAATATATGCAATCTGAGGAACCATTGGTTGCGTGCTTACTGAAGACAGTTCTGTTTTTTCGTGTTTATAACATGGATGCACCAGACGTTTGCTGTTTTGTCTGGAGTGCACAGCCTGGTCATATGCTTTCTGAAGAGGATTCGTGGGAAGGATGATGGTATGAGATGAGAACTAAATCTCTCTGATTCTTTCCTTCTTGCCTTTATAAACAGAGTGTGTACACACACTCTCACGGATGCAAATTGACTGACTATGTATGTGTCTTGTCTTTGCAGTCATCAATGCAGGTGTTGCTGGATGTTGCACGGGTCTTGCTTTAAGCTTCCCAGGTATTTGATGGCAATGTTAACTGTCTTTGATAGGCACAAAGCCTTTGAATCCTCCTTAAAAGCTACAATAGCGTTTTCGGCAATGATATGGGCTACTATGCATGCAGGTGCACCTCAGGCTATGTTGCAGAGTTGTGTCACATTTGGAGCCTTCTCGTTCATCGTCGAAGGGATGAACAGGAAGCAAACAGCACTTGCTCATCCAATTAGTAACATGAGCAGCACAAGACTTGACAACCATCGCCTGCCTCGATCCCTTATGCTCCCCCTCTCAGTTCCGCTTCCAGAAGACCTAAGCAAGGCCTTCTCTTTCTTCTGTGATTCCTTGACAAAACCGAAGCGCCGCATCAAATCTCCGAGGCCTGGACCCTGGAGTGCTTGAACACTCGTAAACCGAGAGTCTAGGACAATGTATGATTGATGAATGAGCCTTGAAACTAAGACGGACTAAAGACTCGAATGCTTTCAGCTCTCTTGGATCGGATCCCAACCGAGTCCTGAGGGTTTTGGTCATATAAGTTTTCTCGAATTTTGAAAGCTGTCCCTTTTTCCTCTTTTGTAGATATAGTTTTGTTCATGTGTATCGATCATCAGTGAGTAGGGTGAGGCGAGGAATGCTGCATTTTGTCAAATGAGTGACTCTGCTGCACAATGTTCCTTGCAAAGTGCAAAGTACACTATTTCGTTTTGACATTCGAAAACGAACCCTCATTTGTTCCTCAAATTCTTACTCGTTCTACCTCATTTGTCCAAACAATATTTGAAAGAACTTAACAAATTATTGTCAAGGTGGTAGGAGGCTAGGAGCTATCTCCGACCGCATAAATTGGTTACTTTTTAATAATCCTGGTTGGAGAATGTTATATATGAAAAGGGTAATCATCCGCATGCAAACTCATAGGATTACAAAATAGTTAGCACCCATATTGCCTCAGGCTTCATTAATTCTAAGTTTCTAACGGCATAGTAGATGAATTTATGTTTGGCTAATAACTTGTATTTACCGCAAAAGCTAATATGTTTCCACAATACAAAAGCATTCCAACTCAGCATGCAATATGCACTCTCTTCTGTTTACTCTTCACAATTCCAAATCCGAATAGGTGCTTCAGTTCAAAAAAGAACAGCAGATGAGAAAAAGAAGAAAAAAACTAATAGATGCTTCCTGAGATTAGCCAAAGACGACTCAAAAGTCAAGTGGCACTTTTGAGCTCACTTCATGCCCTTTCACTAGTCCAAGGGAGAGAGATGGTAGAAATCAGCCAAGTAAGACAGAGCTTCCGAGTTGTTCTCACATACCTTCCACAATGACCCAACCTCACCTCTCGAAACAGTGCCCCAGTACTCGCAATCGTCTAGAAACTCCAACAGGTTTTTGTAGAACGAGTCATAGTTCATCACGATGAAGGGTACTGGAAGCTCCGACCCAATCCTTTGCAGCTGAATCAGTGCTAGTATCTCAAACATCTCGTCTAGAGTACCAATCCCACCTGGGAGAGCAACCACCGCAGTCCGATCAGTGGCTTCGTTCCTCACTGCAGCATCTACTAGCCCGTGTTTCCTGGCTGAGAAGAACCTGCCATTCGTCTGAAAACATATCAGTTCTGCCATAAATGCACAAATGGAGGGGCTTAGAGAGCAACACTACTATTGGTAATTGTTGTTTTACCTGCATGTAAGATAGGTTTCTGCTGGAAGGTAAGAATGAAAGTTTGAAGCTGTCCATTCCCCAGCTTCCTTACCTATCTTAAACCCACCAACAGGCTTTCCTGCTTGCAATGCGCCCTTAGTAGCAGCGTCCATTAGACCTGGACCAGCCCCTGTCCATGATGTGCAGTCCAAAAGCTTAGCAATCTGGACACAAAAACAGGATCAAACCACTTTCCTCAGAACTTATGATTGAAGTGGCATTGTGATCTTTTCCCTGAAAAACTTTTGAACCCACTAGAAAATGAACATTAAATGTATAAACTATCGGGAACAAGGGCTGACTTGCCTCTCTCCCAAGCTCAAATGCTTTCAAGTAATGTGGATGATCTGGTCCCATCCGTGAAGAACCCAGATAAACAGTTCCCCTTCCAAGTCTATTTATGAGATCGTAACATCGCTCTACCTCTTTTCTGATCTTCGATACAAGAAGAAGACACAAGCTGACCATTAAGCTCCCACAATAAGGTTTATAACAGTAGAACATCAAGCATCAAGCAAACCTAGCAAACAGACTAATAACCAACAGTTCCACGGAGCTTCTAATACAATACAGCAGCAAGCATCAGATGGTCCCCATCGTGAATCACTAAGAACAGCAACTGATCTAATCTTTAACAATCCAACAAACTCTTTGCTTCTTGATCTAGCAAAGCTACCCTACTCTAAATTCTGTGCTTATTGCTGGGACTGTGGAGTTCTAAGCAACAGAACATAAACACAAATTATGGATAGCTATTTACTTGAAAGCATAAACCTCGAACACAATCAATAGTGTCACCTTACAAACAATAATCACAGAAACCATAAACAACAATCAACTTGTAACCTCATAACATGGAGGAAAAGAGAAGGAAAAAAGGCTACCTCATGCGGACTCGTCCTCTCGTCGAAATCAACAAGTTCACTCTTGCACATCAAGTTTTTCCTCCGGCGGCAAGGCAGCGACTCCCGGCAATTAAGATTGACACCAAACCCCCATTTCCCACTCGAAGACTGAACCTCCGCAGCACTTCTCCCACGGAATTTCGTCACAACAACGCGAGAACCCAAATTACTCACCGTCGAAAAGCTCATCTCAGCCTTCAAAACAGTATCTCAAGAAACCCCACCAGACGAAGTGATCGGGAGTCTACACCAAACGGAATATATCATATATGTATCCAGGAAGAACCGAATTAACTAGCACATTAGGCAAGTGCCGATCGGAAAAGACGAAGCTTTACCAAGAGCCAAGCGCTTCTTCACCTGGGTTCCCCTCTTCAATTTGCCTTAGTGCCATTGTTCACAACGAATGAAAGTGACTCGCCGCCGGGCTCGTCCTCCGGCAACGGGATTGTTGTTACCACTCGCCTGGAAAGTAAACGGGCCCTTTCTCTTAGGTGGGCTAGTTTGTTGGGCTCATCCGGTCGTTCTGGACCCGAATTTACGATTTTACCCAACCAAACACGAGCACTGCTGAGGACAATGACGTAATTTGGAAGACTAGGGTTTTTGGACTATAACACCTTTAGCCTTCGCCTGGCACAATCTTCTCCTCCGCCGAAGCTGTGTTTTCTGTATCCCGGAGGGCTGCTGATATCCAGAGGGCCGCAGAAAGCCGTCGACTCCTCATTCTGCGAAAATGGGTATGTCTTATTCATCTCCGATTCTCGAGAATCATATGGTTTTTCAGGTTTTGAATCATTGTTGTAGGTAGTTGATGTTGATTTTTGTTCATTTATGGTTTTGGTGTTGGATATGGATAGGGATCTCCCGTGATTCGATGCATAAGAGGCGCGCCACTGGTGGCAAGAAGAAGTCATGGAGGAAGAAGCGAAAGTGAGTCCCCTCGAATATCATTCTCTGGTGTTCTTCTTCGTTCCCACTAGGGTTTGCGTAATGTCGCTCTGTTTCGTCCCGTTCCTGCTGCGAGGATAAGGAAAGAGTTCTGAGATATGGTTTCAGTGTTTTTAGGGGTTTATTGTCTTATTTGATTAAGTTTTAGTTTGTTTGAGGTTAGTTGAATTGGGTTTGTTACTTACAAGTTCGCTAAGGTAAGATGGATGTGCTCATTTCTAAGCAGTGAATCTCGAGTTTTAAACGAATGATATATCGCATGCTGTCTGTGGCTTGTGAGTAGTGAAGATATGGTCTCCATCAGTCTGTTCCGATGGTGCCAATTCGTTCTGTGCGCCTGTCGACTGTTTCTGTTGAGTGAGGATTAAATCGATGGCCAGCATGTATTCACTTGGGTCAAACTTCAATACTGTGCAGGTATGAGCTCGGAAGGCAGCCTGCCAACACCAAGCTCTCCAGCAACAAGACAGTCAGGAGAGTGAGGGTTCGTGGAGGCAACGTTAAGTGGCGTGCATTGAGGCTCGATACCGGAAACTTCTCATGGGGTAGCGAGGCGGTGACCAGGAAGACCAGACTTCTCGACGTGGTGTACAATGCATCTAACAATGAGTTGGTCCGCACCCAGACTTTGGTCAAGAGTGCCATTGTTCAGGTCGACGCAGCACCTTTCAAGCAGTGGTATCTCCAGCACTATGGTGTTGACATTGGTCGCAAGAAGAAGAATCCAGCAGCTGCCAAGAAGGAAGGAGAGGTAATGAGTGTTTCAGAGATGTATGTAATCGGAGAAACTATCATTTTCAGTGCTGACTCTCTTCCCTTATTTACTTTTCGAATCGACTGGGTATCTAGGAAGCTGAAGCTGTCCCTGAAGAAGTGAAGAAGAGCAGCCATGTGACAAGGAAGCTGGAGAAGAGGCAGCAGACCCGCCAGCTTGACTCACATATTGAGGAGCAGTTCGGTGGTGGGCGTTTGTTAGCTTGCATTTCATCACGCCCTGGTCAATGCGGCCGTGCCGATGGGTACGTCTGAGTTCTCAAATTCTCTCATGCTTGATATCGTTATATGATACCATGTTCATGAGTCTGCATTATCCATTATAACTGTTTTCTTGCCCTTTTGTGACTTAACAGATACATCTTGGAGGGCAAAGAGCTGGAGTTCTACATGAAGAAGTTGCAGAAGAAGAAGGGCAAGGGAGCTGGAGCTGCTTAATAGTTTTGATTCACTGGATATTTGTCAGCTTTTGTTCCTTGTTTTCTTTTTTCGGTCTTCAAGACTTTTTTTGAGATATGACAATGAGATGCCAAAGTTTCGCCCTTGTACTACTGCTGAACCATATACTTTAGAATGTTCATCATGTCCTCTAGTTAAATGATATGTTTCTGTTTATTCCAAAAGATTGGGTCGTGTTCCACTTTTTCTGAATCAGTGTTGAATTTTCTCAGCCAGTAGATCCGTCATCAAATACAACGAAGTGCTGAGACTGAGTATATGTAGATTCAGTATTTTATCACCGTACTCATGGTTCTGCCTCTACTTGCCAACGATCAATCTTCTAATGGAGAAAGGTAACGAACTAAGAAGCGTGATTCGACGAAGCTGAAAGAAAAGCGTTAATGAATTGAAGAAAAGACGTTATAAATATCGCAGATGAATGCACATCATTGGGGATGTAGCTCAGATGGTAGAGCGCTCGCTTAGCATGCGAGAGGTACGGGGATCGATACCCCGCATCTCCACTGTTTTTTAATTTTTTTTAATTGGTTCATTACAATCTCTCTACTTATGTTAATTGACTTTTTTTTAATTGGTTCATTGCAATCTCTCTACTTATGTTAATTGGGTCATTACGATCTATCATTTCTTCCAAACAAACATATTGATGACCAGATAGCTTACAATCGATTCTTAATCTATAAGTATTGTTATTTGTCATATCACACGGTCAATAACTTCAGCATTCGTGTTCTAACAGGTTGCTCTATATTTTTGTGTTCGTTGTATTAATATAGGGTTGGTGACTTCATTAAAGACGAGTTCACAATATCTCTCACAATTTGTAAAATAGTTTTCTTAGCCAGAACGTAGACCCGTCATCACGTACAACCAAGTGATAGAGAAGCTTTCATCGAGAGCGTATGCACATTCAATATTTGTCACAAACACGGATGGTTCTGCCTCTCAATTGTTTCGACGAAATCGTAGTGCGATTATATGAAAATGAAATCAAAGGATTAGAATAGTTCACTAGGAGTTTATATTATAGTCTATAGATAAGCATCTAATACATGTATCTGAGCAACATGTAGAAGAACGAGGATGTAGTTGTTGCTCAGATGGTAGAGCGCTTGCTTAGTATGCGAGAGGGACGGGGATAGATACCCCGTATCTCCACAGTTTTTTTTTTTTTTTGGATAAGGGTGATATAGGTGCACTATCAGTTCCTACCAAGGCTGCCAAACCTGTATCGAGTCAGTAGGTTCAATCGGGTATGACCATAATCGGTCATATAGACTATTGGAATACACTCTCAATTGTTCTAACAGGTTGCTCTATATTTTTGTGTTCGTTGTATTAATATAGGGTTGGTGACTTCATTAAAGACGAGTTCACAATATCTCTCACAATTTGTAAAATAGTTTTCTTAGCCAGAACGTAGACCCGTCATCACGTACAACCAAGTGATAGAGAAGCTTTCATCGAGAGCGTATGCACATTCAATATTTGTCACAAACACGGATGGTTCTGCCTCTCAATTGTTTCGACGAAATCGTAGTGCGATTATATGAAAATGAAATCAAAGGATTAGAATAGTTCACTAGGAGTTTATATTATAGTCTATAGATAAGCGTCTAATACATGTATCTGAGCAACATGTAGAAGAACGAGGATGTAGTTGTTGCTCAGATGGTAGAGCGCTTGCTTAGTATGCGAGAGGGCGGGGATAGATACCCCGTATCTCCACAGTTTTTTTTTTTTTTTGGATAAGGGTGATATAGGTGCACTATCAGTTCCTACCAAGGTTGCCAAACCTGTATCGAGTCAGTAGGTTCAATCGGGTACGACCATAATCGGTCATATAGACTATTGGAATACACTCCGATTGGACGATTCTAGAAAAAGTTAAAATCGTGTTAAACAAGTTAAAACCGGGTGGTATGATTTGTCAAAATTGAGTTTGAAAATGAGGATTGATAATTTTGTAATGTATAATTATTTTGAAGAAATAATTTGGTAATATATGTATGTAGATTAGCGAGGTTGTTTTAAAATATGTCAAATATATACTTAATTTATTTAATATTAGAGGTTTTATTACATATTATGTTAAAATCGACTTGAACTCGGTGAAACTTATCCGACCATTAAACCTCAAATAATTTGTCAATCCGGTTTGATGGCTTAATCCGGTTTGACAAGCTTAGTTCATATAGAGCTAGTGACTTCACTTCATTAAATACGAGTTCACAATATCTCTCACTATTTGTAACATAGTTTTCTTAGACAAAACCCAGATCCGTCATCACATACAATTAAGTTATCTAAAGGCTTTCAATCAAAGTATATGTAGAGTTTCGCTCAATTGTTCTCAATGAAATTAAATGACTTTTTCCAGAAATATCACTGTTTAAAAAAAAAATTCCAAAAATACCACCCAACCCCAAAAAATTCCAAAAATACCAGCTTTTTAAAAAACCACCACCCCACCCTGCGGTTTACACGAAAACCGCTGGGCGGGGGCGCTGTTTTCTATGCAAACCGCGGGGCTAAGGGGCGGTTATAAAAAAAAATTGGACCATACCGCTGGATGGGGTGGCGGTTTGGCCCAAAACTGCCACCCCACCCAGCGGTTTGGTCCAAATTTTTTTTTTTTCTGATCAACTCCTAACTTCCGCCGAAACTTCAAACCACCGTAACTTTGCACTCGGGTATCCGATCGTAGCGATTTTTTTTTCATTTCGTATAACTTTTAAAGATCTAAAACTTTTACTAGGATGAAATTTTCATAACAGGAATTAGTTGTGGATATACGGGATCTTGAGAATAACTTTACCTTTACTTTTCACAAATCCATGTACATTTTGAAATTATGATTATCCTAAAAGTTGTAGATCTTGAAAAGTTATGCGGAATCAAAAAAAATTTCATGACGTTCGGATTTTGGAGCACAAAGTTATGGCCGCCCAAAGTTTGACGAAAGGCGAGACCCGGCGGTTTGCGGCTTGCAAGATCTCAAAAAGTTTGCGGCCTCCATTTTTTGAATTCGAATAACTTTTTGAGATCTTGCAAGCCGCAAAACGCCGGGTCCCGCCTTCGTCTCGAAATAACGTCATTTGCCACCCCGAACAAGCCTTTTTTTATAATGGTGACGAACAAGCCTTTTTTTAATTTGTCAAACTTTGGGCGGCCATAACTTTGTGCTCCAAAATCCGAACGTCATGAATTTTTTTTGATTCCACATAACTTTTCAAGATCTACAACTTTTAACATAATCATAATTTCAAAATGTACATGGATTTGTGAAAAGTAAAGGTAAAGTTATTCCCAAGGTCCCGTATATCCACAACTAATTCCTGTTTTGAAAATTTCATCCTAGTAAAAGTTGTAGATCTTGAAAAGTTATGCGAAATGTAAAAAAAAATCGCTACGATCGGATAGCCGAGTGCAAAGTTACGTTGGTTTGAAGTTTCGGCCGAAGTTAGGAGTTGATCGGAAAATAATTTGGACCAAACCGCTGGGTGGGGTGGCGGTTTTGGGCCAAATCGCCACCCCACCCAGCAGTTTGGTCCAATTTTTTTTTATAACCGCCCCCTAGGCCCGCGGTTAGCATGGAAAACCGCGCCCCCGCCCAGCGGTTTACAGGCGGTTATTGAAAAAGGGTGGTATTTTTGGAATTTTTTGGGGTTAGGTGATATTTTTGGAATTCTTTTTTTAAACAGTGGTACATTTGGATTTTTCCCGAAATTATAGTGCGACTGACGAACTCAAATGGTTAAAAAGTTTACTAGGACTTTATATTATAAACAAATGATTAATAAATCTATCTAAGCAAACGCCATAACAATGAGAATGTAGCTCAGATGGTAGAGCGCTTGCTTAGCATGCGAGAGGTACATGGATTTACATCCTGCTTACACATGCGCCGCCTACCTACCATTTAGGTGGCACCGGCGAGATCTAGCTAAGGTAAAGAACTTCGTGTCGCGGCTACTCCACTCCGCCGCGGTCTCATGAAGTTCACTTCCTTGCCTTCCCGCGCGCGAAGCGAATGGGCCCTGTGCTGTGCGTCAGTTTCGGGGCGGGGTGCGAAAAGAGACCAGAAGAATGATTCATTTGGATCGACGAGAATCAGATCTAACCCGTCTCCATCATTTTATCATCTTTTAAAATCTATGTAATTGTGTTAATTGATTAATCACCATCGGTTCATTAAAGATGAGTTCACAATATCTCACACTATTTGCAATATCAGGTCTTCGTTCGGTGAGGAATGCTAACCTGGCTATGCTCGCTAAGAGCGGATGGAGACTCCTCAAAGAGAAGGACGCTCTGTGGACCCAGGTGGTCAGGGATAAGTATGGCCGGAACAAAGAGAACCTGGATCTTTTTCGCTCTATTCAGGGAAGTTCCTTTACTTGGAGAAGCTTTAATAAGGCTTCTCCCCTCCTAAAGGGGGGTTGTGCGTGGAATATTAAGAACGGGAAAACTACTAAATTTTGGCATGACCCTTGGATTGTGCAGGAACCTCTCTTGAATCTAGCGGAAGCGGAGGTCCCCAACTCGCGCAGGGACGAGGTGGTGGCGGACTTGACCTCAGAGGATGGAGGATGGCGCACGGAGCTGTTCGAAGGTCTTCTCTCGCCGGAGATGCAGATGAAGATCACCAGCGTGGCGGTGGATAAGCTTTCGAGTGAGGAGGACACCCTCTTCTGGGCTCTATCGTCGAATGGCCAGTTCACCACGAAGACTGCCTACCAGTCCCTTTTACCTGAAGGGAATGATCCGGATGCCAAGTTTTGGAAGATTATATGGAGCCTTCCTGTCCCAGAAAGGGTTCGGTGTTTCGTTTGGCTCGTGAGTCTTGGGAGAATTGCGACTAATGCTCTTCGACACTCTAGGAAGATCACCGACTCGGCAGACTGCGGAAGATGTAGTGGTCAGACTGAAACCATTCTTCACATCCTTCGGGACTGTCCTCCGGCTGCTTATTTCTGGGTGAGACAAGCGCCAAGCGAGAGACAATAGGCTTTCTTCTCGGCAAATACTGCGGACTGGTTGCGGGGGAATCTGGCAGCGGATGAGGTTGAGCATGTCGGGATTCAGTGGCCTGCTTTCTTCAGCACTGCGGTTTGGCTGTTATGGAAGAACAGGAATGACATGTGCTTTAAAGGTATCTCTTCCACCCTCACCCCTCCTTCCTTGACTCACTCGATTGTTGCTAAAGCCAAGCTTTGGAACGAGGCATGGCGAGCACCCTCTTTGTTGCTGAATGGAAGGAGAGCTGCGGCGGCCCGGGTCATGGCAAATATTGCCTGGAGCCCGCCTCCCGAGGGGTGGGTGAAACTTAACATTGATGGTGCTTCTAATGGGAACCCGGGGCTTGCTGGGGCCGGAGGTGTTTTGAGAGATGAGGTTGGGCGTTGGCTCGGCGGCTTTGTTGCCATGATCGGTGAAGCCTCTGCAGCTTTGGCCGAGTTGTGGGCTTTTTATCATGGCTTGGATACAGCTTGGAATTTGGGTTACCGCCAGCTCGTGGTTGAATCGGACTCGCAACTGGCCATTCAGCTGATTGAAGACAGACATGATCCGGTCCACCCTTATGCCACTTTACTTGCTGCCATTCGCAGGAGACTTAGCCGTGACTGGCTGGTGCGCGTTGTTCATGTATACCGGGAAGGGAATAGAGTCGCGGACTGGCTCTCGAAGCACAGTCTCGTCTATCCCTACGGTGTACAGGAACTCGTACACCCGCCTTCAGGGGTCGTGTCTATTCTTCAGGATGATACTCGGGGAGTCTCTTTTGAGAGGCGGATTGTGCCCCGCCAGTGTAACTCCTTCTCCACTCATTTCCCCATGTAACCTCTCTTCTTGGCTTTTGCCTCCTTCTATGCAAAAAAAAAAAAAAATTACTTGAGCATTTGTGTGCTAACGGGTTACTCTATATAAGCATGTTCTGTGCATAAATATAGAGCTGGTGACTTCACTTCATTAAATACGAGGTTCACATTATTTGTAACATAGTTTTCTTAATCAGAACCCAGATCTGTCATCAAGTACAATTAAGTTATTTAGAGGCTTTTACTTATAAGCGTATGTAGAGTTCCGAGTCAATTGTTCTCTATGAAATTATAGTGCGACCGATGAACTCAAATGGTTAGAAAATTTTACTAAGACAATTATGGGGATGTAGCTCAGATGGTAGAGCACTCGCTTAGCATGCGAGAGGTACGGGGATCGATACCCCGCATCTCCACCATATTACCTTTTTTTTTTAAATCTATCTAGTTGCGTTAATTGATTAATAACTATCGATCCATTCGAGTTCTTGCATACATTTCGATAGGTGATTTCATTAAAGATAGATGGGTTCACAATATTAATCACCATCGATCGATTCGGGTTCCTACATACATTTTGGTAGTTGATTTCATTAAAGATCACAATATCTCGCACTATTTGTAATATCAAACAGTCAATTACTTGAGCATTTGTGTGCTTAAGGGTTACTCTACATTTGTATATTCTTTGTATACATATAGGGTTCACAATATCTCTCACAATTTGTAAGATAGTTTAATTAGCTAGAAACTAGATCGGTCATCACGGCTTAATCTCGTCAGAAATATCTCAATAATTACATTTTTTTTAAAAACAGTTGCAGTCAAACAAAAGAGCAGCCAACAGAAGAACAGCTCACTGGTTCATTTTGGACTATGCAATTCCCAGAATTTGGGGATCTCTTTCTCCACATATTTATTTGCAGGAATCACAGCAGCAGCAGCAGATACAAAGCAAACAAAGGAAAAACAAGCAGTCCAGAATTAGTATTCTTTCATTTCCAGAGCTAACTTTTCTTCTTTTCAAAGAGGAGGGGAGCTGGTGCGCTGCAGCTCCTGATGCAGAGCCTTCTCCAGCCAGGCCTCGGCATCCTCCATCATCCCGGGGCTCAGCCTCACCATCAAGATACAGAACTCCGCCTCGCTCAGCGCTCCGTCGCCGTCGAGATCTCCTTCCCTCACCATGGCCTCCGCGTCCTGCTCCGTCATCCCTTCCATCCCCAGGAGCTCCGAATTCGCCCGCAGGCTCCCGGACGTGATGAGCCCCTTCTCGGCGTCGCAGAGTAGCTGAAAGCCACCGCACAGCTCCTTCACGAAGCCCTCCACGTCCAGCTTCTCCGCCATCACCGGCAGCAGGTCTTCGTACTCGGTTTCGCTGCTGCGATTGCTGATCGGTAGACTATTCTCCATCTGGTTTTTCTTCTTCTTCTTTCTCTGAGGAACGGTCAAAACAGAGAGTGCAGAACAACAATGGGGAAGAGAATGGAATGATTCGATATTTGGTGCTGAACTGCTGCCGAGTCTTCTTATTAAAGACGTTGATTATTGCTAGGGGCTGTAGAGGCAGGCCCTTCGATGTTGACATTTCTGAGGAGGTAAAGGACTCTGTTTTTATGAGAAACGGTCAAATGCCTCAACTAGCTTTATGATATTTTCAAAATCATGAGAGCCCATAATCAAAGTAAAAGAAGAATTCGTCTGACCTGTGTCACAAGGCTAATTACATTTCAGATGCTGAACCAGTAAGTCTTCCCGAAATCTCCCACTGGCCAAGGTCATGGATCAAGTGATAGACAGTGTTGTTAACAATCACAAGGATTCGTGCAGATTGCGAGACTCTTGTGTACAGGGTTTCCAAGTCGATTTTGGCAGGATGGTTCGGTTGAACATACATGGTGAGGAAACAATCTTTGCGAGGCTCTGTCGAACCATGAATCCACGATTATGATTGCCAAGTACCTCCCAGTCTGGCACCGTGCTCTTTAACTATGCGAGCCGATCCCAAGAGTATCTCTTGTTCAGTGGCATAGCAATCATATTTGCTCTGTGAAGAAAAAAGGAATCAATTAGACATGAGAAAAATAGTTAGACGCAATTCGTTAGCTACCGATGGTTGTATACTGTCCTAGTCAGTCGTAGCAACCAGAATTACGCACAAAATGTGGAGAGATATCACAAATTTATATAGAGTTTCGACATAAAATAAGGCTCTAGATACTTTGCTTAGGCCAATTTAGGTGAAGATTATGCATAATTTTGACCAACAGTAACTCACGGAATCGTTCCACCATCTGTCTTTCTACATCATACATGGCTATTTAGCTTTTTATGGTTTGAAATCTAAACTATGCAGGGAGCAAATGATAGAGAACTCATAACATATTAGATTCCATAATGAAACAATAATTCGTGGAGACTAAATGATGTTAGGTGGAAGAGACTGTAGAGAAGAAAGGTTACCATGTGTTTAAGATTGCATCCCAAAGTCAATTCTGCAGAGGAGCTTCCGATTTTAGACAAGAAACAGTAAGGGACCTCCTTCCCCAAGAAAACCTTTGG
This sequence comes from Linum trigynum, assembly GCA_964030455.1. Classification (NCBI taxonomy): domain Eukaryota; kingdom Viridiplantae; phylum Streptophyta; class Magnoliopsida; order Malpighiales; family Linaceae; genus Linum; species Linum trigynum. The sequence goes on along the minus strand of OZ034817.1, from coordinate 55,607,260 downwards.
GTTCGACTTTATCATTGCCTCAATGTCCTTCGAAATTTGTGCAACTTTGTCCACATCATCAACCACCAGAGGAACTACTTTCACCATAGCGCGAAAATGAGCACGAGACTTATTTACAATCACCTGCAAGTTTCACAGACCAAGATGAAGGAACTTTGCATCATCAAACAGGTAGAGCAAGCCCTAAGACTCTTTATAAGATCACAACCCGTAGAGGGAAAACATAGAAGCATCAACAAACATGCACGCACCTGACTAGAAAACAATGAATTCGGGACTATCACTGGAAACTTTTCAGCATTTAGTAACATCGTAGAAGTTAGTCCCATCTCAATCACTTGACCTTCAATGGAACCCGCCTGCATTCAAGAGATTTAGTTTCTCAGATATATAAGGCAACCAATTAGTATATTAATCCAAAGGATTTAGAAACAAGTGCCTAAGCTAATTGAGCTACCATTGAACACCTAAAAGACATCTTTTACATTCATATATTTGAGAAAAAAATGAGCAACTAAAAGCTAAACACTAATGATTACATGGGCTAATCAACCGGAAAATAAGGTTTTATACATACATCATTTCGCTAAAGTATGCATAGGGTTCGTGAACCCTTTCCTTCCAACTAAATAGAACCTAAGCATAAATATTAAATTCCCTCATTATGTCATAACTGGAAGTGTTATTGTGGTGCTACAAATACAAACAGACCAGAGGGCTTATTATTAAGTACTCTTAGGACAATTCATCTAGAAGTTCACCAAAAGGATCTACTTACCTGTATCGTATCTCCAATTGAGAAAGGTTTTGAAACTCCCATTGACAAACCACTGAGAACGTTTCCAAGCACATCCCGAGCAGCAAATGCAGTAGCCACTCCTACAGAGATTAGAAAAATACACAAAACCAACAGAAGATCGAATCAATGATGCAACTTTCGAACATCGAGGTATAATAACAAATGCAATCCACACTAAGACAAACCCACCTCCAACTCCTCCAACTGTCAAAATAGACTGCACTGCCACTCCAGATGCCTCAGCAAAAGCCGCCAGGCCAATAACAAAAAGCCCCACAGACGAAACTCTATCCAAGGTCAACCACTTATCTCGATCAGCAACGGCCAAACTATGTGAAGCCAGTGCACGACTGATCAAATTGGTCTTCCACCGATAAAGAAACCACACCAAAGAAACCGTTGTCGCACCCTTCCATGCTTGTCCGAGATACTGTGTTGCCACGGTTGTTGGAGCCAGCATAGCACAACTACAAACGGAAAAACCACGCAACTACTCATTGCATAGCTCAGAAAGACAACCAAACGAAAGACAATTTGTGCGATTTTCAGGAACTAACATTTGTGAAAACGCCATGAACGTAACCAAATAGCGCAGAGGATCCTCCAAGGCACCCCAAACACTCTTCTCATAAGGAACTTCCTGCCCGCTTATGCTTGTGGAGAGCACTCCACCAGGACTTCGCACTGCAAACCTCTGAAGCCTCCTCAAGAGTTTCGGCATTACCACCCACGCCAATATCGTCCCAGTTAGTGTGTAGCCAATAGGAACAACCACAGTGTTGAGATAGGGATGCGAATCAAGCACATTCTGAACATGAGGGTTCATTCCATCAGAGACCTCTTTCGCCCTTTCTGCTGTATAGTTCACAGCACAAGTCACACCGTGCCATACATCGTTAAGCTTATCCACCCACTCCCCACCACCAGTCCCATCACCACCAATATCAGTTCCAGTTCCAGCAAAGACTTCACTACCACCACCACCAGGTTTCTCAGCTCCGCCATTCGAGGTCGAGAAATGGAACCGTTGAATCGAGAAAGGGCTCACAGAGCCGAAAGGAACTGTTATCGCGGAGTAGGAAACAAGAAGCGGTGACGAGTATCCCGTCGCCGAATTGGAACCGAAACGCTTCGAATAAAGCGAAGTCGGCGGCACAGTCGCCAAATACCTAACCAGCCGACATTCTGCCGGGGAGTGATCGCCGGAAAGTAGTGACCGCTGAATCCTCCAGGCAGACCTAATGGAGCTACCAGCCGCCCTCGGATTCGAAAACCTAAATCCTTCCATCAATGAGACTCCGCCACCGGAATTCGTACAGCTATGAACGGAGGCAGAGAACCGAGGCGAGAAAGAGCTGGGGTTTTTTTTTCCCCTGGGAGGAGACGGTTAGTATGGTAGCAATACGGCGTCGTTGAGCAAACATTTGGGCCGCTGTGGGCCTAAAAACTTGGCCAAGTTGGGCCTCTGGCTTCAAAGAAAATTGTTAAAGCACAAGGAAATTCTGCTTCACCATTTCATTTTTCACCAAGCCATTCTGCAAAAGCCACAGAGGAAAGAGACGTAGAGAATAAGCATAAGACACACTATCCAATTGCAGAACATGACTGGATGGCCAAAGAACACACTGAGTTGACAATTTGATGCCTGAATCCAAGTGCTATATGATTCAAAGTCGGTAGTTTACGGTACATAGACATGTCTCAATGACAAGGCAGACATTATTCTAAGTAAATCCCGAGGACTTGGACAATACGAAATTGCTGCAACTCCACGAATCGGTCTTCTTCCGCCCCTTCACTAAGAAAGATCACTCTACGCTCAGGACTTCGATCTCGAAAATCAGAGGAGAATTGGGCAGGATTCCCCATGCTCCGAATCCAGCAGCTCCATAGGCGTAGTCGGGGGAGCACTGAAAATTCATGCATGGAAATAAGATTATTAGGTAAGCAGAAGAATATAGAAACGGCAATGGTGGTGAATTCTTTTAAGAGTCTTTAAGTATAACGACATTCGAAGCCTAATACTATTCGGTACAGTCATCTGTTCGCTTGCCAAGCCGGATTTTGAAATCCAAACAGTTGACCTGCGATATCGCTACCCTAGATATGACAACGAGTCCATCATCTACCAACAAGGGTGAGTGGCTCTGGAGTTGGACTAGCATACAAGGTTGTATCTTTTTTTCTGACAAGTTTTCCAAAAAGCTTATTCAATTCACCCCACCATAGAAGATTCAACCCCATCAAGCAACAGACTCGCTACCGCTGTGCATCAAATGCTGGGTTTCATTTGCATTTTGCAGTTAGGGCAAAGGCTTTCTTATTTAGAGCATAAACTATAAGTCTATAATCCAACTTATGGAAAAAGCACCAAGGGAACAACTTCAACAAGGAACATTACCCGTAGACGAGCAACTTCTCCCACTTGCATTCCCATGACTCCCTCGTCCCACCCTACATATAAATTTTACAAGGATTATCAGCAGTTGCACAAGAACTAAGAAGATTGATACAAGGATTACAAGCACAAAATGCTCGTAGATGAGCTCACGAGAACCGGAATGCAGACAAATTGACCCTGGAGGTACAAAGCTGATCATCCAGCCAAAACTCTCTTTTCCAAATACTTACATTGCAAATTAAAGCTAAAAGAAACGTTTTTTCCAAGCAGATCCACTGAACAAAATGTGTGCTGAACCATATCGAAAACCTTTCTGCTTAAAGTGAAGTACTGGGTGCTCACCCTAGGAAAGGATTGACACTGACAGCATCCAAAACCCACCTATCTATTCTTACCATAGACCATTGTACGATCCAAAAATTAGGGGGCCAAAACAAAGCACAATACAACAGTGCCCAGATAATGTGGAAGATAACCAAGCAGCCAATGAATCCAACTTCAAAGCGAGAAACGAAAACACAAGGGCTCACCTTTTATGACGCTTCCCTTGCCAATATTGAAAGAGAAAGGCTGCTGCCCTGGGTCCTTTGTGCTGATATACAGAAACATGGGCAACACCATTATTAAACTCACAAATACAATTGAAAGATCTGGAAAACTGGAAACAAATTTTGCAGGCCAAAGTGACAGAACCCATAGTAAATTAGTAATGCAACAGAATGTGAGAAGTGAGAAGCCCTCACCTCCAGAACTTCTCAGACATATCACCATTTTTCCCTACAAATCGATAGGCAAAGATAATCAAGCAATGAATCGCGCCAAAAGACCTAGCTACGTTCACTACCAAACTAATTCCTAAAAAGTTCATCACTATGATGAACGCGTCAAGAGTGCGCAGATTGAATGCCAACAAAGCTTACCAAAGCCGGTGCAATGGACGGTGACTTTCTGGCCGCGAGAAGGTTTGGGGCCATTTCCTGGGCGGATGATCTCCTTCTCGAATCCCATCTGTGCCTTTCTTCTTCTTCTTTGCTGTGGATCGCTCTCGGTGCTGTTTTGTGAATTTTTGCGGGTGTCGATGTTAGAAGAATTTCCTCTGATGTACGGTTATTTATACAGTTGTAGAAGGTGCTGGATGCGGAAAACAGGAGCCAGAGCCTTTCAACTTACGGGCCCAAAATAAAAATAAAGAACTTATAGGCCCAAAGCTGGCTTCTTATTGCGTTTATGGGCTACCACGCCCCACTCACAACAAAATTAGCCTATAATTTATGACATTCTAGGTGAAAAACCGTGATCATCAAATTTAAAATATGAAATTGTTGACATTAGTGGAATATGATTATATAATAATAATAATAAATTATACATTATTATCCATAAATTTGTCCTCCCTTATAGAAAATTTATGAGATAATACTAGTAATTCGTAAATTGTTTTCGATTCGCACCCAGGTTCCTGCCTGAAGAAACTTACATTCAGTGACTTTTCTTTCTTTCATTTAACTCCGAGCCCTAGTTAGTAAAATACGGTACGAAAAAGTTATGTATAAAATACGTACGGGTAATTTACTTCATCTCTAAGCTAATGTTACGTTTCATAATACGTTAATAGTCATAAATATATAAAATTAATCATTTTAATAAATAAATATATAAATAATAGTAAAGTTAATAATTTAATTTATTAAATATGAATATTAAACGTGTTATACGGATTTTATACGTGTTAGTACCGGAGTTGTCAAATGAACGGAAACAAATGAAACGGATTGACAATAATACAGATACGAAAATTTTAAACGGATAAAGTATGTACATGTACATATACGTGTATTAAACAGAGTATTTACTAACTATGCTCCCGGCTGATATTGAACAATATGATGCCATCATGTCCATGAATCATGATAATTGTCGAGCTTTGTGTATTCCTATGTTACACAGTTGCAGAGACTTCCAAGAAACAATCAACCCCCGCCTAACTACGTCAATGACACAACTCTACAACAATGGCAGTCAGGTTAGGACAGCCGCCTAGCCACTCATCAGCCGGAGAAGAAGAAAATGGCCTTCAGTTTACCTTCACCCTCCATGTCTGTCAATAATATAGAACCCTATAATGGTTAAGATCAGACTGACAGAATTTACATTCAGCGTCAGCTTCGATCCATGTTTACGAGCAAGCTCTCCCACAAGAGCACGCAAATTGTTCTTCTGCTGTTAAATTTGCAGCATCCGGGTGTTTCCAAGCATCTCTTCACGATCTTTATCATGAAGCGCACACAGAATGAACGTTTGATTGAAGAAGGGAGTATTTCTTCTCAACATGCAAAGCTTCTCACTATGCGTCCAAGCCTGCTGATCACAACCACTGGATTAGCATACGAATCGTCGAGATATATGGCGTGATACTCCAGCCCTTTCCACTGAGCAATCAACTGAAAATGCGGGCGTCTGAACTCTGCGCTCACGATCTCAAGAATCACAGTTCTTGGTGTAGCTGACAGAATGTGAGTCAGGCCAGCACCATGAGCGCCTATGATAATCGAAGCCTCTTGAATGGCTCTCAGTTGCTCCCTCATTGGCATGTGTGCCAATAAGCCGTTCACTACCTTCACTTTACACTCTGACTTGTTGTTATGTTCAGATGATGCCCATTTCTGTACAGCATCGAACACGACTTGTTCATTGCTCAGTCTCGATTGAACCTTTCCATCATGGCGCGGGTGGGCCAAGTAGTCTTCCCGCCTCACAAAAAGAACGTTGAGGCCTGAAGCTGGCTTTTCAGTACCGGGCTTATTGACCGGGAAGTGAAAGGCTGCTCTTATCATTTCTCCAAACTCTGACAATCGTGCTGTCTTGTGGTCATCTGGGTTCATCCAAAGTTCTTTCCCGTCAGCTCCATAACAGAATATGTCTTCAGTTAGACCCTTGAAGAGGGCGGTCTCGTATCCCAGAGGAACAAGTACAGCGTGACGGTAACAAACTGAGCCGGTGAAGTTTTTAGCATATCGGATGCTAGAGAAGAGAGCACTCCAGGTTTCTTCCAAGGGCGTCTGAAATTTTCTCAAAAAGATGAGAAATCAATGAGCGAGCTATAAATGTAGTGTCTGACACAAACCAAGGCCGAAACGCAATACACAAGGTTCGAGTGAAGTTCATTAATGGAGTGCACGTAGTTTTCAAAATTCACATTAATGGGGCAGAGAAATGAAAGAAAAAAAGACTGTGAAAGCCTGTAACTCCACATGAGCCTAACGAGAACATATGAGATAAATTGCCTGTGTTCGTGATAAAGAAGTTGAATCATTCGTTGAGGGGAAAAAAAAGACTAAAGAAAGCTCAGAGTTCCAGAAAACAACTCATTTTCCATTGATGTTCATAAACCAAGGAGAAGAGACATTCGAATTGATACAACAATACCACAAATTAAAGCTCTATGATGCATCTAATTCAATTCATAATTCACGCCCCTCTTGCAACTAGAATAACAGCACATGGAACCCAACATGAGCAAAAAGCATAGTAAACTTGTCACCAGAATAATCACATAAAATAGGATCTTTTATCCCCAAAAACACAGAGAATCCTGGCTCCTGAAGTGGCTAGCTAAGATTATATACTGAAGCAATGAGAACATCACATAGAGAAATAAGGACCGGCTCTGAAGTTCCTGGTTTCACAGTTGCTCATTATTTCTGATAAATTAAGTTGCTGTGCTCTCAACTCAATACGTAACGCAAACACTAGAAAAAAACATCTACAAAGAACCATTTCAAAGGAGAGAGCAGAGAGGGAACGTACTCTACAATGGCCATCCACAAAAACCAAATGCGGCCGGTAAGGCAAATCGGTCACTTTAGAAGCCGCATACGAACTGTACCAATCTGTTACAGTGTGGAAAAGGTTTGCATACTCAAATCGGGTAACCAGCAATGTTGGCTCCTCAATCCACTGCAAGGAATGCAGAAAGATTAAGACCACACAGAAACCACAAGCATACAGAAAATCATGACATGATGCAAAAAATGGTACTTGCAAGATCATCCAAAATCACTTGAATTAATCCATAATCAAGCAACTATACCATTATCATGGCATTTCCTCGGCATCCTAAAGCTACATATCTCTTCCACTTCCAGATTTCCCCTGGCAATTAATTTCTCAATGAATCGATCAGGAGCTCAGGACAGCATTCAATATCGTTCTGTAAACAATATCTAAACCTCCAATTCCAGAAAAGGAAATATGCAAACTTTCTGATGAGTAGTTCAAATGTTCAATAGTTGATCCGAACTTCCTTAAGATCAAATACCCAGAGAAAGAGATTCATCAAAGGAGTCGGAGCTAGAACCCTAACCTGATCGCACTGGAACTCCGTGGCATCCACCACTTCAATCGAGCTCACAAGCTGCCGAATCGTGTGCCTCTCAATTTCCCCCGGCGGCAGGTACTCGCCGAGAAACTCCTCGTCCACAAGCTTCCTCTTCTCACTCCCCAAGGAACCCAGAATCTGAAACGCGCCGTCCTGAAACGTCGGCATCTCTTCTTCCTCATCCCGCCCAACAACCTCCTGCAGCGTCTCCCCGCCTCGCGACACGGCAATCCTATCGGGGACCATTCGAATCCCGCCGCCCTCGCAGACCGAGCTCAGCAGCGTCCGGCTGAAGAAGCAGCGGAACCACCCGCCGGCGGAGGAGCGATCGGGAGAAGGCGGGAGGACATCGACGCGGCGGGTGAAGCCGTTGCCGAAGTAAGCCTCGCAGGAGCGGTCCTTGGGCTTGCGAGTCCAAGGGAGGTGAGAAGGGAGGACGGGCCAGGGCTTGAGGTAGCCGTCGGGGGTGGTGGCGTTGGAAGGCGGCGCGTGGTCGGTGAGGAAGTGGCGGTTGGGGATGAGAGGGAGGCGGTGGCGCGGATCGGAGAAGGGAAGCGGCGAGGTGTGGTGGCGGAAGGAGAAGTAGAGGAAGATTGTGATGGAGTTGAGAGCGAAGAGGGGAATCAGGATCCAGAGGAGCTTCGACTGAGCTCGGCTCATTTCAGATACATTCCGAATCGGAAGGAGACGATTGGGTTCAGCAACTCCGGCGGGTGAAGGGTCGAAATGGGAAATAATGGGTTGGGGGAAGCAAGCGTTTGGTCGCCGTTGCGAGCGTCCGTCAGACGATTGAATCCTGCCCTAATTGATTTGGGGTAAGCCCTTTTTCCCTGTCGTATTCCTTTTTGTGGAAATTCCGCCATTGGAGAGAACAATTCTCTCCTGTCAAAGAAATGTCTTTGGCTCGTTCGGTTACAAGTACCTGAACAATGCGCGTAGAGTTAAATAAAGAAGGTGAATTTTAAGTTTAGTCGCTCGGGTCGGGTTATCAAATATGTTTCACTTGTGCCACCAAAGAAAATTTTCATTCTTATTAGTCATCGAACTTTTATTTCAACATTAGTCATTGAGCATCCAACTCCGCTAAGTTTGTCTTAGATTATCGTCAATTATAACTTTTGATCGTTAATGATATGACTTGGAAATTAAAACAATATAAAAATTATTTATAATTATACACATCATCTCACCACCACCCAATCTGACTATTAGTTCCAACTAAACCACCCATACCCTTGGATTGGCGGAAATTATCATCTCCAGTTCTCTCGAGGCGACGTTTGGTTGGCTGAAGAATTATGTAGCAACAAAGATCGCATTTTGAAACAACGTTGACATGGATCTGAAGATTGATTGGTAAGAAGCCGTATTGTGAGTGAGACTGAGACCTGGCTGCTGAGCTATCCAATTGAAGAACCATAGCATCGACGATTGGGGACTCGACAGAGGGGAACGATCGAGGTTGTATACGTGTTGTGACTATCCTTTTGACTAAAAATATTACCAATTGATTTAATCTCATAGTATGGACTATAAAAATTCCAACCTCATGATTTGATTAGATTTGGGTTCGGCTTGTTGGTCTGATGACAATCTATCGATCTCATAACCTACTTTATGAAGTAAGATTTCTTCTTTTATTTGGTGCAATAAAATCATTCAAATTCTTCATGAACAGAAAAAATTGAAACTAACATACGTTAGAGAATTTTTGACATCCTACCTAGTACATTTACTATGATCTTATCGATAGTAACAAATCAAACTCATGCAAGAAAGCCATCTCATAAAGGACCTAGTAACCTACTTAATCTCGCTCCTACCAGAAATCGCAGTGAGTTTCCATTTTTTTATAGTATTTTTGCGTTGCCATCAAAACCTCCTTATCTACCAATAACCATGCCATCCTCTTCTTCATCGGCTGATGTATCTCCATTATCAATAGTCTCTTACTTGTTCTTGTTGGAAATGGTGAATTGTTTTGAAAGCTATATGTCTCAAGGCAAGACTGTCACATTGCTGGGAGAGTTCTTGTCAAACGAGTATAAAAATTGAGTTCTCTTATAAGGGCATTGCTCCTTGGGATGACCCACTTTTGTGAGAGAATCAAAACCTAATGGGCCACTATACACGTGCCTGTCGTTGGGACTACTATTTATGGAGAAATTCCAAACTGAATTATTCTGTATCTTTAAAAGGAATTCGAGAGATAACTCGGGTAATTAGTTTAATTAAGGAGAGGTTTATCTCCTAATTAAGCATGACTTATCCCCATGAAAGAGGAATTTTGAGGGGTCTCGACTCGTATAAATAGCTACCCCTCAGACCCTCTAAACACACCAAATTCGAAAATCTGAAACACGAGAGAGAGAGAGAGAGAGAGAGAGAGAGAGTTCATAGAGCTCCGGTTTTTCGCAAAACCCGACGAGCAACAAAGGAAGGTTGTTTTATCCTGACCCCTTAGACCCTCTAAACACACCAAATTCGAAGAGTAGAAACACGAGAGAGAGAGAGAGTTTATAGAGTTTCGGTTTTTCGCACAAAACCAACGATCAACAAAGGAAGGTGTTTTTATCCTTGAGGCGAATGGTGATGGTCTGTTGTGCGCAAAGAGGTAGCGTCACAAACGTCTTAAATAAAGCGAACTAGTCCGCGACTCAGCCAGATTTCAGTAACCCTAATTTCTCTTTGTTCGGTTTCTAATCGTTCCTAACAACGACATTATTTTTATCACCGACTTCACTGCTTCCTACATTAACGACTTCTCACTTCTTCTTCATTTCTCAATCACCATATTCATTGTCGCCCCCATCAATAATGAACGATGATGGGAACTAACTTAAATTAAGCTTATTCGTTCAAATATCTCAACTATATGTGAGATATGATCTAAGTCACCTCAAATCATAATAGTATCTTATTTCGAAAGGAGACATACCAAATATATAATTTCATGCCTTGTTGAGTAACCTAACAATAATGACTACTCTACCACCATTCCCATTTGTCTTTGTCAAATGAGTTGTATATGTAAAGTCCGTCATAATTATCTTTAATTATTGTCTAGTCGTTATTATTATCGATCCTTCGTACCCTTAAAAAAAACCAAATCATAAAGTTGAAGTTTGTATAATCTCGGGTGCCGGTAAATGATTTTCCCTAAAAAAACAAAAGGAAGACCCTAATTTACATTTTGAGAGCAATCTCTACATTCTACTCTCTAATAAATGAATCTATCCCTCCACTTCTAATCAAACACCAACCAAGACATAGCACGAAAAAAACAAGAAATCAACCATCCAATTTCCATAACTCTGTTTTCGCCTCTAAAACCCAAGGCTAATCCCACTCTCAGACCTCCAATGCCTCGCCTTCTCAAACCCATTCACAAAATTCTCAAAATCATCAACGGTCCGATCAATCTCCTCCTCCGTGTTCATCACAAACGGACCCAACTGCGCCACCGGCTCCCCCAACGGCTCCCCGCCGACCAATACAAACCTCAGCGGCTTCAACGACTTGTTCCACGCCTCCAACCCATCCCCACCGCCGCCGTTGCTCAGAAGCAGGAGCTGATGAGCCGATGCAGTCACCGGTTTCGTCGCGCTCCCGAACCCTCCTTCCCCTTCCAGCACGTACACGAACGCATTCCAACGCGCCGGGATCGGCTGCCGGAGTTGTGCTCCCGGCTTCAGCGTGAAGTCCAGGTACATCGTCGGCGTAACTGTGTACACCGGCGACTTGGCCCCCAGAGCTTCCCCTGCTATCACTCTGACCTTCACGCCGTCGTTTGATGCTTCCGCGATGTCCTTGCTCGCGATTTCTTGGTACCTTGGCTCGACCCTGTTCCGGAAAAATTATGATAAAGTAAATCAGAGATGCCATTGATGAAAAAGATTGGAACTTTAGGCAGTTGGTTGGTTACATTTTGTGCTTGGAAGAGAGGTTGATCCAGAGTTGGAGACCCTTTTGGGTGCCTTGAGCTGCAGGCATCTCGGAGTGAACAATCCCTCTGCCGGCGGTCATCCATTGCACGTCGCCGGCTCCGATTGTCCCTTTGTGACCTTCGAAATCTTCGTGCAGGACCGCTCCCTGATCAAAATTTCCAAACAATTGTTTTAACCCACTAAATCAAACAAAAAGGGGAATGAAACAAATCCAAAATAGCCCTTGGGATCTTGCTGCCGGCCATGGAATGGAAGGATGCCCATAAAAACAGTTCTGCGTAGCTTCTTTTTTTTTGTTTATTGAATATCATATTCTTTTTGGTAGCTAGTGGAGAAACGGGCGATGTTAATAAGAAAGTCAACTCCTTACCCACTAAACCCAGACTCGAAATAATAAAGTCAAACCGGATTAAAGGTAATTTACCTGCAACATGTACGTGACCGTCTCGAAACCTGTTGAATACCAAAGCGGGAAAACAGAGCAAACAGAAGAAGAAGAAGAAGAAGAAGAAGAAGAAGAAGAAGAAGAAGAAAAAAAAAGAGTCTTTCCGCTCGTAATCCCATTGCTTGATTGAAATGTAAATGGAAGGGTGGAAATTGCAGAGAGACAAAACCAGACCTCTGTGTGGATGATCGGGGAATCCTGCTGGCGCAGTGACTGTTAAGAAGAAGAATCCCAGAATCAGCCAAGAAAACAGAGGATGCGGGTAAACAGAGCATAGGCATAAAAGGAAGGAGAAGAAAAACAGAGCACCAACCAGAGAACTCATCGAGAGCAAGGAAAGGATCGAAGTATTTCAGTTCAAACCTGCAAATAACCATACTCATTAGTCCAAACGCCTCAGAATCCCCCCAAGAGAACACCACTCAAGGATCAAGCTCTGGATTCCTCTAATTCTCAAAAGAAACAGAAAGAAAAAAAAAACTGTTTTTACCTTCCAATGCTCCTTCTAACAATGGCGCCGACTCCCTCGTGCTGAGGCCTGGCCAAGAACTTCTTCACCACCTGGCGGGAATCGCGAACGGCGTAAGAATCCTCTCTTTCGGGCATTTCTTCTTTCCTAATTTACAGGGATTTTGTGGGTTATTTCTTTCTTGGGGCTCTTTCTCTGTTTTCTAGCTGTGAAAGCAACTGCGAAGAACTGGCAATTTGGGTGGAAGAATGAGTACAAACTACAAACTGCGGAGCTTTTCATCAGCTTTATATACAAGGAAGGATCACCAGATTAGTGGAAGGTCAAAGGTCACAATAAAGGCAAAGAGGTTTACCGTTCATTCCATTAGCTGGACACGCTAAGCCCAGGGATTCTCTGATGACATCAGCATAGCGTTCTCAACATGTCACCTTGGGAATTTGCTTTCTTTTCTCTCTTGTTTAAGATTTCTTCTGGTTTGTTGGTGTTTGGTCATTGGTGGTGTAGATCCGTGATGTCAGCATGAGATGTAAGCCCAAGAAGAATTTACACTTTTTTGGAGCCAAATCGTACTTATTCGTTTTGTGCATTGGGTAACAAGCTTTTGTCATGTTAATTTGTAAGTCAGATCTCAAATTCTCAATACTTGGATATGAACAAATCTTCCCAATGAATTTTAGGGCCAAATATGAAGAGTGACAAATTAAAAATTCCTTTGGTTACTCATGGTCAATTTTGAAGTGATTCTCCATTCTAGCATGATGGATTGATCAACGGTAAATACTGTTGATGCGTGATGCTATCGACATTCACTGTCTCTTGCATTCTCCTTCATCGGAGAAGAATAATGTCATGTTGACCATTCTTCTTCACTTCTTCTTCTTTTCCTTCAATAAACCCAGACTTATTTCGTTTATTTTACACTCTTGGATGACAGACTGTTGATTTGAAATAGAGTTACACTTTTGAGTAATCTCGTACTTATTGGCATTTTTATAATCGAAAACATTCGATTATGGTACATGCAAGTAACTTAAAAATTCATCATAGAAAACATTCGGGTTAGTATGAAATTTTTCTAATCGAGAGACTTTCTTATTTGGACAAGTCGATCTTCTCCGACAAACCAACGTTCTTAATAAAATCTCCTTTACGCAACACTAGCGGATTTTATAATACACCACAACCTATGGTACAATATCGACAACCATAGAGTTATGAATCCAACACACAAAATGCTCTATTGTGTAACTAGCTTTTCACCCGGCCATTGGCCGGGAGGTTTTATTGATTTATATTAATAATAATTTGAATTTATTTTTCAACTATTTTGGTCTTGGATTGCTCAAATATTGTGAAGTATTCTTCATAAATATTGTGTTTCCTCGTGTATTATCTCAATACATGTTGTTAAAAGATTAATGTAGTTAATTTATCAAATGAAATTTCAATGTTTAATTCAATAATATTTTTATTTAACATAAGGATTGCATATTTATAAGTCAAGATACTCAACACATAATCACAAAATATTAAATGTTGACTAAATCATAGACATATTTTGAACCCTACCCTTTGGGAAGGAAAATTTTTTAACTTTTCTTTTTACAATAGTATTTTTGAACTTTCGATTTGAAAAAAAAATAACTTTTCTTTTTAGGTGATTTCTTCATATCATTTTTTAACTTTTCTTTTTAGGTGATTTCTTCATATCATTTTTTATTTTTATTTAATTATTTTGATTTGAAAAAATTTAGTGAAAACTAAATTGTTTGTCGTAATCGATTTCATAAACTCGACCATAAAAATTGTAGTAAACAAAGTTATAATAGGATTTTTCCTGTGGAATAATATGGATAATTGTTATCATTCTTAGACTTAGATATATAGGAAAGATGTTTAACGATCGGAGAAAAATAAAAAGTTTATACAATCTTTTATGATGGATTTCCACCAAAAAAAACTTTTATGATGGATTGTCCAAGATTTTAAATGACTATCAAAGATTTTTTTTAATCAGTAATCTCCCCTCCCCTAATTTTTCTCGATGACTAATTATAAAAAAATTAAAACTCTCCTATAATCTCTCTCTCCTCTTTCTAACGTAAAAAAAACTGAAAAAAACAGAAGAGTTTAGGGACGATTTTAGGAGAGAGAATCTAGGGCTTGTTTTAAAAACCACTGACGTGGACACATGAAAATTGTTTTAAGCTGATGTGGCACAGGTTCAATTCTAAAACTGCTTTAATATATCTTAAAAATGAAGATAAAGATTAAAGATTGTGTATCTCCCAATGAAATGGCACGAGTCTTGTAACTAATGAGTGGCACCAGAATATCAAAGTGGGCCCACAATTCTGGCCCTAGAGATTCAATATGGGTCCATACATGAGAGAATTGGATTTGAGCCCATGAAGTGCGGATCACCAACATGCACTACGAGAAAGATGACATCACCAGTAGGGAGCGGATACTATAACAACATCCCTTATGTTGTTATAGTAATATCATGGGTAAAAAGAGAAATTAATAAAATATAACACATTACAAAATAAAAATTGAATTAAAACTCAAACATTCACGTGCTCTGCTCTCCCTCTGCCTCGTCTGACCTAAAACATATCTGCCTCCGTTGATCCCCGACCACCATCAGAGCTTTATCCTTCACAGCAATCTCTACGGCGGTGGCGGCGCAAAATCAACTTTCTCGCCATTGAATAGCGAGTTGTTCATGGACGATCGAGATCAACGCTCCTCTTCCTCATTGGAAGCAAATGAATTGGAAGGCGCGCCGGAAGGGAGCTACTGCGTCTGGACGCCGAAACTGATTTCTCCGTCGTCGATCACCGGAGCATCGCCTTCTCCCGGTAGATGCAAGAAAAGCAATGCCGGAGTGGAGCAAGATAGGAGTTGTGCGGAGGTGGGAGGCAAGGCGGCGACGTGAAATGTGGTTAGGACCCCTGATACGAAAGGAGTGGAGCAAGATAGGAGTTGTCCGGAGTGGAGAATCTGCTTTTCGTTTAAACTTTAAACAAATGAGAGAGTGAGAAGCTGGTTAGGACCCCTGATATGAAAGGTTTGGCTTAAATCTGTTAATGCAAACCACAAACACTATAAAACAATCATAAAATGTACCTTAGAAACCTCTTAAAGTATACCATAAATCGCTAAAAACATACCAAAAATCCCACAAAGTAAACCACAAATATTTTATATGCACACCATAAACCGCTTTATGCAAACCACAAAAAAGCAAACCAGAAACCTCCTAATGCATACTACAAATCTCCTAAAACAAACCGCAAACCTCACAAAGCAAACCACAACATTTACGAAAGCACATCAGAAACCTCCTAATGCAAACCACAAACACAGTAAATCAAACCACAAAAAAGCAAACCATAAACGTCCTAATGCAGACCACAAATCTATTAAAACAAACCAGAAACCTCACAATGCAAACCACAAAATTTTTGAAAGCAAACCAGAACTTCTTAATGCAAACCACAAACACGATAAAACAAACCACAAAACGCATACAAAAATATGAGAAATCAAACCATAAATCTTAAAATAAAGACCATAACATCCGGTAGTCGTTGGCCGTTGTCCGGTCAACGAAAAACTTAACCAAACTCTGATGACCGTCAGTGACCGGATTCCGGCGCCGATAGGCGTATTCCGGTCCCGATGACTAGATTCCGATGCCGGTAAGCATATTCCGGCGACAGTGGCATATTCCGATTACAAAATAGCATATTCTGGTGACAAAAAAGCATATTCCGGTGACCGGCGACCAGATTACGACGCCCGGTGACCAAAATTTTTGGGCAGAATTTTTTTTATTTTTTTATTATTTAAACATATTTTCATAATGACAATTATACCCCTGCTTTGATTTTACACTAGGTCAACTCAACTAATGAAAAGTCATCACAACCCTACCTTCCTATTGATTGGAGATTAGTGTAATATTGTTGTTACAATAACAACAAATATGGTGTTGTCACTGTACATGGGCGCTGGGTTGTGCTTGGGCCGGCACGGGCACGCTTTGGGCCCATTTATTTCGTGTCGTGCTTGGCACGGCACGTCAGTTTTCGTGTCGTTCCATGCAAGCCCATTTGTTAACTTTGCTAGGCCCGACCCAGGCCCGTGCACGGTTCGAATCGTGACGTGCCTATTCGTGCTCGTGTCATGCTCGTATTCGTGTTTAATGAAAAGGACGAAAACAAAAGAGAGAATGAAAAAGAAGGTGAAAATTGGACGGGGGAAGATAGTATTAACCGATAATGTTTGAGAAAAGTAACAAATAAGGGGGGAAAGAAAATTGGAAGTATAGCGAGTGTAATTTGGCTTTGTTTAATTCTTTGTCCATTTTTACTTATGTTCGTAATTATGTATATATCTTTATGACACTTCTAACAACAACAAATAATTATTTTTCTACTTGTGTTTTGTAATATTTGAACCTATAATTCTTTTTAAATTTATTTTCTATCAAATAAATATTATTTTCATGACATGTCCGTTTTTATACTCAATAAAGTCTCGAAAATATTAGACCCGATACAGTCCACTTATATACCGTGTCATGCCCGTGCTCGTGTCTGTGCCCATTAAGTTTAGACTCAGCAAGACCCATAAATTATTTGTGCTCGAGCCAGACTGGCCTATTTATTTCGTGCCCGTGCTCATACCGTGCCTTGCCCGTGGCCACGTATAGTTGTCGCCATATCGGCTCTCTCACCAGTAGCAAAGCGTGATGCACGCTGATGGGAAGCGTCAAGCGTGCTTGTTGGGTAAAGACAAAAGATTTAGAGGAACAAATTAAAGGGAAGAAAACAGGCTGGCCCCCGAAAGCCGAAAGTCAAAATCAAAGGGGAAAGAGAAAGAAACGAGGAGCAAAACTGAATAAGTGGTCTCCTTTCTCCCCTCAATTCTCCATAATCAGAAAGTAGCCATAATTCGAATGTGTAATGGAGGAGGAGCCATGATGAAAGTTTCTGCAGAATCCATACATACAATCTTCTCCTTTCACTGTAACATTTGCCCTATTATCTGGAGCTTTGTCTCACGTATGCTTAGTTATCTTGTTCCACAAGTTACATGTATAGACAGAATATATCACATATGCAGAAACTTGCATGTACATAGATAGAATGTCATAGAATTACAGAGATCATGTAATTCCCATCCGAGCCAACAGTCCCCTATTTCTCAACTGAAAGCAGCCGAGCGCGACGATAAGTATAACCACAACCGAAACTACAAGCCCTGCAACTGCTCCCTTTGACAGCCCACTTCCTCGTGTAATTTGAGCAGCAGGGGGAGAGTCGACCGTCGGTTTGTTCCTGACTGGTGGCAAAGGCGCCTCAGCGATATCGTTCTCGGTCAGAGGTAGGCTTGGAGCCTGAGCTGGTGGCAATGATGGCTCCTGGATGAATCCCAGCAGGCTCCCTGCCGGAACTATGGACATGTAGGGAGGAGTATTGTTCCGTTGAGCCAGACATCGGTTCTCTGTTGTCAATAAATAGTGGACGGAGAGAGAGATATCAGCAAGCTAGAGAGAAAGAGAGATATGCAGCAATGGAACTTTTCTTCAAAGAGGGGCTTACTTCTGTATCTGTCAGGTGTCTTAGGAAAGCCTGTAACAACGCCGCTAATATTGGTCCCCAAGATGTAGGTGTTGAGCTCCACGTTGATATCTGCAAAGAAGTCCCACGGTTGAGATACAAACTCATTGCTGAAGGTTTGGACGTAGACCGGGAGATTAGCATTGTGCAGCTTCGTCACGACATCTGTCATTCTGGTCAAGAACTCATTATTCTCAGCCACCGACTGCTTGCTGATCACAACAGAATGAGCGAAGTTCTTGATGTCTGAAACTGCAGAAGGATCAGCACTCCCAATTGTTTCGTCAACTTGGTAAACTAGCTCGTACTGTATTTTATCCTTCAGCTTCATTAGAACTGAGCAATTGGTGGATTGGATCATGATTTTCAGAGATGTCTGGTTATCATAACCAGCTTTGCTCAATTCGGTCTCAACCGCATCAACTACAGCCAGACCCTGCTTCTCCATGAGATAAGCTGCATTCTGGGCAAATGGAGGAATATAAAGAGACCAAGTCCATCAGGAAAGGTTATTAATTTGGATATATAATGAGGATGCGATCGAAACTTGGAAGCTCACTTCAATGTTGATTAAGACGCCAGAAAGCGATCCAGCGTCCTTTGCCAAAGCCAAGAAGTCAGCTAGGGAAACTAAACTTCCTTCATTACTCACCCTAGGATTTCGGTACAACTGATAACTTAGAAATGGATTGGATATGGCCGCTGCAATGTAACATTTAAAAAAATAAATATAAAAACCCCTCTAATGATGCAGAGTCGGGATACAACAACCAAACGAAGGCCAGATGAAAAGCTTACTAGTCAAGTTCTGAATCTGGCTCCAATTCAAGCTAAACGTATATATGCCTTTGCCCTTGAGCTCCGGAACATCTGTTAAGAAGTCATTTAATGTTTCAGTGGCTTGTGTAGTGTCGATAAGGTTTATAGAGCTTTGGCAAAATGGGACTCCATCCTGTGACATCTGAATTGGACAATCAATAACATCTGCTCCATCCGAGATGGCTGTTTGGTATGCAAGGTCGGTACAGGATGGGTAGTCTCCACTTGCACCATTTTTGGTGATGACCAAAGTATTTACTGCAAAGTAGAGTATGGTTAGTTCATAATTAGGCAACGAGCTACTATGGAAACATGAACTAAAGGCATCGTATACAACATGAGAATCACATACCTTTCTCTGAAGCATTCCGGCCAAGGTGAGCGTAGCAATCTGCAGTTGGAGAATGAATCAGTACTCAAAATAAGTAATCCCTGGTTAGAGTAACTGGAAGGAAATCTGTGTTGTCCTGCAACCCCAAGGACACACTTCCACGAGCTTTTGCAGATCTATGCTGCTGACAAATTAAGAGAACCCAACCCAAACAAGCAATGCAATTCCTAATCTCAAGAAGTAAGACAAACAAGTGTCTGTTACATTCCATACTCAAAGAAATACCCTTGGATTTCTCTAGTACAACTCAACAATGAACTATGTACTGGGAATAAAGAAAACTTTAGAAAAAAGGAATGTGAAAAATGAAGTGGGTCATCGGAAAGAAAGCTTACTAAATGCTGCAGATGGAGTTATTGGGAAGTCAGACAGCACACCGTCAACAGAGAAATGACCATTGTCCACAAATTGCAGATATTCAGCTATAGGGTCGTAACTGTAATTGTAGCTCAGAACAGCATCATTGTAAAAGTCTGTGGCCACAACTTCAAGGCCAGCTTTGTGAGCATCCAAGACAAGGGGCATACTCGACTGCAAATAATTACGTTCATCCAGTGGCCATATGTAAGTCTTGGGGACAAGAATTCCAGAGGCAAAGGTCCTGATAAATGTCAAATTTGATCGTAAAGAATCATATGTCTGGTTTGTCGAAGGCTCGACATCACTAGGTGCATTAAACCGGAAGAACAGTTTGGTGATTCTTGGGTTGAATCGCGTAGAAATACTTCTCAAGAACCCCACTTCCGGAGATGAGATGTAATTGATAACCATTCTTCTAGATGCAGCAAGGACATAATTTTTCATACTTAAATTGCGCTGGGTGTAGAATGCATCATGCTGGAGAAAAAAACCACATCAACACTCAGCAACTGTTGTAGTTAAGAAAATGAAAAGTCAGATAAGAAAGTTTCCCTGCAACTACCTGAACATTCAGCCAGAGGCCAGCTGGATTTAGTGCAGCAACATCCTCAGGAGTTAGAATCGGGAACAAATTGTTGAACCGCTCGCTACGAGTATAAACTCCCTGAACCACTGTCAAAACCAAAGAGTCAATTTCTGAACAGAGTGCTACTATTAATTCGATTCGTCTGTACAATTGAAACAGCTACTATGGCTTGACTTCATCCCAGTCAGACAAACCCTGGAACCCACAAATGCTCATCCATGACGGATGAACATGAACTCACAGGGTACAGTTGACAACTCGGCGAGGTTGAAATCCAAGGGAAACCATCCGGTTTGAGTGGCGCCATTGATCATGTAGGTGTTCTGACCGTCCTGGTAAATCTGAGAGACATCAGTAGAATTATCAAGCTTGATGTCGGGGAGACAAAGCCCGAATGCATCTTTAGTGAGCTGCAAGTCGCACCACAGGACAACGTCTGGCACACTAGTGGCCAGTGCGAATTGGTAAGCCGCACTTGAAGAATCAGGAAACAGACCCGAAAACCCACCCCGGGCTACAACTATGGGGCTATGGCCTGCACAATGAAGGAAACTGTTCAATCAGCAGCAGTCTTCCAGGCAAAAAGACACGGTGTGTAAGATCAACACAGTATTGCTATATTTCAGAAACATGCCTCCTACAAAATTCAATTTCTTAGCATAGTGAGGTGAGAAGATCAAAGCAACAGAGGGCACAATCGATGAACAAGATAACAATGCACCAAAACAAAACCGAAAACCCATCAATTACTTCACCTCCACAATCCAAGAAGTAGAATTTCCAGTTCAGGAGTTCTCTAGATATAGAAGCTCATGCAGAGGGTCTACAGGAGAAAAGGCAAACAAAGAGGAAGAAAACTTTCTACTTACCGGAGAGAGTCTGCCAGCGAGGAGCAGACCCAGAACCCCTCTGAGCAGAGACGGAAGCTGGAAATGAGTGAAGGCGAAGGAGGAGTAGCAGTAACGCAATGGGGAGGAGCAGCGAGCTGGTAAGAGCGGCTCCGAGGCCAGACATTGCCGCCGGAGACTTTGGCCAGCAACCGTTCACCTCGCCAAGACTTTTCAGCCAATGTGTGAGATATGGACGAGGCGAGAGAGGATAGGGATTGGACCAGGTTTAGCATCCACATGTTCACAAGTTGAATCAGAAGTTGGAAGGATATGTGGAAAAACCCAGTCAACTAGGTTGTAGGGACAGATTTTTTCTGCAAGTTGATGCTTATTGACAACAAGAGACAAAGTTGACAGAAACATGCCTAATGGGAAAGAATTCCAACAAGAGACAAAGTTCGTTTCCAGCATATACAGGAGACAATAAGATCAGCAATGGTGTTAAAGCAATGGTCAAGGAAAATTTTCAGAAATCGCCATTGATGGGTTCTTTCAAGCTACTTCTTCACGGCCAGTGGAGAAGGAAGCATGCAGCAAGATAGAATCCCACACATGAACTAGTGCATGGTTGGATTTCTTGATCTAGCAGATACAAGAAAGGGAATTTTGCCTCTATTCCTGTTAATACAAATTGCAATGGAGAAATCAATTAACGAACATGGTTCATCACTAACAATGTCACGCAATTTATAGCAGATCGAGCAACGGGCCACCATGAACAGATCCTCAAACGACGACGGTGAAGCCCTGAAGGGTTTGGCCGTTTGGGAACGGCAACGAAGTAACAGACTAACAGTGATGGGTCTAAGTTTCCATGGTTGGGGGATAGAGAGAAGGAGAAGCTGCTACAGACGACGGCGAGCTCCAGTGCGACAACTTCGACGGTGATCTGATATGAAGCGACGAATCGGAGTTTGTGATTTTCTCGTCCCTGCGGCGAAGCTCTTTGGCGGTTTCCATTAGTCTCACAACTTCGTTTTTGGTCAAAAGTCTCGCCCTTGCCATTAAACCGTACCGTACCGACGGTTCAACCACAAAATACCAGTATTGGAGGCTAAACCGATAGACGGTATTTAACGGTACTAACGGTTGAACTACGGTTAAACCACGATTTTGTCATAAAATACCCTATCGCTGACTTTTCCGGTACGATCTTCGGTACGGTTTCATGAACCATGCCTTGTTCAGCGAGGAAGATGAAGGATTGATTTGGAATTTACGGAACCATCCCCAAGATATTTATTTATTGAAAGAAGGTCCTATAATTTGTTAAGTCTTACCAGTTTGGCTACCAATAATTGTGATTCTCTCACATGGGCCACCAAATGTTAGGATGACAACTGGTCGGGGATGTATAGTGGGTATTTGTAACTTCATTCTAACTAGTTCGAATTTTATTCCTATCTTATTCATAAAACAATTTCACCATAGTATGCCTAGTAACGACCATCTCAAGATGACAATCTCGTACTCATGTGGTGATTGACGAAATGTCTGCATCATGGTGAACTTAGAGAAGGATATTGCCTAGCAAGGACTTAAAATGTGGGGGTATTCGCTTACTCTCTCTCTCTCTCTCTCTCTCTCCCCACCTCTCTTGTTGCACTATGCTAGGCCCTCACACCAAGAACATGGATTCTCGATACTCCTTGTCTAGCAAGGGTTCGTCGGGGCGCAATCTGTGATATCTCTCGATGAATTGCCTAAGTAGGGGTTTTGATAGTGGAGGATATGATTGAGAAACTGTGTCGTTTTAATTAGATTGATGGCCTCCTATTCGTGGTTTATAAGGCAAGTTTCTACATAAATTGAGTTCATCAATTCAAATTAGATAGTGAAACAACCATAAATTGAGTTCACCAAAGAATAAAGCTTTTTGTTTATATTACACGTACCAAACAGCCACAGCTAATACAATCCCTCCATGCTCTTCCCTGATCCGTCTTACTCTATTAACCTCCATCCAATTAAGAATGATCCAATAAAACACCTAGAAAAAAACTCTTCCCCATATCTCTTCTTCTGGGAGGGAAGACCCTAATCACCATTTACACAGTCGACATTCACACTAACTCAAAGCAGCAGCAGCAGCGAGAGCACAGTGAAAAAGCATAGCCACACAACAGAAGCCATGAACCCTGCAGCTGCTCCCCTTGGCTGCCCACTTCCTGGGCCTGCTGGTGTAGCTCCACCACCAGGGGGAGACTCCGCCGTAGGCTTCACTCCGACCGGCGGCAAAGGCGCCTCAGCTACGTCGTTCTCGGTCAGAGGCGGGTTCGGAGCCTGAGCTGGTGGCAAAGATGGCGGCTGGATGAGTCCCAGCAGACTCCCTGCCTGAACCGGGGCCATGTAGGGAGGAACATTGTCCAATTGAGTTAGACATCTGTTCTCTGCACGCAGTCGAAAATGCAGTGGATTAGATATGAATTTATGGAGATAGAGATGACAGCAAGCTAAGATGCAACGAATGTTTCTTTAAGGGCTTACTTTTGTATCTGTTAGGTGTCTGAGGAAAGTCTGTAACGACGCCGCTGATGTTCGTGGTCGAGATGTAGGTGTTGAGCTCCACGTTGATGTCTGCAAAGAAGTCCCACGGTTGAGATGCAAACTCATTGCTGAAGGTCTGGACGTAGACGGGGAGATCGGCTTTCTGCAGCTTCGTTATGACATCGGTCATTCTGGTCACGAAAGCGTCGTTCTGGGGGAACACCGACTGCTTGCTGATCACGACCGAATGAGCAAAGTTCTTGATGTCTGAAACCGCAGAAGGATCAGCACCTCCAATTGTCTCGTCGACCGCGTAAACCAGCTCGTACTGTTTTTTATCCTTCAGCTTCATTAGGACTGAGCTATTGGTGGACTGGACCATGATTTTCAGAGCTGTCTGGTTATGGTAACCAGCTTTGGTCAGCTCGGTCTCTACCGCGTCAAGTACAGCTAGCCCCTGCTTCTCCATGAGATAAGCCGCATTCTAAGGAAATGGAGGAAAATAGAGAGATCAAGTTCATCAGGAAATGATTGTCAATTTGGATACTTGGGGAATTGTAGTAGTAATGTGGCTGCGATTGAAACTAGGAAACCCACCTCGATGTTGATTAAGACACCAGAAAGCGATCCAGCGTCCTTTGCCATACCCAAGAAGTCAGCTAGGGAAACTAACTTTCCAGCATTTCGCTCCTTTGGATTACGGACTAACTCATAACTAGGAAATGGATTGGATATGACCGCTGCAATGAAACATATACAACAAAGGAAAATTAAAAACTCAAATGATGCAGAGTCGGGATATAACATTTTAGAGGCCGGCGGATTGTAATAAAACAGTAAGACTAAGGCCAGACCGAAAAGCTTACGAGTCAAGTCCTGAATCTGGCTCCAATTCAAGCTAAACGTGTATATGCCATCGCCTTTGAGTTCCGGAACACTTGTTGAAAAGCTGGTCAATGTTTCAGCGGCTTGTGTAGTGTCGATGAGGTTTATAGAACTTTGGCAAAATGGAACTCCATCCTGAGATATCTGGATTGGACAATCAATAACATCTGCTCCATCCGAGATGGCTTTTCGGTATGCAAGGTCAGTACAGGATGGGTAGTCTCCACTTGCACCATTTTTGGTGATGACCAAAGTATTTACTGCAAAAAATGAGCGATGTTGGTCCATAGTTAGGAAACAAGAGTATCTATGCAAATAGAACTTAACAAGAAGGGGCAGACTATCCAAAAAAAGGCATCATTTCACTACATGAGAATCATGTACCTTTGTCTGAAGCATTCTGGCCCATGTGAGCATAGCAATCTGCAATCGAAGAATGAATTCAGTATCCGAAGTAACTAGTGTCAGGTTAGAGTAAACAGTATAGTGGTTGGAATGAAATCTGTGATGTCCTGTGATCCCTATGAACAAATTTTTCCAAGCTTTTGCAGTGCAATTCCTAATCTCAAGAAGTAGTACAACCAAGTGTCTACTACATTCCACGATCAAGTAATCCATCTGAGTATTCTTTACCATTATAACACAACAACGAACTGCTGAAATAAATGAAAACATAAGGGGGAAATGACTGAAAACTGAAGGGTGATTGGAAAGAGAGCTTACTGAATGCTGCAGATGGGGTTATTGGGAAGTCAGACAGCACACCGTCAACAGAGAACTGACCATTGTCCACAAATTGCAGATACTCAGCAACAGGATCGTAACTGTAATTGTAGCTCAGAACAGCATCATTGGAAAAGTCTGTGGCCACAACTTCAAGCCCAGCTTTATGAGCATCCGAGACAAGTGTAGTACTCGACTGCAAATAATTGCTTGCATCCAGCGGCCATATGTAAGTCTTAGGCACAAGAATTCCAGAGGCAAAGGTCTTGATAAATTTCAAATTCGATAGCAAAGAACCATAAGTCTGGTTTGTGGAAGGCTCAACATCACTAGGCGCATTAAACCGGAAGAACAATTTGGTGATATTCGGGTTGAATCGCGAACCAATGCTTCTCAAGAACCCCACTTCCGGAGATGAGATGTAGTTAATGACAACTCTTCTAGATGCAGCAAGAACATAGCTTCTCATACTTAGATTATGCTGGCTGTAGAATGCATCATGCTGCAGAAGAATTCACATCAAAACTCAGCAATTGTTGTAGCTTAGAAACAAAAATGCCAAATAATAAAGGGGGGTGCTAAGAAATGAAAATGTGCCTACAATTACCTGAACGTTCAACCAGAGGCCAGCCGGCTTTAGCGCAGCAACATCATCAGGAGTTAGGATAGGGAACAAATTGCTGTCGAAATTCGGGCTACGCGAGTAGATTCCCTGCGTCACTGTCGAAAGAGCTCATTTCAGAATCAAATGTAATAGCGAAGCAACTGCCACCGGGGATTACTTGATACTAGTGACATGAACATGAAAACCAACAAAAGGAAATCCAGTGAGATGATGAAAAAAATGAACTCACAGGAAACAGTTGACAAGCTGGTGGAGTTGAAATCCAAGGAGAACCACCCGGTCTGCCTCGCGCCATTGACGGTGTAGGTGCTCTGACGGCCCGGGTAAAGCTGAGAGATATCAGTAGAGTTACCAATCGTGACATCGGGGAGACAGAACCCGAATGCATCTTCACTGAGCTGCAAGTCGCACCAGAAGACAACATCCGGCGCGCTGGTCAGCAGTGTCAGCTGGTAAGCCGCATTGGAAGAATCCGGAACTAGACCCGAAAATCCACCCCGAGCTACAACTATGGGGCTATTTCCTGCACAAAATGAAGGAAACTGTAGAATCAGCAGCGTTCTTCCCGAAAATACCAGTAATTAGCGAATTGGCCGACGCCGCTCTAACCGATTGAGCTAACAGTACAATTTACAAAAACTGGCCTCCGCAGAAACTAGAAAGAAATGGTTCAAACGCTGAAGAATTTGGAGCTCGCAATTCAAATACAATAGCAGCCTTTCGGCCCTAGCTACACGAAGCCGGAGCTCGCATTGACGCCAGCTAGCTCGAGTTTACTCCCAGGAAATGCAGAAACCGCCATTAACTAACCTAACTCAACTCCTCGACCTCATCCAGAAGCAGAACGGCGCCCAACTTCATAGATAGATAGAAAGAGGAAAAGGAAGCCAGAGCAAGAAAGTTCTGCACCGCCGGAGAAAAAGAAGAAGGAAGGAGAAGAATGTGGAGAGGTCGAGACTTACCGGAGAGAGTCTGCCAGGGGGGAGCAGAACCAGATCCCCGGCGCTGAGCAGAGACGGAAGCTGGAAAGGAGTGAATGAGGAGGAGCAGAGGGAGGAGCATGGATCTGCTGGCAAGTGCAGACATTGCCGGGGACTTGCGCCGGCAGCCGGTCATCTGGCACAAACCTTTTGTTACCAGGTTGCGTCGGGAAATGTGCGAGATTGTACACGGAGAGAAAGAAAGACAGAGAGAGATGAGAAGAAGAACTGAAGAAGAAGAACGGAAGAAGAAGAAGAAGAAGAAGAAGAAGAAGAAGAGGAAATGGGGGGACGAAGGTCTGCAACCTTTTTCGGGGCCTGTGGCTTTGCTGGACAGAAGTGGAGTATTTATTTGTTTATATAATTTCTTTTAAATTATTTGTTACTTTAATAAACTAACTAGCATGGGTCCCGGCCAGTTGGCCGTGAGGTATGCAATTTGATAATGTAATTGGGTGTATAGTTTATTGTTGTATAATTTTTCTTTTTTTAGAAACACGTGATAAAAATAGTGAATTTTAGCAAGAAAGAGATATGAATCATGAAACGAATCAAAAATCAGCTTTATGAACCAAAATCAAGTACCTGTTACTTTGTGAAACAATATTGTTTCTAGTAATATGATGAGGTGGAGTACGTTTTATAAAAACTGAATTCAATAAAATCAAATAAAAAATCGCTTATCCCGCCGGTTTTCAGGAAATGAGCATCTCACAATCGTTGCTAGCTTTTACTCGGCCTGTTGACCGATTAATTTGCTTTCTAAAACTTTCATCTTGTCGTCATTGTGCTTTCTGGTTTTTGCCGGTCCATGATAAAATCTAAAGAAATCAATAACACACAACACGATTTGGGATAGGAACCGCCGTTCCTGTATCTCTTGAAAATGATGGTAAACACAGACTCACCTGGCAAACTGGTTTTGGATTAAGATTTTTATCGGGTATCAGGAAACCATGTGATTATAAATTAGACTTGATCAAAACAGCTCAAAACTTGAAATTTAGCCTACTTGACCGACCCATGCCAAACTCTAATCATTCTTTACTTTTATACTCTAATTATTCTTTACTAATAATTAGTTGTGCCGCATCGGCATCTAGTTGAGAGAGACGAGTGACGAGCCGCGGCGGACCGTTGGCTCCGGGGTTGGTTCAATGGTTCATATATTTAATCCGACGTGGTCGTGGCCAGGCCGGCGAGTCGAAGAGCCGGTGGCGGTGGATTTATTTATTTATTTTTATTTTGCAGCTATTTTTTTAAGGTTATCCATCGTATCTATTTCTTTGTCGTGTTAAATAATTTGTTGGTTAGGAGCTCCGCATATTAATAGTTTCATGTCGTGGTCCGTGCCGTAATTTTCCTAACAATACAGATTTCTTTTCCGGAAAAATAAAAGACTAAATTACATATTCGATCATTCAAATTATACAAAATGTTCACATTTATCATCGAAATTACTTTTTATTACACAAGAGCTCCGGATAAGAAACAAAACACTAGGGAACCCAAATGAATGCAGGAGTAATTTTTGTGTAGGAAAAAATGATGTCTGGTTGTGGGGACTCAACTAAGCTGCTGGGCAGAATTGTGGCGCAAGTTACCTACTGCCATTGATGCTCTTACGAAAGATTACAAACTTTGCCCTGTTTGATCTCATTTTACTGCTCGATTACTATAGAGAGTTTCGATGAAGAGATACGCGGCTAAGAAGATGGATCTTCGGCGCTAACTTCGCGAGGTTTGATCTCGTTTTAGTACTGAAACGTGCTTTCAGAACAAAATTACAAGTTGTGTGAATATGGTTTGACTGTAAAGTATCGCCATCGTATGCAAAACGATAATCCTACCTCAACAACGATTCATTTGAGTGCGGTCACATGTGTCGTAGACAAATACATCAAGCAGCACTACGAGCAACGTCAAGACTTTTCGTCGCCACGCAGCAACCGCTGATCTCGAGTCGAACTCGCAAGTGCCCCCTTTCATTTTTTATTATTTAAAAAATTTTGAATGGAATCTTCTGATTGGAACACAGCTGGACAGGACAGTGACTCAACAACCCACACGTTCCCCATTTGTAGAACTATATTATTGCTTCACTTAAAGCTTCATTCCTTATTTTAGATGCATGGAAAGTGATATCAGCTGGGGACTGTTTTTCTGTGGTTAGCTAGTGTCCATGAAACCGTATCGTACCGGCGGTTAAACCACGAAATACTGGTATTGGAGGCTAAATCGATAGATGATATTTACCGGTATAATGGTTGAACAACGGTTAAACCACGATTTAACCATAAAATACCCTACCGCTAACTTTCTCGGTACGGTCTCCGGTACGGTTTCATGGACCATAGCTTCTGTTTGAATTTTTTCGAGTTTGGGCTGTTCAAGTCAAGCCACTTAAAATTTAATAACCTAACCTTAAATTGGGCCCTTCATTAATGGCCTTACTTACTAATTCTTTATGATATTGGGTGAGTTTTACCGATTAAATTGTATAGCCACGGTGAAATTCGAAATGATTGTTATGTTTCGTACACAGTTGAGTCACTATCATTATATTCTTGAACGGTAATTAGTGTCGAGATTTGTACAAACATTGCTTATTAATTAGTAAAAGTAAAAGGTGGTGAAAATTGCTTGTTATTCATAATTTTTTTTTTTTGCTTATTAGTAAAAGAATTTCCCACTAGTAGAAAATTAGTGCAAAAATCAAGCTAATTAAAACCATGTTCAAGATAATCATTCAGACAAGCATCGAATAACATGTCAATAATATAACTTCTCAGGAGACATGAATTAGAAGATCTTTTCCTCTTAAATGTGTATGAATATGAATGAAAATATATCAATTTTTTTAAGTACCGGTAAGTAAGGTACATAATGCAGGAGTAGTCACAACTATTTTTTACTAACTTTCACACTAAACACACAAGTCACATAACTAAAGAAGGATAACGTAGAACTCGCCGCACCACGATAACTTGAATTTCTTTAGACAAATCATGTACAATTTATCATTGATCGACGTTCAATTAAAATGGTGTATCTTAATATTTTAAACGAATCAAGTTACATGCATTGAATCAATTTTGAAAAGAACCTTATACATAAAAATGCAACACAAGAGTAACCATCCACGTTGAGAGGTAGAGGGTTATAACCGAAACCGAGTTCCATGACACTTCCTTGAGTTGAAGAAACACACCAAAATCTAGTATTATTAATATGCCTGATAAGAGGATGCAGATAACTAGAGAAAATCATTGAACTTTCTATGCTAAGTTGCTAACAATAATTGGAAGAAAAAATTGGATTTCAATTTCACAATAACGATGACAACCGCTAAACAATTCAAATAGTTTAGCATGGATGATTTGGATCATATCTATATGATCACAGTCGATGCCTAGGTAACGGGAGGAAATCATCGAGAGTAAAACAATATAAGGAAAAAATAACGAGAGTGATATTGGGACACGGCGAGTTAAGAGAAAATCAAAACAGAAAAATATATGAAACTAATATCGACAATATGTCGAGAGAAAAAATACATTTAGTAGAGAAGAGAATAAAATAAAGGCAAAATACAGCTGTATATTCACAACTATTAGGTTTGTGACAAATATATTCACAACTATCGAAATACACGAAATATCCATTTCCGTCCACTCCGTTAACTCCGTCAGTTAACTTGATGACTGGACAGACGGTGGATGCTTAGTTGGCGTGTTTCTGACCCCACTAAATGATGTGGATTAAAAGAGGGAAAAAAAAATAGGCAAAATACATTTGTATATCCACAACTATCAGGTTTGTGACAAAGATATCCACAACTATCGATATACACGAAATATCCAAAAATCGGAAGGTTGTGTGACAAATCTATTCACTTTCGTCTAAAACTATAACGACGTGGCAGACGGCGTTAAATTGACTAACGGAATGCTAAATCGATGTCATCTCACCTGCCACATAAGCCAAAAAGCAACCAAACTTTACACCGTTATCTGTTAGACCTCGCTGCTGCAGTCTTCTCTGTTGGCGATTTGGTTAGATTCAAGCTTTTTTTGTTTGAGATTCAAACTTGGTATCACCATGGCTCCGACTGCATGGAAGATGTCAGATTAAAAGGGAGGCAATGGTTGGGGATTGTGGTTGGAATCAAAATCTGGGCTTGGGGTAGGGTTATTTGGGGGTGGAGGCATCGATCGGAGGAGGATCAGTGGTTATCGGGCATGTTTCTGGTTTGGATTTTTAGTCTCGCCGTCTGTGGTTTTTAGGGTTTTTAAATTTTTTTTCTCTTTTAATCCACGACATTCAGTGGGGCCCGGAAACACGACAACTAAGCATCCACCGTCTGTCCAGTCATCAAGGTAACTGACGGAGTTAACGGAGTGGACGGAAATTGATATTTTATGTATTTCTATAGTTGTGGATATATTTGTCACAAACCTGATAGTGGTTGATATATTTGTCACAAACCTGATAGTTGTGGATATACAACTGCATTTTGCCTTTATTCAACTAGCCTATTTGGCATCTAGGTGTAAAGTTTGGTTGCTTTTTGGCTTATGTGGCAGGTGAGATGACATGGATTCAGCATTCCGTTAGTCAATTTAACGCCGTCTAACACGCCGTTATAGTTTCAGACGGAAGTGGATAGATTTGTCACAAAATCTTCCGATTTTTGGATATTTCGTGTATTTCGATAGTTGTGGATATATTTGTCACAAACCTGATAGTTGTGGATATACAACTGTATTTTGCCTAAAATAAACGAAGGAAAAAAGCCAGCATTCATGCAAAATAGGCCACGTGTCGAAACTCGCCGGCAGCACCCTCCCGTCGTCGCTCGACTATCTCTCTGTCTCTCTTCCGGCCGCCTAGCTATCGCCATCACATTTCGATCCACATTGCCAGCAAAAGAAAGCTCTCCGCAAAACCAATTGCAGACTCAATGCACAGAGTGACTTAAAAACTCAAAACATTGGCCCGTAGCAATTGACCTAGAGAAGCGATGCAGAGCATATTATCATACGCGACGGTCGGCGAAAATGCGTCGCCGGAGCACGCCGAAGTCGTCCCCATTACGATATTCGTGGCAGTGCTCTGCCTCTGCTTGGTAATAGGCCATTTGCTCGAGGAGAATCGCTGGGTTAACGAGTCCATCACCGCCATCTTCATCGTAACTCTCTGTTTCTCTGTTTCTATCATTCCCTTGATCGAATTGGTCAATTGGGTTGTCGAATGTGGTGAAATTGTGTGCAGGGAGGCGTGACTGGAATCCTGATCTTGGTCCTCCGGAAGGGGAAAAGTTCTCACCTTTTGAGGTTCAGTGAGGAACTCTTCTTCATTTACCTCCTTCCCCCAATCATCTTCAATGCCGGGTAATTTAGGGCTTTTTTCTCAAAACTCTCTGCTTTGAGAATTGGGCATTTTGGGTTCAACGAAAGTTGCATGCTTTTTTTTTTTTGGTTGGTGGTGATGAACAGATTTCAGGTGAAGAAGAAGCAGTTCTTTCAGAACTTCATCACTATTATGCTGTTTGGGGTTGTTGGGGTTTTCATCTCAACAGTCATTATCTCCCTAGGTAAAAAAACATTAGCAGAATTCTGACTTTTCACACATTTGCTGTCTATGTTCTTGATTGATTTAGTGATGACTGATGAATGTGATGTCCATTGGTTCAAATGTGTTGGTGTTGGTTTCCTAGGCAGCTGGTGGCTGTTTCCTAAGCTTGGATTCGTCGGCCTCACGCCACGAGAGTACCTCGGTGAACATTCCTGTCTTCCATTCATTTGATTCTACTGTACTGTTGTTTCAAACCTTGTGAGTCATATCATTGGAGTGATCCTCTTTGTTTCTCGGCTTGTTGGGTTCAGCTGTAGGGACTATATTTTCGGCGACCGATTCAGTGTGCACCCTGCAGGTCTGTTGAGGATTGAAGAGAAACATATTTTGAGTCCGTTCTCTTGTCCCCTGATGCTTTTAGCATTTGCAAAGGTTCTTGATTTGGTGGTCTTGTCATGGTGACTGTAGGTTCTTCAGCAAGATGAAACTCCTTTGCTCTACAGCATAGTGTTTGGGGAAGGAGTAGTGAACGACGCAACCTCAGTCGTTCTGTTCAATGCTATACAGAAGATGGATGTCAGCAAGATCGACTCGCAAACAATCCTCAGTGTCGTACGAAGTTTTCTGTACTTGTTCTCCACCAGCACTGCTCTTGGAATCGGTGTGAGTGCTCACCGAATTGCAACCACGTGTTTCTCTCGTTGATACATTCGTTTAGGGGAAGGTTTGTCTCACCCCCAATTTTCTTTTTTGTAGGTTGGCCTCCTGACTTCACTTGTTCTTAAAACACTCTACTTTGGGAAGTAAGTACTCCTTGCTTGGAAAGGTAGTTAGAAAAATACGAGTGGGGATCTAGTGTCCAATTATTTCGTCTGCCTAAACAGTTTTAAAACTCCTAACACAAGTTCTGTTGTGTAAACACAGACACTCGAGCATACGTGAACTCGCCATGATGGTCTTAATGGCGTATCTATCGTACATGCTCTCCGAGGTACTTTTGCTTTGCTTAAATCCACTCACTAGCATGGTTCATGGTGTGGGTTTGATGGATGCAGCAACACTAACACACTTTGAATTCTGCAGCTGCTGAAGCTAAGTGGGATTCTCACCGTTTTCTTTTGTGGAATCGTCATGTCACATTATTCTTGGCACAATGTGACAGAAAGTTCCAGGATCACAGCCAGGCATGTACCACTTCAGGAAGAGTCAAGTCAATCACCTCAATTCTTTGTATAAACTTACCTTGGTACTTTTATGCAGACATGTTTTTGCCATGCTGTCCTTTGTCGCGGAGACGTTCATATTTCTCTACGTGGGAATGGACACTTTTGACATGGAGAAGTGGAGGATGACTAAATTGAGGTACAGCTTCCTTAATCAGTTCTGTGCATGTGTTTTATCAGCTTGATGTCATATCTTCAAGAAGCTGTGCCGAGAGTTAACAAGAGTATTTCTCATGGTTGACAGCTTTGGGACTTCCCTTGGGATCTATAGCACAATAGTGTTCCTGATATTGGTGGGGCGTGCTGTATTCGTGTTTCCACTCTCCGCATTTTCCAACTTCATGAACAGAAACAAAACATCCCCACTCACCTTCAAACAACAAGTCTGTTTTTCCCTTCTTTGCAGCTAAATTGCGACTTGAGGTAGACTGAAGCACATTCATTTCCTAATGAGTCTTTCGCCCTTTACTTGGGTACGTCATTCGTTGTGCAGACTGTTATTTGGTGGGCTGGCCTGATGAGAGGTGCAGTCTCTATCGCTCTTGCTTTTAAACAGGTTCTTCACATTTCCAAGCTGGTCGATTGTTGCCATTAATAGTTGTTCTGATTAGCATATGATAGCATATGTTCTTCTGTTGTGAATGCAGTTCACCTATTCTGGTGTCACGTTGAATCCCATCAATGCAACAATGATCACGAACACCATCATCGTCGTTCTCTTCACTACATTGGTAAGCAGCAAAATCCCTTATTTTCATGACTTTCCTCACCAGAATATCAAATGAAACAACGGAATGTTGCTTTGCCATTGTTGGCAGGTATTTGGTTTCTTGACGAAACCCCTAGTAAATTACCTAATCACACACGGAATGAGAAACCAGAACAATCATGGAGCTGGAGAAGGAGGAGAACAACCAAGGTCCCCGAAAGACGATGTGGTGCTTCCTTTGCTGTCCTTCGATGAATCTGCTTCGGCTAACATGCAAATCGCAAGGGATAATTTCTCCATGTTGATGGACAGGCCGGTCTACACTATCCATCACTACTGGAGGAGGTTTGATAATGCCTACATGAGACCCATTTTTGGTGGCCCTCGGCACAATCCATCAGAATGCTGAGTTTCTACCACAACTACTACTACTCTCGCTCAAGTCCCGACCATTTCTCCATTGAGGAATACCAGAATCGCCGGTAGTGGAATTAGCCTAAGGTTAGGGGAGAAAGGGGTGTGGTTCTTTGACTTGGTGCCTAGAATATGCAGGTAGCGAATTCTAAATGCAGAGGCCGAGATTGCCAGAGAATGTGTAGTCTCATGGAAGGAATGGCAGCGATGCCAAGTTTTGGAAGTTTTGCTGGTGAAAGCTACTGTTTCGATCTAAATGTAAATGATTTTAGTGAACTCTGCAACAAACATTTTTAGTGAAAAATGGACCTTCCTTACTGCATCAAACGTTGAACTATGTTGATCCGTAAATCATCAGAAAAGTACAAGAACGAAGTTCACTTAATAGGCCAAATCTCCTTACTCATCGACGTCCTTTTCAAGGCGCTGCAACCATCAAAAGCCATTTCAAACTTTAGAGTTCAGGGAATCATCACTTCAGCTCGCCATAGCTGCATAAAAGAAGTCACCAAATCAACCCAAAATGCACCGAGGGAGGAGGAACTTACATTGTCGGCAGATGATGAGCTGGGACAGGTCAACCCGGCAATTGCTGTTTAGCCTGGCAGCGGCGGAGCTAGCACCATCTGAGCCTCCTTTGGTCGCAGTAGCTGCAGTCAGTGATAGCACTACTACAAGCACGCAGAAGAGCAGAAGAACTTTAAGGTCTGCCATTGACCTGCCTCCT
This sequence comes from Linum trigynum, assembly GCA_964030455.1. Taxonomy (NCBI): domain Eukaryota; kingdom Viridiplantae; phylum Streptophyta; class Magnoliopsida; order Malpighiales; family Linaceae; genus Linum; species Linum trigynum. The sequence continues at coordinate 55,571,789 of OZ034817.1, read as the reverse complement.
GATGTAGGCTTTCAGGACTGAAGAGTGTACAAGGCAAAGTCGGTTGCAGTTTGGTTGAGCTTAGTTTTATAAGAAGCCAAAAAGAAACTTTAGTAGCCATCTGCTTACCAGTTTGTTGCAGGGATGCACGGGAAGGATGAACAACATTAAACAAAACTCTTTTCCTGGGGATACAACTTCAAGAAATGAAGCTAGCAACTAGATTAAGATCTACAGATTATTAAGGTTTTTATAAATCTGTAGTATGTGCAGACTTGATGACCTGAAAAGCAAGCCGAAACACTAAGCTCCTCGGATACCTGACATAAGGTGAGAAGATATCTTTTGAACACCTGTTGTGGTTGTCTAAAGGCTACAGAACATATATCGTTATAAGTAGAATGTATTCAAGTCGAGTTTCCATAGGAATGCATCATTTTACAATACATTTGTCTTTGTCGAAGTTCGTATCTGGCTGTTGCGACAAGAGCTGATGAGGTGAGCAGTTTCCTAGTAACTTGATAAGCAAAATAAGGCGCAATGGGAGATAGCAGACAGTGAAGCTCAGGATTGAGCTCTTGGTGTGTTTGGTCCGACATAGCCAACTATAGTTGACAAGTTTCGGTGTCACTAATCTGATGAACTTATCAAAATAAACACACAACTGTACATACGAAGGAGAAAAGGCGCTTACAGAGAGCAAAAGCCAATGTCACACTACACTACCACGAATAACTGTTTTGCTGAGATTAAAGTGCATTAGTTTTTCAGTACAACATCTAGCTAGCCAAGTTCATATTCCCCAACCTACAAATTAACAAAAGCAAGGAGTCATAGCAGCAGGCCCAACAAGACCAACGAAGCTACCTACAAACTGCCTTACATGATAAGAGAAACCCAAATAACAACACTAAGATGAGATGAGATATCCTCCCAACTTCAAAATCTAAGGGTGAAAGCTTCAGATTACTATTTCCATCTTTGCAAAGGGATGAATAAACAGCTAACTATATCCACAAAAGGTTAACCGTCAGTCGTCATGGTTAAGGAAGGTGGAGGGAGTGCCTGATCATTAATACTTAGACTAACATCTACTAACCAGTCATTCAATTAGCAGCAAGCAACCCGCCATTTGCAGATGCTCAAGCCCTAAATATATGCTGACGGGATAGAAATTCCATTAACTTTGCAGCTGGGAAACTTTGACAGCCAAAGAGCTCTTGAAGCTTGGAGTCGCATACAATCACAGTTGGATTAACAAGATCCTACAGAGCACAAACCACACCCAGTGTTAAAAAAAAACCCGTTGTCAAATCATCAGATGAAGCCCCATTACTGCGTTTCAACACACAGTGTGGTGATATATAAGCTCCAATAGTTGTTTGTTACCTCCAAATTGTTGGCGTTGATGTATTCCCAAAGGCGGGTGCAAATCTCTGACTGGAGCATCACCCTCTCACCAACACCGAAAAAGTTTGCAAGTTCTTCAGATATCCCCACAGAAGGAGCAGCAGCATCCTGTGTGTCTTGAGACTCCTTGTCTTCATCCTCTATCTCTGCAGGAGTAGGTGCAGGAGCAGGTTCAGGTGCAGGTGCAGGTGCAGGTTCAGGTTCAGGTTCAGGTGCTGGAGCAGCCTGTGTATCCTGTTCTTCATCCTCTACCTTTGGCTTCTTAGAACTGGCCTCGCCTGAAGCATCAAAACAACAATAACAAAGGCTGTGACATCATTACAAACCCCATACCCACACAGAGAGCCTCCACACAGTAATCAATCACTCACTGGCGGGATCAAGACGAAGGATATGTTTAGAGAGCAACTTGTTCATCTTGAACATATCAGTACAGTCAGTCTCAAACACCACACGCAGTGCATCGTCGCAGATAATCTTCCTTTTGTTGCTCGGGTCTTGCAGGTTGTGCTTTCTTATGTATACCCATAACTGCTTAACAATCTGGAAACAGAAATCATCATTCACAAGTCACGACACCTCAGTCAGCTATGTGGTCATGCAAGCAAAAAGAAAGCAAAGTAGGGTACAAGAAACAAAAACAAAAAAAGAACCTCAGTCCTAGGAAGAGTAGAATGGCCGACCACAACTTGAAGTTCCGGCGACACCCCACAGAGCTTGTTCAAACCACCCGCCCCGCCTTTCCTCTTACCCTTATTACTGCAAATAAGACGAGCCACATTCAACAGTACATTAGCAGCAAGTGAGTATACCTCATTAGACCAACATGAGGCTCCCCTCTCCAGTCTCCAGAACACTCAAATTCAATGGAGTAAGTAGCACATCAACTCTACATTCAATTCATTAGTTCAACCCTAACAAACAAACAAACAAACAAAAAAAGAATCCTTTCACAATCATTGATCTAAACCCAATTGCAAGCAGAATGATGATGCTAAAAATTTGAGCTTTCCCGTTCCCCTCAACTACCCAGAACCCAGATAATTCTCAGCAGAAAAAAAAAAACAAAATCGAAACTGTGAGGTTTTACAAAGGGATATCACATTCCCCATTTCAGGACAAACAAAGCTCGAGGGAAGAGACAGAAAGAGAGATACCCCTTACCTCTCCTTAGGAGACTCGAGGGGAGCACCAGCAGGTGCAGGGGATTCCAAATTGAAGGAGCCGGGGGAGTGAGATGGAGGGAAGCCGGAAGAGAGGAAGAAGTTGGGGGTTTGTTGAGGGGCATAACGGTCATTGTAAGAGGGCGGAGGAAAGGGTTGCTGGTGGTGCTGCTGCTGATGAGGCGGCGGTGGGTAGCCGGAAGAGAGCAAGAAATTGGGGGTTTGGTGCGTCGGAGGGTAGCCGGAAGAGAGGAGGAAATTGGGGGTCGTTTGGTGGGGGGCATAACGGTCTTTGTAAGATGGCGGCGGAGGAGGAAAGGGTTGTTGCTGCTGGTGGTGCTGCGGCGGCGGCGGCGGCGGTGGGTGAGGTTGCTGGAAGAGGAGTTGCTGCAGCTGGGATCGGATGAAGTCGAGCTTGGGGGAGAGGTCGACGCCGAGCTTGGATTGGAGGTGGTGGACGACGGCGGTCATGGAGGTGAGAGGGCCGGCGGCGGAGGATTGGGACTGGGAAGTGGAATAGTCGTGGAGGAGGGAGTGGAGAGCTTGGGATATCTCTCGCTCCGACATTTTTGTTCTTTTTTGGGTTTTTTAACTCGATGATTTCTGCCCTGATCTCTCTCTCTCTCTGTCTCTCTGTCTCTAAACTTTCTCCTGTTTCTTTCTTTCTCTTCTCTCTGTCTCTCTCCCTCCCTCCCTCTGTTCTTTCCCTCTCAGGCCCAGTGCTTTGCTTTTGGCCCCTCTCTCTCCTCTCTCTCAGTCTTTCTCCCTCCTGTTTCTCTTTCTAGATTGGTTGCTGCTTGGCGCTATCCGAGTTATCAAAATCGAACCGGACCAGACAGTTGAACCGTTTAAAATCAAAACCATTAGGAATGGCAATGCGCAAGTTCGGGGCGAGTATCTTGATACCCATACCTGTCCTGTGGCAGGTCGGGTTTTGATCAGATAATTTATCATGGGTCGTGGGTCGGGGCAGGTCGACCCAATGGGTAAGCAAATTATATAGAAAAACATTAGAAATATTCGTTATTTTCATTATAAGACCAAGAAAACAAACTATATTAAGATAAATGTAGTTAAATTATTGGAGAAATTGAGATTTTTACTAATTTAAAACTTTATTATGGCTAAAATATGGTGTAATAAAAAGAATATTATAAGTAATTTGACTAAGATTACTTGTAATTTAGGCAAGAACGGGTCAAGAATGGGGCGGGTCAGGGTAGGTCGGGTTGACAAGAATACCCATGTCCGTCCTGCCCCAAAACAATCCAAACAGGTCTGGTAAAACGGGTCAGCTCGAAATTATCGTCTCTAAAAACCATCCATATTGAAAATTGAAAGGGTAATTTTATCTCCATGTGTGACATATTCATGGAGTCGGTTTGTAACTATATGATCAGTAAGAGCGCATCACCCAATCATCAACCGTCACATCTGAATTCTGATGTGCCTCTCCCTCACTTGTAGAAGGTCTCTAACATTTTCTCTTTCATTTTTAACAGACGATTTCTTTTTTATGTTAAGTCGGAATTGAAATTTGTCTGCATAGATAAATCAGATTAATTATGCTCTTCAAATAATATCTATTTTGATATATTTTTGAAAAAAAATTGAAACGTTTATTACCAGTCTATACCATATGGTATTGATTGCTATTAAATAAGAGCATATCATGGTGGTATGAACATACCAACCTGTATGATGGTTGAATGCATAATAGTAGAAATATACTAACTGTCATTTACGACTTTCAACATTGCGTACCATAAGATACCACACTTATATCAGGGTGGTACAAAAGTGGTATTTTTTGGACATGTATCCCCCAGAAATTTGTAGTTTTAGAATAACGATAAACTCCCCCCCCCCCCCCCCCCCCCCCCTCCCCCCTCCAATACAAATATTTTTAAAAATGACTTAAAAAATGAAGGAGATAACATATGGTATGGAGTTGGTAATGTGAGGTATGAAACAAAAATTTTCAAAACATATTGAAAATGGATCTCATTTTGTAGAGCACAACAAACTCGTTCCATATGTGGAAAAAAAATCCAAGTTAGAATTGACATTTTAAGCCTTATATTTGAAGCCCACTTAAAAGGAAGAACCTTATTATGCAAGTTATACACCATAGCTTTATGCACCATATTCCTAACCATTCATGGGTAAGACTGTCGTTTTAAAATATAAGCAGGGACAAGATGGTTGAAGTTGGATAGATAGGTAAATTCATACGTAAGAGTTAAGATTATCATTTTAAAATAAAAGAAAGGACAAGATTGTCTAAACTTGGATAGGTCTATAACAAGTACCTATTCTAGTTTGATGTTCTAAAATCTACTTTAACAATATTAATTGAAATATTTCCCCCAAAGGCATCAACAATCCACTACTAAGAAGAAAATAGTCAAACAATCCAATATATGAGAAGGTGCTCACAAGTCACACCAGCGCCGCTGGATTGACGCGATGACAATTTTTTGTAAATAAATTGTCACATCATCGATCCAACAACCACATAGCACTTCATAGAACGTTACAATCCAGTTACACTCTAGATTGGTAATCACAATCCAAGGAGCCCAACTAGTAGCTTGTGAAATACATTCACATGAGAAGGTCCTATTGATCAATTGTCATTTGGGATTCTATTTTGCAGGTATTCGCGGCTAGAATCAAGGAGTATAGAGTGCATCTTTATATCTCTTTGGAAACTCACTCCATTAATTATTCTCTTAGCTCAACAGCTGAAACAATATACCTCGGGATCAACTGTCATAATCTTATGAATTACGGGAAAGAGACAATGAAATTTGAGCTATATTGAGTGTGACTTTATAAAAGTACGGGGAAATATGTACTTGATTAGAGACATTGTCCTAGAAGGGAATAACCAATGAATAATGGAGCCTACACAAAGTTTCGGGTTAATTGCATGGTTGGTCACTGAAATTACAAAAAATGTTCAAGTTTGATCACTCGAAATATTTAAATTTATTGGTGGTACTTCACTTTACTGAAACTGTTCACATTTGGTCACTCTCCGGCCAACTCCGTTAACTTTTACTTATGTGGCGGTCAATTCTAAAAATTGACTGTTAAATGTGTGACTTGGCAATTTTAAATTAATAAATTAAAATTTTTAATATTACCACCTTATTTCCACCTAATTATCAGTTTTATTTAACATTAATAAAATTAAATTGGCCTGTCGTCGATCAGCCCCAAGCTCTTGCTGCTACTCCTCCTCCGGTCGCCGTCTTCGACGTCGAACAACCGCCGCCACTTCCCCGCTCTCCCTTGTTAGGAACGGAACAACAAAAGGAACGCACATTTCACCAAGTAAAACTACCAATGTGGTAGTTTTTCCACTAGAGACTCTATAGCTTTCAAAGCTATTCATATACATTTCCAACATCCCTCCGATCCTTCCTCCTCCTCGTCGCCCTCCGACCAGACTCGGCTCCTCTCTGAGATGCCGAATCTCAAGGACCCTGAGCCACTCGCCTCCATGACCACCGCCATCGCCGACGTCTCACAGAGAGAAACTCTCGAAAATCTTGGTTTCTGCCTTTCTCGCAGGCACGGCCGACGACAGGGACGCCGATACCGCGAGAACCGATGGAAGAAGAACGAGACTGCCAAAGCTGTTCTCCCAGCGGCGAAGAAGAAGCTACCAGGGGAATCGTACAACAGAACGGAAACAATACAGTATTCGAAGAGGATACAGAGACGGCGGCGGAGTCGAGCGCCCGGACCACGAGACCGTCGACAACGCCAGGGCCAAGCTGGACGACATCGAGGCGAATCTTTCCTCCCCGAGATCCCAATTTGACGAAGCTGTATCTCGGATTGGGCGAGGGCGGTTTCAGGGCAGACGTTGGATTCGCCCCCAAAGAGATTTGGCGATTATCGTTGGCTGCCAAACAAAAAGGGTGACTGGGTAATGGCTATTTATCTCCCCGCCCAAATGGGTAAAGAATTTGGATGGAGATTGCTGATCCAGTATGGGTGACTTTTGCTTTGGCTGTTACATTTCAATTCCTCGAGCTCCCATACTGTGTCGTTTTGTCGTCCTCCTCTGCGCCTTCTTCCCCCGACGAGGCGCCACGGCAAGGAATTGGTAGCGATAGTAGTGTTAGTACCAATGTTGTTGCTGTAAACTCCACCACCCTCCATCCTGCTCTGGAGGAAGTGGCTGACAACAATGGCTTTGTTTGTGAAGGAATCATGAACAACAACAGGTCTTCATCTGAGTTTGATTTGTTACATGAATGGCTGGTTGATGCGAATTCGAGTTCGACATTGTCTCATGGGCTGCTCATGATCAGGAAATTGATGATGATGATGATGATCCAGAAGGGATTTCTAGTGATCACTTTGTGTCTGAACGAATCACGGATTTGAAGAATGATTCTGCAGCTGAAAGCAGCAGCAATTTGCAAGGGGAAAATGTCACTGTTGCAGCTGATCGAGAAGCGAAAGAAGGAACTTCTGTTGTTGCAGCTGTCCCCACATCACCAATGGATGTCAATCCCTTGCAGGATAAGGATCTGGCGATTATCCTCGGCCCGACCACTAGGGCGCGCTGCTGATTTGCAGCCTTGGTTGTTCTCGATGATTTCGCAGCGCTGTTTTAGCGGCTGGGGTGGCAGCAGTAGTGCTGTTAACTTCCTCGACTACGGCGGCGACGGTCGGAGTGGCTCCGTCCGGGGAGAGCTATTTGCGGGGGCGAGAGTAATGAGGTGATAATATTTGTCTTGCGAATTAGAAGGTTAGATTTTTTTATTTTATTTTAAATAAAAGTGATAATTAGGTGGAAATGACAATTTAAAAAAAAATATTTTTTATTAATTTTAAATTGCCACGTCACATATTTAACGGTAAATTTGTATAGTTGACCGTCACATAAGCAAAAGTTAACGGAGTTGGACGGAGAGTAACCAAACGTGAACGGTTTCAGTAAAGTGAAGTACCACAAATGAATTTAAATATTTTGAGTAACCAAACTTGAACTTTTTTGTAATCTCAGTGACCAACCAGACAATTAACCCCAAAGTTTCCATACAGCTTTCTTCTTCTTTTGATCATGAAGTTCTATAAAACTTTAAGCACACACTATTCACACTTATAACAAATAGCTCTGTAAAATATTTGTAGCAATGAGCAGGATAGAAGCTTAGAAAAGACTACTCAAAGACCATTTATTGCACCAAACATGGAAATGATCAACACTCTGCTTGAGTACTTTAGGCTCTACACGAGAATCGCTGTTAAAACCTCTGGGAATGTTATAGAGGGCCTTAGTGTTAGTGGGGAGTCGAACACGAGATCTGGTACTTCTCGAAACGAGCACTCATTAAGAGTTTCACCGTTAGATTATATGAACTTTGCCAAATAATTTCAGTTGAATAAGGAGTTGCTGATGCCAACAGTATAATTCACCCTATCAGAAATATTATCTCACATTTATTTACCTTTTTTCTCTCACAATATATGGATTTTGAGACACCAGTGATTGGAGAAGATTAGAATACTTACCACCATGAAAATTTCAATATTTTAGGTAAAATCCAAAATAGTTAAGGAGCTCAATTGAAATTTTGTGGACCTCTATTCTGTTGGCAAACGCTGCTCCCTCCACCACCTGAACCAGCGATTTGAACCGGGTTGGTTTTTTCTGAATGGGCCCGTCTCTGTCGTCTTCCCTTGCTGCTGCTACAAACCGTTCCCTCTCCCTTTCTCTCTGTTTCGCCCACAAACACACAAAAAAACACAAACTTTGCTCTCCCCTGAAGGAATACCGATCCCCCGTCTCTCTCTCTCTCTAGTTTTCTAATAAAAGTTCGGAACTTTTTGCGATACATGGATGGTGAAGCCAGATATAGATATGGTTTATGTGGTGGTGCTACGGGAACCTGCGGCCTGGTTAATTGAGACGTGAATCCTTTTTTGTTTTTGGGTTCTCGTCTTCTGGGTGAAGAAGAAGAATTTTTTTTTTGTTTCTGATTGTCTCTTCCCCTTCTGCAGGTATGTTGTATTTCTGGGTTCTCTTTGATTTTGTGTATGCTCTCTTGGGTCGTAATTCTGTTTCTGTCTCGGCAAATGGGGAGAAAACTTGTTGAAGAAGTTTTTTTCTCGTTTGCATGCTGTGATACGCTTCTTTTTCTCGTTTTATGATAGAATTTGTTTCTTAATGGTTTGGCGATGGTATATGTTTGATTGGTTGCGATTCGGTTTTGGTGGTCAGTGTTTCATTGAATTTTTCGACAATGTAAATCGAGAACACTGGGTTGTGATTGAATCTTATTGATTCAGGGATTGGGTTCTGTGTGTTTCATGCAAAGCTGAGGGGAGAGACCTGCAAAAATCACATTTTGTTTACCTGCTGAGTTAGAGCTTTGATTCTGCTCCTGGTTCTGAGATCGTGAAAGGACATTTGGTGGCATTAATTATTTTCTTGGGTGTTGTCTAGGGTACAACTGAGAATCGTTTGAAGTTCTCCGCGGAAGGCTAATTCGCGGAGATGACGAGTTATTTAGGTGTTCAAGTCTCTGATCCAACGCTCCAGAATCAATTCACGCAGGTGGAGCTTCGTGGCCTCAAATCTAAAGTAAGTCCCTTTTCAGAACCCCGCGGTGTTTGTCTGTTTGAATGCCGGCATTTTGTCAGTTGGAATCATCCTCAGATGGGAAAATTTGTTTCAAGTTATTTCGACTTAGCTCGAGTTGTCATGTTCTTGATGTTGTTTTCCCCCCTTCCCTTGATTCAGTTTACTGCAGTGAAGAATGAGAAAGGCAAAGTTACAGTTGGAGATTTGCCATCTTTGCTGGTGACGTTAAAAGCCTTTGCTTCAACATTCAAGGAGGAAGAAGTTGCAGGCCTCTTAGCTCAATCCTTCCCTGACTCGACTGCCGATATAGACTTCGAAGGCTTTCTCAGGGTGAGCTGTTCTCATGTTTGATAACCTTGCCTTCCTTTTTTGTTTGTTTTTGTGCACCAGCTTATTATTGTCTTATGTCCAGTTGAGAACCAGTCCTATTTGTCATTTCAATAAATAGGAAGTGAAAGTGCTACTGAATATATTGTAACCTATTGCCAAGGCAAAGGATATGCTCTTTAATTTGCTTACAAACTCGAAATGTAACAGGTGTACTTGAATTTACAAGGTCAAGCTCATGCTAAAGCAGGGCATTCAAAAACATCCTCATCATTCCTCAAGGCATCAGTAACCACTCTGCTTCACACTATTAGCCACTCTGAGCGAGGATTATATGTAGCTCACATAAACAGTTACCTTGGCGATGACCCTTTCCTGAAGCAGTTTCTTCCCTTGGATCCAGCAACTAATGATTTATTTGATCTTGCAAAGGATGGGGTTCTTCTATGGTTAGTTGATTTGATAATTTCCTTGTTTTCCCCCCGGTATTATCTTGAATTTAAATCATCGTCTTTGTTTTGGCTTTTGTTCAGTAAGCTTATCAATGTTGCTGTGCCTGGGACTATTGATGAGCGGACTATCAACTGTAAAAAGGTTCTTAACTTGTGGGAGAGGAATGAGAACCATACTCTTTGCCTCAACTCTGCAAAGGCTATTGGTTGCACTGTGGTTAACATTGGTGCACAGGACTTGGTGGAAGCAAGAGTAGGTTTAATCTATTTATAGATTGCTTTGCTATATACCAGGTCAGATTTGTTGTAATGAGAAGATTTGTTGCTAACATAATTGTAATGATTATGCAGCCTCATCTTTTGCTCGGTCTAATTTCTCAGATCATAAAGGTTAGAGTTTGGCTTTTTTCTTCATTGCCAATTTGCATATAGCGAGTTATAATGCTATGGGTAGCTGGCAGGTTTTAGAAATTAATTAATCATTTAAAATATTACTCTGCATAATTTCTCGATTTGGGTGTTAATGTCGACGAACATAAATTCCCCACTCTGTTGTTCTCAGATTCAATTGTTAGCAGACCTTAACCTCAAGAAGACACCTCAGCTCATTGAATTGGTGGAGGACAACTCTGTAAATAAATCCTAAATTGAGGACCTTTAGTGTTTTCTTCTTTTTCTTCACTTGCATTGTTCAGCAACTCAATCTAAACAATCCACTACAAAAATTTCTCTCTCAGGATGTTGAGGAGCTCATGAGCTTGGCCCCTGAAAAGCTTTTGTTGAAATGGATGAATTTCCATATAGGCAAAGCAGGCTATGAAAAACGTGTTACAAACTTCTCTTCGGACTTGAAGGTAATATCAATTTATATACTCTAGCAACAAGTATGCACAGGTGACATGACTCCTTTTCTTCGATATTGGGAAAATGCCTAAAATATTCTGTTAATCATGTTCAAGTAGCCGCATTAAAACTCTTCAAAACTTAAGGCATCAAATTGACATGTATCATTAGTTGATCTTTGATTGCCCCTTCAGTACCTAGAAGTAATTTTTTCCTTTGAATACTACATCCTTCAAATTACTTAGTACCCCAATTGCCTGCTGACTTTAAATTTTGCCGTTATCCACAAAATATGCTTGTCGTGATGCTTTCATGGTCGAACTTGTAGGATGGACGGGCTTATGCCTACCTTCTTAATGTTCTTGCACCAGAGCACTGCAATCCAGATACATTGGACGCAAGTACTGCGCTTGAGAGGGCCACACTAGTACTTGATCATGCTGAGAAAATGGGCTGCAAGCGGTATTTGAAACCAACTGATATTGTTGAAGGCTCATCGAATCTGAATCTTGCATTTGTAGCACAAATATTTCATCGAAGGTGAGGGATGCCAGCAACGGTATGAGCTGTTTCCATGGTAACCTAAGGGGCTTACTTCCTGAGCTGTTGGGGGCATGTGACTATTACCCTGAGCATAGCTACTCTAGCTTGTGTACCAATGCTTTCTAGAGCCTTGGTACTTTTTGTTTCTTAATCATGTGGTAGTTGGAAAAGGTGACTTGTTAGCTGTGGTCCAATGTGTTTCAAAATGCTGCTTTAGTTCTTGGTAATGTTCCATGCAGGCAAATGCACACATTAAGAGCAATAGTTGAGGTTCCATAGTCAGAATTGACAGTAGCTACAAATAAATTTTGATGAATTTATGCTGAAGTATTCCTTAAACCCACGATCATTTTAATTAGTCAAGCATTTTGGTTATATCCGAGTCATGATGAAATACTTATGCTGTTTTCTCCTTGGTAACTTTGTAGGAGTACCATACTAGATGCACTGTTGGTGTCATGTTCGTGTTATTAGTCTTTTTTTCCCCTTCAGTGAAAAACTTGTCTGTTCTTGATATTTCCTCCGCTCAACATTATGACTGAATGAAATTTGCATCTTATTATTGCAGGAGTGGCTTGAGTACAGATGGCAAAAAGTATGCTTTCGCAGAGATGATGACAGATGACGTCCAAACATCCAGGGAAGAGAGGTGCTTTAGATTGTGGATCAATAGCCTTGGAGCTGCCTATTGTAATAACGTGTTTGACGATGTTAGGAATGGGTGAGTTTGCAAATGTCCGAGTCACTGTTTTTACCTATTAACGGTAAAGGTTCCATTTTAGTGTATTGGTATCTTTTCCAGTTGCTACTGATATTTTTTCTTTTCTTGGACCAGTATTGCATTTTGGTTGCGAGTAACTTGATTGTTGAAGATTATGCTTGCAGGTGGGTACTTCTTGAAGTACTTGACAAGATTAAACCTGGGTCGGTTAACTGGAAGCATGCCACAAAACCTCCCATCAAAATGCCATTCAGGAAAGTGGAGAATTGCAATCAGGTCATACAGATTGGGATGCAGTTGAAATTTTCACTTGTTAATGTAGCTGGCAATGATATCGTGCAAGGAAATAAGAAACTCATACTCGGTAAATGTCCACAATCCCTTCCAGCAACAACATGCTATTGGAGTTTGTAGGAAACATCATTGCTAATTCATACTGATTCAAAGTCCTCTCCACATTTTGTACTCTTCCTGTCTTGAATACCTATGATTAATGTCTCATTGAATCTGAAGATCATTGGTTCTTTTTCAGCTTTCTTGTGGCAGTTGATGAGATATTCCATGCTTCAACTTCTGAAGAACTTGAGATCACACTCTCAAGGGAAGGAAGTAACTGATGCAGATATCTTGCATTGGGTGAACAAAAAAAATCGAAGTATGGGGAGACCTTCCCGGATTGAGAATTTCAAGGTTGATAAAATAAAAGCTCTCCACTTTTTACCTCCTCCATCATCAGTTGATATATGTTTTTGGTAGGTGCTGACTTGATAATAATCTGGAAATAACTGTCAGGATAAGAGCATATCAAATGGGAGATTCTTCCTTGAGCTTCTAAGTTCTGTGGAACCAAGAGTAGTAAACTGGAATCTTGTCACGAAGGGTGAAAGTGGTAATGACCATTTCCCCTGCTATTCTGCACTTTTTGTTAGTATTCTGCATTTATGTAAGTGTCACCTGACGTTTGGATATCATCATCATCTTCTCCCCTCCTTCAACGCAACAGAGGACGAAAAAAGACTGAATGCTACATACATTATTAGCGTGGCCAGGAAGCTTGGTTGTTCCATTTTCTTGTTGCCAGAAGACATCATGGAGGTAACAGTTCTTTCTTTGTAATGTACGGTTATTACAAAGGAATCTCTTTTGTTTTCCAAATGTCAGTAGTGGAAGTGATTTTAAGTAGAGCCAAACTGATTTGAGTTTGGTTGCAGGTGAACCAGAAGATGATTCTGACGCTAGCGGCGAGCATCATGTACTGGAGCCTTCAAAAAGCAGTGGAGGAAGGGGAGTCGCTATCTCCGGCACCTTCCAGTTGCAACACATGCCATGCTACACCTGACGCATCCCCGGCGCCTTCAGTTTGTGGTGAAGATGAAACCTCTTCCATCACCGGCGATGTCTCAGGCTTGACCCCGACACCTTCAGTTTACGGTGAGGATGAAACCTCTTCCATCACCGGCGATGTCTCAAGCTTGACCCCGGCACCTTCAGTTTGTGGTGAAGATGAAAGCTCTTCCATCACCGGCGACGTCTCAAGCTTGACCATCGACGATGCAGCCTCAGACACCGCAGTTTCCTCATCTCATCTTGACAAAGAAGAAATCACCTCTGCAGGAGGAGAGTGATCTCGACCCAAAAAATGTAAAGAGAAAAGAAACTCAAACTGAAGTCAAACGGGGTTTTGTGATATACAAGGCATATACATGTGCAGTAAAAAGAAGAAAAGTGACGGAAGTCCATAATATCATCCTTCAGTCAGAATCTTAACTGTGAAAAAAAGTGAGATAAAAAAGAAAAGAAAAGAAATGAATAGGGAGGGAAGCGTGGGGATGAAGAAAAGGAAACACCAATTTTGTAGTTGCATTTCATTTCTCATGAAATAATATGACAGAAACCAGCTTGGCTTCTTTTCATTTGCAAAGTAGGATTGTAATATGCATCATTCTTTGGACAAGATTGAACTTGTTGACAGAAACAAGTTTGGCTTCTTTTCATTTGCAGAATAGGATTGTAATATGCATCATTCTTTGGGCATGATTGAACATCATGTCGTCAACATAATAAAATCGGAATTCTCCGGTTGCTTCGCTTACAAGAAACAGCAATAGAATGGTGAATTCCCAAAGAGATAAGTTACATGATTCATCCTCAAGGTTGTGATCTTTTACATTCTTTCCTTGCTTAGATCAATGGTTCTCTTTCTGTTGGATTTTCAATGTGTCGATGTAAGCCTTGCTGTCAAGCTGGCGTAAGAAGAGGCCATTGTAGAACTCTCTTATAGTCACCTTCTTGAACGCAGCAGGCGTCTCTTTGGTGACCAAGCTAGCAGCAGGACCGATTTCACCGTCATACTTTGGAGAATGGAAGCAAGCAATTGACAGCATTTCCTTTTCAGAATTCACCGTTGCACGATGCTTGATGCTACGGTATGCTCCACTGGTAGTGATCTGCAAACAGCTAAGTGTTCAGCACATACAGGAGAAAAAGAACTTCCCACTATGCTGGATGCCGTTTTCAGTATTTAAGTTTCTTTACCTCAGAATGGCCTCCTTATATTGTTCTTTTAGTGGGCTAATGGTGTCGATCGGTGAATCCAAAGTTGGCTCAAGAGGGCAATTTTTTGGCGACTGGTGTCAGGTCGATCACTGGTAGTAGTGCAGTGCAGTGCAGCTCTATTTGGAAAGACCCACCAGGTGTTTCAAGGGCAGGACATAAATTATTTATAGTGCATTTGGGTTCATTTAGGTCTAATCCAATACTGAGATCATATAATAATTGAGTCAAATTGTCCAACAAAACAATTGATTGTCATCCCTAGTTGTTGGGCCGCATAGTTGAGGTACTTGGGCTTCGTGCCCAAGAGAGGGGGATTTTTCCAGAAATAGCACTGTTTAAAATTTTTTTCCTAAAATAGCACCTAAGTCCGAAAAATTCCAAAAATAGCACCCTTTTCCAAAAACCGCCATCCAGGGGCGCGTTTTTCGATGAAAACCGCACCCCCAGGGTGCGATTTGCTTTTTTTTTTTTTTTTTTGTTGAAAAATCCTAACCTAGGTGGAAACTTCAAACGGACGTATCTTTGTGTTCAGGTATCCAATCGTCGCAAAATTTTTTTTGATTCCGCATAACTTTTTGAGATCTTGCAAGCCAAAGGTGGTTTGGTCCCGCCTTCATCCCAAAAAATGTCGTTTGCTACCCCGAACGAGCTTTTTTCCGATTTCGTCAAACTTTGGACAACCATAACTTTGTGCTCCAAAATCCAAACAACATGAATTTTTTTTTATTTCGCATAACTTTTTAAGGACTACAACTTTTATCATAGACACAATTTCAAAATGTACGTGGATTGCTGAGAAGGAAAGGTAAGCTATTCCCAAAATCCTGTATATCCAAAAATAATTCCTGTTTTGAAAATTCATTATAGTAAAAATTGTAGTCCTTAAAAAGTTATGCGAAATAAAAAAAAAATTCATGTTGTTTGGATTTTGGAGCACAAAGTTATGGTTGTCCAAAGTTTGACGAAATCGGAAAAAAGCTCGTTCGGGGTAGCAAACGACATTTTTTAGGACAAAGGCAGGATCAAACCACCTTCGGCTTGCAAGATCTCAAAAAGTTATGCGGAATCAAAAAAAAATTCGCGACGATCGGATACCCGAACACAAAGATACGTCCGTTTGAAGTTTCAACCTAGGTTAGGATTTTTCAAAAAAAAAAAAAAACAACAGATCGCATGGTGGGGGTGCGGTCTGCCAAACCGCCCCCTAGGGGTGCGGTTTTCATCGAAAAACGCGCCCCTGGGTGGCGGTTTTCGCTTAAACCGCACTGGTAGGGAGCGGTTTTTCAGAAAGGGTGCTATTTTTGGAATTTTTCGGAGTTGGGTGCTATTTTTGGAAATTATTTTTTTAAAAGTGCTATTTCTGGAAAAATCCCAAAGAGAGGTGAGTCAGCAATTAAGGCCCAATAAGGAGGCCAGGCCCGATCGAAAGACCGTGTCAGCGGGCGGTCCTTGACCGACTGCAAACCCGAGAAATAGATAAGGGCGCCTGACATAAAGCGACTGAGCAGCACAGAAGGGCAGAGAGCCGTTGAAGATGCGTATCTGGTGTCTGGCAAGACTGAGCATTTATTGCCGGCCACAGGCGGCCTGCAGAAAGGCTGAAAGCCTGCCCAGGATGCCTAACATGACCCAAAAAGCCTGCTCGAGACGCCCGACCAGGTCCAAGGCGCCCGACATAGCATTTAATGCCCCAACCACCCTCAAACCAGGTATAAATAGAGGTTGAGTGCATTAATGGTAAGACCAACTACTATCCATCTCTCTACATAAATTCTTATCTCTCCCATTCTCTCTCTAACTTAAGCTTCGGAGAGTGTCACGGGCGAACCACCCCGGACCGCTGTTTTGCAGACTATCAGTACTCCCCTACATCCAAGAACAGGCGCCTCGCCCCAGCTCCGCAAACCGCCTAGTATCTACTAGGCACAAACACTAGTAATGTAATATAAATAATGTAGCGAAAATTTGTAATGTATGAAAGGGAATGATCAGCAATTTGACGGCAAAAGCAATAAGAAATACAATATGTAATCATATTTCCAGAACACCGGGATACGTTAGAATGTGGCATCCCATGAATTTTACCCTAACATTATGCAAACCAAATAAACAGAAGTTCCATTTCTGCCGCTTATGTACAAATACAGTCAGTACTGACCTAGAAAAGAACAAGTAGCAAGCAAGCCCAAAAGAAGCGTTTCGTAGGGCATTTTCCAGACCTCATCAGATCCTCCAAGGTATCGAGGTAAGACTTTAATACAACCCTGGGGGTGTATATTATCAAAGTCACGCAGCTAACGACTCAATTGAAGAATCGATTGAGCTCGAATCAAGAACGAAGCGTTCTTAATACGAACTTAGATAAAACGGAACCAAAAGGACAAATCCACACCTGGGGATAGCTCGATTGGTATAAAAGGGTAGTTGCTCGACCACGATTGAAGTGACTATTCAATCGATACACAAGCTCAGCAAGTTTGGAATCCACCAAACCCAAAACAAGTCGCAACTTGCACAAACCAAACGGTTTCGATTTCTATTCAACAAAGTCTTAGTTTTACAACGAAATAGAAAGCTTAAATAGGCCTAGCTAGGGTTACACACGTCCCATAAACTTCTAATTACAGTCTAATACGAAAAGGAATCAAAAAAACTACCAAAACAATGAAATCCTAACTAAACAAGAAAAGAAATCTGCCTTTAGCTCCAAGTAACCAAACAGCTTTGATGCCATCTTTGAGCCTCTCGATCAAAGCCTTCCAGGTAAGCTTCCAATCATCCAATGCCATGTCTTTGTAGTAGAACATACCTACTTTCATGTGGTATAAGCCTCTGGACTCGAATCTCATCCATGCTTCTGGAATGGAGCTCCAAAGTAGGCTTCTTGAACACAGTTTCTGCCTTAACCAAATTCTGGCAGTTTTCCAGTTTTGAGGTAGCAACTTTGAGGCCTTGGAAAAAAACCTTAATGATATTATCTGGATCCACAAAGCATACCATTGGAAAGGTGGCAACTTTATCTGCAAAACAAACTCTTAAAATGGAATTTCCACCAAGCCAATTGAGAGAACCATGCCTCCAAAGTATGTACCCTGAACACGGATTTTGACTTGGCCAAATTCTGCCCTTCTTCTTTCCAACCTTGATAGCTTCTTTGTCAAGTAATAAAAACGTGTATGGTTGGCAATTTGGGATCATATCAGGCTCCCCCCCTCTTCAAAAAGCTTTGACCTCAAAGCTTGATCTTTCCTTTTGTCAAAATCATCACAGAATCGATCCCAAATTGGATCGAAAGTAGCCTGCTCGA
Source organism: Linum trigynum (assembly GCA_964030455.1). Lineage (NCBI taxonomy): Eukaryota > Viridiplantae > Streptophyta > Magnoliopsida > Malpighiales > Linaceae > Linum > Linum trigynum. The sequence continues at coordinate 55,553,875 of OZ034817.1, read as the reverse complement.
ACATCTTTTTCGGCACAACTTTGGCAGCTTCAATCTCATCATCAATCGCATCTAGTTGTGTTGGTGCTTGCAGTTTTATTGGGAACGCTTTGTGTGGTTGAAATAAACCTGCTTTGACCACCAATTTTGCCGAATTTCGTTCCGAGCAATTTCCATGTCGTCGGACAGCAGTGCGACACTCGTTCTTGCTCGGCACAATTGGGGGTTTGTGATTCAAGTATCCCCCATCCAATTCAAGCACTCCAAACTCTTCTCCAGGCTTCCAATTGAAGTTCTGCTCCATTCCCAAGTCCCGAAGCATCGCCATTGTCTTCAATTCGTCGAGTTCTCCTTTCCCACCGTCGACGGAATTCGAATGTCCGCAACCCAGAAAAACCAAATCGAAATTGGGGGTTTTATATCCAAGCACCTTCTCTTCGAATTGTTGAATTCTACACGTTCCTCTTACCTCCTGTGATGATTCTACAACGTTGGATTTGCTCGAATCGAGCTGGATTGCTCCACCCAAGAGAGGGTCCTCGTCGGCCGTTTGCTTCACGAACAGAGGTAGTTTTACGCGAATCGATTCTCCAATTCCAGGTCTGTTCATCTCCGATGAAGTAGCTTCCAATGTTTTTGGGGTCGTGGGGATCGATTTGGCACCAATGGCGGAGTTCGAATCTTCGCCGATCTCTACGACGAAGTCGCCCTCTCTCCTGCTCTGTTTTCTCGAGTGCAGGGGCGTTGCTGGTCGATCTCGATTCTGTAGTTGGTCTTGAATCGACGCAAACCACTCCAGGGTAAAGATTCTTGATGCTACCTGGACCATGTCTGCACTGGTGGTGTGGCTGGACTCTTCCCCTAGCTCGGCATCGACTTCTCCACGCTGTGGGCTCTGTTTTGACGAAGGAAAACAGAGATGATGAGCGCCGGTGGACGTTTGGACGGGAATGCCTTGCGAGGATGCCAACGTTCGTCGATCCAAACTCCTAACTCTCTCTTCCAAGTCGTGGGCAGGTCTGATTACAAATCCTTGGTCTTGACTCCCTTCTGGAATTGGATTACGTACTGTAAAACTTGGCGTCGAAGTTGTATTGTTTCTCGGCAACGCAAACTCATCTATTCGATGAGAAACTCGATCAAATTTGGGCTGGAAGGTCGCGTTAAACGCGTCTGTGAGCATCTTCTTAAATTCATCCATGTCAATTTGAAGACTTCCCATCGTCTCTTTTGCGGATTGGGTCTTCTTCTTCGAATAAGAATCTTCCTCTGCTCCTCTCTGTTTGCTGTCCGCAAAGAAAAACATAACGAAAAACAAGATTCTCGATCTCCTTCTTGCCCCTGCTTTGAACGGGGCTCTGATACCACTTAATACAACCCTGGGGGTGTATATTATCAAAGTCACGCAGCTAACGACTCAATCGAAGAATCGATTGAGCTCGAATCAAGAACGAAGCGTTCTTAATACGAACTTAGATAAAACGGAACCAAAAGGACAAATCCACACCTGGGGATAGCTCGATTGGTATAAAAGGGTAGTTGCTCGACCACGATTGAAGTGACTATTCAATCGATACACAAGCTCAGCAAGTTTGGAATCCACCAAACCCAAAACAAGTCGCAACTTGCACAAACCAAACAGTTTCGATTTCTATTCAACAAAGTCTTAGTTTTACAACGAAATAGAAAGCTTAAATAGGCCTAGCTAGGGTTACACACGTCCCATAAACTCCTAATTACAGTCTAATACGAAAAGGAATAAAAAACTACCAAAACAATGAAATCCTAACTAAACAAGAAAAGAAATCTGCCTTTAGCTCCAAGTAACCAAACAGCTTTGATGCCATCTTTGAGCCTCTCGATCAAAGCCTTCCAGGTAAGCTTCCAATCATCCAATGACATGTCTTTGTAGTAGAACATACCTACTTTCATGTGGTATAAGCCTCTGGACTCGAATCTCATCCATGCTTCTGGAATGGAGCTCCAAAGTAGGCTTCTTGAACACAGTTTCTGCCTTAACCAAATTCTGGCAGTTTTCCAGTTTTGAGGTAGCAACTTTGAGGCCTTGGAAAAAAACCTTAATGATATTATCTGGATCCACAAAGCATACCATTGGAAAGGTGGCAACTTTATCTGCAAAACAAACTCTTAAAATGGAATTTCCACCAAGCCAATTGAGAGAACCATGCCTCCAAAGTATGTACCCTGAACACGGATTTTGACTTAGCCAAATTCTGTCCTTCTTCTTTCCAACCTTGATAGCTTCTTTGTCAAGTAATAAAAACGTGTATGGTTGGCAATTTGGGATCATATCAGACTTCACCTGAAGCTCGCGAGAGAATAATCCATCAAGGAATTCCTTATCGATCACATTCCTGGCAGAGTGTCTCCAGACACCAAGCTCGGTGCAAGGCCAATTTCCCTGATCAAACCTAAGACCTAGAATGGAAACAAGCAACCGACAGCATCTCCTTGTCCTAGTTCACTGTCGCCTGATGCTCGATGCTCTGGAGCACCCCATTGGTTATGATCTCAATTCTCGAGAATATCACCAACGTTGACCACAAACGCATTGGGAAGGAGCTTGACAGATACCCATTTATTGTCATTCCTAATCTACAGCCTTCAACTCCCTTCATGTCATTCCTAACCATGCACCTATCGGCAAAAGGAGATGAGCTTCGTCAACATAGCTAGAATACTGGAATATGATTCTGGGCTGCTCTGGACTCTACCAAGCAGTTTTCAAGTGCCCATAAGCTCCTTCAGTTTTTCCACTCCACTGCAGGACATAAGAAATGACACATCAAAGATTAGCTACCATAGGCATATCTTCTGTAATTCTATGCCGTCACCAAACAAGCCTGCACCTAATATTAATCAAGCATCACAGTATTTGATATCATCTTCTAATCACCTCAGCCATCAAATAAAATGAGATTATCGCACATAAAAACAGCAAGAAAGGAAAACCAAAACTGAACAGATTACTGATCAGAAGACAGCACGTATCATCGAAGAAAACAATCCATCTCTCAGAAACAAATAAACATGGAAAACCAAAGCCGGAACAGATTACTGAGCAGACACAGCACATATCATCGAAGAAAACAATCTATTTATCAGAAACAACTAAATATGGAAAACCAACATACCTCCTGGGGAAGGAAGGTATTAGCTCTTCAACCACTTCAACAACTAAGGAATCAGCTGCTTGTTCCTTAGGAGAGGTCTTTCCTGCTTCTTGATTAACACATGAGAGCAAGAAGCTCCATAAGCCAAATATTCTATGCAATCACGACAAGGTTAGGAAATGCTAATTTGAAGCCATTTGGCTTGCCATTGCTGATATTAATCACAAAATGTTGCTATCCAAAGCTAGCAGAAGATCCATAAAATACTCAGCACACAAGAATCTAACAGATAGGATGATAATTTCTAGGACCAATTACTCTGTTCCCAAATCACACCAAGAAGAGACAAATGTAAGTATGTCAATTTTGAGTAGAAAGAAAAATACCAGGTAACAGAGGTCACCAAAGTAGTCAAGGTTGACTTAAATACAACATCATAGTAGTTACAGCAACTTGCTTCTTTAACAACTTACAGAACCAAGATACAAATATTCTCAGATTACCCTTTCAAACAAAAAGGAAAACACTTCAATACCTGCATCCCGTTGATATGAATAGTTGCCTCTCAGATATCCATCTGTATAATCTAGATCAAGCCTGTCTTCTAATGTGAACTCTGCTAATAGAGAACCAATGAGATTGTAGGCTACTAAACTTGTCTCATCGGAAGCTTCTTGGATATTAAGGTACAAATTGTTAGAAAGAGTCTGATTGCTAGGACCAGATTCTTCCCCTCTACAGCAAAGGTTTAATTCGTGGAAACCTGATGCGTTTCTTAGACTATTTGCATTACTCTGATAAGATTCAGTTTTCATATCACACTCGACTTTTAAAACCATGCTGAGAGAAGGGTTGCCAATCTTGCAGTCATTATGTGTACTAGGAAGACTCTGACCTTCCTGATCAGGGTTAGGTATGTCTAGCTCAACGTCTAAAGGTGTATATTCTGCAAAGCTCTCTTCATCGTTCTCTGAGTACATAGAACCAAATCTGAAACTTGGGGAGTCGAATTCTTGCTGCTTGGGAGACACCTCACCACAATCATCATCTTCACTTCCACATGGCTCTTCCGTATATGCATCGCCAAAATTCTCAGCAAGCCCATAGCCAGGAATTAAATCCCAAACAAGTTGCTTTATATCAGAACTTACACTTATGATAGATTCTGCCTCCTCTTCAATAACATGGGTCAACAAGTAGCCATCGGGTGAAACTCGAGAGCTATTGATAAGATTTAGAGCTTTCAGAAACCCCTTGGGAATGGAGTCTAACTCATTGCAGTCAAAAAGATACTCGGTGAATAATTTCTTCATTGCTGTTCGTAAAGACCGTGCTGGGATATTAGCAGATGGATCCAACAGATGTTGCAAGGCTTGAAGCTCTGGCATTCTGACCTTCGTTTCCAGTAACCAAATAGCCTTTATGATTTCTGTCTGTAACAGTTCTATTTCTGGTGAAAATTTTATGAAGTCAGTCATGCAAGAACCAGGACATCTTTTCAGCTTTAGCGATAAACCCGCAACTGCTAGGGCCATGGTTAAAGGTTCCTGGAAGCTATGCCTTCCACTCCCAACGAGTTCTGATAGCATCTTCCTAATGGTTCTCTTAACCTTACAAATCAGGGTATCTCGACTCCAACCATATCTCCTTTTCCGCAAACAAGGTAATTCTGCCGGTAACCCTCTTAGTTTCCTGCGCATAGCAAACAGGGCTTCAGTTGGCAAGTCCTTTAGTCTATCCAAAATTTTTATTGCAGCAACATTCCATTGAAAGTAATGTGAACAGCACTCCTGCCTAATATTCTCTCGGTCAGTGAGAAGCTGACATAACTTGGTAAAAATTTCTACTTTGTCATCCTTGCTATTCAGATTCCTAAGAAATCCTGGAATAGATTTCTGGAAAACATTTCTCATTTTTTTCCGAGTCTTTTCAAACTTCTGCACACCTTTTGTAAGGAACAGAGAGACAAGGTAAAGACCTTTACTGGTCAAAGAATCAAGACAAGACAACAAGATGCCTTCGATGTTGTTCACGTTGAGAAACTGACAAGTTGTTTTGACCTCTCTTTCAACATGGTGTACTCCAAATGCTTGTTCAACAAACGTTTTAACACTATCATAAAATACCTGTGTAAAAGAAATGAAAATTGTCAATCATGTTGTACCTGTTTACGAATCTACAAAAGCAATAGGAATAAAAACCATGACTGACATATAAGCGACCCTTATATCACCACTATTCATGGTCATTTAATTGGTCGAGACTCATAGGAAGCAGACTATGTTGCAGTGTGATTGCGTTTCACCTTTTAAGAACTCTTGCAAACCAGTCACTTAAGTGAACACATGAAACCGTGTAATTTCGTCATCGAAATTCCAGAATCTAAATGCAATTTAGCATCCTGGCGACCTGGGATGCTTTAAGCATCTTATGTGATTACTATGCACGGAAAAATCAAGATGGCTGAAACTAATTTATAATGGATAGGCTTTCAAGTTCACTACATAGTTGGTAAACCGAACAAATTATAGACTTCCAGATCAGATGAAACAGTCCTAGTGGTGAAGGCTTATGAAAGTGCATTTTTATATTAGAAGCAGACATTGTTGAAGGGAATAACTTACATCATCTTCCCTAAGCATAGACTCAGGCAGGCACCTGGAAAGATCGCAAGAACTATTGTTCAGTAAACACCAAACACAGCATCATGTATGGAACCAGGGTACAAGCAAGTACTTACTCGTTATTTAAAAGTCTCTCCACTTTAGAGATTGACAATGGCGCTCCTATTAGCCACCTGCCCGGAAAGCATCACATGGTGAATATTACAAGAGTTAATTCCTTCAAAATAACTTGTGAAGACACAAACGCCATAGAAACTACAAGTGGTTAAAGAGCCAAGAATCTAAAATTCTTGGTAAAGAGAAGACGTAGCTCTCCAAACACGGTGACATGCCAATGGAAAAAAATAAAAACTTCCCAAGACTTCCCAAAAGCTTCATAGTTCCAATAGCCACAGTCCAATGCTTCATTCACAAGAGAGATAGAACAGAGGAAACAATAAGATGAACAGTAAAGGGAGAAATTGGGCCACCTTCGCTTGAGCTTCAGCAGCCTGTCCTTTCGCTTAAGTTCTGCAACGATCAACTGCGAATCAGTGCGGAGAAAACTACCCGCCATATTGGTTGAAATTCGCTCGTTTTCCACTGCGCAGCCGCCAAACGGGAGAGAAGCGCCTCTAAGTCTGGCGCTCTTCAAAGATGGCGGGAGAGACCGAGAGAGGAGAAAAGGGTTTAACTTTTTAAGACACGGCAAGCTTCTGGGTTTGCACTTTGCAGGGGTTTCGCTTCGTTCGTGGGAATTGGGATACGGAAGACGAAGGGCGGAAGGGGGAAGGATTAGGGATTTAATTGAATGAAAGTTTCTCTTTTGGTACTCCAATTTTCCCGATTTTGCTAAAATGCTTCATTTATGAGAATGTGTTATAAGGGAGTGTAGTGATTTCTAGGCTTATTATTAAGTTTAGGGATCACATTGTAATTAACCAGCCCTTGTTAATTGTTGTTAGGGTTGGTTCGGACGTGTACTTAAGGGAGAGAGCTCATATGCAAAACCCTAACTAAGAATATCATCAATAACAGATCAGCCGAGAACTCACGTTCTCCGTGGACTAGTCCTGTTCTCACCGAACGGGGAAACCACGTAAATCTTGCCTCGTGTTCTTTCGTTTCCGCACTGTCGATTTCTACATGGTATCAGAGCTGTGAACGGATTCACGGCCAGTTTTCACTATGAGCGACAAGGAAGATGGCACTCTCAATAGCTCGTCCAAGAGCAGTAGCGGCGGTGGCAGTGGGACGTCTCTGGCGTCGCCGCGGCCCTCGCCTTTTCTGATTCACAACTCGGACAGCCCCAGCCAGCTTTTTGTTGGCGATTTACTCACCGAAAACAACTACGGTGAATGGGTTGGGGACATCACCGATTCTCTTATTGCCAAAAACAAATTGGGTTTTGTTGACGGCTCGATCTTGGCTCCGGACGGTGGGAGTGACGATTATGCAGCTTGGAAGCAGGCGGATGCTATGGTGAAGGGATGGCTCAAAACTGCCATGACCAAGCATATCCGCAGCAGCGTGCGTTTCGCCACCACCGCTCGTGATATATGGGTTGACCTCCAAGCTCGTTTTGGCCATGGTAGTGCCGCTCGCCTATATGAGTTGAAGCGCACCATTAATCTTCTTCAGCAGGAGAAGACTTCTATTGCTACCTTTTACACTAAACTGCGGGGGCATTGGGATGAGATTAGTTCATTGGCCCCTTCCTTGGAGTGCACGTGTGGTGGCTGTACGTGCGACGTCAAACGTCGCCAACGCGAAGCCAAAGAGGGTGAGCGTCTATTTGATTTCTTAATGGGTCTTGATGATGTTTTTAGTACTGTTCGTACGCAGATCCTGGCTATGAAGCCGATTCCTAGTTTGGGAGAGGCCTATCACTTGATCATGAATGAAGAGCAATCCCGCCACATCTCCAACAGTCGTCGCTCGCGGCCAGAAGTTGCTGCCTTTCAAACACAAGGCGAACGCAAGTCTGATCGGTCGTCGCAGTCGGGGGAGCGTGATGCCGATGGAAAGCTTGTTTGCGGCCATTGCCAGAAGCCTGGGCATTCTCGCGAAACGTGCTACAAGCTGATTGGATACCCTCCACGCAAGGAAGGCGAGCAGAATTCCAAGAAAAAGTCCGATCGTGCCTCTCGTTCTTCCCCGCGGGCAGCTGCTGTCGACGTGGAGCCAGACTCTAGCCCGATACCAGGACTCACTATGGCCCAAATTACCCAGCTCAAATCATTCTTGAACTCGGATTTACGCATGCCTAGTCAATCACCTACGGATCCCGTGTCGAACATGGCAGGTACGTGTTCGCTTCTACCTTCTTCGTGGATTATAGATTCAGGATGCAATGAACACATAGTTAATGATAAATCTTTGTTGATTAATGAGTTGGAGTCACCTCCGGCTCTTCAGGTTCGGATTCCTAACGGGACAGGTGTCCCTGTGCATCATGTTGGTTCTGTCCGATTATCTCCTGATTTATCTCTTCAACGAGTATTGCATGTGCCGGATTTTCAATGCAATTTGCTCTCGGTCAGTAGGCTCACAGCTGATCTCCCCGTGGCCTTAATCTTTTTGAGTGACTTCTGCATTGTTCAGGACTTACCATCCAGGAGGCTGATTGGGATGGGTAAGCACGTTGATGGGCTCTATTATCTTCGACTGTTTGATGGGCAGCATCCAGTGGCGCATACGGCTCGTCAGGCGGTTGATCAGACAGCTTTGTGGCATGCCCGCTTGGGGCATCCTTCCATGAAAAAGTTGACAGTATTGCAGAAGTACATTTCGACACCTCTTCTTCAGCGGAATTCACCCTGTCATTCGTGTATTCGAGCCAAACAAGCACGTGATCCTTTCTCCACCAGTTCGATCACGACCTTTTCTTGTTTTGAACTCATACATTTGGATATTTGGGGAGGCTATCATGTTCCCTCCTTTTCTGGTGCACGTTATTTTTTTAACGATTGTGGATGATTACAGCAGAGCTGTATGGGTTTACTTGCTACAGTTTAAATCTGATGTAGCTCGTACTCTGTTATCATTTTTTAGTATGATTCAACGACAGTTTGGTAAGGTGGTCCGTCGCATACAGGCAGATAATGGTCCAGAGTTTGCGACCAATGAACTGCGTACTTATTATGAGCAGACTGGCATTATCTTACAGACTTCGTGTACGGACACGCCACAGCAAAACGGCGTCGTTGAGCGCAAGCATCGCCATCTCTTAGAGACTGCCCGAGCTCTGCGTTTTCAGGCTAATCTTCCTCTTAATTTTTGGGGAGAGTGTGTTCTTACTGCTGCCTACTTAATCAACCGTATGCCTCTTGTCACCACCGGGAATCGTTCTCCTTTTCAGATCATGTTTGATAAGGATCCCAATTATCATCTTTTGCGGAGTTTTGGGTGTTTGGTATATGCTCGTGACAATCGGCATGGTCTTGATAAATTTGCTGCACGCGGGCGTGCAGGCATCTTCGTTGGTTATCCTAGCACTCAACGGGGTTATCGGATTTTTGATCTCGAAGACCGGCGTATTTACACATCCCGTGATGTCAAGTTTCTTGAGATGTGTTTCCCTATCGCCTGTCGGCTGATCCGTCACCCACTTTCACACAGGACGCGTTGCCTCGGCCACCTCCTGTCCGCGCGGAACCCATCTGGGATGATGATCCCCCTGCTGAACTCGGTTCTCGTCCAGGTCCGGGCGAGACTTCTACTCTGGCCGAGAACTCCCCTGGTCTCTCGACCCGGACTTCTTCTTCGCAGGAGAGCTCCCCTAGTCTCTCGACCCGGACTTCTTCTTCGCAGGAGAGCTCCCCTGGTCTCTAGACCCGGACTTCTTCTTCGCAGGATCAGCCTTCCCCGTCGTCCCCTGGTCTCTCGACCGGGACTCCTTCTCCTAGCTCCACTGCCGCACAAGAGTCATCATCATCACCTGGCCCTGACTCTTCCGCAATGGAGCTGGACAGCGGGCTCTCTCCTTCGGACTCGGCCGCTGTGCCTTCAGTACCGGTGGCACCTGTTTCGACGACTGCGCCGCCTCCCCGACGGAGCGATCGTCAACGTCAACCATCTGTTAAGTTGCATAGTTTTGACGTGGACTTACCTGGCTTTGCTGGGCAAGCCAATGCCACTTACCCCATTGAAGACTACTTGTCCTATCGGCGACTTTCTCAGGCTCATCATGCCTTTGTTGCTGCGGTCACTAGCCATGATGAACCTCAGTACTATCATCAAGCTATTCGTTATGAGCATTGGCGTCGTGCTATGCTCGTTGAGTATCGAGCTCTTGAAGCTAACGGCACTTGGGTGCTTTGTCATTTGCCTCCTGGGAAGAGAGCCATTGCCTGCAAATGGGTTTATAAGATCAAGTTCAACGCCGATGGGACCATTGAACGCTTCAAGGCTCGGCTCGTTGCGAAAGGTTTCACTCAGATAGAGGGCATTGATTTTCACGATACTTTTGCCCCGGTTGCCAAGTTGGTGACGGTTCGTTGTCTGCTCACTGTTGCCGTCAGTAGGGGCTGGTTCATTCATCAGCTTGATGTCAATAATGCCTTCTTACATGGCGATCTCGATGAGGAGGTTTATATGCAGATTCCTCAAGGTTTTTCTACTCCTGGTGACACTCGTGTTTGCCGGCTCCGTAAATCCATTTATGGTCTTCGTCAGGCTTCACGTAATTGGTACCACAAGTTTACACAGGCTCTTTTGGAGCTTGGGTTTGTTCAAAGTCGTGCTGATCATGCTCTTTTCACATACCGGCATGGGGATGTCTTTGTCGCCGCACTCATTTATGTTGATGATGTTGTTTTGACAGGTAACAATATGCCTTTCATTCAACGGGTCAAGGATTCACTTCACACTCGTTTTACTATCAAAGATCTTGGTAACTTGAAGTACTTTCTTGGTATCGAAGTCGCCCGCTCTCCTCGCGGGATGGTGTTGAATCAACGCAAGTATGTCCTTGACATCCTTGCCGAGTCTGGACTCACGGCTGCTCGTCCAAGTCCTACTCCCATAGAGCAGAGTCATCATCTGGGGCGTGATCCCTCTCCTCCAGCAGCCGACCCTGCTTCTTTTCGTCGACTGGTTGGCCGGATGCTTTACCTCACGGTCACGCGGCCTGACATCGCCTATGCAGTCAACATTCTTAGTCAAGCAGTGCATGCCCCGACCCAGGCACACGTGGATGCAGCAACCCGCGTCCTCCGGTATCTGAAGACCTGTCCAGGACGTGGATTGTTTCTTCCCGTCTCGCCTGATCTTTCTCTCACGGCATACTGTGATGCTGATTGGGCAGGTTGTTCCCTGACCCGCCGTTCGACTACGGGGTATCTCATAAAGTTGGGATCCTCTCCTATTTCCTGGCGTACCAAGAAACAGTCAGTCGTTGCTCGTTCTTCGGCTGAAGCGGAGTATCGCGCTATGGCGAATACTGTTAGTGAAGTCTTATGGCTTCGGTGGCTTTTGCGTGATTTGGGTGTTCACCACACCACTCCCACTCCTCTTTACTGTGATAATTAGGCTGCTCTGCATATCTCGGCGAACCCGGTGTTTCATGAGCGCACCAAGCATGTCGAGATGGACTGTTACTTCGTTCGGGAGCGTGTTCAGTCGGGGGACATTCTTCCTCTAAAGATTGCTACTGCAGACCAGCCGGCAGACATTTTTACCAAGGGTCTTAGTGTTGATCAGTTTTCTCATCTTCTGGTCAAGCTTGGACTTCTTGATATTCATTCCTTCGCTTGAGGGGGAGTGTAGTGATTTCTAGGCTTATTATTAAGTTTAGGGATCACATTGTAATTAACCAGCCCTTGTTAATTGTTGTTAGGGTTGGTTCGGACGTGTACTTAAGGGGGAGAGCTCATATGCAAAACCCTAACTAAGAATATCATCAATAACAGATCAGCCGAGAACTCACGTTCTCCGTGGACTAGTCCTGTTCTCACTGAACGGGGAAACCACGTAAATCTTGCCTCGTGTTCTTTCGTTTCCGCACTGTCGATTTCTACAGGGAGCTCAATCGTCAAATCATGCGTTATGCGATTCGCAATGATTAGAAACGAGGTGACAAATTCGTAAATGCTCTGTTTACTACGCATACACATATATATGAACGTACGTATTTTTTCGTATTATTATCAAATTGTTTTATGTTTCTCATTTTATTTCACGACTCCCGTCAGATTCTTCTGTTTTCTGTTGAACATTTACAAGTACTACAGAGCAAGCAAACCCAAAATAACACTTTACATGGAACCTTTTCCACACATCATCATTCATCAGATTCTCAAGGTATCGAGGTAAGACTTCCCCTGAAGCTCACGAGAGAACAGCCCCTTCAAGTACTCCTTAACGCTCACATTCCTGAACAGTGCCGGCGACTCTCCGGTCACCAAGCTCGGCGCAGGGTAAATCTCCCCATCAAACCTAGGAGAGTGGAAACTCGCAATCGACAGCCTCTCCTTCTCCGAGTTCACCATCGCACGATGCTCGATGCTGCGATACACCCCATTGGTTATGATCTCGACGATGTCGCCCACATTGACCACGAATGCATTGGGAAGGACCTTGACCGGCACCCAATTCCCGTCTTTCTTGATCTGCAAGCCTTCAACTTCATTCACTTGTAAGAGGATCGTGAGGCCGGTGCTGTCGGAGTGAGGTGTCAGGCCGATCACTTTGTCAGGCTCCGGGCACGGAGGGTAGTAGTTGGTCCTCATTGCCTGCCTTATGTTCCCTGAGAAGATGTCCTTCATTTCCTCTGGTTTCATCTTTAGGGCTTTTGCCATTTGGTCCAGTACTTTGGCTGCCAGGTTCCTTACCTCGAGGGAGTAGGTCTCCAATGTGTCCCTGTTGGAAAGAGAGGCAGCCGATCAGACATGAACAAACATGTGAGAAATTCAACTCCCATTTCCTTGAAATGTGGAATTGATGATTGGATAAAATGTATGAGACCTGAAGGGGAGGGGGAGCATTGGGAGCAAATGAGGCTTTCTAAGGTCGGGAGGCTGAGTGACGAGGAAGAAGAGGTCCGCCCAATCGAGCTTCTGCTCTTCCGATACAACGAATAAATGTCCGAAACCTTCCACATCTCCTGGAGATTGCCAGAATTTCTGCTTTTCCTCCATTGGGAGGTTGAAGAATTCCTGGACTTGGGTCTTCATGTTCTCCAACAGGGTATGGCTCACTCCATGGTTTACCAACTGCACAATATAATCCATCAAAATATCATCACAGCAGTCTCCTGGAGGGTTTTCTTTCTCTTTTTACATTGGGGCAAATTCACTGAATTGGTAGAATGGATTTGATTATACAAATACAACCCTCTCTACAATCACTTGTGGTGCTTTTATCAGTGATTCCAATTCTGGGTTTCCAAGAACAAAACCATGGGCAATCAGAAAAAAGTTCTTCCACTACAGAAACTAACTTTCTAGTAAGCCATAATGAAGGGAATGGACCAAATTCTGCATACCCAGTTCGAGTTCCAGAAATTGAAGGAAAGAACCAAACTCAATCCCATGTTCCATTCTTTGATCAGAAGCAAGTTCTAAAAAAAAACAAAAATTGTCGAAGTGTGAAGGAGCGAAAGGGGTTTGGTGGAACCTGGAAAAAGCCCCAATCTTTACAGGCGGAGTGAAGGATGGCGAGCTCGGAATCCATGGTGGCTTCATCGATCAGCTTCTCCAAATCAACAATCGGAACATCAGCGTCGAAAACGATGGGCTGGTCTTGATCAGGGCGCAGGTATCTGGACGGGACGACGCCGAGTTGGGTCTTGATCAAGTCCTGGACGGAAGGCACGAGGAGGGAGCTGCCAAGGCTGACGGATTTCGCTGGTTCCATTCCGCTTCTTCAGAATTTCTGGTTGGTTTCGACTTACGGGGATTTGGGTTTTGAAAATGGTCTGGTGGTAACTGGTAAGCCATGATCGGAGTCTACAAGGTCAAGGTCTCGAATTTTTGGTCCGGTTGTTGCAGACGGGTTGGCTAAAAATAACAAAACAGTATCATATACTAGTAGTTGGACGAGAAAACCCAGCTTCAAAAAGCTAAATTGGTAGGTGGTATTTAACCGTTGAACCGCAATTACAACAAAACATATGCATCATTGACATAACCATATCAGAGTTCGACTAACACAAGTACGCAACGATTATACAATGTGATTCATTCTCGAAGAACACGAGAAGTTGGAAAACCTCCCGGCTCCCATACACTCATCGTCGTAAACATGTATGTCAGAGCCCAAAGCAATGTTGTAAACCCGGTATAGCCTGTTAGCCCGGTCGAGCAAGTGGGTTGAGGGTTAGTGGTTCGATTGCTTTTAGCCCGGTTTAACTCCGATATGTGAAAAAAGTCATTATATTGTTCATACATTTATAAATTATATCAAATTTCTTATAACATATATAACATTACACCAAAATAAAATGTCGTACTTGGATCCAACATATAGTGAAAATTCATACACTAATATAACATCAATATTCAAATATTCAATTTAGAATTCCAAAATATAAGGTTAGACGAAAAGGAAAACAGGAAAATATGCGCATTTCACAAATTGAAGGAAAAAATCGACATTGTGTGACCTGACTTCCAACCAGATAACCTAGCAACGGGTTGACCCGGGTGGGTGTGTGCGACTCGTTTTTTTTCTCACCGAATCAGGATAAAATTGGTCAACCGACGAGTCGGCAACCTTGGCCCAAAAGGAACCAACAAACCCGAGAAAAAGCTCCGAGACTCCTTGGGCCGAAAGAAAGCGAACTCATAAAGGCAGGGAGGCCCGAGAAGGATGGCCCAAGAATCAAAAGGCCCAGTTGCGAAAGAAACAGGCACGCTGGTCTGGTCTGCTTCTGGCTTTTTTTTGCTTTATCGGTTGCTTGGCTTAATGGCTTCCTTCCATTTCCATCTTCCTCTCGCAGAAGAAGAAAGACAAATAAATATGTACACAGTAGAACCAAGAAATATAAACATGCAAAATCCAACACAAAACGGAGCCATCGAACAACCATAAAAAAGGCCAGAGCGAGGGAGAATCAGGGAAGAGAGAGAGAGAGAGAGAGAGATTGAGGAGAGAGAGCGGACTCAGAAGAAGGAAAAAAGTGGAGAAAATTTGACAAATTACACAGAGAAGAAACGAAACAAAAAAACGAAGTCGATCTGCTCCGCCACCGCCTCCTCCTCCTCCGCCCTCGATCTTCGCCGGCGCCTGAGGTCCGTTTTCCTGCTTCCCTTCCCTTCCCTTCCTCCCCCAAAACCAACAAAAAATTTCGTACTTCTTCTTCTCGTTCAACTAGTTTATTCGAACTTTCACCTGAATGTCAAGCCCTATTTCGCGTATTCCATTTATCTACTTCCTCCCCTCCCGCCCCATGGTTCCTAGCAGCTGATATAGCCTCTCCAGCTCCCTTCTCACTGATTCTTATCGTCATCTATCAGTAGAGCATGCACGAGTTTCTCGTTCGCTTTGTAGCGGCGTTTATGTAAGCCGCGCTCAATTTTGAATGCCGCGCCCTATTTGGTTTACTGAATCGGGTCACTGTAAGGAGCCCTAATTCGGCTGCCAATTTTTGCTGCCCATCTCACCCTCCCTTTTAGTTTTAGTTTATCTGTTTGACCTCGAGCTCTCTATTTGTAATTCTTTAGAGGTTTGATTGTTTTTGGTGTTGTTAGAGTGAAAGACGTTTTGGGTCTAGTGAAAGAGTTTTAATTTGATGCATTCGTTTCTTCCGTTACCCGTGCTTTAACAGGCAATTTGATGGTTGAATGGTAGTTGTGGATTCTTGGATATGGGTTTTGAGTTTTTGAACTTTTATGGGATATTGATTTAGTATCTGTGCAAATACAGCTCGAATCTGGGTGGTGATGGCTGTTCAAGCACCTCCGAGGCCAGTCATGGATGATATGGATGATGATGATGCCCCAATAGTTTTTAGGAGGGGTGGCAACTCAGCATCTAGGCAAAGCCAATTAAATGCTGAAGCTAAGAAGATGCCGTCTTCATCTCAAAATGCCAATGGCCAAAGCTCAAATGGGCAGAGGAATAAAGCTCCAGTTGCTTCTTCCAGGTCACCCCCGGTTAAGTCTCCCATAGGGAGCCCTAGAGCCTCAACTTCTTCTATAAAGGCTTCTCCCTTGCGGTCTCCTGTAACAAATTCTAAATCGCTAATGTCCTCGGAGACAAGGCAAATGCCTAAGCAGAATGCTTCGCCTGCTGTCAAGGTGGAGGTTAAGTCTGTCAAATCTGAGAACAAGGCTCAGGTCGATGATGAGGATTCTGAGGATGATAAGCCCTTGAATTTCAGATTGAAGGGAGCTGCCAACAATGCTAAGAAAGAAGTTGGTGGTCCCAGTCATGTGAAAAAGGAAGACTCTGATGATGATGATGATCTCCCTTTGGCCTCTAGGATGTCAGCTAAACCTAACCATTCGAGTGAAAAGAAACCTTTAGCATCAAAACTTCAGCAGAATGGCAGCTCAACTTCGAATGTGAACAAGATGAAAACTCCGGTTGTGCCAAACAAGAGGCCTATGGAGAAGAGTAGTTCTTCGCAACAATCCTCTGTAAAAAAGCCAAAGCTTTCTGTTCCGTCTTCCACCACACAAGTCAAACCTACGGCAGTTAAAGCAGAGGTGAAGGCTGACGATGATGACGATCTTCCGATCTCCCACAGGATCAAGAAGGCAACGATGTCAGAAAGAAAACCATCGTCTGCAAACCCAAAAGCAACCAAAGTGGTCTCTTCTTCGTTCAAGAAGGCCAATATGAAGAACGCAAAACAAATGAAAAATTCGAAGTTTATCAAGTCAACAAAAGTCCAACCGGGTTCTACTGATGGCCAGAGAAAATGGACTACCTTGGTTCACAACGGTGTAATTTTTCCTCCTCCATACCAGCCTCATGGGATTAAGATACTTTACAAGGGGAAGCCAGTTGATTTAACTCCTGAACAAGAAGAGGTGCCTCTCACTTTTTGTCTACATCTTTATAAATTTTGAGCTTTCCTTATTTGTAGTGTGTGCTGTTAGTTTCACATTGAGCTTTCATATGTGCAGGTTGCCACTATGTTTGCGGTGATGAAAGATACCGACTACATGCAAAAACCAAAGTTCCTTGATAACTTCTGGAATGATTGGCGTAGGATACTAGGGAGGAACCATGTAATACAGAAGTTGGATGATTGTGATTTTTCACCAATATATGATTGGCATCAGCAGGAGAAAGAGAAGAAAAAACAAATGAGTACAGAAGTAAGTTGTTTGGTTGTCAAGAACTCTATTCGCAGTAAGATATCAACTGAAACACAGACATTTTCTGACACTGACAAATCTAATATTCTAACTGTGGTCTGTGAGCTAATAAAACTTCTCTTCTTTTGTCCATCAAGTTCCGAATTTGTAGGGTCATTTTTTTTGTTTTTCTCTGCTGCTTCTCATAGTGCATGGCCGCTTTCCTCAAACAAGCAAGGATTTGGTTAGTGGTTTGCTAATTGCACCATGTGAAGATCCAAACTTCACTTTGCCCCAGCTTCAATGAGACAAGACCATTGTGATTGCCTTTAGTTCATGCATAGGAATCTGGCCTCCTACACCCTTCCTGTTCTAGGACAATGAGTTGCTTTTCATCTTACGTTTTGGTTGCTTTGATGTTTGGTATTAATGTCTGCAGCCCGCTTCTGCCAGGTCCTCTTGACTGTTAATATTTCCCTTTGTGTTACCACTGATGCTAAAAAGTTTTGCTACTTGTGTAGGAGAAGAAGGCGGTCAAAGAACAAAAATTGCAGCAAGAAGAGAAGTATATGTGGGCTATAGTGGATGGTGTTAAGGAAAAAGTAAAAAATTTCACGAACTTAGTTGTTATTGTCTTAATTTTGAATTTGCCAATTCTTTCATGTATTTCATGATTCTGATCATTGTGAAATCTCAGGTTGGGAACTTTAGAGTCGAGCCCCCTGGTTTGTTTCGAGGCCGTGGAGAGCATCCTAAGGTTATTTGTTGATACCTATAGTGTGAATTGAGATTCGTAGAGGCATTACCATATATCTGCTGGCTGAAATGCATATATACTTCAAATCCATCGTGTAATTTTCAGATGGGAAAGCTCAAGAGACGCATTAGACCTAGGGATATCACCATAAACATAGGGAAGGATGCTCCTGTTCCAGAATGTCCAATTGCTGGTGAAAGGTTAGCTTCTCCCATAGTCAGTTACAAGCTGAGATTTCTTGTCGGTTGGGTGGCTGCGTTTGCACTTGGCAGTACGTGCCGAAGTATGGGCTCAAAATGTTTACTTATATTCAAATTTAAACTGGCAGCTGGAAAGAGATAAAACATGATAACACCGTTACATGGTTGGCTTTCTGGAATGATCCTATCAACCCCAAAGAATTCAAGTATGTGTTCTTGGCAGCCAGCAGTTCGTTAAAAGGGCAAAGTGACAAGGAGAAATATGAGAAGGCTAGGATGCTGAAGGTGTGGTCATACTTGTCTTATATATTCACCTGCTTGCATCTTACAATGGTATGATATTTGAAGCACTGAGTGTTAACTGTATATTGGTGCAGGACTACATACACAACATCAGGGCAGCTTACACGAGGGATTTCAATAGTAAGGATATTGTAAAACAACAAATAGCAGTTGCTACCTATCTTATTGATAAGCTAGCTCTAAGGGCGGGTAATGAGAAGGTAAATTGAGTAGCTTCTTTCCAAACATCCTCATCTATTTTCTCTCTTCTTTCTTTGTTTTCCCCTTAATTTCCTATATTCCAGGTACGACTTCTGGAATCTGTATAAGCGATTAATATGGCATATAATGTGCCCAATCTACGCAAATGTTACTTTGTTTCTGCTGCCATTTATCATCCTAAGTGCATGTAATGGGAAGATTGATGACTTCGCAACGATTGGTTTCAATGTGGCCCTAGTAAAAGGCTGAAAGGCCATAGAGATGCTGGCAAATGGCCACATGGATCCTGACTATCTCATGCTTAGAGGGTAGGCTGATAAATCAGATCTGGCATATTTATGATTTCTCAGACAACAGTTCCAGCACCTGGGGAGTTTGATGTTCTTAATACTGTTGGCAGAATAAGTGCCCTGGGAGTTGTCTTTCCTTTATCTTGTTCCCTAATGTGACCGCCTTTTGTTTCTTCATGTCGCATTTAAGAATGATGCCTGATGGTGTTTATGTTTAGTTGGGTGCTTCCATATTGTAGAACCTTGATCAGTCTTTTACCTTGATAGCCTTTAAATACCATCTCTATTGAAAATCTAGAATGAATTTATGCCAAACGACTGACCTTCTGCAGGATGGTGAAGAAGAAGCTGATACTGTCGGTTGCTGTACGTTAAAAGTATCCAACGTAGAGTGCATCCCTCCCAATATGATAAAGGTGCAGCAGAGCGAATATAAGATTTTGTTGCTATGCTTTATATTTTGACTTTCGAGTTGAGCTGAGTCAAAACGATATTCATGAATGATATACTTTTCCTTGTTCGTGCTAGAAGCTTCATTCATATCTTTTCAGTACTGCAAGCCGCAAAGTTAACAAATCCCATTAACTGTGAATGAATTGTTTTGTTATGTTTTTGCGCGAGCTCAACTATGCGATGTTTTCATGTGCCCCTTTTTAGCTAGTAGTGATCGTGATGTGGGGGTGTTTTCCATCTTATGTAGTTTGACTTTCTTGGTAAAGATTCAATTCGTTATGAGAACACGGTTGAAGTTGAGCTTCCTGTGTTCAAAGCAATTGGGAAGTTCCAAGCTGGTAAGAATATAGTTGTCCACTTTGACTGTAGTTAAGTGGAATATCATTTTGTTGTAATGTGATTTATTATTCCTTTACCCCAGGAAAAGGGGAAAATGATCTCCTTTTCGACGAGCTGGATACAAGTAAACTGAATGCCCACTTGAAGGAACTCATGCCTGGGCTTACAGCAAAAGTGTTCCGTACCTATAATGCTTCAATCACATTGGATCAACAAGTAAGTTGCATTACAAGTTAATGTAACTTCTTATTCATTGATCTCTTAGCTTATTCTATTGGATTGGTTGATCAACTCGGATATTATTTTTATGCATATCTTATGACACTCAAATATACAATTCTGCTCTAATGAAGTTTTAGCAACTACATCAGATGTTTTTTATTCAATCACGGAATTAATTTATTTTCTGGGTTCTATAATCTGGACAGTTGTATGAAGAAACAGAAGATGGTGATGTTGCAGAGAAGGTTGTTGTTTATCAAAAAGCAAACAAGCAGGTAATGCAAGTTGGAATCATCTGTAATTGTGTTCAGTTATCCCAATTGTCTTTCTGTAATTTCTCTGTTTTCTTGCAGGTAGCAATCATCTGCAATCATCAGCGTACTGTCTCAAAGACTCACGATTCGCAAATGTTGAGGTTGACTGAGAGGATTGAGACTGCCAAGGTAGTTCATGCTTGTGGAGACCTAGCTGACAATAAATTAAGTGTCTTTTTTGACATTTGACAACACACCCTGTATATGTTCTGGAGGGTTTGTGAGTTCCACGCATTGGTTTCTATCCCCTCTTTCTGTCTTTGTGAGCTGATTTCACAATAATGACTTTGCAGCAAGAACTGAAAGAGCTGAAAATTGATTTGGAGAGGGCCAAGAAGGGAAAGTCACCTCTCAAGGGAGCAGATGGAAAGCAAAAGAGGAACTTGAGTCCCGAAGCGTAATTATCAGCCATCCTTTGATTGATTGTCTTCCACTGTTTGTTGAGCTGTTGGCTAACTGACTCTTCCTTTGTGTGGCAGCATAGCGAAAAAGATAGCATCTGCCAACCAAAAGATTGAGAAGTACGAAATGGATATGACGACAAAAGAGGATCTGAAAACCGTGGCACTCGGCACCTCCAAAATCAACTACCTGGATCCTAGGATCACAGTTGCATGGTGCAAGAGGCATGAAGTTCCCATTGAGAAGGTAAATTCCGAAACCTGACCCTGAACAGTAAGGTTGAAGGTCAAAAAGCCTTTGGTGTGTGAATGAGAATGTGATGAAAACTTCATTCGCCATTGCTGCAGATATTCAACAAGTCGCTTCTGGCAAAGTTTGCCTGGGCAATGGATGTTGAACCCCAGTTCAGATTCTGATGGAAGGGAAAATCTGGGAAGTGGTGCTCACACAACCCTCCCACTTGCAAAAAGAGCAGCATAAAATTGAAAAATTACCCAGAAAATGAAACAAGGAGAAGAAGAGAAAGGACCAATCAATCCAGCTTCTTTTGATGATCCATTACAGCTTTTCAATTCACAATTTTTTTAATCAATTTCTTTTCTCATTTGGGTCTCCCAGTTTTAACTCTGAGCTGCTGGGAAAGGTCGATGCTGTATGTTCAATGTTCTAATCTAATCATCGAGTACTTGCTTACATATTTGCTGCCATTGTCCCTGCCCACTTCTTGCTTCCCTTTTCTTCTTCACCAATTCCATGAATTGGATGCCTGTCTTGTAGCAGCAAGCAACCCTTTCTTCTTCTTCTTCTTCCAGAGTTTGATGTAAAGGAATGGCCGGAAGTAAGGACTATGAAATAGGTGCTGCTAAACTGCAGAGGAATTCTGATGAATGCTTGATTATGTATTTTATGAGGACATTGTTATGGTTGTCTGTCTCAGATTTACTAACAGTTTATAGACAGGAAAATCAAAGCCTGCCAAACTAGCATGATTGCACCAGTGTGTCTTTCTTGTCACCAAATGGACACAACTATTTCTAACACGAAACTAAGGAACTTTGCTAAAAAGTGATCGATTTACGAACGTACAATACCAATTATACCTGATGCACGTTATCCGTCGTCGCGCCATATGCTACACATCCCACCATGAATATCCATCGTCAATCTTTCATTTTCCAAATACGAGTTTTGAACACTAAACCAGCATTAAAAGTTTTATTATTTTTATGAACTGATTAACGTAATTGTTTATGATAATTGAGGATCGGGTTTGGGCTTGGGCTGATTCATATAAGTGAGTTACTTGTGGGCCTTTCATGAAATAATGAAGCCATGTGTAGGCCCAACCCAAGCTTCTTATCATCCGTGATCAAGTCGAACCGATGGTCGGAAAGAAGAGGAGTAAACTTGGATCTTGTTCTTGCCACAGGAAGAGAACCAGACGTTAACGAACAGATCAAGCAAGCATCAGCAACAGATTCGCCAATTCCAGGTACAGCTTTCTCACTATCTTTGCAATTTGCCCTTCTGCATCTTTTCTCGGCGAAACCAAACGGGATTGGCCTGACCTCCTCTTCTCAATCTCTCGGCCAATTTTAGGCTGGCGCCCGTTGCGATCGCGAAAGGTCTC
Source organism: Linum trigynum (assembly GCA_964030455.1). Lineage (NCBI taxonomy): Eukaryota > Viridiplantae > Streptophyta > Magnoliopsida > Malpighiales > Linaceae > Linum > Linum trigynum. The sequence goes on along the minus strand of OZ034817.1, from coordinate 55,531,799 downwards.
TACTTTGAGCTTATTTAACACATCGTGGTTGTTTTTTCAGGAATCGCGATCGAATTCACAGCCACGCAGAGATGGGGTTTCTGGTAACCACGCTGATTTTCGTAGTGGTGGGGATAATCGCATCGCTGTGCACCAGAATCTGCTGTAACAGAGGACCCTCCACCAATCTGTATGCTTTCCTCCCTTTTGCTGTCTTCTTATGCCGAGTATTTCCTGCCTGGGTTAGGATTGTGGATCCTGCGGTGTAGCTCTCTTCATTGATCAAGTAAATTGTTGTTTGTGTTGGGATTTGGGAGAGGGAGTATTTGAATTTAGATCCATTTGGGAAGTGTTGAGTATGCATTGTCATGTAATCCAAGGTGCCCCAAGTAAGTCTGGTACAGGAAGCGTTCTGTTTTGTTCTTGGTGGATGTCTTTGTTTTGTCCTAGGAACTAACAAGTGCCTGCCCTGTGTAGTAATACAGTTGTGTATCTGATTTGTGTATTGTTCTACTATCAGCAGTGAAGCAAAGCTATGTGTTTGCTAGTTTTACTTCCTGCCTTCAGGAGCATTTTACATGCTCGCTACTTCGTCCATCATGTTCAGTGTTGCTACGAGTGGCGTTGCGTGTTTACTCATTTTCCATTTTTGCATTCCTTTTTGGTAGTTTGCTTATTTGATAGTCATCGGCACTGATTGTTAGATATATGGTCTTGTTGCCTGAGTTATATAGAAGCAGATTCCTAGATTGGTGTTACTCTTGCCATTAATGTCTGCACCCCTGTTCATGATAGGTCCACGTGTATTTTGCCATCTTGATAGATATTTTGTGTAGTGTGAACTTTCTCTTTGCGTACTAGCAATCTCTTATGAATTTGGTTACATTTGTTTTCTAATTTTACCAGGAAAGTTAAGTTACTACTCGAATGATCTTGTGATGTAGTGGATTCTCTTGATCATCTCTTTGTACAACATACCATACCTTTTATTCTCAAGTTCAATATAGCTAACCTTGGTCTTCTGCTCCAGATTGCATTTGACATTGGTTATAACAGCAACAGTTAGCTGCTGGATGATGTAAGTTCTGTTTCTACTTTATTCCTTCAATTCATTTGATTTCAACTGTATTTCTTTTGTCTTTCCTCAACAAAGGTGGTTGGATAACTTGCACGCGGCTTTTGTTTCCTCAAGCTGCATCCATGTGTCCGTCTTTAGGATATAAGATGGTATATATTAGAGAGTACTCTAGAACCCTATTGCTGAATCCTGATCCAGACTGCAAATTATGTGTGTTTACGGGGTTCTAGTTATTATCTCACCTTCGACCACAGTTTAGATCCTATACAACCCCATGAAAAATACTGTTTGAGAACATGGGGGGGATATTACTTGAAGCTGACAACATGCAGAGGCAGATGCAAGTTTGTAGTGAAACCTGTACCATACTCCCACTGATAAATAGTTAGCAGAAACCAAATTCAGCAACTATGTAGTTCTTGGGGTCTCCTGCTTCTTCCAATTAAGAAATTAGCTTTCAGTATATATTATATAAGTTTACTGGGTCATTAGTGTTCAGCAAGAGCAAATTGAGTTTGCAAGTAGTAAGATCTAGCTGCTCTATGGCAAGCGGATTAAAAGGACCACCAGTTGTGTTTCTCAATCATGATAATCATGGAACTGTATTTAATGTAGAAGGTAGTGGTATCTACACACGAGTATTGGGAATGTCAATGGTGACCTGGGTGCTATTCGATGATATTAAGTTAAGTATCACCTAAGACATTATACTGGTGCTTTCATGTCTCTTTGCCTGATACTGTACCCTGTTGTTTGCCAAATTCCTGCGCCAACTTGGTCATGAGTTATCATGGTTAATGACCCTTTTTAAATTTTCTTCTGAAAGTTTGCTTATTCAGCTGTTAAGTTTTTTGGCTGAACTTCTTACCAAAAAAAAAAGTTTCTTGGCTGAATGATGTTCCTTCAAACGATATCAACCTCACTGCACTGCTATCTGTTTTATGGGCAGGTGGGCTATTGTATATCTTGCACAGATGAAACCGCTCATCGTTCCAATCCTAAGCGAAGGGGAGTAGAAACACCCACGCAGATGAAGAAGCCAGCCAGCCGAGGATGTTATTCGATTATTATATGTGCAGTCTGTGGCCGGAGCGACATCTGAGTTTAGGGTTGGCCTTTCAAGGATCGTTTGCTGTCTCCATATTTTGGGATCTGTGTGTAGTTTGTTATCACTATGTAACTTGGAACTGGTTCTGCTTCTCATTCAAATTCTTAAAAGGGACATGCAGCACGTAAACAAAACGATTCTATCAGACAAATATGAGCCTAGAGATGAATTTTGGGGTTCAATAATGAAATACTGCCCAGAAAGATGAATTCTTGCAAGATCAGTTCTTTCACCTGGTTTACGATCCAGAGTTCTCTTCCATTGTTAACTTTTCATAGGTGGCGTTTGTTGTTTTCCGTTGGATCGACCAATCATGGATTGAGCTCTCCAATACTTTTGTTTGAACAAAACCTTCCTACTGCTGTGCTGGCCACAGAAAGCAGAAGCTCTAAATCGGAGTTTCACTTACAGATCGCAGAAAGATCTGCAGCAAATAACGGCGTCGTATTAAGCCAAGGGCGAACTGGTTTGGTCCCACCCAATCTCTATGAGAGACAATATCGGATGTTTACAACCAGAAAGTGATGGGAAAGTGGAAGAAATGAAAGAAATTGTTTTGAGAAAATTCAACTCAACTCGAGTTTGTTGAAGTGTAAGCGTATCTCGTAAAACCCTAAAAAAACCTCTGTTCTCCATCAAGTCTCCCTCACTCAACGCCACAAGTACGTACACAACCAGAGAAATGGCGACACTGCAGTTCCAGCTGCAGCTGGCGAAACCCAACACCTCGTCTTCATCTTTCTCCGCCGTGTGCCTGCCTCAGCAGAGGCTCTGTTCTGCGCATAGGAGTAAGCGGAAGGGAAGTACCACGTACAGGTCATGGAGTTCGAGATATGGGAATGTGAGCTGCTCATTTTCTCAAATGGACAATGCCAAGATTAAGGTTGTGGGCGTCGGCGGTGGCGGCAACAATGCCGTTAATCGCATGATTGGCAGCGGGTTGCAGGTAACTCGCTTCTCAATTTTGGTCCTAGTTTACACTTTTCCCTCTGCTTCAAATGAACTTAAACGTTCACTAGACTCTTGGGTTTGCTTTTTCTGTCCTTGGGGTTAATTGTGTTGGTGGGTAGTTTTCTCATATGGCTCGTTGTGGGAATTCTGATTTTGTTTTGCTTCATATGCTGTATCGTTTTGGATAGTACAATTATGCATTGCTCCGCAAGCTCTTTTATCAACTTACTCTTAGCAAGGTTGTTCTTTTCCAATGAATGTAGTTTTGAATTTTTAGACGTGACGACAATTGTTCAGCAAGCAATTTGTGACCAACTGATCACATATACTTGTTCATCCATCAAGGTTGCATTGTGACAGCTTCTTGTTTGGTTGGAAGGGGTTCATAGCTGATAAAGCTTTTGTTTTGAATTCAGGGGGTCGATTTCTATGTTATAAACACAGATTCTCAGGCTCTGTTGCAATCTGCGGCCGAGAACCCAATCCAAATTGGAGAGCTTTTGACTCGCGGACTAGGTTCGATACTTGCTATTATATGTATATGGATATCTGAGTTGTCTTCATGATTGTTTTGTTGTTTGTTTGCTGCTTTGAGTTGATTCACTGCTGGAGGTGTTTGCAGGTACTGGTGGGAATCCCCTCTTGGGAGAGCAGGCTGCTGAGGAGTCAAAAGAAGCTATAGCTGATGCTCTGAAGGGGTCCGATCTTGTGTTCATAACAGCTGGTATGGGTGGTGGCACGGGATCTGGTGCTGCTCCTGTGGTGGCTCAGATATCAAGGGACGCAGGCTATCTCACTGTTGGTGTAGTTACATACCCCTTTAGCTTTGAAGGGCGGAAAAGATCTCTGCAGGCAAGTTCTATTTCTTTATTTCTGCTTTTACCATCTTGATGAAGTCTGTCAGATTGTTGGGCGATGGATTTATGCTTCGTTCCTGTTTTGATGCACTTGTAGTTGCAATGTGGAATTTGCACTTGCAGGCAGTGGAAGCTCTAGAAAAATTACAGAAGAATGTTGATACTCTGATAATGATACCGAACGACCGCTTGCTTGACTTAGCTGATGAGCAGACCGCACTTCAGGATGCTTTCCTTCTTGCTGATGATGTCTTACGCCAAGGCGTTCAAGGAATCTCCGATATTATCACAGTGAGTTTTTTTTATATCTCAAGGCCTTTTATCAGGAAAGAGATAATAGGTAACAGAAAAAGTTTCTTTCTTCTTGGGTTCTAGTTGTATTCAATTGTTGGTTGTAAACTAGAAACAAGAACGAAAGAAAGAGGTTCTAACATTCACCGCTTCACATCTTTCACGTTGTTGGACCTAAGTCGCTCTTGATTATAAGCAGAACACCTGAGTTATTGAACATTCAACTGAGGCCTATTCCACTCTAGTTTCTGTATGGATATTATGGTATTAGTGATTTAAAGTTTGAACTATTCTTCTGCGTGAAGTACATTCGATAGTCTATCTAGAGCCAATAATTTTGTACTTATTGTGTCTTGGTAACCCTGTGATTTACAACTACAGCTCTTGGAGGGCCTCTAAACAGCAAGTTAAAGGTCTCCCTATTTTTTTCTGTTCTTGCAGATACCTGGGCTGGTGAATGTCGACTTTGCTGATGTGAAGGCTGTGATGAAAAATTCTGGTACTGCAATGCTTGGAGTTGGGGCTTCCTCTGGGAAAAACAGAGCAGAAGAAGCAGCTGAGCAAGCAACTTTAGCACCACTGCTGGGATCGTCCATCCAATCAGCTACTGGAGTTGTTTACAACATAACTGGAGGGAAGGACATAACCCTACAAGAAGTGAACAGAGTTTCCCAGGTCCGCACCCCTCTTTGCTGCTGTTTCCACTTCAATTAGCGGTCGTTGACTTTTTGCTCATATATCAACTCTGGATTTCGCAGGTGGTAACAAGTTTGGCCGATCCATCCGCAAACATAATATTTGGAGCAGTGGTCGACGAACGTTTCAATGGAGAGATTCATGTGACCATCATTGCAACTGGTTTCTCACAGTCGTTTCAGAAGACACTTCTAACAGATCCGAAGGCAGCCAAACTGCTTGACAAGATGGCAGCAGGAAGCCAAGAAACTAGCAAAGAAAGCCCTCTTCCTCTCAAAGCTACTGCTGCTGCAACTTCCACCACGCCTTCTCCGAGGAAGCTCTTCTTTTGATCGTATATTTTCTAACCATTTTGTTCCCCTCTTTTGGTTTATTCTTGAGATGGAGAGGTTACCTCCTGCAATGTTGCTGTATATTGATTGTGAAGCTCCTCGAGTTGCAAAATTATAATCTCTATTCCTATGCTTTTAGTTACTTAATTGAAGCTCTGGCAAATAAGATATAACATCCATATGGAGATGAACATGGGTTAAAAGAGGAGGTTAAGAAACACCCTGAAATCATTAGCTTTATAGGGCTTGTATACTGCACTCAACACAATTATTGACTTCTGATCTTCAATTCAAAATTTCTATTACACATTTCCACTACACCTGTGACATTGTATATTGGTCATTCTGTTTCAGACGACGATTAATTTACATAAAAATTCCGCTAAAGAATCACAAGAAAAAGGACAACTCAGGTTTGGGGGTAAAAGAGAACATTCTTTCACCAAAGAGCTCAAAGAGTGAAGCCAGCAAATTGCCGGCACTCATATCATCCTTCCAAGCTTGAGCAAGGACGAGGGATGATGTTTTTGCTCCAGCATCCCTCACGGCTCCTGCCATATTCTCACCCAGACCCGGTAACTGTCGAGAAATTGACGTTACACCGCCCATCATCCCTGAGGCCACTAGCGATGGGGGGAATCTGCCGCCTTGCATGGGATTCATTGACATCATCCCCACTGCACCAGCCTCAGTGGTCATTTTCTTGAGTGGTGGTTGCTGCTGCATCAAGCTGTCACTGCTTGCCTTGCGTTTGTCTTTGGGTTTATTGACATGCATCACACGAGACATAATCAGGCAAAAGATGTAGGCCGGAGTAAGGAAAACGTTTCTCTTAGTTTTACCGCAATGGTATAAATATTGCGTAAGAGAATGTAGGATGCTGCAGTGCACATTGAATACATACTTGCCATTCCTGTCACGATCTTGCCATTGCTCTTCAAGATTGGTCGAGCTGGCGGAGTCAGTAAACCGGGCAGGATCTTAAGACGATCATGCAAGCACAAACCCGCTGCACGCTGAATGGTTTTGTTTATAGCGAGGTTATCAGGATGCCAAAATCCTGTGCATTTGCAAAAACCAATAACAGATTGAACAGAATGAGGGACTCACCATCAATGCACCATATACACGCCAAGCTTCATACCTCTTCACCTCATTCTTTTGCTTCTCAAGTTGCATGTCAGGTTCAATAAGCAACAAATATGGCTCTAGGTTTGGTAGTATAAGCAGTCGAACCTATATAGAGAGAAGAACCCATTAAAAACTCATAGAGCCATGACAGATCATAACAGAAGAGGTAAAATTACATCACCTTAGTAAAAGAAACTAGATACACGACTATGAAAAGGACTAGGCAGTGACTTCTCTAAATCAATAGTAGCTGTGAAGACAAATTATAATTAAAGGAAAGGGAGAGAAACAGTAAAAAATTTATACCACACTGGGTCCAAGAGCTGCTAGTCCTTGTATTGCACCATAATGTTGAGTCAAGGACTTTGTTGGGTCGAGGAATGCATGAACCAGGGTCCTTGTGATACGTGGTTGGAGATTGTGATAAAGATGCCCAAATCTAACCAAAAAAGCATCAACTAGTAAGATAAATCAAAAGAATCCATGAAAAATAACAGAAAGGAGACCTAAAGAGATAATCACAAAGCAAAAAGGAACTGATGGGTTAAAGCGCTATGGAAAAATCATATTGGGGTGCACATTCTTTATTAGCAATCAATTAAAAAGCCGAACTTGACTTAAATAAAATGCATGTCCTGCAGCTGCCTTACGTTTTGCATATTGAACCAATAAGATTGGCTGTGAAATTCCTTAACTCCCAGTGATTGTCTGTTAATCTGTGTCCCAATCTTCTGGCAACCAAGCAGGTAAGAATAGATGGCAGGAGTTGGTGTAGCTGGGAAAAGACAAGCCATGTTAGTAGAGTAGGAAATGGAAAACAACCTTCAGGTCATTAAAATCTTCACCACATATCAACAGAAGGCAATAGCTAATACAAAAGAAGTTCATGGTATAATTACATAAGGTTCTATATGAATGTGGGAGTTCTGGGTCAGACTTCGGGTAACGCGCATCAGTGCAAACAAAAGAGAGAAGTTATTTAAATTCCTCGCAACCTGACATGGCCATCGTAAAGAATATACAGCTTAGCATATATTCCAAATAAGACAAGTGTCAAGTTTAAAGGTATCAATGACTTAAAATCAAGAAACACATTCACCTCATCGGCAATAAAGTGTGTGAAATAAGGCACTAAAGCATGCAGTCCTGAGTCTGTTGCCAAGCTCAGTAATGCTTGCTTGAATATGACCGAGTCAGGCCTCCTCATGGTTAGGACCTTGATCTTTTCAAAGTATAGCTACATTTGCAACCAACAGAGATTTATCATATAAAACTTCCCGACACCTCAAAGAAGCAAAGAATTACCACATAAGAGAGATAGAAGGAAACATAATTCCATGTCCAGTAAACCTGAAGTTCTCTTGATAGCACATGCTTGACGGGTAATCTAATATCAACAGGAAGACCATCTTCCTTATACTCTGACCTTTTCACATCAGCAGTTGCTGTTAGGACTGTAATAAAAGAGAAACCAAACCCAAACATCAAATCAGAAAGCCTCTGAGAGTAAATACATTATACATTATGCAACTTGGATTAATAACTTTCAAACTAATACTGGACTGGAGAATGCGAAACACCCAAATAGTAAACTCAAGGAATAGATTTCCAAAACTAAAAATGATCCATGATTCGGCATCCACTTGCAAACATAGGAGCATACAGTCATACCTTCAACTGGAGGATTCTCAGGAATTGCGGGTTGAACTCCTTCAATCGCTAGCCAGTGAGCAGTAACTGCAGTATGCAGAGGAGGCTTCGGTAAAGGCGATTCCATGACCTGCAGACGTTACACAACAAGATCAGAATGCAAAATCTCATTCTCAAAACTTCCCCTCAACAACTCAAAGTTGTTTACTTACATCTTTAAACTCCACAACCTTGTCATCAACGTAGTAAAGATCCTTAAACCCACCAGCTCTCTTGAATCGCAGAGAGTCCTTGGAGGTAAACCCATATACAGGCTGCAAAGCCAGAAGCAAGGTAAACAAACTAACCAACAAAAGTACCAAATCTTCTACCCAAAAGAGACGGGGAACAGACCTCGACATTTCTCAAGGTAAGAGCGCTATCTACATCGTCGCCGGTCAAAGTGGTTCTCCTAGCGTGGCGCATGCACTTGATTGCTTCCTTCAAATCAAATTCGTTTCCGCCCCGCCATTGAAAATGAATCGAATCAGAAGAACACGATCAGAAAAATAGAACAAAAAGGGGGGAAATTGGGGAGGTGGGTACCTGCATAATTTCACGGAGCCGGTACTCGACATCAGGAGCAAGCGCAAGCGAAACCTCAGGGGAGAGATTCGTAATTCCTACGGTCTGTGCAATCACTTCGATTGCTTCCTTTGGAATGCCTGCTGAGCTCATTCTCGCTTCCTTCACGGTCTCTCCCCTGCCACAGTTCAGTATGAGTTTCGGAGCTCAGTTGAAAATAATTGGTTTCGAGGATGAAGGGAAGAAGCTCAAGGTTTTGTGCTGGAAGGCCAACTATCAACCGCGTGAACTGTAGGGGGGAAGTTACGGTTGGGGAATGTTGGAGGGAGAAGGAGAAGAGCAGCGGCGGCGGCGGATGGACTAGCGGTTTTCGGCGACGGAGATTAGACTGGAGCGGAAGAGATGTCCGAAACTCTGATAATGAAACGTCGTCGTTTTCTTTCAGGCTTGTAATTTTCAGTTTGGGCTTGCCAAGTTGATGGATCGGGCCCAAGGTTTATGGGTTCGTTTGGTTTTGGTAATTGTTTGCTTGAGATAATTACAATGCATGCATTGTACACATTGTATTGTTTTTTTGAATTTTCTGTACAAACTATACATGCATTGTTTGCTTGATATGATGAAAACTATTACTCAAAATTAGTGATAGTAATATCTCAAGTTTTTTGTGAGATTGTTGGTGTTTTCTTCTTCCAACTATATCCCTACCTTTTGATGTGTTTTGCTTTTCCATATTGAAAGCAAAGGGTAAAAGTGACATTTTATTAGTATCTTATTTAAATACTAGAATAACTATCAGAGAAACCAAACGATGTAAACTCAATACATCAATTTTCTTATATGCATGTATATTATTATGCTTGCATTGATAACAATGCATCTGTTTAACTATCAACAAAACCAAACGACCCCAATAGTAGTGGAACTTCCGGTTTCATTTTGGATAATGTGACTCTTCCTTTTGCATTGGTGAATTTGGATAAAATAGATTATTAGATTATGGATTGGATTAAATGAATCGGTGAGTTTATAAATTCAGGAGTAATGATTCAAAAACCATATTTATCGGCGATTTTATTGGGAAAAATATGTTATTGGAACTTAAATCGATAGGTAATTCTTAACGGTATGAAATGGTTAAACCATGATTAAATGACAATTTCAATATAATATACCTTAGTTAACGTTACGACGTTTGGTACGATTTTACAATCTTTGAATCCAAGTTAAGATGTGAATTACAAAAAGTTAAAAGTACTAATGTAGATACGTGGCAATGCCAAATATGAATGAAGCACAGACAAGAAAACCATATATATATTTCACATTAAAACGTGTAATTTGGCTTTGGTTGACCAACAAGACAAACGACACACTCGAGCCAAATCACTTGGGTTTCATTTACAGTGTTGATTCCCGATATTTCTTCTTTTTTGTTTTTTGGTATTACAGCTTCTGCCACATCAACATAGCACCACCAAAGAGGAGCGGAAGCAGAGAATTTCCAAACACAAAATGGTTCAAAACAAACAACAGGGGAAGGTACAGCAAAACAGGAGGGGAGAACGACTTGTTGCAGAATGGGCAGAGCAGCAGGCAGGGAAGGCAATGGCCGATATAGTGAAAATGGGGAGGTTTTCAGGCACGATCATAAGTACTTGATCAGCATATATATGACCACAACCAGAGCCACGATCCCAATTACGGCCATAAGCATGCACAGGCAGGTGCAGCCGCCCTTGGTCCGCTTGTTCAATACTCCCAGTTGCTTCTGCACTCGCTGTGTGTTTCAAGAAAATTGAGGAAAAGGAATCAGAAGTATCCTACAAACACTTCGGGCAAACACGGCAATGATAATAAGATCCAGCACGATGTAGAACAGTCGGATGAAATGCAACTGTCGCTGGTATGTCTGAATTTTGCTAGTCTAGGGGTAACAACATTACATTGCTGCTAAAACGTTTAGGGTATAGCTAATCTATAGTCTTAAGAGTTCAGGAAAAGGTTGGGAAATTTAGAAGCAGAAGAAGCCTTTTGCAGGTTCAACAAGAATGGATCTAATGAAATAGCATTTTGAAGGGCTAGCTATGTTTGGCACAAACCCTATATAAACTAAGCTATAACGATGCCAAATGACCTCAGATGTAAACTTGGGTTATGGATGGTCAGTCAGTACCAAGTCATATGAAAGTTCCCAATGAAACACAGCCAAAGTATTGAGCTAACTTACCCTTAAGCGGGAGTCCGTCACATCCACATGTTCATCCAAGTCATCCTGCAATTCAAAGGAAAATTCATGATTCTTCCAGACTAACACGCACGTTCTCCTTCATTTTAGTTCTAAGCCTACGACATCAGAATTTGAAAATACAAATAGTGAATGCAAGACATAAGAGGAGCATACAATAAGTCTGGTGTGAAGATCTAGTTCCTCATTGACTGCCAAGGCGATGTGTTTTGTACTTATTACTGTCTCCTCCAGCTTCTCAAGCCCCTCGTCTTGCTCTGTTACAAAGGAATATCTTCGTTATAATCCACAATCAGCAAGTGCTATAAGAAATGTAACACAAAATTATACCTTACAAGATGCAAGAAGAAATCAATAATAACAACATTACCTCTCATAACTTGACGCTGAAAAGTAACAAGGCCATGGTTGTCCAAACCAGTCGTTCGACTCATGATGTCAGATTGCTTTATTTCAGTGCCTAACAAACTATCCCTGTTAGCAAAGCTTGTCATGTTCAACGAAGAAGCCATCTGGTTGGCTTTCGTCCTCAGGTTCCCTATCATGTCTCTGCGACGGTTCATCTCCTTTTCCGAACTGTGCACCACAACCCAGAAAGTTTGGCAAATTTAGTAACCTTTTGGTGCCAGCATAGCCTCCAAAGTTTAACTTGTTGAACCAATACAGCAACCACATTGGCAACAATCAAACACTATTTCACCAATAGTTGCAACAGGAAGCCACAACAACGGTTAGATGACTGGTTTATGATCAAAATGAACTGCTTCGTGCACAGTATAGAACTCTAAGTAACCAGTGAAACAAGGTTAAAGCATCACTAAATGTACAGCCACATTGGCAACACTCAAACACTATTTCACCAATAGTTGCAACAGGAAGCCACAACGACGGTTAGATGACTAATTTAAGATCAAAATGAACTGCTTCGTGCACAGCATAGAACTCTACGTAACCAGTGAAACAAGGATAAAGCAGCACAAATGGAAAGCCAACTACATGAAACAGAATCTGCACAGCATATAATGTATTATCAAGCTTAAAGAGGGATGAAGGTGAGTCGACAGCGGCTTACACTTGCTGCTTTCCGGGAAGCTTTGTCAAGAGGGTCTGTAAGCTATCAAGTCGGGTACCCAATATGGTGATCTTCCGCCGAGCAGCAGAAGCATGACGTTGGCTTTCAGGTCCAGCTGCAGGGAGAGAAGATATCATCCCAGTGATATCATCCGCAAGCTTTGCCGCTTCATTGTACTCCTTCATCCAGGCGTCGGAAGAAGATGCCATCTTCTCTGCCTTAAAACCCAAGTTCATTGAAACTTATAATCAATCATCAATCCAGTTTAAAGAGGAAACTAATGAAGCGTGACAATGAAAGCCTGGAAATCCACGATTTTTCTCCTAAAGAAAACATAGGAAAAGCTATCAAATTTAGAGCTAATTCACAAAAATTCAAAACCCCAATTCCGCCAAAATCAAGACCTAGATTCCGGACCCCAATGATTGAAAAGAAGAAACCCAAAATTTCAACAGGGAAAGAAAAGCAATCCCTAAAAATCCGATCAAAACCCCCCAATTCAACGCGGTGGATGCAGCTAAATTCCCGTCGAACACGAGGGAGGAATGCCAGATTGAGAGGGAATTAGGAATGATCACCTTAGAGCTTCTATTCACCGTTGGGCTTCCGATCGGTGGAACGGTCACTGCTTCAACAACAGAGGACGAGAGAAAGAGGCAGAGAGATCGAAACAGAGAGAGGGTGAATTGAATTGAGAGCTACTAATTGACTATTATTACAAGGATTGGATAAAAGGGGGCTGTCCGGCGGAATTATCAGCGCCAAGCAGAGCGGCAGTCCGGCTCGGCACCGTCGTCGTCGTCTACCTCTCGCCCTCTTGTTAACTTCAAAATTGGGAACGGACGGAAGAAAAAGATGGCTGCTTTCCTTTCCCCACTTGGGTCTTTCTCTCTCTCCCCCCTCAATTTCTTCTTGCTTTAACACGACAGCGTTGGCTTCCCGGCAAGTTTCTTCTTCCGCGTCGTGTAGCTGAGCTGGGTTTTGTGACCTCTTCTGATTTAATTTATCACCCTATTATTATTTTTTATTTTCCAAATTTCCGTTACCCGCCGTTTACTCCACCGTCCTGCCGCTCTCTCATCCTCCGCCACAGGATTTAGCCCTAATTTTAATCCATTAGTGGATGACTTTAGTTTAATGTGATCAGGAATCAGTACAAGTGACAAAACAGCAGAGACCAAGGTGTGTTAATTTCACTTTGTGACTCGAATCGCCCATACTAAAACACGATAATATATCGGTATAATATCGACCAAAAGTTAGTAACATCAACAAGACTTTCCCTATAGATGTAGGTACTACATTAGTCTGACTGACAATATGAGGAGGTTTTCATGGTTGGACAGCCGCGAGTCGATTACAGAAACCAGAAACCATGGTTGAAACTGCAAGGAAGATGGATACAAAGAAAGAGTACAGAAGCAAATGAATTTTGCGGGGAGGAGCTGTTACTTACTACATTGGCATCTCTGCAAATGATGCTACATATATGCTTACTCGAAATGCCTACCGGAAACCCCACATTTGATTTATCTCGACTGCTGTTCTCGTATTACACAGAACAATTTTATGTACAAAGCATCTTTGTAGTTTCCCAGAAACCTGGTTGTCTGCTATAAGCGTGCCATTATGTCAGGGCAATGTCGCTGCGGATTATGAGGCTCGAATCCATGCATTTGATTTCACCATCAGCGATTGCGAATCCGTGAATTACAGGCAAGGGAAACCCTCTTGCGAGGTGGGAGTTCACGTATGGGATGAAGATGCTGCCTAGGACAGTGGAGACCATCTCCTGCAAGGAGTTGTCGAACATTATGTGAGAATTTGAAGCTGGCAATGGAGCTCAAAGTAACACTGCATAAATGTGCGCATATATATATATATATATCTCATGTGAGTGCTAAGTAATGTGGAGTACCTCCAGTAGAGGGGTCTGTAGGTTACCGATGTTGCTCCATTTGGGAGATAATTTGAAACTTCTCATATCTAGAACGCCAGTAAGGTTGTTCCCCAAGATTTGTGGAGTGCAAGAAGCGTTAATTGCCTGCACAAAACAAGTTAAACCCCAAGGATCATCAAGAACCAATGTAAAAATAGTACAACTAATCTTAGCTTTAGACCTTCATCGAAGATATCCAAACCAAACATGCTTACCACTGATACACAAGCAACTGGTAGAACTTGAGTAGCATTCAAGACTTTCACTGTCACGTCCAAGGCAATGGCAGCATTACCATCATCCTCTGTAATGGTAATGACTGGAGGAGAAGCAGACTTCACATCCAGAGTCATGTCATCATCGGGGTAAAGCTTGTATAACTCGGGATACACATCCTTCCATGCTGCAGTATTCAAGAGGGATTGATCTGGCAGTTTATTGATCTTCCAATCCATATAACCTGCCTGGACATGTAAAACTCATTAGACATACCATCAGTCATTGGCATAGCCAGAGATATAATTTAGTGGGGTCCAAACATAACCAAATACGAAGTTTGACTCGATAGTAAAATCATTGTCTCGGAAAGAGGGGGTCCGTGGTTCTAAATTTACTAACTCCACCTTAAAAATCCACCATTCTTAATGTATATTCATTTTCCAAGTGGGGTCCATGGACCCCACAACCCTTAACCTAGCTCCGCCGATGCCATCAGTTAAACTATTTCTCTAAAACCTAGGAAGCGATCAAGCACATTGAGGCTCATCGTCAAAGCACCTTGACGTGGTCGTGTAAAAAGCTGGAAATTGACAGTAAAGCGGGCTTACATTGAAGTATGTTGTTGCAGCAGAATTAAACACATCTTCATGTAGTGATATTCCAATCATACGAGACTCGTCGTCGTAATATAAAGAAGCTCCTCTCCCTACACGGTGATAGGCCGGAGCCAAAGCATTACCCAATGATGTAAACAAACCATCGATTTGCAGATCAACTGAAGATGACTGGAAGATGGGATCGCTGACAAAAGTAACATTCAGTGCAGCAGTACGATCAATGTTGATCAGCTTCGGAATTGATTGCAATTTGGTGTCGAGTTTTGCGATCCCATCTGTGATTTTCTTGGCAACAGCCTTTTCCACCTTGGACTTTATGGTGTTTTGAAAAGCATCAACCACCCTGGAAGGAGTGCAGCAGCCCATCAGTAAAATACACAGTCAGCAACTCAGCTCGAGTCAGAAAAGAAGGTTCTTTAATGCTGTTGAATCTTTTCTCAGGAAAGTACCAAGTTCATCTCCCTAGAACTGTAGGGGGAATCTCATAGTTCTCAATCTGGTAAGATTAGCTGTTAGATGCTACATCAACCTCCTAACCACTTTCCCTAATTGGCTAAAACAAAAAGGCCCAGCAACCTCAGCCACAGAAGAGAAACCAAGAAGTGAAAAGAATGGATAAATTTGCTTACGCTTGATAAAGCCAAGATGCTCCACCATGGACATCAATAGAGACATCTTCCACTTGGCAGCCGCAGGCCAAAACTGAAAGCTTGAGGGTGCCTCCATCTTCCTTCACACCCGCAATGACCCCAACTCGCATACCTTCAGCCTTTATCCAGTCAAACCAGAAAACCCATCAATTCCCAATCCCAGTACTCTATCTCGTTCTCACTAATCTTAACTATATCGAGCGACCATTTACACCGATTTCGCACGATTTAAACTAGCCCAAAAAATAGAAACTACAGGTTACCTGAACTGAGGCAACTCCATGGTCAGAAATCTCGACAAACCAAACCTTGTAAGAATACTTCCACTTCAAGCTCATCTGGGCAGTAATCCCAGAAGCAACCAATTGGATTCCAGGGCGCCCAGCTTGAGCTCGTGAAGAACCCACGGTGGCTTCGTTGATAGTGATGTCAGATAGACGGATGCGGACGGTGCCAACCAGGGGGATTTTGACCGACTTCTCGATGTCGTCCAGCTGAATTGGGATCAGAGAAGAAATTGCTTTGCCTATCAAGACATCCTTGGCGAAATCGATCCCTTGTTGGGTTAAGAGCACGGAGATGCAGCCGTCGCGCCGTTGATCAGTGGGTTGGAGCAGATGGGTATCGGTGTCTTTAGCTGCTGATGATAGTGTCAAATGGGTTGGCAGAACGAGGAGGGAGGAGCAGAAGAGGAGAAAGAGAAGTCGGAGCTCCATGGCAGCGGCGGGGGTGAGAGAGGGTTTTTGTCGATGATCAATAGTTAGTCAAGTCAATAGCATTACAGGGGAGATGGAAGCTTTTTTATTTTCATTTCTCTCTGAAGCTTTCTCTCGGCCGTCGAGTTTACCAATAGCATTAGCGTCAGCTTTTTGTCCTTACCTTTTTATTAGCGTCAGCTTGTGGCTGGATATTGGATAATTTAGCTAATGAATTATGATTATACAATAGGGAAATTTTGAATTTAAAAAAAAATAATAATCTAGTCTTTCAAAAAATAATATAGTAGCCAACCAAATAATTTTCTATCCATTCGAACGCAGTAAACTTTGATATAGAAATTGATATTGAATCAATGTTAGACTTGTCCAAAAATTGTGAAAGCGCTTCGAATGTTTTACTAAAAAAATCATCGACGTAATATTTTATAATGAAACTATGATTGAACGTAATTCAATCAATTCATATTGTGGAAAACCACTTACCAATTCAACCGTAATTCAATCAATTCATATCGCAAAAAAGCCACTTACCAATTTAGATTTCGTTAGAAGGTCTATCGGTCGGGACGGTGATACAGTAACAAACCCTAATTTTGACATGTTAGCCAACCCATAGAACTAAAACCATTTAATAATCAAACTTTTTATTTTGTACAAAATAATATTCAAATTGTTTGAAATACAATTTAATTTGTAAGTTAAGGCTAGAGTTAGACAAAATACTAATAATCAAAATACTACTTAATTAATATACAGGTTTCTTGACACCTCAACACATAATTAATTAAAATATTATTATTTAATTCATATATGAAAAACAAGAAGAAAAATTAAAATTATTAAAAAGTTAACATTCATATAGGTAAATGCCACATTTGGTCACCGAGATTACTAAATCGTATCATTTTTAGTCACTAGAAAAATTTAATATCAATTTTTGTCACTCGAATTACTGAAACATGTCACATTTAGTCACCGCCCATTACTTTCATGGAATTGGACAGGAACTAACGGTACGGAGACCAAATGTGACATTTTTCAGTAATTCGAGTGACTAAATGTGACATGTTTCAGTAATTCGAGTGACCGGAGTTGGACAGAGACGAATGGGAGAGTGACTAAATATGACATGTTTCAGTTATTCGAGTGACCAAAATTGATATTAAAATTTTCTAGTGACTAAAGATTACCTGAATTGCTATTCGTCGCCCTAATATTTAAAAAATTTCGCCCTAAATCATACTACATTGACGTTTATACCCTTATTTACAATTTCAATCCTCAACCCTTAACTTCCCCCACCAGCCAAATTCCGGTCGCCGCTGCTGTTCAACCAACTTACCGCATCTCCCATTCCGCCAGAGAAACAGAGCTTCTTCCTTGGCCTTCCATATATCTAATCCCAACCCATTCTTCCGCCACATCGCACATAAATGAAAGGCATTTTTGTTGTTTTTCTCTTTATATTGTCCCCGGAATTGGATTTTAAAAAGCTTTTAATTTTTCCATTAGAGAATCAAAAAAATGTTCACTGAAGGAGTGTATTTGCAGCCATGGAGAAGATTAGGAAGGTTGTGGCTGTGATTTATGGGGCTCATTGCTCTGGATGCCACGGTGGTTGCAACTTGATCATGATCACAATCAAGCGGATTGGGTTTAGAGTGCAAGCTAGTTCCCGGCGGTGGAGGTGCTTTGAAGAGCGATGTTGCTCTCGTTGAGATGATGAAGATTAGGGATTTCCGATTTTTTTTTTAATTTTGATTTGGTTATTTAATAATTCTATATTTAAAGTTAGGGCGACAAAAGTAAAATTAGCGTTTAAATGTTCGAAAGACAAAAAAAAAAAAAATAAGGGCATTAGAGTAAATTTTATATAATTAGGGCGACGAATAGCAATCCCCAAGATTACACGATTTACGATTTACCCATTCATATGCATATATATACTGTTATAGAACTGCTTGCTCTATAAGCACTTGCATCACGCAGAGCGCGGGCTTCCTTCTGGGAAAAGTCATAATTGAACGACAGAAACCAAGTTCCAACATAACTACTAAACCAACTCTGGATCAAACTTCTAATAATCGCCTTAATTCTTCAAGTCAGATTCACTTATGCCAAACTGTGAAGCACCTGTCTTCAATGGCCTTATCATAATATCTGCAGTTCACGCTGTAGCTGGAGTGCTGGACAATATTTCTCAAGGAGCAACACAAAAAGGATACAATACAACACTTCCTTCTTCAGCTGCGCAAAGAAGGTAACTCAGAGTCGAACTTGATCAACCAAAATGCAGCAACCACACCATCTACATTGACCTTCCACAGGACTTGCCATGCATTCTTAACTCGTTACCCAACTACCGGAGATAGAAAGGAAAGAGAGCCAAAAGCTACGAGCTTGGCTCCACAGATTCAGGTATCAATAATTGTCTGGAAGAATCCGATTGAAGGTCCTTGGCAGAAACATGTTCCGGAAAGCAGAACGAGTTTGGAGGCAACTGCAGATGATCACCATTGGTTTCCAACATTTCCACAACTTTGGCCATCAATGGACGCTGTGACACATTCTTTTGGATGCACGATAATCCCACAACACACAACTTCCTCGCTATAGCAGATTCGAGTCGAGTAGCATTCTGTAGCTCCAAATCTCCTCCTTCGCTTAAATGATCATAAACCCACATGGGGAAGTACACTTGGGAAGAAGATTTCCCCTTCGATTCGGCCAGCCATTTCCCTTCGACCATTTCAAGCAACAACATCCCGAAACTGTAAACGTCTGATCTGCACGAAACATCTCCCAAGCCATTTGTGAACACTTCTGGTGCAACATACTGGAGATCAGTTCTCGGAATCCCCATCGAGAAAGAATCATTTCCCTCCTTGTTATGGAATTTGGACAGCCCAAAGTCTGCAACTTTTGGAACAAAACCATGGTCAACAACACATTTCGAGATTTAATATCCAAATGAAGAATGCATGAATCACATCCATCATGTAGATGCCGGATCCCTCGAGCTGTCCCCAAAGCAATTTGAAGGAGTTGCTCCCAGCTAAGAGGCTGAAGTTTTATTCCCTCTTCTCTTGAAGCTATGTACTTATCGAGCGATCCATTAGGTATGTAATCCGATACGAGAACATTGTGAGATCCTTCAGAGCAAACTCCTAGAAGCCTAACCACATTATTATGATGAACTCTAGCAATTACACTGATTTCATTCGCGAAATCATCGCCAGTGAACTTGATTGGATCACCAAGCACTTTGACGGCGACCAAACCACCATCAGGCAGTTTTCCCTTGAACACAGTACCGAACCTGCCTCGGCCTATTTTGTCTCTGAATTGGCCCGTCATCACAACTATATCAGCGTAAGAGTACCTTCTAGGGACAAAAGAAGAATTTGGAACAGCAACAAACTTCCCCTTGGCCACCACCATTTCTGTAACAGTACTCTTCTGTGCTGTTGTTCTGTACTTGTGGATCAGGAACCCAAAAACCACCATTGGAGCGAGGACGAACCTGGCCACCAGAGTGATATCAAAGAAAACACTGGAAAGAAAACGGGCGAAGAATGAAACCACACCATAGATGTAATACTCTGGACTGCGACATTCATAGGTGAATGGAGTGTCATATCCAGTCATAACACATTCATGACCACGAGCAAGGCAATCCCGGCACTCAACAGACCATCCAAGGTCAAACCCTTCCTGCAACAACAGCATAATATTCTCATAGCTCGGACCCATCACCGCCTGATAAATCGTGGGAACCCTAGCGAGGAAAGAGCAAGGACCCTTGAGCCCAGAAATTATGTAAGTCCCGTAGCTGACATAAACTGAATTCAACCCATCATCATCACTCAAGCAAGGTACTCTCCTGTAAGATTGGATGGTGATATTACCGCTGCATCGCACAAAGCTGGTCTCGATGTTGGAAGCGAATCCTCTGTAACGGGGGTCTTCATTCAATTCCATAACGGAAAGCGATTGGGAAGGCAAGCCGATGCAGGTTCCATTGGCGGCGAAGAAGCTCGGATCGACGACGCGAATTGTGCGGCTTCCGTAGGAGATTCGGCGGACGTGGTACTTACCGGAGTGGAATTGCAAAGTGGGTTTGTCATTCTCACAGGAGATCTCGTAGTCCGCGTCGCCGCAGCCTGGTGGGTCGGTGGTGAGGCGAAATGGGTAGGTGATGCCTGTTAGTTCGCCGCAGGAGGAATTGCAAGTCTGAGCGAGGAATCTGGGTTGAGCTGCTTGGGCTGTGAGGAGGAAAAGCAGCAGAAGGAAGGGAAGTGTTGGGAGAAACGAGGTGTTTGGGGATCGTATCATCTTCTTGCTGGTTGCGTTGGCTAGCTTGTATTTTTTGGCTGCTATTTGCAGAACGGGTGGATGGCAGCCATCGGAATGAAGTAGAATCTCAGGAGTCAGGAGAGAGAGAGTTGACTGGAGTAGTGGAGTGGACTCGAAGATATTGTTATTTAATATCAAGTATTTTGGAAAGTACTATTATTACAAGGAAAATATTAAGATTACAAAACCACTACAAAATCTTATCATACACTAACACAATACATCATTGATCATTCAATTTAATACACCTGGTTAACTATAGCTATAACTATCGACTTTGGACTAATATTTTTGCTGACTTGGCGACACTTCTAGGTTCGACACCTGGAAGCGAATTAGCTTGGAGTTAATTAGCAAAACCAAATTATAGAAGATAATTATCTTTTATCACAGATGACATTTAACTCGTCAATTACATACTTATGATCATGGTTCAAGTCGACACACTTAACCTTACACATAGACACGCCTAGGCGTAAGGCAATGGCAGAACACCTTGCCTAGTGGGTTTCGCGCCTAATTAGATACTGGAATACGTCAATGGAGTAAGGCGACATATAAGTCTCTCCTAAAAATTACTAGATGGAGTTAGGAAGTCAATATTAAAGGAGAAAATTAACATCAACTATGAAATCAATTTTCTATATCAATATTTTCAATAGCTCAACTCAAGAACTTTTGTGAGCTATTGATCTATGATTCTATGAATTCGTGAGCTATGTTCTTGTCATTAAGTTTTGAGTAAGTTATTAATCATCTTAACTGAAGTGAGGAAGTGTTATAGATTATTTTTTTCATTCATCATACGGTGCAAATTGCTATTTTTCTTCCAACGCATAGGCACAGGCAAAGGCTCCACGCCCGCCTTACGTCTAGTGGCTTTTTAAACCTTGCTTATGAGACATGATTCAACCACATAGTCAATGCAGTCAAAATCACATTCTAAGTGAAAGTGTTTTGGTGATATAAAAGCGTGAAAACATAAAATTTCAAAACTTTAAAGCATAGATTTTAACTATACTTGTAAGTGGAAATCGCGTTTCGATAGAATGCATTCTTAATATATACAAAAACTTAAAACATGAATGAACATCCCATGAATTCTTAATCTACCATATCAATAAATAGACTCTTACTAGCAAGTAGCAAATTCAACAACACGAACGAGTATTCTTCCGCCTCAATCAAGTTCTATAATTTCTGTTTTCCTGGAAGGATCCACAATCTCTTTCGCTTTCTTTTCCCGCCGGCGTTTCCTTGCTTCTTCTTCTTCATCATCATCATCCAAACACAGCGGCCTCTTGTGACTGCCCTCGTCGCCGTCCGGAAACAGAGTAATGCCGCCGCCGTTTTTGACCCTTCCATCCAAAATCGCCTCGGCCAGTGGATCTTCCACCAGCCGGATAATCGCCCTCTTCAATGGCCTCGCCCCGTAGCTGGGATCGTACCCTTCTTTAGCGATTTTGGCCTTCAATCCCTCAGCCACCTGCAATCGAATCCCCTTCCCCGACTTCACCCTGTCGCCCAATTTCTTCAACATGATCTCGATGATCTTGTTCAGATCCTCCGGCGCCAGCGGCCTGAACATCACAATCTCATCCAATCTGTTGAGAAACTCCGGTTTGAATGTCCCCTTCAGCTCCTTCATAACCTGCCGTGCAGTCAAAATTGCGTTTTAAAATTTAAAAAATTTACGCTTTTACATTTCTTGGTCACTAAAACGCTTTTTAGTTATGATTTACGTTCTAGATCACCAAATCGCTTCTACATACAAACACAGGATTTTCATAAAAACGATTTGGTGATCTAGAAATGTAAAAGCAGCGTAATTTTTTAACCCTTAAAGTGTGATTTCAAGGGCATTGTTAACCTGAGCCCTCGCCGCGGCATCGTCGTCGTTGGGGATCCCCTGAATCACGGCCCCCTGTCCGACGTTCGAAGTCAGGACGACGATGGCGCCGCCGAAATCGAACTTCTGCCCGCGGCCGTCCGTCATGGTGCCGTAGTCGAGGATCTGGAGGAGCGCGTTCCAGACGTCGGAGTGGGCCTTCTCGATCTCGTCGAAGAGGACGACGGAGTTGGGTTCCTTCTTGATCGCCTCCGTCAACTGGCCGCCCTGCTGGGAACCGAGGTAGCCCGGCGGGGATCCGAAGAGCTTCGCCACGTTGTGCCGCTCCATGTACTCGCTCATGTCGAGCCGGATCAGCGACCGCTTCGACCCGAAGAACTCGATCGCCAGGGCGTTCGCGAGCTCTGTTTTCCCGCACCCGGTCGGGCCCGTGAAGAGGAAGCTCGCGACGGGTCGGTCCGGGTCGGAAACCCCGGCCGAGGCGCGGCGGACGGCCCGGGTGACCGCCTTCACCGCTTCTTCCTGTCCGATGATGTGGGCCCTCAGTCGCTTCTCTATGTTTTGAGCGGCCGCCGTAGATGGTTTGCGGATTCCGCCGCCGGAAGAGAGATTAGGGTTCAGGCCGGCGCCTTGTAAAATCGAAGAAGCGAGAGTATGATATTGATAGAATGGATCTGTGGGATCCCGTGGGAGAAATCCCGTGTTCCGGCCACCGCGCGACATTGATGGCGGGCGTTGAACCGATCGCCGAAATCCTTCCTGATATAATTCTTCAACCGATGAAATTGGAGGGGTAGTTATTCATAGAGCTTCACACGAACCCTAATCCTATACTAATAAGGAAAACAAAAGCTTTTATAAGTTCAGCTAGATAGCCATCGTAGTTTTTGGAGCTAAGTCCCAGATCAGTATCAATCTATAAATGCTTAACTTTTATATTTCTTTTTTTGGCTAAATAAATCTGTTTAGTATCTTGAAACATTTTGCTAAATATGTTAGAATATTGAATAAGATTTCCATAGAATATTTAATTTGTAATGTTTGTATTAATGTGATTAAATATCGCTCTTAATAAATAAACATTTTGTACTGTCGGTCTTCCAGCTTCTCGTGTTGTCCCACTTCACGAATTCGTAAGCTACACTCTATATGTCATTTTTTTTCAATCACGATTGGTAGATTTATGAGCAATTTTGGAGAGTAAAAAATGGAGGTTTCAGTTAGCGGGGATGCGGCTATATATAGTCGATGCCATCAAATTTGGAATTACCGGTATCAATATGTTGGTTGATTATGAGACTTCTTTGCATTGGGGACTTTGTTTGGTTACCATTTCTCTTGAAACGTAGTTTGTGAGGGTTTTGATTCCTCGAATGACAACCTTTTAATGAATCGAGGTCGAATTTTGCAAACGTAATTGGCGGGACAGTTTACCCACTAATAGATTGGTGGGACTGTTCTATTTGACTACAATTTGGACCTAAAGTTTGAATTTTTTTTAAAGAGTAGCAGTAATCTTTTTACTAACCGGTTATGATTTGCCAACATATTGATTATGCATGTATCATGAGAAGAAATTGTAACGTTATTCTTTCAAGAATCTTTTGTATAGATAAGACTTTCATTACCAAGACAATTGAATTGAAGTGCCTAAATACATTAGGAAGATATATGATGTTTGGCATTTTTTCAATACATTGTTTGGTATTTTAGAAATTTTATTAGTAAAATATTTTAAGTCATTTTATAAATTATTCAAAATTTAACTAATCAATCACGTATGTACTTTTAAGCAGGGGTGTCGATTCAGGTCGGGTAACCGGACCGAAAACACAAAATCGTAATTTTTTGAAAACCGAACCTGAAACAAATAAGAGATTTTTCGATTTCGGGTAACCGACCCTGAAAAGTGTCTTAACGATTTCGGGTAAGGCAAATCAAAACCCAAAAACCAAAACAAGCTATGGAATATGAAGAGTTGATATGGCTTCCAATTTTTAGCTAAACCCAAAACCCAAAAACTAAACCTGAAAACTAAAATTCCGGACTCGAAACAAAACCGAAACTGAAAACCTGAAATACATCTTACTAGTTCGAGTTCGGTTAAAACCGAAAATCCTAACCAGAATTTATAGCCCTAGATTAAAACCAAAACCCGACCCCCAATTGACACCCCTACTTTTAACTTTTAAATGGAGCAAAATGGGTTAATGACACATTTGGTCACTGTGATTACTAAATTGTCCCATGTTTAGTCACTAAAAAAAGTTAATATCAAATTTGGTCACTCTAATTACTAAAACAGGTCATGTTTAGTCACTCTCCGTTAGTTTCCGTCCAACTCTGTTAATGTTGACCGTTATGTGCTGACGTGGCTAACGGGAGTGCCTAGTCAGCGTCATTATGACCCGGAAATGGTCAAACCCGACCCGCCACATCACTAAACCAGCCATGTCATACATCCAACCCAACCCATTAACCCAACCCAACCCATTACCAAACCCAAGCCCGTCACCACCACTAACATACCTACCTGCCATCCCACAACTCCAACCACCGTCCTTCGGCGACCACCACTCCCCGTCTCAAGTCTCGCTCCTTCTCCAGCCCAGTCTTGCATTGTCGTACATCTTCTTCCTCCAATCTCGGTACTAGTACCACAACCGCAACATCAGAAGACAGCCATGCCCTCCATTGCATAACCACGCAGAATACTCCCAAGGCCACCACGGCGAAGCTCACTGCGGCTAGCTCGAAGCCCAACCACAACTCCAATCCTCCCTCTCCTTGATATCCTCTTAGTTTATGTCTCTTCAAGGAAAGCTTCAAGTTCAGAGTAAGCCCCTTCTTTTTTCTCCTTTTGATTTGATTGAAATTCTTGTGACCAGGATTTGGAATTGAGGAGAAGGTTTGTAATGGTGGAATCTCCATCGCTATCCACAAGAATCTCCATCTTGACGCTGCCAACAACAATGTCAAGCCTAAAATTGAGGAGAAGAGGGCTGTAATGGTGGAATCTTCGCCAGAGCCGTAAAGCAGGATTCGTCGCCGCCGCTTCAGCAACAGCCATTGACGCCTAAACTGTCCGACTTGAGGTCTTACGATGATGACGAGCCGCGATGGGGGAATCGATTTAGGGTTTCGTCCACTACAGCCGGCGCGCGATGGGGGAAGCTAACGAAGGTGGATTTGAGGGTTTTGTTGTCTGCTGCGATGGGGGAAACTAACGGCGGCCCGCGATGAAGAAGAAGAAAACAATGCTACTTCGAAGAAGGATCCGGGACAAGGGGATCAAGGGGGTAGCATGGAGCTCTTCATCTCTCCCTGGAGTTCAATCGAAAATGGTTGTACCTAGAGGAAAGAGCAGAGCTTCGAGAGGAAGGAGATAGGTTTTTGGTCAGAAAATTGAACTTTTCAATTTTGTTTTGTTAGGTGTGCTAGGGTTTGGTTATGGGTGGGGTTTGGGTGTATGACATGGCGGAATTAGCGGAATTAGTGACGTGGCAGGTTGGGTTTGATCATTTTTGGGTCAAAATGGCGCTGACTAGGCACTCCCGTTAGCCACGTCAGCACAACGGTCAACATTAACAGAGTTGGACGGAAACTAACGGAGAGTGACTAAACATGACCTGTTTTAGTAATTAGAGTGACCAAATTTGATATTAACTTTTTTTAGTGACTAAACATGGGACAATTTAGTAATCACAGTGACCAAATGTGTCATTAACCCAGAGCAAAATTGTACACAACTCTTAACCTCTTCCACCAAGAGCCCCGTGTTAGTGTTATGATTAGAATTTAGAGGGGGGAAAACTGGCTACAGGAACTGAAAGCAGAAAAAAAGGCAGATGGCATTCTTTTCCTTGCACATTTCTCGCTTCACCTGGCGCTGAATTCTTCCATCACAAAAAATGAACAAAAGCTAGAAGAGGAGACCAAAAAGGAGAGGAGAAGGGGAAAAATGCTAATCTCTTGTAATTTGTTACAGACCCATCCTTCTTTTAAATCGGCACCCTGAAATGCTATGCCAATTTCACTCACTCACTCACTCACTCACACAGACACCCACAGTTACACAGACGAAAAAGGAGCCAAGGGGGAAAACCTTAACACAACCAGCTGATCCAACCCTCGGCGATGAATGCAAATACTGTCGAGCCTGTTTGGTACCATCAGCGAATGACAACAGCCGGGGTACCATGTCGATGAAGTCGTCGTGAAAAAAATTCCATGTTCGTCATATGGCAGTTCATTTGGAATCAGATGACAAGGGAGATCATGCCTTCTTCCACCGTCACTGATGTCATAAAAAATAATCAGGTGCTGGCCTCTTGGCAGGTGCTCCTCTTGACTCCTGCTTTTTTTTTTTTTTTTTTTTACATTCTGCAATTAGTACTATGCCCATCATAATGACAACTACATTCCCTCCTTTCTTCACGGATAACAATTTCCTAAAACAGGGTTCATCTACAAACCTGAGGGGCAGCTTCAAACACGCGAAATTGTTTGTTAAGGTTCTCATCCAGCTCCAGGATTGCAGCCACATTACCACATCTGCAACAGATACCGAGGAATGCCACCCAAAGTCGGGTCAACAAATAAATCCCTAAGGGGAGAGAGGGTGTATGTTTCAGAAAGGGGAATCATTCTTTACCTGTAACAGTAGTTTGGAGCCGACCAGACAGTAACTATTTGGTTGTTGAACATCCATTTGTATCCTTCCATCACCAACTGGTGAGCGCGACAAATGTAATCGATATTATTCGAGTGGTTGAAAGAACTAACCACGCTGCCACCAAACAGAAAACCTGCACCACGCGGGCTCAAACCCCAACCTTCAACAATATCTTCAGGATCTGACCAAAGGAGATCACACATGGCACCATCATGAGGGACTTCCTGTTTTCTGTCAATGGTTCGGATCTGTTTCCAGAATTGCTCAGTAAATTTAACAAGCAAATTATAAGCAAAAGAAGGTTTTAAAAGCAGATCAGTCTACCTGATCCAAGGTTGATATTGCAGGAGAGAGACCTCCGTGGACACTGAAAATTTTGTTCTCAATAAGCGCTGATAAACTGCATTAAATAGGACCAGTCAGACCAGTTCAGAATTGACACCTTTCACAAAAGCAACTGAATGTTGGTTCTGGATAAGCAATGCATACTCCTAATCAGAATATGTCTTTATTTACCCACAGGTTAATTACAAACCCTAAAAGCAGATGGTGGTTTTGTTTCCTCGAGCTGAAGCTTAAGGGATAATTTTATGAGAAAGTCTATTTCTTACCAACTAAAGGAGAAAATGATCACTTCAACTTGGTGTAGAAGAAAAAAGAGCTCTCAAACTAGAGCCAGTTAGACCAAAATCACCGGCGAATGATCTTTTTTCCAATAAGCGAAAATGAGTAATATTAACTGAAAAGAAAAACAGCAGCTCACAACCTATCTGCTACTGATATTAGTAATAAGATTAAGTAGCTGCCACTGTGGTACCTGATGTAATCAAAGATATCCGTGCAGTATCTCCATACATTTACAGAACCATATTTCCTTAGACACTCATCATAAAAACCGTACACCTGCACAAAGAGGACAGGGAATGTAAATTTCAGAACTACAACAACCGATGTAGTGAAATAAGGAAGACGGTAAGAGCTTAACCTGTGTTATCTGACGGCTCTCATGATTTCCTCTGACGAGCGTGATTCGATCTGGATATCGAACCTGATAAAACAGCAACTCCTTAATTGTGAAAAGCAGGATGGGAAAAAAGACAAATGTAATATTGTTTATTCTATGAACTTATACAATGTGTGCCTCTATAAATACTTGTGGGGACCAAAGTTCAAGTTGATTGCAGCTATCATAATCATATGTGAAATGGGTGTAGAGAGTAAAAGTTGCATCCACGACTTGAATGATTTTGCCTGTCAGCAATTCAAATTCAGTGAAACAAGATTCACTAGCTCCAACATTGTATTCATATTCGGTTTTATGCAACTTTGACAAAAAACGACTATTGTTATATAAAAAGGACGAATGATGAACTGCTCAGACAAAGAAAAACAGTAAAGAAGCCTAGAGTACCCCTCACAGGGCCCAAGGATACCGAGGTCAAAAGAAACATGGAGGAAAATAGGAGACGGAGTATCTCGAGATAGGAGAAAAATAATACCTTAAGGGCAAGCAGAAGCAAAAATGTTTCAACAGAGTAGAATCCTCTGTCAACAAAATCTCCAAGAAATAAGTAATTAGTTTTTGGGCAATCTCCTCCTACTTTGAAAAGCTCCTTCATGTCATAAAACTGCCCATGGATGTCTCCGCATATCTACAGATGGTAACAGCCAACATAGTTAGTAAGTAGACCTACCCAGTAACCAACAAAACTTTTAACCATGGAAACCCTTATAACTATAGTGTCACGACTTCTGTTCAGAATTTTGCTGCACAAAGAGAAGAGAAGAGAAGAGAAGAGAAGAGAAGAGAAGAGAAGAGAAGAGAAGGAGAATATTGACTCCTCACCCTCAGTGAATTCAGAACTTCAATCCAAGAAATCAGTCCATAAGAGAGCGAGCATGAAAGGGAACACATACCAATAAAAATAGTTAACAGAAACATGGGGTCATTCAGCTCCTAATTTTATATGACACACAGAACCAACATAAACCGTCCTTCAAACAGCTATAAGGTCATGCCAGGGGGCAACAATCCTAGACCTAAACCCTACAGGTGAATCCTATAAACAGGTTTCAATTTCTAACTAAAAGCATTAAACTCGCTTCATTCCCACGCTTAACCTAAGCTGGCTGATAACTATCAGACCAGATCCACCACTTCACCCAACAACAAATAGCCTGAAGCAGGAGATCCCCAGCCAAACTTGTTTCATGGTCCAATTTTAGTCATGACCAAGTATATCAATCAGTAGACTTGTGCCGCACATAGGAAATTAGCGGCATTAATAGCACCAAATAGCATGGCAAGCAATGCAGTCAAAAGCGCGATTCTACCTAGAAGCGGTTGGGTGACCTAAAAGCGTATAACCGTAAGTTTTTAAGCGTAGATTTTGACTACATTTGTAAGGGAAAATCACGATTCTACGTAGAAGCATTTTGGTGACCTAACAAGATAAAAGCGTAAGCTTTTAAGTTTTAAAGCGCGATTTTGACTGCATGGATGGCAAGTAGAAAGAAAAAATATAGGAACCAATTTGTTCAAGTACGAGATTAAACTCTCATTAGACTCAGCTGAATGATATGTTCACAATCACAATATAACTTACAACTCTTACCATGATGGAACAACAAATGAAAATAGTTCTCAATTTTAACGATCAAAACAGAGGGGAATGACAGAACGAAACGGTTAAGTAAATGCCCTTACAAACACTTTACAAGCTTCCTAATCCTAGCCATCAAGTAAGAGCTCAGGTTCTCTGAAGTGAAACCATGGCAGGGGTGGGGGACACGCACAGGACCAATACACATCTATCCGCAAAATTCCCATTGTCTGAAGCCCTAAAACGGTAACATGCACGATTCAGTTTTCACAATCACTAGAGGACAATGATAAATAACGAACCAAACAACTCTTAACGCCTGTTTAGGAACTTCCTAATCCAAGTCCTAAATCAAGACTTAAGCTTTACATTTTCTGGGTAAGACAACGGGTGGGGGGAGGTGTAGACACACGTCACCAATATATGCATAAGCGCAATTATCCTAATTCTGAAACCCTAGACTCACAGCCACGATTCAACTACAGTCAATTACGGGAAAAAGAAATTTGAATTGCTTGAAGACAGGAACGATAAGGATTG
The DNA here is from genome assembly GCA_964030455.1 of Linum trigynum. Classification (NCBI taxonomy): domain Eukaryota; kingdom Viridiplantae; phylum Streptophyta; class Magnoliopsida; order Malpighiales; family Linaceae; genus Linum; species Linum trigynum. The sequence goes on along the minus strand of OZ034817.1, from coordinate 55,501,675 downwards.
CTTACAGTGACAGGGGCATCCACGCGCTGAACATTACTCTCTTCGACGAGGATTTCCATAGCTTTCAAGCACAGAGCCTTCACTTCCGACTCCTTCAACGGCTCGCACCTCTTCAGCTGCTCAATCTGCCTATCTAGGTCTGACATCTTCCCCCGAAATGCCCTAATTCCTTCCTCTCCCAGACTTCTTGTACCGAATTCGCCAGGCTTCAGTCGCTTCTCTCCCTTCCCGAGATCGTCGACTCCTGCGAACTCACCAGTGCAGTTCTCTGCTGCTCTCTGATACGAGAGCTCGCTCTCGCGCTTTCCCCTCTCTCTCTCTCTCTCTCTCAAAGTCGAAGCTGAATTTTTGGTGTTTTTTTTTTTTAGAGGGTGGCCCCTACAGTTTCCTTTGTTCTAGTTTTGCCGCCTCATATTTTTTACAAATTCGTTTCGGCCACGGCCTTTTCGCGGTATTTTATTTTCAACAAAAATATTTCCCCAAAAAAAAAAAATCCCCAGCTTGGCGGCCGGCCTGGGCAGACCGTCCGGTTCAACCATCCGAACCAAACCCCTTTATTAGCGAATTAACCGCCGCTCATATAAAATCTCCATCCGTCTCCTCCATCGTCCATCTTCCTTCCTTCTCTCTCTGCTCTTTCCCCTTCGCCAAATTTTTTCACAGTCGCACACAAATAACAAAAACAATAATTCGTTTCTCAAACCATTATTACCCGCCAAAAAGGTCCTTCTCGAATCCATCACACTCAACGTCTCGATTTTTCAAAACCCGGCGCCTTCCTTCTTCCCGCTAGGGTTCTCTCTGCGTCGTTCTCTCTTGCCAGTCTCTGACTGATGCTGTTTTGCTCTTTGCAGGTTCTGGTCGAGACGCCGTACGGCGCGCAGCCATGGATCGGGAGGGGAACGGCGAGGATGCTGCCCTTGTGGAGCCGAAGCCAGATGCCGGCGGAGGAGAAGCTGATTCGGTTGGGGAGAAGAGGCCGCTGCCGGCGGAGGTGGAGAGCGAGGATGTTGGTAGGGATGCGAAGAAGCTGAAGAAGAATTCGGCAGGGGAGATGAGGCAGGTGGCTGAGATGCTGCTGGTGTTGTCCGCCATGGGGCGGATGAGAGGAGGTAGGGATCCTACCGAGGACGAGGTGAAGCTGATGGTCGCGGCGAAGGATAAATTGGCCGAGATCTGTCAGCGGTTTGCGCCGAAGGAGTTGGTGAATGGAGATGCGGTTGGGAAGGTTATCGAGGATTTGGGGCTCGATTGGAGGCTGAATGATCAGAGATTAGGATTTCGTGGATCCAGGATGTCGATTAAGGAGAAGGTTGCCCACGCACAGAGGAAGGTAATACATATTGAATGTTTTTTTTATTTTTCATTCATGCGGTTGCCTATTCGTTGAAGTTGGCAGTTGCTTGTCTGTGATATGTTCTTATTCAGAGGCACTGATTTTTCTTTTGTTAAGGTGGTTTAGAATGTAGACTGAGTGAGCATCAGTTAGGATTTCGATTGTGAAGTATGCATAGAAGTGGAAATTGAGGCCAGTTGGTCTAGTCTAAGTGTTAAAAGAAGCTTCAGATGTTGCCTCTCTTTGCTGAAGGAATGAGGAAATGGAAGGAGTTTCCAGTTTTTCTATAGATCATTAGTAATGAGGAAACTAGGGGAGGCGGTATTTTCAGAGGGTTACGGGATGGTCTTCTACAGGTGAAAAATGCTTCTTTACATTTAGGTGTGGATTGTTGGATTGGATGTACGCTTAGTGGGATATTTGCTTGTTTCTTTTGCAATCCAAAGAAGCTTTGTTGATAAGGAGAAGGTTCTTTTATTCCCCTTTCCTTTCCGGGTTTGAGGTTACTCTAAGAGTTTATGGGAAATGGATGCATCTATTGTCCTACTGCTGCTTAAATAATTTATCAAGAATGTATTGTTGAAATGTATCTCCAGATGGAAGAACCGAAGGTCACTCCACATGTATCTCAGACGTCACACTCACATCAAAGCTTTGCAGTCACAGCTGAAGGTCGTGTTCCGACACACACTGTTCGGCCGCTTCCATTTGAGAAACCAACTCATGCGTCTTTACCTTCTGGAACTGCTCCTGTTCATCCTCCTCCTTTCACTCATGTTTCTGCAACAGCAGCATATATGAAGGCTTCCAATGCTGAAGCAAAAGGAGCAGCAGTATCTGTGCGGTTACCAATTAATCATGTTGGGAACTCATCTGTAGTAGCAGCACCAAGAGGGAAGTTTATTAAGGTGGAAGGAGGACCAAATGCGAACACTTACACACTAAATCGTAATTCTCCAACACTATTACCTCTTTTCATTCCAACTTCTCCATTATGGAAGCTACAATCTTGGCCAACTCTGCCAGTGATGATGTGGTAAATGTTTAATGGCCTCTATGTCGGGTTGGGACTTTCTTATAAGTACTTGCATGTAGATAAAATAAAGTAGGATGGCATTGAGATGTTGAAAAACAAAGATGCTCTTGTCAAAAAATAACTTGTTTCTTTTGCGGACTCAAATGATCAGTGGGGGTGAATAATAAATTGTCGTTGACTTCAAGCTCTTAAAAGAGGGCCTGTTGGTTGCATGGCAGGAGCCTATGAGATTTGTCTGAACTTTGAGACTTGGAGATTCTTAAAGTTCTTACTTCTTTTTAGGTTTGGTACTGAATCCCTATTTTCAAATTCCTTTTTGCAGCAAAAGCTCCTTTACATCATCCTCTGGGGAATGCTCCAACTTGGTCTTTACAACCCAGTCCCTTACCCTCTACGGTGGCGGCAGGCAGCAAGGTGCCAAGTCATACTCCTGTAAAGGCCGATGGGATTGCTAATTCAGGTGTACCATGGACAGGTCAAGGTGGTAGTCAAGCATTCAGGCCACCAATTACTCAATCAGCAGCAACAAGTATGCCAAGTGTGCATCAGCCCACGCAAACTGTGAAGGCTGTTTACAGTAATCACAGCGAGATTGCCAAAGTTGTTCAGAAGTTACTGCAACCAAAGCTTCCTGAACATCCCACTTGGACTCTTCCTTCAAGGGAATACATGAACAAGGCTTTGACTTGCCAAAGCTGCAACCTCACTATCAATGAGGTTGAAAATGTTATCATTTGTGATGCTTGTGAGAAAGGATTTCACCTAAAATGTCTGGAATCTGTATTCCAGAAAGTTGTTCCTAGAACTGAGTGGCACTGCATGAAATGCACATCATTAAGCAACGGGAAACCGTTTCCCCCTAAATATGGCCGTGTCATGAGAAGCATGACCCCTCCAAAGGGGCCTGCTAGTGCTACCCAGGCTGGAGCTCAGTCCTTGTCAGATAAGAAACTAGTGAATATGGGTCAGAAGGGTGATCAAGATAAAATGAGCTCTGTGTTAGAAAGTGTTACAGAATCTGGAACTTCTGGGTGTGTGGACCTTGTCTCTGGTTCTAAGATTGGTAGTGAAAGAGGACTGTCAGGAAACAGCATCACTTCAAAAGAAAAAGGTACGAGCTTGATGTCTCATGCTGGAACTCTTCAAAATGAAGCTGACTCAAGAAAACCTCCAGGGCCCATTCATGATTCATCTTCTGTTGCATTGTCAGGTGAAACATGCAGTCCACAAATTCAAGCATGTGGATCTCCTATTCATGACAAGAGATCCACTTCTGAACAAAAACTGGATCCTCCTGCTTTTCTGTCTGGCCACATTCATGATACGTGTGAAGCCAAATCTCAGCACAATGTGCGAGATGTTGCTGAAGGAGGACCTTTAAACACTGCTAAAGACCTTCCAGTTACTTGTCAAGGTGGTGATGTTGAAGAATCAAAGAAAACGTCTGCTTCAGGATATGATATCAAACCAATTGAGGAAGGTGATGCTCAGGCATCTTCTCCTTCATTACATAATGACAAGCAAAGTGAGGTTGATCCTGGTTTAGATCACGATGTCATGCAAAGTGAGCATGGTGTTCCTCCTGCACCTTCTGCATCAGAACAGAATGTCAAGCAAGGCGAGCAACCTGCGCCGTCTGCTTTAGAACAAAATGTGAAGCAAAGTGAGCAAGGTGTTGGCTATTCACCTTCTGCTTCAGAACAGAATGCCAAGCAAAGTGAGCAAGGTGTAGGACATGCGCCTTCTGCTTCAGAACACATTGCTGTGCTAGGTGTTGGTCATGTGGCTTCAGCTTCAGAACACAACGTCAAGCAAAGTGAACAAGATGAGCAACCTGCGCCTTCTGCTTCAGAACAAAATGTGAAGCAAAGGGAGCGAGATGTTGCCTGTGCACCGCCTGCTGCAGAACACAATTCTATGCAAAGTGAGCATGGTGTTGCTCATGGTCCTTCTTCTTCAGAACACAACGTTAACCAAAGTGAGCAAGGTGTTGTTCCTGTGCCTGCGTCAGAACACAATGCCGTGCAAAGTGAGCAAGATGTTGCTCATGCACCTTCTTCTTCAAAAGAAAATGCCAAGCAAATTGAGCCGGGTGGTGTTCATGCTCCTTCAGAACACAATGTTGACCAAAGTGATCAAGGTGTTGCTGATGCACCTTCTGCAGAACGGAATGTTGAGCAAAGTGAGCAAGGTGTTGCTCATACCCCTTCGGGTTCAGAACACACTGTTGAACAAAGTGAGCAAGGGGTTGCTCATGCACCTTCTGCTTCAGAACACAATGTTGAGCAAAGTGAGCCAGATGTTGCTCATGGGCATCCTGCTAAGAACACTAGTGGTTCTAGTAACAGCGTGCAATTGTCTCCTGAGGTGCTTCAAACTGTTGAGTGGGTTGGTTCTACGATTAAGGTTTTCGATGACAAAGCATTCTACGAGTCTTGTTGCATTGGAGGAGTGGTGTACAAAGTGCTGGATCATGCCCTTTTTCATTCTAGTCATGGCAGCTTGATACCTTCTAAGATTCAGGTAAGTATGTTCGCCATCTAAATCTGTGGAAGGCAGCATGTAGTACCTTCTATATGTTAATCATGATCTACGTGGGGGTTGTTTTCTTTTTATATGTAGAGGTGGAAACATTTTGTTTCTCGACTTAGATCCCTTACTGCTTAGCTGGTGCACTATCTCTAAATGCTCAGTGTTTCTTCTTCCCTTGCTATGTTGCTAACATGAAGCATTTGACCTGACATTACAGTCAATGTGGGAGGATATGAAAACTGGGTCAAAATGGGTCACAGTCAATAGGTGTTATTTGCGGGAGGACTTACCTGAGGGTGTAGGCCAACCATTTTCTCCCGAAAGTAACGAGGTAAAATGTTTACATACTTAACTAATTATATGACAGCTGTTGAGAACTTTAATTCTGCATACTGGTTCACTGGTGAATGGACCTACTTAGTGGTTAGCTGCACTAAAAAGATAACTTACTGATGGATGATTTCAAGATTCAGCTAGGGTGTTCTCTTACTAGCTTGGCTGGAAACTATTCCTGTACAGCATGCCCGACCTTTGTGTAACTGTTATGATGTGCTCTATGTTAGGTGTATGATTCCAACCATGAGATTATTGTGATGGCTGGGTTGATTCAAGGCTCATGTAAAGTTCTGCCTCCTGTCACCTATAAAGAAGAGGCTGAAAGACGGAGCCAATTGGCAGCAGAGATAAACAACAAATCAGAACCAGTTTTCCTATGCAAGTACGTGTATCTGTTTGCTATAGTTCTGTATTTGTGCTTCTAACTGCTTAAAAGCTGGTAGTGGTTGATATGTTAGGCATGCTTATAACATGCTGAAATGCCCATGTGTGATCTTGATGGTTTACTTAGCTTCATCAAACATTAGACATGGGTTTTATTGAATGTTAGTTTTTTCTGTTACTAAACTTTCTGTTCCTTCTCATGTATTACTTCTAAATCTAATACTTTCGAACTCCGAGTCAATAATCGATACCACGGACAAATGATGGGGGAGATTATTCATAGAAATAATGCATGGAGAATGCATCTTGATTGCTATTTGAGGGACTGAAATCATACTTCCCTTTAATTTGGACCAGTTTTATTTTTGTCAAAATGGAAGACCAATGGATGCTCCTTAAAATGGCTCAAATCCTTGTATCAACTTTGTTCAAGAACATATTCCAACTCTGCACTGTAACAACTAAAAATATCTTACATGAAGATTTGTGAAATTTTACTGTAGATAAAATATGTATGTTTTAATGTCTCAGGTGCAGTCATTGAAGTAGCTTCTAGCTTCTATTGATGTTTTAAGTATCCTTTTCACTTTAGAGTTAAGCTATGAGCATGTATCCGGCTGCCACAGGAACTGAAAGCTCTCCTTGGCTTTCGTGATCTGTTTTTGTTTTATAAATTACTCAATATTGTTAGGCCATTGGAAGAGTGAATTTTAACTTGGATAATAGAGACCCTCTTATTCTAGATTCCTAAATAAGGCCGTTTTCTGGACCTGTATGCAAGCTCAAGTATCGTGTGGCAAGAACAGAAAAAAGGAAGATAATTACACTATCATGTTTTTGGTTGAGCCTATGGTCTTGGTTGCAGTATGAATCAGGATATGCATCCATTAGTCGTCCAGATTGATTATTTGTATGGGTGACATATGTCTGTGTTACCCGCCAAAAACATCTCCTGCCACGTGCCCGTTGAACCCCATCTTACTGCTCGTTGGAGTCGAGCATTCAGCTAACGCTGGTATCATCTGATGTGAAAAATCTGGTTGCAGGTGGTTTTTCGATAAACTCAGAGGAAGTTTTCAACCTGTTTTCAGCTGAGCAGCCTCTGAAATATGCTCTGAGATCATAGATGATGTATCTGCATCCATTTTGAATTGTTCTTCTGCCGTTCTCAGGTTTGCTTGATTACTACCCTCTTTAACTATCTCAAATTTTTTCAATGCGCTGATATAGCTTAGGTCACTGGATAATATTTTAGGTCGAGATATGTTACTGAAACTCGTGAAAATTTCTGCAGTCCAGCATATGCTTGATGAGTTTGACTAATTGGTTGTTTCCTGGTCTTCTTGCTTTGCTTGCAGACAATCTACATCAATTAGGGTCATTGATTTCTGAGACCTAGTTGGCATTGCTGATCTCTTGTACATGTTCTTCCCCCGGTTAGTCAAATTCTTTGTTTTGTGAATCAACGCACAAATACTGCCAAGTAAAATGTTATAATTATCCTGCTCTCGGCTGCTTAGCCATTTGAATTAAGCTTCTGCAGACGGGCAAAATGGCATAAGATATACATTCTAATTAGAGTTCTATTTGCTTATTATGTGTGGTGGTTTGTTTTTTCCCATGTTACTATTGAGCAAAAGCAATTAAGTTGGCTTGAGTAGGGAGTTTAATTGGGAGATGAATACTACTAGAAGGTATTGTAAGACTGAGTGTTTGAAGGATTTGGCTCCCTCGTAATCGACGTTGTTGATTGGTTGAGTATGTGCGATATTTGAAGAGATTTCCTAGACAAGATATTCATTACAACAACAAAGACAAATAGAGAGAATAAGTATAATTGAGAATTAAAGATTTATTATTATTATTATTAATCTGACTTTATTTTCAAAATAAAAAGAAAACAACCCTTACATAGAATTCCGAAACATAAATAATAATAAAAAATAGCAATGCCAGCTTTGAGTCTCTGACCCGTGTAGTGATGACAATGGAGCGGGGCGTCGCAGGAATATCCATGTCCCGCTCCACGCTACTGCAGGTCGACCCATGCTTATATGTTATTCGAAAAGAATTGAGATAGAATGGGTCAAGAATGGGGCGGGATCGGAAATATATACTCATGCCCCGCCCCACACTACTGCGAGTTGAATAATACTCACCTCATCACGAATAAAGTTAGATAATACCCACGAGACGGGTTCGAATTGCCAACACGTACGGCCGTCCTGTCCACATGTGCTTGCCCAAATCAGATTTTTACAAGGTTGTCAACCCGTGGGTTGACCCACTTTGACCCTGACCCGGTGAGAAAAACGGGTTGCACGCACCCGTCAGGTCGACCGCTATAAGGTACCGGGTTGGAGGTCAAATTGTGCCATTTTGTTCTTTGTTTTGCGAAATGCGCCTATTTTCCGATTTTTCTTTTCGCCTAACTCAATCTTTTGAATCCTAAGTTGAACATTTGAATATTAATGTTATATAAGTGTGTGTGGATTTTCACCATATGTTGAATCTAAGTACGAAATGTTATTTTGGTGTAATATTATATGTTATAACTCATATGTTATATGAGATTTGATGTAATTTATCAGGATAAGTACAATATAATGACACTTTCTATATTTCTGGGTCAACCCGCGGGTTGACAACCTTGAGATTTGATGTAATTTATCAGGATAAGTACAATATAATTTATCAGGACCCACTAACTCAACCGGGTCCGGGTCAACCCACGGGTTGACAACCTTGGATTTTTATCAATCAGGTTGTTAATCATAGTTCAAAAAGTCAAAGTACAACGCATTAATTTCGAGGGGAAAAAAAGTTTTCTCGCCGGAAATCAAACCCACAGTAATGTTTATAGTCAAAAGTAGTAGACTCCGATCATGAGATGCTCTTCCTCATCATCGTCGGAGGGATCGTAGGTGAAAATATCACCTTCTTCCGGCAGCCTAAAGCTCACCCTTCTCTTCCTGCTGCTGCTAACCTCATCAATACTGTTGTTAACGACCGCTGTCTCGGCTTCTTCGATCTCCAGCGGCATCTCCAAAGAAAAACTCCCCGTATTATTATCAATTTGGGAATCAGGATGCACTCTGTTTTTGGCGGCGGCGATCAACGGCGGCGGTAATTTCCTCGACGGAGACCGCACCAAAAACTCCTGCAGATTGATATCGTCACGACGGCCGCCGGCGTGACCCTGCCTCTTCTTCAGCTTCCTGACGCGATCCGGCCGCCTCCCACGACCATCCCGATCGCCACTACCCGCCTCCGCCGCCACCTTCCGCTTTCTGCTGGCGGCGGAAGCGAAAGAGTTGGGCTCTGTTACGGGACACAAGTAAGTTTTGGTAAAACGATAATTAAAAAAATTATGTACATGCATATGTGGCAGGGACGCAACTCACCAATTTAAGGTGACTTAAATGTAACTTTTTGGGGCAATGTATCAAACTTCATTTATTACATTGTAAGTGATATCTCCAAACGAAATTATTTACATCATGGGGAAAAAAAAAGGAACACACCTAATTTCAACTTCTCGCTCCGCCACGGAGTATTGTTTCCTCCTCCAAGGCACCTCGGCTTGATCCAATCAGCGAAACTGTAAGACGACGGCGGCGAGCTACTGGGAGCGAGAGGAGGAGGAGGAGAAGAGTAGTTGCACTCGTCGTCGTCGTGGGGCCGGAGGTAGCAGTCTCGCCGCCGTGGCCGCCGGAAACAAGCTCCCAGACCCATTGAGTACACAATATAATTTTGTTCCCGGCAGGCGATGAGGACACCATTTTATATAAATGTGATTGCTAGTGAGAGTTAGGGTAGCGGAAGTTGCAAGAATGGCGAGGAGGATTGATGATTAAGTTAAAAGTGTATTTGTCTTTGTACGTTAATTATGTTACTACTTTTACTTTGCCGTAGGAATTACCGAACATTTTTAGATTCAATTGTATCCTGCAATTAACTTTCTTGTCATTTTCTCGGCAGGGAAAATAAAAACTAAAGAAGAAAAGAACCGAGTCATTTAGAAAAAAAAATTAGAAAATCACTTAAGCTTATCCAAAAACTAAAGTCCAAATCAAGAAATGCTGCATATTTACAATTTATTCCCTTGATATATATTTTGCCAAGTACCGCCAATACTTTGGGTTTTCTTGTCTACAAATTACTATAAGGGAATGTCAATATATCCTTTTCACCACGTCAGCTCATACTAACCAACCCGCACTAATCGGAGGGACACAATTGTAACTTTATTTTCCAATCTTCTTCCTACCTTCTCGCCGAAATCCCCAACGCCAGTTATTTTCTTTCTCTCCTTGCCTACTGCTTTCTCTCTCTGCTCACCATGTTCTTCGTGTGAGTATATAACCGTCGCCCTTAAATTAATTAACTCCTCCCCTCCCATTCTGTTCCCTTCTCGCAATTTCCTTTCCCATCAACTAATTCAAGCTGTCTGCAGGTTCTCTCAATCCATCCCTCCCTCTCTCTTTTCCACATGCCCCACGTTAAGGTCGGAAATCAATTAGATTAACTTGTCATGCACTTATATGTTGTTGTGATTTGTTCCATGGTGGTTTAGAGCTGGGAGCCTGGAATGGGTTTCATAACTAATTTGTTTGAATTTTTTATTAATCTATTGCATATATTTAACTAATTTCAAATAAATTCCTCAAGGAGCATTTGCCCTTTTTGGAAGTCCAAAGACGGGTCGTGCCTTGCGAATCTATACGATGAATTATGATCATTGATCATGGCTGTGAAAATTAAGGTACTTCATTCAAATGAGTAACATATCAGCTATTAGATTGTTGATATGACTTGAATCGAACTATCAGCAGCTACGAATGGAAGTCACGCGGGGCTCAATGTTATTTGGGTTCGTGTTTTGAGCCTGGTTGTAATCGCTTTTCCTTTACCATAATGGATTAGGGTTAGACCTTGGAGAAGTAGTATAAATACTTCTCATACTCCTCTGTAATTTGTATCTCCTCAAGTATAGTGAAAACTGGCTCTCTCCTGCCCGTTGACTAGCTAACACACATTGCGTTAGTGAACCATGTAAATCATGTATTGTGTATGTGCACTTGTGTTTTCTTACATTGTCGAATCCTTCTATTTCCCGATACTCAGAAAACATCAGTAACGCACATAGTATAGTATAGTTTTGAAGACGAAACTTCACGGATGATAATAATTGTTCTTCTCTTCATTGCTCTTAATTGATTGCAATAATGCTGCCGAAACATCATTGATCATTGCCATGACGCTTTTTATTGCCAAAATCTTTCATTTTATTTCTACTAATAATCGGCTCAATGTTGTGTTGCTATTTGCTAATTATGTCCTTAATATGATGTATTTTTTACATGTATATCTAATGTATCCACCCAAATTGTAGCTTATTTGGGCGTTCCATTGTGATTTACATTAGGGAAAGGGTATATATGCTATATAAATTCATTATAAAGTCCACTTTGTCCATGATTTTCATAGAATCTGACTTATTGAATCCAATTTTACCTACTTTTTATTATATTTGAAATTTGAATCTCCTGTATTGGTTCAAAGGCATTAATCATTCAGTTATTTGTTTTTGTTGAGGAATTTGTTGTATACACAGTGGGTCTGAACTCTGAAGTAATGAGAGCCTCAACTTATAATAGCAAGAACGGAAAATCAATCGGAATTGAAGGAGGTCGCCCACTTGAAAGTTGAAATTAGGTTTAAACTTCTTTAAGTGACTAATAAACGTTATTAACATTGATCGTGCCTCATTGGAATGGTCGGATTTTTTTAATGATATTAGGGAACTACAATTCTCAAGTGATTTGGTCAAGTTTAATTGAATATTTCATGTAAAATAAGTCGAGTATGGATGAATGAGCCGCATATTGATCCGGATTCTAGTACTTAGGTCATGATTATTTCGTTGGCATGACGAGCAAGAGATGTTTATGATTTCATTTCTTTTAACCAATGGATAGTTATATTTTATCTAACGTTTTAAGCATGAGAATAAAGTTTCTTTTTCTAATTTAAGCCTTTGATAAGTAGATCTTATGCAAGTGGATGAATATCATGGTATCATAATATTTAGTCAATGGCTTGCTAAGTAGTGATCCTTGACGTATTTTTGGGTTGGACCGGTCCTTTTTCTATGTATAGGTGTGAATTCAATCAATTACTATGAATTTGGAAATACAACAATTCTATAAGTAAGAATGTTGATAAAAGATAATTTATCGCTCATGTAACCGATATTAGTCTTTATACTCCATATACATATTGAATTTTGGGAATCAAATATATATGATATAATGGTCAACGTGACTCTATATAATAATATGTGCGTTGATCTTTAAAAACAAACAAATAGCAATATATCAACCCACTTTTTACCCCATTATGCACCTCTGTGGATCATTATTCATTTGTATGTGTGGGCTGATGACCCTCCTAGCCCTCAATAGCAAATATTGCATACTTAAAACTAATCCAACATATCAAAGCAAAACCCGGCCAATAGGCCGGGCCCTATGCTAGTTTTTATATGTATAGAAGAACCTAATATATGCCGCCAAATTGTACTCACTAGATCATTTTTCACAATTAGTCAACTTTCCTAAAAAAAAGAAAATTTGTTTAACATGAGAAAATATATTATTTCCAAAGGATATGGCCAAAATCCCAAACTCATGATCAATAATTAAAAAAAAATGGAAATGCCACATTTGGTCACTGAGATTACTAAATCGTGTCATGTTTAGTCACTAAAAAATTTTAATATCAATTTTGGTCACTTGAATTACTGAAACAGGTCACATTTGGTCACTCTCCTATAGCCTCTGTCCAAATTCGGTCACTCGAATTATTGAAACATGTCACATTTAGTCACTTGAATCAATGAAACGGTCACATTTAGTCACTCTCCCGTTAGTTTCCGTCCAACTCCATTAATGGAGTTGGACGGAAACTAACGGGAGAGTGACTAAATGTGACCGGTTTTAGTAATTCGAGCAACCAAAATTGATATTAAATTGTTCTGGTGACTAAAAATGACACGATTTAGTAATCTCAGTGACCAAATGTGCCATTAACCCTTAAAAAAATGGAATGATGAATGTGCCAAACTCAACAACAGTTTCTAGCGTTTGAGCTAGAAGTTTGTGAGGTCTTAATACCATATACTTAATAAACAGGATCGTCAAGTTTCAAACACAATACACTACAACAATAAAGACTATAATATCATGTTAAAAATCAGTTGGTCCCAACCAATATAGTTAGAATTGCGGATTAAAGATTAAAAGCTTACATTTTACATTTCAAAATCACCAAAATGCTTCTACGTGAAATCATACTTTAAGCATAGTCATATTTTACTTATTTTTACGTTTCTATCTCGCCAAAACACTTCTAATTAGAATTGCAGTTGTTGAGTGCATTGGTCCCAACAACTCCGTTTATTTGAAAGAAATTGAATTATAAATCTTACACCATTTACTAACACTTAGAACGATCATTATATTATTATTATTTTTATTATTATTTATTAACATAAAAGAGCAATCAGTACAGTGGCTGGCGGCTGGTTTTATTATAGAACTACACACACATATATTCATGCTACATATTCAAATTGTGCAAAAGAACAAACTCCATCGTCACTCGTGGCTATGCGCGGAGGCTAGTACAGGATTCCGTGGATGTCCGACTGTATAATTTGTCGTTGTTATTTTATATATTTTGTTGGAATGGGAAGAGATGGTTTCTGCTTACCGAAATTATATCGGCTCTTAACTAATGGATTATGTCAAAGAAACCGTATAGAGAAAACGGATTGAAGGCGTGATTTTGATCACTCTAGTTAGAGTGTTTATTTGCCTCCACTACCTAGTTGCTGGTAGGATTTAGGCAAACCACCTCCAGAAGTCCCTCAAATCAAAGTCAGAAAGCAGCACCTTTCGTGACTTCTGTGTGTGTTTGTGTTTTTGGAGAAGGAAAAACGAGGAAAAGAAGATGAACGTTGGACGAGAAGTTAGGTTGCAGAAGACTTTTATAGTGAAAACGACAGTTCCCTTCCGAAGGTTAAAATAATTATGATAATTAATTACCAAAAAACTCACTAACCACTTTATTTAATAACTAAAGTGGAAAGCAAACTTAAAAATAACTTGCACTTTCCTTCTCTCACGTATTAAGCTTTCGCGACAGATTAAGCTTTCGCGGCGGACATCAACTGTTTAAAAGAGTCGAATAACAAGAAATTAGATCTCAACCAAACAAAAGGTTAGCAGTAACACCTGTGTCAAAAGGTTCGTCTGTGACAATTCAATAAATTTACACAACCACAAACTCACGAAAAAAACAAGGAAATCCAATCAGGCAAGAAGCCTAACTCTACGGATCAGCAGATGGGTTAGTCAACAGCTCAAGGGCCTTTTTCAGGTGCTCGACGGCGATCGACACCTCGTCAAATGCCAGGGCTCCAACTGCAAATCGTGCCGCTTTATGTGCCTCGACGATTTTCTCAGGTGGAGGCTGGTAGCTGCTGTCGTACTGGTACGTTGCTGCTGCTGCTGCTGCTGCTGCGGCAGAAGTTGGGATGGATGCATCCGCGGCGGAGCTCATCCTACTGCTTGAACTGCCATGCTGCTGCTGCTGCAGCGCTGGTGGAGGTGGAGGATGATAACTTGTAGCAGGTGGTGGAGCCGACTGAGAACTGTACGCGGAGGAATCGGAGGACCCTTGCTGTTGGTAGTAAGAAGGGTAGTGGGATGGCACAGACGGGAGCACGGATGGGATGCTGGTGTCTGCGAAGCTTGGATACGACTGGAAGTTTGGGTAAGAGTAGGATGAGGGATTATCATGAGATGATGGGTAGTTCTGTGGCACATGGTGGTGAGGCTGAGAATAGGTGGGGTTCTCTGACGGATTAAAATCTTGGGAGTAGCCAGCAGCACCAGTATAAGGTGGAGGTGAAGGCATGATGTTTACGCCGGAATGCTGGCTGTTGAATGAGTCATATGATTGGGGAGGATGAGATTGAGCCCGCGCTGAATGCTGCTCCCTGTCCATTGAATCATATGACTGAGGTGGTGATTGTGGCATGAACTGAGAAGGATGTTGGTGGTGGTTAGGATGATCGTGGAACTGAGACGATTGTGGAAAGTCTGCTGAATGGCCGCTGCCACCTTGATCATGGAATTGGGATGATGGATCGGACTCTGATGATTGCATTGTGGTAGTTGAAGTTTCCACTTGTCCGACATCCTGAAAAATCACCATTGGGGCACAACAAAATAAGATATTCTGTGCTCATTTCATTTCCACGATTACTGAGTGGAGACCAGACCTACACTATAACCGATTTTTCCTTCTTCATTCCGAACCTTGAAATCAGAGTGGAGAAAGAATTTAGATTTAGCTGTAACTTACATTCCCATTGGTAAATCCACTAGATGGATCCGCCATATCTTCATCGTCAACAGGAGGGCCTGGATTGGGTGTCCTTCCCTCTTTCAATGCCTTCCTTATGTCTGCAGCCTTCCAAACTGCATACTTCTGCTTCTGTTCAAGCTGCAAAGTGAGAATGAACCATAAGGACCTAGCAGAGATGTTCTTCAATGATAAATAAATTCAAAGACATGTCTGTCATGAGGATTAAGCAATTCCGAGTTGCAGAAACTCACTTCAGCCTGGAGAGGCCCAAACTGATTAATAATCTCAAAGAAAATGCTTGCTGCATAAAATGTCTTCGCTGTGTTCCTGTAGCAAGACAAGAACTTCAGATATCGACAGCCATTTAACTACCGGTTTACATGCATATGGAGCTTAGTTCAATTGGATCTCAATATATTTCAATCAATCATTTCCCTGAGTACATTTTGATTTTAAGCAACACAGTAAAGCAAAACCAAATAGCAGCAAAAACAAACCAAAACCAAACACAACATGCATTAGCACAGTGCTACCCAATGTTTAAGGAGAGCGAGTGAGAAGGTTAGCCATCAACACAACTAATCCTAAAACTATCAAAAACGATGGAACCAAAAGGCAAAGACTTTCAGATAAGTTGTTACACTCTTAAAGCAATTGAGATTTTGAAATTCTACTTCTTAAGCATGCAACTTCAAGAAAGCTGCCAACATTTTGAATTCGGCAACCCCAAAGAAAATGAGTGGCAGTTACACACGAGTGTTGCATGCTGAGCTAGACGGTCTCAAGTCCATAAGCAATACGAGCATTCATCCGAATACATATAAGTTAGACAACTACGATTGCCGGAGTTGTGAAGGCCTCTTCTCACCCATCATATTCTAACTTGTGAAGAGCCAAGTAAGTGCATCACAATCATTGTATTAGACCAGAATACAGTTAAACATCAACCAAAAAGACCATCCATGTGCCTCATTAAAAAATAATATTCAATAGAAAGTAAAATCATTGCCATACAAGTCAGCTCGTCCTGCACGATCTTGTTTATCAGCCTTTGAAAAGACATTTTGGGCGAAACCCTCCAAATAATAGTTATCCTCGGGTCCTAACTTCACCGTCTTCTTATCCTGTCAAATACCATACACGATGAGAGTTACAATTAACCCTTTATCAAGCATATCACAGCATCAACAGCAGAAAAGGATCACCATTTTCAACAACTGTATAATAGCAGAACGGAATAACACGGTCTGGGTACGTGATGCACAAAAATTCCATAGGGATCCATAACGAATGCGGGGATGATACATGCAGCCTAGAAGAACACAAGCCTAAGTCGATGCTTCAAAGCGGATCCTCACAAATTCAACTTCACACATCAATACTAGGAAACTGAAGCACTACATAGAAAACTCCAACTCCAAACCAGAGAAAAGGAAAAAAACATAGAATCGATCATCAAGGATTAGTTTATAAACAAAAATCAGCTAGGCAAGCAAACCTTCTCGAGCTGGCTCATGAGGGAAACAAGCAGAGAATTGGTGGTCTTAGTGCGATCCTTCTGAGGAATTCTCAGTCCCCTTTCCATCGCATACAATCGGCCTGATCAGAAAAAACGGAGTCGATTAACAGGAGAGAAACTTACAAATTTTAGGGTTCAAGGGAAGTAGGAGTAGGTTCGCCTTACAGTAGTAAGCGACGAGGGGTTCGTGCTTTTGCAGCTCATCGGCTCGTTGCAGGTACGGCAGCAGAAGCTTGGCTGGCTCGTTGTCGCTCGCCGCCATCGCCCGGATTTGCTTTTGATCAATTCGCTACTGCGCTGCTTCAAAAATTGGGGGAAAAGAAAACAGAGATGCTACGGAAACGAAACTGGCGTGTGGCGTGGCGTCTATAGTTTTGGTTTGATTAATATCATAAATGGCAAAAGAGAATGAATGATGCTAAAGTTTGGAATATAACGGGTTTGTGCGGGTTCATGCCGGTCAATATTACAAATAAAATTATAAATACTTATATTTAAACATTACATTTAATATCAATATCTAAACATTTATATTTGAATTCAACAAATAACATCAATATTGAACTTTTATACTCATAAAACAAATGATAAAATAATTTTTATCAATTAAATTCACTTAAAAAGGGCATTTTACTTAGAGATTCGTATATTGATCATGTCGGTCATACCGGTGGTGTCACGCCGGTTTTATGACCGGTACCGGTTAAACCCGGTACAACCGGTGGCACGCCGGCCGGCGTGACAACCATGAGATAAAGTAAAAGATTTAATGGTGGGAGGGGTCGTTTTGATGGGTGATTGATAGTGGTGTAGTATTTAGGCATAAATCACTTATTAACACATTTCAAATGTGGTATTTGTGTGTCATTTGCATCTAGTATTTTGGTACGATTAAAGTGAGCAAAAACCATAATGTCTCAAAATAACTTATGAAAATTGATGTAAAACGGATGAGCTATAATCTCTGTTGAATTTTCATATGAGATTAAAAAATGGCCTTAACAGCCGCTTGGGTACCTGTGCCGGTCTCATCTAAAATCCGTTCAGCTGTCCAGAAAATCTGGTAAACTACTCTTAAATCCTTTATTTCTCTCCTTACCTCTTTTATGATATGAACCATTAGATCTTCCCTTCTCAAATTACAACCATTGGATTGAATTTTGTAAGCCTACAAAACTCAAAGTTTTATACTTTAACCTGCGCCTTATTGCAATACTATAATTACTTACTTTCACTTTATTAACACCCGTGACTTTTTCTCTTCAAACAACAACTTACACATCAACTTACACCCCTCCCCTAGACCCTTACTATCTAATTTGCACCCTTCTCCTATTTGTGTAGGAGAAGGATTGGGAAGAGCTCGATAATAGGTATGAGAATACCAAACTTACATCCAATGAATTGCTGATTTGGCCAAAATAGTGAGTCAAGGTTAACCCGCTTGAATTTTGTTGAGCTAGATTAACGGTGAAAAGCCAGTAGAGAAAGTGTTTGCGGGAAAAAGAGTGAGAAGAAGGTCGATTTAGTCACTTGTTAAACTGATAAAAGCGAGAAGTTTTCAACAATTTTGACGAGCAATTACGGTCAAGACTTGATTCAACTGGCAAGTTAGATCCTTTGTTTAACAAGAATGTCAATTAACCAGTGTCTAAGTTAGCATACACGGATCAACTACCTAATTTACACCGTTGTCTAATTTGCACCCCCTCCCCTATTTGTGTAGGGGAAGGATTAAGAGAAGATCGGGAACAGGGATGAGAATACCAAACTCCCACCTATATGAAGATTGAGACATGATTGTAGCCTGCTTATGAGATCAAAAGTTGGATCATGGTAGACCAAGGGGATTACAGCTTAGGTCAGCTGCAAGTTGGGTTAGAACATTAGTTGCTGGGAACGTAACAGAGTGGAGCAATGGGATACATGCATAAGAAATCCTCGACACAGATTTGCAGCAGACTAGAGGAAAAACTTCCAAATGGCAATAATAATTCACAGAACAGGGTGGCACAAGGTACTATCTTAAACTCTCCAGTTTATCATGTCTCCTTCATATCTATACCACTACAACAACAAATTCCTACTAGTAATAACAACATAGATGTTGTGCAAATGGTGTAAAGCCTACATCTTACTCCTCGGCTCCCCTACGGTGAAGCAGGAACCGGTTCAATACCAGAGACCTGGGAGGCAGCATCCTCCTTTGATATCGCAACGAAATTAGTAGGAGCAGAAAGCCTCGCCTCCCTTCTGTCTCTACTTCCTGATCTGCTGCCATTCTGAGAAGTGTTCAAAGACAGCCTCCTGCTCGGAGTTCCATTGTTTGAGCCCCCTCCGTTTGCTCTTGGACCAACCACCTTCTTGGGTCCAGCTGGTCGGGCTGGACTAGGCCTCGAACCGAAGATGGTTTCTTGCTCTGTGTTTTGCTGCTCGTGGTACTTCTTCTGATCCTGTGTCACACAAACAGGTCATATATATAGTGTCCTGATGAAACAGGAACATAAGTGTCATAGATATTCAGTGGGGATGAGATGAATAAGGAAAGAAGAGAACTCACTCTCATCCTCCGCTTCTCCTCTTCTCTTTCCTGCCTAAGCATGGCGTATTCATCAAGCATGGCAAGTAGAGGAACGCCATCGTATGTAAATTGCAAGCCATGTTCCTCTTCCCATGCCCGAGTTTTGGCAACCAAAGTGTCAACCAGAGCTACATGAATGAGACGCAGAATTAAAACAAAAAAAAAATGTCGTCGTAATGAAGGTGATTAATCTGTAGCAGTTTTAAGATAACTATGTAAAGGTCTACAAATTCCAAAGAGACCTGGAATTTTGTTGACTACAATTCTGGCTTTTTCTGCTCGCTTGAGATTCAAGTGTGCACCTCTGCTTGCATTGTACCTGTTATCATCCTGTGGCATTGAGAAAGAAACAGTTGATATAGAACTTACAAGTTGATGAATTTAGGAAACAAGATCAAGTATGCAAGGAAAAAGGGAACGAGTTCCATTTAGCCAATACCAGGAAGAGTATAGTTAGTTCTGTATGGAGAGATGCACAAAGTACCCACCCGATTATAGTCTTCAAGCCAACTTTCTTCTTCACATGCAGACATCCATTTCTCCACCTTGTCCAGAATGTCCTTTCTGCTAAGAGCTTCATCTTTGGCTTTTGAAATTTGACTATCCATGTCAGCTAGTAACTCAGCCGGCTCCACATTCCCGGCATCTAACCGTGCCATGATTTTTTCTCGAGCAGCCTCAGGATCAATCTCTATATGAGCATGAACAAAGATCTCTTCAAGTTCTGATTGCTTTTTGAAGGCTATTTCTTTCATCCTGCTAGACTTTAGCTGATCAAGCCTTTCAACTTCAATTTCAGCCTTCAAAAGCATAAGGAAACCGAGTGAGTCCAAAAGAAGATAAGGACTGCAGGCCTAATGTTTCCATTTAACCCCCTTTTAAAATGAGCAAAAGTTCATACCTGTTCAATGAGATCAAGAGCAAGAGCACCAGGCATGTTCACTTCATCAACTGAAGCCGATATGTTGCATGTAACATGGTCAAACAATTTCCTTTCGTCGTCCGGAGTATCCATCAGGTTCCACAGATCAATCAATTGAGTCGCTAACTCTTGAAGCTATGATAACAAAGGGCTTGAATTAGAGAGGTTTCAAGGATTTCAGGAACGTGAGCGCCATTGAAGCATATTTGACCATGATAGTCCCACTTATAGTTCTTTAAGCATAGAGAATCAGTTAACAAGTATAAGTTAAAACTTAAAAGACCAAGAACTAGAAAGCATTGAAAGGCATTCTTTACAAGCTGACCGAAACAGATTGAGAAGCAATTACTTCGACAACAAGCACACCATTGATTATCAAGGAAATATGCTCAGTGATATTCATCTGCAGGCAATAGACCAAGAAAAGAATATCAATCACAAGGGAAAGAGAGATGGAAAACTAGTTACCTTGCGGAGCCTCTGCTTCTTATCTTCCGTGAGCTCCAGGACTGTCTTAGCTAACCTTGCCAATGTACCATTGCTAATGCTTTTGGATTGAACACCAGTAGATTCGTTCAAGCTGGGATGAACATCAGTTACAGTGCTAAAGAAGTCCAAACCAAGGACAGCACAGAGATCATGTACACTGCTCACATACTCAAGGACCTTGTGCAGTCTCTCACTCTATCATTTAAAAGAAGCCATTAGAACTGAGTGTGAAATGCACTAACTTAGCTGGAAATAAGAACAATCCCATCTTGATATCAGGATGAAAAGCTGTACCTTCTCCTTCTGAAGTTCCTGTAGGCGAGCATTGTATTCATCCAACTTCTTCAAAGATAGATCAGATTCATCAACTACCGGAGTCTCCTTAGTACTCAAGCTCCCAGATATGTCTCCACAAATCTTTTGTATCTGTGACTGCACATCGGAGAATTCCCTCACTCTCTCTTCTTTCTGTTTCCACAACTGTTCAAGTGCTGGTGCTATGGCTTCGAGTTGCTCCTTGATTGTTCCAGAAGTCTTCTCCGGCTGATATTAGAATTATTATGCAAAAAAAAAAAAAAAACAATTATGAGAACCCCAGTTTTCAGAGTAGCCGACAAAAGATGCCACGTTCTCTTAAAACATGCATAACACCAAAATCTAGGAACCGTGTAAAGTGTACTCACAGTTCCAACAGAACTTTTATCCCCAAGGGAGGATAAGAGAGTTGAAAGCTCTAATTTGGCATCTGACAGAGCTTGTAGCAGCTGTGCCCTTGACTTTGCTGCCAGTTCAACTTTCTTCTTGTAAACATCCAAGCACTCTTGATCTATTTGGAGAAGCATCTTATCCCTCTCCTCATCAGTTTCGCCAACCTCATCCCAAATTTCCTGTAGCACATCAAAGTGCTGAGGGTTAAGCTATGTTATCACAGCATATGAAGTCAAATTAAATTACCAAACATAAGAGCTACACAAACCTGAAGCTTCTGCAGCAAAGTACCACAGGTCGTTTCTGCAACTAAAGGGTTCTGAGTGTCTGTGACTGCCATTCACTTCAAGTCCAATTACCTATAATGCATTGCCAGACATCTTCAGAAAACATCATACTAAAATCTCATTGGGATGAAGCAAGAACATAAACAGGAAATTAAAGATACAAACCAAGGAAGTTAAGTTTAAGCCAAGAAAATCAAACCAAGGTTAAGGAGCACTCGCAGAAAATTAAATATTATAACAGAATCTGATGATCCAACTCAAACTACAATCACAACCTGCACAGATCTTGGGAAAACCGACAGCTACAAGCCTCTGGGTCGCAGGCATTGACAAAAGCGCATTACCACATTATAATTGACAAATGCTGCTAATGTCGTCACTATCAGCATTAAGCCATTGCAATAAGCAAACCAACGTATGCCTCACCATGATGCGTAGCAGTATCTGAGAAATTTATGCCCCAAACAAGAGTGCATTGGAATTGCAGATATATGTTATCTTTATGCTAGATAAACAGTGGCAAGTGAAAGGAAATCAAGCAACCAACCTACCGGAAAGTTCCAAAATTGGGTTGTCAAGTTGATTGAGCCTAATGAAGACACCTACACTATTACAACGGAAAGTACTAATACAGCTAATTCACTTCATTAAATTGCCTCAATCTGGAATAGTAGCATTAACAAACTCATGACTTGAGTTCATCGGCGACTAACCCACAACCACAAGCCTTAAAATCAATCAACTGCAACAAGAACTACAACACAAAATCATCTCATTCCCAGAATACCATAAAAGTGCTCAACTTTCGGACTAAACAACAGATCCCCTCCTACAAGCTAAACCAGATGGATCAAACTTTCCCCACAGTGGAAGCATCAAAGCAAGCAACCCAGAAACCGAAATGCACCCCCAAGTCGTTCTTCACCCACAGCAACAGCAACAACTACCGCATTTTACCAAATCAATCTCAACCCAAATGCTCCAGATCCGAAACCAGATATCTCCTAGCTCCACAAACCTAGAAAATTAACAAAAACCACCCACATTGGGTACCCCAAGCAAGAAACGCAAAGAAGCAGCCATTGCTTACCCAGATCGTACTTGGTGGTAGGGCTATGCGGGGAAGGTTAGTTATGCTTCAGATCTAAAGCTCGCACTCCCCTTCTTCTTCTTCTTCTTCTTCTTCTTCTTCGGTCACACTCACACTCACACTCACTGACTCACAGTCTCTCTCTCGCTACAGTCTCAAATGTTCGTGAAGCAGCAACTAGAGCAGGGGGAAAAGGTGGGAGTAGAGGGTACAGCTGGTAATTAATAATGAGAAGAAGCGACCAAGCAAGCAGAGCAGCAAATGCTAAACAAAGAACGAAAAGGACAAATGCTGCTCTGAGAAAAGGAGAGAGAAGAAATCTCGCTGACCGGAAAATTGCCCCGCGGATTCAGAGCTATTTACGAACGTGACACTGTCACTATTTTCATTTTAGGCTGGAAGTCGAAAAGCATGCATCTCCTGCTAAACGCCGAGTTCGGTCAGAAACGACGCCGTCAGGAGCGGACGTTTCCCGGGCTATTAATCAAAATGAACAGACCGATGATTCCGTGAAAAAAGTTCCATAAAGCCACGAAATTAAGGATGCAATTGATCAAATTCAATAATAAAGCATTCAATTAACAATAACATAAAAGTATGTATATGAAATTGAGATTTTTGCCCTTTTTTTTTTTTTAGCTCTGCTTGTTTGTTGTTTCCACTGATACTTCTCCTCGCCAGTCGTCAGTATTCTCCGACTCTTCTTCTTGCTGTCTATCACTGTCACGGCCAACGAACGCCGACGGAGCTCGTTAATTAAACCGTGGCCGGAGGCCGGAGCTCTCTATTTCGTTAGCTCCCACTAGGTTTCGGTCGAACCCAGAGAGCGAGAGAAGAAACAGAAAGGGGGTAAAAATATGGAAGGCGTGGGGTCTCGGCTCGGCCGCGCGTCGTCTCGGTACGGCCCGTCGGCAACGGCGAACGTGTTCAACGGTCCGGTGAGGAAGTGGAAGAAGAAGTGGGTCCACGTTTCTCCACCGCCGGCCACTAATAACAACAGCTCTCGCTCCAACGGCCACCACAGCGCCGCGTTGGGGAACGGCAGCAGCAACGAGAGCTCTCGCCTCTTGCTCTGTCGATGGACCCCTCTCGCTGTCGGAGGAGCAGCAGGCGACGGCGAATCTTCCGCCGCGGAGGAGCCTCCCAGGCGGAAGTTCCGCTACACTCCGGTGAGTATGGCCGCTGTTTCTTCGACCTTTTCTTCCGTGTTCTTGCTGCTTCTGGTTATGGTTTTCCCACTGTTTGGTGGTTCTGTTCTTCCAATTTTGGGGATTCTAGGGTTTCAATTCAGCTGCTGGCAGGGTGGGGTTGCTTGAGATGTAAGCCAATTTGTATGTGGAATTGTGGATTCTGATCCTTTTTGGTGGGTACTGTAGATTGCAGCGCTGGAGGAGAGAAAGAAGGCAGCGAAAAGCGTTGATGTTGAGGTCAAAGAAAGTGAGGGGAATCAGATTAGTGAGTCCAATGCTTCTGAGAATGATGAGCCGGAGGATGATGATGAGACTATGAAGGAAGAGGCACAGGTATCAATCACTTCACTAAACCCTTTTTTGCTGGTGGGTTCTGGTTGGACTTGTTTTTTCCACCTTGATTTCGACTGGCGGTTTTGGCTTCTCCCCCTTGTTTGTTTCTTGCTTTGACATTTCCATAGTCATACTGGTTGCGAACTGTTTGCTTTTGGGACATTACCAACTCCATGGATGAGATGCCATTATCATTTCGTGAACTGGGCTTGTGATAATTAAACAGCTTATACTTTCTATTGCTCTGTCATGAGAAATGACAAGTGGTCAGGAGCCAAAACATACACTGTTTTGAGTCAGTTTAGAACCGTGTTTGTCATAGAGAACACTATAAATCAGCTGCTTGCTCTGCAAAATCCAAGAAATTGAGTTGGTTTCGGACTAAACTGGTATACAGAATTCTAAGGTTGCATGTAAGCATGGTTAGTGGAAGAAAGAGAGATTGTTTCATTGTTGGCGATCGAACCACAGTTTGGAACATAACTTTCACCTTGACTTGGCGCCAATTTTGTTTTGGGACTTGGGGTCAATATCATGGTCTTTTCTCTTTGCAACTGGTTTACTTAAAACCAGAGGAAACCTTCAGTGAAGTATGTACATTAGTTCCTGGGAATCTGATAATCTATTAAGCTTGATCATCATCGTATCAAGCGTTTGCTTTCCTCTGATATCAAAATCAATTTTTCAGCTTCCCATTTTGCTACTTTTCAGGATCCAGATAATGGTGGTACCCTGGACCTGGGGCTGTGCCCGAAAGGCCAACTCAACGAGGACAAAGAGTCCCCAAGCGAGCACGAGGAAACAATGGAGGCGGCGGCAAGTTCAAGCAGGGCATGGGCTTTTGGTTAAACACCAGGAAGGTTGGGAGGGGATCAATTCTGGCAGTAGCATTAGTGATAGTCTCGTCAGAATAAGAACATTCGAGACTCGTCGTTATATCGTATTGTATATGGCTTGTAGCTCTGTGTTACCAACCCGCCTAGGCAGAAACCAGTCGTAGCTTGTCATTGTCTATGTTGTTTGGTGTTAGTATGTATATACCTGAAGTCTCGAGACTATACATTTCAGTGATCCCTCTGTAAGTATCACAGTAGTTATTTCAGTGATCCTTCTGCTAATGCTATCGTGTTTGATTAGCAACTAAAAGACGGAAAGGAAACGAACAAAATGAATCTCTCTTCAACAATTTGGGGAAGGAAGCACGTAACAGAAACCCCTCAAATCTACAACATTTTCAGGCACAACGAGAAGCATCTTCTCATCATAGCTTCCCAGCATCTTATAAACTATCCCAGATAAATAAAACAGACAAATGCCTGAATGATGTCGAACACCGGATGACAAGAACAGTTTCTCCCAAGAGTCTGCTTTTTTTTATCATAACAATTGAATCATTTCGCTTAAGAGTCCGCCTCTGCTTCATTCTCTACTGATTGAGTAACACCGACTTCTGCTGGTCGAATCACCCGTTCATGGAGCATGTATCCTGCCTGAATTTCAGAAACACATACCTCTTCAGCAAAAGGTGTTCTATATTCATGACTTCCCAAATCAGAGACAATTTAACATGCATCAGCCATACTATCAAACTACGTACACATCAGGAAGAAGCAATCAAGAGCGATGACAGAACTCACAGAACTCGTGCTGCAGATTAAACAAACTGAGAATTCATCCTCACTGTAACATTCAGTACCTAAAGTCCCATCGAAAGCTCAACTGTTTTTCTGTCTAATACTAGCTAACTAGATACTTCTCAGCAATCGTAGCCATTGCATGACTCTGCCACCATCACTATTTATACAAATCTAAGTTCCTGATCAAAGGAGTAAACAGAAAATAGAAGCACGCAAGCTGTAGCCATATATACATTACACCAACGAAGGAATTTACTGTATATAAGTAATGTTTTACGAGAGATATTGTTGCAGATGTCTACAATCGGTGTTAAGAAGTAACTCAAATCTGAGAACAAAAATAGTAATGCAGACTGAAATTTACTACTGGTTATCAACTTAATAATAGCATAACAACTATTTTGAGTTTTTGTATGCAACTATTAAGAGTTATTTACCTTCAGAACATGTGCAACTGTGCCTGGAGGTTTAGAAGCATCGGGTACTTGAAACATAGCATTATGTCTATGTGGATCAAAAGGCTCATTTGTTGGATCAAATCTTTCCAGACCAAACTTCTTAAATACCTGTCATTCAAATAGAATAGTAAAATAAAATGACTATAATGTAAGAGAATCCGAAAGGTCTATAATGCTCTAATGCAGTACAGATCATACCTCCCCAAGTTGTTTCTCTGTCATATCGACTCCTTCTGAAAGCGACTTCACAAGTGGCACCACTCCAGCACTGTCTTTAGATGTATCAATCTTAGCAAAACTCTCTTTGAAAACTGAAGAAGCCCTTCCCAAGTTGTCTGCAACATCCAGCAGACCTTTTGCAAAATTCTACAAATACACACACTGACACACATTAAATCAAAATAGACAAACAGTAGAAGGGGAAAAGAACTATGTTTGAATTCAAAAAAGAGACCTGAATGGCAAACTTTTTAGAGTTCTCCGCTTCACGTTTAGTCCTTTCCATGACATTCTCATTCTCTGCCAAGGCACGGAGGAATTTATCTTTCATCATCTGGAACTCTTCCTGCTTCGACTGCAAAAGCTCATCCTTCTCAACAACAAGCTTCAACAAGTCATCCCTGGACAGATCTACAGCATCCTCCTCCGAATCTGAATCAGAAAATGCAGTTCGTTTAGTACTACCCCTTCTCCTTTTAGCACGTGCAGACTCAGTTGCTTGAGATTCTGAATCAGAACCTGGCTCTTTGCTCTCTCTAGACACTGAATCTTCTGAAAGAGCACCTGAGTCCGCATCTCCGTTTATTTTCCCTTGGTCATTGCTCTGTGTAGCACCTTGTTCCTTTTCTGTTTGCTCGGGTGAAGCAGATGAAGCAAATCCAAATTTCCCAAAGGGAAAAGAATTGAAGGCTGATTGATGAAACCCGGACACCTAAGTCACACCAAACAAAAATAAGCCAGACGAAGATAAGATTTTATCAAGGTAATCCTATTCAAATTTCTATCTAAAGATGAACATGATTACAATTCAAAATTGAGTCATACATTGATTTCACCTAGCAGAATCCAAATGCTACGGAATCTAAAGATCTTGGTTGAAAATTCTGACAGATAAGCTACTTAACTAATTGTGCAGAAGCTTCACACTGATAAAGAAGGCAAACTAAACTCAAAAACTACGTCACCTAACAGGAACAGAAACAACCCAAAGCCTAGCGCTACTTGCAACATTGTATCGCCATCAAGGGGACAGCGTAAATTGATGCCTTAAAGGTAGATCATGTTATTTTGACCGGAAGCATAAGACGCTATACCCTCACTGCATAGAACACTCAAAGCGAGAACAGATTATATACGCAGGTCCTTTATAATGCCAGACATGATTCGAGCCTCACATTTAAACCTCGAAACCAAAGGTCCATAACCTGAGACCATTACCACCAACCATATATAAACCCACTATTCAAATAGAAATAGCACAGGAATGGAGCTCAAGGAATGAACTTGAGAGCTTAACTAAAACAACCGCAATCCAAAAATACAATCAAATCAATGGAAAACACATTCAGTTAAACAAAAAAAACCCAATTCACGATATCCAACCAGTAATTCAGAAGGGACTCTTAAACCCTAGCAAAACCCCGATTCCAAAAGTTCAATAAGAAACAAAGGAGGAAACTTTTCGCCTATGCTACTCACATGCTCGAGACCCTGATGAATAACAGGTTGGACTCCACAAATCTGTTGCTGCTTGGTGGAGGCGGAGGAGAGAAGAAGCAGGGAGCGTCGGCCGACGGCGTTCCCAGCGACGCGAGACAAAACCCTGGACAACAACATAGTAATCGATTGACGAAAAGGTCGAACGGGTTGACTGAAGGAAGCCGGAGATTAAACAGAGGAGGCGTGAAATTGAGGAGCAGGGAAGAAACCGTAGAATGAAGGTTTAGGGGGATTTTAGAAGGGGAAAGTGTTTTTGCTTGGAGAGGAAGAAGAGGTTTTGTCCGGTAAATACATGTGGATTGGTGGGGGTATTTTTGTCCATTTCCGTGGAGATTGTAGAATGGTCCAGAACACTTGTTAGCTGTTACCTAGATGACATTTCCGATCACCGAACTTTTGACCTTTTACGTTTTAGTCACTGAACCTTCTGTGTTGGTAAACTTAGTCATTGAACTCGTACTTCCTTTTAACAACAAAGGAACTAGAATGCCAAGTATACCTCCAAATTTTGGTAACTTTGGAATCCCTTATGGGAGATGGTCTTAACGTTCGAAGAAAAATGCCCCTACCAAAAGTGTTTCATGTGGAAAACGCTTATACGAACAATATTCAACATATACGAGAGCGTGCATTTAGTGATTGTACAAGCAATTTAAGATTTACATAATTGATAGCTCAACCTGGATTTTTCACAGGTTGGACATTCATACGTGATCATCATTTTTCTCAACCCGTAACCATCCGAACATATATACAGCAGAATGAAAAATCGGAATGCAGCAAAGAAGCGCCAAGGATTAACCGATCAATACAGAAGTTTGATACATTTAACCACACCAATACAAGTACTAGCAAGCAAGCTAGGTGTGCCTAACTTCATGTAGTACTCCACATAAGCTTACATATATGTAAAGGTAATCATGAGATCTTAGATGTCCAACCTTAATGATGATGTTCATGATTATGATTATTATTACGAGTGTCTCCATCATTAATTACCAATATTACCATTACCGTAACCATAACCACCATCCCCTCCAAGCTTACGGCTTAATTGGCTCGTGCCCTTACTTTTAGGGACGGTTTCGTCAGCGTAACTGCCTCCTAGGTCACCGCCGCCGTCGGGGGCCGCCATCGCCTCATCATTACCAGCGGCAGCAAGGCCTTTAGCGGCGGTGGCGGCGGCGGAAGCAGCGTTGGAAGGAATACTTGTACTGTCAGGAAGGCTTTGGACAGCAACGTCGGAATCATCAAGCATTTTAGCGACGGCAATGTTTGTGGCAACGGCCAAGAGAAATAAGACGACCAAGTTGGTCGCGGATGCTCTCCCCATGACGACTAAAGTTGGTCGTTAAATGTTGCTAGAGTGTTTGTTGATGGAATTTGTACTTGTTGATATCAACGTGATCAATATTAAGTCTATATATATAGAGAGAGATTGGGTCGAGCTCTTAGCGTGTAAATTTTTACGTGAATTATTGGGTACGTCAATTTTTCTTCTTGGATTTTCGTTCAACACTCTGTATCACTTTCCTATTTCGTAATGGGTGGTTTAGAAAGCGTTGTATATGCTTTAACTATTGGAGGAAGTTTTGACATCCCTCGTGTCATATATCATGTTCAAACAACAATGTAACTTTCATGTACACTCAGCTTTTGGTAGCTATAACGTTTAGTGTTTGATTCTTACTGCCGGCCAATTAGTATGAATCAATGAGTGTTTGATGAAATTTCACATGCATGATTTTCCATTAGGGTCATTGTTTAAAGTGACACCAAACATTTTCTAATACGTGCATAAATGAGTGGAGCATAGTGTTTTGTTAGAACGGATCCGGAATCGACAATGCAAGAAAGTAAAGAATACAAAGAGATTTCTTGATTTTCAGACAACGACAGATAATCTATGATCTATCTTTTCATTTTCATTGCTGGATTGTAGGGATGACAACAATCCCGATGATGGATTGCGGGTCGGGTTTGAATTGAAACTCGCTTTACTGTTTCGCGATTTCAATTGGGTTCGAGTTTAGCCATATCTAACCCACTCCCACCCGTACCCGCACCAAACCCACAAACGCTTAACAAGTTAACCCTAATTCCTAAATTAATTATGTTGTTTCTCACTCTCTTGTTGTTAGGTTGCTTTTTTTTTATTAGAGATTAACATCGATTCTACTAACTCAAGCTTCAAGTCTTCGATTTTCAAGTTCTCAACGGAAAAAAACGAGGTAAAATTGGTGTTACTCCATTTTTGTCCATAAACTTATCAGTACCCAGTGGATTGAGTTGGATTTGAGATTTCAAAACTCATTGGGATTTTCCGAGCTTTTTTATGGGGATACCCATTAGATTGGGTTTGGATATGACAGAACCCGACTCAACCCAATCATTGTCATCCTATATCATGGTCCTTTTCTATGCAAAAGTGTAGTAAAATAAGATTTTTATTCCTAGTTATAAAAAAAAATTATTAGAACAATCACACTGTTTTTTATGAGATTTTACGTTACATTCCTCACAATTTGATTAGGAATAACTTTTTTTAAATATGATTCATGATCTTAATTCCATTCGAGTAAACTTTTGCCTCTTTTGATTTGTTTTCGAAGTTTGAAGTCCTGATTTTGAAGAAGTTCATCTTGGACCAAAAAATCAAATGCTTGAATCCTAGAACTAAATTCTTTAAACCTTAAATTGTGAGATTAAATACACCCAGAATAATAATCGATGATTTTGATTCATTGAAATATATTCAACGTACTATATGCACCATATTATTGTGCAGAGAATTAGGGCACAAAGTTTATGCACTCGAGACAAAAGTATAGTACCATACCACATATTCGGATGAATTCATGGTATAAACATTACGGTTTAGCATTTCAAATCACCCCTGTCCTCTTTTCATAATATAAATATATAAATATTTAATTAAAAATAATTATATCTGCATAATTCATTTATAGATTAAAAATAACCGACTATACAATCATTGTTTTTAACAACCACAGAGAGATTTCATATTGTAAAAGAAACGCAAAAACATTCGTCGTCTACACTATTAAATAAGTCTTTGTCAATGTATCTCACTAAATTAGCATTAGCAAATTGGTTGCCAAATCGACTTGGAAACTTGTTCTTAATATAACTCAAAGCTGAAAATGCTCTTTTTTTTTTTACATTTGCAGTTGTAATTCGTAGAATCAAAACTAGTGGAATTGTCGATGTCGCTAGACAATTTCAGAGTTGTTGGGAAAAAGTCGAATAGGCATAAGGAGAAAAGAGATCCGATTAGATCTTTATTGCAATTAGAATTCGTTTATAGTCTAATAAATTAATAATTTTATGTCAATTTATGAATAAGTAATGAGTTGTGCTGTAGTGACAAAAATACTCTAATACTACGTACCTATAGACATTGTTTTGCATCACCAATATGGATATATACGACAGATATTTTTGTTCCTCCGAAATTTACCCCTGTCCCAGGACAAGGCGCAATGGGCCTCCCGAGGTTGGGGTACCCGACGTCGGTGGCTACTGAGAAAAAGTAGTGGAGTGCTCGCCGGACTGAGATTCTCCCCTGTGATTGATCTGCCGGAGAGATTGACTGACAAATATACATCTAAATTTTGGAACTTTGGAATTCCTTATTGAAGATGGTCTTAGTGTTCAAAGAAAAATGCTCCCGCCAAAAGCGTTTCAGGTGAAAACAATTACACAAACAATGTCCAATATATACGAGAAAGCGTAAATGAGGGATTGTACAAGCGACTTAAGATCTATATCAAAAGCTCAAGCTGGATTTTTTCATAGGTTGGGCATCCATACGTGATCATGATTTTCTCAAAGCATAACCAGTCAGATAGATCGATAAAAATAAAAAAGATACGTAATCATGTAGATATAAATATAATTACGTTGAATAACCACTACAATCTTGAGAAATGATACAAACATCAATAAGGAAAATCAAAATGAAAAACCATACACAACAAAGAAGCGCCAACGATTAACCGATCAATACAGAAAATTATTTATTTAACCACGCCAATACAAGTACTTAGCAAGCTAGTTGTGCCTAACTTCATGTACTAGTACTACACAAATAGCTTACATATATAATAAGGTAATCATAAGATCTGAGATGTTCAACCTTAATGATGTTCATGATGATGATTATTAGGAGTGTCTTGCTAGTTGCTACGTTCTCCATCATTAATTACCAATATTACCACCATTACTATCATTTTGATTACCGGCACTAT
This sequence comes from Linum trigynum, assembly GCA_964030455.1. Lineage (NCBI taxonomy): Eukaryota > Viridiplantae > Streptophyta > Magnoliopsida > Malpighiales > Linaceae > Linum > Linum trigynum. Next base: position 55,469,409 of record OZ034817.1, on the reverse strand, counting down.
TACCATGATCATAACCACTATTATTACTGCCAGCATTATAACCACCATTGCTATCATTTTGGCCGTCGCCGATTCCTTGAGTGCCGCCTTCATCCCCTCCAAGCTTACGGCCTAATGGGCTTCTGCCCTTACTTTTAGTGACGCCTTCGACACGGTAACCCCCACCTTGGTCACCGCCGCCTTCGGGGGCTTCCGTCGCCTCATCGGCGGCGGCGGAAGCAACGTCAGGAAGGGTTTGGACGGCAACGTCGTGACCAGAAAGCCTTTTAGCGACGGCGGGAAGCAAGGTCATGTTAGTAGCAACGACCAAGAGAGATAGGACGACGGCGACGACCAAGTTGGTCGCGAATACTCTCGCCATGACGAGCTGCTCGTCAAATTTTGCTAGTGTTTATTGACGGAATTGGTACTGGTTTATGATCAACATTTAAGTCTATATATAGAGAGATATTGGATCGAATTTGCAGCAGAAAATACACTAATCAAATCAATTTAAATCGATCGTGATTTAGAGAGTCGTTGTGTTATGCTTAACTAATGGAGGAAGTTTTTGTCATGTCTCATGTCGAAACAACAATGTAATTTTCATGCACACTCAGCTTTTGCTGGCTGTAACGTCTAGTGTTGATTATTTTCTATGCAGCTTTATCTCACTGGTGAAACACTTTGCAGCGTTCATCTTTTGTCCTGCCAAAAGCTGTAATTTTGTCCCTCAATAACAGGAAACGCCCCATTTCAGTTATTGAGCAGGAGCCAATTCAATTCACAGCGCTAAAGCTGCAAAAGAGAGAGAATAAAACTCCTTCAAAAGAAGCAGAGATGAACAGCTGCACAAACTTGGCACAGCTTTGTCACATTCAAAGTGTGACGGGAAAGGGTAAGCATCGCGCAGCAGGGCTCATTGATACGCAGGAAAAATCGAGACAAAAGGGTTCAGTACTATCCAAGCTAACAGAGACTCGGCCTAATTAAACATAACCAAGAAGCTTTGAAAGATTGCTGAGGCTGCCCTGGCCGAACAACAACACATTCAACTGACACAGATCTGCATCTTGATCGCCAACACGAGCACAGCTGAGACGTTGTCGGTTTTGTGTTCTCTCCAAGTGGTCGAGTCCAGCTGGGCTACTAGCTACCTTCTAATTCAGGTTTCACAAATGCAGCAATGGCATGTTGTGGAACGGGACTGTTCGAGATGAGTTACATGCGTAACGAAAGGAATCCTTTTACTTGCTCAGACGCAAGAGAGTAGATAAAAGTTTTTCTGGGATTCCTTTCACCCAGCAGAAAAAGCAAACAAGATCGTGGCTGATCATGTTGTCAAAAATTTCCTAGCTGAATTCAAGTGATGGGAAAAGACATATGTGCTCCATAGATTCATTTAAGTACATCAATAAATGATGCTTTGGCTTCCAATTTGAGAGGCCAGTTTGTGGCACATTATTGACACCGAGACCGTCATCTCAAATGTAAGCATTATCAGAAAGCAGTTACATTTGCAGAACTTTTAACGAAGTTGACATTCAGAAATTGATGCTACAAGTCCAGGACCAGCAGAAAAAAGGATGAACAACATGACATTCAAGTAGTTTCAAACCAATATCATGAACATTCAGAACCAAACCTTACGTTTACATTGGCTTCATACCAGCACGAGTACAACATACTTATAGAGTCTAAGTAGTGTCGTCGTTCGTTTTGATTATATAGACAAAGTAAGCATCCGGGTCTCAGTAGGCACTTACTTTGGCTCTTTAGGAAAATGCAGCTTGATCAGTGCAGGAAGTTCGGCTAGTTCAACCTGAGACCGCCCAAGAAGGATTCTTTTCAGCTTTTCATCACAATTGACCACGTTCTTGTTGTTGGAATCCTGGTAAACAGGGCGGGAAGGAATCAGCACAAACTCAGAGGCCAACAAATAGCTCAAGAAAAACCATGTCAAGAGAAGACACCAAAAAGCTAGTAAAGATGGCACAAACCTGGAGATTGTGGGCTTTGATGTAGGACCAGACACGCGTGAAGCATCCCAGGCGAGAAATTTGAGATTGACCCACAAAGTCTCGCAGAGTCGAAGGAAGGTTCACTAGATCAATCAAATTAGCAATCTTCTTGGGGTTGTCTGCAAAAGCCTTCTTCACTCGCTGCGGCAGCATCGTAGCTCAAGCTCTCGTCTTTGATTTCCTTCTGCAAATCGGAGTGAAAGAAAACCATAAAAGCCATACTAAAACTTGAACAAAAAAGAAGTGCTATCCCGTCCCAGAGAAAAGTTGCAAAGTAAAGAACGTTTATTTTGACCGAGAAAAAGCTCACAGGGGAATTCTGTCAAACACCTTGCGTGCTTGAAGATCACTGAGTCTTGGTAGCGCTCGTGGGATTTCAGAATGTTATTGTCTCTTCGCTTCTGATGCTATTGTTCGCTGCCTTAATTAGGTCAAACTCAAAACTCAATTCATGGTTTTTAGGATTTACGATCAGTCGCAGAACTTGCTTATTTGTATGAATATTTAATAAGTTAAACATGAACCATAAAATCCATTGTCGTCCAGCGGTTAGGATATCTGGCTTTCACCCAGGAGACCCGGGTTCGATTCCCGGCAATGGAACCTTTTTTGTTTACTGAAAGAGTGGGTTTGTCGAGGGAAAAATTGATGGGGCGTGATACAATAACAACACTCTATTTGTTGTTACAGTAACAACCTGATTCATTAAGAGCAAAACTGTAAACTTACAATAAAAATACTGAACTTCTATTTAACGCCCTAAAAATTTGAAATTATCGCCCTAAACTGACTGCACGGACAAGTTTACTGAAAGAGTGGGTTTGTCGAGGGAAAAATTGATGGGACGTGATACAATAACAACACTCTATTTGTTGTTACAGTAACAACCTGATTCATTAAGAGCAAAACTGTAAACTTACAATAAAAATACTGAACTTCTATTTAACGCCCTAAAAATTTGAAATTATCGCCCTAAACTGACTGCACGGACAAATTTGCCCCTGAACCCTTCCTCTTCATTCTTCCCCATCGTCGATACATCTGCTTCCCCATCTTTCCACCAGCCGTCGACTACCGCCGCCGCCCTCCGCTCCGGCGAAACACAATCGCCATCACCTCTGCACTGCCGCCCTGAACGAAATTGACCCTTTCCCTTCATTCTACCCCATCATCGATCCATCCCCTTCCCCTTCTTTCCGCCAGAAATCGACTACCGCCGCCGCCAACTGCTCTGTCGAAACTCAACCGCCACCAACTCACCTTTGCTGCGTTACATATCTCGGCCCGTCACCTCTGATCCGCCGCTGCAAGAAGCAAATCGGTCGCTACCGCCTTCCACCCAACTCCCTCTGCCGCTGTCTAGAGAAGGAACGAAGAAGAACAAGCAAACCGAACCATTGTGTATTGGTTGCGGGTCGTACTTGGCTGCGGGTGGTTGTGGATTGGAATGTAAAGCGAAGCAAAACCCTGTAGTAACAGAGGTGTGTGAAGGCGGCAGCGGGTGGGATAGAACCAGAGTTGGCCGGCTGCATTAGAGGCGAGGCGAGATTCTTTCTTCTCTTCTACGTCATCGATCGGCGCAGCAGAAGGCATGCGGTGGCGACGGGCAAAGAATCCTTGGGCGAATGGCTGCGATAGGCGAAGAATCCCTAGGGCGAACTGTGGCGACGGGCGACGAATTGCTAGGGCGAAATTTGGTTAAGGGTTGAGAATAAATTGGGGGCAAAATCGTCAATTGGGTAATTTTAGGGCGACAAATTTAAAAAGTTAGGACGTTAATTAGTAGCTCCCAAAAAATAACAATTAATCAGATCCCAAAATCCAATTCCCCTCCGCTCTGTTCTCCTTCTCCACGCTGGCGTTCTCCTCCGAGTCCGACTGCAGTCTATGAGATTCCCAAATTCCAACTCTCCTCCGGCGGAGAAACCCTACTCCGGCGCCTGCGAATATCAAGTACACAGGGGTTGGATCTCCTTGCACCGACCAAAATAATTCCGCCATTCTTTCTCCGTCCAGAGCTTCACGACAACCAGCGACAGCAGCAACGGCCACAAAGAGAAGAGATAGATGGAGTTCGCGACGGTAGCGGCAGACGGAAGTGACGGTGGCGGAAGAACGGAGAAGGCGGGAGAGTGGTAAGTGGCAGGGGAAGTGACAGATGTTCTCGATCGCGATCTGGAACCCGTAGAAGGCTCTGGCCTCGGCGACTTGCACTTCCTTCATGAACCGGCCGATTTTGTGGAGCCGCTCCGATTGCTGCATTTGCCAGAACGCGAGGAGCTTCCCTTCGAAGAAGAGCTCGTCGGCGGTCAGCATCTTGGCGTGCCCCGCCGCCGCCGCCGGCCCGGTGTTGGAGAGGAACTCGAATTGGAGATCCGCAGCGGTTCGAATCGGCGATGGGGATAGGGGAGGTTTCTGGTTTTGGATTTCGCGGGGGCGGTGGTTGGGGCTGATGGAGATGAAGTTGTTCTCGTCGAGGAATTCGGAGGAGAATGAGATTCTAGGGCTTGATGTCGGTTGATCCATGGTGGTGGATTTATTGACTGCTGGTTGAACTGTTTCCATAGAAACCATTTCAGTTTTGTTTTTTACTTCGTGAGAAATAATTTGATGGAGGAAGAAGAAGGGAGGAACGAAGGAAGGAAGGGAAACTGAGAAGTGGGGTTTGGTGGTGAATGGGGGTTTGGGGCCAGGAGCGGCTCTTCTGGGATGGGCAACATATTTGAGGGATTTTTTAGGGTTTTGGAGATGGGGAAGAAGGGGGGATTCGAAATTTGATTGTTGGATTTGGGGATTTTTTGGTCACTGGTACTGTTACTATTAGCAATTTGAGTGTTTATCTCTTAATTGATTTGGAATATAATTGAAATTTGATGTTTTAAGCACATCAGAAACTTTTTTATACAAACCACGAACACGATAAAACAAATAAAAAAAACACTCCTGAAATCTCATAATGCAAACTACAAACACGATAAAGCAAACTACAAAAACAAACCAGTAACATCCTAATGCAGACCAAAAATCTATTAAAGCAAACCAAAAACCTCATAAAGCAAACCACAGAATTTTCAAAAACACACCAGAAACCTTATAATCCAAACCACAAACACGATAAAGCAAACCACACAAACAAACCATAAACATCCTAATGCAGACAAAAAATCTATTAAAACAAACTAGAAACCTCACAAAGCAAACCACAGAATTTTCAAAAACACACCAGAAACCTCATAATGCAAACCACAAACACGTTAAAGCAAACCATAAAAAAGCAAACCATAAACGTTCTAATGCAAACCACAAATATATTAAAACAAATCAGAAACCTCACAATGCAAACCACAAAGTTTTTAAAAGCAAACCAGAAACTTCTCAATGCAAACCACAAATACGATAAAGCAAACCAGGAACTTCGTAATGCAAACCACAAACGCGATAAAGCAAACCACAAAAGGCATACAAAAATGTGAGAAACCAAACCATAAATCTCACAATGTAGACCATACATCCGGTGGTCGTTGACCGGTCAACGATGACCGTTGACCAAACTCCGATGACCGTCAGTGACCGGATTCCGGCGCCGATAAGCATATTCCGGCCCCGGTGACTAGATTCCGATGCCGGTAAGCATATTCCGACGCCGGTAAGCATATTCCGGCGACGGTGAGCGTATTCCGATGACAAGATAGCATATTCCGGCGACAAAAAAGCATATTCCGGTGACCGGCGACTAGATTCCGGCGACCGGTGACCGAATTCCGACGACCAAATTTTTGGGCAGAAAATAAAAAAATATTTTTTTATTTTTATTTTTTTATTATTTAAACAGATTTTTCATAATGACAATTATACCCCTGCTTTGATTTTACACTAGGTCAACTAATCTAATAAAAAGTCATCACAATCCTAGCTTCCTATTGGTTGGAGACTAGTGTTGTTATACTAACCGGTACCTGGGATCGAACTGTCACTATAATATAGTTTTTTAATTCAGAGGTCGCTTTTTTGTTGGATTTTAGAAAATGAAGGATTTAGGTAAAATTTTGGATGTTTATGGATGTGGGATTTTCTTACTTTGGATTTTTAAAAAGTGCATGTTTGCTTGTTGGATTTCATATTGGATTTGTGTCAATGTGATTTATCAATTATGGGTTGAATTTACATTTGTATCATTAATGATTTGTGTTCTTAATGTTCAATATAGGAAATATTGAAAAGATATGAGGATAGACCTGTCATTTACAATCATCGATTTTAGTCTCCCACAAAATTCCAACTAAATATGTGGGATTTTATAATCCGTGGACCTCACGGATTTTGACCTCAAAATAATCTCACATATATGGGGCCCACACACCATAATGTAACACCACTTTAACACCAAACATGGACTTTGTGCATAATCCCATGAATGTGGGATTTTGATCCAAAATCCATGATGAAAATCCTACAAGCAAACGAACTCTTAGTTCTTACTTCCTACCTACTACTAATGGTCACAATTTTTACAATCCTCTTGCTAAAACACAATCAATCCATCTTCCTTATTATTCCGTACTCAAACATCTTTAAAAAATCGAGCAAGCTAGAACTTCGTAGAGCGCCACATTTCCAAGACTGTAATTCTGTAACGATGAATCATGATAAAGCGGTAGGATGGGGCAAGTCAGAAGCAATACTCATGCCTCGCTCTGCGCTATTGTTGGTCGGGTTACGCGCGAGTCAGATCAGAAGTTGGCATCCCTACCACTGTCCACCAACCTTTTATTACATGGTTGAACCACTATTTCATCATAAAGTACCTTATCGCTCATTCTTATCATACAATCTCGAGCACGGTTTTACCACCCCTTAGACCTTTTAGAGAATTTTCCCAAATCTAACTTTGATTGGAATATTATTATGCGATAAAAGTATCAACAACAACATGGGACTCAAAACATAGGCAAAAGTATCTAATTTACCACCCTCACACGGGTGAATTGCAAGTTTGGTCACTCATATTACCTATTTACTACACGTTAGCCATCCGAATCACTTTCCTTTCAATTTGACCATTGATACTACACATTTATGTCATTCTTGGTCACTCGCCGTCTATTTCCGTTAACTCCGTCCTAGATGGCGGTCAACATTTATGTTTGACAGTTAAAAAGCTGATGTGTCAGTAAAAAATAAATAAAACATAAACAATAATTATTTTTATTTCCAGATCATACTAAAATTTAATAAAAATATATTTAAATAAAAAATTAATTTCATAAAAGTCCACTATCTCTCTTTCTCCCCTCACGAAAAACCCCCAACCCTTCTTCCCAAGGCAATCCGCCGCTCTAAAATCTCCGATGGAAATGCAGCGAACGAAGCAGAAGAAACCCACAACTCTCCTCCTCCCCTGCGCTCTCTCTTCTCCGACGAACAAACCCACAGACCTAGCAACTTTAGCCTCCGACAAGCTCCTCCCATACGCTCTCTCCTCCGCCGCTTCCCTTACTGCCACCGCGATCTCCTCTTCGTCGATCAGTCGCAAGCAATCCGACGCCTTCAATCTCCAGCCATCGCTCGCCGCCTGGTGAGCAACCGGAGAAGATCCGCCGCTCGATTTGTGATTCAGGAGTGAAGACAGGCGCTAGGGGAGGAGCACATTTTATAATGAAATCCTTTTCCCTAGAGAGACCCAAAAAATTTTTGACCCTGCAACTCCAATTGATTCAACATCAGGAGAGAAGCCGCCATGACCTCAAGTAATTCGGCGCCAACCACGGCGGCGGATTGCTGAGAGAATGGCAGCGGCAACTGCTGTTGATGAAGAGACCGTGATGCTCCCCGACGATCTAGAAGTAGCAATCGTCGGAAGCAGGGTCAAGAGATCGTCGCCTCTACTTCCCCGTTGGTGGAACGCATGACCAGAACAGAAATAAGAAAGAGGAAGAGGAAGAAACAGAGGAGATGGCGGCGAAGTGCGAGCGCCGACGGAAAGGGGAAGGCCATGCCGGTAGGCTGTCTTTTCTTTGGAGGTCACTCGCTTTATTAATATGTATATTAGTTACTAGCTTTCTTCCCGGCCGATGGCCGGGGCAACTTTTATTTTTATCATAAATTAATTTAAATTTTTTTAATGTAATTATTTTAATTATAAATTTGTGTTTCTAGTATGAAAATCACTTTAAATTCATCAAATTATTTTTCCAATATCAATTTCATCATAAAGTGAAAAGATAAAAAATATTTTAAAATTTAATACTTATGAAAATACTAATATTATAGTAACCTTGTTATTAATATCATCAATTATTTTATAAGAATTGTGATTAATGTAGTAAAATTGAGAAAAGAGATGTTAGAACTAAGGAGCGGCTTATCGTTGGATTCATTCATTTAATCTTGCCAAATATCAATTCGGTTCATTTTGTAATATTTATAATTATAATATTAATACGATTAAGAATGCGACCACAATATGTTCCATCCGGTACAATCTGGTAATTGTCCTGTGTTGTACAATACAGACCAAACCATTGCACATTCACACACACACACACATATATAGTCTAGGCTAGCGTACGTTCTGGAGTACGCTAATCTACCGTACGCTCCATTGAGTTTTGCTATTTAGATAATGAATTAATCGGAGTTTGGGACATGATGCTACACCTTAACTTATAATGGTTGACCCCAATTCTTAATTGTCTAACCCAAATCATGAGGTTCGTTTAATCTTAAAATGAAAATTATTGATAATTTTCGACGAATCAAATTCATTGATTTCAAAAGTTTTTATTTTACATGCACTTAGAATGTATAACATTTCTGCATTAAAAAATTGATGTATATTGTAGATAAGTAAATACTAATGTAAGAGTATATTAAACATCAGGGTATAAAGAATTGGTTAAAAAAATTTCAAACGTCAAAAACTAATTAAAATCCACACATTTCCTAAAACTCTGTATTTGAACGTAGCCAAATAACTAACGAAAAACCTTTCCGTTTTTATGCCTAATTTAATAAATTTAAACATGAAACCGCAGCAAGAAAACACGGAGAATAAAAAAAAAAAGCAAAAAGAAAACTTAATTCCGAAAATTGCGGGGAGGGCTACGAAGCTTACGTGGATGGTGTCTTTTTCTTAAACTGCTTTAATATATTTTAAGATTGTTTTTATGAAAATAAAATATGTGTTAGATTTTATGACATGGAAATGATAAATAATTACTTTTATTAGTTTTAGCTGATACATAAGCTTTTTAACGGTCAAATATAACTGTTGACCGCCACCTAGGACAGAATTAACGGAACTAGACAATGAGTGAACAAGGATGACATAAATATGTAATATCAATGGCCAAATTGAAAGGAAAGTGATTCGAGTGGCTATAGGTAATATGAGTGACCAAATTTGCATTTCACCCCCTCACACTGTAAAGTGTAAACAGCATAATTCTGCCGGACTATCCATTTGCCGGATTTCATCGCCCCATTATTCCTCTCCTTCCACCGGCCACCACCAACCGCCATTTTCATTTTCATACCCAGCTGCTTCTTCCTTCTCGTTATCATCGCCGCCTCCCCTCGCCGCCTACCCATGAAAGATATACAACCCCGGCAGCTGCAGGCATCCGATTCCCGCCGCCTTCGTCATTCTTTTCCATAAGCAATGTCCAAATGGCGACCGACTCTGTTTTTACTTCATATATATAAAACAGAGCCGTTCCACCACCACATTTTCTCCCATCAAAATCATATAATTGGCATCAAATTCTTTCGCGTTTTCCATCCGAATTGGATGTTATGGCGCCTCAGCTGTTCTCCTGCTTCGTCTGTAAACCGCAGATTGTCAGCAACGATGCCGATTCCGATGAAATAAAGCGCCGGCACAGATCCAAACCCTTCGTCACTCCCCGGAATAGCGCCGGCGGCGGCGGAAGGAAACGAGGGGAGGGGAAACTAGAAGGGGGTGGGAACCACAGGAAATCCAACAGCTTGTCCAGCTACCCTGGCGGAGGCGCCGGAGGAGGGAGACACTCTGGCCCGAAGCAGAGGGCGGTCGCCAGAGCTGTTATAGAGGAGGAGAGTTACATTGGTTCTCCCGAGGAGTGGATGAATCAGAGCGGCGGCGGCGGCGGCGGCGGAGGAAGGCCGAATTTCGTCGGGGCGAGGAAATCGGCGAATGGGAGGATTGAGGAAGTGGAGGAGAGCTTCGCGGCAGAAGACGATTGGAATTACAGAGGACGAGGAGGGAATAACAAGAAGAGGCCTCAGGGGAAGAAATCGCAGGCGCGGCAGCCGGACGAGGAGACGGAGAGCTTCCCGGCGGGTGGGTTGGAAGCTTCGTCTTTCAGCCGGAACTGGGAAAAGAGCCAGGCGTCGGTTAGTTTATCGGAGTGGGCGATTGTCTGCCGGCCCAGCGCCGATCAATAAACCAAACCACTCTGCTCCATGGCTACGTAACGTAGATTTGGGTTACTCCGGCCGGCGAAACTCGATCGGCGATGGCTGACAATCAGAATTTTTAATTTGTTACAACTTTATAACAACGATTCCTTATGTATGTTCAGTTACTGATCTCCAACATGTACGCTTGCAAATCTTTCTCTTAAAATCTTTTTTTGTTTCATTCTTTTGAGTGACATTTTCAGTGTTCTAGCCGTTGGGTTATTCACAGGTTAAACAAAAGATCTTTTTTTTTACTGCTGAAATTAACCTCGTACGCATTCTTTCGTTCCAGCTTTCTTTTTGACTGCTGAAAATGAAATTCTCGAATAAATTGTACAACGAATATTCAACGAGTTCGATAGGTACATTATTGTAAGACATTAATAACATTATGGAACTAACAAAACTGTGAAATGCATCCCAACTCAAAGATAGACAAACTACTAAGGGTACTTGCATTACATCGAATCAAAGCATAAATACAGCTCAAACTAGCACGGGGCGTGCTCCTACGATATGTAGGACACTACACAATGAATCTCTCGGAAAACTCTTAAAAATCTCGATTCTAGTTGAGAATCATACCTGCTGCTATGATCCCCGGGATCGATCCCCTCTTAGTCGTAAGGGTTTTTGAAGTTCTTCAAGAGATCGGGGATGTCATACCCGAGCATGTCATCGACAGCTTGGATCATTTTCGGCTTCAACTTTTCGAACTTGTCGATGTTGTAACCACTTAACACCTCCTTGAACTGCTCTACATTTGGGAAATCACCTGGAGGTAAGTGAAACTCCCTTTGAACCTGGCAAAACAATGAAAACGTCGTCTAGTGAGATTGTAGTGCAAGAAAAATAGCAATGAAAGTGTCCAAGGAAGAGGGAGAGGGGAGGGAAAAGAGAGAGACCTTTCCAAATTCGTCTGCCAAATTATCGATTAGTCTTTGTTGAGCCTTTGCTTTACCCATCATGGATGGCATCTCCTTTTTAAGGTGGCTGATAATGTAAGCATGTATCTTTGCAGCCCTAGCACGCTTCACAAATTCATTGATCTGTCATAGGCAACCATAATTAGTCACTTCCTTAAACCTAAGCTCCAACTAAGTGGTTGTTTCAATACCAGAAAACTATCTTCTATCTCGTAAATGAATTGCAGGGTTGTAATGGTTGGTATGTTTGTGAGGTATATGTGACATTTTTCAGATACTCGATAAAGGTCAAGGAAATAAGCATGTAGTTTGAACAGAGATTAATAAATACTCCTGCACCAGGTCATGCTATGGAAACTTCTAAATGGAGGGAAGGAACTCACTCTGCGATCACAAGCCTTCTTAGGTATATCTTTTAGATCAGAGAGGAGGTCAGACTGTTCTTTCTCAAAAAGCTCCTTACCAAGTGGCCCAACAGCATCTTCACTAACTGGTTTGTCGTTGAATGAGCTGCCAATCAATGAGAAGCATCAACAGTTGGTCATAAAAACAGCACATAATCAGTAACAAGATAGCAGTACATAGTCCTGAAAAAGACTAAAGCAGGTAATACATCATGATGATAACCTATATAAGAGCATAACATTAGCAAGAAAGAAAGCTTTTGTATGTCAAGAAATGATCATGCAGCTGCGTAAACAACATGGAATGTGTTCATTTTGGAATATGGATTTTCCTATTGGAACCTAGATACAGGCTATAGAAATTATGGAGAAATAATCAGCACTCCCAATATTATGAGATTGACCAAACCTTTTCAAATGAAAGGACATTAGGTTTTTTATCAGCTATAGACTAGTCTACAATTCTCCACACTGAAGGCAATATATGTTGACAAGAATCAAGAAACTTAACTATGACATAAAACAAGTATTTGTGGTGTGCAGCTAACATGAAAGTTTGCAACTTGACATCAAATTATAACTGGTAAAATATATTACTACTAGAAACACATACCCTATATAGACACGCATAACTTCAGGAGTATTGAGGACTTTCCCCAATGACCACATCAAGGCTCCATAAACTCTCATTAGCTGCATTCAGATAACAACCAAGCAAATAAACCACTGCACAGCCAATCCATCATACAAGTTACTTGGAAGTGTAATTACTTGTTGCGTATCAACTTGGTCTGCCTTGTTCAGAACCACCCTAATCTTGTCATCATGCCCACGTAGAGATGAAATGACACGCTTGAACTCATCGCTAACATCAAGTTTGTGAGGGTCGAAGAGAAGCAGAATAAGGTCACACTTTGCAGCAAACCATGACGTCACGCCCGTGAAATCATAAGCCCGGTGGATTCGTTGCTTTTCTCCAGATAGCACTCCAGGTGAGTCTACAAATGTGATTTGCTCCAGCAGCTTCACCAAAACAAAAACTCTCACACACTAAAAGGTGACATGAAGATAGCATTATAATATAGTGAGTGACTTACAGGATGCGGCATTTGAGAACATTCAAATTTTGACAGAAATGCAGTTCCAAAAGTTGTTAGTCCACTGAATGGCATGTCTGCCTGAACTGCCACAGTATTACCTGGAATACTTCTCTCATCTGGTCCAGACTGCATAAGAAGCCACCGGCGAAAACATAGCATTTCCACAGTTAGGGTATCATATCGAATGTCAATTTAGAAACAAGAATGCCAAACAAAAGAAAATTGTTTGGAATCTCATAGTTTAGTGCCAAAAGCAGATCTAGAAGACCGTACAATTCTATAAATACACCACTGAAGCATTAAACAAGAAAAGGTAGTTAAAAATTTATCAACACCTGTAAGAATCAAAACTGGGAAGTTTGGTTCCTAATAGTATAATATTGTGAGCTTTCTATGAAAACACGAATCTAAAGCAGAGTGCCTTCTGAACAACTGAAACATGTAATAAAGTTCTAAACGCCTAAAGAAAAAGTTTTATTGGGAGCTTCTCTGAAACATATAGTTAGGAAGCACAGCAAGAAAACAAAGGAAAGATCAAACCCACAAAAATGCCGCCTCGTAAGTTCAGAACAAATGTTCATCTTATAAACATTAAGAATCCACCGTCAGCACAAATATTTATTTCACTCGATATAAACTACACATGATACCATCGAATGGAGGGAGCTCCTAAAGAAGAAGGAAACTCTTACGGAAACAGGTATTTGCACTCAAGATTGGAATTTTTTGAGTCAATAAGAAAATGACTTACTAAAGACGAGCTATTCATTCACGTGGCTAGGTAGACTACATGCACAAAGTCAAATTTGACAAAGAATAGACATAAAAGGGCTCCCTCAGTACCATAACAACCACAAATCTGTCTGTGGTAGGTTCGGGTCCAATATGAGCTCCTGCCATTTAGAGGAAATGATATTTAGTAGAAGGAAAATGAAGCCTTCCAGGCTTTTATAAGCGCACCAAAGCAAAGCAGACTCACCAGGATAGCTACTTTTAAGTAGATGTTTTATGAATGTAGTTTTCCCTGTGGAGTACTGGCCCAACAGCATAACCATGGGTTTGGCATCAAAATCACTATTTGTCTGCAATAAACAGCAAAACAAGATATCCTGAACATAAGTTAAGCAGATTCAAAGTGCAAAATGCCCACGGCTCATAACAAGCATATCCATAATCAACATTATGCAAAACTACCAAGGAACATTAATACTGACCAATAGTGGAGATACAAAGTCATTAAAGCGGTAAGTAACTTCCAATGGCTTCAGCTTTTGAAGATACAGCTTCTTCAAACCATCAACTATGGATGTCACAGAGGATAGTGGGACCTGTGCATCGAATGAAATTCAAGTAGACAGGAAATTGAAGGAATCAGAGAATGTTGTTACATTTATCTATTGAAGAAAACAAGAAAAAGGCAATTATAGCATGCATATGAACCAAAAACATGCAACATAGAGAAGACACATAAATAGAGCTGGAAGATGATCGCACGAATCATGAATGAAATAGAGCTGAAAGAGGATTGCATGAACCATGAATGTGGAGCCAGAACATTTGAAATCCTTATATCCCCTTCAAATGGATTCCTAGGAAAAGGTAACAAAGTGTGAGCAGCACCCCTCCCTAAACCACTTTTAACACAGTTCGAGGTCCAACTAATATTAAGGAATGGGGATTATACAACCTCAACACTAGTGAGAAAATTCAACGTTCCTGGGAATCCTCACATACAAATAGAAATGCACAACTGTATCTCAACACATAGAACCTTGAGGATGGTTTTGCATCTTAACCTGCTGCTACCACTTGACACTGCTATAGACATAAGCTCTACACGGGAGGGCTAAGCACCTGAGCAACAGAAAGCAAGCACAGGATTTCTCCTATATGCAGTGGATAAAGTAATGTTCAGCACTAGCTAGCTCACTATACTGCAACGAACTATAGCATCACTATCACACCAAAAGAACAATCCAACAAAACAAACCTTCTTTACAGATTTCGAAGAAGAAAACCAACGTCCCGAAGGTGAGGTTTCAACCGGAGGAATACCTGCATTTTCACGAATCAATGAATGTCGGCATACAAGGATAAACCAAAGTACAAATATGCATCACTGCCAAATGTTCTTACCATTAGCATCAAAATCAGCTGATCTGGAGGTCGGCCTCCTTTTCTTCTGCGAAGAAAAATTTCTAAATCTTAAAAAAATATCCACTACAAAGAGCAACACACAACAGTGACAGAGAACTTACAGCTAAAAGTTCTGCTAAACCTTCCATCATGGGAGGAGGCACATTTTCAAAATCAACTGCGATTCCAAGCAAAGATTAGTCACAATCATCAGAACTAGACAGAAGCAAGCTCAGTACAGCCTAATAAGTTTGACAATTTTACCATCGCTGTGCAGGATTTCACTTGATATCTCCTTCCCAGATTGTGCCAGGGAAACTAACTAAATAACCAAAGCGAGTTACAAATCAGGAAACGATTATCAACCAAAAGACAGATGGAGAGAGAAGTCCAATAATGTAAAACCTGCATAGCGATGATGAACTCCTTAAATCCAAGGTATCCTTGCCTCTTCGTGTCCGCCATAGCCCACACCTTCAGAGCAACAAACACAAATTATCACCATGACACTAGGAACTAACTAACCTCAAGCGACTAAACCAAAGCTACAACAGACGCATACCTGTTTAAGATCGGGACGAGGCAAATTCGACATGCCGAAGAATTTAATAGCGTCGTTGCCAGTAATTCTACCGTCGCCATCTAACCAACCAACACACCACAACAAAAGAGAATCGCCATTTCATTTCTCCGGCAAAGAGCAAATCAATCTAAAGCAACGGTGACGGAACAGGTAGAGAAAGACTAGCAGGCGGGGTATCACCTGAATCGGCGTAGTTGAACCAATCGTTGAAGATCTTCTGGAACTCTTTGTTGCAGGAACCGATTGGAGAAGGAGATATCTCCATGGCGCCCCTCCTCGCCGGAAGATCGGACGGAGCAGCTGATATCCGCGGGCCACGGCGATTGATTTGTAAAGAAGGGCGGTTTGGTTTTGAAAATTTGTAGGGGGTGTTTTAAACGTATAGGTGCGAGAAAGGGAATTTTGAACGCGAAGGTGGGCAGATCACTTTCTTTTCGTTTGTTTTAATGTTTTCTGTTTATTTTCCGTTAATATCCTTGGGAAAATGGATTAAACAATAAAAACGACTTCTTTCCGCCAACGTAAGTGCCCCCGGCCCCGGAGAGTTCGGATTGCAAGCAAGCAGCTAGCAAGCGGCGTCGTTTGACATTCATCCTATGATCCTATCTAGGGGTGGAAGTTTGGTTTGCGGGTTGCGGGTAACCCGCAAACCACACCAAACCACACACTTTGTGGATACCCATATCCAAAAATTTGTGGATAGTGGGTTGGGTGTGGGTAGCAAAATATTGATTTTTGTGGTTAGTGGTTAACCATTACCCACAGTGGTTTACCCACAAAACCCACATCAACCACATTATATATTACTTTGTGAAACTTGGAAGACTAAGAATTAAGGTAGCTACTAAAATCAAATACATACTTATTCTATAAAACAAAATCCAAGTCAATACACAATGTTCGATATAGTAAGATAAATTAATTGATTCGTTAGAAGATGGGAATAATCGATAAAGGTTAGTTCGATGCACAAACTCGTCTCCATTTCTCCACGAACTCACGAACAACATAACATGCAACTAGCTACCAACAATATAAGACTATAATCAAGAGTGGAGAATAATTGATTCATTAAAAGCGGATGCCTCCACTTATCGAGCCACATTTGTGTTTTGTTGTTGTTGCCATCGGAGGAGCCGTGACATGCAACAATGTTTGTCTGGAACTGGTCACTCCTCCTCTCCGTTATCTTCAAATCTCTTTTCAAATTCATCTCTTCTGAATTTATACTAACTAACCTCTTGTATTCGAGATATATAATGTATCTAACACTTTATTAACTTTCTTTTATGTATGTATTTATTTTTGTGTGAGAAGAAACACAACTTCACTAATTAATTACCATATTATTTTATTTAATGATGAAATTTTTGTGGGTACCCACAACCAACCCGCAGCGGATAGTGATTAGCCACTATCCACCGCGGAGCGGGTTGTGGATAGCATAATTCTATATTTGTGGGTGTGGTTACCCGCAAAATATGGGGTAACCACACCCACCCCAATTTCCACCCCCTAATCCTATCTATTATTCTCCGAACTATAACAAATTTCAAGACATTCGTTCCCTCCATTTCATATCATACCCTACAACAAATGAGCTTGTACTTAAACACTTCAACTAAACCATATCTTTCATTTTCACTAGCAGCTTCATCTTCCCAAAGAGTATTCGACAACGTTCACGCCATACTTCACTAACCATCATTGTCCACAAAAATCTCCCTTGTGATCCATTCCCCAATTAAGTCACCCCTTTCGAGTCTTCAATATCTGCTCCTAGTCCTTGACTCCTCGTACATATCTTCATAGTGGTGCCTACAAAAGACAGACCATCTGACGCTCAAGTTAGTAACCATCCAAAACTAAGGAGAGAGTTAACCTCATATTATTCTATATAGTGGAAGAGTACATCATGATCTATGTCACGAGCTCGATTTCACGATCTTAGTATCTACGGTTCTGAGATGTCATGGCCCCAATAATACATGCTAATGGTGACATCAATGTGACCTCGGTATCACGAATTCGTTAACCTTCTTGTAAGTAATCGAGTGTAGGACACTCTTGATGAGATGGTGGAGTTATCCTCTTGAGAAGATGATAGTATTTAGCTCGACGTGGATAAAAAGTTTTATGGTACTTGACCTTAACATCGAGAGTCGCAACGGCTCTTGTTGATATCATGTGTGCACCCTCACCTAGTCCTTTTGTTTGTGATTGTGCTTCTGGCTTGTAAATTGTCTTTTTTTTTCCTTTGACAAAGGCATTATATTTCTTTACGCACCGTCGAATCACACTTCAAAATATACACAACACGAATCTATCAAGTCCTTCCTCCCTCTCTCCCAACTTTGAAAAATATACCTTATGTACCCATCAATGGGATTAATAACATTTACCGCCGGCCGCTGTTCTTAAAGTGAACAATAGTAATTATACATGTGATTTTTTACAATTACTTACAAATCCACATTTCATGGCATATTTTGATCATTTTCAAGACATTTTGTGACAAGTGATTGATCCTATTATACATAGAATCCATCTTAATCAAGTTACAAGAGACAAAAACTCTACACTTTAAGAAATACCGACGGTCTTCCCTAGCAACCAGAGAACAAGAGCGAGCTCAAACCCAAAAATCGAATGCAGGGTCGTCCTGTCGAGGGTGAACCCATAAACTGTGATCCCTGCTCTGTTGTTCTCGAAGTATGACACTGCCACCCACAAGCACCAAAATTTCAGAGATCAACATCAGATGAGAAGTTTACAACTTTAGCAGAAAGATTAACTAATGGATCGTCAATTCTTACCTAATGCTTGTCGCTTCTGGAACGAGAGCGTGCTGTAGGCGTAAGCATGGATGATTTTCGAGTTATCCAACTCGTCCTCCTCGTCCCCTGCCTCGTCGGTCTCTGTTTCGGACTCGGCAGCACCATCAGCCACCATGGCAGCAGTGGGAGTCTCACCTTCCGTCGCATCGAAGCGCTCTAGCGTGGCGCAAACATTCCATTTAGCAGCCAAGCACGTCACAGCCTGTGCCTTGTGGGTGATCTTCGTCGCGCTTCGCAGCAGAATCAGTATACCCGCCACAAGTGTCATCGAACAGAGCTGCACCCTTAAGAAATTCAGAACAAAAAAAAAAATCCCCTTATTCAACCCACTTACTGAACATTTAACGACGCATACATACCGCAAGTTCTCCAGCACCGTAGACATCGACTATGGCGCCGGCCTTAGTGGTGGCGAGCAAGGAGGCGAACTGGCTGCCCGTGACCATAATCAAGGTGCAGAGCATGAAGGAGCGGTACCGGTGGCTGATGATCCTGAGGTGCTTCCTGATCTTGAGATGCTCGTACAGCACGTCGCCCATGTCCGAATCGACCTCGAAGAACTTGGCGAAGTCCTGGAGGCGCAGGATCTGGAGGTGGCAGATCAGGTGGAAGAGGACGCAGACGAGGAAGAATATGGTCGTGCGGTAGAGCCATGAGAGGAGCTCCATTGCGCAAGCGACGGTGTCGCTTAGGAGGACGTCGCCTAGGAATGGGATCTGTGAAGCGCCCGAACCGTACCACCATATCTTGTACGCCGATTCTGCCACGAAACAGGGGAGGACGAAGATCGCCAGCAGCTTCAGTGATCTCTGCACAAGTCAAGTTGGCAGAGTATTGTCCCATACTTTCATTTATTGAAAATCGGAGTCCGGCTATCAGGGCAAATTATAGGGGGAAAACAGAGCAATTGGGCTCTATACAGTAAAATCGTACCGGATGTTATAATGGAAAAATCAAAGATATAGTACGTTGTGCTGAAATCGTATTTTCACCGTGGTTCAATTGTTTTGTGCCACTAAAAACCATCTATCGGTTTAATTTCAGTAGCAGATTTTTCTGATCGGACCACCAGTATAATACGATTTTACAAACACTACTTTCTTGTCAAGCGAAGCGAGTAAGCCTAGTTAATTATTAACATATCATAAAGAACAGAGCAAATTATTGATGTGAAAATAATGAACACCCATTAGTGGACTCAAGTCAAGCAGAAGGAAAGAAGAAGTAGATCAGTAATTCTTGAAGCTCAATACTTGATTCACAGAAGCATCTTATTTTTTGGATCCTCACATTTATGACTCTTTAGCAAATAGAAGGGCCCCAGAAGAGCCAAAACGTTACGATTGCCTGTAATTGACCATGTGGGTCGGAGGTCTGGCTTGATGCCGATCTCCCCACAACGTCTCAGCCACAAATCAATAGTTAGCAAACAAAGAATCCGAGAAATTTAATACGAGCTAAACAATCCGCGACAAAGTTGTTTTTGGCGATACGCGCCCAGAATTTCTAGTATAGACAAACATTTTGTCAAATAGTTAGCACTTAAATCAGTCACCTGATTTACTTGCTTAGGAAGCAGAGGAATGGGGCATTGTAGCAGGAAATCCAGAAAATTGAGAAGCAATCAATCAACCACGACACACAACACAGAATTGAGGAAATTTTGCAAAACCGCAGTGAGTGAATTGGAGATTTGGAAAAAAAACCTTACATCGAGCTTCTTGGTGTATCCTTGCCTGACGGTGTCGCTGTCGTGGCAGAGGCGGTCGAAGAAGAGGAACCGCCGGAGGCCGTACTTGCGGCCGAACCTCGACAGGCAGAGGAAGGAGAGCGAGGCGACGCCGCTGAGCGAGATCTGGACGACTCGATCGAAGGGCCGCTCGTGCGTGCTGTCGCAGGAGGAGCAGGCGAGGACGAAGTGGGAGACCGCGGGGACGACGAGCGCGAGGAGGACGAAGACGGACCAGGAGAAGGAGGCGGACCAGAAATCGGACTGGTCCAGGCACATCCACCAGAGGCAATTGCGGAAGGACTGCAGCTCGTCGGCGGCGTGCGATATGCTCCGGGAGAATTTGGGATTCGTGGTGGAGTAAGTTTTCCTGACCAGACTCTCCCTGGCCTCTTCCATGGCGCGCGTTTGGAATTGAATTAGAGTCAAGGATCGAATTGGAGAGGATAAAGGAAGCGTTGTGGGGAGAGAGAGAGAGGGAAAAGGGAGGATGTGGAGCTTCCGCCTGTGACTAGGAGATGGATTGATTGGCTTCACGGGGAAGATGCAGGACTGAGGGGAGCTGTCCAACTGTATTTATATGTGGGGGAGCGTTTCCCGGCGGAAAAGGAGAAACTAATTTATTTATTTCAGAAAAAAACAGATATAATCCGGGTGGCAGACTGCGATTCGTTGCACTGAATATTCTACAAAATGAATGTCCTTCAGACGGTGATGGATCCTATTTAGTACTAGTGTGGGCCCCCACCAGTTGGTCGGAGGAAGGTAGGATGGCAATGGGTCGGGTTGGGTCGGGTTTTGCCAAATTCATGGGTTTATCCGTGAAAAAAATTCGGGGTAAAATCCACTGGGTTTGAAAAACTCAACCCCTTGGGTATCCGCAGGTTCATGGGTACCCACAGGTTTTTGTCTTAAAAAATTTACAATAACAAGTTCCTATCAAAATTAAAGTCAAATATCAATCTCTCAATACAAATTATCCATATATAAAATACCATTCTAGAAAATTCAAGCAAATAATAAATTATCCATAAATAACATGATTAATTGAAAGCTTCTTCCTTTCAATTAAGTTTCTTCACTCTCCACTCGATAACATCAACTTCATTCTACACAATTAGAAAGAAAAAATTAGACATGTCTTCACAATTAGAATATTAAATATATCGAGAAAATTAATTATATGGGTGTGGGCGGGTACCCATGGGTCGGGTTTACCTAAACCCAAACCCAACCCAACTCGATGAATATTGAACGGGTTTAAACCCAAACCCGGCCCAAAACCCGTCAACACGGATTTTACCCGCGTTGACCGGGTTGGGTCGGGCGGGTACCCGTGGGTTCGGGTTTTGTTGCCATCCCTAGAGGAAGGTGAGGTATGAAATTTGATAATGTAATGGGGTGTATAACTTATTGTTGTATAGTTTTTTTGGGAAACACGTGATAAAAATAGTGAATTTTAGCAAGAAAGAGACATTAATGATGCAACAAATCAAAAATCGGCCTTATGAACCAAAATCAAGTACATGTTACCTTGTGAAATAATATTGTTTCTGGTAATATGATGAGGTGGAGTAAGTTTTAT
Source organism: Linum trigynum (assembly GCA_964030455.1). NCBI lineage: Eukaryota > Viridiplantae > Streptophyta > Magnoliopsida > Malpighiales > Linaceae > Linum > Linum trigynum. The sequence continues at coordinate 55,447,670 of OZ034817.1, read as the reverse complement.
AGAAACTGAATTCCAGAAAATCGAATAAAAAATCGCCTATCGCCGTTTTCAGGAAATGAGCATCTCACAATCGTTGCTAGCTTTTACTCGGCCCGTTGGCCGATTAATTTGGTTTATAAAACTTTCATCTTGTCGTCATTGTGCTTTCTGGTTTTTTTTCAGGCCATGATAAAATCTAAGGAAATCAAGAACGAACAACACGATTTGGGATAGGAACCGTCGTTGTCGTATCCCTAGAAAATGGTGGTAAACACGGACTCACCTGCCAAACTGGTTTGGATTGAGATTTTTATCGGGTATCAGGGAACCATGTGATTATAAATTAGACTTGATCAAAAGGGGCCAAAACTTGAAATGCAGCCTGTTTGACCGGCCCATGCCAAATTCTAATTATTCTTTACTTTTAAACTTTTTATTTGAAAATAAAAAATAGTGAAAGAAAAGAGATGACTGTCATTTGCACATCACTTATTCGGGAATAAAACCATAGAAATTCAAAAGGAACTGAAGCAATAAAAAGAAGTATTGTTTTTGCCTCTTCATATATATTTTATCACCACGGAGGAATAAAAGGGCTTAATGAAAAAATTGACACTCTTGAACCCGTTTAAATCCGCATGTGTACGGTAAGTTGGCCCGTTCCACAGAGGAAAGAGGAAAAAATTGACACTCCCTATTCTATCATTCCTACAAACGCTCCTGGAGCAGGAAATTTGAAATGGGGGAAGGGTTTTTTCCTCTCTGCTATTATATCTTTTTAATTTAAAAAGATCCAACAAATGTATTTAGTGTGATTGGTTATGATCCTTACTTTTCCTTAAAATGGTCATGGTTCGAATCCCACTACGTGTCTTTTTAATGAATTAAAAAAAGTAAGTGTGAAGACCAAAATGTCCTTCCTACTTTCACTCTCGTTGCAGGAAATTTGAAATGGGGCTCCTGTTTTTCCCTTCGGTGTATTATATTATGTGTAGATTTACGCTGGAATTCATCTCGATTATTATAACTCGCGTTTGTTCTCTATAGAGGGGAAAAAATTTCTTCTTTGTGTGGCCATATGAGAACTCACTCGCCACGACTACGAAGGTAATTGATTCGAGTATTCTACACGATTCAGTCAGGTTAAACGCGAGTAAAATTCAGTGTTCGTGAGTTCTTATTGAGTGTGAATTTTACCCGCTTTTTAAAATTGATAGGTTGTGTCAAGTGTGGATTTTGCCAAAAGTCAACCCGTTTCCAACTAGGCTTGCACTCATAAAGCAAAAGGACGATATTATGTGTCCAACAAAATATTAATAATTTGTGGATGTTCTTAGTATTTTTTTAGCAATGTAAACCTAATAATATGGATAATTTATGGATATATATTTACTGGAAAAACAATTAATAACATTTCGATGCAAACATTTGAAAAAATAATGTATGGTTATGTTCGTGAATCCATGAGTAGGAGTTTAGTTGGATTGAGTTTTAACTTTTAAAATTCAGTCGGTATTTTGTTAATTTTGTTAATGGATGCATTCTCTGGATTAGGTTTGACTCTAGAGATTCCAACTCATTCTCATCCCTAACCGTTCTCCCTTCCCGATTCAAAGACAAATAGAATCTAGCAAGTGCCTTCTCCCTCCCCAATTCAAAGATGAATAGAATCTAGCAAGTGATTCAAGACACATAAACTTAAAAAGTCTTACAACGCGGTCATCGGATGAAAAAAAGAAGCGTCAATTCACACCGTAAAAAACGTTCATCATATTTTTCGAGGAGCACAAATAGTTGGATGTTATGAGAATCAAACCACCGTTACTATTGGGCCTCGATCTCGGCTTGAATATTTTATTGTTTAGTATTTTATGTAAAAAATTTATTATTTTTTTCCAAGAAATGTCAAATAGAAAGAACTATACAATCTACCCAAATACATTAGTGAAGCCAACCAACAAAGTCGAAGGAACAAAGCTCAAGAGGAGATAGTAACAGGGCTTTCTGCGCCACTCTATGGGCAGCCCTGTTAGCAGACCGGGGAACTGCTCTAAACTCTAAGGAGCCGGAAACTGAAGACAGAAGTAGGAGACAATCTCGAAGCACAGGACCTCCAATGGAATCTGAAGAAATCCCCTGACGAAGCTAGCGAATAACCACTTCTGAATCTCCTTCGATGATGACACGAGGAAGGCCTTTGGAGACCAAGAGGGAGATGGCGTCCCTTGCTGCCAAAAGCTCTAAGAGATAAGGGTCACAATGTAAAGGTGCTGAAACCCTACTGCCAAAGCCACATGCTCGTCTGTACCACGAACCACAAGACCAGACGAGCATCCTGAAGCACGAACCGCCGCATCGAAATTGATCTTCAAGAAGCCTTCAGGAGGGGGGATCCAGGAGGGGAGGCGAGAGCTTGAGGGCAGGGGGGAGGGGTAGGCTCAAAGGGAAGAGAGGAGGAAACTTCACGGACATGGAAAAAACATTGACGCGCTAGAGACTGGGCATGAGGCTGAAAATGCTCAAAAACCACCTTATTTCGAGACTTCCAGATTCTCCAAAGAACACAAACATAGAGGAGAATATGGGTTTGGGGGTGCTCGGAAAGCATAACATGTCGCCACCAGAGACTGAAATTCACAGTCGGGGCCGGGGCAATGAAATCATTTAGTCCCATAAGAGTCCACAGTCTGGTGGCCAAAGGGCATCTAAAGAACAGGTGTTCATTGTTCAATACTTTCTGGACTTCTCCAACAAACAGGGCATCGAATATGACAGTTTACTCCTCTAGATTTCAGCGCTACTACTGTTGGTAAAATCACTCTTAGGCACTGCCAAATGAAGAATTTCAATTTTGGGGGAACCAGCATATCCCATGTCTTCTTCCATATAGGTGGATCGATGATCTGGACCAGAGGCTTTCGACTTGCAACTAAAGAGATTTCCAAAGCTAGATGGTACCCAGTTTTGACTGTATAGGCGCCATTTTTGGTAAAGTGCCAAATTCTCGTATCTCTTTGTGGGAACCTAGGGAGAGGGGTTTTGCATATGAGGTCAACCGTTATAGGATCAAAGCAATATTGAAGCCGAGGGATATGCCACTCTCCTCTTCCTTCTCTAATAAAGAAGGAAACTCTTGGAGAATTAGTAATATTCAAGAGTCGGACTAAAGGAGTCATTGGTTTTTCTGAAACTACCCATTTATCCTTGAAGGCTACAATATCTTGCCCATTCCCAACTTGCCATCGTAATTCTTGGAGGAGGAGATCTCTACCAAACAAAATACTGCGCCACCCCCAAGAGGGATTTGAACCTAGATTTGCATCTAGTACTGAGCCATGATGGAAATAACGGCCTTTATAGATTGAGGCAAGGAGGGAATCCGGACTCTTCCATATTCGCCAACATTGTTTGGCTAGAAGGGCCTGGTTTAAGGCTCCAAAGTCCTTGAATCCCAGTCCTCCATGGAATTTACTATGTGCTAAGCTTTTCCAGGAAACCCAATGTATTGGGTGATCAACATTATCTGGTGATCCCCACCAAAATCTAGCCACGTGACTGTTTAACCGCCGACAATTTTCTTTCGGGATCTTAAAGCAAGACATGCCATGAACTGGTAGGTTGGTTGCTGCTGTCCTTATTAAAATATCTTTACCGCCTTTAGACAAGGTTCGTTGTTTCCATCCTTGCAGCTTCTTAATGAGTTTTTCTTCCATGAATTGGAAGGACTCCTTTTTTGACCTGGTAATAATTAAAGGTAGTCCTAGGTAACGATCCTGTTCTCCGATGCTACCTACTCCTAGCTGAGCCCCCAGCTCCAAAGCTTGACTGAATTCATATTGCGGCTAAATAAAACCGCTGACTTTTGTAAATTGACCCGTTGTCCACTCAGACCTTCATAGGCTTGAAATAGGGAGAGGATAGTTGTACAAGATTGCTGGGAAGCCTCTAAAAATAAATACGAATCATCTGCAAAGAAGATATGTGAGACCATTGGGCAGAATGCCCGAATCCTAACCCCTTCCAAAATCACAATTGCAATCGTATGTCTTATCATTGCTGAAAAACCTTTCGTACATAAAGCGAATAAAAGGGACGAGAGGGGATCTCCTTGACGAAGGCCTCTTGAAGGACGGAAGTAGACGGAAGGGATCTCGTTCACCAGTACTGAATAGGAAACTGTTGTCACGCATTCCTTTATCCAGGATATGAACTTTTGGTCAAATCCTAATTCTTTCATCACTTCAAAGAGGAACGACCATTCCACACGATCATAAGCTTTTTCCATGTCCAATTTTAAAGTCATCTAAGTCTTTTTCCTTGAAGTCAAAGTTCTGAGATGGTGGGTTATCTCGTGACTGATTAATATATTATATGAAATTTGACGTCCTTTTATAAACCCATTCTGAGATTGAGATACTATGCTAGGAAGAACTTGACTCAGTCTGTTAGCCAAGATCTTAGCTATGATCTTATAACTTACTTGGCAAAGACTAATGGGTATGAGATTCTTCATCGACCTAACTACCGCAGTTTTAGGGACAAGCGAAATCCAAGTTCTATTAATTGAACGAAGAAGATGACCTGAGTGAAAGAATGCTAGGACGGTTTGAGTGACATCGTGGCCAACTACATCCCAGTAAGATTGATAGAACCCGGCTGTGAATCCATCTGGACCAGGTGCTTGAGTCTTTCCCATACTGAATACTACTTCTTTAATTTCCTCTGGATATTTATTAGTAGTATCTTTGTACAAGCAGGATTTGGGTATGTTAGTTATTTTCTTATAAGAGAAGAAGTCATGTTCGGAATAGGAGAAGGTAGATGCTTCTATGCCTATAAATATATATTTGATCGTTGTTTAATGATATGTTGAAGATTAGAATCCAATAATAGTTGTAGTTATCTTCGTTCTAACTCTCTTTCTTACGAATATCTTTCAACATCGACGATCCAAGTTACGTGAAGGTTCTCACCGAGTAAGATGAAGATCTTTCATAGGGATCCTCTAATAGTGGTCTAGACTGATCCGTCAGCTCGATCCGTGCAAGTACTCATTTCGTGATTTAACCTAGCGCGTCAACTCTCAATTATTAGCTAAACCTTATAATATAGATCTCAAGTCACTATAATCATATACTATAATTAACTTATATGATGACATAAATTCGAGACTTTAAGCTCATCCTGTCCCCGGCCGGACAGATCTTGACAGAAGCGATCCTCCCCGGGATCGCTAATTCTGCTGCCTGTGAGAGCTACGTTGGTGGTGGAGCAGAGGCAGAGCAGGTCGGCCGTTGATTTCTTAGTATCGAAGCGTACTGTGTACCTGAGAAAGAAGAAGAAGAAAACAATGGAGACAGATAAGCGAGATTTTGGCGGGGAATAGAAGAAAGAAACGTGTAAGCATCACAGCGGCATTTCATGGCTTATATTATATACGTACTCGCATCACAACATGGTGTGATTGATTGATTGATTGATTCCAATTCCATTCAATTTTTTGTCCATTGAGTGCTTAAACTTGATCAAGTATTTTATTATATAGCTAGAAATCCCAGCAGGCATGATTAATTAGGCCTAAGGTTGTCCACCAGCGGGTCGACCCACTTTGATCCTGATCCGGTGAGAAAAATGGGCCATACGCACCCGCCGGGCCGACCGCTACAAAGTACCGGGTTGGAGGTCAAACTGTGTCATTTTTTTCTTTGGTTTGCGAAATGCGCATGTTTTCCGATTTTTCTTTTCGCCTAACTCAATCTTTGGAATCCTAAGTTGAACATTTGAATATTTATGTTATATAAGTGTGTGAATTTTCACTATATGTTGGATCTAAGTACGATATGTTATTTTGGTGTAATATTATATGTGTTATAAGTCATATGCTAGATAAGATTTGATATAATTTATGAGGATAAGTACAATATAATGACTATTTCTATATTTCCAGGCCAAACCGGGCTAAAACGGTTGACCCATTAACCCTTGACCCACTAGCTCGACCGGGTCCTGGTCAACCCGCGGGTTGACAACCTTGATTAGGCCCCAAACCCCACTCCTAATCATGCTGGTGAAGATCCATTGGGGGGAGCTGTCATCTGTCAGGTTATCTTAATTGATTGTCGTCATTAGCATAGTAGATTGTCATTAAGCAATCCAAGGGGGAAATAATTAGGAGAATGAGCAGAGTCGTTAACGTGAACGATTATTTTAAGTGTGCTAGCTTAGCTCCATCGGTCGACAGAGAGAGCAGTTCAGCTTTGGCCACTGTGGTGTGCTTCCCTCATTGGGTCATTCGTTGTTTCGACGTTGTTTGCATGAGTCATTTGGTGTCAAACGACTCGGAAACAAAAACAAGTCATTTGTAAATGATTTATTTTTCAAATGGGTCGTTTGTTCTTTATTAATTTTCAATTTTAACCATCCCATTTTTTCATATTTCCATTACTACCTCTTTTTTATTTTGAATCCATATACAAATCATTTTCAATTGTTTCCATTAATACTTTTAAAGTTATTAGTTCTAGTAAAATAATTGTTACTAGTTATCGGTTTCAAATATAGGTTATGTCTGGTTGTAAAATAAAATACTTTGTAACAATTACAGTGAAGAAAGTAGTTAACATAAAATTATCATTCAAAAATTTAAAAAAAAAGTAGTATTTTTATATAAGGTTAACTAACACCCCCAAATAATTGTTACATGTTGGTTGTAAAATGGATTTTATTTTCAGGATTGACTTTATTAAAATAGCAAACAAGACAAATGACTCGTCTTAACAAATAACCCATTCAGATATTCTAAACAACCATCAAGCCGTGTGAGTAGTTTTGTAACCCGTGTCGTGGACACACTAACAGTCTGTGAAGATTCAATGATAATGTTCCAAGTTCTAACCATATACTCCAAGTTCGTGTGTCCATAAATGTTGTGGACATCACACTACATACATTCATTAAATGCTACCACAGAATTAGTCAGCGAAAATGAAGAAAGGATGGGTGATCTCATTTTATTTTTCATTATTATATAAAACTAGCCCTTGGCCGGACGTAGTCTCGAAAATTGACTCTTTGATTGTAACTGATGTTACTCGTTAACATGTATGTGGCGATGGCCGGAGGTAGGTCAACAATACCACAATAATATGATGGAAAGTCATTATCCCATTGCATTACAAAAGAAACAGTAAAACATAAACATTATAATGGACAATCCAAACCAAGCCATTAGCCTTCAATACAGCCACTATAATGGACAATAATATGATGGAAAGTCATTATCCCATTGGAGAAGCTCGAGGTAACGGTGATGCATTTGCCGGGAGTGAGAGTCTCGACCTTAGTGCCGAAGGCGAGCTTGCGGAGGTAGTCCATGGTGAAGAGGCCGGGGACGATGTGCTCGCGGAGGAGGCTGGGTAGATTAATTGGTGGGTCTGGTCAGTTCTTTACTTAGGGGTCGGGTCTGGTCTGGTTTGGTTAGAGGTTTGATTAGGTTTGGCTGACATGGAGGGTTTAAATGACGTGGCGGGTCGGGTCAGTCAATTTTCGAGGTTAAAAGGTGATGATTAGGCAAATCCGTCAGCCACATCATCACTTAACGGACGCCGTTAACGACGTTGGACGGCAGCTAACGGAGAGTGACCATAAATGAACGGTTTCTGTAAAGTTAGTGACAAAAAATGGATTTAAATATTTCGAGTGACCAAACATGAACGCTTTTTGTAATGTCAATGACCGACCATGCAATTAACCCTAAAAACCATTGTTATTCAAACGGTTAATGACATTTCAAACTGTCAATGACATGCTACATAATATTAATGATTCATTCATAAGTCGACTAGACGCTAGTTAATCATTGAGTCATCCAAATTAAGAAGCAATAACTAATTACCAAATCATATATTTAATGTTTACCCTTATAACGCCTCCTAACATTTCCCGCAAAAAAAAAAAAAAAACAAGTGAATAACTTAATGTCCATCATGCCAGTCCCCCAACCACAGGATGGCAATTTACCTATGCAACCTATTTTAATAGATTTTTCAAACGGTTTCCACCTATTAATACATGGAACTAATAGAGTATTTCCTAAACTTGCTTCAAGCTAACTGTCCCCATGATAAGCCAAGAAATTAACCTGCAAGAAACAAATATCTTCATGAGCACGAGTAAGAAAAGCAGCACTCAGCTTTGGTGCGCATTGATAACATAATCTTCCAGTTATAAAGAAAGGACATAACAGAAATCTCACATTAAAAAAAAAAATACTAAATGGTATTGATAATCCACATAATTTAAATCGGCATTACATAAGGGTAAACACTACTAGAAAATCGAGTTTCCGAAATCATTAGTACTAGCACCATATGTATTACCACATTAGATGATGAACCACTCGTGACATAATGTGAGAAAACCCAACAGAACCTAAGGTAAGAAAGAGAAGATTTATGGTAATACTAGCTTCAGGAAGTGCATGAAGCGAATGAGATGGAGGAATTGAATCCATGAATGAGAGGAAGGCAAAGAAGAAAGAGTCTGGGGGAAATATGCTTTCACCACATTAAGAGTGCCTTACTTCCATTTAGAGTCAAACGACACAAAAGTGTTACTACTAGTTATGAACATGAAACAGACATATCAATGCATGCATAATAGATAATCTGCTTCCTTCTTCTAAGACGGGGCAAAACTCTCCACACACATGAAAACGAACATAGAGAGCACTGCACAACGCTACTACTGCTACTGGGATCAGATCTCGACAAGGGATCGATGAGAGGAACTGGGCGGGATAGTGTCCTTAACTGGTCATATTGATCAAGGTGTCCAACCATTCATCACTGGAAAGCAGACTGCCAACCATACTTGAACTTTTGCCCACAAGGGTGGTAGAAAACTGGATTGCCTCCTCGCCAACAATACAGACAACCATCACGGAAACCCCCTGCATCCATGGAGCAAAACAATGTTCATCATCAGCTTTAAGGGCAACAAAACCATCATCATCATCCATCGTTATCTTTAGGATTCTATCTCGCTTCAATAAATTCAGAATTGTGTAGGCATGCATACTGAAGCAAGAAAGCAAGCTGCTCAACCACAAACCACCAGCAGCAAAACCTAGTTATTATTAACTAAAATCCAAGAATAGTAATTACCAGATCCAGAAGAGGTATCCATGATGTCACAACAAGTAACCACAGTGTTGGTCCCGAAGCCTTGGGCTGTCTCAGCAAAAAACAGCTGACTCCTTGGAGGGATGCTTTCAATGGGGGAGTCACTACTATCATTGTCAATCACGACGCGCTTCTTAGCAGTGAAGTTGGCATGGCAGATAAACACACGGTCCAGAAGAAAACAAAAGCTGAGCAATGGTGTCTCAAGCTCGTATTCGAAGCCCTGAGAACAGATCAATCATCAAACAGATACCAAGACAAAATAAGATAATCATCAGTTAATATATGAAACAACAATTAAGTAAACCATTCAACGATGAATTGCAGGGAATGGAGGCATCAAATTGCACTAAGAAACATATGCATTGCATGCGGGCAGAAACCCAACCGCTGCCTTGTTGTAAGATTCCAGAGCCAATTTCGCAGCAGAGCGAGCTTCATCTATCATGGCTTGGTGACATTCTATTTTCTCAGCTTCGTCAAGCTCAGAGATATCTTCGCTGCGTCCATACAATTTCACAAATTTGCGTATATTATCAGTGAAAGTAGCCATAGCCATGAAGTTAATCGTAATATACAGAAATCATAATCAACAACAACAACATAATCAAAATCAAAATGATGAACAGCAAAACATCAAATCCATCAGCTAGCGAAGCATCGACTACCCATCTAAACACATTTCAACATATATTCAACAGTACGTCCGTCCGTCTCGTTAAGTAATAGAGAGCAACGCAAACCACAGATAGCGATTCATGATTCATGATTCATGAAACCTTCCTAGTTCCTACCAAGCGAATTCTGATCCTTTGGAGTTAATTAAAGCGTTTGAGTAAAACAACAACAAGAAATCAACAATGTAATTAAAATTGTACTCACACAAAATCCAGTGGACACGGGTTCACATCCGGTGGTTCCCATTCTCCAGGTTCTCCAGATTCCACCGCCGGTTCAAGCGATGATGATGATGATGTCGTCGTGTCCGATTGTTCCTTGACATCAGATATCACCGGCGGATCAACCTTTTGCTTTTTGGCTGAATGAGGACCTTCGCCTTCCATGGCCTTTCCTAGGGTTTTTGCCCGCCTTCTCGGAATTGTGCAGACCTCGTTGTTTGCGTTCTGAAATAGCATTCATATGCTAAAGTTTAAACCACAAGAGGTAAGCCCTTTTCCAACTTGGGCCACCGACCCGTTCCTTTCTTTTCTTCAATTTATCTTCAGATCGGGCCTGAATGAGTCGAGTTGAGCCGAGTATTAATTTAATTTAAGTTCGGCTCGTTAATAAACGAAACGAGTTCGATTGGTTTACTAAAGGATTATAACCTATAGGTATAATATGCCCTTCTACTATGACGTTTTATCAAACATGCCCCTCTACTTCTTTATGCATCAAATATGCCCCTGTACTTTGTAAAAATGATCAAACATGTCTTTTTGTTAAAATTTTCATCCAAAAACCATTAACCAAGGCCGAACTTTGGTTTGGGCGACACAAATGTCTAAAATATCCTTAATAATTTCACTTTAGAATTTATTTTGTATAGCCAAATAATTCAAATACTTTCACTTTGAAAAGACCTAGAGGAATAAAACGGGGGGACAAAACTATCATTTTTCCTCCCATTTGCCGATGTCGGGTCGTCTAAATATCGATTCAACCATGATTGACGATTATTTCAATCAAAATTTTAACAGAACATGTTTGATCATTTTGTCAAAGTACAGGGGGCATGTTTGATGTAAGAAATAGTAGAGGGGCATGTTTGACAGAACGTCATAGTAGATTGGCATATTATACCTATAACCCTTTACTAAAATATTTACTTGTGTTTGACTTGAACTCGACTCGAGAAGTTTCACTCGAACTAGGCCCATTTATTAGTTCGCAAGATCGACTCAAGCTTAAGTATTATATCATTTAGATCATAATTTTTCGTTTGTTCATATAATGTAATTTAAGACTAATTAGCATACGAGAAATTTATTATACATGATTTCTTTATTAAACTATAAATGTGACATATTTGAACATGTGTTCAAATTCTTAGAAAATGAGACATAATCTAACAAACCTAATAAATTATCAACAAACCAATAATAATCTAATAATCAATTCGCTCATAAGTTGTTAGTTAAGATGGCTTGCTAAATATATTGTCGGGCCATCTCAAAACTCAAAACGAACTAGCTCACGAGTTGAGATCAACAATCCAACTAGTCCAGGTGACACACGAACTTTACGAGTCTAATAAGATTATTGAACGAGCTTTTTGCAAACCAAGCACCAAATAGGAGGCGAGCAGATTGGCTCAGTTCCATCCCTACTTATACAAACATCGTTGTTTGCATTCTGAAATAGCATTCATGAGTGCTAAAGCTTCAACCATTGGAGGTAAGCGCTTTTCCAACAACTTGAGATCAACTAATTACAACACATGACATCATGATCTCTGTTCTGGCATACAAAAATAAAGTAAGTAGCATTACAGACAACAATTACCTATGCATTCTTGTTTAACATATTTTTCAAACTAATTTTTTTATTATCAAATTAACACACTGAATTAAGGAACTAATGGAGCATTGACTAGTCAATAGTAGTTAAGGTAGGTTTCCCAAAGATGCATTCTAGCACTTCCCAAAATCTTCTTCATCTAGTAGCATTTTCCAAAACCTTCTCTCAAGTTAACTCTACCAATATAACAAAATAAATCCCCTGGAAATCAACCTGCAAGAAACAAAATATTTTAATGAGACGGATAAGGAAAGCAACACTCAGTTTTGACATGCATCACTCTTAAGTTTGATACAAAATCTTAGTACTAAGGAAGAGACTAAACAAAAAATTTCACATTAAAAAATTGAATTACGTCAATATCCTGCATAATTTAAATCGACACAACATAAAAGTAAACACTACTAAAATGTCCAGTTTCCGAAATCACTAGTACTAGTAGCACCATATGTACAATATTAATTACCACAATAAGTGGCGAACCATTTGTTTGTGAGAAAACAAATGAGAAACCATAAGAGAAAACACAACAAAAAACTAAACAAGAAAATATTTATGGTGACACCAGCTTCACAAAATGCATGAAACGAGAGAGATGAGGATGAGTTTGAGAGAAGCACGAGAGGAAGAGAAGATAACATGGAGGTGTTTGTCATCATTCTCATCGGCTATGATTCAGGTCATAGAATATTATAAAATTTTACCCTTTTCAATTAGCAGTACATCAATAAACTAATCAAGTAACATTAAGTTTATCCTCGATTTCAGCAAAGGATTTACATGCATGTAACGATAAGCCCAGAAGAGGGGATAAGGATAACCATATACCAAAAGGTGCCCTCTCGCAAGTGAATTGCACAGCAACTAAAGAAGGGTCAGTGTCCAAATTACACAATCGGATTCTTTTGTCAACAGACTATTGGATGTTTTGTGACCAACTCAAACTCTCTAAGATCCACCAACACCAGAGGAATAGAGATATGCTTCTGCTACTGTATTTCTAGTTGGGATTTAGTAGTTACACAGAAGTATTAGGTAGCCTAGAAGCATATGAACAGGAAGTTATTGATGTACCCTAATAAATGCTATGCCACCAATCACTCTCACTGCATACAAGTAAATGCTATGGTACCACAAATCTAGAACTAGCCTGATCAAGTCAACCAAATGGAAACAAAAAGGAACAAAATAGTGTCCTGCTCAGCACCAAGTGCGATGAAAAATAAACTTACCATTCTATTTAGAGATGTCCACAACTTCATTTGATTGGATTTCCTCCTGTGACAAGAATACCAATGAAAGTTATAAACATTATGGAATGAGTGGTGGGGAAAGAAGAAGAGAGAGACAGGGAGGGGCCAAAGTAAAAAAACTCAACAATTGAGGCACCCACTGCCCAGTGGCGACAGAACAATTTAAAAAGAAAAGGGGAGAAATTCCACTAAAAAACAGATCAAGTGCATTAGAATAACTTCAGGAAAGTGACCTTTCTTGCCCATATGTTGCTTTACTCCACTTGCATTTGCATGCAAATTAGCTACGTTGAAATAGATAAAGATTAAAGGGTACACGAGTCTCTTACCACCACAGGCACATACGCAGCTATAAAGGCAGACTCTGCAACAAATCTGAACCCACCATTCCATGCATTCACTCCCTGGTTTTCTTGGACTTCAAAGCAGTCGATCCCTTCTTCCTTTTTGTACCCAACTACACAAACAGCGTGTGTATAGGTAGGCGGTTCTGGAGTCCCTTCCACAGTAGGAGTCTTTTGCACAGTAGGAGTCACTTGCACGGTGGGAGTGGCTTGTGATGCTTGCGACTGGGAGGATGTAGTGTAATAAGGTTCTTGTGATGCCGCGGTGGCATTTCTTCACGATTTATCGCTCCATCGGCTCCAACAGCGAAATAAACACCAGTTTTCTTGGTGTAATCTTTACGCAAATAGAAAGAACCGATGAATGGTCCTTGATTCTTCAGTAATTCCTTCAACTTAGCGATATTTTCAGGTCCACCTTTCATTGAAATCCTCTCGCAACTCTTCAGTCTATATCGCACCGGATAGTCTTTGGGCCTGATCGGAAGTGGATCTCCAGTTGTCACAAAATGCCCCAGACAGCTCTTGCGCACAGGTTTAGGCCCTTTCATCCAATGCAGCCGCTCCATTTCCCGAAGCTTCTTTGCCGAGAATCTGCCTCTGAACGGAGTACTAGTCTTGTCGGTAGCTAGTCTCACTCGGGCATCGAGTGTGTCGCACAATGACCGATACACACAAGTGTCTGATAGTTATCTGCATTCATCAAACTTACTATCATAGTTTGTGCGCACAAGCGAAAGAACAGGGCGCTTAGTCTCGCCGCCAACCAGAGCGTCTCTCCAGGTAAAACTAACCATCAGTCTTTGCACTCTATTCTTCTACCTGAAGGGAAGAAATACTAACAGTTCAATACAGCTGTAAAGAGTAATTTAAAGCCACAACTAACACCCAATTTGCCGAAACTTTCAAGGATTAACCTATCCTAGAAGAAGCCATGGTAGTTCATTTGTCACATGGAAAACCTAACGCATTTGCATTCTACGATTTTCATCTATAGTTCTGACGGTGACGACTCTAGAGGGGAAGGAATTGAAGGAGGATCAAGACGGGGCAGCAATCTATTACCTGGACAGAATACGAGGAGAGGTGGGCGGCGGCTGGGGGGACGGCAGCAGGATGACTGGAGAACAGAGATATCACAGAGTCGCAGCCGCGAGAGTGCGAGCCCCAACGGAGAGGCCCTTGCAGCGGGCCTGCAACTCTGGAGCTCCGACGATCCCTTGCGACGGTCGAATGTCGATGGGTTTGGAGTTTGGATTTCGGGAACGGTAGAAGGAGACGGCTCTCGAGGAAGAGGGAGGGATGCTAGGGTAAGTTTTTGGAAATTGGTTCTATTTCCAAATTTTTACTTTTCCCGGTTTTTTTGTGCGCTCCACAGGACCACAATCCACGTTACTCTGTTTTTTTATATATATTTATCTTGGATAAATTGCAATGTTGGACTATTGGTAATGGGGAATTGGGGATTACTAAGAAATGATGTTTGATCACTAAATTACATTTTTGTCACTAACTTTATACTCTCGTTCCATCAATGAATATTCTCCGTCTATTTTTGTTAATTTTTGCTTACAATAGTCAATTCTCGTAGTTGTAGCAATTAAAAAAAATTAAAATTTTCACTTCATTATTGTAATTATTAAATAATAAATTCTTTTCGTCCTCGCCACCACAGCAACCACCCCGCTGCCACGTCCCTAGTCGGTGAAGGTCAGCGTCTCCTCCTTCTCTTTCTCTTTCCGATGTCTAATCACCCCCTCCTCGCCGGTTCTGCCACCACCTCCCTTCTCCTCATATATTGTTTCGCGTCTTCATTAATATGTCATCACAGCTCTTTCTGATTCATCTCTCTCTGTTACCCTTCCTTTTACTTATGTCATTTCATTCATCCTTCGTCCTCCCTCTCTCCCCACTCGGTGTTTAAGGGGTTAAGGACCGCCATTTAGATGGACAGATCTTGGTGGCTCCAAGTGCTGATGAGTCCAAAGATGAGGAATTCGGCGTCGACGCTACAGTTGTCGATGATTACAACTCCGAGGAGACTGACGAGCGCGATGAGGTGAATCTGGAGTTTCGAGTTCCAGAGGGTATAATCTCTCGAACCCCTGGCCTCTCCCTTTCACCCTCTCCCCTCCCGATGGGAGCCCTATACTTAGTGGTGAAGAGAGAGTATAACAGGGTGGGTCTCGGGACTCACCCAGATTCGGAAGGAAAATGGTTAAATTAGGTACAATCGATAAGCGAGATCGAACATTACCGCACGAAGAATAGTTGATCGAAAAGTTTTGTGTTTGAGTTTGACGATCTCATCACTTCTTAAACACACGGTATTCATATTTGTGCAAACTTCAATTCTGTATAAGTTGACTTTCTTATAAGGGAGCATGCAAGTAAACAATACAAGAGATTAATTATATCTCTCTCAACCCGACGACTCGAGTTATTGATAATAAACAGTTCATGGCAAAGAACATGTGAAAGCGGACGTCTAAGTAAATCATGAATTGCTTAGTGTGTGAGAACCCCGCTTCTATGGATTCTAGGGACTGATTTTCGACACCCGCGATTACTCGTATTGAATAGGGATTTAGGGGTTGAGAGAAAGAATTAGGGATTTAGATGAAAAAGAACATAATAGAATTAGGAATCGGTCGAGGCCTTGGATTAGGAGAGAATAGAAATTAGGAGTTGAGAGGATAAACTAGGGTTTAAGAAATTCTTCTTAATATTGTTCTTGATTGATTATGACGTAAACCAAAGTACATATTTATAGGAAAATACTAGAAAATCCTAATAATAACCCTAATACGACTAAATATCTACTAACCATAAATATAATCATCATACCTAATATAATAATAGAAACCCCAAATAAATGTGTTTCTGAAAATCCATCCCCCTTGAAAACAACCTTGACCTCAAGGTTGTAGTTGACTTCTACCTCTTTGACCCTCCGCTTCCTTCGTTTCCAATTGCGCTCCAGTTCGCGAAGGAACTCTTCTCGTGCAACTCCAAGCGCAACTCCAACTCTCCTGGATGCTTCTCCACCCACGTGACACATGCCACTGTTTCGATAGTCGAATAATTCTTCCTCTTCTTTTTCGAAATTCACGAAATAAGAATCGGATACTGTTCCTCCTTATGCTCCATCTTAGGGTCGTCAAGGAAATGATCCACAAATTCTTCCATTGGCTCGGCGGTGAACTTAAATTCTTTTGAACTCATAATGATTAATTATAGTGTATATTATAGGGAATCGTTTGGTATTTGTTAGTAAAAAAACTAAACAGAAAGATTATTTGGTTATTTTTAACATTAAAACGATCCTAAAAATCTCAATCCAAACCAGTTTGGCAGGTGAGTTCGTGTTTACCACCAATTTCTAGGGATACAGGAACGGTGGTTCCTATCCCAAATCGTGTTGTTCATTCTTGATTTCTTTAGATTTTATCATGGCTTGGCAAAAAAACCAGAAAGCACAATGACGACAAGATGAAAGTTTTATAAAGCAAATTAATCGGCCAACGGGCCGAGTAAAAGTTAGCAATGATTGTGAGATGCTTATTTCCTGAAAACCGGTGGGATAGACGATTTTTTATTCGATTTTTTGGAATTCGGTTTCTGTAAGACTTACTCCACCTCATCATATTACCAAAAACAATATTGTTTCACAAGGTAACAGGTACTTGATTTTTGATTTGTTGCATCATTCATGTCTCTTACCTACTAAAATTCACTATTTTTATCACGTGTTAAAAAAAAAACTATACAACAATAAACTATACACTCCATTACATTATCAAATTTCATACCTCACCTTCCTCCTGCCAAATGACCGGGGGCCATGCTAGTTATGTTTTCATACCCTTTCTCGATTCCAATGTTTCTTGGCATTTTATAGTTTGCCATCTGCTTTGGGTTTTGGAACTTCAACGTGGGAATGGTCATGAAGTCGGTAGGAGCAGTTTTCTCTTTTAGGATAACGTATCACATATCATAAGTAATTTATAACGTTTCATGCTCGTTTGGTCCTACATTTTGCCCTTCTTCTTCAATCAATATATGATCTAGATCATAGCCTAATTGATGAGAGAGTTAACTTTCATCGTTCTTTGACTCATCAACGAAATGACAATGCTTTGCTGACCATTTTTGGAATGTCCTTCCCTTTGTAAAAAGGTTGATTTTCCATGTATGCAGCTCAATATATACCGCGGCCCAAACCCAACAGGATCAGAAATGGGCCGATCCACTGATTCCGCTTTGTTAGATCCAGAATAAGTAGCACAAACCGTTGACTGGTTGATGCTTTCCTTGTCGTTCTAGGCCGTCGGATCAATAAAAAGGAAAGCCATCGCTCCCGTCGATTACCGTGCGCCTCCTCCATTTCCCCCCGTTCCGCTCTAAATATTTGTTTTATCCGGGCGAGAAGAGGGAAGAGCTGTTTGCGTCGATTATCAGCAGTGTTTCATTCGTCGGAGAATCGGAGTGGGATCACAGCAGTAGAGGCGAAGAAGCGAGGAGGAGGAAGCAAAAAATGTCGGGAGTCACTAATGAGGAAGACAAGAAGCCAGCAGATCAGGGAGCCCATATCAATCTCAAGGTCAAGGGCCAGGTTTGATTCCCTCTTTAACTCTTTGTTTCCCCCTCGACTAGCTTCGTTCTGAAAGGGCACTGCTTTTGTGAGATCGTGTTCTTGGTGTCTCGTTTATGTTTATTTTCCGTTCTGGGTAATAAGTTGTGTGCTTGATTGTTTAGATTTAGGGTTTCGAATTTCGTTTCTTTGGTCGAATATGTTATGGGCCTGTGTAATTTTAGTCCATCGTGTGAAACTCCCGTCCTGGTGGGAAGTCGCGTTCTTTTTATATTCATGGTTTGACTTGCCCTTCCGGGGAACTCTTGATGGGTTTTAGTGGTGGCTATGTATGTTGTGATTGGCTTACCTTTGATGTTCTGATTTGTTCAAAAGCTTGGTTGAGTTTATTGTTCCTTATTTAAGGTATAGCTAGCTGTACTTGTGCCCCAGTGATTCAACCAATGCTCATAGCTTGTCCCCGCAAAGTTCAAAACTCTACAGAAGGAAGGACGAAGGGGACTTTCATGGTTGTGTTATTGGTTTCCTTACACTTGACTTACCGATCATTTAACTGGAGTGGGCAAGCAGGTTTAGATTGTTGGTGCAAGTATCTTAGTTTGGTGAACTGGGATTCGATTAAGTATTGGTTTTGTCTAATCAAATCTTGGATTGTTGTGTACAGTGGGATCTATTATCTGCATATCTAGTTTACTCCGGGTGGCTTAGGTATGGGAGATATCTAGTTTAGGAAACTTGGGCGTATAGTTTCCTAATTGGGCTGTATTTTGTAGGATGGGAATGAAGTTTTTTTCAGGATCAAGAGAAGCACTCAACTGAAGAAGCTTATGGGTGCCTATTGTGACCGTCAGTCGGTTGACCTCAACTCCATTGCATTCTTGTTTGATGGCCGCAGGCTGCGAGCTGAGCAGACTCCAGACGAGGTCTCCGTCTTTCCTCCTTTTGTCTTTTGCTGTGTTCTTATACTGGCCATATGCTTGAAACATGTCTGCTTTGTTGCTGATCCCGCTTTTTTGTCTTGCAGCTGGAGATGGAGGATGGAGATGAGATAGATGCAATGCTCCACCAGACCGGCGGTGCAGCAAGTGCCTAGAAATATATCCGTTTGAGCTACGGTAGATGTAAGATATTAGTTATTCTGTGAATTAGTGGTATCTGAGAAGTAGTCTATGTTCTGTGTGGGGAGAGCTATATCTGATATACAGTCCGAGCTGTGTCTGATATACAGTCATTATCCTTATTACTGAGATTTTAGGTTCTATTCTTCGTGAGTAGATTGTTACTATGATACTATCCCCAATCTCCACGGAGGCTAGGCATGTACGGATCTATCTATGGGAGATATTGTTGAGACCCTAAATAGCTTTCGTCTTGGTAATTATTCATCTGCTTGTGCTCTCCCAGTTCCATTCATCTAATCGTTGATTGTTTCTAGTCTTTTATCATCATGACAGATGGTTTGAAACATAGTTGTACCTTTTTTTTTGGTCACGACTACAACGAGGAGCTTATAGTATCGAGATGATGGATTTGTTATCGAAAATGGCTTGTTTTTACTAGATTTGCGATCTAAACTCATCAGGTCTATTCAACGATCGTTAAGTGTTCATACACAATTCGACTATTCCGAACCCTAATGATTCTTGCATATAATTTGTGAATAACCTAGCAAATTTGGTTAGGCATGCCACGAAAAGCAAAATAAAGTGTCCAAACTCCAAACGAGGGCCGTGCCCAAATACAACGCTTGCGGTTGGTGCAGTTACCCGCTAGCTTTGCTCGTTCTGTGCCATCAAACAAAACCCAGTCCGCAGGCAGTCTCACTTCAACTCCCTAATCCTCCTTTTGAGTTTAGGGTTCTAAAGTTCCAACCTTTCCCTCCAATTTATCAGTTCCCTTACTTACACCCTCTGCACTCCTGCAACACCTCTGCTGGTTTTCTTGCTGGTCAGTTTAACCGTCCGCCGTGAAAATTCCTTCCCCATACAGATGGAGTCGAACGGGGATGACGCCGCTCGTATCGTCGCCGAACTCGAAACCCTCAAGTCCGCCAAAAGCGACATAGACAGCCGAATTCGAGCTCTGGAAGCTCAGCTCCGCGACTTGAAACTCCAGAAGCCGCCCGTCTCTGCTAACGGGTCTTGTCATTCAGGCGGCTCGGCCGGTGGTTCTGCCCCGGCTCACGGATTATCGTCCGATATGATTTACCGCTACAGCCGCCACCTCCTCCTTTCCTCTTTTGGAGTTCAAGGTTAGGCCTTTCTGAGTTCCCGTTTTTTTCTCCCCCTTCTCCAATTCGCTAAGGAAACTAGGCATTTATGGGTTAGGCTGAGAAATTTGTGCAGGGCAGTCAAAGCTCGTCAAGTCTTCCATTTTAGTGGTTGGAGCTGGAGGATTAGGCGCCCCTGCTCTGATGTACCTTGCAGCTTCTGGTGTTGGTAATAACTTGATCTCTAGTTTCTTCGTTCAAGACAGGGTTTTCCCCCCTCTCCTGTTAGTTTTGTGATTCTGATGTCGTGGTTTTCTGTGTAGGCCGGTTGGGTATCGTCGATCATGATGTTGTTGAACTTAATAACATGCATAGGCAGGTACATTTTGTTGCCCGTTGCTGTTTGCTTCTACCTTTATTTCGAGTATTAGTATCGAATCACTAGGGATTCTCGTTAGTGTACGTTTCTGCTGAACTTTGCTTGCTTGGTTTTGTTTTCCCCCCTGGAAATTCTTCGTCTTGTGCATTTGATCACAGGTTATACACACTGAAGCATTTATCGGTCAACCAAAAGTGAAGTCTGCTGCTGCTGCCTGTCGCTCGTACGTTCATCATTCTGTTGATCCTGCATAAATTTAGTTTTAGGTTGTTGAGCTACTTGTAGGGTTTGACTTTCTATTGATTAAAGTTTTCGACTTTTGCTGTATCTTTGAATTTCCTGTTACATTTTGGTTCTGCAGAATCAACTCCTCAATTCAGGTAGTAGAACACCAAGAAGCATTAAGGACATCCAATGCTATTGAAATTATGAGCCAGTATCCTTGTGTTTGAAATTTCTTCTCGAATTTTGTAGCCCCTTGGTGGTTGCATTTCTGTTTCTCTCTTTATTGGTGTTTTCAACTTGCTACCATCTTGCTTCAGATACGACATTGTGGTAGATGCTACAGATAATGCACCAAGCCGTTACATGATCAGTGATTGTTGTGTCGTTTTGGGGAAGGTACATTAAACCCACTGTCTGTTTGAATGTGTTTATGTCCTATATGGGATTTGATTTCCAAATACTTCACCCGCTTGTCTAGTTGCTAACTGTTCCTGTTCCTCCACACCCAGCCTCTTGTGTCGGGTGCTGCATTGGGATTGGAGGGTCAGGTACGCCATGTTTCATCCATAATCTGCTTACTGTTTGCTGCACCATACTCAAAAACAACTGGTCTGGCTACAGCTAAACCCCAAATCAATCTTGCCGCTTTCATGTTCAGCTGACAGTCTATAACTACAATGGAGGGCCATGCTACAGATGCCTTTTCCCAACTCCACCACCTGCAACAGCTTGCCAAAGGTGCTCAGATAATGGAGTCCTAGGAGTAGGTAAGCCAATAACCAATGTATTTTTGGCGATTTAAAATTTACTGTGTTTTAAATATACGAGCCATCCTAAGTGCATTTTCCTATTAGTGAGGCAGGAAATATATGATGTTCAGTCTTCTATACTTGTCTGGTGCATATATTGATTTTAGAACCGAGGAAGTTGATGTTAGCCAAGATTGTTGTTTTAACTTTGATTTTATGTTCGCAGTCCCTGGAATAGTCGGCTGCCTCCAAGCTCTAGAGGCCATTAAAATTGCTAGTGCTATTGGGGAACCGTTGTCAGGACGCATGCTTCTACTTGATGCATTATCAGCGCGAGTTCGGATTGTATGTCACCAGCTTTTGTACCTTCAAGCGGTTTGATTTCATCTCTGTTATCCAAATTTTGACAGGCTTTCATTGATGCTCTGTTGTATATTTTTCTTAGGTCAAGATTAGAGGGAGGTCAATACATTGTGAAGTTTGTGGAGAAAATACAACATTCACCAAAGAGCAATTTAAGAACTTTGATTACGAGAATTTTACTCAATCTCCCTTGTCAGCGGTATTCACTCAGATCCCCGCTCTGACAAATAGCAGTAACTCATGAATTATCAATGGCTGAAGAACTCAAGTATCTTTCAATATGAATGCAGGCTCCCTTGAAGCTCAACCTTCTTTCAGAAGAATCTAGAATCAGCAGCAGCGAGTTCAAGGAGAAAGTGACAAAAGGAGAACCATATGTTTTGATCGATGTACGACCAGGCCACCACTTCAAGATTGTTTCACTTCCAAATGCCATGAATATCCCTCTATCGACTTTGGAGGGCAGGCTGCCTGAGATCTCTTCAGCTTTGAAAGAGGAGGAACATCGCAGGAGCAGTGAAAGCTCTGAGTCACCTATTGTTGGCCTTTACGTGATGTGTAGAAGAGGCAACGACTCACAGAGAGCAGTTCAATTGCTGCAGAGTATGGGATTCCCCTCTGCAAAAGATATCGTTGGTGGCTTAGAGGGCTGGGCTCGTGAGGTGGATCCAGATCTCCCTACTTACTAGAGACCAAATAGTTTTGTCTTGCAATGTTTTCTTCTACATGAAATCCTGTACTTCAAGATGGGGGGATGCAAACTCATTACCAGCAGTTCATCTGGGTTATTTTAGTCACTTTAAGTTATCAGTATAATCTACTGTTTACTTGTCCGTGGTAGATCTTTATTATAAAATAGAGTACTTTGTCGACAACAACTTGAGCAGACAAGGAATGGCAACTAAGACGCTTTGTTTTGTATATTTTTCTTGCTGCAACTTGAAATTCAGAAAAATACACCAGTGACCAGCCAACCTAGCAGAGAAAGGACAACCTTGAACATCATGAGGTGACACAGAAAGAGAAGCAATGCTTCAACTAGCTATTTTGGACTGCTGACTCTGATGGTGTGCCTTAAAAGATAAACATCACACATAACTTCTAACCATTATTAAGGGCTTATTCCATGGCCTCTTTCCTTATGGTGACCGGGTGGATCTGGTTGCCATGGCTGTGGTGGCCTAGGAGGGAAGGGAAATGGCGGCTGGGGCCAAGGACGAGGCCATGGCTCTGGTGGCCTAGGTGGGAAAGGAAACGGCGGCTGGGGCCAAGGACGAGGCCATGGCTCTGGTGGCCTAGGTGGGAAAGGAAACGGCGGTCGTGGCCAAGGACGAGGCCATGGTTCTGGTGGCCTAGGCGGGAAAGGAAACGGTGGTCGTGGCCAAGGGCGAGGCCATGGTTGTGGCTGATCACCGCCATACCCACACATCCCAAAAGAACACTGAACTCCCCAGGGGCATCTGTTGAAGCACTTCCCACAGTTGAATGGACTAACGTTGCTGTCGACACACAATCCACCACAACATTGCCAAGTGAAGGGGCAGCTGATCCCACACCAGCCACAATTGTTTGCATCAGACGACACATCTACACACTGGTTCCTGCAACACTGCATCCGCGGTCCAGGTGGGTCGTGATGATTGACACCCTGATCTCTGCAAATCCATGGCGCTCTTGAGCAGCCGGGGTCTCGAGGCTGCTGGTGATGGTTTCTCACTTTCTTTAGCCATGGTGATGAGTGCGTCGACACGTTGTAGTAGTAGTAGTGTCCTTGTTTGGAAATTGAATCCCCATTTGCCAGCACAAATAGAAGCAATGGCATGAATAAGGTTGCCCCTACTCGAGCATTTTCCAACTGCATATTATGTTGTTTGGATACATATCCCGGACAACCAAAATGAGAAAGCTTTATATATACAAGTGCAAAGGCGTTTAGAAACAATTTAGTTATGTTGTAGATTTGTAAGAGAAGAAGAAGCTTGTAGGAGGCGGCAAACTCATGTTTTCCATACATGGGTGTCGTGTACTGCAAGGTGGTAATCTCATTATGTTATTAACTGGGTGGCTGTTTTTGGCCTTTGGTAATTCAAGTAACTGTTAGCTGTAGGTAACCTGTTTCTCTTGCCTGTATTTGTGAATTTTCTAAAGAAACATGGAATGTGGTAAAGCATGAAGAAAGTCGTCTTCTCATACTTCATCAATGCGCCAAACTTTCCCAGGTGTAGCCGACTTTTGCCTTTTCCTATTTCAATTAGGATCCAGGTAAGAAAGTTGTGACCTTTGATTAAGCTGTCATTTTTCTTTTTGCATCCGTTAGAATATGAAGGTATAGAAAACTGCCATCAATTAAACCTGATCAGAAATGCTTCGAGCTATCGACTCAAGACAATTTCGATGAATTGGGCGAGGAGCAAGAATGAATCATCTCACAGTTGACTGATTATGAATTGTATCAATGATGGGTTTTCAAAGTGGATGTAAGTTGGAATGGGTGAATTGCAAGAATGGATGGATTTCAAGAGATTCCTGAATGTAGTTTACAAGAAATCCTAGTCATCAATTACTGCTGTCTGCTGGTAATAATATGCAAATAGTTTGGAATCTACCAATATTCAAATATTGATTCTGCTCAAACTGATATAAATAACTATTACAAGAAGCAACTGTGGTCTTCAGCCACCACATTTATAGTCTGATAGAAAGTCAGGAAGCCAGGAAGCTAAATTGCAGTATGATCAAAAGCTGAGGATTTTCCAGGCCTTCCTCAACAGAGAACAGAAATCATGAAATCTCGAATCTCAATTTGAAGGATCCTTTTTCCCCTTTTCGGTTTCTTCCTCGTTCTCCTGACCATAGCGACGCTTGAACTTGGCAATCTGCCCCAGACTTTCAGCCATCTGCCGCTTTGCTCTGAAGTGGTAAACTTTACCAGTGTTGTGTATTTTGGTCATCATGACATTCATCAATCTGCCGCTCTGCGTGACATAAGATATCCATTGCCTTTGCGGGTGAGCTCCTTTCTTCATTTCGACCGAATCTGTTATCAAGCATCAGTTTGTGAAAGATCAACGTGAGAACAACTCCAAGTCTCCAACAGGGTTGCATCATATGCATCCATTTACCACAGTGCAATTGGGAAGACCATCTATCTAGGTCCGAGGAAACAGAAACAATGAAGGATGGCAACAGAAGAGGTAGCTGCCTAATGCCCACCAAGCTAAAGAAGAACCGAACAGAGTTTCACATTCCAAAGAGAGCACTCTGATCAGTGATCACGATGAGGAAATTCATCTACGCAAAAAAGACCTGACCTTTCTGGTCTACCTCCAAGATAAATAAGAAAAGCCAAACCACAGAGCAGAAAAGGCTGAACTAGTGCCATTTGCAAGAGATTCCCATAGGACTACCAGCTTAAATTGTGCTGACTCAAAGGAAGTCAATTGAATTATTAGAATATTTCTCCACGAAAATGGATCCCTTCGGTAATGCAATTCCCAAATTTCTATCTAACAACCATTATCAAATCCACTCAACAGTCCAATTGGGTAAGAAATGGCAGACTGTTCCGCACTGTGAGAAGAATCACCAAACCAAGCTACTGGAACATAACGTCGAACAACTGATGGGCAATGCATAGGAACGAACAAACGATAAAGAAATCAAATTGCACAGAAGATTGGGGAAGATGAACCAAACCCCTAGATGAGTCGCTACAAGAGCAGAAAGGAAACAAGCTAGAAGAAGATACTGACCTGGAAAGAGATGCAGCGATCTTGGTGAAGGAAAGCTCGATAAACCCTACTCCAGTATTCCTTCGAACTAGAGAACCCAGCTACGAAGATCTTCGCATTGAACAAGAAACAGAACAGGTTGAAGAGAGATATCGGGCTGGACCTGGAGACGGGCCGTTTGATCCAGCCCCGTTTGATCCAGCCCAGTTCTTAAGATGTCTTTTAAAGTCTGCATTTTCGCCAGCCGGGTCAGGCGGGTTGACCCGGGCCGGTTCCGTGGATGGGCTGAACGGGCTCTGGCCGAGCCACGACATCTCTCAGCGCCATTCATTAGATCAAAGCGTCCTCTGGTTACGAGACTTCCGATCAAATCACTGCTGAACCAGAAGAAGATTGTCGCTCCTTCGTAGCATAATTTCAGCACAAGGTCGGTCGAAGGGGAGGAAGAATGGCTACTGCGGTAATCGTAGGAGATGCGAGCTCCTGGGCTCGAGCGCTCGTTAGGATCTCTCCGTACACCTTCTCCGCCATCGGAATCGCCATCTCTATCGGAGTCTCTGTCCTCGGCGCCGCCTGGTATGCTCGTTCATATGCCAGCGGTTGTTTCTCTGTTTTGAAGTGAAGTTGTTCTATTTGATCAGTGTGGATTTCGGTTCCTTGAATGTGTTTCTGACGTGATTTGATGGGTTGGGATCGGGTTGTTGCAGGGGGATTTACATCACCGGAAGTAGCTTGATCGGAGCTGCAATCAAAGCTCCTCGCATCACCTCTAAGAATCTCATCAGGTGCCTGAATTTAGAACTTCTTACGTTCTTGCTTCTCTTCCATTCTTGGTGTCTGCTTTCCTGAACCAGTTGTGCATTCCTGTTTCTAAATTTGGTACTTGGTGATGATCTGATGATATTAAGACGCTGCAGTTGAAGTTTAGCTGTTCGGTGTTTTGGAAGTAGTTACCCGAAGAATCAAACTCACTGGCATTTAGATTCAACTTGGTAATCTGCATTTGGCTAGAATCGAATTAAATTCACTAGCCAGAGTGCCAGAAGGTCAAATTGAATGATGAAAGAGGTGGTCTTTATCTGTTTATTTAAGGGAGAAGGATCTGTTTTGGAATTGCTTAGGTGTTGCCTACATTTCTCTGTTTCTTCTGCAACCCAGGGAGCTCGAGCTTCTTCGGCATTCCACATTGTGGTTGTTTTGCTTGATCCAAAATCAGATTTAGGACATAAGATTCCTCATTGCATCGGCTAGATGCTTGGCTTAAATCTGGAATTTCTGTTTACACTCTGGGTCCGGTTTGCTAGTCCGGAGCTGAAGCTGGTGTAAAATGTTTTATCCTGGTTATCTTATCCTTTCCTTATCTTAACCTAGAATGTTGGTCACGTTAACGTCTGTTGGTACATGAAATTTTCAGGTTTATAGGACAGAATACGTTGATAATGGTGACAATAAATGATCAGTTCCCCTTAATTGGTTTATGAGTGTCTGTATTATATCCAGTCTCTCCTTACCTGACAGCATGAAGAAGATAGATAGATGTTGAAGTTTCTTTCTTTTCTTGTGTTATAAGCTATGCTGCAAACTACTGACTAGAAGTTGGTTTCTTATGCATTATGTTGTGTTCCAATTCGACTTCATCAGTATAGTCTACTGTTTTTACTCATGTTAACTGCTATAAGTATTTGACTGCCACAACTATTCCTAGCTGATGTGGTGGCAGTTCTACTTTGGATTATGAAATTTGTTTTTTCTATTAAGTTTTGGATAACCTCTGTTTATGTATTAGAATTGTCAATTATTTGGTGCATATATAACCATCTGGTTACATTTGGATGTGAATTTTTCTTTCTTGTGGACTGCTGTCACAGCCTTGCCTTTTCTGTGTTTAGTTTGACACAGACTTCCAGTCTTTCACCAATTTGTAACCTCTAGAATGATGACAACGCCTTCAGGATATAATTTGCGGTGATTGGTTGTTTGTTTCAGTGTGATCTTTTGTGAAGCTGTTGCCATATACGGTGTCATTGTGGCAATTATCCTGCAAACAAAATTGGAGAGTGTTCCTGCTTCACAGATATATGCTCCTGAATCTCTGCGAGCTGGTTATGCAATTTTTGCATCTGGTATTATTGGGAAAAAATCCCAAGTTACACATCTTTTTAAAAAAAAATCTCAAAATACACACGTTATGAAAATAATTCCCAATCTACGTTAGTTTGGGCCATCACCGCTGTCGACGAAGACAGTGATTGCATCACTGTTGTCGACGAAGACAGTGATTGCATCACCGCTTTCGACGAAGACAGTGATTGCATCACCGCTGTCGACGAAGACAGTGATTGCATCACTGCAGTACACGGCCGCGGTGAAGGCCTGACCTGCGTCGAAACTTGAAACAAACGTAACTTTGTGCTCGGTTATCCGATCGTAGCAAAATTTTTTTTGATTCCGCATAATTTTTCGAGATCTTGCAAGTCGCAAATGGCCATAGGAGGTTTGGTCCCGCCTTCGTCTCGAAAATATGTCGTTTGCTACCCCGAACGAGCCTTTTTTCGATTTCGTCAAACTTTGAATGACCATAACTTTGTGCTCCACAATCCGAAAATCATGAATTTTTTTTTGATTTCGCATAAATTTTTAAGGACTAAAATATTTAGTAGGAGAGAATTTTCAAAAAATGAATTATTTATGGATATAAGGGGTTTTGGGAATAACTTTACCTTCCTTTTCAGGAATCCAAGTACATTCCGAAAATATGTCTATGATAAAAATTGTAGTCCTTAAAATGTTATGCGAAATAAAAAAAAATCATGATTTTCGGATTGTGGAGCACAAAGTTATGGTCATTCAAAGTTTGACGAAATCGAAAAAAGGCTCGTTCGGGGTAGCAAACGACATATTTTCGAGACGAAGGCGGGACCAAACCGCCTATGGCCATTTGTGGCTTGCAAGATCTCGAAAAATTATGCGGAATAAAAAAAAATTGCTACGATCGGATAACCGAGCACAAAGTTACGTTTGTTTAAAGTTTCGATGCAGGTCAGGCCTTCACCGCGGCCGTGTACTGCAGTGATGCAATCACTGTCTTCGTCGACAGCGGTGATGCAATCACTGTCTTCGTCGACAACAGTGATGCAATCACTGTCTTCGTCGACAGCGGTGATGGCTCAAACTAACGTAGATTGGGAATTATTTTCATAACGTGTGTATTTTGAGAATTTTTTTTAAAAACATGTGTAACTTGGGATTTTTTCCGTATTATTGTTGGCTTCGCCAACCTCGTTTGCGGGTATGTATCTCCATCTTACACTGGTTGAAACCCGTTAAACTTCGTGTTGCATTCAGAGAATAATTCAACTTTTCTTATTTTTGTGGGGACTTCGTTGTACTCTGTTGTCTGACAACAGGGTGTGTGTTGGAGTCATTGGGAGCAGCTGTGCACTCTCCGATGCCCAGAACTCATCACTTTTTGTGAAGATTCTCGTGATTGAAATATTCGGCAGTGCTCTTGGGTTGTTTGGAGTGATTGTGGGCATCATCATGTCTGCTCAAGCATCATGGCCTTCCAAAGTGTAACAACATGTCGTTAATGGAATCAGATGAAGGAATCGAGGGACCATGTAATGTAGGTATTACTCATGATCCCAAGTGCGCCCTGTGTATCTTATTCTTTCATATCGTTTGTTATGAATACAAGGTGTTTGGTAAAAAGAAAGAAAGATGCTTGTGGGGGAGGTTAGACCACCTGTACTACTGTTAAGTAAGTTTTGTTGTCCGAACAGAATAAGTACTCGGGACCAAATGAGTTGTGTAATTTTTACTGAAAAGCTGGTGCGTTACTGTTGAATGATTGTTGTTGTGTGTTCCCTGGTAGATTCTTTCTTCTGCTCCGTGAATGTCCTTGGACTTGAAGACGTGAGGGTGAAGGCAGTTGCTGAAATTTCTTGCTTGCTTAGGTTGAACATAACTCTTGAAATGTTACTCTGTTGCGTCAAGTACTATCCAGCGAAAACGATCTATAAGTTTGAGTAGTTACCTGAATGCATAAAGGCATTAAGGCTGGTGTTTACTGTTGATTTTTGTTTTGTGTTCCCTGGTAGATTCGTCTTCTGCCCTGGTAGTTTCCTGGGAGTGGAAGACGTGAGAGTGAAGGTAGCTGTCGAAACTTCTTGGTTGGTGAGTGTGAAAGTGGTCTTGAAAATCCTTTCACTTGACTCCTTGGTCTATAGCAAGGTTGTCAACCCGTGGGTTGACCCGGACCTGGGTCACCCATTTTAGCCCGGTTTAGCCCGGAAATATGGAAAGCGTCATTATATTGTACTTATCCTGATAAATTATATCAAATCTCATCTAACATATGAGTTATAACATATAATATTACACCAAAATAACATTTCGTACTTAGATTCAACATATAGTGAAAATTCACACACTTATATAACATTAATATTCAAATGTTCAACTTAAGATTCCAAAGATTGAGTTAGGCGAAAAGAAAAATCGGAAAATAGGCGCATTTCGCAAAACAAAGAAAAAAAAATGACACAATTTGACCTCCAACCCTGTACCTTGTGGCGGTCGACCCGGCGGGTGCGTGCGGCCCGTTTTTTTCACCGGATCAGGGTCAAAGTGGGTCAACCCGCGGGTCGACAACCTCTCTGTAGCTTGCAGATGATTAGCCACCGGCCTTGAACTTTCGGTAATTTGTTCTAGGGGTGGCTATACGGTCCAGTTAAATTGGTCCAAATTGATTCGGTCCCGGTCCAGTTTTTTCGGGAATATAAGGACCAAAGATTGGATTGGAAATTGGAGCACCACTTTTCATGTTGGAAGATGACAATGTTAAAGTCCCCACTTGATAAGCCAATGGGATTGGTGGTTTTATGTCAGAGATAGGTAATGTTGTTGGGCTCCCCAATGCTCTCTTCCCTTCCCAGTGTAGTGCTCCCATTCTGGTCCCAAGGGAGAGATGCTCAGTTCAGTCAAACTCATCTTTCTCTTCGCTGCACCACCAATGGTAACCTATCCTTACAATTTCTCTATTAGTTTATGGAAATTGCTCCACTTCTTTGGTAGGTAGACGGCTGAGGCAGCCGCCATTAGTTCCACTAAAAAAGATCCATAGAAAATCTCTGCAAATCTGGGCTCTTTGAACGTTCAAAGGTTCAACAGTTACCCTTGATACGAGGCTTCTCTTAAACAAGCAGAAGAAAAAGACATCAACAGTAGTCTTAATTGAAGCTTCCAATCTTTGATAGATAACAAGCATTCCATACAAAGGCGAATCTTCCCAGAATCTCAAAGGTACATACAGACCACATAAGCCCTCGCGCCGCCCACACGAGAGGGCAGGCAACAATCACAATAATATGCAAATAAACAGTAGGCCAACTTTAGACACAAATTCTGGTACCAACAACTGCAAACCTAGTTTGACTACAGCAACCAAACCCTGGTTTTGCTTATTCTTAGTAAGCTACACAGCTGCCATACTCCCCCACAAGCAAAGCTCTTGCGGCTTCTTAACTAAAGAAGCTAGTCCTTACTACTGCAGAACCAGGCATTCTTGAGTTCCTGAGACCATGTTGCAGTTCCTGCCTTTGTTGATCGAGCCAGTTCCTTCGAGAGGGGGAGGTTTGTCATCGCCTGCACCCTGGGTCAGGTGCTCATCTTCCTTCTCGCTCAAGGTGTAGGAACAGGCTTCAAAGATCAGAGCTTTCACTTCTTCAAACCTCTCTTCGGAGAGGGACACTTCAGCAAGAAGCCTCCATGCATTCTCCTCAGAAGCTTCCTCGTAGTCTTTCTTCCTCTTCAGCACCATGTGCCCACTGATCTCCCACACTGCAGGGTTCACTTGGGTATCGAGAAGCTCACTGCTCACTTCGCCAAGTGCTTGTTTCTCAGCATAGCACTGTTCAACCATCAACAGCAAGTTTCCAAATGGTTAATAGTGGGATATTCAACAGGTTAGAAAGAAACGAAGCAAAACAAAAATAGTATTTCAGGGTGCATTATACCTGAGGCAAGAGAAAGATGCGCTTTCCACAATCAGCAATCAGGACATTGTGTGGAATGTTGTTATCTTGAAGAAAAATGCAGGCATCGGAGACGGCGTTTGACAAGTCTTGGAGAGTGTTCCCACCTTCAAAGACGAGACCCCTGACCGGATAATCAAAGAGCTCAGAGATTTTCACTCCATCGCCTAATGTTGTCACCTTCCTGGTA
This sequence comes from Linum trigynum, assembly GCA_964030455.1. Lineage (NCBI taxonomy): Eukaryota > Viridiplantae > Streptophyta > Magnoliopsida > Malpighiales > Linaceae > Linum > Linum trigynum. The sequence goes on along the minus strand of OZ034817.1, from coordinate 55,415,917 downwards.
GGAGCCTTCTCGATCGGGAATGGCACAGCCAAATAGTAAGCCTATTGCAGAAGATTTATAAAAAAACATATGGTTTAGTATGATTGTCGATATTTCATAGATAAATGCAGCAGTAGCTTCAGAAATCATATATATAACTGGACACCAAATATTAACCTGGAAGTGAAGATGGTTGATGGTAGCAAATGCACCAAGACTGTTGTAACCCAAGCGGAAGTAAGGGTTCCCAGCTTCAATTGCCATGTAAAGTGCAAGCAAAAAGCTCTCACGATCAATCCTTTGAGGCAGACATTCCAAGATACGCGGAATCAGCAGCACATGCCCATACTCGATAGGGCTAACCTGTAACCAATCAAATGACAGTGCCTCAGTACTCCATCCCACAGCAACCACTTTTCTGGGCTAAAAATAGCAATAAGAACTTGTGAGCAAACTAAATGAATAAACCTACATTGATGGCAACCACGCTAGGAGAACTGTCAGCATCAACTGGAGCATCTGGGAAGAACTGTACTTCACCATCTTCGCTCGCATCAAACTGGAAGAGCACTTCCTCCTGCCCAACTTTAGTGAAGTTGAATTTGTTCCCATCAAAGGGCTGAAGAACCTTGTCAACCCTGAATTCAGTTGGCCTCTTCTTCAGGTGACGACCTTCATTCAGTTGAGCCATGAAGCCACATCGGCCAGGAATCACCTGAAACATTAAAGAAAGAAACTTCAGCATCAATCATCAAACCCCACTACCCAAGAACTCAATAAACTATCAAAGGAATGCGTTATGCAAGAAAGAAACAGTACCTTGGTTTCACATGCAGTGACATCATAGCGAAACAGTCCTCGCTGCATGCGGTCCTCCCACTGGAATCCCAACAAATACAACGATTTAACCATCGAAAGTCCGAGAACAGAAAACAAACACGCAACTTTGTTCAATCAATCATCATTATTTGACCTTAGACGAAATTTTAATTACCTGTCCAAGGAGGAGGGAGTCCAAGAATGCAACAGGAGCCTGGTTATCATCATGCTCAAGAACACACTTGTCACCAGGAATCTCCTCCACCCTCTTGAAAGTATAGAGAGGCAGCTTTGCCCCTGTCCATGCAAACAAAGAAACATGAACTCATGGCCTCAATAAGTGAACCTTGTTAGAGTAAAATTTTAACAATAGAGCAATAACAGCATTTCAACACAAGTACCTGGAATGCAACACTTCTGAAGGCAATTGCGGCCGCAACCTCCGCCACGGCGGGCAGCGTCTTCGCCCTCGTCCTTTTGGTAGTTCGACACAACGGTAGGAACCCTCTTGATTCTAAGCATCATCCTTTCGCTTCTTTTTTTTGACCTCACACAAGGAATTTCACAAATTCTCTACGGCCCACAAAGGATCTTAAACAATATACTTGAATGATTCTTCCTCCTATATATACTCTTTCTATTTTGTTGCGCTTTCCGAAGCTAAAAAGGAAACGAGAAATATCCTAAATCCTACACTAAAACGGTAAGAGAAAAGGAAGGGAAGAGGGAACCACCGCCGGCGAGGAAGAGGAGATCGGAAGGGCTCCCGCCTTCCGAAGGCAAAGCTCCACGGCCGCCGTGCGCAGAAGGGTTGCTCTGGATTATATCCAGCTTGCGACGCACAGAACGGACATGGATTAGAGGCCGAGTTACGCCGTGAATAGCCGTGATGTCTGCAACTTGTCTACCCTGGAATTATCCCCTGAAAATCCTTCCAGCTTTCCTTCTTCCTACAGGGAAAAGAAGAAAAAAAAAACGAAAAACCCCCCAAAATCAAATCAAATCCACACCCTTTGGCAACCCACTTTCCCTTTTTCCAATCAAGCTTCCCCTGAATCACACGCACGAGAAACAAGAACCCAGAACAGAGCAAATCAAAATCCGCCTTCGCCGGAGAGAGATTCTGAGAACTGGGGGGAAAAAGGGTTGCTGCGGGACGGGTTTGGGAGATGGATTCAGGGAGAGTTTTTGATGCTTTTTACGTTTTGCGGGTATGGAGAGAGAGGTGAATGGAGCGGAAGAGATATAGAGGAGGGGAAGATAAGGAAACAAAGAGTGGTGGTTGTTGTGGCTGTGGTTTGGCCGTGAGGGAAGGGAAGGTCGAGTGGCTGTGGTGGGATCTGGTGGGCTTTTTTGGGGGAAATTGGTGTGTTCTTATAGCCGTGGGACGACGGAGAGCCGCAGAGATTTTTTTTGTAGTCGTTCTGCGGGCAAGCCAATAAGGCAAATAACCCGTCTCTTTTGGGCCTTATTTGGCTGCCGCCGGAGCAGAGGAAAGGTCTCCTTCCAATAAAAAATAAATAAAACGACCGCCTTTTGCCCATACATGGACCAAAAATAATGCACCATGCATATTACTAAAGAAATTTCATATATTCTATATTTACAAAGAAAAGATTCCATATATTCTATGGTATAAAATGATTCGAGGTAGCCCACTTGATCTCATTAGTGATGTCAAGAATGAATAAAATTACAATTCAACATCATACTAAGCGCAAGATTCTAAAGTGGGGGAGACATTGATTTTAAAGAAGATACTATTAGGGTTTTGCGAGTAGTTTAATTCGAGACTCGTGTAATTATCTTATATATACTACATTTTTTTGTCGAGGAATAAGTCAATTTGATATTCATTGTCTTCGGCAATCTTGCATGGGTGTCATTTTACTCGAGATAATTATGTGACGAGATGTGTATTTAACACGTTCTAGCATCATTCTTGATACTTTCGATGTCAATTCTCTTATTTACTACTTGTATTCGTGTCAGTTTGATTTCTTTCTATGGTATGAAATGATTCGAGCAAATCCCACTTGATCTCGTTAGGGATGTCGGGAGAGAACAAAAATACAATTCAACATCATATTAACGCAAGATTCTAAAGTGGAGAGACATTGATTTTAAAGAGATATTATTAGGGTTTCACGTGTCATTTTATGAGTAGTTTAATTAGAGATGCGAGAAATCATCTTATAAGCTACATTATTAGCAGAGGAATAAGCTAAAATGACCTAAATTGTCTTTCGCAATCCTACATGAGTATTGTTTTGCTAGCGATAAATATTGCGACGAGATGTTTTTTTTTTTTGCCCATTTTAATATCATTCTTGTTACTTTCGATTTCAATGCTCTTATTTTCTGTTCGTATTCATGTCATTTTGATTTCTTAGGTAAGATACCTGTAGTTACAATTTATAATGCAAGCCATTACTTGTGTCGGGGACAATAAATTTGGTCATCAGGCTTGGGACAACTAAAATATTGAAGCGACCACACATGCCCTCCCCGCCCTAAACATGCCGAACAGATAGGATAGGACAGGTCAGGTCCAAACTGTCATACCTAACGAGCTCGATAATTGGAAGTCTCGAAGATAAATTAAAGTGCTAGATATCGATTAGAGAGGGGAGGGCGGAGAGAGGGGTTGGTACTCGAGATTATTTAGCAGAGAGGGATCTTAGGGATTCGACTGTCTGCCACCATCGGGATTTTTCATCATCGTGGTCGACATTCAGTCGTCAGGTTTTGGGGTGAGAGGATGAGGGTTGGGTTTGGGATGATGTGGTGGATGATGGGTCGTTCAAGACTCTGAGTGAAGTGGGTAAAGATGAGAGGATGAGACTCAGAGAGACCGAGATTGAATTACGAATGAGGGTTAGGGTCTCTGCCTCTGAAAATTTCACATTAGAGGGCTATGTAGTGAGTCTAGGCCGAGGTGGTGAACGAGTTTACAAAGGGGAGCTAGGCTTTCTGGGGCTTGTGGCCTTGTTGTGAATCGTGGCGGACAATTTGACTTTTGAAGAACTAGCTGGGGCTTGGTGAGTTATCTTGTCTATCTCGATTTATTTAATTTTAAATCGAACCAGATTTAGACAATAAGTTTGACCTCTCTCACAATCATATCCCAGACTAATCGTGCTACTAGCTTATAACCCGGCCCTTTGGCCGGATTACTCATATTTGAATATTTTTATTTTTATGTTACTTTTAAGTCTATTAACCCGTTTAATCTTATTGATAATCATTCGATCGAGATGATACATAACGAAATAATATATAGGTCGAACATTCGAAGAAATATCATAATCATTTAAGAATATAAAATATAAAAATGTATCATTGACCCCATTTTCATAATGCTAATTAAGTCCCTGTTAAAATGCTATTGGTTAGTTTTTTTTACAGTAAAGAAATATAGAGTATAAAAGCTCACTGAAATTCTCACACACCCCATAGATAGTTTGAAACTAAATCTTAAACCTCACAATCCTATATAAAGGGTTCAATGCTCTCCTTTTAGAAACAATATGTCACTAATCTAAAAGAAATGAAGAGTTGTTGATTCAAGTCATCTATATACTAAAAACTCAGCTAAGAGGGGACCATCACAACTTGAGAGCAAACGAAAAAATTAGGGTTATCTCCAATATGCGAATAGACTCGATCAAAGTAATAAGGCGCAAAATTAGACACTCCTTATCTATTAGTTCTAGTAGGTTGAATAAAGAAGCGACCTATTTCAAACAATCAATCAATGATTCCTCGTTTTAAGATTGAAATAGGTTGTGACAGTTGCAAAAACCATAAACCTAAAGATCCAATAGCCACCACTCTCCGTTGTACAACCAAATTTCTATCTCAATAGGCATATATTCAACCAAAAATTCAATTTCTAATCCTCCTTCTACAACTTCAGTTATTGATGAACTCCATTCTATTCGCCATGAATTGATATCGGAGTTGAAATCTTCTACTCGCCCAGCTTAAAATCCCAACAATAAAACCGTAGTGCCAAGAGATATCTGAAGATTGATTTTCAATGACAGTCTTATACTGGGAAGTGAAAGGCGCAAACTATTGCACGATGGATGAAATTTCGGAGGAAGTTAGAAAGAGAAAAGAACAAAGATAAAAAAACAAAAAATTTAAATTTAAATTGAAAAATGCAAGGATACAACACGTAGTTACATAATTAGTTTCTTCCATGTTAGCCAATTACCCATTTACCTTTAGCAAAAATTAAGGAGAGAGCGGGAATTTAAAATTGAGAAATCTCTACTATGAAAATAGAAGTATCAAGCTCGATAAAAATACATACGGTAGACTTAGTGAGCTTGCTAATTATGATTAAAAAGTCCTATGATTTTCAGAGATTAACTTTGTCTATTTTTTGTATAAAAAAGGATGCAATAAATTTGTTTAGTGTAACTTGTTGTTATTGTTATCTTTGTTTGAAGAGACCCGGGTTCAAATCTTGATATTGCTATTTTTATATAAAATAAATAATAAATGTGTAAAGACAAAAATGACCTTCCTACTTTCACTCTCGTTGCAGGAAATTTGAAATGGAGAAAAGTACACAAAACTCTCACAAAACTCTACCATATATTAATGGAGGATACACGATTTCTGACGTTAACAACTCGAGTTATACGGTCGATTTCTGATTTGGCTGGACAATTGAAACCTAACCCCCACCCCCTACTACAATCTGGACTCCGAGTATCAAGTAATGTCACTTTTGATGGGCTATGAATGTTACTTTTTCGGCCGAGACTTATGAGTTGAGTTGGGCCGTGGTTCAAGGTCTCCAGTTTACATATACAGGCTGAAAGTCCAGCACAATACCCGTGTATTTATTGCCGGCCCATAAGCAAGCGATCCCCAGCTGAACGGTTGTGGGCTTGTGGCCTTGTGGTGCGTACCCAAAAAAAAAAGGAAAACGCAAACAAGTGTTCAAATCCCACGCGCATGTACAGCACGTGTCGCGTATGCTTCCAAAAATGAAAACCACCGTAACAGAAACTCAATCCCTCCAATTCAATTCGCATAAATGAACTTCCAATTCAATCCCTTTACCCTCTCCCTCTTCATTCTTCAATCTTCACTTCCATAGGAGCTGAAGAGCAATCGCGATTTGCATTTATAAGCAATCGATCGGAGTCCGCCGGCGAGAATCGCTTGAGAAAAGAGGGGAATCAGAGCAGGTTCTCTCTGCTTCTTTAGGTGGGAAAGAAAAAATGGCGAACCTTCCCAATTCGCTCTCCATGAATGCTCCCTTCGGAGGACCTGGCGGCCCTAACCCTGGCGCCGCAGGAGCGCCGGCCGGAAAGGAACGGAGAATGGCATCTGCCGAGCACTTGGTTCTCGAGCTGAGCAACCCCGACCTTCGAGAGAACGCTCTTCTCGAGCTCTCTAAGGTGATGATCCCATGAAGTTTTCTTCTTTCTTCATATTAAGTTTTGGGTAATAGTTTCGAGGGTTTTATTTTTCCTCCCCGTATTTCTTTGTTGAGTTCGTTAGGTTTGAGTATGGATATCAACTGCCACATTTTTTTTCCATGACTACTAGCTTTTGTGAAGTTCTGAGCTTTCAATTGCCTTGGTTATGTATCTTGTTCACCTTAGTGTCCTTCCGTCTCACTCCTTGAATGGAAAAGGAAAAGGGAAATAAGGGAGAGGAAGAACCCCGTTAAGCATTTACTGTCTGTCAGCCATAGTTGTTGGTAACAGTTAAGTGTGACCGGCTCTTCAATGGGAATCTTTTTTCTTCCATATCGCGAGTAGTAGAAATATTTCATTTTGATCATTGTTGCCTGTCTAAGAGTCACGTGTGCATGTTATCATAGGGATTCATTTCACTTCCTAACTTGCATTTCGTCCAGAAGTTCTTCGGGTCAAAGTGTCTTTCGGAATTTCAATGTCTTTCCAGCTGGCTTCATATCATTTCCTTAAGTGCCTGCTACTTTCAATGAGCTCTAGGCTGCTCTGAATATTATGTATGGATTAACGGGTTATGCCTCTCTAGTTTGTGCTAAAATATATTTGGATTTTCTGTTTTTAGAACATCATCTCGTTGATCCCTGTAGTGCAGTTCACCCTAGGGCATGTAATCCAGTTGATCTTGTCCGGATCTGTTGATATATATGAATGTATTTGGTAAAATGTTGCTCCTCTTATGCCTGCAAAGTTCGAATTATGTTGTTCTTTTAGTGGTTGATACTATATGGAGTTGCTGCTACAATGCGGTACCCATTTGGGTTGTGGGGGCCTCTAGCATAGCGGAACTAGTTTGTCTATGTAATTTTCTTCCATGAAAAACAAGCAAGTATGAAAGTGGAAGTTTATTTATGACATTAGTATTTAAGGTAAATGTTCTGCCAATCGTTTTTCCTAGCTGTAGGACTGCAGTCAATTTGATAGATGTACATGCATTTGTAAGTTAGAGGTGGTTCATTTTTCTTGATGAGATGCTGTGCAAATGTTCCTAACAAACTCCTGTTTTCCTGTGTTGATATTTTCAGAAAAGGGAATTATTTCAGGATTTGGCTCCATTGTTGTGGAACTCCTTTGGTACAATTGCTGCACTTTTGCAGGTAAACGATCTATATGTAGTTTCCTTGTTTTACATATTTCACACCATATCAGAACTTTCTGGATCTACTTTTGTGTTTATAGAATGCCCCACAACATTCTGCAATTGTATTGCTTAGTTTTTGTTGTCATGGTCTGACGCAAAAGCCTTTAACTGTGATCGATACTCTCCCTGCTACATTTGGCCAAATGTAGTGGATGTGGCTAGTAGATGAAATCTTGATGTCCTACATATATGAATTCTTACCTTATGTTTGAATGCCTTAATACCACTACTTTCCCTCCCATCGACATGTAGTTGAGGTTAGTACTGGGTTGAATGATCCACCTTGGTATATCACTCTAGTAGAGTCCTTGTAAACAGATAAGGATCACTGGGGTGCCAGCTGACTTTTATAATGTTTATTATTAAATTGCAATGTGCTTTAAACATGATGTTGCTTCTTTCCATTTATCAACTCCATGATGCTAATTATGCTACAAGTGCCTTGTATTGAAAATACTCCAAATCAATGACCTATGTCAAAATATTCAGGACTTGTGTATGCTTGTTTTCATTAGGTACCACACACTTCAATATTGCCAATTGTTAAGCAATTTAAACGTTTCATCTTTGGGCAATACTAATTTGTTCGTTCCTACTTGCAGGAAATAGTTTCGATATATCCTGTTCTGTCTCCACCAAACTTAAGCCCAGCTCAATCAAATAGGGTCTGCAATGCCCTTGCTCTGCTTCAGGTTAGATGCTTGGTTGTTTGACTTGAGTCTTGAATGGTGATTATGTTCACTTCTCTGACCTTGTGTACTGTTACTGCGCTTTTCTTCATTTCCAACATATACACTGTTAACATAATCGTGAGTCAATAGTCAATACAATGACTACTTTTTGCTTGCATGGGCTGAAAATATCCATATGTAATATGCCCAATCTTTGAAGATAAGTTCTGCCATGTAACAATATTGCTTTTAACAGAGAGGTCCTTGAACACATAATTGTTTTGAGAACACAGTAAATCAAAATCTTCATGTTTGCGGTTAAGTACCTTAGACATTATTCTGAGTATGTAAGTTAAAGGGTTTAGACTAGAAAACATGGGTAGTTGGAGGTAATTCCAATTTTCTGAAGAAACACCTCCCTTTTCCTTTCTTTCTTTTTACCTTGTCAAGTAGGTAAAGAGATTTCCTAATACCTATTGGGTAACTTGAGTTGTGGTTTGCTTAATTAAGAGAGTATTGCTAATGCTTCATAATCTTCTCTGTTCCCTACAGTGTGTTGCCTCTCATCCAGACACAAGGATGTTATTCCTTAATGGTAATACTCTTGCCTCTTCACTCACGGCTCACCCGTGCAATAATCCCGCACGACATATGTATTTCCTTTATCCAGTACTGTAGCAATGTAAACCCTCCAGAGATGCTAGTTCCTTAGGCAAGCTCTTCGAATTAATTTTCTTATACATGCTCCTTTTTATTCTGAAAATGTTGATTTGCAGCTCATATACCTCTCTATCTGTACCCTTTCCTCAACACAACAAACAAGTCCAGACCTTTTGAGTACTTGAGGCTTACTAGTTTAGGTGTCATTGGTGCTTTGGTGAAGGTATTTCTGATTGCTCCTGTTCCATTGTATCTACCTTTGATTGCTGATAATCCTACGGGCAATCTAAAATTCGTGCACTGCTGCAGCATCATACAAAATTTTCTTTAAATTTGCCAGGTGGATGACACTGAAGTCATTAGTTTCCTTCTGTCAACTGAAATAATCCCTTTGTGTCTGCGTACCATGGAAATGGGGAGTGAATTGTCAAAGACGGTTGGTGCCCTTATTCTATGCCTTCTTTATATCTTTACTAAAGGGTGTGGTCATCCTTTTCCCATCCAAACAACGGATGCAAGCCCCTCTCATCTTTTGTTTTTTCACAATAGTTGTGCCGTAGGAAACTGACAGCGAGAAGCTCGTTCCTGTTGATGACAGGTCGCGACATTTATAGTTCAGAAGATATTACTGGACGACGTGGGTCTTGATTACATCTGTACTACAGCAGAAAGGTTTTTCGCGGTAGGAAGAGTTCTGGGTAACATGGTGACGGCACTTTCTGAGCAGCCATCTCCTAGGTTGCTGAAGCATATCATCAGATGCTACCTTCGACTATCCGACAACCTGAGGGCGTGTGATGCACTAAGGAGTTGCCTGCCAGAAATGCTTAGGGATGCTACCTTCAACAGTTGCCTTCGTGTAAGAAGCCCCCCTTTTCACATCTGTGTTTTCTTTTCTCCCTGAAGGACGGAAATTGAGCTGTAATTGCTGTTACATGAGGCTTTGCAGGAAGATCCGACCACAAGGCGATGGCTGCAACAGTTGCTTCACAATGTTGGGGTGAACCGCGTTCCTGCTGGACTTCAGGGTGGTGGAGGATTTGAGCATATGTTGGTAAACTAGAATCACAGGACTTCAGGGTGGTGGAGGATTTGAGCATATGTTGGTAAACTAGAATCATCAATCTGGAACTGCAATGAGGGTCGAGTCTACCTTGGAGTTGGTGGTGTTAATTCTAGGATAGAAGTAAAAGGAGTGAAAGTGCTGGTAGTTGTAGCTGGCTGGCCTTTCTTGTGGATGCTTATCAATTGATTGTCTGGCGATGGAGTTGGGTTCTGAATGTTACCTATTATGTATTTATGTTGACAGCCTTCTATCTCAAAGGATGAAGCCTACATCAACTTGTTTATTGAGCTTAATTTCTATTTGGGCTGTAGATAAAGATAGAATATGTTTATAAGACAAACTGTCTTCTTGTAAGGGGGTGATTTTATGTTTGGCTTTCAAAGAAAAAAAGAGGATGAGGAAAAGGACTACCTCTTTTTTGTCATTATTGGACTTGATTTGTGAGCTGTGATGGGCTGACACGGGCACGTTTCGGGTCCATCTGTTTTGTGTCGTCGTCATTTTTCATGTCATGTTATACAAACCCATTTGTTAATTTTGTTAGACTCGGTCTAGGGCTGGGCACGGTTCGAATCGTGTCGTGTCTATTCGTGCTCGTACTATGCTCGTATTCGTGTTTAATGAAAAGGACATAAACAAAAGAGAGAATGAAAAAGAAGGTGGAAATTGGACGGGGAAGATAGTATTTACCGACAATGGTTGAGAAAGATAACAAATAAGGAGAAAAGAAAATTGGAAGTATAGCGAGTGTGATTTGACTTTGTTTAATTCTTTATCAATTTTTACTTATGTTAGTAATTACGTATATATCTTTATGACACTTCTAACAACAAAAAACAATTATTTTTCTACTTATGTTATGTAATATTTGAACCTATAATTCTTTTTATATTTATTTTCTATCAAATAAATATTATTTTCATGTCATGTCCATTCTTATACTCAATAAAGTCTCAAAAAGATATTAGGCCTCATACAGCCCACTTATATACCGTGTCGTGCCCGTGCCCATGAAGTTTAGGCCCGACACGGCCCATAGATTATTCGTGCTCGTCATTTATTTCGTGTCCGTGCTCGTGTCGTGCTAGCCCGTGGGCGGCACGGGCCGGTGCCCACGTACAGCTGTGACTAGCAATAGGTTATGGCACGTTCATTTCATAGAACCACTGCGATAGTAATTGGTACTGCCGTACATTTGATGGTTGTAGAGCGTCAATTCTGATCAACAGTATAATTTATAGTCGAAACTTTAAACTGCAACTCCAATTCAAAATTTTCAGCTTTTAGAGCGATTTCAAGAGCTTACCTGGCAATCCATTTAGACATAATTTATGTCCATCTTTCGCCGTCTACAACCGTCCTCCTTCCCTCTTTCCGACATATCCTTCCCGCATTCGAAAGAAAGAACCATACTCTCCTACATCTGCCTCCACTCTCGGCACTCGCACCTTAACTCGCCTTGGACGGTAGTGGCATTGACTGTATAAGTATCGTCCACACACAATCCTCTCGAGGAAATATGACCAGTTATGATTGTTGAAAAATATAGTTATTATAAAATATGTCCGTTGGAATTTAATTCTGATAGTTAGGTCGCATTGAAAACGATCTACGATTAAAAAAAATCCAAACTAAAAGGAAAAGGAAAAGTAAAAGTAAACATAACTCTGACACGCAGGCCCCGCCAGTCCACTCCCCTCCTTTTGTCCCGTTGTAGGGGAAACCCAACCAAAAAAAGTTTTTTAAAAAACCTTATTTCCCTCTTTTTCAACCCCCACTGTGACTCTGTGAGTCCTCTTTGCAAAAGATCCTTCTTTTTCTTCTTCCCACCGTCGATAGTAGATGGTCTCATTTCATGCATTTCAAATTATCTATTATATTCATTACATATATCATATTTCTCGACAAAATTCTTCCAACTAATGGGTCGGGCACTGTGCTAGTTGAGAGAAATGACAAGGCATGACAGAGACGGAGCCAGCGTTGGGGGATGAGGGGCCATGCCCCCCCCCCCCCCCCCCCCCCCCCCCCCCCCCCCCCCCAAAATTTCTAGGAGTTTAGATTTGATAGGGGTCATAGCAACTTTCAAGCAAAAAACTTCATGTAGCCTAGTGGAGTTTGCTCTGCTATCTATTTATTATTGGCTTAAAGAGGAGAGGTCCATGGTTCGATCATATCATAATATTTTTTTTCTTCTTTTAGTTCATTTTGAAATTATATACAATCTCACCAACAGAAGTTAAACAATCTTATTTTCATTTTTTATTCTTTTAGTTCATTTTGGAATTATATACAATCTCACCAACAGAAGTTAAACAATCTTAATTTAATTTCTTTTAACTTATGTTATAGCTAATTTCTCTTGAAGTATATATGTGTACTTTTTATTTAGTCATTTTATCTTGTTGTTGATAACTTTTGTTGAATTATATATGTATTTTATTATCATTTAAAAGAAACATCTAACATTATCGTTTGTGAAAGTTCGATTTCAATTTTAATGTTGTTAACTTATTGTTTGAAATATATATGCATACTCTTGAAATTTAGCACTATACCATCAGTCTCTAAAAAGTCGCTTTCAAAACTTAATTTGAAATTTTATTTTCAATTTAAATACCAAAAGAATGTGCAATTTCTTCAACAAAATAAGAGGTAGTCATTTGTATTATAATACTTTGTAAAATCATATGTATGTTATTTCTACAATGTGTTGGTACTTCTGAACGAAGAAGCTCTCTCTTCTCTCCATTTGTTGTTTCTAATGTTCACATTTCTTGTTGCGAAACAGTTATTTCTACAACTAGCACAGGGCCTGGCCTGTTGGCCAGGAGAGTTTGATTATTATGTATGTGTTGTAACCGTTTATAATACGTTATAGAATCGAACTTATCGAAGGAGATGAAGTTGTCAACGAAAAGTTAGGAGTCAATGACAATCAACAACGAATAACTGATGGAATTAATGTCTTCTGCGACCTCCAAATTTAACTTGAATTATCTTCTATTGCATCTAGGGCAGATCTGTGCTGGTGTAATTAGTGGAGGCAGACCTTGATACTTTTGTTTCATTATTGAATACCCTTGGTGTAATTCCAAGATCCGCACCTGACTGCACTCTTTGTTAAAGTTGTAAGTAAATGTCTTGATCTATATAGATATAATGGTAGTCACAAACAATAACCTTTGGAATATTCACTTATTTTCCCATACTAAGGGTAATGAAACAAAGATTAAAGTGAAACATTATGAAGTTGTAAAAAAACGTGACAGTATTTGTTCAATTCGAGAAATAAAATAATTTCGATTATCTTCTTCCAATATGGTAAGAGATTTTTAACTCTTCATTCTTTGCATCGCCCTATCTTCTATGTGGTCTTTTTTAGACATCCTCATTATTTATATACATTCTAAGAAAAATTATACATTGTTGTAAGGCAATTTTCACATTATGATATGAGGGTTAGTGAAAACTTTGAATCGTGCTCTATATACTTCAAAGCCTGCAAACTTCAGATCCATCACCCGTGTTCTAATCAACAATAATGATTTCTATTGGGGAAAACACTACAACAACATTCTAAAGGTTGATTACATATGTATCATGGGAAACAACTCCAATAATCAACTATATAGTTTACTTAAGTAGCACACCTCAATTATAAATAGACAAAGACCATTTAGTTGCATTCTATTTAAGGTTATATAAATTTTCTACTCTTTCTATTATATTGTGACACATTATGCATAGTTTGATAATTTGTCTTGGTGTTTCTGAACTATTTCGGCTAAACTCTCCCGGCCAACAGGCCAAGCCCAGTGCTAGTAATAATAATATTTTTATTCATTCATAGATGAATATAATTCGTCCCGCCATTTCACTAATTTGTACGATAATGTCCCCTCTCCCTCCCATTTCCAATCCCAACCGAAGGGCACACTACCATCCATTTCAAAAGTGCCTAAAAGGCCCAAATGTAGAGGTGGAATATCATTTCTGTTAAATTGCACGTAGTCACAAAAATAAATTTTTTATAAATGTATCCTCTTGAACTCGAAATTGAATATTAAACAAAGGGCAAATCTTCAAGCAAAGTGAAATTTTTTAGTTTGTTATTGGTTTCCCAATTAAACAAAAAAAAAAAGTGGTGAGAACAATTGTTTTAAATCCCATATCATAAACGATGAAACGGTTCAAATTATCATTTAACCAGAAAAATCGAACCCCGATATCTCTCTCGGTCTCTCCTAAGCTAAATACATGTGATGTCGTTGAAAGTTGAGTAGCTTGATCATATTACACGTTTAAATCAATTGTTAATATTACAAATTGCAAGATTGGTCTACACTATTAGTGAAATCAAAGAAAACATTGTTAGGCTGGAATAACTAAATAAGTGATGAATGGTTTCAGTTGAGCGACATACAACTTCATTGGCCACCGGTCTCCACCTAAAACAAAATTAAACAATCCAAATTCCACCCGCCCTGCTGCAACTTCGGATTTCTACCGCTCCTTCAGACTTCGGTGAGGAATTGAAACTAATAGAGGGACAACAGACGGCCGACTCCAACGCCAACTTCGGACGCCAACTTCGGATTGCTACCCCTTCCAAATCCATATAAGGTACGAAGAGATGTTGCCATCCCGGGAAGTCGGGCTCGGCCTGCTATCGTGTTAGCCCACGTAAGGCCCAATTTAGTTGCTTCATCCGAGAAAATCTTGGGTGGGACGGGAGTACCACCTTGGCAGTCAAGTCATTATCAAAGTCGATTGATTGTCAAACGCTTGTTTTCTCTCTTTTTATCGCTATATTTTATTTAATCGATAAAAAAATATTATTTGTGTGTGTACTTCTTTACTTGTTCATCAAAATGAAATTATTATTTAGGTTTTAGTGAAATGGGTAGAAAATTTACTTGATAAAATATAATATATTTTTTAATTTTAACAAATGCAATATATGTCACTCACTGTTTTCATTTTATATTTTTTTAATTGACATAAATATTATTGCTTATGTGTGTTTCCTTACATTTTCATCAATATGTAACTTATTACTAATGTTTAGTAAACATGAGTAGAAGGATTAAAAGAAGAGAGAGATAGTATCATAAATAGATCAATAATTATATTTTTTGTTTGCAAAAAAATTGTCCACCTTGACAACTTGTGAATTCTCCAAGTGCTTATGTGACAAGAAGTTACTTTTGAATTGTCATCCTCCATTAATATATGGTAGAGTTTTGTGTAATTTTCTCCATTTCAAATTTTCTGCAACGAGAGTGAAAGTAGGAAGGACATTTTTGTCTTTACAATTAATGATTTATTTCAAATAAAAAATATCAACATCAAGATTTGAACCCGGGTCTCTTCAAACAAAGACAACAATTATAACCAATTACACTAAACAAATTTGTTGTTTTTATTTGAATACAAAACATACACTAAGTTAAACTCTGGAAAGTGAATGACTTTTACATCATGATCAACAAGCCCACTAAGTCTACCGTATATATTTTTATGGTGCTTAATACTTCAATGTCCATAGTAGAGTTTCATGTAATTTTATCCATTTTAAAATTCATGCTCTACTTAATTTTCGTTTAGGCAAATTTGTAATTGGCTAATATGGAAGAAACTATTTCTTTTCTACGTGTTGTGTCATTGCATTTTTCAATTTAAATTTAAATTTTGTGCTTTTTTATCTTTGTTCTTATCTCTTTATAATTTACTTCGAAAGTCCCTCCATCGTGCAATAATTTGGCCCTTTCACTTTCGAGTACAAGGGCGCATTTGAAAATTAATCTTCTGGTTTCTCTTGGCAGGATAGTTTTATTTTGGGGATTTAAGTTGTGCAAATAGAAAATTTCAAATCCAATATCAATCCATGACGAATAGAATGAAGTTCAATCAAGTAGTTATGAATTTGAACTTGGATTAGAAGAGTTGGAATTGAGTTTGAGAATGAAAGTGGTGGAGGGAAGAAATTGTGTTTGGATTTAGTAACGGGTAAAGTTCCACTGCAGCAGGTGAAGGCAGAGAAGAGGGAGTTGGAGAGGGTAGTGAATGAACTTAGGAGAGTGTTGAAAGACATGGAAGCGAAACTGGAGCAGTTAACGAGAGAGAAGTGAGAGATGATGAGGATATTAATGAAAATGGAGAGGTTATTGAAGGGCAAGGAAGTGGACTGAAGCGGGTGAAGGCAGACAAGGGGGAGATGAACATATTGATGGAACAAGAGATGAGTGTTGGTTTTAGCGAACTTATTACAACTGCCCCGAGGAAGATGAGTTACAAAACACAAGAAGAAGATTGAGGAGTTGAAGAGCGAGTTGACAAGAACCCCAATTGGAAGAGAAATTGAGGGTCACGGAGAGAAGGTCCATCAAAGTAGCAGAAATGGAATTGTTTGGTTGGAACATATGCCTCTTGAGATTAAAGATAGAGTGGATAAAATTTTGGTCGTTCAACGGAGAGTGGTGGCTATTGGCTCTTTAGGTTTATGGTTTTTGCAGCTACCACATCCTATTTCTATCTTAAAACGAGAAATAATTGATTGATTTACTGAATTAGGTCGATTCTTTATTCAACCTACTGAAACTGATAGAAAATGAGTGTCTAATTTTGTGTCTTATGACTTTGATCAAGTCTATTAGTATATTGGAGGTAACCCTAATTTTGTCGTTTGCTCTCAAGTTTTGATGGTTCCCTCTTAGTTAAGTTTGTAGTATATAGTATACTTGAACCAATAACTCTCGATTTTTTTTTATTAGTGGCATGTTGTTCCTAAAAGGAGAGCATTGCAACCTTTATGTAGGATTGTGAGGTTTTAGATTCACTTTCAAACTATATATGGGTCGTGTGGTAATTCCATTGAGCTTTTATATTCTATTTTTATCAACTAATAATATTATCATTATGAAAATGAAATCAATTATAAATTTTTTTTATTTTATATTCTTAAATGATGTTGGTATTTCTTCGAGTTTCGACCTATATATAATTAAACCATTTAAACGGGTTGATAGACTTAAACTTAACGTAAAATTATAAATAATCAAATATAAACGTTCCGGCCAACGAGCCGGGTTATAAGCTAGTAATATATAGTGTAGATATTTCAGCTGTGATTTGTGAATGTTGACTTCCGAGGCTCAGTTGAGGTGGGCCGTGGATAAAGGTTCCCAAGTTACATATAGGCCGAAAGCCCATCACTAGACCCCGTGTATTGCTGGCCCATATGCAACCGCTCCGCCAGCAAAACGGTTGTGGCCTTGTAGTGTGTACCCAAAAAAACGGAAAACGCAAACAAGTGTTCAAATCCCACGCGCATGTACAGCACGTGTCTCGTATGCTTCCAAAAATGAAAACCACCATAAGGAGAAACTCAATCCCACAATTCAATTCACATACATGAACTTCCAATTCAATTCATTTCAGGAGCAATCGCGATTTGCATTTATAACCCATCGATCGGAGTCCGCCGGCGAGAATCGCTCGATACAGAGGAGGGGAATCAGTCAGGGGCAGGTTTTCTCTGCTTCTTTTGGAGGGAAAGGAAAATGGCGAACCTTCCTAATTCGCTCTCCATGAATGCTCCCTTCGGAGGACCTGGCGGCCCTAACCCTGGCGCCGCAGGAGCGCCGGCCGGAAAGGAACGGAGAATGGCGTCTGCCGAGCACTTGGTTCTCGAGCTGAGCAACCCCGACCTTCGAGAGAACGCTCTTCTCGAGCTCTCTAAGGTGATCCCCGTGAATTTTTTCTTTCTTTCTTCACGTTTGTTTTTGGTTAATAGTTTCGAGGGTTTTATTCTTCATCCCCTAGTTTCTTTGTTGAGTTCGTTAGGTTTGAGTATGGAGATCAACTGCCACATTATGGTTTGCTCGCTTTTGTGAAGTTCTTAACTTTCAATTGCCTTAGTTATTTATTTTGTTCACCTTAGTATCCTTCCGTGGCGTCTCACTCGTTCACTTGCAAAAGGATAAGGGAAAAAAGAGGAAGAAACCCGTTAGGAATTTACTGTCTGTCAGCCATCTTTGTTGGCTACAGCTAAATGTGACCGTCTCTTCAATGGGTATCTTTTTTCTTCCCAAATCGTGAGTAGTAGAATTATTTCTTTTGATCATTGTTGCATGTCTTAAGAGTCCGTATGCATAATTCCATAGTGATTCATTTCACTTAACTTGCAGTTTGTCCAGAAGTTCTTAGCCTCAAAGCTTTCTTCGGAATAATTGAAATGCGAGCTTGCCAGCTGGCTTCAGTTCATTTCCTTAAGTGCCTGCTACTTTCAATGAGCTCTAGCTGCTTTGAATGTTAAGTATGGATTAACGGGTTATGCCTCTCTAGTTTGTGCTAAAATTAAAATGTCTTTGGATATTCTATGTTTTTAGAACATCGTCTCGTTGATTCTTGTAGTGCAGTGCACCCTAGGACATGTAATCCAGTTGATCTTGAATTGGGACACAAAACCTCTATTGTTGAAGTAGAGTGCATTTAAGTAGTGGTTTAGGATTCCTCTTGATGCCTTAAGAAAGATTGTCCGGGTCTGTTGATATATATGAATGCATTTGGTTAAATGATGCTGCTCTTATGCCTGCAAAGTTTGAATTATGTTGTTCTATTGGAGGTTGATACTCTATGGAGTTACTGTTACAATGCGGTACCCATTTGTGTTGTGCGGGTGGGGGCCTCTAATCTATCATAGCGGAACTAGTTTGACTATGTACTTTGCTTCTATGAAAAACAAGCAAGTATGTAAATGGAAGTTTCTTTATGACATTAGTATTTAAGTTAAATGTTCTGTCAATCTTTTTTCCTAGCTTTAGGACTGCAGTCAATTGGATAGATGTACCTGCATTTGTAAGCCAGAGGTGGTACATTTCTTGATGAGGTGCTGTGCAAATGTTCCTAACAAACTCGTGTTTTCCTGTGTTGATGTTTTCAGAAGAGGGAATTATTTCAGGATTTGGCTCCATTGCTGTGGAACTCCTTTGGTACAATTGCTGCACTTTTGCAGGTAAACCATCTATATGTAGTTTCCTTGTTTTACATATTTCACATCATATCAGACCTTTGTGGATCTGCTTTTGTGTTTACAGAATTCCTCACATCATTCTGGCGATTGTTTTACTTGAGTTTTGTTGTCGTGGTCTGACTCAAAAGCCTTTTGAGCGATACTCTCCCTGCTATATGTGGCCATATGTAGTGGACAAGGCTGGTCGAGGAAATCTTGATTTCCTACGCATCTGAATACTTCCCTTATGTTTGAATGCCTTAATACCACTATTTACCTTCCCATCGACATTTAGTTGAGGTACTACTGGGTTGAATGATCCACCGTGGTGGATCATGTAAGTAGAGTTCCTGTAAACAGATAAGGTATCACTGGGGTGCCAGCTGTGTTGTATAATGTTTATTATTCAATTGCAATGTGCTTTAAACATGATGTTTCTTCTTTCCGTTTATTGACTCCATGATGCTAATAATGTTACAAGTGCTTTGTACTGAAAATACTCCAGATCAATGGTCCTATTCCAAAATAGTTAGTTCTGGAATTTGGTATGCCTGTTTTGATTTTGGTACCACCCACTTCAATATTCCCAATTGGTAAGCAATATAAACGTTTCATCTTTAGGCAATTCTCATTTGTTCATTTCTACTTGCAGGAAATAGTTTCAATATATCCTGTTCTGTCTCCGCCAAACTTAAGCCCTGCTCAATCAAATAGGGTCTGCAACGCCCTTGCTCTGCTTCAGGTTAGATACTTTGTTGTATTACTTCAGTGTTGGATGGTGATTATGTTCACTTCTATGACCTTGGGTACTGGACTTTTCTGCGTTTACACAACATATACACCGTTAACATAATCATGAGTCAATACAATGACCATATTTTGCTTGCATAGGCTGAAAATATCCACATTTTATATTTTATGGCCCAATCTTTGAAGATCAGTTCTGCGAAATAATTATAGTGCTTTTGACAGAGAAGTCCTTTAACACATAGTTGTGTACTTGTGTTTGAAAACAGTAAATCAAAATCTTCATGTTAGCAGTTAAGTACCTTTTGGGTCCGTAAGTTGAAGGGTTTAGATAGACAACATGGGTAGTTTGGAGGTGATTAAACTTTTTGAAGAAACACCTCCCTTACCTTTTCTTTCTTTTTCCCTATCAAGTGGGTAAAGACATTTCCTAATACATATTGGGTAACTTGTGTTGTGGTTACTTATTTAAGAGAATATTGCTAATGCATCATAATTTTCTCTGTTCCCTCACAGTGTGTTGCCTCTCATCCAGATACAAGGATGTTGTTCCTTAATGGTAATACTCTTGCTTCATCTCTCACCCCTGCAAAAATCCTGCAAAATATATGTATTTCCTTTATCCAGTACTGTAGCAATGCAAACGC
Organism: Linum trigynum; assembly: GCA_964030455.1. NCBI lineage: Eukaryota > Viridiplantae > Streptophyta > Magnoliopsida > Malpighiales > Linaceae > Linum > Linum trigynum. Next base: position 55,395,670 of record OZ034817.1, on the reverse strand, counting down.
TCCAGAGATGCTACTAGTTTCTTCGGCATGCTCTTTCTCTTTGGATTATTTCTGACACTTGTGCCTTTTTATTCTGAACTGTTGATTTGCAGCTCATATACCTCTCTATCTGTACCCTTTCCTCAACACAACAAACAAGTCCAGGCCTTTTGAGTACTTGAGACTTACTAGTTTAGGTGTCATTGGTGCTTTGGTGAAGGTATTTCTTATTGTTCCTGTTCTATTTGTATCTACCTGTGATTGCTGATACTCCTACGGACAATCTAAAGTTCGTCCACTGCTGCAGCATCATACATATTTTTTCTTTAAAATTGCCAGGTTGATGACACTGAAGTCATTAGTTTCCTTCTGTCAACTGAAATAATCCCCTTGTGTCTGCGTACCATGGAGATGGGGAGTGAACTGTCAAAGACGGTTGGTGCCCTTACTCTATGCCTTCTTTATATCTTTACTAAAGGGAGTGGTCATCCTGTTCCTATCCAAACAAGACAACGGCTGCAACGAGCCCCTCATATTTTGTTTTTTAAGTTGTGCCACAGGAAACTGACAGCGAGAAGTTCTTTCCTGTTGATGGCAGGTCGCAACATTTATAGTTCAGAAGATATTACTGGACGACGTGGGTCTTGATTACATCTGTACCACAGCAGAAAGGTTTTTCGCAGTAGGAAGAGTTCTCGGTAACATGGTGACGGCGCTTTCTGAACAGCCATCTCCTAGGTTGCTGAAGCATATCATCAGATGCTACCTTCGACTATCTGACAACCTCAGGGCATGTGATGCACTAAGGAGTTGCCTACCAGAAATGCTGAGAGATGCTACCTTCAACAGCTGTCTTCGCGTAAGAAACTCCGCTTTTCACATCTCTGTGTTGCTTTTTTCTCCCTGGAGGATGGACATTGAGCTGTAATTGCTGTTACGTGAGGTTTTGCAGGAAGATCCCACCACAAGGCGATGGCTGCAACAGTTGCTTCACAATGTCGGGGTGAACCGCGTTCCTGCTGGACTTCAGGGTGGTGGAGGATTTGATCATATGTTGGTAAACTAGAATCATCAATCTGGAACTGCAATGAGGGTCGAGTCTACCTTGGAGTTGGTGGTGTTAATTCTAGGATAGAAGTAAAAGGAGTGAAAGTGCTGGTAGTTGTAGCTGGCTGGCCTTTCTTGTGGATGCTTATCAATTGATTGTCTGGCGATGGAGTTGGGTTCTGAATGTTACCTATTATGTTGACAGCCTTCTATCTCAAAGGATGAAGTCTACATCAACTTGTTTATTGAGCTTAATTTCTATTTGGGCTGTAGATAAAGATAGAATATGTTTATAAAGAGAAACTGTCTTCTTGTAAGGGGGGTAATTTTATGTTTGGCTTTCAAAGAAAAAAAAAAGAGAATGAGGAAAAGGACTACCTCTTGTTTGTCATATTGGACTTGATTTGTGAGTTGTGACTGGCAATAGTTTATGGCACGTTGATTTCATAGAACCACTGCAATACTGCAGTCCATCTTATGGTTGCAGAGCGTCAGTTCCTGATTCAATGAATGAGCAGTGCTGCGAGGACAGTTTTTTACTAACATCCTGTGAGTCGTATCAGTGTTCGTATCTAAGGAGTCACTGTTTATCAATCTAGGCTAAGGCAGGACTGGAAATCGGTGCAGGTGCGGTTGCTGTTAATCGCACCGAAATTTGCGGTTAAATGCAATTGAGAATAGTCCATATTTGCCAACCGTGGCGATGTGCGGTTAACCACATCACTAACTGCATTGACCTGGAGGTGGGAGCCGAGAAGTGTGGCCACGTGGGATGCTGCTTGTCGGTAGGGGCAGGACATCCCTAAATTTTGAGAAAACGATTATCCAACCCCCGGTGGTAATTTACGTATGAATAAAAGTTTATATTTGGTAGTGAGGGACACCCCTGAAATTTGAAAAAATGATTATCCTACTCTCATTCTTTAGTTTAGTTTGTGTATGAGAATATAAGTGGTAGTTTGGATAATTCAAACCTAGCTAGGACACTACTAGTCTACTACTATTAATAAAGTTTATTTCTATTTGGCTACAACTCATTTGTTGTTCGGTTTTAAACACTGTATAATAGTAAATTGACATTTCCTATCTCTAATTATTTTCAAAATCTAACAATTAACCTAATTTCAAGCTACTCATAATCTGTATTGATTTTATGGTTGTAAGACAAGTGTTGAAAGAGTCTTTTTCGGCTTTGGGTTACATCAATAACAAATTTAAGAATCAAATATGCGATAAGTTCGTGAATGATTGTCTAGTAAGATATACATAGACAATTTTTTGAGCAGTGTAGCCACTCAGTGTATTCTACAATTATTTCCGAATATGAAAACACATCGTGAATTTTTTTTTTAACGTCGTACGAGTCGGGTATTTTTGTATTTTAATTTAATTTGCTTTTTAAAAGAGGACATCCCTACAAAAGATTCCTGAGTCAGCTGCCTGCTTGGTGGTACTTGCTTGCTCGGGTCGAGCAGAGGATGAGGAAGAGGATGGGACGGGCGAACGACGGCAAGTCAGCTAAGGAGCGAGGACGGGACGGGCGGCCGGCGCATCCTTCTTCTCCGGCGGTCGGAAGTCGGGGCGGGTGGACGGCGACTAGTTTAGCTATACATGGGCTGGGCCTCGACGTTGGTTCCTTGTTAGTGGGCAGTGGGCTGTGGGCCTTAGTTATGAGTTATTCGGTTTTGATTGCGGTTAAAATCGAACCACAAAATAGACAATATAATATCCGCCACTACAAAATTAACTATTTTGTTCGGTTTTTCACTAAACGCGCGGTTTCGATGCGGTTTTCACAAATACGACAGCTTTTTCTTGTGGCCGACACTCTTTTCCCCATTTTAGTCCCCTGGAGCCTGAAAGGGCCGTTTTGAAACTTTTATTGGAACGTCTGCCCTAGTCGTCGACTTTGGCTTTCCCCAACTTTCACACACACTTTCTCCCTTTCTCAAAGTTTCTGAAGGCTTCCTTTCAGTTCACGGACGAGGCTCTACTCAAATCAAATACCGTTCAAGCTTCAATTCGCCCTCAGCCGTTACCTCTTCTTCCTGCAGCTGGATCTAGGTTACCTCTCTCTCTCTCCTGCGAGCTGCCCATGTTAGGAGTCGAAGAGCAAGCTCGTGCGGCCGTCGGCAATCGGCGTGGGTTCTTCTACAAGTCCGGCCGGGCGGAACGAAACTCCACCTCCACCGGGTAAGGTAAGTAGAATCCAACCTTCCACCTAAGTTTTGGACTATGTTTGTTTGATATAATCTTTAATTAGAGACTAGCTTTTTACCCGCCCGTTAGGCGGCGCATTCGTATCGGTGTTTTATTTTTCGTTCTATTATTTTTTTATGATTTATGTATGTTAAACTATTATACATTGAATTGTTAATCTCACTTACTTGATTTTAGGTATTGTTACACACTTTTAAATCTTTTGTTTATTTATGAAATTTTGATTTTATTAAATAAGCTCTCGATAGACCTTTCTTTGATTAATTATAAGTTGGTACCGAAACCATAATTTAGGATATAAACATAAGAGATTATTAATTTTTTAGCAAACAATAGTGACAAAGAAGTTTAAACAAATTAAATAAGCAAATATATTTTAATTATAAAAAAATAAGCAAAGAGTTTTTCATTTCTTCTTCCTTCTCGTATGTTGGTATATGATAATACATACTATTGCGCTCTAGATCCTACGAACATCGTGCACTACTAGTTATTTGTGCAATTTTGGAAGAATGAGAAAACACATTAGCATCCACATCATCCATCTTGTGCTTATTCATTTAATTTATCTTTAAAATGTTATAGCAAAACCAACCAAAAATAGAACTATTAGTTGTCACTAATTTATTAAACGATATTCAGCAAAGTAAACTGCATATAAACACATTTTATATTCGTAGAGAGCTACATGCCCCCTTTAAAAAAAATGGTGTATTTTTTTACCTAATAACAACATAGACGAATTGTAAAAGCTGCATACTTCAATAAAACTCATCTCATTGTATCTTGTATAATTTTCATTTATGAACACGATTGATGCATCAATCAAAATAGTTGTTCTCAAAAAACGATCGGGCCAAAATCAAGTTTTAGTTAGGGATTCAATGAGGCAAAAATTCACGCTAATGAAACAAATAAATGTCATTGCAAACGTTTAAAAAATTGAAAGAACGTTGACATAGTCAATTTAGAGACTACCACCACCATTTTCTTTCTTCTTCGCACCTTTATAAAACCTCACATGTGTTCCCTTCTACTTATAACCTTCTGCTACGTTTTACTTACTGACCAAATCATAATCATATAGCTAGTAGCATCTCACTCATGAAAGAGCATACTGCAGGGAAGGTTTAATATATAATTTATATATTTTATTTTTCAAAGTCGATTGATTGTCAAACGCTTGATTTGTCTCTTTGTGTCGTTATATTTTATTTAACAGACAAAGATATTATTATTTATGTGTGTACTTCTTTAAAATTTTCATTAAAATGTAACTTATTATTAAGTTTTGATTAAAATGAGTAGATAATTTACTTGATAAAATTTAATCATATATTTTTTGTTTAAACAAACTCGATATTTGTCATTCTTTGTTCCATCTTTATATTTTGTTTAATTGACAAAAATATTATTATTTTTTACATGTTTTTATTTACATTCTCAATGTAACTTATTATTAATGTTGAGTAAAAGTGAGCATAAATACTAAAAGAAGAGAGATAGCTTCATAAATAGATCAATAATAAAAAAAATTGTTAGTAAAAAAATGTCCACCTAGGCAACTTGTTATTTCTCCAAGTGCTTATGTGACAAGAAGTTACTTTTGAATTGTCATAATATATAGTATAGATAGATAGATTGTCTTTTCTTCCAAAAGAGGCGTCTGACTGGCAAATAATGATTAATGAGATTTTTCTAGAAATAACACCTTTTAAAAAAAATTACAAAAATAGCACTCAGCCGAAAATATTTACAAAAATAGCACCATTTTTTATGAACCTTAGAGGTGCGTTTTATATATAAACCGCACCTCTAAGGTGCGGTCCATAATCCTGGACCAAAACCGTATCTTAACCATGCGGTTTCAGGTATGACCTACAGAAACCGCATGGCCAAGGTGCGGTTTTGGCCTGACCTAGCAAAATCGCACCTTGGAGATGCGGAACAAACCGCATCTCTAAGGTGCGGTTTTGCCACACAAACCGCACCCCCAAGGTGCGGTTTTGCCACACAAACCGCACCCCCAAGGTGCGGTTTTGCCACACAAACCGCACCCCCAAGGTGCGGTTTTGGTCAATTATTTTCCGACATGCCATGCAAAATAACAGACGTGAGATAATATCAAGTTAACACGGAAAAAAAATGGACAAAGCCAATTATAAGTTAAACGAATTGGGATAATATCAAGATAAGAGGAATAGTTCCAAGTACATAGAAATAAAAACAAATTGAAACAACACTCAATTAAATAAACTAAAATAAGGGGACTAGTTCCAAGTACATATAATTAGAATTCAACTCAAAATACATCTCAAGAAAGTCCACGAGCTTCACCAGAACCGACGATTTTCTTGCTCCTTGTACGACGGCCGACGGGAGTAACAATAGGTAGTTGCGGTGGCAAGTTTCGAATGACCGAGGTAGTGTGGCGCTTGTCGGTGCTGTGTCGGCGGGGAGGCGGCGCTTCCGGGGTCGAGCGGGGGACATCCTCGCTCAAACGGTGAGGAGTAGGAGGCCACAGCTGATGAGGGTGAGTCAATGGGTTAAATTCGTGTGGCGCCGTCGTGGAGGAACCATCATGCCAAGTACCCGATGATGTAGGGGGATCTTGAGGGTAGACCGGGCGGGAATCGTAGTATGTTTGGCGGGGAGATGGGGGGTAGACCGGGCGGGAATCTTGTGATGGTTGGCGGGGATCGTTGTATGAGATCGGGTTGGGATCATATGGGGATTGATGGAGACTCGGAGGGGATTGATGGTAGGTCGAGCAGGGATCGTAGTATGAGCTTGGGTGGAGATAGTTGTGGTAGGAGGGGCGGTGCTCTTGGGTGAACTCGGGCGGGGATCTTGGGCGGAACTCGGGCGGGGAGCTTGGGAGGAACTCGGGCCGGCACCTTGGGGGAAACTCGGGCGGGGAGCTTGGGAGGAACTCGGGGCGACACCATGTGTCACAACCAATGGGGACGGCACTTTCCACGCCTGATATGGCGTTACGTCGGGCACGTTGGGCCTTTCCCGAACCCTCTTGCTCTTCTTTCTCTCGTATGGTGGTGTGGGATCGAGGACATCAACTTGTACCGGAGGTGGCGGGGGTGCGGGCATGGGCGGATATCTACGATGATCCCGACCCTGAGCTCTGATACAGCCAAGCAGACTGTTTGCCATCCTCCTAATGAAGCTCACATCTTCATTGCTCAGCTCAACTCTCCCGGTGGTCATATCTTTGATCCGCTCGATTTCATCAGTCTAAATAAAAAAAAATGTTAGAAAAAATTAAGGCGCCAAGTAATAAATTTAATTGTTTAGACGGAATATACTTACTAATGCACCATCGGCTGCACCCTCCGGAGTCATGTACCGAACCGATGTTTGCAGACATCGATCCAAGTATGGGTCATGATACCCCATTCGACCCACTTGAGTTGGAGTGACAATATCCTGCATTTGTCGGTTGTCCCACATCGTGATGAATTTCGCCAACTTCGTGGGCCAATCGTGAGTACCTTGCCGACCATCTCGGTGGTGAAAGGCCTTTCGACTATCGGGGATCTCCAACGGAATGCACTGCTCCCGACCAAACTGACGGAGGCATCGATCCGGCAAGTGCCACTACACAGTCCAAAAACAAATTAGAGGGACCCTCGTGCACCATTTCCCGATATGACCGGGGAATTGCTGGAGATGCCATTGAACGATGTTCTCCGGGTATGGATCGAAGACGATCTACAAGAAAGAAATGAGTAACTTAAGTTTATCAGAATTGGAAAAATACATGTACTCCATGAAAAAATGATATAAATGGATCGAAGTATAGAAGTTACCTCTTCTTCCCAAAGTCGCTCAAACTTCCTCCGATACTCGTCCAACTTGTGTTGGGCAAGGTTGTCGCATGTTGTGTGTCCGAGCCATCTTATTAATAAGACAATAATGAAACTACAATAAGCTAAAACACAAGGGAAAATGTGTTATGAAAAAAATGATGGGGTATGAGAAGTTTACCTTGTACCATAAGCTTCACCTCTTAGGGGATGATCGATTAGTCAATCCCTGTCGGGACGTTTGACCGGTGCAATCCATGGCATATGCTCCCAAGCCCAAAATTGGACGATGAACATTGCGCCGCCGAACTCTATCACAGATTTGTGCAATGCGTCTCTAAAATCTGCGAGGGAGGTCGGCGGCGCAATGTTCATCATCCAATTTTGGGCTTGAGAGCATATGCCATAAATTGCACCGGTCCAACGTCCCGACAGGGATTGACTAATCGATCATCCCCTAAGAGGTGAATCTTATGGTACAAGATAAACTTCTCATACCCATCATTTTTTTCATAACACATTTTCCCTTGTGTGTTAGCTTATTGTAGTTTCATTATTGTCTTATTAATAAGGTGGCTCGGACACACAACATGCGACAACCTTGCCCAACACAAGTTGGACCAGTATTGGAGGAGGTTTCAGCGACTTTGGGAAGGAGAGGTAACTTCTATACTTCGATCCATTTATATCATTTTTTCATGGAGTACATGTATTTTTCCAATTCTGATAAACTTAAGTTACTCATTTCTTTCTTGTAGATCGTCTTCGATTCATACCCGGAGAACATCGTTCAATGGCATATCTAGCAATTCCCCGGTCATATCGGGCAATGGTGCACGAGTGTCCCTCTAATTTGTTTTGGAACCGTGGAGTGGCACTTGCCGAATCGATGCCTCCGTCAGTTTGGTCGGGAGCAGTGCATTCTATATGAGGTCCTCGATAGTCAAACGGTCTTTCACCACTGAGATGGTCGGCAAGGTACTCACGATTGGCCCCGAAGTTGGCGAAATTCATCACGATGTGGGACAACTGACAAATGCAGGATATTGTCACTCCAACTCAAGTGGGTCGAATGGAGTATCATGACCCATACTTGGATCGATGTCGGCAAACATCGGTTCGGTACATGACTCCGGAGGGTGCGGCAGATGGTGCATAAGTATATTCCTTCTAAACAATTAAATTTATTACTTGGCGCCTAAATTTTTTTCTAATATTTTTTTTTGTGATTTAGGCTGATGCGATCGAGCGGATCAAAGGTATGACCACCGGAAGAGTTGAGCTGGGCAATGAAGATGTGAGCTTCATTAGGAGGATGGCAAACAGTCTGCTTGGCTGTATCAGAGCTCAGGGTCGGGATCATCGTAGATATCCGCCCATGCCCGCACCCCCGCCACCTCCGGTACAAGTTGATGTCCCCGATCCCCCACCACCATACGAGAGAAAAAAGAGCAAGAGGGTTCGGGAAAGGCCCAACGTGCAAGACGTAACGCCATATCAGGCGTGGAAAGTGCCGCCCCATTGGTTGTGACACATGGTGCCGCCCCGAGTTCCTCTCAAGCTCCCCGCCCGAGTTCATTCCAAGAGCACCTCCCCTCCTACCACAACGATCCCCACCCAAGCTCATACTACGATCCCCGCTCGACCGACCATCAATCCCCTCCGAGTCTCCATCAATCCCCATATGATCCTAACTCGATCTCATACAACGATCCCCGCTAGGGCTGAAAATTGGCCTGACCCTCCCCTGACCCTATCTGACCCGCCCCTGAAGGGTCAAGATGTATAACTGACCTGCCCCGACCATGTTTCTTTCATGACCCTGTCTGACCCTTTAGGGTCGGGCCGGGTCAGGAAGGGTTGGTTCAGTGGGTCGACCCTAATAAATAGACTACTTTTCTAAAAATTACAATTTGGTACCCGAAATTATTTTTTCTTACATTTTAGTACCTAAATTTTATTTTTTTACAAATAACTCCCTAAAATTTGATGGTAAAATTACGTTTTGGTACCCAAATTTTTAATTTTTACAATTTAGTACCTAAACTTATAAAATTTTACAAATAGGTCCAACATGTTTGTATGATGCTAAGGGTCATAGGGTCAAAAAGTGACCCGACCCTATCTGACCCTGACCCGACCCTAAATTGACCCTATAGACAAACTGACCCAGCCCGACCCTGAGGGTCGGGGTGGGGCGGGTTAGTGGGTTTTAAGGGTCAAACTTACACCCCTAATCCCCGCCAACCATCATACGATTCCCGCCCGGTCTACCCCCCGTCTCCCCGCCAAACATACTACGATTCACGCCTAGTCTATCCCCCATCTCCCCGCCAAACATACTACGATTCCCGCCCGGTCTACCCCCAATCGGGTACTTGGCATGATGGTTCCTCCACGACGGCGCCCCACGAATTCAACCCATTGACTCTCCCTCATCAGCCGTGGCCTCCTACTCCTCACCGTATGAGCGCAGATGTCTCCCGCTCGACCCCGGAAGAGTCGATGAGCGCCACACTACCTCGGCCATTCGAAACTTGCCACCGCAACCACCTGTTGTTACTCCCATCGGCCGTCGTACAAGGAGCAAGAAAACCGTCGCTTCCGGTGAAACTCGTGGACTTCCGGTGAAGCTCGTGGACTTCCTTGAGATGTATTTTGAGTTGAATTTTAATTATATGTACTTGGAACTATTTCCCTTATCTTAGTTTATTTAATTGAGTGTTGTTTCAATTTGTTTTTATTTCTATGTACTTGGAACTATTCCTCTTATCTTGATATTATCCCAATTCGTTTAACTTGTAATTGGCTTTGTCCATTTTTGTCGTGTTAACTTGATATTATCCCACGTCTGTTATTTTGCATGGCATGTCGAAAAATAATTGACCAAACCCGCACCTTGGGGGTGCGGTTTGTATGGCAAAACCGCACCTTGGGGGTGCGGTTTGTATGGCAAAACCGCACATTGGGGATGCGGTTTTGTTTTGGAGAAACAAACCGCATCTCCAAGGTGCGGTTTTGCTAGGTCATGCCAAAATCGCACCTCGGCCATGCGGTTTCTGTAGGTCAGACCTGAAACCGCATGGTTAAGATGCGGTTTTGGTCTCATGAAAAAAATCAGATCTAGAGTTCTTATTCATCCCACATTTTCAATACCAATGCAAAAAAACACTACCGTTACGGGAAAAAAATACTACCAATGCGAGAAAGTACATACCAATAAAAAATCAATTGTTCTGTTATTTCAGTCGAATTCCGCAAAAAGAAATTCTTTATCCCATTTGTCATTTTTGCTGAAGAAGAATAGAAGGAGAGAGAGGGGTGGGGGAAGGGGATTGGATTTTAGGTATATATTAGTGGGGAGGTTCTACCGCGGAGGAAGAACATATGTGAAGAGAGAGACAGGGGATTGGGAGGGAGGGGGAGGGATGGCTGGCGAAGGGAAGTGGTCGGAGGAGAGAGGGATGGAGGGCGGGCAGTCCGCAGTCGACAACCGTCTGAAGTAGTGTTTGGTTGGAGGGAGGGGAGTGTAGAAGTAGGGTTTGGGTAGAATATATAGAATAATCCAGTGTGGACTCTTTTTCGTTTCCAAAATTACCCTGACGTAATCTTAACCATGAGATTAAAAAATAAAAAAAATAAAAATGGACTGCAGATAATGATGTAGCCACGGTTAGGGGTGAACAAACACACCCGCAAACCGACCCACCCGTCCAACCCGACCCAACCCACCCGTATTTGTCGCTAAATCGAAGGTTTTGGGTTGGGTGAGGGTTTTCTTTTGTACAACCCGCCTCATTTGGGTTGGGTTTGGATTTTAGATTACACAACCCGTAGAACCCGACCCAACCCGTGTTCCAATTATTGGTATGAGTTCGTATCCAAAAAAATATTTATGTCGTATATAGTCATACTTATGAGAAAATTAAGATATTTCGCCATGTTTTTCTATTAAAGTCTCACTAATCTAATGCATTCTTCGACTTAAAGTTTAGACATATATTTAATATAGCTATGATTCACGTATTTTTTTTTCTTGTGTACAATTTTAAAAGAATATCATATTATGGATGCGTTCATTTGTAACCTTTTTAGCCTATTTCAACAAATGGCATGAAAAAAACTAGACATAAGTTGAAGTAAATCAAGTTTTATTAAAATTCAAACAATATTTGTGAATTTTGATACCTTTCACCTCGGTTTATTCGTTTGAATTTTTAATTTTTTATAAAATATTTTTATGATGTAGAATAATTACATATTTTGTGTTGGGTTGGGTTTTTACTTAAAAATATCGCCAACCCGACCCAACCCAATTAGAAACAAACCGTAGGGTTTATATTTTTTTAGGTGGGTTTGGGTTTAATATTTCCCAAACCGTAGTGCATGGGTCGGGTGATTAAAATGCCTAAACCCGGACCACCCGACCCATGTACACCCCTAGCCACGGTGGCTACTAAAATTTTAGTTACCACCCTAACGCATTCCCATATGAACCGCATGATAAGGTGGCGGTTTACATGTTTTTAACAAACCGCCATCTGGGAAGGCGGTTCATTGGGTTGCCCTACAACAAACCGCCTCTCCAAGAAGTGGTTCTACGTTGGCTTACCGACTCGTGGAACGGGAGCGGCTGCGAGAGCGTGTGAGCGTCTGTTCATAAATAATTATAAATTCAGAGTGTTGTGAGAGCGTTAATATTATATTATTTTAACTAAAATAATATCAAAATTTGACAAATTACTCCCACTCATAGGAAAAATGAGACTAATTGGAAAGTTTTGTGGTGACATCCTAAGTCCTAACTAAGTCAAACAAGAAGCATCACTAACTTAATAGCCAATGTCTTTAGTAGCCTAAAATGGTAAAATCCAATTAGATACCGAGAATTTTTTTATAAACTTTCCTATTTGATAATGCACAACACAAGCATATCATTATCTTGTTAGGCATAACCCATAGGCCATAGGAACTAACAGATAAAAGGAGACCGTGCCCAACTAAATGATTGAGCCCAAACTGGGTTGTTGATTGAAACCCTAAACGAAACTCCGCTAAGTTGAGATCCCAGCCGCCGACTCATTTCCATGCTCCCTTCTTCCTCGTTTCAGCAAAATCCTCTGTAGATCCCTTTCTAAAGACGTTCATACTATTATCCAAAAATTCACTCGACGGAACTTACATCCTAACGATCCACACCATCTTCTCATCGTCAAATCCCCCCTTTCTCCCTACAACCTTCCACTCTTCTAAACCCAAATCGTTGATCCTAACTGCAATATCATGCGTCATCAAGAAGTCGTTTCCCATAGAGTTCAAAATCTCTCAGTTGAAAGATTCTCTTTCACATGCAAAGACTTTGGGATTTTTCCAGAAATTGCACCATTAATTTTTTTTACAAAAATAGCACCCAGACCAGAAAAATTCCAAAAGTAGCACATTTTTTTCAAAACCGCACATTGGACGTGCAGTTAACATATAAACCGCAATCTGAGGGTGCGGTTTGAGTTTCATAGACTAAATCGCATCTTGACCAAGCGGTTTGCTTTCTAACCTAACATAACCCATCATGGCAAGGCGATTTTTAGGCTGACCTAGCAAAATCGCCTGCTGAGGATGCGGTTCTGTTTCTCTAACACAATCCGCATCCTCAGGCTGTGGTTTTCATTTGCCGACACACAAATCGCTTAACCCTGCGGTTTGTGTGTCGTCCCCATTTTTCCGATATCCTGCATGTTGGCCATGCAGGTTGACAGACGTGGGGCTGCATGACATATCAAAACTGCACCCTCCCCCTGCGGTTTTCAGTGATGATTTAGCCTATAAAAGGCAAACCCGGGAAACCTCTTCTCTTCACACCTCTCATTCTTCTTCTTCTTCAATTTTCTGTTGTAGCACCATACTTTTTATTGTTTTTGCGATTAACGTTAACTCGTAAGTTTATTTTGTATTACTTTTTATTGCGATTTGTGATTTTTACGATTTTAATTGAATTATGGTTTTATTGTAATGGCGTTCCATAAGTTCACACTTGGGTTATGTTGGAATGGTTATACAGAAGTGACCGAAAGGGGGTCACCTACGTCGGTGACCAATGCTTGAAAACCTCCATCAAATTTGTACTAACGTTACTTGCATGGATGGCACGAGAAGAGTTGATCGTATGGTATACCGATATCCAAACAGAGAAGGCGGGTCGTTGTGGCATGAGGAATATCTCATAACCACTCAGAATGAAGTAGATGTCATGCTCGAATTCTTGAGGTACAATAATCTATGGTGCAATCCATGACAGATGCTCCCAAGCCCAAAATTGAACGATGAACATTGCCCCGCCAACCTCCCTCACAGTTTTGAGAGATGCATTACACAAATGGTGGTAGATATTAGCTAGGCAAGCCAATGCCCAGCTCAACTCCCCCATCGCATCCCAACTATCAAGGAGGATACTAAGCCATCCACAGCTAATTAATTGGTTGGATTTTTTTTTCTTTTTCGGAGAAGAACACTCCTCCGATCATGCCTATGAGATAGACACGGGCATATCTTTCCTTCACCTCCTCGGGACTTTCCTCGTCAACCAAGTGATTGATACTTGATTTTTTCTCAATGGTGCTAAGCGATCTGTCGCATCAACGCTCCCCTTGACTGCCACTCGCACCCCTAAAACAATGTAGATCAAATGCTGCCAACCGGTCATATCGCCAACATCCTCGGACGATGATCACTCACACACACCGCTTTGCCGTCAATGGGCAGAAGGGTTAGGATAGCGACGTCCTTTTGAGCGATGGTGCACTCTCCTTCGCGAAAGTTGAAGCAATGTGTCTCTTTTTGCCATCTCTCCACCAATGCGGTGATGAGCTGACGACCGATTTTTATGCCCGAAAAATGCATAACTGACTCCAACCGTGCCGTTTTTAGAAAGGGCAAGATAACGTCGTTCCATGAGAGCACATTGGTCGTACCCCTGTAGCGGAGTATTTGGTACGACCATGCCTAATCGACTCCAACCGTGTGGAGCACATAGGAGGCATACCAAATACTCCGCTACAGGGGTACGACCAATCTGCTCTCATGGAACGACGTTATCTTGCCCTTTCTAAAAACGGAACGGTTGGAGTCTATCTCATAGGCATGATTGGAGGAGTGTTCTTCAAAAAATTCAACAATTTAATTAGTTGTGGATGGCTTAGGATCCTCCTTGGTAGATGGGATGCAATGAGGGAGTTGAGCTGGGCATCCGCGTGCCTAGCTAATATCTACCACCATCTGCAATAAATCGTAATTCAGTTAAAATCATAAAAATCACAAATGACAATAAAAAGTAATACAAAATAAACTTACGAGTTAACGTTAATCGCAAAATAATAAAAAGTATGGTGCTTCAACAGAAAATTGAAGAAGAAGGAGAGGTGTGTAAGAGAAGTGGTTTCCCGAGGCTGCCTTTTATAGGCTAAATCATCACTGAAAACCGCAGGGGGAGGGTACGGTTTTGATCTACCTTGCAGCCACACGTCTGTCAACCTGCATGGCCAACATGCTGGATGTCGGATAAATGGGAACGACACACAAACTGCAAGGGGAGGGTGCGGTTTGTGTGTCGGCAAATGAAAACCGCACCCTGAGGATGCGGTTTGTGTTGGAGAAACAGAACCGCATTCTCAGCAGACGGTTTTATTAGGTCAGCCTAAGAACCGCCTTGCCATGATGCGGTTCTGTTAGGTCAGAAAGCAAATCGCTTGGCCACGATGCGGTTTAGTCTCTGAAACTCAAACCGCACCCTCAGGTTGCGGTTTATATGTAAACAGCACGGCCAAGGTGCGATTTTGAAAAAAAATGTGCTACTTTTGAAATTTGTGTGGCCTGGGTGCTATTTTTGTATTTATTTTAATGGTGCTATTTCTGGATAGATCCTAAAGTCTTTGCATGTGAAAGAGAATCTTTCAACTGGGAGATTTTGAACTCTATGGGAAACGACTTCTTGATGACGCATGATATTGCAGTTTGGATCAACGATTTGGGTTTCGAAGAGTGGAAGGTTGTAAGGAGAAAGGGGGGATTTGTCGATGAGAAGATGGTGTGGATCGACAGGATGTAAGTTCCGTCGAGTGAATTTTTGGATCAACTTAGCGGAGTTTCGTTTAGGGTTTCAATCGACAACCCAGTTTGGGCTCAATCATTTAGTTGGGCCATGGTCTCCTTTTATCTGTTAGTTCCTGTGGGCTATGGGTTATGCCTAACAAGATAATGATACGCTTACGCTTGTGTTGTGCATTATCAAATAGGCATGTTTATAAAAAAAAAATCTTGGTATCTAATTGGATTTTATCATTTTAGGCTACTAAAGACATTGGCTATTAAGTTAGTGATGCTTCTTGTTTGACTAAGTTAGGACTTAGGATGTAACCACAGAACTTTCCAATTAGTCTCATTTTTCCTATGAGTGGGAGTAATTTGTCTAATTTTGATATTATTTTAAATTATTTTAATTAAAATAATATAATATTAACGCTCTCACAACACTCTGAATTTATAACTCTTTATGAATAGACGCTCTCGCAGCCGCTCCCGCTACACGAGTCGGTAAGCTAACGTAGAACCACTTCTTGGAGAGGCGGTTTGTTGTAGGGCAGCCCAATGAACTGCCTTCCCAGATGGCGGTTTGTTAAAAACATATGCAAGACACATCCTTGGGTGGTGGTTTTCAATAATGGTGGTAGATTCGTAAAATTTTCGATTTAGGTGATATATTTTTTAATTAGTGGTGGATTTTGATTTTTTCCGTGTAATAATATGTAGCATTAAACTTTTGTTTTATGTCTTCGTTTTATTTTTTTATAGTTTCTTACACGGTTATGAATGAACAAGAGTTTAAAAACGTTTCCCTTAATATAACAACATTTATCTAATTTATTATATAAATACATCACAGGTAAACACAAAATTAATTAACACTAATACATAAATAAATCAACAACCATATACAAATCTAATTAACACTAATATACATAATTAATCATCATTGTCGGTTTCTAGTCTGTCGTGCAACCCCACCCACTGCATGCCGACATGTCGGATGTATGGGGACGACACACACACCGTTGGGGGAAGAAACAGTTTGTGTGTCGAGGCAATAAACCGCATGCTCAAGGAGCGATTTCTATTGTTGACGTAGAACTAGGGGTGGGCAACGGGACGGGACGGGATACCCGTCCCGTTTTAAACGGGTACCCAGTCCCATTTGGAGATCAAAGTCCATCCCATATCCCAAACCCATATGGGAAACGGGTACCCATTATCCGTACGGGATGGATAACGGGTACCCATACTTCCCATAAATACCCAAAGTTAAAATGGATTTGGGATGAAGGAGGCGCCGAGGCCCGAGGCGAGCTAGGTTTCGACCTTTCGTCTCTTCTCTCTCGTCCCGCGAAGACGACTCCTCCAGCCAGGGACAAGACACAAGACAGAGACAGACCTTTCCAAATTCCAGAGAAGTTGCCGCCTGCCGTCGCGTGTCTCGCGTCTTCTAGGGCCTAGGGGTGCGTCAGCGTCTCAACTCTCACGGGCTGAATTAAATGGATTTTGTAATTTTAATGGATTTTGAATTGGGTTGGGCCTGGGCTCATGGGCTGAATTACATGTCTTTGTAATTTGAATGAGTACAACGGGTACCCATATTACCCAAACGGGTATTCGCGAGTAACCCGCGGGTACCCATATTAGGACTGTACAATCCCAAGTCCCATCCGTTTAAAATATTACGGGTAATATGGGTACCTGTAACCCTTAAAAAACGGGACGGGTACGGGTATACCCAAATACCCGTTTCCCGTTGCCCACCCCTACGTAGAACCGCTCCTTGAAGAGGCGAAGGGGTATATAGTCTCTTTTAAGACCCAAATCAAACCCTAGTTAAATCCTAACCCTAACCGCCGCTCACCTTTCTTCAACCTTCTCCCTCATCTCTCTTCTGTTCTTCCTCACAAGAATACGAACAAACCTCTTACCCTGTCTCTTCGATCCCATCTTCTCGACCTGCCTCTCCGTTTTTCCTTCTCTTCCATTTCGATTCACCTTCATTCTCCCCAACGCCGATTCGTTCCCCAACTCCCTCTCTCGCTTTCTTTTCTTTCTTCCACATTGGGGGGGGGGGGGGGGGTGACGACGGTTTTGCGATTAACCGCCACGATTGCGGTTATTCACTTCTAACCGGCAGTTATACATATTCGCCCAAAACAAGAACAGACACCGCAGGGCATTTAATCAGTTGTCGGTTAGCCGATTAATCGCCTTTTCGGTTTAACCGAATAACCGATAACCGATTATCACACCCCCCCCCCCCTAATGGTGGTTGTTTGGTAATGATATTCACCGGTGATAAGATGGTTGATAGTTCTACTTCTACTGTGAGCATCATAGCCGAGTTGATGGAATATATTGTTATTGCTTTGTCTACTATGGATCCGCTCCTGGGCCAAGCCACTCGGGCTGGTCTTGGGCTTTTATCAGTTAAAGCAGCCAGAGGCTGTTGCAGACCCTATAGACAATAGCCCATGTCGGCTTGAGTTTAAGTCCTTAAGCCTCATTTTTTAAGGTGAATCTTAAAGCCTTCCTATTGGTTGGTAGTGGATTAGGTAGTTAATGATGGTTAGTAGTTAATAGGTATTTAAGGATAAATGGGTATGTAAATATAATTAATTAATGATTCTCTTTCTCTCTCCTCCTATGATTTTTTCCATAACCTTCTCTCTACATTATAATTAGAAAGATATATGGAATTAATTTTATTAATAAAATCCAAATTTAATAATTTTCTTTTTCTAAAATAGAAATTTGAAATTTAAAATATATGTCTCTCTCACATCTTGGCAACTTCCGACTAGTATTAAGTATTAACATTTTGTAATGACATTATCAATATTTATAAATTGAATCATCATTAGGGCTTCTCATTGCATGAGTTTGAGATTTTTCGTTGTTAGGTATTCGTTTGTGTTATTATTAATGTTGTTCGACATGTTTTTTAATAATTTTATATGACATTATTAAATTTTTATGTTATGTTTTGTTTGTAACATTAGCAAAAGTGACATTGTGTTTTCAATTTGAAAGTACTTGAAGTTTATTTACTATTACATCGTATTATCAATTTGGTTCGCAACGATTTATAATCATTTGAAGTGTTATTATCAATGTTTTTTTTTCCAAGCACAATACAACCATTAGCAAAAATTTATTTCATTTGTAAGATTGCTTATATTTAGTGATTTGAATTATTAATATTTTTTCGTTTATGTTTGTAACTTTGTCAAATGTCATTATCAATAAGCATACTTGTTAGGAATTCGTTTGTTTATGACATTAGCAAAAGTGAATTTATGTTTAATGATATAATTATGGTTATTAATCTTTCCGTCTAAGTTAGTAACATAGTTGGTGTCATTATTAATAGGTATGTATAAGCATTATCAATGTTTGAAAAATAAGATATTAATAATATCTAATAAGGTACTTAACAATCATTAATTGCTATCATTATTAGGGATGGCAACAAAACCCGAACCCACGGGTACCCATCCGACCCAAAACCCGGTCAACACGGGTAAAACCCATGTTGACGAGTTTTGGGCCGGGTTCAGGTTTAAACCCGCTACACTATTCACCGGGTCGGGTTGGGTTTGGGTTTAGGTAAACCCGCCCCATGGGTACCCGCCCGCACACATATAATTACTTTTCCGGTATATTTAATATTCTAAATAATATATCTTCCTTAAACAACTAATATTCTTTATGTTTGCGGAGACATGTATAATTTGTTCTTTCTAATTGTTTAGAATGAAGTTGATATGATGAAGTGGAGAATGAAAAAACTTAGTTGACGAGGAAGAAGTTTTCAATTAATCTTATTGTTTATAGATGTTTATCTTTAATTTTGAACAATTTGTATTGATCATTTGCGGTTTGCTTGTATGCTCTAGGTTGGTATTTTTTTATGATTAATTTGTATGAAAAAATTGATGCTAAACTTTTATTTTAAAAGAAACTTGTTATTGTAAATTTTTTTACCACAAAAACCCACGGGTACCCATGTACCCGCGGATACTCGGCGGGTTGGGTTGGGTTTGAGTTTTTCAAACCTAACGGGTTTTACCCCAGTTTTTTTGGCGGATAAACCCATGAGTTTGGGTTTGGGTTTGACAAAACCCGCCCCAACCCGACCCATTGCCATCCCTAATCATTATCAACGTTTTTTAATGCATTATCCATTAAACACATGTTACTTATTAATGCGTTTTAGTGCTATTTGACATTAAACATTGCAGCTGAATATTATTAATAATTTTTTTATTACAAAAATCTATTTCCTTATCAGTGACTTGATCATTCAATATTAATGGTTTTTAATATCTTTGTTAAAAGTTTGGTGTATTTTATAATGTTGAAGTAGGACATTTTTACATTGATGTTTTGTGTTTATTTTCAATGAAATACTTTTCGTTATCAATGATTTATTGTATTGTTATTAAAAGTTTGGTGTTGAGGCGTGAATGTTGGTTTGCTTGAGCTAATATTTTTCTGGACAATGTTTGTTTGACTGAATCACACAGGTGCACTATGTCACAAGTACCCAAGATGTCGAAAATCAGTATTGTGTTTTATGATCATTGAGAATGATAATGTAAAGCAATATTAATTAATCATAAAACGTTAATAATGTCATTAGAAATCATTGGAAAGGCCATGACTAGATAGTTATAAACATGATGTGAAAATGTTAATCATTAGTACAAAAGATGTTGTAAATCAATGATATTGTTATTCAAACTGTTAATGATCATGTTACATAACTTTAATGATCCATTCATAGGCGTTGATGATGAAACTATAAAACAGTAACAATTGATCCAAAATTGTTAATAATGTAATTGTAAGGAATTGATAAGTATATTGAAGTCGTTAATAATGATGAGGTATAATAATAACGATTCATTTCATAAATGTTGATAATGTCATTGCAAAATGTTAATACTGTATTGCAAGTTGCCACGAAGTGAGAGAGAGTATATATTTTTTATTTTCAATTTTCATTTTAAAAAATTAAAAATATTAAGTTCGAATTTATTAAATATTAAATAATAATATTTAATTAAATTAATTTTGAATTTCCTTTTAATTGTAGTGGAGAGAAAGGGTTATGAAGATCAAGGAGGAGAGAGAAAGAGATTCATTAATGAATAATATTAATTATATTTTCATAATATCTTATTTATTCCAACTAACTATTAACTACTAACCTTTTATTAACTACCTAATCTAACACCAGCCAATAAAAATGATTTAAGAATCTCATTAAACAATGAGCCTTAAGTACCGGATCCAACCCATGACCGACCGCGGCAACATTTGTCATCAGACCCCACGATCGCACTGTTCAGTGCTCTTTAGTCTTCCTCTTGTCGCCTTTCCGACACCATTTTCCTCTTCGGAAAAAAGCAGTCGTCTCGTCTCCCTAAGGCTACTTAAATGATTGAAATCGCACTGCCTCTGGAAATCTAATAATTTGAATTTCTGTTCTGCTGCCATCGAATTACTCCTTAGCTCTGCAGTCTGCACCTCCTTTTGATCCATGGATCAGATCCTCTTCAACCAATACGGCTCCGCCGGCACGGTATCCGAGGTGGAGAAGATACTCGGCTACGTCTTCGACGACAAAGAGCTGCTGGTGGACGCGCTGACGCACTCGTCGTCGATCCCGAGCCCGAGGAACTATCAGCGGCTGGAGTTCGTGGGCGACGCCGTGATTCAGCTCGCCGTCAGCAATTACCTCTTCCTGCAGAGCCCTCCGCTCGATCCGCGTAATCTCTCCCTCCTCCGGGCCGCCAACGTCAGCACCGAGAAGCTTGCCCGCGTGGCGGTTCGCCGTGGGTTCTACAAGTTCGTCCGGCGGAACTCTGCCGCTCTTGACGACCGGGTCAGTCGTCAACTTACTCCCCAAGTTTTGGACTCTGTTTCTACACTTGGTTTCTACACTCTGTTTCTTGAAAAAAGTATAGCTACTTAAAATTGTAGTTTAATTGTAGTTTAATTGTGATTCGTTCTTTCCATATCGCGAAAATTGTCTACCATTTTAAGTTCTTTTTCCGCTATTTCCGACCTGATCGGACAGTAAAGTGAAGTTTCTAAAATATTGGTGTTGACTCAAAATAGGTATTCCAATACATCTCGGACTATCATAAATCAACTTGTCTCAATAAATCGAATTGTTAGAAGGAGTTCTCTGTCATAGTTAACCACTTCCTTACCTTCCAACTTTAGTTCCTTATAGGTAAGG
Source organism: Linum trigynum (assembly GCA_964030455.1). NCBI lineage: Eukaryota > Viridiplantae > Streptophyta > Magnoliopsida > Malpighiales > Linaceae > Linum > Linum trigynum. The sequence goes on along the minus strand of OZ034817.1, from coordinate 55,374,265 downwards.
GAGTTTGAATATGCAGTAAGGCAAGAAGATGAGAGCGACCCTCTGGTTTACGGTGGCTCAATGAAAGCTCCCAAGGTTCTTGCTGACATCGTTGAATCCATAGCAGCTGCTGTCTATGCCGACGTGGGATTCAATCTCGAAACGCTCTGGAAGGTGGGATTTTTCTTTAACATGATTCCAGTTGCAAACTTTTCCTTGACCCGGCTATAGCTTTCATGAGTTCCATCTGTAACATGATGATTACTGCTGTTTCCCGTTTAGCAGATATTCAGAGGTATTTTGGAACCCATTGTAACACTTGAACATTTGGAGCGCCAGCCACAACCGGTCACAAGACTGTTTGACCTCTGCCAAAAGCAGGGGAAGCACGTCGATATCAAATACTGGCGAAGTGGGACGAAGACCGTTGCTAGCATCTTCGTCGATGGAAGTTTTGTCGTGTCAGACTCATCGGATTATAAAGAGATTGCCAAGCTTGATGCTTGCAGGAAAGCCTTCGACATCGTGGTATCGGAGCTGCCAAGTACCGATTCTAGTACTCTTGCAGCTGGAAGCAGTGGCTATGATGGGTCGACGCTTACGATACAGGACGCGAAACAGAAGCTCAATGAGATGTGCGTCAAGCAGAAATGGCCGAAACCGTGTTACTGGTAGGTTACCGATCGACATTCTATATATGATCAATGACTCTACTTCGGTGTAGTAGTGAAAAGCATATGATTTTCTGACTGGTTGATTGTATAAATACTGCAGCATTATGATAGAAGAAGGTCGTCCGCACGAGAAGATTTATGTCTCGGCGGTTGAAGTTACGACTCCGGATGGAATGCTGTACATCCCGGGAGATGCCAAGAGTAGAGTCAAGGACGCAGAAACTTCTGCGGCTACATTCATGCTGCACGTTTTGCAGCACAGTAAGATTAGCTGAAGAACTTTTGAGACGAAGCAAGGCGGAGTGGGAAGCTAATCTTAATGGCGTGGTTGTGGTGCAAAAGTTGCAAGCGGAAAGGCGAAGATGAAGGACGAGCTAGTAGTGATAGCTTGTAGTCTAAGGCATGCAGTGGCCAAGATCCCGTGTAGGCAGTAGCTGCCACCATTTTCACCATGTTTGTCTGTGACACGAAGATTGCTTTTAAGCTCTGTTACCAGATACTGGTGTTTGTGTATTACACAGATGATCAAGTAATGTTATGATAGGTCAAGTAAGCTCGAGATAAGCTATGCTACATGAGTGCAAGCCATAGCTAGTAGAAAGAATTCCTCGACAGCAAGGTCTGCAATTTGCAGCCTCCGTCAAGCTAGGAATTGGATGGGCAGACAAAACAAGTACTGCTACTGATAAGAAAGGCAACCAAATTACAGCTACACAGTCGATGGAAGCGTTGTTAACGTTACATTTTACACTTTTTTTTCATACACTAAGCAGACGACAGCTACGCAGTAGAACATCAGATCAGAGTATAAGAATATAATCTTTTGCTGTGTTTACTTGTTGCCCTCTTCGCTTGGAAAGAGGAATATAGAACTCAGAAGCGAAAAAACCAAGCTGTGTATACACTTACTTCAGGTAACTAACAACACCTCAAACCCAAACACGTTAACCTGAGCAGTTCCCTTGCCCTGTTCAGAGTTTCAGTTCCTCTTCCTAACCCAAGAGCACCAATGTAATTTGTTCCCAATGACAGCGGCTTTTTACGGAGCTTGTAAATGCATTTGAAGGAACACCTTACATGGGGATCTTTTGCTAACTGGATGTTCTCAATAGAACAGCCACTGCAAACCCTAGCACGGAACCTGCCAGAACCTGCATCAGTACCCCCATGCACACTATTCTTTAGCTCGTGATTTCATAACGTGATGTAGCCATGGAGTGAATTGCATTTTCTACAACAAACCAGCATCGGTCTTTCTTCATAGTTTAAACATGGAAATTGACAATCAGAGAACAAGGCCGCCTATGTTAAACCACCATGGTTTAACAGTTCCTAACACCTTGTAGTTTAAGTTGATTCTCATTTTAAACGATATGTGATGTGAAGCCCAAGGAATGAAACTTGGAGACACTTTTAGAAAGCATTTAACATGGACCAATTCCCTGCTGATGTGGAACTGAATATTAACCCTTGTATTTTAATCGAGAACTATGCCAACAACAAACCTGGATGGGTGTATGGCCAAGTGAATCCCGCAGAGGTCTACAATTGGAGACGGGATGTTCAGGAGGTAGCTCACATACAATTTGATTTAATAACTGCAAGAACATATATTTACCAGCATGGTCAAAGGAAGTTAGAACAGCAGCTTGGTAAGTAAATAACAATACCACTACTCTTTACTCCCCAATAAAAATCCAGAAACAGTAAAAAGGACAGCATAAAACAGCCGAAGAATGATGAATTAACAGCAGAAAAGTAGTCATCAAACTCCGGCATACTCAAAATTTGTCAACTACACTTAACTATGGTATACAAGTGTTTCACCTAATCCTGAATGCTGTGAACCAACGGAAAAGTATGGGACATCCAAATTAGTGTGAATCCAGGAGTTCACTTTGAAATGATATGTTTAGGTTAGGTTTATGCTTAAAAAGGATAATTTAGAGTATACACTCCTTCGAATGATGAAGCATAATTAAGAAACGAGCCTGATATCACAGAATGCTTTTTTGGCGCAGAGCAATTTATTGTGCACGATGTGGATCCTTGTATTTCTAAGGAAAAATACTAGAGTTCTTGTTTTTGCGAGAAAAAAAATAATGAAAATAAGAGGATAAGGTTGTGTGATGGATACCACAAGTTACGGTCATTCATATAAGTCCACTCAGATATCTATAAGCAGAATATCATTATAAGGCAGCAACCGAAGCTCAATATCACAAAAACTCAAATGTTCTTCTAACTTTTTGTAGGACAGTAAATCAAGAAATTTATCTCACCTCAGCCTGACGACCAGCATGAAGTCTAACACCAGTGGCATCATACATAACCTGCAAAACCATTGATCAAAATAAGTACAGGAAGCTTGGACCCAAATACCATCCTAGACACAACTAAACAAATGGATAAGCCTGAACCCTCAATCACTGAAAGACCCACAATGCCAACTTAATGTCTATAACTACAAATAATCACTAGTCAGGGAGGAAAAAATCTAAGATTTAAACAAGGCAACAAAAGTAACACTGGAAACTATGATCTAACTGAGACCTTTGCCTGCAATGCAATGTCGATCATGAGATCTCATTCTACTGCATTGTAGTCTATTAGCTTAAGGATGAAAATGCCATCCAGTAACATAATAAGCACCCTATTTTATACTACGAAATCTCATCCGACAACAAAAGTCATCAACTTCAATGTGATCGGCCATTACAACTTCGAAGAATGAAGAAAACCTGGATAAGGAGTACATACAACACAAGCCAAAACCAGTGCAACAGCAAAAGTTGGGGCCCCAGTTCCTTCCTCCAGTGCAATAGCCACGGCCAGCGCTGTCACCGTTGCTGAATGTGAGGAGGGCATCCCACCTGACCCAAGCATCCTTCTAGAATCCCATCTTCTCTCCTTGAACCTTCATTATTTTTTGGTGCAGAAGAGGATTAATCTCACACATTCAGATTGTAGACAGCTTAGACGCTAATGCAACAGTTGTTTATCTCTAATAACCATAGATATCTCAAATGACTTGATACACAAAATGGTTTCTTCAAATCCATTGCATCATCCAATATCATCAACAAGCAGAAGGAAGGCAGTGAAACAGTTTTCTACTGTTTTTTCCTAAAAAACGCCAACCCTGACTCCTAGCAAAGAAAGATTCCACGCTCTCATTCGTTATGTATATGTATAGGAGCTAAAACCCACCACCACCAGCCCCATAATCCATCGACCAATTCTAAGAACTCGTAGCATTCTGTAGTCCACTATCCACCTCTTGCTCTCATCTAGACACTCCCAATTCCAATTCACGCGACTAATCAAAACCATAACTTTGTACATGAACAAAGAAGAAGTAAAAGAAAGGGACTTTTCCAAATTTCACTTAGAAGCTGAAATATACAAATTGGAATGGCAAATCCTATGGAATACGAATAGTACCGGAACAAAAGAAGAGAAAGGAGGACAGGGAGTAGTACCAGACGGTGAAGGGCTTGAGAAACTGGGCGATAGCTAGTGCGAGGAAGGCGGAGATGAGAGGAACGTTGAAAGGGATAATGGAGGGCTGCGATGTGGCTGATCGGAATCTGGCCGATGCATCAGCCGCCGTGATGACTTCGTTCATTGCAGAGCGACGACGAGGGAAGAGATCGGGGGCCGAGGGAGCGAAGGAGAAGACTTTAGCGCAAGGTAACAGAAGGGTTTTAATTGGTAGGGAGGAATCGCATCAGGGTTGGGCCAAAGGGCTTCCGGTGGTGGGAATTCCGATTCCGGTGACCTCTGTGTCTCCCACTCTCTTGATTACAGTCGTCCCAACCACGACGACACGGACGCTCCAACGGCAGTAACGTCGTCTCTCCTACCAATGAGAATGAGATGAACAATTGACCATCGAATATGGATAGTTTTTTCCTCCTTGTTTCTTATTCGACAGGGAGACGGCAACTTTCTACCTCCGTCAATTTATTTCTTCTGTAAACAACGAGGAATACGATTTCTACCTGCTTGCTTTCATCAGTCATCACCCTTAGATGACCATGTCAACACCTCGGGCTGGAAAAACTTTTTCGAAATGGATTTGAGGTTATTAACAAAGAGATGTGAAGATTTGTTAAGGATCGTGAATTGTGAAATTAGCTGATGTCAAAATGCAGTATGTTAGCATTAAAAATATTTGTGTTTTCAGGCGGAATGATAATGGGATGGGACGGGTATCTCAATATTCATATTTGTTTTATGCTAATCATGTGATTACAAGAAAGGATACGTAATAATTATAGTTTTGTATAAAATAAATTTCCTATGTACAATGCATTGAGCATGACTTGACGAACGAATCCAAATTATCTGTGAGGTAAAAACACACACTTACTATGAGCTAAATTATTTTATGTAGACTTCAAATTACGTAATACATGATGGAATAGAGCAAGGCCGGATAGTATAACTCTGTAGAAGTAAGACTCATACCTCACTCCACGGCCTACACTACATGTGAGATGTGTAATACTGCGCTTAGGATGGATCCATACGGATTGAATTCGTGTGGTGCGGGTAAGATCAAACCCCTTCGTAGTTGCGATTTTTAAGAGCATGGATTGAGAAGTTTGTTTATTTGAAAAAAGGTTACAATGATGTCCAATTTCTCTATCCTCGCTCACCCTCTCTCTGGAGTTGCAACATTCTTTTTCCTAAGCTTTTTCACAACTATTTAACTATGCAGATGACCAATCAATGACAGAAATGCAAGACAATTATCAACCTAATTTATACAATTACGTTGATTCAGCAAGTGGTATAATCCGACTAGGGTACAATCGGCATTATGCCCATAATGAACTGGAGGGTCCAAATAAGGATGTTTTAGTGAACCGGAGGGGGATTGGGTTTGAAAATCACTGGGTAGTGGGTAGTACACATATATTCATGTAGTATCCCCTGAACATTGTTATTGGTAAGTGACTGAAGAATTACACAGGGACAAAGATGATAAACTATACCTGAAAACGTAAATAAAATGGAGGGAAACCAGAGAACCTCTGGTAACCTTTCCAAAGAATAACCATTACAGGCTTTACATGGAACAGGGTAACAGATTCTGAAAATGGTGAATTCTAACTGCTACAGTACAGCATTGCCGACTTAACTCGTTAAGCTTAGCGGCCGAATGTTGTGATTCAAAATACTTTACTTCTTCTTTGCATAATCCCTTGGCCCGAATATTGTTGATCCCACTCTAACGTTGGTACTGCCCGCTTCAATCTGCACAAGACAGGATTTGCAATCAGTGATGTTCTTCTAAAATGATATTACAGTATCAAGGGATCAATCACTATCTAGACCAACAATGCGCAACTTATGCAAGACAACGCGCCAGTTTGATGTATATGTAACGTGGTTTGATTTTAAACAGTTGTGCAATCACTAACCCTGCATCTATTCTGAATTATTTCAATCTACGTGCGCAATCACTAACTCATCCTACAGTAAAGAAAATGTAAGCAGTCTAATCAGGTCAATTCAACCGAAGAGGGCTCACAGCTTGCTCGAAGTCACCCGACATCCCCATTGATAGCTCAAACTGGTCCTCGGACATTTCAAGGGCCTTGCACACTTGAGATCTACAGTTGACTAGTGTCTGTTGATTGAGCACAAAAATGGAAAATAAGTTAGAACTCAGACCAACGGGTGATCCTCAGTTATAAGAGCTGTGCATAATAGGTGTCTTCTTGATATTGCTGAACTTGAGGATCATGAATTGAATCTTGATGTGATTGCCATTTCCGCAAATAAGTAGGTGCAGAAACTTACCCTGAAGTTCTCTGGAGTTGATGTGTAGTCTGGCATCCCAATCGTCATCAAGCCAGAAAGAGCAAGATTTGGACAATGCAGTTTTATATGCTCTGCCAGCTTAACACAACCAGATGGATCAATGCCTGATTTTGCTGCAATGATACCCCAAAACTCAGTTAACTTTAATCCATGAGAATGATTACAGAGAAGACATAAGCCATATGAAACAAAATTCGTGCATTAAGTTGTTTATTACTGGGTCAGACTCCAGGGATGTTAAATGGTTCTGTCATGCGATTTATTAGGCAAAAGGAGATTTAGCATCTGATAGAGTTGGTCAAAGACGTGAATGAAAACAACGGTAGCAATCATGTCGTAAATTTCAATGTTTAGCAACAAAATTAGCTGAGAGATGAGATGAATGGTTTCACCCACATGCTTCTCCACTGGTATTCACCTGGACCATGACATTCAAAGGGTTCCTTCCGAGGCTTGAAACCACTTTGTCAAGAATGTTCGCAACCTGTCAACACAAGATTGTTACAAATTACAACAGCACAAATCCTTCTTTCAAGTGAATATTTGTTATTCTTCTCATATCAGTTTATCCATAACTATAATTTAACTGAATCTGTTAGCTATAGCCAAAAAAGTTGAAAGATCCAACGGGCTGCAGATGATAACAATAGACATAAAGCTTTTCATTCCATGCATTCATGCAAACTTTTGACATCTAGGTCTCCTAAGTACGTACGGCCTTCCCAACAATTGTATTCTGGATAACTCCATTCACATGGGAAACATGGAACAGCTGGATTCGAGCTCAATATTACCCCACAGCAGCTGAATTCGAGCTCGATATTACCCCATACAAGGATGATTCAAGACTAACAAAGCATAAGTTTTCTTGCACCAGACTTCCACCTAGAACCAAACCCAATTCTAAAAAGATCTGCTCTTTTGCAGTATTATCAGTAGGCAAATCAATGTTGGGAAGGGAAGAGCAATTACTGATAACTAGATTATGGATACAGAGGGAGCTCTCACCTTCTCATTATCTACACCCTCAACCATAGTCAGATTCGGTACTGCATCTGCACCCAATTACCCAGATATTCAGCATCACAGAAACGAAACAAAGTAACGAAACGAAACATTCCTTCCGATTATGAAAGCTTACAGGAGCAGAAGTCGACATTCCTTTGAAAAATTGGAGCCAATACTACTCACATAACCATGGATAAGCGCGGAAAAAGATGAAGAGATACAAGAAGAAGAAGAAGAAAGAGGGAACCCGTACTAAGAAGTATCTTCACTTTGTTGCTCTGCAAATGGCCGATGAAGTGCCACTCGATGTCGCCCGGCAGCTGCGAAAAAGGACAGGGCACGCCATTCACAAGCAGTTCCATTTCGAATTGAATTACTAATTAGCCATTGTCAGAGAAAGGAATTGATGAGCGGAAACCTGGGGAGCTTTGTCGACGAACTCCTGGACGTAATTCTCCCCAAAACAGCGATGGCCGGCGTCATAGACCTCTCGGAGAAGGGAAACGGGTTTGGTTTTTGACACGGCGACGACCCGCACACGTTCGGGGCTGGTTCCGGCTCGTTCGGCGGCTTGGCGGACGCGGAGAAGGACTGATCGGAGGGCCGCCGTCACGGGCCTGGACTCTACGGCGGGGGCAGCCATTATCGCTCAACCTGTGGCAGGTTTGTCGTTCTTCATCCTCCTTCCTCCATTTTATTTTGATCCTTTCCTTTATTGGTGGCCCAGATTTCTTAACTATTTTTCTACAATTATTCGTGATTATTGGAAATTACACCTGTGACCCAAACTTTAGCTCTTTAAAACGTTATTACTTGTTGCTTCTCACTGCTGCAATGGCCAGAGTCCCTAAGCTTCGGGGAATCACCAGAACAAGAGGATGATGAAGAACGACAAGAGGATGAAGAATATGCAGCCAACATCTTGACCGGATCTTCAGCTGAGCATGTTGGGAACAATGACAGTGGTATTGTTAGTCAGTTTCTTGCTCAAAGGGGAAAGATATCATCTGGGCATTAGAAGTGCAACAAGTTTCCTAGGATATGTTTTGCCAGGAGAAGTCTGGGGGCCTCATTGATGCAAGAAGAAGTGCGTCGATGTTCTGAAAGATTGTCTCGACTTGCAGGAGATGTGGGAAGAAGTGCAAGTACAACGAGACCTGCTGTAATGGCAAATGTGTGAATCCATTTTTCAACATGTAGCATTGTGGAGGCTGTAACAATCGGTGTGCCAGCAATGGCAAAGGGACTTTCTGTGCATTCGGGTTCTGCAACTAGGCATAGGACCAGAGACCTTGAAGAAGAGCATATACATTGTGTATTAGCTGGACATACCATGAAATTACCTTTCATGTTCATATTCTTTTGGTCAAGAAATAAAACATTGAAGAGTTCATCTGTATGTGAGGAAAATCATGCTTCACAAACAAATTTCAGCTGTACAATAAACTTCCATTCTCTTTCATTCCATTCCTCCATCTATCAGAGTTAAGAATAACATAGATGAGGGTTGGAACATGCTGAATCAGTTCATAAAGCTACCCTGATTTGTATGTTTCATGAACAAGATACAAGACAAAATAGAGTTGCCCCTGACTTGATTGAGTTAGTTAGTTAGTTCCTTGTGACTGAAGGTTGCCCTGACAGGACCAAATTATATAGCTTCATTTCTCCTCAAATGCACCATTGGAGTAACCTTCACCTGCAATACCAGTCGTCCCATTTGGTAACCTGTTGGAAGTGGTGGTGGTGGTGGTGGAGTTCGAATAAGGAGAATACGTTGAAGCAGGGCTGCCTCGCGAATACCGGTTCTGTCCTACCGTGCTATTTCTTGTTGCCTTGCGTGCCTTCCTACCCTGCAAACAGCACAGACCAGACACAGAATTCGAAATCGGCAAGCAATCGAAACCAAACAGTCTTCAGAGGCATCAAAACAAACAGTAGGTAGTACATAAAGCAGTCATACTCCAGCAACGAAGCAAACGCATACGAGATTTGAGTTAAGCAAACAAAGAAGTCACCTTTCCCATGCACTTCTCCAAATGAGGAGCAAACCTTCCGGCAGCAACAGATCGCCCACAGTTTATGCACTCGAATAAATCATTGGCAATAGGTGGATGCGTCTGCCCGAAGATATCCATCACATACTTGCCATTCGTTTCGGCAGCAGCATCAGCTACACTCGCCCGGGCTTCAGCTGACAACTTCAGCTCTTCTTCCTCTTCCTCCAAGTTGCGGTCAAGCCCTAGCTTTGCTATCCTGTGACACTCAGATGCCACATCTGCTATCATGGAATCCAGTAGGTTCCCAAACAACTGGGACGACAGCTGTTTTACACAAGAGCAGAAAAGAAACAAACTTCACAAACTTGCCATCATCTGAAATGTATCTATTCTCAAAATCGGGTGTAAACCCAGGAAAAAGGTTCTAACTTTTTAACATTATTCCAGTTAGGAGTTGCGAAAACGAAAAGGGTGAAACCACTGCTACGCATACAAACACTAGGCCACTATCTAAACCTTATTAGGTTAGAAATTCGAAGACTTTAAAAAATCCATGGATGGAAGAAAAGCAATACCTGTGTATGAGAAGATTTAATGTCCTCATTCGGCCCTGACATGAGCGAAAAACGAGTTTCCAACTGGACCCGTTTTGGGACGGTTGCTTCCTGCAAGAAATTGGAGAGGGGGAAAACGAGAAAGGTTAGTATCCTACACGAAATTCCTGCCATTGATTCAACAATCAACGAACCACGATATCAATTCAGCGATTGGGGAACGGACGATCGAGATTGTGATTCGTGGGTCGAGGAATTATCAGACTTACAAGAACGAGGGTGATCCTCCAGCCGTGACTCTACTTTCTGAATGGTGGAATTCCGGATCGACGATTTCCACGGGATAGGTCGTCGGCAACGGTGGCCGGAGAAATTGCTATCGATAGTGGGGCTGGATTGGTTATCTCAGGCTACTGTGTCTGTGTAGGCAGCTGCCTGCGTCTGTTGTTCCGATTGGGTATGGCGACTAGCTCTCCCACCGTGTTTCCTGGCTTTGCTTGCGGGAGAACGGCAGTCGACCCGGGTCGGGTCGGGAGAGTATTTCGGGGGCGGTCCGACGGGTGGTTGATTGGTTCGGCCCACTTTTGATGGGTCTCTCCTCGGTTGGATTATGAGGTTTGGTCAAGTTTCGAGTGTCTTTGGGTTGGGCCTAATAATGGGACCATATAAGATATGTTGTAAGATCTCGAAAAATTATGCGGAATAAAAAAAAAATTCGCTACGATCGGATAACCGAGCACAAAGTCACGTTTGTTTAAAGTTTCGACGCAAGTCAGGCCTTCACCGCGGCCGTGTACTGCGGTGAAGCATTCACCGCCTTCGTCGACAACGGTGATGCAATCACCGTCTTTCTCTGCCGCAGTGATGCAATCACAGCCTTCCTCTGCCGCGGTGATGCAATCACCGTCCTCCTCTGCCGCGGTGAATACCCAAACATGCGTAGATTGGGAATTATTTTCATAACGTGTGTATTTTGAGAATTTTTTTTAAAAACATGTGTAACTTGGGATTTTTTCCGGAATACAGAAGTATAGAGGGAAAGAAGACATAATCAAGTTGCACACCTAATAGCTCATATTTATGAATAGGATAGATCACATATTTTTCTCATACGATATATCAAAAAAAAAATTGTACGTAGGATTTTAAGTATTAAGTAACAATTATCTAGGTAAGTTGTGACAAAAAATACCTATAATGTTAAATTTTTTTGAAGGTTGGTCTAACAATAATCATTTGACAAATATGAAACATTTATAACTTATCTTTCACAAATATTTTCAAGTGGACTGTCCTTTTTAATACTGGATAGAATAATTTTCACATAAAAATATGTGTGACTCTCAATAGTATTTGATCAAGATGACTATCACTCAATAAAAAGTAATTAATTACTTCTCTCTCTGTGTAAAATCAATAAATATAAAATATTGACTTCTCATTTATCAAGTTTTCCGATCAGCCGGCCGATGGAAACGAATTGGAATACAACAGCATACGAAGACATTCCTCCATTTACATGAAAACAAAATTCAATCTCCCCCCTACCAAAACACTGTGCGTACTGCATCACAAATTAATATAGGGCCGATCCGATGAACGGAGAGAATATTCAACCTAGGGAGAGGGCGGTGGCTACGAATATGAGTAGGATCGTGTTTATTAGAGCGGTGGTCATGGTTGTTCTGACGATAATGATGAGTTGACTTTCGTTTGCGGAGAAAAGATGGTTTGTGATGAGAAGGAAATGGAGAAAGGGGGAGTTGAGTTTGGGTTTATAGCTGTGTGTGGAGGAGGAGGAGAATGTGAAACCTTTTTTCTTATATAACCAAATTAACTAGACCCCAATTGATAACAAAATTAGGGCTCATAAACGGTTATCGGGTAAACTGCAAAACCGAACCGATAGAAATCGGTCAATCAAATAACCAATAACCATAAAATAGATGTGGTCGATGACATCAAGTTAACAACCCGTCCCATAGCTACCCTGCTCTACTAGTGAGTCTGTCACATCCCAATCCAACATCGTCCTCCTCCCTCTCCAATCGCGAGTCGCAACATCCCTATCTCAGTCTCAACGTCGCCTCCAATGTCCATCCTTGTAGAAGGGTAAGAAGGAAAGGTAGAAGAGAGGGTTGATCGGATTTGGGAGGGGCGCGGATTCTGAGACTGTTGTCAAAGAATTTTCCAAATCTCTCACAATAATTCAACGGATCTTAGCTCATTCGTTTTACCTCGCATTTCAGAAAATTTTGCATAAAAATTCAGATTTTTTGTGTTCTACATGATGATACTCATTTTGATATTTTTGGCACAAAAAAAATTCAAGTCATCGTACCACTGTAATATAACGATATTACCGTTGACAGGGATATGGTATCATAGTGGTACGATGTTGATATCATAGTCGTATAATGTTGTTCTCTGAAGTCTTACAATTTGAAAAATAATTGATTGGCATCATATCACTGACATATCGTGCTATTATTACTATATGTTGGTACAAAATCTTATGTTTGAAAAAACATAACAACACCAATATCATTGTGTTTTTGGTAATAAAAAATATAATGGAGGTGCGGGGAATCGAACCCCGTGCCTCTCGCATGCGAAGCGAGCGCTCTACCATATGAGCTACACCCCCAAGATGGTATGATATATAGTAATATGATCTTCATATGAGGTTACGTTTGACAAAATAATTTGATGACATTATATCAGTGTATACAGTGATAATATCATATATAACACTGATATGTTGTTGGTATGAAGTCTTACGTGTGACTAAACATAACAAAATGGATATTTATTGTGTAGATGTTAATTAATGTGTTTCTTCTATACGTACAAGCTAAGGGTTTGCTCTAGTGGTAACACCACCAGTGGCGTAGCCAGGATTTCGTTTAAGGTGGGTCCACCTCAAAAAAAAAATGATAAAATAGTTTTTTTCATATAATCTTAGTTGAAAACTTTTGATAAATTAAAATGCATTAGCAGTCGAAAATATCACTTTGCATATATACAAAACAATCATTGATTTAGTTAGTCGTAGTGTTTCAAATGGTGTTCTTTGTTAAGAACCGTTAGTATCAATACCTCGAGTTGTTGATAGAGGTTTAATAATAAATCTTATACCAACCAATAATATCACTTGACTCTCGTTGCATGAAATTTGAAATTGAGAAAAGTAAAAAATGTGGGATTTGCTATTGTAACGAAAATTAATGTGCATATGCAATTACAAATTCTGGCACGAATAAGTCTTTTGGTTTGACTTTTAGTATGCTTTGCAATGAAGATTCAGAACCCAATTAATTATGATGTACAAAGATTGATCAACACTTCCCGTAAGAACCAATTGATGAACTAGTACCAAATACTGTAACACTAACCACAACCATGCATGCATATGAAACTTTCGTAATGTCAAAGTATACAACGAAACGAAGATTATTATTTTAGCAGATTGTTATTTTGTTATTTAAGTTGGTCTCATTGATTCATATTATATATAAAAGTCCATGACGGCCAACTTGCATAAAACATGAGTCAAATCTAATTTATTTGTTATTTGTCTACACAACATTCATCAAGTTGGAATTTGGTTACCGATTACAATAGTTAAATCCAACAAGCAAACGGTTCATTGTGTCCCTTGTGTAAACATGAAAATCTGACACTTAGAGGTGACAATTGTCCCCACCCATTTAAATATCCAATTAATCTAGTTTATTTAGATATCGTTTGCTTGTGGGATTTGGATGATGTATTTGACACCCAAATCTCAAGCATTATGTATTTGCCAAAAAAACATTGTTTGTTGAGTTATACAAATTTTTGGGGCCACGGATTTAGTATTTTTTCTTAGCTCCAAATCCGTGGACCCAGCGTATTTGCAAATACCATATTTCATTTGGTTTTTGGTCATGGAAGGCAAAGATTTGTGAGTCGTGGTACAAAAACCTTTAAATCCATTATAAAAATCAACTAAACAAACAATGTTATCTTTCAAATACAAAATGCAACAAATACATCATAAATCTAAAGGTTTTCAAAACTCAAAACCTTCATTTCAAATCCAACAAACAAACGAGCCCTTAATTCATATCCAATTAGATTGGTGGATTCAGGTATTGTTAACAAATTATAATTTAATACCCATATTTTATATATTTTACAATTTGGTGTAGAATAGAAGATGAGTTGGGTGTTGTCCGGGTAACTCGAAACGAATTATGAACCAAAATAAACTTAAACTTGGGTTGGTCAACCGAACATATGTATATTCGGTTCAGACAAATCAGAAGATATGGTTAGGGATGACAAAAATAGTCGTAATAGTGGCTATCCACCCGAATCCGACCTAATTGGGTAGGATAAAACTCGGACCCGATGGACTTAATGGGTACGGGTAAAACCCAAACTCAAATATTGTGGGTAATGGGTGGATATGGTTTTCTTACTATTCAACCCGAACTCGCCCAATTATACTCATGCCTATGTATTTTATCTAGAAATAAACATTATTTTTTTATTAATATATTTTATATTTAGAATCTAAATATAATATTTTCATGAAATTGTGTTGTTTTAATTAATTTTCTTCATTCTAGTGAATTACTGTCATATTTTTCCTCTTATCTAATGTGAGGATATGTGTGAATATTAATATATTGATTGGAGTTTTAATGAGAAATTATTATTAATGGATAACCGTGGATACTCGAAACCGGAACCGGTATACACATGGTTTTGATTTTCTAACCATTTCTTATATGAATATGAATATGAGTAAAACCTAAACTACTTTAGAAATTTAGATAGTATAACAAATATACACTATTCACTCCCGACCCAAACCGTTACCATCAACTCGGCCTAGATTGTAACCGACTTGACTCATATTTCGATTACTCAACAACCTAATTAAGCCATAATCGTATAATGTATAATCCGAATATCCATGTCTAATTGACCTACAACCCAATTAACCTAAATTGGACTGTTTATTTTCGGAAATAACGCAACCGTTCCAGAACGAACCCCGTCTCTCAATCTCGACGTTTGTCGTCTGCACGGAGATCCTCCTCCTTCCTCAAAACCTAAAGAAACGTTAGGGTTTCCCCTCTGCATCGATCGGCGGCCCTAGAAATGGATCTGGAAGTTGTTGGCCGCCACGCGCTGCTCTTCGACGACGATGCCATGGCGGAGTTCACCAACTCCGCAAATGCCCTCGTCGAATGGAACTCTCTCTCAATCGACCGCTACGACGTCCGTCATCTCCTTACCGGCCCTCTTCCGCCGCGTGCTCGTCGGCGACACCACCAGGACGATGCTCTTGAATCGGAGCTAGATCGCGAGCGCTACCAGGATTTGCTGTCGATTCCCGATGAGCAAGGTAAACTTTTATTCGATTGTGTACTTACAGATTTATGATTGTATTCTCGTGGATGTGCTATTATGATCTTTGCTCAAGTTCTAGTTTCTCCCCCGCAAAATGGTTGTTTGAAGAACACAAAACGTGCCTTCTTCTCTCGGGCGGCAGAGTATGTTAATTTTGTCGATTGCTGCCTCGTGCTGCTAGAACTTGCCCTTCCTTACACAGTAGCCGGCTACAGGGTGGCTGTGGACCTGCAGCTCAGCAACTAGATTAGTTTGTTTGATAAGGTTTAGCAGTATTCAGTGGTTATATTTCCCTGTCCATTGATGGTTTGTGCTGAAGAAGAAGAGAGTTGGTCACCTTTGCTCTCTAGATTCAACCTTGTTGATGCGAGGTTGACACTTCCTCAATGCTGATCCCTTACATTTCGTGAAAGTTGATTCTGAAAATAAAAGAATGGAATTCTGTTGCATTTGTGTCAAGAGTGGTGAAGGAAACAGGGGATATATGAAAGTAGGTAGGATGATCAGATTAGAGCAATTTGTTACTCGAATAATTTGAATAATTAGCATGATAGCGGTTGATTTGATGGTCAATACGTAATGCATGGTCCATGGTTTACCGATTGCTGCAAGGATGCCAATGATAACCTTTTTAGTCTAATATGGGTCTCTTTTTAACATAATATTCAGCTGAACAATGGGAATGCAGCCTATGATATGTGTGAATGCTATATATTTTGGGTTACTCCAAGTTTGCAGGATCGAATTTAGTTTGCTAAAGTTTCTTCTTTCAGAGGTACAAGTAAGAATTTCTTTTACTTTTCCCTAGAAGTATGTTCGTTTCTTGTGATTTAGTTCTTAGGCGCTTTTCCCATTGTATACAGAATGATTTGATGTGATCCTCTCCTCATGTGACTCTTAAACCTTCTTGTTTCTTTTGTTGCAGACTTGGAAAACGAGGCAGAACTGCCCAACAATGGTGGCTATCATTCAGTAGCATTTTCATATGGGGAGACCCATTCATCTGACGACCACAATAATGTGGATGCTGAATGTGGTTTTCGTCCACCATTCTCAGTGCCTGAACACATGGTTCAGAAGCTGGTAAGTGTAAATTCATACTTCTAAGTGCTTTTGGATTCTTTTATTCTTCTAATGTGATTGTTTGTTTGATACTTGTCCAGTGCGGCGGTGTGGTAGTTGTCTAAGGTGCATATGTTATTCTAAGGCTTACCATGTCTAAGTTTCAGATGCTCGGAGCAGGAATTGGACTTCTTCAAGGTTGTCACTCACAGGCTCCTTGTCTTCTTTTGATGTCTTGACTCTTGACAAGGGGCCCTAAAGGTGGGATTAGGATGACAGAAATATATTACATTCTCAGCCTATCAGGAATTATTGGGTAGAGATGAAATGGTTGATAGACGACTTGTAACAGTATGCATATTGATCTTTATTGTTATGTGGATATGTACCTCAGGTGTTCCCTAGTGGGATTCTTTAGTAAGATGTCTGCTTTCCTGGGACTCAAGGATTACAATTGTCATTGCTGACAGGAACATGTTTTACCTTTGTGTTCTCTGCCTTTTCAGCCACCTACCGAAAAGGTACATCAGATCATTGCAAGGACTGCCTTGTTTGTGCACACTCACGGGGGCCAGTCAGAAATTGTTTTGAGGGTGAAACAAGGGGACAATCCAACATTTGGATTCCTGATGCCTGACCATGATCTTCATCCATACTTTAGGTTCCTTGTTGATCATCAAGACCTTATGAAGTCTGACATCAAAAGCAAGTCTGTGGAAGAAGAGAATAGTTGTAGGAGCAGCCTTGAAGAGACTGGTGGGGCTTTGTCTTTGCTTGGCTCATTATATGGATCAGCAGAGGATGAAGAAGGTGCTTCTGAGAATGCATTATCACTTAAGAAAAATGACCTCGAGGAGGCTGTTGATCCAGATAAAACCACAGTTTCCGCAGGATTGCAAGAACTTGATTCTTCTATACTTGCTGCTGCAAGAGATGAGAAGTCTGTCAAGCATCATATTCCTTCTTTGAAAGATGCACCTAAGGTCATAAGAAGAAACCATAGCATTAGCACAGTGAAGGCAGGAACCATTCACGGGTTCAAGAAAGAAGGTAGTTCATCAGGCTGTGTTCCCTCCACTGTTGACAAAGTGCAGAATTCTAGTTCAAGCAACCTCTGTAAGCCAGAACTACCAATCGTGGAGCCTCCATCTGATATGAAGAGAGTAGTCGATAAGATAGTTGAGTTCATTCTCCGAAATGGGAAAGAATTTGAAGCAGTTCTTGTCCAGCAGGATGCTAAACATGGGAGATTTCCCTTCCTTTCGCCATCAAATCAGTATCACCTATATTACCTAAAGGCTCTTCAGAAGGCTCAAGAGGTGCGCGCTTGGTTTCTTCTATTGTCCCTCTTTCTGACTATCCATCTTTCCCCCCCTTTTCTCCATCAATTGAAATTTGGTTGGAAAAGTATCATTAGAAGTATGTGTTTTTGGTGTCTGACTAAACCAGGATGCTCTTTCCAGAAAAAGCTTTCAGTAGACTGGTTGTTTGTTGGTGTCTAACTAAACCCATTTGCCATACTAATGGTTGCTTTTACTGTTTCATAAATTTTGATGTTATTGTCTTATTCCTGCTCTATGGTATGTATTTCAATCTCAGTGGTTAACTGATGGCAGTTTCCGAGGGATTTCCATCCGAGGAAGCATTCTTGTTTTGACGTTTCGTGGATTTAGATTCACCTGTGTTTGATGACTGATTAGTGAGGGTTTCAATTCACTGTTGTTTTCTTACTTCATAAATATGCTCTATGTTTTTGTCAAATTTAACTGCTTTTCTTTTTTGTTATGGACCCCAGCATATACAATAATTTACTAGTTTGTGCCACTGCTTTGCCTTGGTTCTAATGTTCTTTACTGGTCGTTTTACAGCCAAAATTAGCTGGCAAAAGCTGCAATTCGGAGAAGAATGGTGCCGGGGAAGAAAGTGAATCTCTGTCTTTACCCTCTGACATACCATATGATTCAGATAAGAAGGAAAAGTTCAAGATGGTGATTGGAAAGTCCAAGAGGGAAGGACAACCTGATGCAAATACATCAGCTGCTTCTCAGGCACAACCTGCTGGAGTTAGTATGGATGCAGCCACAACAGCTGCTATTCTTCAGGCTGCCAGAAAAGGCATGACGTATCCTAACCTGGATATCTTTTCAAAGAATTCACAGAACTGTGATAGTCAAGGCCGCAGCAGTGGAGATGGTGGTGAGCCCGGTAGTTTCAATAGCTCTCAGCCTCATGCATCCACTCAAAAGATGGTTCCTCTAGCGAAGGCCATTGCCAAGACTGCGGCTATTGCTGCAGCAGACGAGGCTGATTCCTCTGAAGCTGGCCTAACGAGAGAGCAAAAGCTAAAGGCTGAAAGGCTGAAACGAGCGAAGATTTTTGCTGCAATGATAAAAGGTGGAGCTGCTGCTCCCTTGAAAAATGAACCACTGCACCGTGTTCCATCTTTAGAACCACCTGATTCTGGTTTGTCAAGGTCAGGAGGAGCCTCGGATGCTAATAATGTTGTGGATTATAGAGAAAGGGATGGGAGTTTAGCTCCAATGCATGCTGATAGTTCTGAGAAAATTGAAAAGATGGAGAATACAAAACAACATGCTGAAGCATTGATGGATCTGCGGTCTAAGAGGAGTTACCGTCCCCGATCTGCAAAGGATGAAGAAGAAGAAGAAGGGGAGGAAGAAATGAAGGAAGACGGGGAAGAACATAAACATTCCAGGAAGAAGAGGCGTTCCAATGGTTCATCACATCATCATAGTAGGGACACTGGGAAGCACAAGAGAAGGCGTTCATCTCATCCTAATCGTGCAAACTCTTCGGATGATGAAGATGGGCACTCTAGACACAAGCACAAGGAAAGTTTATCTTCCGAAGATGAGCATGCTCAAAAGCGTAGGCACTCTGATCGCAGAAGGCACAAACACAATGCTTCCTCAGATGACGAGCGCAAGCGCCCTCGACATCGTCATCATGATCACATTGACTCTTCTGGTGATGAACGTAAGCACTCTCGACGTAAGCACAATAAGCACATGGACTCTGACGATGATAGACATGAGCACAAACGGACGTCCAGAAGGGACAGGAGGGTTTCAAAGTCGGGGAGAGACGCGGAAATGGAGGAAGGGGAGGTTCTTGCTAAATCATCCGATCAGTCCAAAGCAAGCGAGACTCGGAATTCAGGCAGTAGAGAAACTTCTGTGGAGCTGTCGAAATCTGGTCGAGACAGTGCAAAGACAGCTCCGTTGCCCGAACCCGGTCAAAAAACAGACGATGTTCCTGATGACCTTAGAGCAAAAGTACGTGCCATGCTTATGGCAACCTTGTAAGCTATCATTTTCTAGGCAATGTAGCTCAAGTGTACTACTCCCTTATAAGTCTGTAATCTCACCGTGCGGCACTCTTCCTATCGGTGCTCCTCGTTGCCCTTGTTGGGAAGTTTGATTTATCATAGTTCTCTGCAATTAGCTTGCAGGAGTGTTTTTTTAATGCAAGGGTTGTTTCTAAATTAGGCGCTGCTTAAGAAATTGAGACTGTAACATCTATGTTCAAGAGCAACGATATTACTACTGGACCGAATCCTTGTTCACGAGTGTTGCGAAGGGCATTTAGTGCATGAATTTTATCAATCCGGAGCATGTCATTATGGCCTTTCCTTGCTCATAGCCTCCCATATTGTAATGAGTGGCAGGCAATCTTTCTTTCTGTTATCAATCTCAGCCATTATGGAAGTTGGACAAAAGTGGTGGAGGTTCTCTTGGTGCTGTTCTCACTCAATTGAAGGTATGGCACCCTTCAAATCTGCTCCTAACCAACTCTATCTTGCAGTTGCAGGTATGGGCAGTTGGTGGCGTTGAGAAATGAGAACAAAAAAGAGGGGGAAGAACCCATTTTCCTACTGTGCAGAAGCAAAGACAAAAATAATGCATTCAGTTCATCCCTCCCTCGAAAAGAGAGATATGGATAGGAGGAATTTGCTTCTTTATAACGATCCCTCCAAAAAACCACGACGAACCCGTCCATGCACCTTTTACTCCATTTCATAATTCGAAGCTAGTTGCAGGACCATAACAATGTCGGGTGCATTCTCAAGAGGAGCACACACCATGAACTCCATGTTCAAGTACTTGGTTACCATAACTCTCCAACCCTTTTTCTTGTATTACAGATCTTTTTGCATCAGAGTTGTGGCATTGTTGTATGTGACTGATGCTGTGAATGGGTTGTTGCATCCATGCAGGCCAATGGTGAGGAAAGGCTACCACAAGAAGAGCTCCTCCGCCGCCGGGGACACGGTGAGTGGCCGGGAGACGACCGCCGCGGCGAAGGTGGAGAGTGATCAGAGCAAGCTGGGATCTGATGATGGTGGTGGTGGGTATTGCAGTTGGGTTCCGGACGAGAAGACTGGGATTTACTACCCGAAAGGTCAGGAGAAGGTGATGCGGGAAATCCCTGCCGGCGCCGGCAAAGATGTGGATGTTCATTGGTACGCACACAATTATCAAGAGAATTGCCTCTAAGTATTTGTGTTATGTAAGATACATATATCTATGTACAATAATGGAGCTCTCTATATACCAGCTCTTCTATGTTCGTTGGCAATTTGTCGAGTCAGCCATTTTTTTTCTTCTTCTTCCAGAGAGTATCTGATACTTTTATTGCTAAAAACTGAATGTTGGATTACTACGGATCAGTGTTGGAGCTAAAAGTGTAGCACACGAGGGGCTACAATCGGTTCAAATTTCGATCTAAGGTTGTGACGTATGTGTTTATCTATTGAGCGAATATTAAAAAGTGGTACTTCGGGGCTATTTAGCCTCCTTTAAATTTTGATTTCGGTTGTGGAATGCTGTAGCGGTTTGTTATTTTCATACTCTATTCATTCTAAATTATGATTTTCGTCATTGCTACGGAAAGTGCAACTAGTTTGAACCCGAACCCTGCTCTAATCAACAAGAGGGGGTCAAGACTAAAGAGGATGACACATCTATTGTCAGGACATCGTCAGATCGGTTAAGAGGGTAACCGTTGGTCCACGACATTTGAGTGGTTTTTTTGTGGCACTTTACTTCTGATGACTATAACTTAGAATGAAGATGAAAGAAGGATTCACAAAAATCAACAACTCGACACCACTTGTCAAGTATTTAACATTTGTATCTTTCCTCTATAAATTTTAGTCAATGCACTCAAAAGCGCGATTCTACCTAGAAGCGGAAAATGGGTAAAATCGTAAAACGTAGAATCAAAGCGTAAAAGCGTAAGTTTTTTATGCACCCTCTAAAATAGCTAAAATATGTTAAGTACAACATATAGTATGTAAAATATGAGTGTGTAGATTTTAGATAAGTGAATAAATACATGAAATTCATAATTAAAATGTAATATCTAACGCATAAACTAATTTGTGTTGACTCAAAAGTAGAGAAACTCATAACATCTTAAGAATAAGCTCATAAATGTAGATCGTAACCCGTAAACGAGCTTGAGAATCCAAATTCTCATAAGTTGGTTTGAGGTTACATAATTATATACAATCAATTACCCATAAACTTTTATCGTAACCCAGGTAAGAGCCACATGTGAAGATTAAGGGAGAAGACTGATAGAAGGTCAGCGACTGTTGAGAATACCATTATGTGTCTTTTTAAATTTAACCTAATCTGAAGCTCCTATCTCGACACTAGTTGTAGAACGAGTGATGAATCATGTTTTCCTTTTTTTATTATTTGCTGATATGTCTCCAAAATTACATCATTTTGGGCCAATTAACACATTTTTTAGATGAGCAAAAACATATAAAAACACTTCAAAATCGCGATTTTACCGATTTTAAGCGATTTTACCCATGTTTTTACCAATTTTTGTGACTAAGAGACTTTAGGTAGAAACTGAAACGTTTTGGTGGCCTGGATACGTAAAAATGTAAGTTTTTACGTTTTAATGCGCGATTTTGACTGCACTGATTTTAGTCATATTCGTAGTTCTGGAGCTCTCACTACACCTCCACAAAAGTAGCGCTAATTTAATGTAGACTTTGTCTCTTGAGTTGTAAGAACATCGAACACCTTTGTTTAAACTTCATTCAAAGAGGTGTAAACTGTGTGTGTTTAATCGTTGTTTAAAAAATCAAGGTGCAATCAATTCCATTTCAACACCGAACTTTTCTTGCCAAGAAACAAATATCCACAATTTTAAGTTACTTGAAACATATATCCCATAATTAGGGATGGCAATGGGTCGGGTCGGGGGCGGATAGTGCATTTCCGTTACCCTACCCAAATTAGTTCGGGTTTTACCCATACCCATACCCACATAAGAAACGGGTAGAAAATCAAAACCATACCCATACCCGTTCGGGTTTCGGGTATCCACCGTTATCCATGGATAATAGTTTCTCCTTATAACTCCAACCAATATGTTAATATTTGCATGTATTCTCGCATTACGTAAGACAAAAATTATGACAAAAATTCACTAGAATGCAGAAAATTTATTAAAACAACACAATTTCATGAAAAAATTATATTTATATGCTAAATATAAAATATGTTAGAGAAAATTGATGATTTTTCTAGAAAAAAATGTATATGCATGTGTATATCGGGCGGGTTCGGGTTGGATAGTGAGAAAACCATGCCCACCCATTACCCACAATATTCGGGTTCTGGTTTTACCCGTACCCGCTAAAAGTCATTCGAATTCGGATTTTACCCTACCCAACAAAATCGGATTCAGGCAGTTATCCACGGTTACAGATATTTTTACCATCCTACCCATAATCCCAACAACCAAATCGGTAAAAATATCACATATATCAGAAGTAGACTCCTAGACTCCACCATCTAACAATACAGACAAACCAATTCCCCACTTGAACAAGCTTTCCCTTTCCTCATTATTAACGTGTTTCGTTCTATTACACCGACGTCCTAAGGCTCCAGAATGATCGAGTGATTGTTTTCAAGAAAATAATAATGGTGGATTTATTGACTTCTTAACCAGACGCTTCCCTCACATTGTTATATCCATTCCATCCTTTCACTTATGTATCATTTGATTTCACACTCACATTAGTGTATTTGGATTATATGTATACTAATAATGATGTGTAGGTTTTAAGAATGTTTTGTGACGTAGAAAAATGCACAGATTATATATGAAGTAAAATACATCATGCATTCTCTATATATGCATTCTGTGATTAAAACACGTAAAAAAAATGTTGTATTCTATAGAATACATGCATACTCAGAATACAACATTTAAATTCAAGGTTCGAACCTGGCCAAGTGTAAAGTTACCACTCCATGGTTTCAACCACATTGGTTGTCATGCCGGTGGCATGCCACCCGGTTGAACCTGGTTCAATCTGTACCGGTCATGAAACCGGCATGACACCACTAGTATGACCGGTATGATCGACTTACATATTCTAAGCAAATTAATATCGTTTTAATGAATTTAATTAATATAAAAATTAATTTATCATTCATTTTATGAATTTAATAGTTAAAAATTGATGATATTTGTTGGATTGTAACTTAATTGTCCACAAATATGTTTTATATATGATTAAATACATTGGATATTAATTGTTTTTACACTTTTTTAAACCGACATGAATCGACACAAACTGGTTATACCATCGGTCATACCATTCCACTTGCCAAACCTGCACAACGGTATAAACCGGTTTGACAACCTTGAACCACAACCAATCACATTCTTAGTCAGCAAGAAACGCAAAACTCCCCAACAACCCTACACGTGTAGGGACAAGATCCAAACAAGTCGCGATTTTTGAAAACGATGGAAATAAAGAAGATTAAAATAATCGAACCGGGCGGACCGATTGGTCAACAAATATCTACCCCCCTCTTCTTTTGAGATAATTATCTACCCCCTTCTTCAGGCTTGACTGTTGAGCTCATTCCAGACTTTACTCTCGCAGCTCTGCTCTCTCTTCCGATCATCGCACACCAGTAAGTCACTTCATCCTCTGGTTCTCTTTCCCTTGCGCGATTGCTTCTTCCGCTGGTTCTTCGTAGCCATTGATCGTTGCTGTTTGGACTGTGAGTAGAGTGATTCCCATGGTTTGACTTCCAAGTTTTTGACTGGCTGGTGGGTGGACTGCGCTCTCGCTCTGCCTACCTGTTTGTTTTGCTTGGAATTTGAAGGAAAACTTTAATTGGCTTGCATGTCTTTGAGCTTTGATCGCCGGTGTGCGGATTTCTTCCGTTTAGCATCTCGACGATTTGCTTTTGCGTAATTTTGGAAATTTTTGTATGCGCCGGTGACGTGGTTGTTTTTTGTCCGTGATATTTCGTTTGTCCGTTTGTGTGTTTGGCTATGGATGTATCTGAAGTTTTTTTTTTTTTGTGTGGAGATTAGACTGATCTATATGTTTGGTTTAAGAAGTTTGATTTACGGCCATGGTACTTATATCGGTTTCCCTTACAGTAGCAAGGATGGGAACGTCGTTTAGGCCTGTCGCAGCTGCTCTTCTGCTCTGCCTCCTGCTGCCTTTGGCTTTTGCCGCGCCCAATGATGGGCTGGTCAAGGTTGGGATCAAGAAGAGAAAGTTTGATCAGAACAACCGTGTTGCTGCCCAGCTGGGGTCTAAAGAAGGGGACTTGTTGAATGCTTCCGTTAGAAAGTACCGATTCCGTGGGAATTTGGGAGATAGCGAGGATGCTGACATCGTGATCCTGAAGAACTACATGGATGCTCAGTACTTTGGGGAGATTGGTATTGGCACTCCCGCACAGACTTTTACGGTGATATTCGACACGGGTAGTTCGAACCTGTGGGTGCCTTCTTCCAAGTGCTATTTCTCGGTGAGTGGATTGAGACCTTGGATGTGTTGCTTGCTGGCATATGCTTTCATCTGTTGTGTCCTGTGGTTTGATTTTGTTGTCCTTGTTTTGTGCAGCTTGCTTGCTATCTCCACCCTAGGTACAAGTCAAGTAAATCAAGCACCTACAAGGAGAATGGTTTGTCCACTCATCTTAGTACCCTTATCAAAATTTTCTTCGTGCTCCTGGTGTCATAATAGTTTTGTGTCAAATTAATGCTTCGTTGCCCTGTTGCAGTTGTTGTCTGTTTCTGATTCTTTGTTGCTCAGCCATATATTTTGATTTCGGGGTTGGGGATTCTTGTATTCTATCATGTGTGATGCCAATCCCGTAAGGTACTGTACGGGTCTGGTATGCTCCATATCCAGGGAACAAATGAACTTTTTGGGGTGTATTCCATTCTGTTTGAGTTACACTCCACAGACGCTTCTATATAAAGTGCATTTCTTTGACCTGGTTCTTCCCGCACTGGACCATGCCATATTAGCATGCGTAAACCTGCCATTGCTGATTCCTTTTCACTACTAGCTCAGTATTTACTGGTCACGGTTTCAGTGGGTATAGAAGGCTGCTCATATATGTAATCGTGCAGGAAAATCTGCCGCTATCCAGTATGGAACTGGAGCTATTTCTGGCTTCTTCAGTGAGGATAATGTAAAAATTGGTGATATTGTTGTCAAGGACGTGGTAAGTAATCTGTTGTATTTTTGCTTTGTTAGATGAATTGATTATGGTTCTTTTAGATGTGTCTATGCGCTGATACGATTAGTTTGTTCCAGCAATTTATTGAAGCATCAAAGGAACCAGGAATCACGTTCTTGGTGGCTAAATTTGATGGTATACTCGGGCTTGGCTTTCAGGAGATCTCTGTGGGAAATGCCGTCCCTGTGTGGTATGGCGGCTGTTTAACTAGATAGCTTTTGATTGAATTGGCAAAATATTCGTTGATTATCCCTAATTCTGGCTATCATTAATGAAATCTATTTTTTTTTTAATATGCTTCAGGTACGACATGATTGAACAAGGACTCATCAATGAGCCAGTTTTCTCATTCTGGCTTAACCGCAATGCTGATGAGGAGCAAGGGGGCGAACTTGTTTTTGGTGGTGTGGATCCTAACCACTTTGTGGGTGAGCACACATATGTGCCTGTGACTGAGAAAGGTTATTGGCAGGTTCGTTGTTTAGGCATCTCCTCAACTTCATGTCTTATGTTCTACTAGTTTAAGTCAAAAGGCTTGATGTTTATCTATTTCTGTGTTGACAGTTTGATATGGGTGATGTTTTGGTTGGTGGAAAATCTACTGGTGAGTATTCTTTCATTCATTTGTGGCTTGGTACTAAGCAGCTGTCTCCTTTCTCTTAAATGTTTTTATTTTTCTCTTGTTTTCCAGGATTCTGTTCCGGTGGCTGTGCAGCCATTGCTGACTCTGGAACCTCTTTGTTAGCCGGACCAACGGTGTGTAGTAAACTCATATAATTAGCAAAGTTTATGCTTTGTTTGTTTGTTTTGTCATTACTCTTCAAGATCGCTATTACTCTTCATAATATGTTGAATAACCGGGCAGAAATTGTTCGCCAACATTTTCTGCGCGAGGTTGTGGCACCAGAATATGGTGATGATGGTGCTAGTGCTTTAACCATATGCATTTCAACTGCAGTCAATTATTACAGAAGTTAATCATGCCATTGGTGCTACTGGGGTAGTCAGCCAAGAATGCAAACTTGTAGTTTCTCAATATGGAGAAACTATAATTCGTATGCTTTTGGCAAAGGTACTTTTCTCCCCTGTGATCTGTTAGTGGAGAAATTTTAAATTACACCTGTTAGGTACTTTAGTGAATTAATTGACGTTATGTTAAATTGCAGGATGAACCTCTAAAGATATGTTCTCAGATCGGCTTATGTGAGTTTGATGGATCACGTGGTGTTAGGTTAGTTTAAATGGCCTGCTTATTTTATCATGTTGTTTGAGGATTTGTTTGTTTAGAACTTAGGCAGCTAACATTAGTCTTCACTTAATTTGTCTGTTTCAACTCTCGCAGCATGGGTATTCGGAGTGTTGTGAATGAGAGCATTGAGAAAGCAGTTCATGCTACCAGTGAGGCAATGTGCAGTGCTTGTGAGCTGGCAGTTGTCTGGATGCAGAACACGCTTAAGCAGAATGAAACACAGGAACAGATACTCAACTATGCAAATGATGTAAGATAATTGAAGTTCATCTTGTTCTTCTTTCCTGGTCAGCCCCTTAAAGTACAGTACATAGGTGTCAGCATTGAGCTTACACATCTCGTTATCTGGGTTTTTCCCGCCTTCTGCAGCTCTGCGATCGAATCCCAAGCCCAATGGGTGAATCAGTAGTTGAGTGTGCCGGCTTGTCTACCATGCCTAATGTTTCATTTACTATTGGTGGAAAGGTCTTTGAACTTACTCCGGAGGAGGTAATTATTTTTGTGCTTTGGTTTGGCGATGATTGGCATCTATGTACCCCCCAAGTTTCTTAACGGTTTACTGTTTGATCTTTGTGACTGCTGAATCTGTTCTTTCTTTTGTTTCGCTTCGGCCATGATCAGTATGTCCTCAAAGTTGGCGAGGGGCCTGCTGCTCAGTGCATTAGCGGATTTACAGCACTCGATGTCCCGCCACCACGTGGCCCTCTCTGGTAAGCTTCTTTCTACCTTCCCATCATGGTTGCGTTAGTCTTGGGAAGAATTCCACTGTACTGGTTGGTTCAGTAATGTTAACTCTCAAAACTCGCTCCGGTCGGTCGTTCTCGGCATAAATTGTTTGTCCTGGCCGTTGCAGGATCCTGGGCGATGTGTTCATGGGCCGTTACCACACCGTGTTTGACTACGGCAACCTCAGAATTGGGTTTGCAGAAGCCGCGTAGTTGGACTGTTTCTCTAATGCTGCTGGTTCAGCTCCGGTGCCGGCGTGGTATCTTTTATTATTCTCTCCTGATGCGGTGACACACTGTTATCAGTATAACCTTCCCTGTGAGTGCCACATGCTTGTATATAGTTGTGTCTCGCCGGAAGACTGAGAAGTATGTTTGTTGTGGAACTGCAATATGCAAGACTGTGTAACGCCGACTAAATGTTGTTGTGCACTCCCGTAAGTTATTATTTTGGGAGAGCGAATGATAGAATACTATGCACACAAACTTTGCGAGGCCTATCTTCTTGCCTGTTATTTATGTGATGTAAATGCAACTAGTTGGGTACGTAGGGGTTTATGCAACATCTCTCAAGTTTAATAATCAGGTTCGAGGCGTGCTTTGTGATTACGCGCTAGGTTTGCTTCATGAATTGGAAAATGGGAGTTTTGGTAAAATTTGTATTTTGAAAAATCATAGATTTATGATGGAGTTATTGCCCTTATAGATTTAAAGAAGTGTTGCTTATTGGATTTTGTTATGGATTTTACTTATCATATATGTTAGTATGATGGATTGTCAGCTTTCGTTCAAATCTCATCTTGAGAAATCTATAAATCTCATGGATTCTACTTCTCTAAAATTGACGAGAAAATAATGAACTTTGGAACAATTCTATAATAGATGGGATTTGAGACGCAAAGCCATTGTCAAAATCATGAAGCAAACCAACGCTAAGTAGAGAGATCCATTTAACCCTTGAACTTCATATGTTTCCCACATCAAGGAGATCAAAGAGATTAATGCACAATCATAGAGATGAGATAGCATGCCTACCCTTAAAAGGGCTGGAAAAATGACACCCTATTAATTATAAGTTTTTAAGGTAATTAATTTGGGTTGCATTTATTAATCTGTATGAATTAAAAATACATATTAATTACTTTCCTTGTTTTAGTACACTGGTAGTTGTATCAATGCAATGGTATTAGTGTACAGGTGCAATGATAAATGTATCAGTTCAATGGTAGTTCCAAAGAATTAACGTAATTAATATAAGTTCAGTATACAGGTGCAATGGTAGTTGTATCAGTGCAATGGTAGTTAAAAAAAAAGGAATGCAATTAAGACGAGTTTTCAATTTCCAAAGATTATTAAATGCAACACGAATTTAATACAAAAAATAACTATAATTAATAGGAGTGTCATTTTTTCAACTCCTTAGAAGGATTAGCATGCTAAAGCATATACTCATTATGTCATTATCTCCTGCTTCTTGGATTTAGCATTTCGCTTTACAATTTGCATAAGAAATCATCTGCTTAAATATAACATTTGTTTTATACAAAATCATAAAAATTTGCAAAAATATCAATATTTGATAATACAGATTATTTTTAAATACATTATTTGTATTTCGATGAGTCATTCGTATAATGTTATCATTTTGTCATTACATTTAATATATTACGATTATCTTCTTTCCATCTTAATTAAACGAACCACCACGTAAACAATATCATTTTGTACCCAAACAGAACCTATTAATTTGGACACCCTTTTTTGCTTTCCTTCACTCACATATTCTTCCACATGCACAGTAACACACATATATGTTATAAATAAACCAAAACATCTTGGTAGAAGAAGCCTACAGCTGCATCTTATTATTCTACTGGTTTCCCTCAGATTTCTCTTGCTTCAGACAAAAGAATACTTCGATCCCAAACCAAGTAAATGCCTGTCCATGTGGAGTTTGTATAAGTTGTGCAGGTAGGAATATTCCACAAACAAAAGGTTAGCTGTTGTTTTTGTGTATATAGTTTTCTTCCCCCTCCAGCTTTGTTTCTTAATCGAAGAGCATTTATAGTGAGAGTTGGCAACCTCTGGTAACTTGGGGGGAAGTTGGTTTGATAGAGAAAACAAAAGGGGAGAAAGAAACTATGGAAATATGGAGACAGTATAATAGTACTCTGCCATGTTACTCTGTTTCCATCTGTGTTCTCTCTGTTTCTCATCAACTTGTCAAACATTAAAATCCCCCCATATGTATTGCTGTAAATGTATATGATTACAACAATTTTATGTGTTTTTTTTTTAACTATTAGCAGTTTTGGATTCAGTTTGATCTACAACGTGTTTTCATGTTTCGAAAAGTATCTAAAACACATTCATTATCCAAACTATCAAGAATGTCACTCTTAATATACCCGACCAAAAATAAAAAAATAAAAAATCTTTCATGATTTGATCACGCGACGGTTAGCAACAATACCAATTTCAGAAGTAGATGAGATCAATTTTAACTCTCAGCAAACCATATCAAATAATGTGATTTAGCTTATATATTAACGGTAAGGGTAATGACTGGTATACTCCGGGAGTATACCATTCTCCATGTGATATGACCGCTTAGAATAATGTGCGGATACTCCATCACTCACAGGAGCTGATAGATAATGTGTGGATAAAATTCATAAGCAAATAGGCAATTATAAGTTAATGAATTAGTTAAAGTAATCTTGCCTGCAAAACATAGCTATATGGTTAGAAAATACAATAGTAAATCGAGGAAGTAGTAGTCATTGATAAATTCGCCTGGTTATGCAGTGGACTACTTTGTTTTTCTCTAATGAGTCTGGTGAAAAGGATAAAAAAAACATTTAACGATAAATTCCCCCAACAATTTACAAGAAATTAACTAATCTTAATTAGTGAACTGCAAAAGGTAACTAAAGTAGCAATCAGACAGAGTGCTAGTGGATAACCATTGATTCAACCTCAGTTTAAAAACTGATAATATTTTAATTAATATCGTGTAATTAAGGACAAAAAGACAAAGTAATTAGCACTACCCGTACGTACTTGAAGCTGCACTTTTAATTTATCCCAAGCTGTGATTATATCTAGGTTGCCCAGAGCTAGGAATTAGCTAAAGGAATAACACACTTCAAACAAGGCTCATAATGAAGCCAAAATGAGAATTTCAAACTAAAGATGTTCTCCAAGCTAAGTCATAATTAATTCAACCAACATTCCAAATGATGATCACTAATTGCACTTTCTATTCAAAATCTTGAGCATCTGAGAGGAAATAGTTTATCTTAGCAGGAGTAAGGAGTTGCGGCTCGGGCTAATGAGATCTGTGGTGTGAGGACGACGGATGAGAACTAGATCCTTAATTTTGAATGTCCTATGAAGAAAGTCCTTCAAGTTGTTGATCCCAATAAGACCATTTCCTCTCATAATGAGAAAATCTACATAAACCAAGACATCGGTAAAAGAAGAACTACGAACCTTGTTGAATAGAGAATGATGTACCTTACTGGAAGAGTACAACATGTCGGTGAAGAATTAGAAAGCTCGGAGTACCATTTTCGATATGCTTGTTTAGGTCTGTACAGGGTCTCATGTAACTCGCAAACATGATTAGGGATATGAGAAGGAGGCACTTGACCTTCTCACAGTTGCATATGAACGTCCTCATGTAAATCATAATGGAAAAAAAATGCATTGTTGATGTGATAATTCATGGTGGAAGCAAGAACACCAAAATAAAGTCGGACAGTGAACATCTCGATTGCATTAGCAAAAGTATCATGATAGTCAACTGCAAGATCTTATATTACAAACTTTAATTTATTAGTAAGTACATTGCACATCTTATGAGGAGGAAATTGCATTGCTTTTTAAAACTACCATAAGATACTTTTTGTTGTGTCCATATACATTATATAAGTCGTCTTCGTCACCAAGAAGAAAACCTACTTAATTTTTTTTTTGTATGTTGGAGTAATTCCAAAGTCAGTAAATTGCCCAAGTTCACACTTATGAGTTTTGTTGTTGCTAATCGTTGCTAAGCTAAACATGTATTTATCTGTATTCATAATCAAATATTAAGTCTATCTAGGTTCCCAAACAAGAGAGCATGTTTCTCAATTAGTTTCTCCACGCAACCAAAATTAAAAGAAGAAAGCAAAGTGATAATTATTTCTTGTCTTTTTTTGTTATGCATCATGGGCCCTTGATGAGAATTTCATGTCCTTACCATGCTCTAATCTCTCACGTAATAATATTCGGTGATTTAAACTTAAAAATCTAGTACCATTAAACTTTAGGTTAAATTACGTTATAATTGAGTTGATATTATAAAATGTACCAATTTACTTATAAATAATCAATGTAGTCCAAAGTAATTTTTATGAGTAAACAATCTTCCTTTACCGACAAATAAAAGGTTAGATTTTAGGGATTTGTTTTGCATTTGATATATGATTGATATTTTCCCATTCATAATAAATTTAGCTTTTTTTCTATTATCGACCGTAGCATCTGTGTACATCGAAAATTCTGGCTTCATTCATTTGTTATTCACAAGTAGTCAAATGACTATAAAAGAGCAAAGCTAACATCAGTTCATAACAAAACTATATCCATGCTCGCAGACACCCACCCACCTGAATCTCATCTAATCAAGCAGGGTAAAATTCCAAATTCTCGAATTTGAATACAATGAATGAAGGATGAGCATAATTATTTTCTCACTACGTAACTCGAACCCACTTGATTACTTAATCGTTCTCGTAGTATGAATGTCGAATTAGAAACTGATTGTGTGAATGGGAACATAATCAACATATGCCCGTGGGAGAGTGGTTTCAATGTCATAGGCAACTTATACAGATATTAGTTTGGCAGTTTGCCTTGTAGTGTGGATAAGGGGAAAAAAGAAGCTTTGGTAGATTTCTCTTGTGAGGGTGTGACGTTGCCCACATGGCCACAACCTCGTTTGGATGAGGAATTGTTACGATCGATTTGACACAATTGTCTCGTTTTGAGACAATTGTACCAGGTTGTCTCGTTTGTCAGCAAAAAATTTGGATGGATCAATCTGCCTGAGGTATTTTGAATTGATCCGTTTTGAGTCAATTTCAATTACCTGGGGTGGGGGCAGGTAATTCGAATTGACTCATTTTAATTGTCTCATTTATAAAACGAGACCATTGATCAAATTGACTCATTTCTAAATTAATTGTGTAATAATATAATATTATCTTAAAACATCTGCCTATAATCTTCATCGATCCATGTTTAAACAAAAAACTATATTACAAACAAAATGTCAAGTCAGCCATATGTAAATGCAATATTTAGCATCTACGTCCGAATATTTGTACTTAAATTCAATAGATAATATCAACATCCAAATGTTTATACTTAAACTAGACAACTATTTCATTTTTTGTTGGTTAATTCCACCAGAATAACGTCATTTTGTTTAAGGACTTCGAATCGACTGTTCCGGTCGATCACTCTTTTCTCGATGTCCGTAATAGTGGATATCTGCCCGAATCCGGCTTAATCGGTTAGGGTAAAATCCGAACCCGAAGGACTTTTAGTGGGTACGGGTAAAACCCGAACTCGAATATTGCGGGTAACGGGTGGGCATGGTTTTCTCACTATCCAAACCCGAATCCGCCCGATTATACACATACATATGTATTTTGTCTAGAAATAATCAATATTTTTCTCGAACATATTTTATATTTAGCATATAAATATAATATTTTTATGAAATTGTGTTGTTTTAATTAATTTTCTTCATTCTAGTGAATTATTGTCGTACTTTTCATCTTACGTAACTTGAGAATACGTGTGAATATTAACATATTGGTTGGAGTTATAAAGAGAAATGATTATCCATGGATATCCGAAACCCAAACGTGTATGAACATGGTTTGGATTTTCTACCGTGTGTATGATTAAAATCTGAACTATGGTTACAGACCATTCCTTCGTTCAGCCGGCCGGCAACCACATTGGTGAAAAGGGCACGTTGATATTATTATATTAATGACCATTTTCTTCGATTTACTACCGGTTTCCTGAACCATAAAAGAGGATAGGATATATACCGGTGAATTAAACAGCTGGAATGGGGTTATTGATTCACGGCCGACAATGGACCAATTCATGGCTGGAAATGAAGCAATATAACATGCACTCTGCATTCAGAACATGCACTCATTTCGTTTTTTTTGTTTGTTTTTTTCCTGGATTGATTTCCAGGATGTAAGCATCGATCTTTCAATTAATCAATGTGATTATCTTTTTGTCGCAAAAAAAAAAAAATCATTCCAGCTTCGAGTATGGAGTCAGCCATGGGGTTGGATGTAATCATAAACCAGTTGGTCTCAATAACTCGAATTGTTGGTAGAAGGTTCTGCTGGATCTTATACCACTCTCTAACACGCCCCCCTCAAATGAAAGTCAACCCATGGGCTTGAAGTTTGCACAGACTCACCATACCATGTGCTTTAATCAACTGTTAATATTGGGGGGTCGTGGAGATTCGAACACACGATCACTTGGTCAAACCAGCTCCGATACCATATCATAAACCAGTTGGTCCCAATAACTCGAGTTGTTGGGTGAATGTTCTAAGAGCGCGAGCAGAAGATGAGATGCTAGTAATTAAGTT
The DNA here is from genome assembly GCA_964030455.1 of Linum trigynum. Taxonomy (NCBI): domain Eukaryota; kingdom Viridiplantae; phylum Streptophyta; class Magnoliopsida; order Malpighiales; family Linaceae; genus Linum; species Linum trigynum. Next base: position 55,339,537 of record OZ034817.1, on the reverse strand, counting down.
GGAAAGTTAATTCGCGAATAGAATAGAATACTTGATTGATTTAGTAATAATGTCACTAATTTTGAACTTGAGGATCTTATATTCGAAGGCCGGAAAAAAGTTCAGTAATCGAAATTAAGGCCGGAAACCAAATCAAGCGCGAGAAGTATAGTACACTATAATTTGATTTTGACGATGATGATGATTAATGATTGGCCGGCCGATTTGATTTCCACCGCCGCAAACTCCATCCCTAAACACCGGATATTCCTTCCCCTTTTCCCTTCAAAAATTCAAAAACACTAATCAATCCCTTAATCGCCCAATCAAAAGCAAATGAAATAAAGCAAGCTCAAGAAAGACCTCACTAATCACGCCACCTAAGCACATGCCCTCATGTGCCCACTCAGAAAATCCCCCCCATCTCCCCCAATACCAGCTCTTCTTTAATCTTAATTATTCCACTAACTTCTAGATTATACATAAGTACCAACGTTATCAACCTAGTTTCAACTGTTGGTCTAGTCGATGAAATGGGTTAAGGGTTAATGTCTAATTTGGTTTAACCAGAATACGTGGAAAAACCTAACTATTATATTCTCCATTATTTCGATTCTCAATATCGTTCTCTCTCTCAATACATTTAAAAACAACTACATATGTTCTCTGAGTTTGATGGGCAGGGTCGAATTGGTTCGAATGAAGGACAGAAAATCATGATTCGAACCACCCGTATCTATTGTTGATAATAAGGTTTAGGCGTTTGGTAACATTTTTTGAGCGTGTGAAACCCGCTTTATTATATTGGTGCGGGTTTTTAATTGTACAACCCTTAGAACCCTACCCAACTCATGTTACAATTGTTTTCCGAAGTCTTGGTATCTACTAACATGTTTGCATCATATATAAGCATATTTGTGAGGAAGCTAAACAATGGTATCATTTTTTCCCCTTAGTGAGACAAGAAAAGTTTTTTTTACTTAAAAGTATAGTTAACCCGACCCAACTCAATATTACAAAAATCACTGAGGTTCTAAATTAATTTGAATAAATTTGAGTTTAACATTTTCAAAATCGTGATATATAAGTCGGGTGTTCAAAATGACTAAACCGAACCAACTGACATTGTCACCACTACATAGCAGCTATATATGATGCATCAACGTATCTACGGGGTCGCGATTTGCCGTCGTCGCAAGACGGATTTCTCCTCCTATAAAAAAACAGCTCTTTGAAAGTAATAAATACACCGTGTCAAATCTAAAAAATTCCAGAACTACCACAATCATTCAATCCTTTTGCCGTCGTTGGAATTAAACCACCGCCCGCCGCCGGGCTGGCAGGCCAACCCAATTGGCCGGCGTCGCATCCCCCTTCTTCCCCTCCCTCCACGTGGCTTCTTCTCCCTCAACTTTCCAGGCGAAACCCAACAAATCACAAAACAAGTCAACTGCCTATATATATACCCAATTCCCTCTTCTTCTCTTCATAACTCCTTTACAACCAAACTCTGCTCTGTTTCTTCTCCATCTTCCTTTCCTTCTTCAAAAAAAATCCTCTCCACCATCAATTGCTACCCATGGAGTGGTCTCGAGGACCCGTAATCGGCCGGGGATCCACCGCCACCGTCTCCCTCGCAACCTCCGCCGCCTCCGGCCACTTCCTCGCTCTCAAATCCGCCGATCTCTCCCGCTCTCTGTTTCTGCAGAGGGAGCAGAGCATCCTCTCCAACCTCAGCTCCCCTTACATTGTCAAGTACGTGGGATCCGGAGTCTCCCACGAGGACGGCGGAACCCCTACCTACAACCTCTGTATGGAGTACGCCGCCGGCGGGACCCTGCGAGATGCAATTCGCCGGCGGGGAGGCCGGATGGGAGAGGGTGAAATCGGAGCGGTGGCTCGCCGGGTTCTTAAAGGGTTGGAGTACTTGCACGGGAAGGGTTTGGCGCATTGCGACATCAAGCCGCAGAACGTGCTGGTGGACGAGGCGGCGGGGGGAGCTGTAATTGGGGATTTCGGGTGCGCGAAGTTTGTTGTTGAAGGAGGGTCTGAGGTGGTGGGATTTTCCGGTACGCCGGCGTTTATGGCGCCGGAGGTGGCGAGGGGGGAGGAGCAGGGGCTTGCGGCGGATGTTTGGGCCGTGGGTTGTACTGTGATTGAGATGGCTACGGGGAGGAACCCGTGGGCGGAGCTGGGAGGAGACGACGACCCTGTTTCTGCTCTGTACCGAATTGGGTTTTCCGGCGAGATTCCGGCGGTTCCAAGCTGGTTGTCCGAGGAAGCGTCGGATTTCGTCGGGAAGTGTTTGGTGAGGGATCCGAGGGAGCGGTGGAGTGCCAGAGAGCTGCTGGATCACCCGTTCCTCCGCGAATCGGAATCGATTGATGGATTCAAGGAGGCAGGGGAGAGGTCGCCGAGCTGCGTGCTGGATCAGGGGTTTTGGGATTCACTGGACTGCGGATTGGATAGCTCAGAGGATTTGACCGTTGATGAAGTCTTCGGATCGAGAATTCCAGCTGGTGATAGGATCAAGAGCTTGATTAACAGTGGGGTTTCATCAGCATCGAAATTTTCGGACTGGAGTTCTGAAGAAGAGGGTTGGATCACAGTAAGAAGTAACGAGTCCGTGGAAAAAGATGGCATGTTGGTGGACAGCGAATCATCTGCTGTGGAACAAGATGCAGCATCTCCGTTCTGGGATTCAACGATTCTTGATTTGGATCAGGAGGATGAGAAGGAGGAGCTTGGATGTTCGGATGCCGATGTGGAGTCGCCGGCGGCGGGATTGGAATTTGACTCCGTTGATAACGTTATTGTTACCATTAGTAGTAGTGGAGATGTTAATTCTGTAGTTAAAACCCAAGTTGATGAAAATAGCAACATTAATGATAATTCAGATTCTTCAACACCAAAATCCTTGGTTGCTCCTCGATCATTCCCTGCATCATATTCCTTTTTTCCCCGTACGTACAAATCAAAGCTCAACAGTTGCAAAAACAGGGCAGACCCAATACCCAAATATTTGGCGTATTGCTCTGTTTTGGTCGAAACAGAGGAATCCCATTATCATGTCACTTTCAAAAACACAAACCATAGTAGACTAACAACAATCTGCAACAGATTTTTTGAGCAAAACTCAGAGATATTTTTATGCAACTTTGCCTTTAGGTTACCCACTTACTAAAATGGACTTCATTTGGTATATCACACACACAACCACTTAGAAAATAACAAAGTCAGATTCACTAATATTTTTTACCCACATAATCGATCGAGATAAAGTTAGGATCTTTTCTTGTTACTTCATGAACAGACTACTTCACGGCCCCAAAAATCCACAGCCAAGAGTCATAACCAAGTGCGAACAGCCTTAACAGCCGCATTTCCTTTTGTTTTCTCCTTTAGCATTCGAGTCAACCAGAGAATTACGGAGGCAATAGAAATTGAAGCACAAGTTGGAGTTGTTTACACTTTGAAGAGCGACTTTTGGACAGATCCCAAGGATGAGTCAATGCTAGTTTTTTTAGTGAATTAGGAGGCCAGAGTGTGAACATCGAAGACCAAAGTCGGTGGTGAAATTTGGCCCCTCCACCTTTCAAGAACCTGCAAATTGCAGCAGCTGTAGTAAGTAAAGACGACGAAGACATTAAGCTGGCGGCTGTTGGGGAGAAGGGTCAATTGAAAAAAACACAATTGGGAAGTTCAATTCATGTCTGTCTGTCACCACTAATATTGAAGCACCAACCACTCTCTCCCATTCTTCACCCTCGGGCTGCTTGCTAGGCTGTACAGTTGCGGGAGGAACTTTCTGTTCACTCACTAATCTGTTTCCTGGCATACTTCCTTTCCATTTTCATTATTGCTCTCCTCCCAACTTCTCTTCTGTGGAAAATTCCAAAGTTTGTTGGATAAGAACAGGCTGATTCTTATTTTTTCATCAATTGTGTTCATGACCATATGTTGAGATGCTTTGCACTTGTTTATTTGTGCTATACTGGTGGTATTAGTAAGGGGGATTGGCCGATTAGGGGGGCGAAGCGCTCGATTTGGGGCGGTTGGGGTGCAATGCACGGCTAGCCAGATAATGTATGAGTTTCGTTCAAATTGGGTTTCTATCTTCGTCCGTTCTTTTTATGGTTAAATGAAGGATCGTATGCAAAATTTTCAAACTCTTTGTATTTTGTAGCATGTGTAGTCGCTTATAAAACAAGTCAAATATGTTCTCTCGTGTCTGTAAACCAGCTAGCAAACTTTGTGTTAGTGATAGTGTGGACCACATAAGTTTCATGTGCATTTACGTTCAATGCTTTGTTGATTGCTTGCCCAGACAGAACACCTTATTCAGACCGTCTCAACTAATCGCTAAACTATAGTCTTAGTGGGGCGAGGCGAGGTTTCACTGCTAACAAACTTATTCCTCGACGCGGTAGTTGAATTCGCACCGTCAGATGTGCTCGAAACCTCTAATATTGTTCGCAGTAATCGGCTCGGGGAGTTTATTTTTCAATCATCAAGGACTGGTAATTTTGCATGAATTGTGAAGGATTTCACGAGCGTTTCGAGAATCGGTACACAACTCAGAAACTCTTGACCGGTTAAGTGTGCTATCTTGAGCTATGGACACATCTTTCTCTTTCAAAATTTTAATTTGAACGTTGGGATTTGTAGATTAGTTTGCCAAAACAAAAAGAAAATGTGTAAATATTATATAGCAATTGAGTTTATAGTGGAGTTAGCTTTTGATTTCTATTGGGGACACACTCGGGAAGCATTTGTATGTTGTTGTAGTCATTCAAATGATGAAGTTGTTTGAATCTTTAACACTACTAATTCAAATATTTGAAGTAGTTATTATAAAGTTAAACCAGATCATGATCAATGAAGGGCCATAAAACTGTGGGAAAGAAACCCAGAAAAGAAGTTTCTTGCAGTACTATAGTTAATAATAATAAAGTAATAAAATTCGAGATCGTAAGAAAGTTGTATAAAATATTGATTTTGTGACATCTTCTCGTAATTCAAGTTATTCATACTAATTGGTTGTTTGGATGATCCGTCGTATTACATCAACCTTTTAGTTCTTGTAGAGATTAATCCATCTGAAAATCAATATATATCGATTATTTGATTAATCGAAAAAGTAGTGTTGCTAATCTACAACGTATTATCGGCTATACGCCAACTGGGAATACCATTAGTAATTAAAATACTGATTAGGGACAATGTTCCTGCCCCTAAACTAAACTTGCACACAACTTCTTTTTTTTTTTTTTTTTTTTGGGTACTTTCTAGGGAAGATATAAGTTACCTTCAGTCATGCCATGCGCCTTTCCTCCAGGAATTGTTAATTTTAAGGGCTTTGGCAGCACACGTCTTCCTCCAATGAATCTAAACCCTCATTAACAAAAAGAAATGGAAAAACAGAGAACCAGAAATCCTTTAAGAAGAAGAAACTGCAGGCAGGCAGAGGCAGAGGCAGAGGCAGGAGCTCTTCCTTTTTTTAATTAGCATGCGCGCGTTTTGGTCTTTTTGACCTTTTTTTTGGATGACTCCTCCTTGGCTTTTACAGTGCTCCTTCAACATGTTCTTCATCACCTAACCAATGGGTGATTCAGTTTTATTTGAGTATTTTTTTTCAAACCTTTAATTTGGAGCTAATTACCATTCAAATGACACATGTCACAGTTACTTGTTATTTGTTCTATGGTAGTAGTACCAAAAAAATTATGTTTAGATGGATTCTAAGTAGTGGTGTGGTTGATGTACACTTAAATAGGTTGTTTTACCGATTTGTGCTTTTTAAATTCATCTCTTTCTCGTTTGGTCAAGATATTAATACGTGCATAGTTTTATACAGGGGGGAGCCAGGATTTGACGATCGCGGGGGGAGGGGGGCAGAGCTATTTAGCGTATAACTAAAAAAAACAAACAAAAAATTATTATAAGAAAAATTAATAATTTATTTTCTATTATTACAATGACACAAGGAAAACTATGAGCAAAAAATTAATCATGCATATTACCGTCTAGTATGTTTCTCTGTATTTTTATAACTGAAAATGAATGTTCACAAGTATTATTGTTTGAAAAAAATGAAATAACCAATATATAAATAAAATATTTATTAGAAATAAGAATTTAGATGAAGTTACTTGATCTATTTTGAAGTCACATGACTTATAAACACAAATTTAGAAAGTTATATGATTAAATGCAATGATTAATATATAACTAAGATATTCTTTAAAAATAAGAATTTAAAAGTTGAAGAAGTTACAGGAACTATTTTCAAAGCACTTGACATGTAATTACAAACTATGAAAGTTATTGCCTTCGGTTACATCACATTAAAGCTTATTGTAAAAAAAAACATTAAAGCTATAATAAGTTTAAAAAAGTAAAATTTTACCTTCATCCAGGCTCGAACCCAGGTTAACTAGAGAAACATGCAGTGTCATTTTTCGCTAGACTGCCTTCAGATCCATATTCTATAGTTGTACGCGACATATATTTATTAAACAACCTTCATTTTATACGTAATTTACCCTAAGTTCGATAAATTTTGTACGTGATTTCAAAATTCTGGGGGAGTCGGTGCCCCCCAAGGCCCACCTAGCTCCGCCCCTGATTTTATACAATGTTTTAATATAATAGTGTGTTAAAAAGGTTTGCATTAGTTATAAAATATTATAAATGTGTTATGTGTGAAACATCAAACAAACGTCAAAAGAAATATTAAAGCTCAACAGTAATACTGAAATGAAAGTTTTAGAAACCCATAATAATGTGTACATGTGTATTCTACGGACAAAATAAAACAAAGGGTAGTTTGGGAGTTACAAAAAATTATGATGACATAATTGGACAAAAAAGGAAAGAGAATAGCTTGTTGTTTGGAGAATACAAGCCCCCCTCCCTGAGTATCTGTCAAAAAACTATTTTGTGGTCTTTGGAAAATAATATGTGCAAATGTTGCATCCTTTTCCCCCCAAACCAAACTTGCTATTTTTGACCAAATATCATATCAAAATTACTTGATCCAAACGACCTTAAGAACTTTCTCACTCATGATAGGACCGATTTGTAAGTTTCTCGGGACTGAAAATATATTCTCAGGAATGACTCAAACACATTTCTTCTTTGATAGGATGTTCGATATGCTCAAAGAATTCCATCGAGTTTCGTCAACCAATATTTGCGAATCAATTCACAACTTTTTTTTTTTTTTGTAATGTTTGCTTCAGCTCTATACATGCGAGCTCGACTTGTCCACTCGTCTGAAGATGATAGAGGTGAAATATGGTGCATTTCCCTCCATTTATACATGTACTACACAACTGGGCTGTTCATGAGGGTTGGTTAGAGCCCACCTCAATTGACCCTGGGCCGTCCCGTTTGGTCCAAGTCCTGATTTGTCTTGATTCTGACTCACCCAGAAAGGTTTGTGGAACTTTCTGTTGGATTGTGACGGCTAGGCCCACACCCTAAAATCTTCTGGGCCGGCCCGAGATGGAGTCCATCTTTTTTCATTTAATTCGTGTTTATGTCCACATGGTCCAATTTTACATTCCTCCATTCTTCTTTTTTATCCAGCTTGGCAGCTTAGGCATCCCCAATAAACGACGTCGTTATCTCTGCCTGAAAAACCCGAACGCTTTCTGAAACTGCAACTAATTTCGAAGGAAAGCAGTCTGCGCGCTCTGTTCAGTTTCCATGGCGGCGGCGGCGTTTTCTTCGTCTGCTCCCTCACCAACTTCTCCTTCAAGACTTACCACTGTTTTGTCTTCATCTTTACCCTCCTTACTCTCACTTTCTAGAGATTTCCACAAAGCTCAGTTGCAGGCCCAATTTAAATCGTCCCCGAGAAGAAATCTCTGTGTCTGCGCGTCCTCCCTCCCTCCCAGCGATTCCGGTACTCCCCTTTTCTCCCATCCATGGATAATTCCCAAGCTCGAGTGTGCTGAACTTTTTCTCGATTTCTTTGTGGGATGCCGCTTCTATTTATTGTTTACTTCCGGTTCTAATGATTCTATGCCCTTCCATTCGAAAGTCGTCACTCTGCTCGATTACGGAGCTGGCAATGTCCGTAGCGTCAGAAACGCCATTCGCCATCTCGGTTTTCAGATTAAAGATGTGAGCTTTTCAATTTCTATTTGCTCGATGTCGAACAATTGGCTTGTTCTTATAGTGAGGAAACTAACTGATAAGTGTAAACAAAACTTCAGGTGCAAACTCCAGCCGACATTCTGAATGCAGAACGGCTCATCTTCCCTGGCGTGGGGGCATTTGCACCAGCCATGGATGTGCTTAATAAGACTGGGTATGTGTTTTCAAAGTCTTCCCAGTGCATTTGTTTCTAGGAAAATCTTATGATTTGGGAGTTCAGAACTTGAATTGAATGAATTCTGTGTTGGGGGTTTAAATTTCTCAAGGGTAGTTGACGATTTGTCTTTATTTGTTTGTTGTGTGATTAATGTATCTGCAGAATGGCTGAAGCTCTATGTGCATACATTGAGAAGGACCGTCCATTTCTAGGAATCTGCCTTGGGCTTCAGTTACTTTTTGAGTCCAGCACAGAGAATGGTCCAGGTCAGTTGGAAACTCCGACCACTGGATAAAGCTAGATTCTTTTGGAGCGTATGAGTCTTCAACAGCATCTGTTTCTGTCTACTTTACCATTTTGGTTTAGCAACCTCTTTTGTTATATTGGATTGTCCGGTGCCAAGCTATGATATCGATTAATACATTCAATTGCAAATTGCGTGTATAGATGTTCGGGGGAGGGCCTGTACTTATGTGAAATAGCTTGTTGATAGAAAAATTAAGGAAAAACTAGTATACATGTGGATGAAATGAGTCCATGTTCAATGATGATGTAGTTGAACGTATGCTTCTTTCCTATACTCTCAGCTTTTTAATATCTCTGGCTGCTTTCATGCTGACACAGTGACTGGTCTCGGCTTAATCCCTGGTGTGGTTGGGAAGTTTGATGCCTCAAATGGGTTCAGAGTGCCCCACATTGGTTGGGATGCTTTGCAAACTGCTGAAGACTCTGAGATTCTGGATGAAATTGGCAACCGCCATGTGTATTTTGTCCACTCTTACCGGGCACTGCCGGTACCTTCCTGTTACTTTACTTTGTAGAATCTGTTGGATTGCCTGTTTCTTTCTCGTCGATCGTATATCTTCTGTTGCACCTCATATTGGGACTTAATACCGGTTCCTTATGCTTTGGCAGTCAGAAGAAAATAAAGAGTGGATTTCCTCCACTTGTAATTATGGTGACACATTTATTTCATCTGTCAGAAGGGGAAATGTGCATGCGGTTCAGTTCCATCCAGAAAAGAGTGGAGGTAACTAGTTTTTCTCATCTTTGCTCATTCCCTAGTGAGTCCAAAAGCTTCGAGACTTTTGCCATCTTTTTGCCCATCTTGTTTTGCAAATTGTCTAAGATAATTTATCATGGCTTGCTGACTACAATAGTGGTTGAATAAAAAACTGCAGATGTTGGTCTTTCAGTATTGAGAAGGTTCTTACTTCCAAAATCATTTCCGCCCAAGGTAGCTTATGACCTCTGAAATTCACCACGGCATAATGTGCCATCTTGAATATCCATCTAACTATGTGCAAACTTTGTCTGAAGACAGAAGCCAACTGACGGGAGGGCATCAAAGCTTGCAAAAAGGGTATTAACTTCTGAAACCAGCTTCAGTTAGTTATTTTTACATAGTGATGGTGGTTTTCTGTGAAGATGAATTGGAGGCAGTAAAACATTCGTATTCTGGTTACCTTGTCTCTTTTTAATGTATCAAATGTGATATATCCTTTTTTGGAAACATTCTTTTTTGGAAACATTCTGGTTGCTGCGGTTCAGGTAATTGCTTGTCTTGACGTGAGGGCAAATGACAAAGGAGACCTGGTTGTGACCAAAGGAGACCAGTATGATGTTCGGGAGAATACAGAAGAGAATGAGGTATGGTCAGGGGATTGTTTTATGAGTTCAAGAAATTGGTATGCGATATGTGGACAGTAACTTGATCTAGTTAAAACAAACATCAGTACACACTGTGGCTCACCAAGAATTCCCTTCCTGCTTCCTCGGTTACCTTAGGAAACACTTTTGGTCCTGTTATGTTTTGTCTTGCAATTGAATTCTTGATGCCTGAAGATACTGTTTACTATGAAACAGATATGGCTACTCTTTCTATTTTAGCCTACTTTTCATGTCAATTTATGGCGTATAGGTGAGAAACCTGGGCAAACCAGTAGAGCTAGCCGGGCAGTACTACCTAGATGGGGCTGACGAGGTAGTAGTTATTATTATTTTAGAGTATCATAATTATGATTCAATATTGAACTCGATCCAGTTCTAACTAATGCATGTTCAAACTCAGGTTAGTTTTTTGAACATCACTGGCTTCCGTGACTTCCCTTTGGGCGATTTGCCGATGCTGCAGGTTGGTTTTTTAACATCTTAATTGTGTGCAAATGAAGAGCTCTTTTTCTTCTTTTACCCTGAAGTGTGTCCACAACCCTCTTAAGTTATATCTGCTTAATGCATTTTTTAGGTCTTGAGGAACACTTCGGAAAATGTTTTTGTACCATTGACTGTTGGAGGTGGCATTAGAGATTTTACCGATTCAACCGGCAAGTACGTTCGCTAATTGTACATGATAGACTTTGATTTTCAGGTATCTTCAAGGTATCTTCTTTATTCTCTTTTCGCTTTTCAGGTACTACTCCAGCTTGGAAGTTGCTTCAGAATATTTCAGGTCTGGAGCTGATAAGATTTCCATCGGAAGTGATGCTGTTTATGCTGCAGAGGAATACTTAATAACTAAAGTAGGTGATAACTACCGTACTTTATGCCGGCAAACAGTTTTCATGCATATATCAATAGGCTTATTTCTGCATATTTGAAAGATTCTTTCAACCGTCTGTAGGTAAAGACAGGAAAGACCAGCATTGAACAGATTTCTAGAGTTTATGGAAATCAGGTAATGTTTTCCTGGCTTGTATTTGTGGTAACCTGATTCTTTTCGCCTACATTTCCCGTATACAGTGTGAAAATGAATCTTTGAAATGGAAATTTTCCCTGAAGAAAAGAACAAAGTTTCTATCTGGACTCTGGAGTAGGCCTTGATATGACCCTAATTCGAAGAATCATCAGCATGATCTGGCCATCTTTTGAGGATTTTGCAGGCACTATTAGGATGCTTGTGATTGATTCCTTAGCATAGATTGTGACGGCTTAACTATATGCTTCATTCTCTTCAGTGACTTGAGCTGGTTGTTATTACAGGCTGTCGTTGTCAGCATTGACCCTCGACGAGTGTACCTTAGTACTCCTACTGATGTAGAGTTCAAGGCAATAAAGTTAACAAGCCCAGGTGAAAAGAGAACATACTTAATAGTCTTTCTACCTTATTAGTCTCTGTAAAACCATTCATAAAAAAGAAACGTCTCTTTACTAATGAGGTTGTAAAACAATGGTTTTAGGTCCAAATGGAGAGGAATACGCCTGGTATCAGTGCACGGTAACACCCTTATACTCCCAGCCTTTCTCTCAGGGGATTGATTGGTCTGTGCCGATGTGATTTTTCACGCCCCATTTTCGTACTTGTTCTTGAAGGTTAGTGGTGGTCGAGAAGGCCGGCCAATTGGAGCATATGAACTTGCCAAAGCAGTTGAAGAGCTTGGTGCAGGGGAAATCCTTTTGAATTGCATCGATTGCGATGGTGAGTTTCCACATCGCCTAAATTCCCTGTGATTTACGTATCGTTTGAAACCAGTGTATGCCTCTCTCCCGACATTGTCACATAATGTTTTCCCCGCTTCCCATACAGGTCAAGGAAAAGGTTTCGACATAGACCTGATAAAGTTGATATCCGATGCTGTCAGTATCCCTGTAATCGCCAGTAGTGGTGCAGGTGCTGCTGAACACTTCTCAGAGGTGTTCAAGAAAACCAACGCGTCCGCTGCATTAGCTGCTGGCATCTTCCACAGGAAGGAGGTACACGCCTCATCATACAGTTTATCCCTCTGGGAAAGTGTCCTTCTTTGATAGATGTTCTGCCATAATGTTATACTGAGGCCTTCTTTTTCCAGGTCCCCATTGGGTCTGTGAAAGAACACCTGTGGAAAGATGGCATTGAAGTCAGGATCTGATATTCAAGAACTGCTTGCACCCGTTGGAGATTTTTCAATGCTCTCCAGACCGGTTCGCAGGATGGCTTGAGCAACAACAATCTTTGTTTTCAACATGACTTGGAACAAGACTCCGTCACTCTGGGTTGAGAATAGTTATTGGACATAGCTGCTGAGTAGTTTGGCATCGTGTTTGAGGAATGACGGTTTCGTTTTCACTCAAGTACATTCTTGACGTGCGTGAAGGGAACTGTTTGCCGCGTAATTGCAGTTGATACTCGATATGAAGATTGGTAAATTAAAAAGAGTTGCAAGTGTCGGGGATTAGAAAGACAAACATTAAGTCCTAAAAGCGGAATCACGACGGGTTAGGTCAAGAATAGTATTTTTATGCCCACCTCAATTACGGAGTGGGTATGAGTATTATCCGCTTCAAAACAAGCCGGGTAAAACGAGTTGGATCAATGCTGCATAATAGCACTCGATACTCAAAGAGTTCCAAATGCCGAGGAAAGACGAGCATTAGGTACTGACCGTGAATTCAAGACGGATCAGATCGAGGATAGTATTCTTCTGCCCATCTCAACTATGGGGTATTTCCCCTAATCATGTCGGATAAAACGAGTCAGAGCTGAATTTTCATCCCTACTCAAGAATATCATTGTGCAAAACAAGAAACATGCACTTGCAAATGTTTACCAATGTCACTTACCGAGTTAAATACTCCATCGTATAAGCAGAGGCCAACAGGGAAAATAAATATTGAATCGCTACAAACACGACTGTTCTTGATCCATGACCAAGTCGTGGCAAAAGCCCTCTACTGTACTGACTACTGAGGAAAAAACTCAACTTTTATATGGACCAACAAACAGAACCCTACAAAACTTTGCTCAGGTCTCAATGAAGTCTGCTGTTTATTCTTTCTTGTCAAACGAACCCCATACATTATAGGGGATGGAGGAAGAGAATTCACCAGTTCTTCGGCACCACCACAACTCTCTCTAGTTTATGTCCTTAGACGTCAAGAAGCAGCCTGCGAGGATCCTCCACCACATCCTTGATGCGGCGCAAGAAGAACACAGCCTCTCTCCCGTCGATCAGCCTATGGTCATAGGTGAGAGCAACGTACATCATAGGCCTTGGGAGAACATTGCCTCCAACAACCATTGGGCGGCTCACAATCGAGTGCATCCCCAATATTGCAGACTGACCATTATAAAAAAAAAAAAAAAAAACATGAGAACATTGTCCACAAAAGCCATAAAGTTGGCTGTGTATGAAATCTTCACACCAAATATCATCCATTGTTTCAACTTTTCCAAGTTAGAATACTGAACCTGAGGAGGGTTGATGATGGGAGTACTCAAAAGGCTTCCATACACACCGCCATTAGATATGGTAAATGAACCTCCTGCCATCTCATCAATTGAAATGGTCCCGTCATTCGCCTTCTTTGCGAGGGTATTAATCTCCTTCTCAATATCAGCGAAATTCATGTTGTCAGCGTTGCGAATCACCGGCACAACAAGTCCCTGGAAGAACCCCAAGCAGAAGAAGGGGAAAAAAAAGTCATCAGCCAGTGACAGGGATCTATGAACAAATAGAGCTTTCACAGGTAGAATAGATTATAGAATGTTTCTTCTACCATTAAAACTTGGGAAGACACCCTGATATAGACAACCACCTACTGCTAACATAAACCAGCAACACAAACAACCCTTGAATGGGACCTAAGTGCACTTCTCTATTAAAATTACAAAGAAATCTAGCAAGAATACAAATATACCAGAACCAGAGGGTGAATGATTTTACTATTATAAATACACCAAGGGTCGCCACATCTGACCACCATTTCAGAGAAGCAAGATCCAGTTTACCACGAGGATCACATTTCTCAACTGTTTCTCGCCAATACTATGATGTATGATGTATCAACTCTACGGGGCCTTAAATGAAGAAAGCTTTAGTACTCCAGGCTGGAGCACACTACTGATGAAAAAAGAATGTATGATGTATCAACTCTATGGGGCCTTAAATGAAGAAAGCTTCACTACTCTAGGCTGGAGCAATATCAACAAGTATAACCATGGGAAGAATTACTAAAAATGTAAAGTATGCAGAACAACAGTTTACTCAATTAAGAAGATAAAGACAAACCTTTGGAGTCCCAACAGCTATACTAATGTCTATGTAATCTCTATATATGATATCATCCCCATCAATTACTGCATTCACAACAGGCTGATGCTGGAGTGCAGAGACTGCAGCCTGAAATATCCCATAAACAAGAAAAGAGGTAAGAAAGTGGAACATGTTGGGGAAATATATCTTTCAAAATTATCACATTCTTGCCTTAATGAATCCAGACATAAGCCCCAACTTCACACCATGCTTTTCATAAAAAGCATCCTTGTACTCAGACCGAAGCTTCATCAAATTAGTCCTACAATAAGAAATTCAAGTTTAACAGGAATTCTATTTGAGAATACAAAATACAAATAAACAGGATGGATGCATGGAGTCAATGTTCAAATGGCTGTAGGAAGTGTTGGCATTTAAAATTTGAGGTGTGACCATAAGTATGAACTTATCTTTATGTGGAAGGAAAAAGAAAGAATTTTCCTGGAATTATGAAAGGTTGAGGAATATACCCCCACTTTATCCTACCGTACGAGTAAGGAGGTTATGCAAAACAAAGCCATCGGTTGATTTTGATTTTGAGCAGGGTAGAAAGGAGGGGAACCTAGTATGCATGGTACGCAGAATATTCCAAGAGCAAGAAAAAGGTAACAATTAAGAACCATAGAATTCTAGAAGCATTTGGTCGGTTGGTCCTACAGTAATCATCTGATGCACGTTCATGACAATCCCAAGCCAAAAATCTCTGTACTGAGAGGTACTACTAGGCTGACCAAGAATGAAAATTAGACAGCTTCAGTCAACAAAATTATTGATTCAGTAAAACTATATCAACTCACATATCCACTTCATTGAATGTTGTCAGCAAGGCAAACGTGTTTTGCGAGTCCTTCAATCGGGTCGCAACTCTTTTGCGAAGCCTTGTCATTGGAACCTGAATGAGTAGACGCCATATAAAAAACCTCATTAGCTCATATACTTCCACTTCTGATCGTCTCCAGGAAAATTATATACAGCATGAACCAAGGAAAACAACTTACACGTCTTTCTCTATCCTTGGGGGGAAGCTGAGGTTCTGAAGCAGCTTGTCTAGGAGGTGATGTAGCTGGAGTTGATTTCTTGGGCTTCTCTGCAGCAACCTCAGGTTTAGGTGTCTGCTTTACCTCATCTTTCTTTTCAGTTGGCTTTGGAGCAGCTTTCTCGGGTATCTTTTCAGATGGAGCAACATGAGCTACTCCTTCACCAGACTTTGAAATGATAGCAACCTTAGTTCCTGGCTCAACTGTATCTCCTTCTTTGGCAACAAACTATCATACAGGAAATGATCATTAATTTCATAATCAAAATCGTCCAACTGAATTTTTTATTATTGACAACTGGGAAAGACAAAGATATATACCTCCTTTATCACACCTGCTTCTGGACTAGCAACATCAATTGTAACCTGCGCAAGCATAAATGGTATCAGCATTACAATGCAAATTTCAGGTTCTATCCAAAAGAAGGGAGGAAAAAAAAGGCAAGAACAGACTAGAGAACAATACCTTATCTGTCTCGATTTGTGCAATGGGTTCATCGACTTCCACCCTGTCACCAGGCTCTGGAAACAGCAAATAAACAAGTAACCAGAAACAAGGGTCACATGCAATGAAATTACAAATCGGGACATACAAGTGCAAGACTAAGAAAAACATACGCTTCAAGAATGTAGCTAGAGTGCCATCAGTAATAGATTCACCCATGAAAGGTACAACAGCCTCAACCAAATCCGCTGCATGAGATAATCATTAAGAGAATGTCAGAAGAACTCGGATGAGCCATAACTTCTCTTAGAAAATGAGAAAACAGACCAAAAGAGATACAACTTTATGGCATATAATTCAATACTTAGAAATATTGTTCCATATATCCAAAGCCGACAGCACTAACGCACAATTATAATCTCATTAAGAAACAGAACTGACATTGCACAATTCAAGGCATGCTATGTTCCCATTGGTCCAATACAAATGGTAACATAATTGAGGACATTGCTGGCTGGGCATGACATTAATGAATGCATAACCAGATGGGGAAAATAATCAAAAAGGGAGGAGTCAAGTTCACACCACTATCAGAAGAAAAGCCCTTGCTCCAAATTTGCGTAGTGCCCATTAAGTGAATTGTTGAGAAGACATCCCTGCATTCAAGAACTGAACACCTCAGTAATAAAATAGAATCAGAGTGAACAGAAACTCACGAATATATTTCATGACCAGCATTTAACTCTCCTTGTCTGAATTGTTTAACTAGCAAATCTAATTGTATGGAGGCGACATAATCTACTGACATCTAAATTATCAAGGACATTGATCCACTTCATACGGTTTTCTTATCCAGATATTTAAACACTTGTATAGAACCAGTACAATACCGGTTTTCTTTTCTTAAAACATCTACAAGTAAGTTCATCGAAACAGCAGCACTGGAGTAAACAATACAATCACAAAGCCACAGGGAAATAAGGAATCTTGCTGATTGAGCAGCATGACATGAAATAGGCTCCCAAAGTTTTATGTTATGTTATCTTTGATCTTCCACAATAAAATGCATTCAGAATTTATTATCACGACACATCACTAAGTACAAAAGTTGACAGCATCACTAACCTTTTGGGCGTCAGACTAACTGTAGAACCTGTAACAGTAAAAAAAAACCCTTACATTCAGCATCCACCAAAAACAACCACCAACCAAAGGGGTAAGCTTGAAGTAAATATTACCTGGCACAACAAGTCGACTGTAGTTCCGGACATGTCCTAGTCCTCTTGGAGCAAGTAAAACCTGTTAACACGGTTGCAAATCAGACTTGTCTTTACTTTTACCAACACAAAAAGGATATGAATTCATTCAGAACTGGGGAGCAGCACCAGCCGCAATCACATGATTCAATTACAATTCGGTAACTTCTAACCCCCATTCCCTCACAGAGCATATTCAGTTACTCGGATGTCAACCCTAAAAACTGTTCATTCCTCGAATCGACATAGACAACAAAGCCTACCTATAAGCCTCCAAGAATTAGAGAAGAGCAAAAATGGTACAGAACCAACAAGTACCTCTGTCTCGGCAGTAGAAGCAGCTCTAGGCGTAGATGCTGCAGGTCGAATGGTCTGCAGAGACTGCTTCAATATCTGAAAGAAAAAACGAAATTTCCACAAATCACAACAGATCGAGTAAACTCCAGATAAAAGACATCCGAATATAAATGAATAATAAGAAGAAGATTAAGAATGTCCTAACCGAAGAAGACGAGCCTCTACTCCTGAGAACGCCCAACATCGTAGCTTCGAATCTGCGCTTCGACAATCAGAAGAAACGAATAGACTCATCAGACGAAATTCTCACCGCTCAGAATCCATCATAAGGCCAACAGAACCAAAAAAAAAAAACACTTTCAGACGCAACGCGCACGCAACGAATAATCTTCAACATAACGCGATCGCAGGAAAGATTCGGGAAATGCTGAGGGAGCACGAACCTGTTAGGTGCCGACGGACGGCGGGCCTTTGACCGGAGGGAACCGAGAGGAATACGGAAGAGCTTGATGCCGAACGGCAAGTAGGGTTACCCTTTTGGGGCAGAGAGAGAGAGGGACGAGGAGAAAAGGGAAAGGGAGACGGTGGGGAAAGGTCAGAGCCGCGAAGCTTGGATTCGGAGCACGTTCCCATCTCTGTGTAGAGCCTTCATAGGCCTTGCGAGTGGGCTACGTGGCACGGCCCCATTCGTCGAATTATTCTATTGTAAAAAAGAGACCATATTTCATGGTTGCCCAAATTGATTTTCCTTCCATTGTTGGCGTTGAAATTTTGAGGAAAGTGAAGCGTAAGTTTAACATTAATTATGGAATAGGTTAGAGAATAAAATTTATTATTTTACTAAAGATCAGATTTAATAATTGTAATTTGGTAGAGAAATTTAATAGTTTGTATCATAAAATGGTAAGAAGGGAAATTAGAGATTTAGTAGAGAGCTTCTCTCATTCAATTTCATCGGGTTTAAAAAAAATGCGTAGAAAGATAAGATTTTTTATGCTCTACAAGTCATATCGCGATATTACCATAAACAGCGGTATGATGTTAATATGATAATCATATGATGTTGGTATGATGTCTTGTGTTTGACAAAATGATTTGATGACATCATATAACTGTCATATATATCATGATATTGTCGCTATGATACAATTATAATATCATAATATTATGATGGTATGAGGTCTTATGTGTTGACAAGATAATTTGATGACATCACATTGTCATGTATTTTATGCAGTTAGTATTACCATAGTGGTAAGATCATGATATAACATATATGATAGTGATAATACTACAATCAATGCGTGTTTTGAAGACAAATTTTTTCTCAAAATATAGCAAAATGAATATCAATGTGTAGATATTAATTAATGCGTCATTTCTATGCAACAAAGAATTTAAATTCTAAATTAAAACGAATTAAATATAACTCAATAAAAAAATTAAAAATTAAAAAGAAGCATTCTTTGATTGGTCAAAAATGCTTCGCTCTCTTCTCTAGGATGCGTGACAGGTTGTCAGCCAAAACAAAGTAAGGAGATTACCAGTTTACCACATTCCTTGAAACTAAACTTGAACCAACAAGAATCAATCAATAAAGAAGACATCTATGGTGATTCAAACATGATATCATTTACAAGCAACCTCTTAAACCAAGTACAGGAAACAAGTTGTGGACACACACATCTCCATGAATTTAACACCAAAGCTAATTAAGATCCAAAAAAAAAAGGCCTATAAGTTCCCTTATCAATATCACTTTCCATGTGAGACAAACTTGTTGCATTATTCATCCTAACAAGTTTTACTCACTTAACCTCCATGATACTTCATGAATATAATCATGGTGCACTCTTTGATGCATGTATTATTTATTCAAAACCCGCAAGAGTTGGAATATCAGTAGAAGTGTAGAACCACCAAGCATAGGAAAATACAGCTTACAAGGTATCGTGTGCACATACGTACCTTTCTTTCCTTATGGTTAGTCTCACTTAGTGCTCCAAATGAGGCGAGTAGAGTCGAGATTTGGTTTAATTTGATCTCAGTTCACTAATAAAACCAGTTGAGTTTGAGCTTGTTTACTGAAAACATTAGCTCGTGCTTGGCTCAAGGTCAACCTCATCATGAGCTCTACAGAGTTCGGTTCATCATTGAACTTGTGAGATAGACTCGAGAATTATATTATTTAGTTCATAAATTTTAATCTTACATATTGTGTATTTAATAGTGGTTAAACGGTATCTAAAGGAACAATGATACATAATTCATCTTTTGAATTGTAATGAGACATCTTTCTCATGCACTCAAAATTTTGATGATTACATAATCTTACAAACATATGAATTATCAATAAGTTATGACTTGATTCGCTCATCATAAGTCGCTGGATCGAGCCAGACCATAGCTCAAAACAAGCTAGCTCATGCGTCGAGTTCAACAAGCCATCGAGTCGAGGTAGCTCACGAGCCTCTTGCAACCCGAACAAGGATTAGCCAAACCTTAACTCGTTAGTTAAGGAACTAAGTATCAAACAATTCTTTCCGGAGTCGAACACCGTCGAACCGCTCATGAACAGGTTGACTCATTTGCCGTCGTAATCTCACTGGACTCCCTAAAGACTCTTTATCTTCTCGACTTCTTGCCAAAAAAATCATAGCCTTTTTCCTTTTTGAGCTAAAATACACCATTTTTTTTAACCAAGTCGATGCAGATTCGATTGAACATCCACGATGATGAGTTATTTTGTGTACAATAACCAACCAACGTACTTGATTAGCTACATATTAATAAAGAGACACACAACGTACAAGTTCTACATATGATTAGGATTTAAGAGTAGTATTACACTATTAATTCCATTGAGTGGCTAAGATGGTGGAAAGGAATTGCAGTAATAGCATTGGACAAACATACACAGGGGATGAACACAAATAGCTAGAGTAGTAGAACGTACAACGTAAGTAGCACTTTTCTTAAATCCCAACAAACACTGATCCACATAGAGCTATAATTCTGCAAGCAACCAGCTGATCTCTTCAGGGCAACCCACCTCCAAGACCTCCACCGGCACCAGCCCCACCGCCGAACCCAGCACCCGACCCGCTACCTAGCCCGCCGCCGCCGCCACCACCGAAACCTCCTCCACCTCCACCACCAAGTCCACCACCGGCACCGCCGCCAGCACCACCACCAAACCCTGCTCCTCCTCCGAACCCCGACCCACCACCTACTCCTCCCCCAGCACCACCGCCACCTCCACCACCAAACCCTCCGCCACCTCCACCACTGCCTCCAACCCCACCTCCCGCACCCGCACCGCCGCCGAACCCACCTCCAGCTCCGCCGCCGCCTCCAAGTCCGCCTCCACCTCCAGCACCACCACCAAGTCCGCCTCCAGCTCCCCCGCCTAGTCCGCCACCACCTCCGAGTCCCCCGCCGCCGCCGCCACCAAGGCCGCCTCCACGTCCAGGGCGGCGGAACAGGTTCTTCCCGTCGTCAAAGGAGCCAGCAGTAGTAGTCTGGTGCAGGTTCCTGGCGCCATTGGCGGAAATCAAGAACGCGCCGAGCAACAAAGCGAGGAGAAGCTTGGAATGTGTCATCCGTGGGCAGAAAGAGCAGAGAAAGGAAAGAAGATAGTGTGGATTTCGTGACAAAGAGGAGGATCGCCGGAAGTAGGGTTTATATAGTAGCTAGGGTTTATCAATATGGATGGAAGCTGGGCGGGAACTATTGATCAGGAGGGAAGAAAAGGGAAGTTGGTTGGTTGGTTTAATTAATGGGATCGAGCTCTCATTGTCTGGTCTAATCTTCTCACCCGCTAAACCGTGTTGATGCAGTAGTAAATGCCATGCCCAGCTACTATAACATGTGCACTTCCTTTTCTCCATTTCGTTATTATGATAGGGTTGGCCAATTCCTTTGCTCTCCTCTTCAGTCTTCCCCTAAGACGTTTGAGTTTGAGAAAGTCATCTTACAGGATTGAAGTTTGCACATGCGCTTACCATATACCTCGTGCTTTAATTAACTGTTAATAATTGGAGGTCGTGAGGATTAGAACACACGACCACTTGATCAAACCAGCTCTGATACCACCATGTCATAAACTCGTTGGTCGCGATCTCTATAACACGAGTTGTTGAGAAAAGGTTATGCTGAATCTTATACCACTCTCTAACATTTTTTTTTTTGTGTGTGTGGAGAAAACAACATCATGCACGTAGCTACCGATCTCATCTGAGCTGAAGGCTGACAATTGCGAAGTTTATCTGACGACAATATCAGTGAATGTGTGCATAGATCATAATGAATAAAAGTCAAACCATCAATAATGTTTCAAGATGTTAGCATGAACCAATAAAAAACCATTGCCCTAAATAATATTGGGGGAACGAGCATCAAAGAGTCAAAGGGCTAACCCACAGTTTACTTTCACTCAGACGTATACAGAGGAAATGGCAACGCCGACATTTTTGCATTAAATCCAACTGCACGCGCAGTAGCAGTTTCCATCAGACCATCACAACCCAAAGACTTTTTCTTTCTGTGAATCCAATTGAGTGAGCAGCTATATACATTTAATGAAGCTGGCGAGTGTATCATGTGTAACGAGTGATATGAAATTTTTTCTTCGAAATATGTTGAAAATGAATATCACTTTGTAGATCACAACAAATCCGTTGCATCTGTGTGAAAATATTTGAAATCCGCATGTTAGTACGAAGAAGATAAAAGTCGAATAAAAATCCATGAATTCTCGTCATTCGTATATAAGCCGTCAGCCACATTGTGGAGTCAAAACATAACTCAAAACGAGCTAGATCACGCGAGTTGAGCTCAACAAGCCACCGAATTGAACTAGCGAATCGAACGTCGAGCCACTTGTGAGCATCATGGCTTTATTTGCAACTCAGGTCTCACCATACCCTCTAAAGTCTCTTCTTCTTTGACTTTGTCGTTTTGGAAATCAATATGTAACCATCTTCGTAATCAAAACCAGCTAGGGATGTAAAACTAAAATGGCATAATCAAACCCTATATCGATGTGCAGTTCGAGAAAAACTCATCCATGCCATCCCTGAAAATCATATATATAAAGCTTTGATCAGTTACTTTTTGCCAAAAATCATATTTAGCTTTTGCCCTTTAAAACTAAAGAAAACATCATTTTCTTCAACTAAGATGATTCAAATTCAACAAGATAACCACGATAATGCATTAGTTTGCGTACTATCGTCAACCCACGTACTTCATTAGCTACACATCTACACATAATATAATACACCGAAGGGAAAAACGGGAGCCCCATTTCAAATTTCCTGCAACGAGAGTGAAAGTAGGAAGGACATTTTGGTCTTCACACTTACTTTTTTTAATTCATTAAAAAGATACGTAGTGGGATTCGAACCATCACCATTTTAAGGAAAAGTAAAGATCATAACCAATCACACTAAGTACATTTGTAGCATCTTTTTAAATTAAAAAGATATAATAGCAGAGAGGAAAAAACCCTTCCCCCATTTCAAATTTCCTGCTCTATGAGCGTTTGTAGGAATGATAGAATAGGGAGTGTCAATTTTTTCCTCTTTCCTCTGTGGAACGGGCCAACTTACCGTACACATGCGGATTTAAACGGGTTCAAGAGTGTCAATTTTTTCATTAAGCCCTTTTATTTCTCCGTGGTGATAAAATATATATGAAGAGGCAAAAACAATACTTCTTTTTATTGCTAAAAATAAAAAAAAATTAACAATAAACTAATGCATGGTATCTAATGGGCTAACCGCTAACCATAAAATAAAAGAGTTGAATTGGTTTGACCTACACGGGATTTGGCCATCAAGTAAAACAAATGAACATCATTGGTTTGACATTCTAAAACAAGCTATTTTCTCTGGCATAATATATTATGCTATTATTTTATATCTTAGTGGCTAAAATATAATGTATTTTGAAGTTATTCAATGGTTCAACCTCGACCAACCCAATTAGTCCAATTTTTATCATTTCAAATATATATTATATAATTATTTGATACCATAATGATCAAATCATAGTGTATTTTATAGGGAATCGTTTGGTATTTGTTAGTAAAAAACTAAACAGAAAGATCTATTTGGTTATTTTAAACATTAAAACGATCCTAACATTTTCAGTTCCTTTTGAATTTCTATGATTTTATTCCCGAATAAGTGATGTGCAAATGGCAGTCATCTCTTTTATTTCACTATTTTTTATTTTCAAATAAAAAGTTTAAAAGTAAAGAATAATTAGAATTTGGCATGGGTAGGTCAAACAGGCTGCATTTCAAGTTTTGGCCCCTTTTGATCGAGTCTAATTTATAATCACATGGTTCCCTGATACCCGATAAAAATCTCAATCCAAACCAGTTTGGCAGGTAAGTCCGTGTTTACCACCATTTTCTAGGGATACGACAACGACGGTTCCTATCTCAAATCGTGTTGTTCGTTCTTGATTTCCTTAGATTTTATCATGGCCTGAAAAAAACCAGAAAGCACAATGACGACAAGATGAAAGTTTTATAAACCAAATTAATCGGCCAACGGGCCGAGTAAAAGCTAGCAACGATTGTGAGATGCTCATTTTCCGAAAACCGACGGGATAGGCGATTTTTTATACGATTTTCTGGAATTCAGTTTCTATAAAACTTACTCCACCTCATCATATTACCAGAAACAATATTGTTTCACAAGGTAACAGGTACTTGATGTTGGTTCATAAGGCCGATTTTTGATTTGTTGCATCATTAATGTCTCTTTCCTGCTAAAATTCACTATTTTTATCACGTGTTTCCCAAAAAAACTTTACAACAATAAGTTATACACCCCATTATATTATCAAATTTCATACCTCACCTTCCTATAGGGATGACAACAAAACCCGAACCCACGGGTACCCACCCGACCCAACCCGGTCAACGCGGGTAAAATCCGTGTTGACGGGTTTTGGGCCGGGTTTGGGTTTAAACCCGTTCAATATTCATCGGGTTGGGTTGGGTTTGGGTTTAGGTAAACCCGACCCATGGGTACCCGCCCACACCCATATAATTAATTTTCTCGATATATTTAATATTCTAAACAACTTATCTTATTTATGTTTGTGGAGACATGTCTAATTTTTTCTTTCTAATTGTGTAGAATGAAGTTGATGTTATCGAGTGGAGAGTGAAGAAACTTAATTGAAAAGAAGAAGCTTTCAATTAATCATGTTATTTATGGATAATTTGTTATTTGCTTGAATTTTCTAGAATGGTATTTTATATATGGATAATTTGTATTGAGAGATTGATATTTGACTTTAATTTTGATAGGAACTTGTTATTGTAAATTTTTTAAGACAAAAACCTGTGGGTACCCATGAACCCGCGGATACCCAAGGGGTTGAGTTGGGTTTGAGGTTTTCAAACCCAGTGAATTTTACCCCGAATTTTTTTCACGGATAAACCCATGAATTTGGATTTGAATTTAGCAAAACCCGACCCAACCCGACCCATTGCCATCCTACCTTCCTCCGGCCAACTGGCCGGGGCCCACACTAGTATTAATTAAGAAACCCTAGCTGCTGTCCCATAAAGTGGCAAGACAAGTCCTGCTGCTGTTCCATGTAGAGATAGCGTCCTTCGATTTTGTAGGGTGACTTCACTAATTATCTTTTTGGGGTCTTGAATAGAGGATTTAACTATTGTACCTTGACATTACTTGCTAAAAAAAACATATTAATTAAGAAACCCACAACGCCACTAGGTTTACTTTCTTTGAATATAATGGCTACGATGGTATACAACGTTATACGTAGCACTGAACAAACATAACGATGAACACAAATAGCTAGAGTAAATATATAGAACGTACGTACAACGGTAAGTAGCATTTTTTCTTCTTCTTAAATTACAACAAACATTAATTGATCATATATATTTGGTAACATGTTTCTAGTACGTACCAAACATAACATTTATAGATAAGAGACAACACTTATCATGATGATGATCCAACACTCATGATCCAACAATATGGAGCTATAATTCTGCAAGCATCTTCAGGGCAACCCACCTCCAATACCACCACCGGCACCAGCCCCACCGCCGAACCCAGCACCTGACCCGCCACCAAGCCCGCCGCCGCCACCACCTCCGAATCCTCCTCCACCGCCGCCACCAAGTCCACCACCGGCACCGCCGCCAGCACCACCACCAAACCCTGCTCCTCCTCCGAACCCCGACCCACCACCTACTCCTCCCCCAGCACCACCGCCACCTCCACCACCAAACCCTCCGCCACCTCCAGCACCGCCTCCAAGCCCGCCTCCCGCGCCAGCACCACCGCCGAAGCCGGCACCAGAACCACCGCCAGCTCCGCCTCCTAAGCCTCCGCCGCCGCCGCCGCCAAGTCCGCCTCCACCTCCAGCACCGCCGCCAAGTCCGCCTCCAGCTCCCCCGCCTAGCCCGCCACCACCTCCGAGCCCCCCGCCGCCGCCGCCACCAAGGCCGCCCCCGCCTCCACGTCCAGGGCGGCGGAACAGGTTCTTCCCGTCGTCAAAGGAGCCAGCTGTAGCAGTTTGGTGCAGGTTCCTGGCGCCATTGGCGGAAACCAAGAAGGCGCCGAGCAACAAAGCGAGGAGAAGCTTGGAATGTGTCATCAGTTGGCAGAGTAGAGCAAAGAAAGAAAGGAATGATGGTTAAGATTTAAGAAAGATGTGTAGATTTGTGAGAAGAGGAGGAACGGAAGTAGGGTTTATATAGAAAGCAGCAGTTGAAGCGCGCGGCGCAGTATGACGATGATAATAATTGGATGGGGCTGCTGGGCGGGAACTATGAGGAGGAAAAAGAGGCCAAGTTGACTTGGTTGGAGTGCTGCTGCATTTAAATGCACGGGATCGAGCTCTCATTGTGTAGTCTGTCTTCTCATCCGCCAAAACCGTGTGGATGGCGTAAATGCCATGCCCCAACGGCCCAACTATAACATTTGCGCCCTCGATCTCTTTTCTTTTTCTCCATTTCGTTATTATGAGACTGCATAGGGCCAGTCCGATTGCTCTCCTCTTCCCCTGGGAAGCGCTTTCTTCTGCTAGCTAGCTAGCGACTGGCTATCTCTGCCTGCAGCTGCGTGGTGAAATTATGGAAAATCACAGCAGACAGTGGTCGTCCTATAGAGTTATTACAAAACTTCTTAATGTCGCTAGCTAGTTCGTCGTACAGGCTGCAGAGACAGACGCGTATTTTAGCATAATTCTAGGGAATTATATATGATGTTGTCATGTGTAGAAACAAACAAGTGCCTCTAAATCAGTAAAATCATGTCACGTACGTATGTAAAAGTCAGAAACGAAGAGATCGATCGTCAGACCATCTATCATCTATGAGTGCATGAACAAATAAAAACAGTACCCTAATTGAAAAACCAAACAAACAATATCTATATATGAGTGCATGAACGAATAAACAATCATGCATGTCACTCATTTTACATCTATAAGGCATTAGGTATCTTATAGTAGTTATTGTGTAACAGGTCTACATCTATAACTTATTAGGTTTTCCGTGCATGATCTTTTGCCCAAATCATCGCATTGCCCCACCAATTCGCAAACTATCTCGAAATAATATCGATGAAATCAATAGATGGCGACAGCTACCCAATATCCATAACATATCTATTATGCACAATCCTTGCCTTCGCCCACTAAATTCACAACCCTTCTCCAAACACTATTGGTCGAATCTTAAGTTGTACCCATCCACCGTGTCCCAAGACTGCTACCGAAAATCCATATTAAATATGCTATGTGCTGCCGATCGAGTTTTGTATTGAGATCGAGTTTCATATTCTTTACTGTTTTCTAATTATTTCTCTTTCTCCTTATAGTCAAGCATGACAATTGAACTCAAACTCAGGGTCTTGACGATTTCAAAGCGACTCAAATCCAACATTAGTATTTTTTTTTAAAAATTTCCCCCCTTTTGTTGAGAATGACAATTGAACCCCAAATCCATGGTCTTGACGAGTTTTGTATATCGAGAGCGAGTTTTGTCCGCTTTTGTAGTTGGCAGGTTGGGTCAAGTGTGAATTTGTTAAGAACTCGATTCGACCGGGTTAGAGCGAGCTAAACGAGTTTTGGATCGAGAGTAAGTTTTGTCCGCTTTAATGGTTTTTTATTTCTCCTTTTCCTTTTGGTTAAGAATGGCAATTGAACCCACAGTCGGGGCTAACGAGTTTTGTATCGAGAGTGCGTTTTTATCTACTTTTGGAATTGGCATGTTGTGCCGAATGTGAATTGTTAAAAACTCATTTCGAAACCAGTCAAGGTGAGTTGAGCTCGGTGTTTGTGAAGTTTTTGGTATGGAGCGAGTTTTATCCGCTTTTGAGCACACAAACCTATGGTCTATGGGTATCCAACCTATTCAATATGATCAAAACAACTTGAACCCTGTGTTTACAACTTAAACATATAAATAATTTGCTCAACGGCCCTTCTCCCTTATTAAATTTCATCTCTGCGTCGACTACATGGAGTTGTAGATGACAAGCTTTTTACTTTTGAGTCAAAATTTAAACTAATAATTTTAATATCACATCCTCGCTCACACGCAAAACGATAACGAGCGGGCTTACACTAGTATAGATAAAGAGATTCATCCCTGACACCATAACTGCTTGATGTGGTAATGGAGGAAGTTGAAGTAGCGCAAAATCGCGACCGATGACTCAGTCTTGACTGGCCACGGCCAATGAGCTTTAAAAGTCAAAACCCACCCACAGTTTACTTTACTTGAGCCTACAAAGAAAATGGCATTTTGGCATTAAATCCAACCGCAAACTGCCGTATCCATCAGAAGCCAAAGACTTTTTTGTGTATCCAATTGAGTACTGCTCTTTATTTCGTTCCGCAAATAAGCCAGCTGCGACTGGCAGCCCTTTTGGCCATAAAGCGGTAGATGCTGTAGCAGCTATTTAATGAAACCGGTAGACCATAAATAATTCCTCCGTAGGTATGGGCGGTAGGGTGGCCGTTCGGTTAGCGGTTATCGGTTAACCGGCCGGTTAAACCGATAACCGCCGGTTACCGGTTAACCGACTAACCGAAAAAAATGTACGTGGGCGGTGCTCGGTAGGGATATTGGAGGTGGCGGTTAACCGGCTAACCGACGGATCTAACTGCCGGTTAACCGGCTAACCGACACGGCCAACCCCCCCCCCACAAAACGCCGCCCAGCTGCCCACTCTTCAGCGTTTCACCAAAACCCTAATTCGACTTCGACTTCGTCTTCCATCCCCAATTTGCAGAATCAAACTTCTTCCTTCCCTTCCCTTCTCTGCATCGACGCCCACACCAGTCCTCGCCGCCAGCGAGAGTCCGCCGCCGCAAATCCTTCCCCGCAGCAACCTCCGCCGCGACCCCCGCCGCCGCCATCGGCCTTCTGTCTTCTCCGTGCCCCAGCGCCACTCGGTTACCTTGCATTTCGCCCTCTCCCAATCCCCCACTCCCCCGCCGCCGTCCAGAAGCTCATCTTCCCCACCTCCGCCGCCGTGGTGGTGGTGGTTGTTGTTGTTGTCGTTCTCGCTCCTGTCGCTGCCGTCGCCGCGGCGGAGGACGGCGCTGTTCAGCCACGAAGGCCCTGCGGAGGCCGCGGAGAGCGGCGGCGGCGGCTGGAAGCCCATTTCTTGCGACATGTGGTCTTGGAAAGCCATTTTTATCTCGGTTCTCACAAGAATTTCAGAGCAGCAGTAGCAGCATTAATTTGTTGGGTCTCCGCAGAGAAAGAGAGAAAGATGGAAGCTTTTTTGAAGAGGAGAAGAGGAAGAAGTAGGAGGTGGAATCTATGGCGGGAGAGGAGAAGTGGGTAAGGCCGCGTTTGGCGGAATTTTTTGTGTGGGGTGAGGGAG
Organism: Linum trigynum; assembly: GCA_964030455.1. Taxonomy (NCBI): domain Eukaryota; kingdom Viridiplantae; phylum Streptophyta; class Magnoliopsida; order Malpighiales; family Linaceae; genus Linum; species Linum trigynum. Next base: position 55,310,290 of record OZ034817.1, on the reverse strand, counting down.
CGGAGTTTTTCAGAGGAAGCTCCTCTGCTTTTGGATTGTCTTGCAGAGAAGAAGAAGGGCGGAAGGAAGTTGCGGTTACCACGGTTAATCGAGCAACTAACCGGTAACCGACCGGTCGGTTGTCGGCTAACCGATGGTTTCCGTCGGGCGGTTGGCGGTAGACACTGCTGGCGTCGCGGTTAACCGGTAACCGACATTTCGGTTATCGGTTATAACCGATCTAACCGAAAATCCAGCCCTAATGGGCGGTATGGCAACGGTTTTGGGTGTAGCCCGTTTTTCTATATATTTCACTAGCTTTTTATCCGGCCCGTTGGCCGGTGAGATTTATTTTATAATTTATATTAATCAACGTATTTAAATGTCTAAATTATTTTTTATTTTCTAAATATTTTATGTTCTTGATTTTTAACAGAGTTTGTAGTATGTTTATATTGAAAATTCCCAATATTTAGCACACCTACTTGTGATGCTTCGGTTTTCTAATCATAAATGATGTCACTTTCACGTCCCATTTATAACTTATGTCAAAATTTGTTAACCGAAACACTAATGTTTAGCGTACGCCAGCCAAAACCACACACACATTATATATATATGGCAGAGGCTAGCATACGTCAGGCGTACGTTGTACACCTGTGTTCACACTTGATTTGTACACTTCGATATATTTCGCTAAATCAGAACCGTCAGTTATTATTTTTTAGAATAAATGAATCTCATGGCTTGGGTTAGGGAATTAGGGACTGGGGTTCACCCATTAGAGGTTAGGGTATAGTATCATGCCCAAAATTTCGGTTAATTCGTGCTCTAAATAGTAAAACTCGACGGGCGTACAATGTACGACTGACATACGCTAGCCTGAACCACCGGGAGTTCTACGGTACCCAGGGTGAAATCCGGGGTACCGCATACCTTGAGTATGAAAACGCTATTTAGAACTTGAATTGATTGATCTTTCGGACATGATACTATACTCTAACCCTTAAAGATCAAAATCTATGTGTTAATTATCTAAATCTTATGCCCCAAAATCAATTTAATTAGAAACAATAATCGACCGTTATGATTCGTCCAAATATAGGCAAAAAAATCAATGCATCATCTTAGGGTTTATAGTTTATGATTTAGATAAGTAGGACCTAGGGTTCACTCATTAAGGGTTAGGGTATAGTATCATGTCCAAAAATATTGCTAATTCGAGGTTTAGATAGCGTTTTCATACTCAAGGTATGCGGTACCCCAGATTTCACCCAGGGTACCGTAGAAGGCACCATATATATATATAGTTCAAGCTAGCGTGCGCTAGGAGTACGCTATACTTTTGTGTTCACACTACCATACGACCATTGAGTTTTACTATTTAGATCCCGAATTAACCAAAGTTTTTTGGGGGATGATACTATATCCTAACCTCTAATAGGTTAACTCCAATCCTTAATTCTCTAACCTCTAATTTATGCACATACTTCTTCATACCTATCTTCTATCGTATCTTGAGTAAAATCAAAAGTATAGTATACCTTGATATTGGGGGGTGTCTACGATACCCGGGTGAAATCTTGGTACCGCATACCTTAAGTATGAAAACGCTATCGAGACCTCGAATTAGCAGAATTTTTGGGCCGAATAATATACTCTAACCCTTAATGAGTGAATCCTAGGTCCTAATTATCAAAATTATAAACTATAAACTCTAAGATGGTGCATTCAATTTTTGCCTATATTTGGACGAATCATAATCGTCGATCATTGTTTCTAATTAAATTGATCTTGGGGTATAAGATTTAGAGAATTAAAACATAGATTTTGATCTCTAAGGGTTGGAGTATAGTATCATGTCCGAAAGATCAGTCAATTCAAGGTTTTGATAACGTTTTCATACTCAAGGTATGTGGTACCCTGAATTTCACCCTAGGTACTGTAGAACTCACCCCTTGATATTATATATATGTATGTGTGTGTGTATCTATAGTAGACTAAAAAATATCCAGATACTTCATCAGACCTATATCCTATCTCGCCAAATACTCATATTAAAAGAATAAAAGTGCTACTTGCCTATCCCCCACCCCCGGGATAGAGATCTCGCTTTTACCCCCATAACGTCAGACAACCATTGGGGTTGTCTATCGTTCGATATGTAATATATAAAAAGACAAATCCTTAGATCCTACTATTTATTTCTTATCCTCTCCCACATCCTCCTTTATGGAGAATAAAAGGCTAGGGATGACAGGATCATAACTCGATATGGTTTTATTCTGTTCATCGTATTGGAGGGGGGGGGGGGGGGGGGGGGGGGTTTGCTTTCTTTGGGCTTCTTTTCATTCCTCTTTGGAACCTATGGTTGTGATCATGGGTATTTAGCCCCCGAAAGGGATTGGGATTTTATTTCATTTCGAAATCCAATACACATTCATGATCCTCGAGTTTGGACGAACTCTCGAGTCTCGACCAATGTTGTAAAGATACTTTCATTATTGGATAAATTTATTCAACCATATTGAAACTTGACACACACACACTGTAGCACTCGTGATGATAAAATTATCTAATCTCGACTCATTTTCATTTTGGATGTTAGTTTTTTTTATCAACACACTTAAATTTAGTATATTATACAATAGTATCAATTGTTAATTCTTGACGTTTAGACTAAACCTCAACCCATGGTCATTGTTTATATGTTGGCTTAGAATCTCAATCTAAGACACTTACACGCACTATATAGGACTTTGGTCTAAACATGGTCGTTGAATGTGTAATTTTCAAAGATTTTATTACTTATATATTAATAATTGATATAGAGTGTCTACAATACACACATATTTCAGGTGCATATAAAATGTCTTATCATTTGAACAATAGCGGTGGATTTCATTTGATTATCTACATTAACTTATTATCTTATACAACATATATCAATTCGTGTTTCTCGAGTTTGGAGGAACTGACAACTAATTTTGAGAGTTGAGATGATTGGATAAAGATACTTGATTGTTGGATAAATATGTTTATCCCAATTGACAATCTTACTAAAAATTGTCAACCTATATTTACTAAATGCCTAGGTTATTAGTTGATGAAACATGATGTTTATCGTAGATTCTCAACAATTTTTTTTTTCTAACCTTCGTATATGTTATTTTTCAAGGAATCTTGTGCCTCATCTTAGGGGTATGAAGTCAAAGTTCGTCAACAATCATATTTAAGTCATTTTGAAAATTTTTATTTATAATCATCGACGATAACTCCAAGTCTAAAAGAAAATTTCTTAGCATACAACTTAGGAACTCAATAGAGCTTCTCAATCAAACATGGTTTAGAGTAAATATTATTAATGTGAACTTTGGACACATCATAAAATTATTGCACATGCAATTCCTCTTCATTTGAGGAGTTTAAGGTAGAACATGATCTGAATGAATAAGAAGTCTTTTTTTAAATAAATAACTGTAACTACTCGATCAAGATTATACTCTAACATTTCGATAAATAATAATTGTATTATTTTATAGACATATATTTTACGAATAAGTGAGTGCTTCATTGCAACAAAATATAAAGTAATATAGTTTATTTTTCAAAGGTAATTGAATGTCAAATATGTATTTTTCTCTCTTTTCATATATTTTGTTTAATCAATAAAAACATTATTATTTATGTGTATGGTTGTTTAATTTTTTTTTATCAAAATGTAACTTATCATTCAATTTTAGTAAAAATGAGTAGAAAATTTACTTCATAAGGTTTAATCATATATTTTTTATTTGAACAAATGTGATATGTGTCTCTCTCTGTTTTCTTATTTATATTTTGTTTACTTGATAAAAAATTATTATTTATGTGTGTTTGGTTAAGTTTATCAACATATAACTTATTATTAAAAAAAAAATAAAAAATGGAGAAATGAAAAAGAATAATTGGATAAAAAAAAGGAAATATTAAAGAAGAGAGAGGTAGCTCTATAAATACATTAATAACTAATTTTTTGTTTGTAAAAAAGTTGTCCAACTTGGCAAATTGTGGATCCTCCAAATGCTTATGTGGCAAGATATTGGTTTTGAATTGTCATAATATATAGTATAATATAGATATATAGATATAAATAGATGTTTCGAACATGGTTTTAAAATCATAATCATTCATTCGCATGATCAAAATTATACGGAAAGTAATATGACATACCAAAACCAACCCGTATGTGGTTTGAGGAAACAACTCACTCAGACTTCGGCCTCCCTCCGATGACCTTGGGCATTCAGCAGATGCAACATGAAGAACATCACTCAAAACAGGAGAACCAAAAGTTACAGCTAAATCTCAGATTCTCTTTGTATTTTCTTTTTGTCTAAATTTGTATTGTAACACCTTTTGTGTCAAGTAAAGTAACAGGATTCTGGCTATGTGCCTAAAACCGGGGCAAAATCAGGTTGAAATAGAGTGTGGATTTACAGATGAACAAGCTTATAAACAAAACAAAAACAAAAAACTGGGGTACAGAAGGCCTGAATTCCTTCATTACCTTGGTGGGGGGGATCTGAAAGAGATGGAAAACCCAAAAAATAATTACAATTGGCAATGTAGGATGACTCTCCCCCCTCTGTAGCTTTCTAAACGAGTGTCCAGTCACTATCTTCTGCCGACGGAGTCTTCTCGCCAGGAGATTCACTCCCTGGCTTGGGAGGCTTATTTTTCGAGAACAAGGACGACTTGCCCTCGAAGAAATTCGAAAATTGCTGCTTCATGGGGCTATCATCTGAACCGCTCTCGCGCCTTGGGGACAGCTTTCTCGGGTTCGGACCCAGTTTCGGGAAGCTACTGCGCTTGGTTTCAGATCCAGGTGTGCAGGCATCATCAGCCTGCTTCATTGCCTTGACGATTTCATCTGGGTTCACCAACATTGTCTCGATTGTTTCGTACACCTGCACGTATAAGCATTGTTCTTTAATCATTTGATCTCTGGAGCTAAGTAAGTTGATGCAAGCAAAGAATTCAAGGACGTCGATACTCTGCCTAGTAGGAGTACCAAGTGGCGCAAACAGTTGAATAAAAGATGGAGCCACTTGCTGGAATATGGTTAGAGATCAAGTACTTGGGTTGAGAATGATAAGAGGCTTGTGATCAGCAACTTACTTGGCAAAGGTCGTCCAGTTTGTCACTCCAGGGTCTTCCTTGACAAGTGACCACAATATAGTCTTTGCAGTCATAGAATAGCTTTGATAAATCATCGTTGCTAGAGAGTTTTGCCTCGGCCATCAAAGTTCCAAGACCAAGCTGGACACATCACAATATTCAAGATTATTGGTTTGCGATTGCAAAGATCTAGTATACTATTGAGCCTCATAGTACAATTTTTGTATGTGGAACTAGATTCCTTACCAATGAAATGAAGAACTGTTCCAAAAGCTCAGAAGGGCTGATGTTCTCCATGTGATTCAGAATCCCCTCGCTGCAGGAGATTCCATGATGTTTTTGTAAGCTTAGGGTGTACAACTTTGACTTAGAGCAGAGAAAAAGAATAGCTAACATAAAACTTACACTGCCAAATCTTCGTCAAACAAAGGAACCTGTTTAACAGCTGGTACCGATTTAGATGTTTCCCAGAGTTCACGCCACAAGTTTCCTGCCATCATCACAAAGAGACATCTATATAAAGGCCTGCTAACTTCAAGTACTTCTGGTTTCGTCCAAGAAACCCAATTCCAGCTCAGCAAACTTTATCTAACAATTGTTTCAGTGTTATACAATCTAAAGAAGATAACTAATAGGTAGAGCTTTGCAAGGACTGTATAAGTAACTATCCAGGCTTCAAATAACGTGGTTTTCGAAGGTATACCTTCTTTCTGCATTCGACTACTTAAGTAACCTCTTGTTGAAGACGAATTGCCCCCATCTGAAGAAGAAGACTCGTTTGCCTCGTCAGTTGGCTCACTGTCTGTCCAGTCAGGAGGAGAATGCCATCTCACAAAATCCTCTAATATACAGCCAGGATTGGCAGCCTAACATAAAAAAGGGAACATATTCGAGCCAGTTACAACAATGAACATTCAAAATTGGAAGCTGAATAAAACTACTTTGTTATAGACTAGGGTACTATGCCTACCTTGAAACCTTGCATGTCAGAGAGTAATTGAGAGCAACCAGCACCAACACTGCCCACAAAAGAGACATAGTACACTCAAATCAGTATCCCGAGAAAGCTCACATGCAGCTTATAAGGTAAAAAACAAATTATACAAGCTCTAGTATCTGCACAATCATAAGCAGATGACAACAAAGGACACAAATACTGATCAAGAATAGTCCTTCAATCCACTATGCAATACAAGCCCTCCAAAAGCATCACTTACACCTTGTCCTTTTGTGTTTTACATAAGCATCCATTTCAAGCATGGCAAGGAGGAAGAAAGAAATCATTGTACATACCTTCCAGTTCGAAGAACAAATTCTTCTGTTTCTTTGATAAGATCTTCGGTAAGCAAAGGACCCTCCTATTATCATGGACACCCAGGATATAAATAAAAATAAAATACTGATTCTTAGCCAGTATCTTTAGATCAAGTAACTAACCAAACCTGAGGGATAGGAGAGTATATTGGTTCACCACTTTCCAGCATAAACAGATTAGGAGCCTTCGAACCAGCACCTAGCCGAAGTACAAGTTCTCCACTGCTTGTTTTGGCATATAATAAATGCCCAGGAGCATTTAGACCTTTAGCATATTCAGCAGAAAATTTACTGGCGTCCCTTAATGCAGCTTCCATTGATTCAGCAGCAATCGCATGACGCTTTTTCCTGGAAACACAGCAATTGATAACTTGAAACTGCTGGTATAGAAGGCAGGAATGGAGATCTGGAAACTCATCCAGAGGGATGCCTGGTACATGGAGTTCTTCAGCCCAGAGTCTTCTGAGCTGCATGCGTAATGGGAGACAGTTAGCTAAACTGGCTAAGGTCACAATGAAGTATCTCCATTTTGCTTTTCCTTTTCCTGAATAAGAAACTTCATAATCTAAATAACAATATTAACTTGTAGAAAGTCTAAAAAATGTCCATAATTAACTGGGTTGTTTTGTAAGCATTACAACTAATGATAATCAGGAATGTTGATAAAAGCTTTTGTGATATAGGGACACTGACAAATCACAGATGTTTCCTAATCCAACCCTTTAAACAGGTAATCCGAAGCTTCTAGCTGACTAGATAGTACCCAGGACGTTCTACAGCTGACATGTTATTTAAGTTTCCTTATTACCATCAGAATTGTATTTTATGAAAACCCATCAGGAATTTATAATAAATAGCTCACTTACTTCAGCAACAATTTTGTTCCACAGGATGGCCATTTTCCGCAATGTTCTAAAGCTTCCAATTACTTCAGATAGCTTTACCAGGAAGCTGCCAGGGGGAGCACCATGAATGTCTTTAATCAATGATAATGAATCCTCGCTACAGCTGACATTCCTCCTGAGAAAGTCCGCCTCTGCGAGAATCTTGCAGATATTACAATGGAAGTGAAAGATCATCACAGGATAGACTAAAATAGTACAGACAAACACAAACGTAGGCATAAAATGAAATTAAAATGAGACAGTAACAATTGAGGTAAAAAAGTATCAATTTACCTGCATCAAACAACGACTGCAAGATGGACAAAACCTTCTCGTGGTTCTCAAACTCAGATGCAAGCTTCTCGTCCTTATCACGGAGCACCAATGACTTCATAGCAGCAAGGCTTAAGCTTGCCCTCTCCTTCATTGGCGACCTTCCAGAAGACACCACAAGATCTTTTATTGACTTGTATTTTTTCCCCGCACTACAAAAAGGGAGCAGAAGCAAAACCATAAGTAATTGCAAAGAATTGTCCATTACAGGAAATGTGTCTTCTAGTGAAATGCCCCTGTGATTCATGGAAACAGTACAAACAAGGAAGTACTTGGAGTATACAATAAAAGTGAGAAAATGAAGATACTAGACAATCAAGGAAAACTACAGCAGAATCTTACTCAATAGCGATAGCCAATTGCTTCATGACAGATGCTGGAGGGATGCTGTCTGGAGTTGTGGCATTTAATCTTTCTACTATGTAAGGTACTTGTGATGCCTACAAATGACAACCCACAAGAACCAGAGGATTTGTTTGATCCGATCAAAAAGGGAAACAACAAGCTATTAGTCCATTCACTCATCAGCATACTTCAATTTGCAAGTACTCACGCAACGGAAAATGCACGGTATTCAACTTATCTCCAAACCTAGGACAAGAAACTTAAGCACCTAAGGAAAGGAACGGAGAAAGACAATGAAAGGGGTACGAACAAAGTATCTCACCTTGTTCTCGGCATCATTTTTCTTCTTCAGTATGTACAAATTCTCATCATAAAATGCAACCGCCATCTGTGAATCATCAACTTTTTCTGTCGGGCTTTCACCTCCTTTTTTCCCTATTCTAATATTTTTAAATCGGTCCTGCCAATCGTGCTTGATTCCTATGGGTGCAGGCTTCCACCTCAAGTGCTTCCCTTCATTGTTGCTCTGCACCAAGCGCAAACTACTCTATTAGCATTGAAAATTCCGCACCCTCCTTGACTAAGCTCATTCATCTCAAAGACTACCCAGAAACTAGACAGCTTCTGACTGGAAATTAAGAAGTTCTGTCGTCTGTGGGCAAGAAAAATCTCCATCGTTCTATATAGACAATAACTAAGCTGCTTGATTGCTGAATAAGTAAAAGGGAATTTTTATTCAAACAAAAAAACAAGATAGAAACGTCAGTCTCCCATAAGCACAAGCAACCCTAACTTGACCCAATCCACGCCATCTAATAATTTAATCCAGAAATGGAACGATTCCGCCTCTCCATTTCGTCAACTCAAATTTTCTCAGCAATCAAACAGGAAAACTACAACAACAAAAAAAAATTCAAAAATGCACTTTCAACTTCATTATCCAAACCTACATTTCACCGGAATCCAAGACGAAACAAATGAAAAATCGGAAGTTCATCTCCCATGCTGACCTTAGACTCGCTTTCGTTCCTCGGGGACTGCTTCTCCGGCTGCTCCCTCCGTTGTTCCCTCGGCGATTGCTTGTTGTCAGCATCTACTCCGACGGAAACGCCGACAGAATGAAAATTAACAATCAGAAAATATCAACCCAAACAACAACTTGCAGACGATGGGAATAAAAATGAAGGGAAAAAAGGTGGGAAAAAAAGTCAGGGTGAAGGATAAATTTTGAGAGCGTGACCGTAAATAGATAAACGAAAAAAAGGATGGCAGAGAAACTAGAGGACGGAAAATTAGGAACGCCGAAGAAAGAAAGGGGAAGGGCTAAGAATCTGAGAGAACCTGATCGGTCTGATTTCAAATCGGTTAGAACGCGCTCGGCTCGTGCCGCAGCAGAATGGAAGGCAGTCCGTGCTTTGGAGGCAAACGAAGGAGACTCCATTGGCGAATATCAGCAGCTTCTCCTTCTCCTTCAGCCTGCCGTGGCGGGCGAGATCAGCGGAAATGAGAGTTGGTGAGAGGCGAGAATGGAGGCATTAGTTTAGTGATGGCGGAAGGAGAGAGACGGCGGGGGAAAGAGTGTTGAGAGAGAGTTGCGGAAATTGGAGGATGCTCGTGCTTTTTTTCTGGAAATTTTAAATTCTTCATTTTTTCTCTTTTGTTAGAAAAAAAAAATTATATGGAGGTTCATATGCCTACTTGTCACACACGTCTACACGTTTGGGTTTTAAGCCGAAATGGATGAATTTTTTATGAGAATTTTGAAGTATCTACAAAATATATAAAGCATATTCATTGGTTCAATTTTCAGGATTTTGAATTTTCAGGCTCCAGAGCACTTCCCGGAAGGATATTCTCGACATTCTACCCTCCATTTAATTATGCTGTGCGTTTTATCAAACTTACTGCAGCCCATGTGTACGCCGGGCTTTGCTCTCCACCAATTTGCGTCGGTATTGGGCCTGTCAACAAAGACTATTTGTTCGCACTCTCTAATAATGGGTCATAATCGGCTACTGAGACCGTTCCCGTTTACCGGTTCGATCAATCCCATCCGTTTCCCTTGCTTCCCCGTTTGCGTTTTGTCTCCCCTGTTCCGCCGCCGCATATCAGCATCAAAGAACAGATCCACAACCCCCTTATCCCCTCCGTTTCAGCATCAACGAACAGACATGCCTGATACTCTTCTTCCCTGAAATCGTAGCGGGGTCATTGGTCTAAGACGCCAAACCGCCGCCGCCATCAGTTTCTGCTGCCAATGGAGAAGCAAAAGCAGCTCAACGTCACATCCCATTCTGGTGAAAAGGGAGAAAAATGAAGTAGTCAAGTAGGCGGTTGGTCAACATTAAAATGAAAATGAAGTGGGATAAAAAGGTTTGCCCTTCATCCAAAAACAAAGAAACCGGGTTTGCTAAGCATGGTTAACTGGTGGCAAAGCTCTATAAAACCGCCTATACAAGTTTATGGCGGGTGGAGAAGCTAAGCTAGAATTGAGTTTTGAGAATGCTAACCTATGTTTGAGAACGAAAGGAGGTAGCAAACATAATCAGGCCAAGAGTGAGAAAAGTAATGGAAATTTGGGCGGGAATGACGACAACGGAAAGTAGATGTGATTCTAATTCCAGCAGATGGGCAAATACAAATTATTTAGTTTGATCCGAGTCTATTGTACAGACATCAGTCACTTTTTCATTTGTCATGTGTGCATGAATTGCACGTGTAGTTTTATTTGCCAAATGGAGAGATGCATGCCACCTGACCTTTGCCCTTTACCTTTGCGACTTCAACCCAAAAATCAAAGGTGATATAAATCAAAGGTGATAATCAAATGTGACTTCAACCAATTAACTTTATTTTGCTTCTTTGTTAAAGGATTCATTTCATTTGTGGAAATATGTATCGTGTGGATTACTCCAGTGCAATTTCTCCTCACTTATTTCATTATTTGGTTGATTTCTTTTATCGAGTAACAAATTTGGTTTTTATTATCAAGTAATTATGACAATTCGTGTATTTTTGTAGATGATTTTAAGCTTGGTTTGTACAACAATCTCATATGTGCAAGTAAACGTCAATGGATCCTTGGTGTATTAGTGACTAAGGTCTTAGTTTCTTAGCATTTAGTTTCCGAACTCTATAATAAAGGATAATTTATTTTTTTTGACTTTTGAACAGGGTCTGCCTGGTCTGGATTGCATCACACAGGAGTTGGTTGGTTTGAATTGTACTCTACATGGTCTGATCCATTGTTTGTGTTCTAACCTTTCGGTCTGGACCATAGACAATATATAAGGTCAGATCTGGATTGTTTCTCACACTTAATTTGGACACTCGCTACTTTCTTTTAACGTTCATATGCTCATTGCATATGAGACTTTTCAAAGGACATGGGGTGGTTGGGTTTGAGAGTGAGAGTGAGCGTGAGAGTGAGGGGTGGATAGGAGCTAGGGCGGCGGATTTTGATTATACCGGAAGAGCACTAGCGTGTCTGTGTTACTATGTGGTTGGGAGAGAACTTTTCATTTTTTATTTTTATTATCAAAATCATAATGATCAAATTACTGGTATTTCGGCCGTGATAACAAATTTCATTTTGTATTAAGAAAAATCAGTTGGAAGACCACCGGTATGAAACAGTAGTTAAATTGATAAAAAAATGTCAAAATCTAGAAAATAGTGGTCCTGCTGAATCAATAAATTTCCGATATGTAAACTAAATGACTTCGTTTTTGTATAACTAACTAACAAAAATGAAGGAATTTCTCGGATTCAAATATCAAACACTTGGATGATGTTACTTATTAGATTCAAGTATAAACATTTGGATAAACATTTGGATGTTAATATTAAATATTGCATATATATATGATTTCTCATTTTGTTTGTAATGTGGTATTTTTTTTTTTTATGAATGTAGATTATAGATAGATTTTCAATAAATCAGTTTTACTTCGATCATACCATATCACTTGCTAAATCGATTCAACAATAAAAATTGGTATGACAACCTTGATCAAGATAACTATTGTGTTCTAAAAAAACAATTGTTGGATAATATTTTGATTTTTCTATTATTTATTGATTATTGTTTTCCTCGATGTGGCATTCAGGTCAACAACTCATTAACGGTTAAAAAGATGGATCCTCCACATTGACTCGAACACAATATACAACCCAACTAAAGTTTGATTACGTACGTATAATAGAAAGTAACTCCAATATTCAATGATTTACTTAGGTAGTCCACCTTAATTATAAATAGTGAAAGACCCTTGGTTGTATTTTATTTGAATGTTATAACAATTTTTCTATTCTTTTTATTATATTTTAGCACATTTTGAATATTTTGACGAGTTGCCAAGATGTTTTCCAATAAAGAATTGTACGAAATATAAGAAAATTATAATTTATTAGTCAAATCTACAAAATATTTCAAATTATTAACCAAATTTTTCGAAATAAAAAATATTAGTAAAATATTTTGTAACGCATCAAAATATTAGCCATTTGTCTATTATCGTTAGTAATTTTGTAACTATTTTCTTAGTTAAAATACTACAATTTTAAAATGTTGATCTCCACATGTCTTTTCCAAGTCAGTATCAAGTTGCCAAGTCAATATTACTAACAAAATTGCTAGCAGAAAATTAACGTTTGACTACTATTTTGTATTTTGAAATGTTTGCCTAATAATTTGAAAAGTATTATAAAAAAATAATTTGAAAAGTTTGAAATATCTAGCTAATAAATTGTAGGGGTAATACCTTCTTTTGGCCCAAACTATACTCAAACTTTCTATTATTGGCCCTTGGTTTCTAAAATTGCTCTCTTGGCCCGAACTATGCATCATGCACACTTCCTTGCTTGGTTCGGCGCGGGTTTTGATCGTTAAATTGGACGGTCAACTCCATTGACCGTTAGTCGAGCGCCAGATCACTTGCCACGTTAGCGAACCCAGAATAAAAAATTTGGATTTGGTTCAAAATTCAAATTTTTTTATTTCGGGTTCGCTGACGTGGCAAGTGACCTGGTGCTTGACTAACGGTCAATTGAATTTACCGTCGAATTTGCCAGTCAAAACCTGCATCCGGCAAAGCAAGGAAGTAGTGTGCATAATTCGAGTCAAGGCATTAACCCTAAATTGTATTTACCCTAAAATATATATTGAATGTGTCTTCAATATATATCATATATGTAAGACTATAACTACACAAATACTAAACTATCCCGGCCAACAGGCCGGGCCCGGTGCTAGTAACGTGTTTAAAGAGGATCCATGTAAATATTAGTAACCTCTTAAAAATTATCATATGGTCTCTTTCTCTACCTGGTCGGTTCAAATTCAACTTAGACATTGTTGTTCATCCTTATCGAGGTTGTGATATATATATATGGTTGGTGGTGAAGTCAGCAGATGATCGTATGCACCTTGTTATTGTTCTTCAACATCATGGGATTGTTGACTCATACCTAACTGAACAAGTAGCTGCTCGAGATGGCACGCTCTCGATTTGTAACATCGACATCCACAGTATTCCATACCGTCACACTCGAAGTGGATTACAAACTCATTGTTTGTTAGCTTTTCAGAGGGGTAGAGTCAGATGCAAGTGGAAGACTGATGCTTAAAAATTAACTGCAAATATTAATATCAGCGTACCCCTCTGCCTTTTTCTCTTCTTTAATCATGGTCAACTCATTTAAATTAAAAAATCATTCAAACCAAATAATTTTATTGATTCGTAGATACTAACGAGAAAAACATACCCTTCTACTATTAAAACGTAACGAATAGTATGTTTGTTAATTCGCAATAGTAGAGGGGTATGTTTGTTAATTCGCAAAATGTGAAAGGAAAGGCATTGGGTTAATTGAAACAAATAGAGCCGGGCGAGTGGTTACCGAAAAGTATATAATGGGGAAAAGACAAGCGTCCCATCTCCTTCCTTCTACTGCAAGACTCAACGGTCAATACTGTTTCTGAGTCCAAGTGCGAGTTGTGCGACTCATCTCTGCTAAACTCGAGCAACTAGAGAATTTGAATTCTCCGAAGATCAGCAATGGATGAGGAAATGGACGAAGCGGATACCCAATCTCAGGTCGAATTCCTGTTTATCTCATCCTTTTTTTTGCTTCTGCGTAGTCTATGAACCACTACCTCAGCTAATTTTTCCGGAGGATTCGCCTTCCTAGTTCAGCTGGAGTTGATTTAGAACTTCTTCGGTTACAATCGAAATTCACGAATTCGTCGGTAGAGCATAGTAGAAAGAAGTCGTCGCACTTCAATAAGGAATTCTACTGGTTTTGGTAGCAATTTTCCGTTCGCCGGTTCTGGAATTGAGTTCGGTGGATTCGGCTTAGCTCTTTTCCTCTTTGCAACAGACGTTCTTTCCACTTAGAAATTCATAGTGTTCATGGACTTGCCCGTCGCTTGTTTGCCATTGCACATGCTTAGGGAGTTCCTGTGAACATCAACTAAACCTAGATCTGCTGTGTGGGGGAAAGGATGTGTGGATGAGTAGTTGATATTCTGGTAGAGGGAGGATGCAATGAGATCTGATTCTCTAATGGAATGTACTGAATTTGTCACTGCTACATCATTTGAATTGAATGTTCATTCCTTTCAAGCAGCTGAAGTTTTGGAAATATGGTTCTGTTACAACGTCTCTGCAGCTGACTGCTTGGATTTTGTCATTTGAACATGAATGCAGGTGTATATGGCGTGCATTCTGCATGGGCATCGGTAAGCTGTTTCTTGCATGACTTGACTTCTGTTCCTATATGCATGTCTTAAGATGGAGTAGAGATGATGGAATCTTTTCAGAAATCTGTACGATATGGTGTGTGTTTGTAGTGCTTCTAAAGATGTCCTTGGATGGCATAATTTGATCTGCGGTAGTTGAATGGTCACAGTGATGGTGGAAAAGGGTTATGCTGTTGCATCTTTGTTTCCATTTTGAAGATTCATTAGGATTGATAACCAGAGCAGTCACTTGCAATCTTCCATGCAGGGTCGGAATTGCTTATTACGACTCGAGTATCCGTCAACTCCATGTCCTTGAAGTTTGGGAAGATGGCAGCTATGATTTCCCCCTAATTGATCTTGGTACATATTCTAAGCCTTCTAATGGGATGTGATCCATCTACTTGAATTATCTTTCAACTTTTCATGCTGGTATTTTCTGAAGATGCTTCCTGTAAGTTTATTTATTGGGGGAAAACTTATGATTCAATCTTCTTCAGTTCTTCTGACATATATGTTATTCTTCTTCGAAAAATTTCTAGTCTCAATTATCTTCTGTTTCTGTTTGGTCCAATGGCGACTCAGTGAAGTATCAGGCTAGGCCCCAGATAATCTATGCAAGCACCAAAAGCGAAGAAAGTTTCTTATCAGCCCTGCAGCAAAATGGTATGAGGTTCTTCTATCTGGTTTACTCTGAATTAGTTGTGTGTAAGTCATATTTACTTCCTATAGTGATTCAGATGGCACGACTGAGGCCCCTACACTAAAATTGGTGAAAAGTTCTATATTCAGCTACGAACAGGCATGGCACAGGTATCCCGATTCCCTCTATCTATCTTTATTTCTGGTGGCTGGTATGAATCATATTAAGATCGCTGTCAACTTATGAATAATCCATGCTATTATCTTTAGCCTGTTTATAGCTTCTTATCGTAAAATGTTTTCCTCTGTACAAGAAGAGCGGAAAAAGCAAGATGGTGATCTATTGCTGACATTTCGCTTGGATTGCATAGGTTGATATACCTTAGAGTAACAGGAATGGATGATGGGTTAAACATCAAGGAGAGGATCTGCTACGTAAGTTGCATGCAGCAAACACTTCACTCTCTTTTTCGAGATTCATATAGAATATTTATACCTTAACTATTAAGTTTACACTTATTCCTGCACTTTCAATCTGGTAAGTTATCATCATCAACATGATAACTATTTTATGCCAAGCTCAATTTTGTTTCATTATATGTAATTGGGACTTTATGTGGGCTTTATTGTTTGCATTGTTTCAGTCAGATGCTTGTGTTATTATGCCAATTTGTTAAGATATTAACAGAGGTTTGGGAACATAAACCATCTCTAATTTTTTTTATTCATTCTCTTAGTTCTTGCTAGACTAGATTATCATGTAGAACATGAATATGAAATTCCCTTTCACTTCATTTATGTGAGACTTGAAGCGGTTGGTAGTTTGATAAATCCCAACAGTATTAAATTGTGGGATTCTGATGCTTCCTTGGATAAAGTTTCTTTCTCTATCATTGTCACAGCTCAGTTCCATGATGGATATGAATAGTGAAGTTCAAGTTCGTGCCAGTGGTGGTCTTCTTGCAATATTAGAGAGTGAGATGATTGTGGATACCCTTGAGCATCAAGAATCAGGGCGACCATCAATTACCATCGACTCGTTAGCAGAAGTATCATTGTATCTTTTTGCTGGAACAATTTATTTCTTTATACCTTTACTATCTTTTCTGTCTTGCCTTTCCATATGAAATCAATTATGCTAATGGTTCTGAAAGCTCCCTATCGGTCGAGTGACTTCGTTCCTCTCCCTATCGGTCGAGTGACTTCGTTCCTCTCCCTATCGGTCGAGTGACTTCGTTCCTCTCCCTATCGATCGAGTGACTAATATACTTCCTTAACATCTGTAAGAAACAAATTTCTTAAAGTTGATGCAACAGCTCATGAGGCTTTGCAGATCTTCCTGGTGGACAAACATCCTAGCCATATGGGGATTGGTAGAGCAAAAGAAGGGTAATTACTAATTTCTCATTCCGGTGCCCTGGTCTTTACTTTTGTCTTCATGCATTTGATTCTCTGTGATCAACATGTACTGATTCTTGGCTTACAGGTTCTCTGTATTTGGCATGATGAATAAGGTTTGTCAGAAACATTTATATTTTTTATGTATACATATTTTGGTGAACTTATTTTAAGGTATTTTGTGGATTGGACTGACATAATTTTTCATACTCAGTGTCTAACTCCGGTTGGTCGACGCCTTCTGAGGTGAAACTCTCTTTAAGATGCTGCTAATTAGTTCTTCTCGTGACTCCAACATAATAATTTATTGGTTTACATGCGTCAGAAACTGGTTTCTGCGGCCCATACTAGACTTGGAAATGTTAGATCGTCGTCTCAATGCTGTATCCTTCTGTTATTTCCAAGAAAGAAGGCTACTGAACTAAATTTCATTTGAAAATCTTACTTTGGGCGTGGATGGAATTTGGTGTTCCTTAATTGTGCTTAGATTTCATTTTTCCTATGTTCTGAAGAACTAATGGCTTCTTTACGTGCAACATTGAAGTCAATCAAGGACATTCCTTACATTTTGAAGGTACTACTTAGTATTTATTTTCTGCAAATCAATGTACTGATTTTCCTCTGATTTATATCTCCTAGGTTCTTGATTCCAAGAAAAAGTTTCGAGTTTAGTGCGATTGCAGCTTTGTTATAGTCTCATCAATACATGTAATCCAAATCGTAGTTGTTGGTGACGAGAAAGGATGCCTGTACATAGCATCCTATGTTATTTGATGAATTGCATTATATCTACGTTGACTGCAGTTATTATATATCTTTTGTAACTCTAAGATGGTAACTATTACTTCTTGAAGAAATTCAACTCTCCAAGCTCCGCGTGCAATATTAGTGATTGGTCAGCCTTCTTGAAGGTAGTCCTACTCAATCATATTATCATTTTATTTTTCAATTCTTTATTTGTTTAAACAAATTGTAAGCTGCTGACATTCAAGGTGATCCAGTGTGTTCGTAAATAGATTTATCTTTGAATCTTGAAGTCTTCCTTTGGATCTCTGTTAGAGTTTCTCTTGAATGGTATCCGCGGAGTTCTTCTTAACTATTACAGTAATCTCTCTTTTCCCAGAGCATTGGTTCGCTCCTGCATGTGGAGAAACTATTTCAGACAGGCGTTTCTGGAAACCTACAAGAGCATGCACAGTACTTAAATTTGGATATCCTCGAGCAGGTATGAAATAGTCTGGGAAAGCATTTGTGCTATTTGACTTGCCTTACTCTTGATGTCTAATTTTTCTTTGCATCTTTCATTTGTATATCAGGCTTCATCATGCATCACTACAGAGCTAGCTTATGTCTATGAATTTGTGAGTTTTGGTGCAATCTCATCTTCTCATAATTAATTGTGCTAAGTCTTGGGTTTTTCCTGGTACAATCTTGCCTTTTGATAACTATTTCTACAATAGAATGTGTCGATTGTGGGTTTGCGTGAAGTTTCGTGAAGCCATCTTGGTTCCCTTGACCTGAAAGCTTCTTTGCCTGGGTACAGTTTTAAAGAGTTATCAGATGATCATGGATAATCAGTATCATGGAATCAGATGATCCCTTCATTTCCTAGGAGCTTTATGCTTTCATGTTCTGGTCAAGCCTTAATAGGGAAACATAATGTCTTTATATAGGGTTCTAGGAAATTGCTTGTCTGATGTGGGCCTATGATACGAGTCGTTAGTTTGTTGTCAGCATGCGCATCAACAAGAAGGATGGACCATGGAAGAGTTATGAGCTCTACCAAATGATGATAATATTAGACATGAGGCATATATCTTGCTCTGCGATATATCATTGGTTCATTCCGTGCTTTTGCGCAGTAAATCTCACACCAGTGAGCTGTTGTTTTTCCGTGCTTTTGCGCTCTATGGTTCAGAGTTTTTGTTTGAATCATGCACTCGTATCATAATAGTGATGAAAGTAATTACTGAAACAGTGACTACTGAAGATTTAATGCTCACCTTTCTGAACGTTGCTGTTCTTTTGTTTCCATCACTTCTTATGCCTGGATGCGTCTTTGGAAGGTTATTGGTATAATTGATGTTACTAGAAGCAAAGGAAAAGGTTACGAGACAATGGTGAAGGAAGGCTTATGTGAGGAGGTGCGGGATTCGTTTACCTACTCTGTATAAGATGTCTTGGTCCTCTGTTCTTCGCCTATTTCCTATGTGTTTTTCTGAAGTCTCGTAGCTGCTGAGGCTACCTGTATTCTGATATAATCTCGTAGTTTTTCTTGCTGAATATACTTTGATGCACCCATATATTTCATCAACAATTATACTGCTCACATTTAAGATTTGGGTCACTGATGTTCTGTGCCAAATCTAGCTGGATGAGCTGAGGCAAATCTACGATGAACTTCCTGAATTTCTCCAACAGGTGCCCTTTGAACCATTAGTAATCAGGAAACTTATATTAGAACTTAAAATTGATTAGCTTTTGAGATCCAAACTACTGATATAAACATTCTTTGCAGGTGTCATCAGCAGAGCTTGCACAGCTTCCTCATTTGAGTCGAGGGGAACTTCTTCCTTCTATAGTGTACATGCAGCAAATAGGTAGGTTCTTAAGTTCAGAATATCCAAGTATCCATTTAGTTCTATACATGGTGGATGGATCTTTGAGTCGAAGGGATACAAAATTTTCACTTATGTTGATATCTGTGCACAAACATAGGTGGTTGTACATGTATAATGTTTTGTGCCAGAGTAGCAATAGGACGGAATCATATTTCTTGACAAGCATGACCTTTGTCTTTTTGGAGGTCCTAGTAATAAGGGTTTATGTTATTCCCTGTTCTTTTATACTTCAGTGCTGTAGATTTAACTATTCATTTTCTACTACTTTCCGTTTTCAGGTTATTTGTTATGCATTTTTTATGAAAAACTTGATGATATCTCACTTGCAAAGCTTCATGACTGTGAATTTGTGGTAAGTTTGTACTTGCGTCATCTTTGAACCAATATCCGGAAAATCCACACACCTTGATTTTTATAAATTGTATGCTGGATGTAGTTTTCTGATGCTGATGGACAGACTGAAAGATTTTTTTATCGTACGCCGAAGACTAGAGAATTGGATGAACTTCTGGGAGACATATATCATAAAATTCTAGGTAAAAGTTTTAGAATTGTGTGTTTCTCATCTAATAAGTTCTATCAACCACATTTGATGAATAGCTTCGATATTGATCTCCCGAAGAAACTTCATGCTCAATGTTGACTGTATGATAACTTAGAGCAACCTAGTTCTGTACTTGGTTACAGTTCAAGAACAAGCACCAAGAAGATGTACTTGATACTTTATATCTGTAATCTCAAATCTTGATGATCTTCTAACCCCCGTTTCTTGTTTGCTTGCATTTGTTTTTCCCCATTTAATCAACTATCAAAGACATGGAAAGAGCAATTACTAGAGATGTGGTCTCACATATACTTCAATTTTCCGTACAAATGCTTAAGGCGATTGATTTTGTAGCTGAACTTGATTGGTGAGAACAGTATACTCTCTCCAAACTCAATTTCTAAGAGGTTGGGGTTTTACATGATTGTACACCAAACTAACCACAACTAAGTGTTTCCTATTCAGTCTTCTGTCATTGGCTCTTGTCGCTCGCCAGAACAACTATGTGAGACCTATTTTAACTGAAGAAACCTTGATTGATATACAAAACGGAAGGTGAGAGTTACTTCCCCTATGTTTGGCCCGGCTTTTAGAAGTGCTTTTCGGCTTCAAAAGCTGAAGCATGGCCAAACACCTCTAAAAGCTCAGCTTTTGAAAAGCCGAAAAACACTTTTGTATAACATAAAAGCAGAAGCTCCGATTTGGAGCTTCTGCGAAAAGCTGTTTTGAAAATACAAGATTATCCTTACCATATTTTAATTTTATTTCAGAAAATATAATTTTCCTTCATTTATATCATTTTAAAAATAAAATGAAATATAAAATCATATTATTTAATATAAAAGAAATCTAACAAGATCAATTTTGACTAATTTTTATTGTTTAGAATTTTTATTTTTATTTTATTTTATAAGTTCATTATAGTCATTTTACACAACCGCTAATATTAAAAGCACTTCTAATAGTTTTATAGCCAAACACTAAACTGTTTTTTTTAAGTACTTATCTAAAAGCTGCAGTCAGAAGCTGCTTCTGCAAAAGCTACAACAGGGCCAAACTAAGCTTTCATTTACTAATATTTATTTCTATCATATCCGTATTTGGAAGTTAACACCATCTTACAGACATGTTTTACAGGAAATGACTGTTGACACATTCATTCCTAACGATACGAAGATTGTTGATGAGGGTAAATCAATTTAAATGATAAAAATCCCTGACAAAACATTGTATGTCCGGAAAGAATTCTAGAATTTAGGGACTATTTATTTTCTAATATCCGTGATGCTGATGCTTTAGGAAGGATCAACATCATCACTGGCCCTAACTATTCAGGGAAGAGTATCTACATTAAGCAGGTCAGTGATTATAGCCTATTCGTGCTCATTTGTCTTTCATATAGCCGATCCAGGTTATCTTACCATTATGTGGTCTATCATCTGCTCTTACTTTTTTCGCTTGTTGAATTGCTTCTTGCTTTGTCTTCAGGTGGCTTTGATCGTCTTCCTTTCCCACATTGGCAGTTTTGTTCCTGCAGATGCTGCAACTATTGGGTTGACTGACAGGTGTTCGACCTTTGACAATTCGTTTATGTCTATCAGATTGAAGAATGTGTCTAACTGGGCCCATGAACTATTGTAACAGGATATTCTGTGCGATGGGAAGCAAACTTATGACTGCAGAACAGTCAACATTTATGATAGACCTACATCAAGTAGGAATGATGCTAAGGTACATCTAAATTGTCTAGTTGGCTTTATTTCCTTGAACTTTCTACAATTGCTTGCATGTGACGGTGATTCTTGTTGATCTTTGTGGAATTTTGCATCTTTGTTTGGAAGCTTATCCATATGCTAATGTCTTAGTAACAACGTTGCAGTTATGGAGTTATAACAAACGTAACTAGTTAAGTACAAAGCTTGTGACACTGTTTTTGTTCTCCATTTCAGGCAGTCAACCTTCCGATCCTTGTGTTTGCTGGACGAATTTGGCAAAGGTACCCTTACAGAAGGTTAGTTTGCTCGCACAATTTCATATCCGGGATTAAATCTTGGTAAATTCTCTTTTTGTTCTTTGTAATGAATTGATTCTATTTGCAATCTTAATGACTGCACTGTAGATGGCGTTGGTCTACTTGGTGGCACCATAAGTCACTTCATTGCTTCTGAGGACCCTCCTAAGGTCTGAAATTCTGCTATGCCTGCCCTGACAGCTGTTTCCTTTTAAACACTTGACTCACAGGCACAAGGTTATTTTTGTGCTAATGCCTGCTACATTAACATCAATTTGTATGCTACATTAACACCTAGAACTTTCTTTTAGCGTGCTAAACAATCATGCTTTATTGAAGTACCACATCTGCATTGTGCACCAAGTCAACCCTCAGTTGCATGGCAATGATGAAACCATCATTTGAATGCTAGTTATGTTGATAAACACTCCCAAATTGTTTGCCGAACCCATTTTCTTTGGTAAATATAAATAATTGCCACTATGTAGCAACTTAGATGAGTTGACTTAGATTTATATAATTCTCTTGCAGTCCCTGTGCTCTGCCTCACAATGTTTCCCAAGTTCTCCAAGGATTTATCTGTTAAATTGATTGTGACTTCTCATTTCTAAACTCTATGATCATCTTCAAATTCCACCTTGTGGTGACAATACAATAACCAAGTTTTGATTGAGCCTAAAAGGTTGCACTAAATTTGAGCTGCAGCACAATCAGACTGTAATATTAGAAGCAGAGATAGACAAGATACAAGTTAATTAACTGTTCACCTAAATAATTCTGGGTTTTGGATGCACGTTAACAGGTTCTGGTGTGCACTCACTTGAGCGAGCTATTCAATCAGAGTTGCTTGCCAGAGGTATAAACTCATGCTGAGTAGCTTCCAGAATGTAAAATTGTCCCCTCTAATTGCTTTCATACTGTACAATTGAGATGTGTAACCCTTTTAACATGCAGTCTGAGAGGGTGAAGTTTTACACCATGAGCGTGTTGAGGCCTGACGACAACTCTGTGGGTTCTGAGGACATTGTTTTCCTGTACAGGTAATATAAAATCCTGTAGACTTCCTGCCACATTTAGACAGAGCTGTATAGCACATTGCTCAGAAGACTGTTTTGAAAATTGAGATTTGCATTAGAGAGCCTCTGGCGGCGTGATTGTCTTATCACATATGTCAATTTTGTTAGGTTGTTGGATTCTCATAGAAAGAGTGCGCTAAATTTTCTATAAAATTATGATTATGTAACAAAATCACGCCCTAGTGCCTTCAGCCTGTGTATTTTTTCAATTATTATGTTTCTGGCAGAAGTGTCGAGGATGTTCTGAAGTATAATTGACTTAAAATGTGTTTCCAGGCTAGTTCCAGGACATGCACATCTTAGCTACGGTGAGTGTATTCAATATGTACCATAATCATACATGCTTCGATCTTTTAATGACACGGACTGTGCTTCTTTTTGCAGGACTGCACTGTGCTTTTCTTGCTGGTGAGTTAAAACTTAGCAACTTAACAACTTAGCGAGAAAACTTCCACTTCAGTAGGTTTCCTGGGACAGTCTGCATGAGGCAAGACACCTCAACGGAGCAGGACATGTCCATAGAACGTTGAGAACATGTTTGTAGGTCAATATCACTGAATTTGGGATTTTCAGTTACACCTGACCGCTTCGTCACTGTAGGTGTTCCCGAAGAAATTGTAAGGAGGGCAGCACTCATACTGGAATCTGCCATGGAGAGCACCTCTGTGGAGCGATTGTGCAGCGACAGTATATCTGCTCAAGATCAGTTGTACAAGGTAGCTCCAGATTGATAGTAAATCATTCATTCTGTGAGATTTAGTCTTCGGTTGTCCGAATCTCAGCGGGTTTGATGTTTTACCCAGGATGCCCTGGACAAGATGTTGGCGTTTGATGTTAACAATGGCGATCTCAACCTCTTCTTCAAGGAGATCTCCTTCTAGTGACTGATAGCGGCGGGTCAAAGGTATCCTCTCATCTTATTGGCTTCTATATCCCAGCAAACAGGCTGTTATAAACTGCCTTTTTAACTACACAGTTTTTTTTATTATACCCATTTCTTGTCTCGAAAACCTTCGGCGAAGTGAATGAATCGTGGTTCATATTTCCCATTGCTCATCAACTAGAAAATCTTGTCACCTTCCAGCATAAACCCAATATTTTTAGGACTTAAAACAATGTGTCTGCATGTGGCAACTTACATACAACCTTTGGACTTACAGTTACATGCATGCATTTGCAACAACAGTCTCTCTAAACTCTGATAACCCTAAACTAAAACTACTAGCCTAGCTAGCTTCCTTCTGCTGGTTTTCTTCCTCTGCTCTAAGAAGCATGCCCAGAAACTAATTTCCTGATGTTCATCGGTGCTACGTATTTCGACGGACCGTCGATAATGGCATCCACCACGTGGCGGTACATCGCCTCTGTGGGATGAATCCTGTCAAAGAACATGTACTTGTTTCTGTCCTCGCAATAGTCCGAGAAGGGAGTGCAAAGGAATTCAGCTTCCAATTCTCCAACCCCACAACATGCAGCCTTGGTCTCACTAAATCCTGAAACATTGAAGGAGAAAAATACCGTGATAGGTAAAACCATTCGATTTTTTCGATCTTGTCATTCGACGAAACGAAAGAAAAAACTAGAGATGAAAGTTGATGATGCCAAACCATAGTGAGATGCATTGTTGATGACATCTAGGAAGAAAGTATAGGCGTCGAAGTACGTGTAGCTGACACCCTTGTGCTTGGATTTGAACTGTTGCAGCATTGGCTTGAGCATTCGGTTGTACGCATCACACATGGAATTCAACTCCTCGTCGCACTCTTGATTCTTGACATGGAGCCTTCTTGCAGGAGCACATCCGAGCGCAGGGAGCCCTGTGAGGGCGAATCTACGAGCTCCATACGCGTATAACCTCTGTCCACATTTTTTTTAAACCGGAAGTTTAGACAACTATGAATCGAGCAAGCACACTGGGAGCACACTGGGTCGAGCCTTGGTCAGGGTACCTCGAGCAGCTCTACGAGCTTGGAGGCTGTCTGGTTGGAACGATCTTGGGGGGCGAACTTCTCGCGAAGACTGTCGGAATCGTAGTAGTTGAGCATGTCGTTGCTGCCGATCACCACCAGGAACAAGGCTTTGCTCACTATGTTTTCGGTCCGGTCGTACCCTCGGAG
Organism: Linum trigynum; assembly: GCA_964030455.1. Taxonomy (NCBI): domain Eukaryota; kingdom Viridiplantae; phylum Streptophyta; class Magnoliopsida; order Malpighiales; family Linaceae; genus Linum; species Linum trigynum. The sequence continues at coordinate 55,285,124 of OZ034817.1, read as the reverse complement.
CTTCAACAGAGTGGAGTAGACCTTGGCATAGTAATCAACTTGCTCCTCCAGCGAAATGTGAACCCCCTGCTCAAGTCAAAAACCTAATCACAACATAACATTATGGCCTCAGACTTGCTAAAACAAACAGAAGATTCCAACTTACGAAAATGGATCCAGTGTTCTTCAACACACCGCAACCAGCGGAAGCGAAGTTCAAACCGGTCAAGGGGATGGACCCGAACCCGAACCCGAGCTTAGACACATTCTTGTTAATGTTCTGCCAGATGTGCCTGATCGATAAATACGGCGGCGGGGATGGCAGGCCAAGTTTTTCAGCTGCATTATAAACCTTAATTGTTGACCCAATTAATAATATAAAATTCACGCATAATTGTTATTACCATATACATTGGAGTTATGCCACCCTACAGTATCGGCTTGTCGGACTGTAAATATTGGATGCCGGATATTTCAAATGATAGGCATCTTTAGCAACACGAAACAGTTGAACTATGATTCAACCACGATTTAAGTACAAAACCAACAATTATAAGGTATGACATTTTCTTTGTGTGTTTTAATATAAATCAGAAAAGATAAATTTTATTTTATTTTTACAATTAAAGTAAATTATAAAAATATAATTTTCAAAAAAAAAAATCCAACTAGCTCAATTTCGACTGTTCTTTTATATTTTCATATTTTATGTTGAAAATCATTTTTGAGTCATTTAGGTTATAATAAAAAGTTCTTTAAATAGTTTATAATAGTCAAATATACATGCATAAATAAATAAATGTCAAACGTACGTACCGACCAAATCGGAAGGGATCTTGCCGTTGGAGAAGCGTCCGGTGGGTTCGCTATACGCAAAATCGACACCGTAGTGTGGGTAATTGGATTTGGCTATCGAGAAGAGGAGGTGGTTGTTGTTCCCGACGTCCACCACCGAGTCACCAAACACGAACGCCGCCGGGACCATTTGACCCTCCGAGCAGCTCGTCATCACCGCCACCACCATCGTCGTCATGAACAGCGATGAGAGTCGACGGAGGTCCATATACAATCGAAATGAAGAAGCAGAAAGGGAAGACGCCATGGCTAATGATGCCATAAATAAACTAGTCAATTAGCTAGATTAGTTTGTTGAAGGCTTTATATAGGTTGAGAGTGAAGTGAGTAAAACGTAAGGAAATATAGTGGAGGGCGATTAGCTCGGGGGGTTTCGGTTTTTACTTTTCAAACGGGATTTTCGGTGGATTTGGTTGAATGTGTCATTTATCGTAACAGAGTTAGCGACCATCATGCCTGTACTACAACATAGTAGGTTGTTTAGAAATTTCGTCGACTTCACAAAAAGCAAGGTGGTTCGTTGTTCAAATTACCATATATGCAGTTAATTGTCGATAGATAGACAGATAGATAGGATTGTTATATCTTTGCTTCCTCGTATTAGGGAGGACTGAGGAAATGAGGAAAACGTGACAATATAGCTACTCGTTGGATTAGACTCAACATATATGATTAATGGTTCCGCAAGGAGGAGTAGCTTAATTATAGAAAGTTTTTGGGCTCTAAAAAAACAAACGAATGACCTTACATTCACAAGGACTCAACATATATGATTAATGGTCTCACAGAAAAATGGAAAATAGTCGAAAAAAATGGTCTCACAGAAAATGAAAAATAGTCGAAAAAACCTGGCCCATACAGGTCTCGAACCTGTGACCTTCGCGTTATTAGCACGACGCTCTAACCAGCTGAGCTAATAGGCCAATTTGTCTGTCAATTGAACTCTTTTTCTACTAGTCCATTGCATGCTACAACTTCAGCCTCCACTACTGGCCTAATAACTATATTATTATAACACTCTATACCAACTTTTGGTTAGTTTCTGGCTTCTGTCTGAAAATTAGAATACTAGTGGACCTTGCATGAATTGACAAGCTAATTACGTGGAAACTAATTGCCTCACTTTCATGGGTCCCACGTACTTCTAAGAACTTCTGGGAAAATATATCAAACTGTTTGTAAAATTATGAATCAAATCGAATGGTACAATTTGACTATGGTTGTAGATCGTTAAAGGTAGTTTGGTTTGGTCCCGATTTATGTTATGAGATGTTTGATCTTATGATCTGGTATGGCCCAAACCACAATCTATTGAATCGATCAGATCGTGTGGACCCAACCCACTTACAAATTCATACTAGCAACCCACTTGCCCTAGTCCTCAACGAGACTCAAGTCTCAACCATAATTATGAATCTCATCTCATTCTTCATTCACATATCATACTCTCTTAAAGGATGGAGACGATTTATGGCATCGTGGTGGAAGTTGGGTTGGTCTAACTTTGTGACTTTGCTATTTAGTTCGATTTAGGGTATAAAATTAATTATGGATGCGTTGTGAAATTTAGGTTTAAACCAAAAATTAGATTTTTCTGTATTCTTGGTTGGATTTTGGGTAAGGTGGGCCATAAAATTGTTCATTTTTGCTCAACCTGATCCAACCATACCTCACCAGGCGTGGTTTGATTTGGACTGTCTATTATTTACCCTAATTTGTGATTTGTACTCCATCTTTTGATATGAACCATGCACCATATATATGGCCAAATTTGAACTAGACCGCATTGTTTCCCTGTCGAGCATCAACGATAACATCCATCACTTGCCGATCAATTATCGATATCTTGCCTCCGTGGGATGTATCCTGTCAAACAACACATGATTAGCTTTAATCTTTGCAAGTTGCAATACGTTGTATTATGTGTTATGCCTTCTCTATGTTCTCCATATTGATAGGGGTCGTTTGAAACCTTTGATTTTGGAAATGATGTATTACAAGAATGTGTGTATTAAAGATTATGTGTATGCTAAGAAAGTGTGGTTTTGAAAATTCATTGTTTGGAAACCATAAAAGAACGCGTGGATTATAGTTTAAATGAACTTTGAATACTAAAATCTCACAAAAAATGTAAGATTTACTATACGTCATTTATGGATTATGAATACATGCATGTTGTTATTACATCAAGTCAAAAAACATTGCATTCTATAGAATACATGTATAACGAGAATACAACGTCTGAAATCGGAGGTTCCAAACGAGGCCTTATTTCCCAGAGGATATCAAAGAAAGCATCAATGAGAAGTGGGGTGCTCTGTTTCTGGGCGGCGGAGGAGTTGTAGTAGCCGAAATGTTGTTGCGACTACGATGGAGAACTTGGAGAAGTAGGAGGTTCCCATTTGTTAGTAACAATGAATATATAGGTCTACGAGCAATCAATATCAACAGGCGGGGATAGCTCAGTTGGGAGAGCGTCAGACTGAAGATCTGAAGGTCGCGTGTTCGATCCACGCTCACCGCAATTTGTATTTATTTTTTGATTCAAGTGAAGTTGGCGACCCAAATTTCTCATATGCTACAATTGAATGTTACTTATGAGTGATCATTAGGGTAGTAGTAATTTGTAGGTAGTAATTATGTGTTAGTGATTTTTACGCATTGATTTCATCAAATTTTAATAGTGGTTTGCATAATTATAGTAGTTTTTTTAGTTGGTAGTGCTTTTTACAATCAATTATTACAAATTAGAATATGTTAAATCGCTACTAGTTACATGAAAATCACTGCCGAATATTGTCAAAAGTAAAAACACTGCTTTCAGCTTCCAAAAGCATCCATCACTATTGATTAAGAAACTTCCAAAAGCATCCATCACTATTGATTAAAAATTCTTAAATCACTACTACTAACCATGAAAATCACTACTATAGGCCAAAATCACTACTAATTGAAGCAGTAATGGATTTAGTAAAAAAAAAAAAACTGGTCAAAAGTCGCTAGCTAACAAAAACGGGAGAGAGGAAAGATAATTTATAGTTTAATTCATTTTAATTTTTTTGAAATACTAAATAAGCCATTTTTTTTATCAAATAATGATTCCACTTAAAATAATGGATGGCGATTAGAGTAATTAGTACGACGTGCTAACTCTTGTGAAGTTAACACTCTAACTTCTCCCTGTTCGATCACTGTTCTGCAAGTGATTGTGGACCGATGAGGACGATCCCGTATCCGTGGAGAAAAAATGGATGATCATATTTTTGTTGTAGATACGGAAATTGGGTTGTTGGATCAATCGTAATATCAGCGATCCACATTTGACAACAGTTATCTCCACTCCACACAAACTTTTTCCCAAAGCGGAGTGCTCTTTTCCTTTCCTTCCCTTCCCTTTGCATGAGTTTTCTTTTTATACATGGTGTTGTTTTTGTGTGCGGGCCTTTTCACAGCTGTTTTTTTAAGACTTTCTGTTCGAGATTTCTAGGTGGACTTCATATATGGAGCAAATCTTTCCATTCTAATATGGGCGGATCCGACCCTTTCGATGATCAACCAACTCGTTCACTTTTCGTGTTACATCACAAGCAATTTAGATCACGGGGTAAAAAAATTTATCGGCTTTGTCAACATTTGTATTGGTTCCATCTTATCGCGTATTATATCGATATAGACTGCGATGGTGAGTATTATCTCATAAAAATACATTGATTCGCCCGATAAACATGATTCAACACATTCGCCTCCACTAAAATCGTGATGAAGTAGAACCTCGCGATGATAGAACAATATTTGGGTAGATGATTTCAGAGAAGTTCATTTTGATGGGTATGAAGAAATGAGAAACTTAAAATTACAACATACCAAGAACTAATTGTTCCAAATGTGGAGGGGCTTATAAGATGTCAATCCTTGTGATCCCTAATTATCGTCCACCCGTTGCAATCACATAACGACCGTGAAAAATAAACAACTTCTTCAGTCCTATCAAGTCCACGATTACTTGTCGATCGATGCAATGTGAAAATACTGGAGTCATCAATTTATTTCGAAAAATAATTTTGAGACATAACTGGACGTCCATTCTTTGTTAAATCATCTTTGTACTATTGAATCCACGATCGTTGCAATCAGGAGGATATTATTTCTACAAACAAATCCCACCCCACGTATTCCACAACTCCACCATCACATTATAGTTAAGCACCATCTGGATTTAAGTAAAAGCCATCCTGATTAGAGTAACATTTTTTTTTTTTTTCCATTTTCAAATTTCAAAATTTGGAATTTTCTGAATAATAAAAACAAACAGGCGAAGGGAAACTGAGCCCCACGCGCCGAATAAATTATGGGCATGGGGAAAGAGGAAAAAATGGACAAACGGGGCAGGGCAGCAGACAAAACCACAATTGCCACGTACCCTCCGGGCAAACCGGGCAGCACCTTGGCTAACGCCGTCTCCCCCCCCAGCTCACGCCGTTGTACCAGAAAGTAGGAAATAAAATAGAAAATAACTAGAAAAAAGAAAAGTAAAAGCGAGTACAGTAACCAGAGTAAAAAAAATATCAATCATTTAAATACCCCATTCGGTCACCGAACCTGGAGGCTCGGAGCCAGCTTCGGCGTCTCTCCCTGTCCCTCTGAAGAAAAAAAGGCCAACCCATGAGAAAGGCTGAGTGGAGAATTAATGGAACCCCAAAACAAGTGATAGAGAGAGAGAGAGAGAAAGAAGAACTGAGTGCGAGCTGCAGAAGAAGAAAAAAGGAGAAAAAATAAAAAGATAAAATAAAGAGAGATAATCTATCACGACGGTCTAGAGAGAGAGAGAGAGAAAGGGGAAGGAAGCTCGAAGGTGTGGGTGGGAGATGGGACAGATCGAGAAGCGGAAGAAGAAAGGGCGGCCATCCAAGGCGGATCTAGCCCGCCGCTCTGCTGCTGCTGCTGCTCATCCTTCCTCCGGCGCCACCGATTCCGAGCGGCGGCGGAGCCTCCGCCGCCGGAATGTGAGGTACAACAACTTCATCGACTTCGACGATTACCTGGACGAGTACGAGGAGCAGCAGGCGGAGGATGAGGAAGAAGAGGAAGTCCCCGAGCCCGAGGAGGAGGAGGACGACGAAGAAGAAGAAGAAGATGAGCGGAGGAAAGAGAAGAAGCTCGAGCTGGTGCTCAAGCTCCACAACAACGACCAAAGTCAAATCCAGAACGGCAGCAGCCGCCGCCGCGGCAGGCCGGCGCGTGCATCTCACGCGCGCGCCGGGACCGCGTCTTCCTCGGATGAGGATGGCGGCGACGGCGAGGGGGAGAGGAAGCCGTTGAAGAAGAAGAGGCGAATCAACGGCCGCGGCGGTGGAGAGAGTGAAGCTGAGGAGGTAGACAGGAGTGATGGGAATGATCAGGGAAACGACGACGAGGAAGAAGACGATAACGACGGCCAAGAGGTATGCCGCGGAGTAATCCTATCCGTTTGAATTCGCCTTCGTTTCCCCCCGATTGTACGCATCTGATTTCAGGCGGCCGTAATCGAGGAGCAGCAATGAATGCGAGGAAATAGGGTTTTGGGGGGACAATCGGAAATGGGGATTTTGGGGGAGAACCGAGAATAGAAAGAAAAGGGGAATGTCCACCTCAGCTCAGCGCAAATCGCTGGTGCAGAAATCTCTAATTGGTCCAGACGTAATATATTACATTACTGCTCCCTTTCTTTCTTCCTTCCTTCCTTCCTTCGCCTTCCCATCCGTCCGCCGCGGCGCGCCACCCTCTGCTTCTCTCTCTCTGTTTCTGTGTCGGAGGGAGGGGATAATAACGGTTAGGTGGTCAACTGTCAAAAAACAAATAACTATAATTACTTCTCTGGCCAGCAGAATCTGATCATGCGCTCTCCCCCACAACTCTCTCTTTCCCTCACTACCCACCACCTGCATTGTCTTTCTAAATATCTTAATCCTCTCTGTCATATACGTTTGTCTGCTTTACTCAGCTGTCTCTATCTTTGTTCCCTGCCTCGCCACATTTCCTTGCTGCAGTCATTGTGCTCATTGTGGGTTCCTCCTCACTTTTGGTTCTTATGGCAGGAAAGGGAAACGGATGATAAAGGTTTGCCGGACTCGGTGCCAGGTTTGTTTTTCCCCCTTCAGTGTCCTGGTCGAGCTGGCTGGAGTTCTGATGGGTTGAGCTGCAACGGAGATTTTCTTACCTCTGTTGGTTTTTTGGGGGTTTGTTTCAGGAACGCCCTCTGATCGCCTGGATTCTTATCCCTTGCCTGATAAGAAAGTGCTGGATTTGGTTCTGCACAAGCTTCAAAAGTAGGTTACAACAATTTCGATTCTCTGTTTCCCTATCGGGTTGTCGTTCTCACGATTCTGTAATGGTAAATGGGGTTGATGAGCTGATGATGGCTAATCATGGTTTTGTGCTCTACATTGTGGTAGGAAGGACACATATGGCGTGTACTCTGAACCTGTGGATCTCGAGGAGGTTTGTGATGTTTGACATTCTTGGTTTCCTGGTGATTGGTATATTGATGGTAGAGAATTGGCCGAGCCTAATGTGTTAGTGTGGTTGTTACAGCTTCCGGATTATCTCGATGTGGTTGATCACCCAATGGACTTTGCCACAGTACGGAAGAAGCTGGGAAATGGCTCGTACTCCACGTTGGAACAATTTGAGGTGTGTTCCTTACGTTCACTTCTCTGCTCTACATGTGCCAGCTGGTATCGCATGAAACTCTAATTATAGTGTGAATTGTCAAAGGTTTCGTTTTGCCTTTCACTTCTGTCTGAGGTTTGAATACTCTTATCACCGTCAATTTGAAACTAAGGTTTCTTTTTGTTCCTTTCTTGATCTTTTCGGAACTGGACAATTGTTGATTTCAGAAGGTTAGAGAGATGCCACCTTAGGACTTGACCGTTGTTAGATCTATTGATCTGTATATAGACAGAGAATAATGATGTCGTGTTTGATTCTTGCTCTGTCCACAGACTATGATCGTGGCTGTTGTAGCCTGTAGGCATCATTCTGCTGTATATCATGTTAACTTATTTGGAACATTCTGCTTTGCATCTAAGCTGCAATGGGCGTTATTGCAAGTCATTGTTGATTGTGATACATGTTGGAGCAGCTTTGTTTGGTGCAAAATATTGTTGAAGATAAAATGCAGACATCTTGTTTCTCGTGTCTCTTACCTCAGAATGGGAGCATTGACTCCAGATATGCTCTTTCCTGTGTGGTTGTTGCCTGTTGGTAGAGGTCAGAGAGTCCTAGGATGAAAACATGATGGGCAGGTTGACTTATCTAGAGGCTTGAACTCCTTTAGCCAGTTTGTTGTGTGAATAAATTTATGTTTGTGGTCATTGTATGGCTTAACTTAAAAATGTGCTTCTAGTGTTATCGGTTGATGCCTATTACTATTCTGTGCCTACTCTAAGAGATTTGAGTGATTGAGTTAAAAAAATTCATGTAAATCGTTTATATATAAGGAGGCTCTGCATTCTGCGAATTTGATTTATTGAGTGAAATTCATCATATAGTTAAGCCATAAGTTGTATTGATTAAGAGAGATGATGAAAAGAAAGTTTTATGCATATTGATCATTCAGGTTTTCCTTTGACTGCAGAGTGACGTACTTCTAATTTGCTCTAATGCAATGAAATATAATTCATCAGACACCGTATACCACAAACAGGTACAAAATAATTTTTCTGTCGCATTTTTTACATCTCGTGTCTAAATCTGTGCTAATTCTGTTTCCTGTTGTTTCCAAAAGGCACGGGCCATCCAAGAATTGGCACACAAAAAGTTTGAGAAGTTAAGGGTTGGCATTGAACGCTCTGAGAAGGAGCGGAAGTCTGAACAGAAAACGAAGTCCAACTTCTCGGGCAAGAAGCAAATGAAGAAGCCTCTCAGTAGGGCGATACAGGAACCTGTTGGGTCTGATTTCTCTTCAGGTGCCACTCTTGCTAATGCTGGTGAGGTGCAGAATGGTCCTAATGGTGTTTTGGCTGGTGCTTGTGAGAGGCCTTGTAATGTGGATGCTCTTGTAGAAGGCAGCTTGTCTCTGGTGGATAATAATCTGGAAAAACTTGAAGAACTATCATCAGGTATGTAACTTGAATTGCTCTCTGCGGTTTACATATATTTAGGATATAGGTGGTTGTGCAGTCGACTATTTTGTTCTGTAATGTTGGCATTGGTTTCCTAATTGCTTTGACTCCACGCTTCTGCAGGGAAGGGTCCTTGGCCCAAGATTGGAAAGAGACTGTCTGTCTTTGATGACAACCGTCGTGCAACATATAACATATGCAGTCAACCTGTTGAGAGACCAGACACGATATTCACAACATTCGAGGATGAACTCAGGCAGCTGGTTGCTGTATGTAACTAGGAAGCTGCACCATTTTTACTTAAGTGGGTGGGAGCTAATACTAATGCTTCCTTTCATTTTCTTTGATCAGGTTGGGCTTCACGCAGAATATTCCTATGCAAGGAGCATGGCTCGCTTTGCTGCAACCCTCGGACCATTAGCTTGGAAAGTGGCAGCTCACAGGATTGAGCAGGCTTTACCACCTGGGTGCAAGTTTGGTAGAGGATGGGTGGGAGAATATGAGCCAGTCACAACCCCAGTGCTAATGATTGAAACACGTTCTCCTAGAGACAATGAAGTGTTGTTGCCCAAGGTTAAAGCTGTTGTGGATGGACTAAACGGTCCTGATGCAACTGCAGTTCCAGCCGCTCAACCTCCACCAGCTAGAGGGACTACATCACAAGTAAAGCACACAGTGTTCCGTCCAACCTGCAGTGTGGCTGAAGTTAAAAACTCATTGTTTTCCTCTGCCGCAACCAAGCCATTTGCTGCAGTCAATGTCACTCATCCGCGACAAACTATTTCTCCCTGGAACTATGCCGAGACACAGAATAGGGCTCCCAAGCAGGTTGAACTGAACTTGCCTCCTTCAAACTACCAAAATGATGGTGAAGTTGGTGAAAAGCAACTTCCGAAGAGTTCTGGAATGGCGCCTTCAAAGGTGTGGGAAGCACCGTCAAGAACAGAAAGTCCAAAGCCAAGGGAAGTGCCACCAAGAACAGATAGTCCAAAGCCGAGGGAGGTGCCACGAAGAACAGAGAGTCCAAAGCCGAGGGAAGTGCCACCAAGAACAGAGAGTCCAAAGCCGACGGAAGTGCCACGAAGAACAGAAAGTCCAAAGCCAAAGGAAGTGCCGCCAAGAACAGATAGTCCAAAGCCAAGGGAAGTGTCGAGGACAGAGGTTGGTATGCCACAGTCCCTACCTTGTAAGCAGCTGGACAGTTACGAGCATGTTCCCCCAGGGTTTCCAAATGGGAGAAACACTAGCGGTAGTTTAGTAAACAATGGTAGATCAGTGACTGCATCATCTGATGGTTTTGGCCAAATGGGTTACATTGGAAGGAATCAGATGGGCCATGGAGGACTACACTATCCTCCGAGGGCACCAGGAGTGGTTCTCACAGACCCAGTGGAGGCAATGAGAATATCAGCAGCTGAAAGGGCTCAAAAGCATCAACAACCTAGTTCAGGTGGTCAGTCCTCAGCTGGTGAGGCTCCACCGGCTTCAAGGAGCGACAACAGCAATGCGGCTGCAACTGCTGCCAGAGCATGGATGTCGATAGGCACTGCCGGGGGAGGCTTCAAGCCCCCAGCTGCAGACCATTCTTCTAGCAACACAAACGGTCAGATTTCTGCAGAATCACTGTACAACCCAACATGGCAACTCCCCCCACGAATGTTCCAAGGGAAGCTTCCTTTCCCAGCAGCAGGGGTGCAGCAGCAGTTCCAGCAGGCTGAGAAGAAATTCCCGTTTCAAGCTTTCATGAGACCGCCTCCTTTCCCCGGAGGAGGTGAAGGACAGGTGCAAGGCGGGAGACCAATGATGTTTTCTCCCCAGTTTGTAGCTGCTGATCTATCTCGATTGCAAATGATGTCCTCCCCATGGCGAGGACAAACTGGGCTACCGTCTGAGTCCCAGCCTACTACTAGCCAAAAGCAGGAGACACACACGCTGTCACCGGACTTGAACATCGGTTTCCAGTCGCCAGGATCACCGGCGAAACAGTCTTCAGGTGTCATGGTTGATTCACAGCAGCCCGACCTGGCATTACAGCTCTGAAACAAAACAAGAAAAGGATAGCGTTCAAACCGAACCAGTGACACAATCCACCCTGGTGGGAGATTGGGCTGCATCTGCAAGCTGTTCCCCCCTCACACCTTTGTTCAAGAAGATCCATTCCACGGTGTTCATTAGCTAAAGTTTGGCTGCCAGGAGATTAATATGAAATCTTCCAATTCATGATGGTGATGATGATGCAGAAGGTCACATGTACAAAAAGGTAAAAGGGTTTTGCAGTTGGGACAGGAGAAGTGAAGTGAAGTGATGTTGAGAAAGCACTTGATTGTGTTTTAAAGAACTACCTGTTTCTTTCCCCCCTCCCCAGCTTTTCTCAGGAGAAAAGTACATAATGTTAGAAGTTTGATCTAAAAGAGAGTTTGGAAGCCTAGTCGATTGAGAGGGTGGACCGAATTTGAATTCTGAGTTAGGAATTGGGTTTCCATGTATTGATTATTTAGGGAAGAATAGTTAGAGGGAGCAGTAGCAGCAGCTTAGGAATTTGGCTTGTACATTTGGCACAGGTTGATGGATTTGTCTAGATGCTTAGTTTACTGATTTGGCTTCAAATTTCTTCCTTTCGTTGTGAATACGATTTGAATGCATTCATAAAATGCAGCTTCCTCCCCATATCCTGAAAAGAGGAAGCTGCAACTAACCATTTCCCCGACATACCTATGGTTCGTTCGGTTTACACACCTTGAGAAGCGAATCAGACTGTTCATTATGTACAATGCTTTGCGCGCTATTCTGAACTAGATATGTTTTACATAATTATACGTACTTGTTCTGTTGTTGAGTCCATATAGTTGCCGTAATGATTGTAACCCCTCATGCTTACCTGATTAATCCCCACTATTGGCCAAACCACTTGGGCGCTAGGTCCAATGTGAGTAGGATCACTTAGCCATGCTTCATAATTGGAAAAATGAGCACCGTGAAAATACATGTCACTCAGCCAAAGAAAGATGATGGAGAGTTGGCCTTTTACCACAACGATGCTGTCCATAGATCAAATTATTTTGTGTATTTCGTGTATTGGAATTCACTTGACTGTCTACGGCTCCATTGCGTGTGCTTGGGGTAGAAGTTTTGTATAAATGTATCGCCATGCTATTAAGGGGTCGTTTGCTTCATGGATTTCAAAATGAGGGTTTTATAATTTAAAAACCCAAGGATTTATCAAGGATTTGAGGCATCATGGATTTGTAACAATCCTTTGTTTGTTGGGATGTTTTTATCATGGATTTAAAGGTGTGAGATTTACTACTTGAAGTCAAAAATTACATTACTGCCCTTTTCTATATGTTTGACATGTTTATGATATGTACACAAAACAAGGACAAAACTTCAAAATTACCTTACTATCATTTTCTATATGTTTGACATGTTTATGATATGTACACAAAACAAGGGCAATACATACTAAAAAGCATAATGTTGCCATATGGACAATAATAATAAACGAGAAAATTCCGTTTTAACTTTTAACGTAACATAATCAATTACCAATTCTTTGTCCTCCTTTTCAAAAGTAACATATAACAACATATATTAGAATCGGGAGAACAAAGAATTACACGTTCCATGAAAAGGTCAAAGAAAACTAGAACACAAGAAATGATATAAAAAATCTAACTCATGTTTGCACATTAATTGAACGTTTATATTATTCATTTATTGTTAATTATAATGTATAATAGTTAAATTTGATGGCAACCTTGTAATATTAAAAGTGCATGAGGGTATATGGGTAAAATCTCATCAAGGATTTATGCCATATTCCAAATCCCACATCAACATGTGGGATTTATAAGTCCGTGGGGTCCACGGATTTGGACCCTTAAAATCCGTGGGCCTCACGGATTTGGTCTCCAAAAAAGGTGCAAGCAAACAACGGATTGTACCTAAATCCTTAATAGTTGGTTTTTTGGTACCAAATCCTTGAAGCAAACGACCCCTAAGTATTTTGATTCAAAGTCTTTCCTGCATCAGACACTAATACCTTTTTAACGTAAATTTAGATAGGATAATCCTTTTCATTTCCCCCTTCATGTAATGAATCTTTTAACGTGCAATGGTCTTTTTTATAATCGTGTTTTTATTGTCTTCTGCCTATTTTGTTGGAACAATAGCCTCTCTCTTTTTCTAAAGGAAAAAAGTTGAAGGCTGTCGTTCACACGACACGCGATAAAGATTCATTATTACAAAGAGCAAATCAGCACTGTATATTATATATACAAACGGCAGCTGTTTCCTTTACCAACGAATAAGAACAATACAGAAACTACAAACATATAACAATACAATCAAATTTTAAATTCATTTCTTTCCGATGAATAAAAGCTGAAGCCTCTAACTTTCCGACGAATGTGATCCTCAGAGTCACACCTCAATTCCGTATTACATCTATATATATATAGGAATTGAAGCTTACAAGGTGGGAGCCTTCCCCAGGCGAATCCGGCGAGGAAACATTGAGAAGCAAACGACGGCCGGCTCCTTCGGCGGCTTCCCCTTGCCGGCGGAGGATTTCCGGCTCTGGCTCTGGCTCTGGCTGCTCCCCTGACTCTCTTTTCTCAGATAACAAACGTCCCCCTCGCACACGTAGTTTGAGGGTGGCGGCGCCGCCGGTGGGTGATGATTATTCTCGGCAGCCGGACGATGATGCCCGCCGCGAAAGATGCTTGACAACGACGGCACGGCCATCTCTACCAAAAAGAAAAAAACCCCACGATCAAGAACAGAGCAAAAACAGGGGAGGGATTCTCTGTTTTTCTCAAGAAACAAAACGAGACAAAACAGGGAAAGCTTATTCTGTATATATATAGGGGGAAAAGAATAAACAAACGGAAGGGGGAAAAGGGAAAACAGAGAAACAGTTTTTTTTTTTTGTTTATTGGAATTGTTATAGAGGAAGGGCGGTCAAGAAGGGACGGCCGGGCAATGAACAGAGCAATTGGACAATGGTTTATTTTGTTTTGACTTGTTGAAATTGGCAATTGCTGTTTCAGGCTACCACCATGCGTTTTCCTTGTGGAGGGCAAACAGAAACAAAAACGTGTGGATCTGTACACGACACCAGAAACGTTGCTGTCCTCCAGTTCTTGCTGCGAAACCATTTAATGAACCATTTCCATAAGGAAAACTACATCGACAGATTAGCCAGGGCAGGCAGCAGGGATGACAATGGGTTGGGTTAGACTTGTTAATCGCAGCATAGTCCATGTAGAGTAGGCTCTGTTAGAGTAGTCAAAGAGTAAAGGAAATACCACATTGGTGGGAGAAGAAAAGTGCAAGTTGTTTTTAAGTTTGCTTTCCACTTTAGTTATTGAATAAAGTGGTTAGTGACAAATTAAATTGTACTACGCGTTTGAATTTGAATTTTTGGCTAATTAATTACCGGAATTATTTTAATTAATTAATCCGGATAATTATTTGATTTTGACTTTTGTGAAACGACGTAACCCTTCGGAAGGGAACTGCAGTTTTCACTATAAAAAGTCTTCTGCAGCCGAACTTTTCGTCCAACGTTCACCTTCTTCTCCTCGTTTTTTCCTTCTCCAAAAACACAAACATAGAAGTCACGAAAGGTGTTGCTTTCTGACTTTGATTGGAGGGACTCTTGGGGGTGGTTTGCCTAAATCCTACCAGCAACTAAGTAGTGGGGGCAAATAAACACTCTAAGGAGAGTGATCAAAATCACGCCTTCAATCCGTTTTCTCCATACTGTTTCCCTGACAGGCTCATGAGGTGTTGCTTGTTTACGATTCGAGTTGTTCACATGATATCAGAGCCTATGGATTTAGGAAGCATGTCTCTATTCGATTGGACGCAAGCAGCTATGTTGTGTGGGAATTTCAGTTCCGGATTTTTTCGTTAAGGGACGAGGGCTGCTCGAGATACTGGATGGGAGCATTGCTCATCCTGCTGTATTTGCTTAGTTGAGAAACAAAAATTTACTTACTTACGATCTCATTAACTTGACATCAAGATGCCACCGATATGTTCATGAGTCCTACCAAAAAAAAAGTTCATGAAAATGAAGTGTGAAAACATAAATGGTTTGAAAAGACTTGAAATAATTAAAATATAATTGTGAATTATCTGACAGATAAGATAAGACGCTAAACTCGCCCGACCAACATGCCGACGATAAAGCTAGTTTAATTGAAACAACATGTGATGACTAACACTTACTATCATATCTCAGTTTTGATTTTTTCTGTACTCTCTTGTGCTCGCTGACAATTCATCGTCTCTTTTATACTAATTTTCGTAACATTGTGTTAATAGCATCAATCTGTTGGCTAGCTTCACTGTCTACCATTCCCTTCCTCTCCCTTCTCACTAAATTTCAAATACAGATATGAAAGGGGGATGTCGTCGATTTCCTATTTGGGATCGGCGGTAGCCCTCAAGCCCTCTTTTTGTTGCTGGATCCTTAGCTCTCCTCTGATCCGATATTTCCTTCCCTCTCCTTTGTTACTCTCCAATTTTTTTCGAACTTTTTTTGTTCGGGTTCCTGCATATAGATTTGCTTCATCTTCTTCTCCTTTCATGTATGTGTTTTCTCCATCCTTGTGATGATGTTGTTCCAGTCTTCCCGAGGAGATGCTTTTGCTCCCCGACCAGATCCTAAATATGTGTCGATGGCTCTCTAGTAGGTGTTTGAGGGGCCCAATTTTTGTCGGTTCGCTTGCTCCTCTCTGGTTCACCATCTACCTCCACATGCTTCATCTTAAATGAAGATGAGTCGGAGATGCTTGAACATTGTTTTCTTGATTGAAGATTAAAGAGCTTGTGAGCAAGGATGTCACACTTGAGGTCTGAGGATGACATCCAGCCGATTGCTCAAATTGCAGTGATTTGGTCGTCTCCCATCTGTCCATAGCCCGGGCTGGGAGAGACACATTAATTTACTTGTTGTGAAGGTGAAGCTATGAGCTTCCTCTAGGAATGGTTCTCCTTATCGATGGTTTTGCTTTTCTTCCCTTTGTCATCGGTGATAAATCAGCCTAGTGAAGCTGCTGGTGCCTGGAGAATTTGTCTGATGTCCTCATCGTTCCCCGGCGGAGGCACGTCCAAGACATAAGGTTGAGGATTTTATCCTTTCTTTCAGTGTTGGAAAACTCTATACACCTGTTTCGTATTAATGAAACGGCCAACCAACCAAGGATTAAAATATCGTACCGTACCGAGGGTTCGATCTCAAAAATCTCCTACCGGAAGCAAAACTGGCAGGAGATATTTAGCGGTATAATACGATTGAACCATGATTAAATCACGATTTTAACATAAAATAACCTACCGCTAACGTTTTCGGTACGATATTTCAATCCTCGCAACTAACATTAAAAAAAAAGTCTCTTTTATACTAGTATTTCATAAACCCTATTCACAACTACTTACTAAAAGCACTGCACGAAAGTAAAAGTTACATAACAATCCTCCAACAGAGTAACTATACCATAATTTTATTGGTTTTTAGTGAAGAAAGACCTTATTAAATATGCAAATAGAACCTTAAGCTACCCGCATTTTAGATTTGAACTCAGAACTTCCATAATTTCTTTGTTACAATGAAAAACATCTCTAATAAATATATATATGGCGAGTTCTGCGGTAGCCAGGGTGAAATCCAGGGTATCACATACCTTGAGTATGAAAACACTATCTAGAGTTTGAATTGATTGATCTTTTGGACATTATACTATGCTCTAACCCTTAAAGATCAAAATCAATGTCTTAGGTCTCTAAATCTTATACCCCAAGATCAATTTAATTAGAAACAATAATCGACGGCTATGATTCGTCAAAATATAGGCAAAAATGAATGTTCCATCTTAGAGTTTATAGTTTATGATTTAGATAATAATTAGGACCTAGAGTTCACTCATTAAGGGTTAGGGTATAGTACAAGCCCAAAAATTCTGCTAATTCAAGGTCTAGATAGTGTTTTCATACTCAAGGTATGTGATACACTAAATTTCACTCGGGGTACCGTAGAAGGCACCATATATATATATATATATATTCAAATTTCAACATATGTATACTCCCCCAATTTTTTTATTCAGAATATGCCAATAATACCAGTAAATCTATTTATCCTACAACTTTTTTCCTAAATATCTATTTTTGTTCCTTGCATGCCTTCAAAATTTTAGTAAATGTATACTCCATGAATTTCCATTCTTTTTCCCTTCAAAATTTTCATCAAAGAACCTTTTATATTTAGACAACTCAAATAATTTTCCTAATTCACACTTATGTCATCCATGAAAAATCACAAAGTCTAATTAAGTTTTGGAGGATTTTGTTTCCACCTAGACTCCCTCACCTCATGGAAAACCACAATAAATAAATAAAATTTCGTCTCTCAAAACAGGGTCCTTATTATGACACCATTAAACAAAAACAAAAAGACCACACTTTAATTTGGGCATCGTCGTGATCCTCCGGCAACAATTTTGCTCTTAGGCTCTCCCAAACTTTGTTTTTTTTTTTCTTCACGCAGAGCAGTTGCCCGGAGAAGCTCAATCAGGGGACAAAAATTAGCCTTACAAAAATAATCGATGGTGTATAAAGTGGCAACACCATACTAAATCATATTTTGTGTTAACTGTTAGAAACCGTTGAGAAGTTGTCGCCGCACCCATCTCCATGTTTCTCTCTTCGGTCTCGTCCTTTCTTCTACAACTTCTCTTTATACCTTTCTGATCCCTCTACTCATAATTTCTCGTGGGTCCTCAATTAATCTCATCCTCCACCGGCGTCCACCGTCCCATCTCTTCCTCTTCCCGGTCGGCGATCAAATTTCCTAGTTTCTCAACCATCACCCCGGGAAGGAAGAAAAGTGTCCCCCACCTCCACCTTCATCTCAACCTAGAAAAAAGTAAGGGGAAAAAATAAGGACCAACAAAGGAGGGATTTTTTTTTGGGATTCGATGGAGTTAATGGACATATTGAATCTTTTTTACATTGTTACCTTCAATGGCGTGAATGAGAAATTTGTGGTTGAATCTCTTAAGAAGATGTAACTCCACTTCTTGAGGAACAATTGAAGGAAGGAAGAAAAGAGGAAGAAGCCTTGGAGGGTTTCTTAAATTCCTTTTTCTTGTTGGGTTGCATTAGGAACCCACCAAGAAGAGAGGAAGATATATCATTGTTGGGTTGTGGAGTATTATCTTTCTACTTTCAAGATGATATCAACAACCAATGGTGATGGTGGATCCTCTGGATCTTCAACAAACGGCGGTGGCGACGGAGGAGGAGGTAGCAATGGAGGTGATGGTAATGCATATTTAAATGTCTTAGGGTTTGGTGATGACATTGTTGCTCATTACCATCACAATATTAACGGAGGAGGGAATCCACATCCGGCTGGAAATTCTATAACTGATGGGAGGGGGATTAATAATAATGTTGTAAACGTTAGTGGGGGTGGGAGAGAAAGACCCTTAAAGAAAGGACCTTGGACAACGGAGGAAGATGCAATTCTATTTGAATACGTGAGGAAACACGGTGAAGGGAACTGGAATGCAGTACAAAGGAATTCAGGACTTAACCGTTGTGGGAAGAGTTGTCGCCTTCGTTGGGCTAATCACCTTCGACCAAATCTCAAGAAGGGTTCATTCACACCTGAAGAGGAAATACTCATTATTGAGCTACATGCTAAGATGGGCAACAAATGGGCTCGCATGGCTAGCTTGGTATGACTTTTCATTTCCCCTGCCCTTACTCTTGTTTCTTCATAATGCTATGCTTTTCCTATGTTCTTATTGCTCTATTTTTGTTTCCTTCTCATGCATGGGGATATGTAGCTTCCAGGAAGAACAGACAATGAGATTAAGAACTACTGGAACACAAGAATAAAGAGGCACCAACGACAAGGACTCCCTCTTTACCCTCCAAATATCCAACCTCCACGACAACAACACTTCCAATCGGATCCACATCACCACCACCAATATAATCAACTTAAATCTTTTGCGACACCGACAAGTCCGATCACCACTTTCTCCTTCCAACCTTATCAACTTTTATCGCCAACTGCAGGAGCCCCACAAGCTCTTCATCCTTACCACCACCAACCCTTTGCTCCACAACCATCTGACTCTCACAATGTCTTCCAAACCTTACCACTTTTTGACTACTCTCAACAACAACACAATCATCATCCCAACTCTACTCCCACAACCCCAACTCAATCTCCATTCATTTTTCAAACCCAGAACCATGATCATCCTTCAGCTTCGACCACCCCAACCCATCTCTCCCCACTTCCTTCCCCCTCAGTAGCCAACAATGCATCCCCTATTTCTTCTTCTCACCATCACCACATCCCAACTCTCGCTCTCCTTGACTTCTCCTTCCCACGCCCAACTCCTATCCTCCAATCCCCTAATCGCTTCAAGCGATTTGCCTCTTGTGGTGACATTGTCAACTCTACAGCAACTGCAGGCGACGAGTCTAACAACACCAATAGTAATAACAATGCTCACCCACATAATTTTCCAGTCTCATTTGCAAATCTATCAGCGGCGCCACCTCGTCCTCCCCATCCCAACATTTCCTCTAATAATGTTGCACATATAGAAAATTCTCATAACCAAAACCATCTTAATATCCTCTCCAGCGTACTTGACAACAACAATAGTGGGTTCCACAAGGAGATGCAGAAGGAGAATGAGGAGATGTGCTCACTTCTAGCTTCAATGTCTCACCAACCAGAGCTCTCTTCAAACCAAATTTTATCACAACACCCTCATGGGAATGATGTCAATACTAGTATACTCCATCATGGTCAATTTAATAGGAAAATTGATATGGAAAAAAGAGGGAACAACAACAATAATAACATCTTGCTAGCAACACCGACAGCAAATAGTGCTGGTGGTGCCTATGGAGGATTGTTGGAGGATCTTTGGAAAGAGGCTAATCCAAATTTGATGATGCAGAGGGACAATTATGTGATGCAGAGGAATGCTAGTGATGTTCATGGCTACACCACCACCACCACCACCAACAAGTTTTCCAACTGTGGGGAACGAAAAGGAGAGAATGAGGAGGTGAACAAGTTCCTAGACGACAATCAGATCAGAAAAAATGATAATCAATTTTGCAGAGATAACGTCAGTGGTGGCATTAGGGATCAGACAACCTCCAATGAACCATCTTCAGTTGTGACAACAGAGGATCACATCAATTTTGATCTCCAACACATGTTTTCCTTTCTTCCAACAACAACCACGACGAGGACAACAACTACGGACCCAGATAGGCCCCCACTAGAGACTTATTCCTGGGATAACTTGCCAGAGATTTGTTATGAAAGTTGAGAGTTGGGGTTTGTAATTAAATGTTGTAATCGTGGTCATTCTTCTTTTTATCCTTTGTAAGTCTTTTTGAGGAATTTGCTAATACGTTGAGGATGTAAGTTTCCTACAAATTTGGGGAAGGGAACTCTCGTCCGTCTTGTGTTGTTGTAATGTAAGAGATATCGATAGGGATCGAATACCCAAATTCATTAATCAGATACTCCAAACTTCTTAGTACCTAATGTAAAATTTATCGAAAGTAATATTCTTGTTTCAATATGGTTTAGAAAAAAAATCATATGTATAAATCAAATAAATTTTTTAATGCCGAATAATCCATATTTTAGATAATGATAACCATATATTTTTACGAATGTAATGATGTAAATTACTAATTTTTTAGTTATTCTTTCATTTGCACGCCATTGCTTATGTTAGGATTTCTAGATTTTAGATTGGAGAGTTGGACAACAAAAGACATACTATAGAAGTGACATGAAATATGATTAGTTAGATATACAAAGCATGCATTATGGATTTACTACATTACAGACATGTCTATGATTAGCTATATAATGTCGACGAGTTTTGCACCAATCGTTCATCCCGTTCTCCATTCAAATCGTCATACGACCCACCACAAAACGCTAGGCGATAAGCCAATTAGTTTTAGGTGCAAGTAATTGACCAAAATTGTCACCCAAGGCAACAAAACGGTCACCATAGTATCTGGATGTAGCAAAATGAGAATTCTGCTTAGTTGAGAGATTGGTGTATAGGCATATCATTCATTTTCTGGCAAAGATGATTGAGAATTCTGCCTGCTTCCCACTTTCCAGTAGGATGGGATGGGACAGAGCTGCTCTTGTGGGCTTGTGGCTGAGAAGCAACATCATACATTCACATTAACATTACATCCATACTTCAATTAATTCCTTCTTTCTGGTTGGCAGTTGAATGGTTGAGTTAGGTAGGCTGGTAACATGTATTAATGAGGACTTCCTTTCCTTACTTTTCACAACCATGGTTTTCTGTAACAGTAACAGAGAGCTGCTACCTGCTAAATAGCTCATCAATGGCAGGTAACAAGTATGAACACACAGACCAGCAAAAGTACAAATTTCTCAAAGTGAGAACAGTTTAGCATTTAGGAGCTGCAGAAGATCAGTAAAACGAAGGGGGGGAAAAGTTTGCAACTTTCTAAATCCCTGTACTTCAACAAGAACAAGATCACACCCGCACAACAATTCTATCTTACAGTAAAAAGTTAAAATCAGGCAGCAGCAGCTCTGGCAGTTGTGTTATCTGCTTCTTCAACTTCCTTGGAAGAAGCAAGGGAAGGAGGTTCAAACAAGCTGAAGGCTCTGTAAGCAGAGATGACAGTGAAAGCAATGAAGCAGAAGAGAGCCAAAGCATGGAGAATCACAGCAAGCTTCATTCTGCTGCAGAAGCTGGGATAGGAGCGGCAGGCTTCACTCCACGACACCGTCCGGTCGCCGTAGTAAGCCAAGTACACTATCTCCGACACTCCAGCTCCGGATGTCACCATTAGATACGTTATCATCTTCAACATTGAATTCCCAAAACACCCCAATCAGGTTAAAGAAACGACATAGAAAGACAATGCAGAAGGCAAAAATGGGTACCTGGTCAAAGAGGAAGAAGAGCCAGGGTTTGGAGGCAGAGCATTTGATGAACCAAATGGTCAGAGCAGCAAACAGTGCATAAGCAGCACATATCCCACTGATCCAAGCCATGTAATCGAGGCCTTGGATGTTTTTGTAGGCAACAGGGCCTAAATCGGTGTTGTCCTGGTGGTTTGTGACAGTGAGGCAGAGTGTTGCAACACTCAGGGGAATTGCTGTGAGTCTCAGAGATGAATCCACCAGCTTCAACCTAGGAGCCATGTTGTTCTCTCTTCTGTAACAACTCACTCACCTGAATGGATTTTGTTCTGCGTTTGGAGATTGAGATGGGGGAGGGAGAGACAAGAACAGAGAAGTTCAAATATTTATAGTGGAGGTGTGAGTTAGAAGAAGAGAGTGATGGGGTTGTTGTTGTTGTTGGTAGTAGTGGTGGAGGAATTTTTTTTCCTGAAAGTAGTGGGGAGAAGAAGTAATGGGTCTGTACTCAATGACCCTTAATACTTCTTTCTTCCCTTTCCTTCACAGCAGTCCCCCATGCTTCAATATTTTAAGAATGAATACTCTGTTTTCGATTTTTCTTCTTCTTTTGGTGGAGAATTTAGCACCTGTGGCTGTGTTTTGTTGGTGGAGAATTGATTAGCTTGAGAGCATGCCATTTGATTTCACACACTGCTTTGAATTTTGTTGGGTCCTGTAGTTTTCTCCTTCATTTCTTTTCCTTTCTTTGTTTTTAGTTTTCATTGTCTTCAATCTGTTGAAGAGGTGTTGCTTTCCCAAGTGAGGTTATGAATTAGGAAAGCTACGTTTTGGGTATTCTTACCTCTGTTTCTAATCAAGGCCAAACTCTGTAGCCGATTACCTTACCCGTCTTGATGATTGTTTCACTTATTCGCTTATGAACGATCGACACTCTAAGTCACGGATTACTATTAATACGCGGTAAGAACACCACTTAACTAGAACATCTAGAAAAGAGTTGAGCTTTCAGAACCGGGGCCAAAAGATGGACAACTCGCAAAGGCTAATAAGAATGACCATCTCAAGATGAACTCTGTGTATCATCATCAATGATGAGAAGGAAAGAAAGAAGGCGATGCTTTAGAAACAAACGCTTATGGCTGGATTGGAAAAGCAAAAGGTAAGTAGAGCTTGCTAGCTCCATTTCTGGCACTTATTCACGAGTATAGTACTTAGCCATGCTTGGCAAAACTTACAAAATGGCCCCCCTTTCAACCATGTACAAAAAGAATCAAACAATTGCAGACTATTACTTTCCCTCCAAACTGCTAATGGGTTTTCTGCCCTTGCCTAAAATGGATCAGATCCCACTCAGTAACTCTTCTCTTCATATATGTGAAGAAACAAACACATTCCCCATAAGGGTCATATCCACACCCCACAGAGAGCATCAAGGCCTCATTTTTCTTTCCTGGGTATTCCTCCTGAGTTAGGAAGAACAGGTCATGTTGTCTTTCAACGTTGTGCACTCCACAATGCATTCTCACCTTCCCCACAGCGTCGGTGGACCTCCTTCATCCTCTCGACAGATTTGCAGATTCCACTGCAAGTCCAATCGAAGGAGGCAACACACACATTTCCTGCTTGAGCCTTCCACTCGCAATCTGGATAAAAGGTTCGTGTTATGTGGGTTCTACGTTTACTTGCTTTGCACGAAACAGGAAAAAAAAACACAGAGAAAGGACAGTGGTAAAGAGGGGTTCTACCAGGTGGGGTGCCACAGCAGAGTCTCCTGTCATCGATATGCTCCACATCCAACCCTATCAACCATGACCCAAGCGAGACATCTTCGTTTGTGTACTTGTGCAGTACATGCCTACACAATCACAACCACACGATGAACAAAAAGTTAACCTAGGCTGACTCAGATTGTCCTCTAAATTGTCGATATGCCCTTGCTAAGGTCTAAAAAAAGGGAACTTACTGGTTGATTGATATATATGTAGCCAAGTCATTTGAAAGGGCATATATTTGTCCAGTGGCATGACGGAAGTACTTGTTCCCTTCCTCGCCGAATTTCCAATACTCAGGTTCATGGTATTTCACTCCCCTGTTGAATCCAACAAAGTAAAAGAAATCATGTTACCGTGTGCTCCGTATACGTTGGGAAAATGAAGAGCAACTAAATTGCTCCTCAACTTACTTTTGTGCCAGGACCGGGCCAGACTTCATACATCCTATGTAAACTCTGGGTTTTAATCGGTGGCTGCTTAAAGTTGCTCCTAGTGTAGCTGCAACAGTATGTTGGATAGACTTCAGTTAAGATGATAGCGAAGTGAAAGAAAAGGAAACAGGACCATAGCTGCCCAACACAAATTACCTATATTGACGTGGATATCATCGTCAACTTTAACATAGAAATCTGCATCCCACAATGCAACTGCAGTGGTGAAGTATGTCTTTGTCTTTGCCGATAGTTCGAGGTAACCTTCAACGTGCTCCTGCTCTCACAGAAAATGTGGCACGATGAGTTAACAAATTTTCTGTATCAGCATGGCAGAGTATTACAGAGAAGATAGATGAAAAGAAAATGAAGGAATAAGAATATTACCAATCTCAAGAAGTCACCATGCTTCCTGTCTTCTGCTTCAATGGCTCGGTCAAGGATTCCACCAGCTGTCGCACTAGAATCAAAAGCCAAAGAGCAGAGGAAAAAGCATATCAAATTCCATTTACAACGTGGTTCGCAAGAATCCTTAATTTCACTTGATTCATAGGAACTTCATGGTGTCATGAACCAGTTGATCCCAATAACTCGAGTTGTTGGGTGAGATTCAATCGTGGATCATATACCACAAGTCCACAACACTAACATGAAGGCTCTGATACCATGTCAAGAACCAGTTAGTCCCAATAACTCGAGTTGTTGGGAGAGGTTCAATCATGGATCATATACCACAAGTCCACAACACTAACACATGGACGTTCAGATATAGTTTCACAGTAAGGGAATAGCCGGGATAAAGTGAAAAGCATTGAGAGAAGCTGTGTGAGCAACCAATTCAAGGAAGAACTAATTGGAAAACAAGGTAGGAGGTCTGTGGCACCCACCTGTGACCAATGACAAAGCGCATTATGATGCCCTTCTCTTCTTCCAGCTTCTTCCTCTTATCACCTTTTGAAAACACAGGGAGAAGTGAAATAATCAAATAAAGAAATTGACATACAGTACCATAAAGGATGTGCAGAAATAGGTGTTATCGAAACCCATCATTCAGCTGACCTTGAGGCAACCAAGTTGCACGAACCGAATCTCTTCGTTTTCTGCTACTGAAAGCAGTGTTTATGCCTACAACCATCAGATACTTCCGTTTCCCTGTTGATTGCGAGGCTTTCGAATTGTCTGATACGGGAGAACCACTTAGTGTGGACTCATGTGCAGCCCTAGCGGCAGCCAATTCCATCTCCAGACTAGCAATAGTTTTATCCAGAGTACTGTGTGAAGGGAAACATGCTATTGATTATTATCCGCCACCAACCAAGGAATTCAGAAACATAAGAACTCGAATACTAGCTTACTGTATGGCATGGTGTGTCTTTGAAACTTCCCCCATTATGTCCTTGGACTCATGATGTACATCCTTCTGAAGTGGAAACAAAACAGCAAACCCAGAAATACTAAGCATGCAGTAATATATAAATCCATTGTACAAAAATGCATGACATCATCTTCAAATATATGGGATATAAACTCACATTTTGAGGGGCACATCCTTCTGCGACGACATTGAGCTTCTCATCTTCAACCATCTTTGTACTTGACACGTCGTTAACCTCCGGCACAGACCACATTCTGCCGCCAAGATACTAATTAGCAAAGTATTCATTTCCAGAATGCCTAATTAGCTTAAGAAATTTCAAGTGGGATGTTGCTTTCGACTGCTGTCTTTCAAGTGAAGCTTTACTGGCAAACTGTTAACACAAGAATGCATCATGCCAACCGCCTAGCACATTGCTTGTAGGGAAATACCACGGAAGTTAAAGCCTCACTTTTTTGAACGATAATAATAGAATATAAGTCAAAAGAAATGGCAGAAAAGACGCCAAGCCAGAATTGGCACCCCAAATTTATGTGTTCGTCGTATCTGAATTGCAGAGCAACATCTCCAAGCAAAGAAACCGCATTTTTAATAGAATTGAGCATATAAATATAAAAAAGGGAGCTTCAGATCTAAATTCTAACCAAAGTGTCACTGTGTAAAATTGGAAACCAGAGGCCTGAAATGATTACAGATGAAAAAAGAAAGATTCCACCAGCCATCATAGTTGAATCATAATTTCTTTCTTTAAGAACTGCAGGCATCTCACATTAATTGCTTGAAGAAGTCAAAACAGATGCAATGATCAGAAACAAATTAAGAAAACAGCCATTAAAGCAACCAGAGGTGGACCAAATTTAGAAACAGAACCATGATTAAAAAATCAAAATTACCCAGTACCCCATTTCCGATTTCGGCGAGATGCCTAATTCAGAAGTAGCAGAAAGCTTCAATTCCGAAAAAAGAAGAAACTTTACCTGTCTGAGAAGAGCATCCCTGCGCAGAAACAGCCAATGCAAAGGAGCAGAGACCATTTCCTTGACACCACACTCTTCGAATTTTGCTCGAATCCTCTGTTCTTCCAACTCATGTTTTTGCTTCTAAAACTCCGAAACTTTGCGAGGCAAAAAATATTTCACAAAGCTTCAGATTGAGAAGGAATTCATGTCAATTAAGTCGTCGCTGAGCCAACTGTTGACTGAGTTGACCCGAACCCAGATCCAAAGATTTCTCCTTTTACTAGAAACTCAATTACCCAGATGAAATATCGAAACCCAGAACTGAAGCCCTCTCCAGATTCCGGAAAACGAAGATCCAACCCAGACAAAGAAGAACAGAGACGTATGCAGAGATGGTTGGCGGGTGCTCTCTCCACCCCCTCCTTCTCTCTCTCTATCTCTCTCTCTCTCTCTGCAACAGCTAACAGGGCGAATTTCCTTTACGCGAAACTCTGTCTGGTTGCGTCTCTCAGAGTTCAGAAGTTCCCGTCTGACTGTCGGTGCGCGAGATTTGATTTTATTAGGAGTTAGCAGCAGTAGCACAGAGAAGAGAAAGAAAGAGACGCTGACGGTGGTGGTGGAAAAGAAAGAGAATATTATAAACTGAATCGCCAAAAGGGCCATTTTCCCTCCCCGTTTTCGGTTAGTATGTTTTTTGACCCTACATTATAATGAACTCACAAATAAGCCCCCGAAACTATTTTTCCTCACTTCATACTAGTTTAGAGCTCTATTGTTGTAGGTCATGCATTGCCCGCCTTAGGTAGCCTGATTCGAGATCATACGAAACATTGTGAGATTTTCTCTATCATCAGGGTTGAGTTGAAATTTGTTGTAGGACTCTCTCGAGTACATGTTGAGTTGGAATCATGATGTGTAGTCTAACTGCTGCAATACGGAGATGGGTAAGATCAATGGCGCCATTGTTAGGAAATTTCCTATGTTTATCCGAAGGGTATTAATTGTGCTTATTATTCGACTAGTCGTGGGCATTTCCTTGCTTATTAGTTGCATTATGTTCTTGCATATGATCTTATACTTTGCTATTAGGCATTCTACGATTTTGCATAGGTTTTCCAAATCCTTATTGATTTTGAATGTAGAATATGATGCAATTTGAGTCCATTTATTTACTAAAAAACTCACTCAAGTTTTTTTTTTTTGTTTGTTGAAACACTCCATTTGCTTTTGTTTCCAACACATTTTGGTATTTGGTTGGCTAGTCGACATGGAGGACCCATGCATGTGTCTTAAACTTTCTTTCTTTTACAATCCATCTGTATGGTATAGGTTTCCATTATTGAGTGGGCGAAGTGTTATAATAATTAATCAAGACTCCTAAGTTTACAGTAAAATTTTAAAACGATTGGTGGTTTATCTACACATATTTTCTTGTCTTCCAAATACAACTAGCGTGAGCCCGGCCATTTGGCCGGAGGAAGGTGAGGTATGAAATTTGATAATGTAATGGGGTGTGTAGTTTATTGTTGTATAATTTTTTTTTTTTTTTTTTTTGGAAACATGTGATAAAAATAGTGAATTTTAGTAAGAAAGAGACATGAATGATGCAACGAATCAAAAATCAGTCTTTTGAACCAAAATTAAGTACCTATTACCTTGTGAAACAATATTGTTTCTGGTAATATGATGAGGTGGAGTAAGTTTTATAGAAACCGAATTCCAGAAAATCGAATTAAAAATCGCCTATCCTGCCGGTTTTCGGGAAATGAGCATCTCACAATCGTTGCTAGCTTTTAGTCGGCCCGTTGGACGATTAATTTGATTTATAAAACTTTCATCTTGTCATCATTGTGCTTTCTGGTTTTTTGCCAAACCATGATAAAATCTAAAGAAATCAAGAATGAACAACACGATTTGGGATAGGAACCAACGTTCCAGTATCCCTAGAAAATGGTGGTAAACACGGACTCACCTGCCAAACTGGTTTGGATTGAGATTTTTATCGGGTATCAGGGAACCATGTGATTATAAATTAGACTTGATCAAAACGGGCCAAAACTTGAAATTCGGCATGTTTGACCGACCCATGCCAAACTCTAATTATTCTTTACTTTTAAACTTTCTATTTGAAAATAAAAAATAATGAAAGAAAAGAGATGACTGCAATTCGCCATTTGCACATCACTGATTCGGGAATAAAACTATGGAATTTCGAAAGGAAACTTAAAATGCTTAGGATCGTTTTAATGTTAAAAATAACCAAATAGATCTTTTTGTTTAGTTTTTTACTAACAAGTACCAAACGATTCCCTATAATATACACTATAATTTAATCATTATTATATCAAATAATTACATAATATATATTTGAAATGATAAAAATTGGACTAATTGGGTTGGTCGAGGTTGAACCATTGAATAACTTTAAAATACATTATATTTTAGCCACTAAGATATAAAATAATAGTATAAAAATATATATTATGCCAGAGAAAATAGCTTGTTTTAGAATGGCAAACCCATGATATTCATTTGTTTTACTTGATGGGCAAATCCTGTGTAGGTCAGGCCCATTCAACTCTTTTATTTTATGATTAGCGGTTAGCCCATTAGAATCCATACATTAGTTTATTGTTAAATTTTTTTCTTTTTAGCAATAAAAAGGAGTATTGTTTTTGCCTTTTCATATATATTTTACCACCACTGAGAAATAAAAGGACTTAAAGAAAAAAATTGACACTCCTGGACCCGTTTAAATCCGCATGTGTACGGTAAGTTGGCCCGTTCCACAAAGGAAAAAGAAAAAAATTGACACTCCCTATTCTACCCTTCCTACAAACGCTCCTGGAGCAGAGAATTTGAAATGGGAAAGGGTTTTTTCCTCTCTGCGATTATATGTTTTTAATTTAAAAAGATATAACAAATGTACTTAGTGTGATTGGTTATGATATTTGTTTTTCTTTAAAGTGGTCATGGTTCGAATCCTAGTAATTGGTATTTTAATGTAATAAAATAAAGTAATTGTGAAGACCAAAATATCCTTCCTACTTTCACTCTAGATGCAAGAAATTTAAAATGGATCTTCAAGTTTTCTCATTTGGCTTTTATTTATTGTGTAGATAGATTATGGGTTGTTTGTAAAAGAGATTTTACGAGAGATCATAGCATAATCCATTATCATATAGGATTTTGGCACAATCATGCGTCTAAAATGAAATTGAGAACGAGAAATTTCGAGACCGCCACAATTATAATAATAAAAAAATTCATATTTCCTTTCTCCTCATGTTCATTTCTGTCTTCTCTTTTTTTTTTCTCTGTCGTCTTCTTTCCTTCTTATCGTCCCCCCCAAATTCGAACTTTCCTATCATTCCCGATTCCTCCTCCTAGCTCCTTTCCACGCCGACCAAATGAAGCAGGTTTTGTCATTCGTTCTTCAATCTCCGGCTCCAGAGGAATATGTTGGGGGCATGAAAAGACCCAGTAAAGAGGCTCAGAGAGCCAAGCTCGGCCCGAAATATAGGCACAACAGTGGGAAAATCTGGCCCAATGGGGGCAGAAGGGCAGACTTGGAGTGGGGCCGGGTTCCGACACCAAGCCCATAAGGACAAAAAAGCATAACGGTCGAAAGCGTACGGAGGGCGCAACAAATGATGTCACGCGCCTCGAACCTCTGAACGCGGTGTCAGATGGGTCGAGGCGCTTGACAATGTGATAGTATGTTGCATTTAATGAAGTGATGACGTAGGGCGGATTTGGGGGGGGGGGGGGGGCAACGGTCGGCAGGGTTTCGGGTATAAATAGGACAGTTGGTGAACCTCATTTACTCAGGTTGAGACTTCTCTCTCTAAACTTCTCTTACTTCTCTCTCTAGCGAGAATGTCTCATTTGAGCGTTGGAATGCTAACGGATCACCCAGGTCTGCTATGCGCTTTGTGTGTAGGGTGTTGGGCGCTTCAGGGCTCGGAGAAGTAAGAAAGGAGGCGCACGGCGTGGAAGAAGAACGTCGGAGCTTGGAGGAAAGGAACTTGGCTCAAACAGAATCCATCTAAATGAATATAAATTTGTCTCTAAAGGTTAGAATTCGTTGATTTGAGAATCATGTTCTAAACGTCGATAGATCCGTTAACCAAAAACAGTTTTTTTTCTTCCTTCCAATGTCGGCACTTCCTTTTGTTTCTCACAAAGTAGACGTTACTGTAGGCTGGTGATGATGAGCGTTAAAGAACCAACGAAATCTGGAGTGTCATAATTGATCATAACTGTCTCTCAAGCTCCCACTCATGATCAGCAGCACCACATTAGAGGAGCTGTCCTAGTTGCCAAAACACACATGCATGAGCACCTGCCAAACGCATGGCTCCAATTATCATATGCCATGCTTGTGCTAAAAGGCTGAAATTGCAGCATGTGAGTAATCAAAATGATGATTTTTGTAAAACGACAGCTGCATGTAGCTAGGGTTGTAAGTTTGGCCCTAGATATCAACTGGTTTGGCCGGCCCGGCCCGGCTTAGGTCCGACCGTGAAGATCGAGCTGTGCCAGTTTATTTACAAGGTCAGTTTAGGATGAATTCATTTTTTTATTCTTTAAGAGTTGGGTAGGTACTAGGTCGGGTCAACATAGGAATCGAGTCATTTTTTACCCTATGACTATATATAGGAACAATTAGTGATTTGAAATTTCTCATACCAAAAGATTGGACATGTTCGACGTAATGTTGTCAGTTGTCACCAAAAAATTTGAACCTGTTTGTAGAAAAAATGAAGTCCGTGTACTAAATTGTAAGAAAAACATAATTTTGGGATATCAGAATGTCAATTTTCAAATATTGCTTCGTAAATTTTGGCCGAGTCCAGCAAGCAGGTTGGCCTGACCCGACTCAACTAGCTCAAACAGGATAGGACCGAAGCAGACCAAGTTTGTACTATTGACCCTATAAAACTGGGTATTTTAAGATAGTTCTAGGGTCGGAGCTGGAGTTGGCCCAGTTTCACCTCACATGCAAGTAGTATTGTGACAGACTCACAGTTCTATATTTATACCTATTACCTAATCTAACTGCTGATATTGATTATCGAACCAATAGTTGATAACTTTATATTGATACACAGCCTAAAAGTTTGGAAAGCATATGATCATGTGATTGATTGAGCATATATATATCTGCACATGATGTACAGTTCAGACCCAACTTCTTAGAATATATATACAGTCCCTCCATATTGTATGCCGCAGAATTCGAGCCTCCCACATGATGATCAAATAGCACAAAATGCACAAACCTAAATTACATAATAAACGTACCATTCTGAGTATTTTTACTTAAATTACATGTAATTTATACAAAGATATCGAGAATGAGGCATGTTTTGATGTTAGGTTAGATCAGATCAGGTCAGGTCAGCTCGACAGAGTGTCCATGCTCTCCCCTGCCCTGTTTACGCGTCAAAATAGGTCAAACAAATTGGGTGAAACGGATTATATCAAAATTGCCATCGCATTATCCAATGTGGAATACAATATTGTTTACCAATACGATGAGTACAGTTATACATTGGAGGTTTGGGATAGGGTCAGTAACCACTGGTTACTGACCTATCAGTAAATACACGGGAGCCGTAAATCTGGGGGATGGAGCAATCGTGTGGTTGGCTGGACGCGGGGGTGGGGAGGGGGCATTTTTGTCCGTTTTTGTATTTTTAATTTTTTATTTATTTATTCCGCATTTAAATGACTGACTTTTCAATGAAAGAGAGAGAATAATATTTTCTTTGTAACTCTACTTTCTTCCTTCTCTCTTCCTTTTTTCCAATCTCTTTCCAGATCCTTTCTCTTTCTCTATTCCTTCTCTCTTACTTTTTCTCTCACAATCTCCTTTTCAAATCTAGATCTGCTCTCTTCCATCTTCATTTTTTTCTCTAGCAATCGACGAATAAAAATTGAAGTCACCCTCTTTAATTGCGTTTCTTCTCTTCATCAACTCGTTGGCTTTAATTTCGATATTTCTCCTTTTTTTGGCGTTTGGTGTTCTTTGGTTGCGGACGAAATGAGATGAGACTTAAGACAAGTTTTTTTTCTCTCCCTCCTTTTGTTTTTTCCCCTTTTTTTTAGGTAACGAAATATATATTGGTATTACCACTTTATACCATATGGTATTACCACTCTATATCATATGGTATTGGGTGGTAACGAAATATATATTGGTATTACCACTCTATACCATATGGTATTGGGTGGTAACGAAATATATATTGACATTACCACACTATACCATATGGTATTGGGTGGTAACGAAATATATATTTGTATTACCACTCTATACCATATGGTATTGGGTAACGAAATATATATTGATATTATCACACTATACCATATGGTATTGGGTGGTAACGAAATATATATTGATATTACCACACTATACCATATGGTAGTAACGAAATATATATTCATGTGGCAAAAATTTTCATACCATATGGTATGCTCTTATTTAATACCAGTCAATATCATATGGTATAGTCAATACCATATGGTATAGACTGGTAATAACTGGCAAATTTTTTTGTGTTCAAAAAATATCAAAGTGGATATCATTTTGAAGAGCACAATTAATCTGATCTAACTGTGCAAAAAAATTAAATTTAGAAACGAGTGAGAAATCGTCCGTTAAAGATTAAGGGAAGGAAAATTAAATGTTTTGCGAGTAGAGAGAAGGAGGCGCTGATGTGGTACGGTCAAAAGTCAGCCTCAACAATAAATAGGAGAAAGTGCAATTTTACCGTACTGCCCTTTTTACATTTAATTTAAATGAAAAAAATGACTGACACGTGGGGACCATGGAAGATGTTACTGATGAGTTACTGACCCATCAGTTACTGACCCGATCTGGACCCTACATTGGATCTAGTGGATTCCAACTCGTGATCCATATGGGAAACACAACTGATAAGTGACTCGTCAATTTCCCCCTGTACTATTTCAAAATCGTAAACGTGTATTATTTCATTACACTGCGCCTCCTCCAATAAATACATCAGCCAAACAACCTTTGAATCCACGAACCAATAGAGAATTCTACAAAACTTGCTTTCCCTCGAGAGAGATATACAAAACTTACTTTCCCATGTCCATGGCCACCGGAGCTCTTCTCCCCAGCAAGCCCCTGACGCCGTCCGTCAACCACCGTCGTCTGTTCCCCGGCAGGCCCACCATCACAATATCGGGACCACCAACAACGACGTCGTTGTCGCTGCCACTACGATCGTCTCCTGACTATTGGGCCTCCGCAAACGCCGACATCCAGGCCCATCTCGAGCGGGCCATTCAGATCCGCCACCCGCTCGCCGTCTCCGAGCCCATGCGCCACCTCACCTTCTCCGCCCCGGAAACCACCGCGCCGGCGCTGTGCCTCCTCGCCTGCGAGCTCGTCGGCGGCAGCCGGGACCAGGCCGTGGCAGCTGGGTCGGCCTTGCGTCTCGTCCACGCAGCTGCCTCGGCCCACGAGGGACTCCTGTCGTCTCGGCCCAGGACGGATGGGCCTAATTTCGGGCCCAACATCGAGCTGCTGACGGGAGATGGGTTGACCCCTTTTGGGTTCGAGTTGTTGGCGAGGTCCGAGCCCGACCACTCCAACCCAACAACTCGAGCCGAGTCGAGCAGTCGGGTGTTACGTGCGATTATCGAGATCGCACGTGCATCCGGCTCACACGGTATGGTGGAGGCGCGGTACAACGAGATTGAGATGATCGACGGCAGCGGCGGCGACGACGAGGAGTGGGTGGAGCGGGTGTGCAAGAAGAAGGAAGGTGAGATCCACGCGTGTGCTGGCGCGTGTGGGGCGATATTGGGTGGGGGAGGGGAAGAGGAGATCGAGAGGTTAAGGAGATATGGAGTGTATGTGGGGATGATTCGAGGGATTGTAGCAGCGAAAAGGGTTGGAAGAGGAGGAAGAAGATGGTTGGAGAGAAAGGTTGGTGAGCTAAGAGAGTTGGGTTTGAATGAGTTGAAAGGTTTTAATCGAGAAAAAGTGGAGCCTATTGCTAGCCTTATGTTAACTTCGGAGCATGATAGAAGATTAAGGATGACTGATTAGTTCATTATGTATTAGGTGTGTAAATTCAAGGTTGTCAAACCGGTTTGTGCCAGTGTGCCGGTTTAGCAAGTGGAATGGTTCGATTGGTGGTACATACCGGTTTGTGCCGGTTCATGCCGGTTAATATTACAAATAATTTACAAATACTCATATTTAAGCACGACATTTAACGTCAATACCTAAATATTTGGACTTGAATCCAACAAATAACATCAACATTTAACTTTTTAACACATAAAATAAATAATAAATTACTTTTTATCAAATAAATTCACTAATATAAGATCATTTTACTTAGAGACTCGTATATCGATCATGCCGGTCATACCGGTGGTGTCATACCGATTTTATGTCCGATACAGGTTGAACCAAGTTCAACCAGTGGTACGTCGGCCGGCGTGACAACCACTGTACTTGAAAAGTTCTTGTTGGTTTTAGAAAGTTCTCGCGAGCCAATTGCATGTACTTGAAAAGTTCTTGTTGGTTTTAGAAAGTGCATTGTGCACGAAAATTATGGTGAAAATGCTACATATATGATGCTTATTTCATGTAGTTGGATGGGTCGGTTGAGTTTGCTATCACAACCGACCCACCCGTTCAATAATAGGTTGGTCGTATGATTATAATTCGATGTCAAACTTGTATTTGTTTTCTCGTTAGAACCAATAGAATGTGCATGAATGCAATTGGCTCGCGAGTTGTTCGAAATTTACAATGAATGCTATTAAACTTGTTTGATCGCGGGTCAATGGTTCTATGAGGTTTCGATGTTGCGGGTATGATTAGGGGTTAAAGGGTAGTTTAGTATTTTATTAGGTTTAGTCGATTAGAGTTTCTGGTCAGCGTCTATATAATGTACTTTAGGGATATGAATGAAAAAACTAATCAAAGTATCGTTAGAATTATCCCTCTTCTCTCCAGTCTCTTTCAAGAACCCCAATCCCAATTCTGAATCATTCAATTCTGCCCCAATTCTCTTCTAAATCAATCTAAATCTCTTTCTAAACTCTATCTTGTTACGTTAATCTGGGTGCCCAAGATCTGTGCCTACAACATTCGACTACAGAGGACTTTGAGATCAACGGTTTGTTCGATTAGCATATGCCCATTAACAGGATTGTGAAAGGGTTTAGTGAGAATGGGAGAGACGAAGCCAAAAAGTCATTTAAACTACAGATTCGAGAGTTGAAAGACTATTTATATGATTGGAGAGATCATTTTATATATATAATTGCAAACTAATATCAGTAATATTGGTATCAGAAAGCAGAAAACCAATCAAAATCCTTGAAACTAAAGATTCTGGCAGTATATGTTTTAGCCTGGAATCATCAATCAGACTTTTCCAAAAAACAGCTTCACGGATTCAAATTTACCGGCCCCTCAAGCCTCCACGTCAGCAGGGGTTTAAACCAATCACAATGGATCTAAGGAAAAACCGTCTTCCATAAAAAAAAAATAACTCTAAAGAAGAAAAAAAATCTAACACCCCAAAATGCCGGCTCGCCTTCTTCATCTCCTCCGTATCCCGACCTGCGAATCTGTGACGCGTAACCGCCGGCTACTGGCTCTTCTCCGATGACTAACTATCCACTCCCTCTCATCCTCCCTCTAAAACCATACCCCCCGACACCGCATCTGCTATTCGCCCTAATTTCCAAACTTGCAGCGATGGAGTTTATCATTGAAGGAGACGTCGTCGGCCATCCATTTTGTGCCCGTTAATAGCAGGGACGCCTAGGAGTAGACCTCTCATCACATTCCAGACCTAAGTTGGCCCCGTCATCTCTTCATCTTCGACCCCAACTACCACCAACAAGACGAACTCACTCAACCTCCCCTGTCGCCGTTAAATTGTCCGACAGACGGAGGAGAGCTGCCATTCTCCGTTCCAACGACGTAAGAGACTGCCCCTTCAAGACTCCCTCCGATTACCATTAGCCGTTCGAGTCCTGCCGCACCATTACCGGCCGCTGCCTCCATTAATCCAGTTAAATAGAACCCACTACATAGTTCCTTCCTTTTTCATGCTTGCTCAATTATTTACTGCTACTAATTCCATCATGAATTAACTCTTATGTGGTTGGTACCAAGAACAACAATTATTAGATTACCATCATGTTGGTTCATTGGAATGTTCAACTCTTATGTTCATTGGAATGCTAACACTGTATCAACATTCAACACGGCAACTTTCATGCCTGATACGGATTCTGGAAATATGACAACAATGAGCTTTGATCATCAACAACCAAAAACTCCACTAGCCTAATCTACCTTCAATGGGAGCTTCAAATCCATTAAGAGTTAATAATTTATTTAGTTACATATAGTTACGAATTTTACCCACCTAATCACATTCAAACATGTTCTGTGAAATTAGTTGAGTTCAATATGAAAATTACTATTCAGTAAGGTTTTACGAGCTTCATATTCCAAGGAAGTTATATTATTAATGTTCTTACGATCAATGTCATATTTCATACAATTATTATTATGTATCTGTACACACTATTATGAGAACACCACACACTAAAGAAATCAAACAAATTGGTCAAGTGACATTTGGATTGAACTTTTTTTTTATTAAAATAGGACATGTCTGACTATCAGTGTAAGAAACCTCGGATCTAGGAGTCTTGCGTCTAGAGTTCTGAGATTAAGATCGATAGGGAATTGAAAATTATATATTTACGAGGGAAAGAGAGGGACGAAGGGGGAAGAGGGTCACGGCCAAGGGTGACCAACGACAATGATGGTGAAGAAAGAGAGAGAGTTCGGTCGAGATTAAAAGAGAGGGAGAGGAGATTAGGGTTTGACAAAATTGTGTTATGTATTTGCTTAATGAGAAAATACTCATCCAAATATGTTCAAAATTACAAAATAATATCCAAAATTACTCAAACATAAATAAAATGACAAACTTCCAAATGCCAAAACAATCCAAAAATTAGATTTTTAATAATCAATTTATACAAATATTACCCGGCCAACGGACCGGGTAAAAAGCTAGTGTTAAAAAATAGAACGATTCTGCCAGTAAAAAACATTAAAACATCGGTTCCTTATTTCTTCTGCATTTCCCCCTTCTCGAAGGGCAGCCGACGAATTATTATGGTGCAGTAAAAGAAACAAAAACGTGGCCCAAAACTTGTGCTACACAGTACGATGTTAAGTTCTACGTTTAGTACATGAAAGTTCAGATGTACCAGCAGCGGAAGAAAAGCCGAAATTGGCTGTCATTTCTTTTTTATTTTTTTATTCATTCATGATCAATAACCACGTGGCACACGTGCTGGAATTCTCCCAACACTCTTCCTCCACTTTCCATCTTCATGTATAAATTATAATCAATGTTCTTCCTTAACTGGGAAAACTTGCATACCTTGGATTGGATGAATCTTAGATTTACTTTTGCTCGTTGTTTGGGTTCTTTAGGTTGGTTGGTTTCTCCAATTATTAAATTTGTTGTACTGCGATTAACGTATGCATTGTACTATACATATATTGACGAAATTGATACATCGTAAATTACAATCTTCCGGTATAGGTCATTGTGTTTGCGGTAATTGAAAAGAAACTCACCTTTTAGTGGAAGTGTCACTTTTATCCCTTCTTTTCTGTAGAAAACGTACCTTTTCAGAGAACAAAATTAGAAGGAAAAGAAACAAACAATCTCAAATCGAACAATCCCAACAATCTTAAATTAAAAACTGAGGTTGTATAATCGTTCATTCAAAATCCTGACGGAAGAAACAGAGGAACTTGAACAAAAATAATGACAGAAGAAGCCACCTGAATCCTGATGATGAAATCCTGACCAGAAACAGCTAGATTTCCTAAAACCTAATTAAAATCCCCCTTCAAATCTACAATCTTCTTCACACGTTTCCATAAATTAGACGCCACAGCAGATCCTGTAGAAGAAAAAAATCCTCCCAATTTGTAAAGAATGACCAGATTCATTGATTGATTTCTCAATCTCAGGGGGATTCCAGAAAACCTGTTCTGGTCAAAATGGCGTTCCTGACTTTGCTAAGATCTCTCCCCTTGAGCTTCCTCCCAACACCTTCCAACACAGAGAAGGACGAAATCTGGGACCTCGCCATCCTCCTCGAGATCATCTCGTGCGGCGGCTCCATATGGCTGTCATCACCACCGTCCATTTTGTCCTCCTCCTCCTCGTCCTCGCGCTCTCCATCGTCGTCGTCATCGGAGCCCATCCATGGCTTCTTGGAGCTCTTACTGGGCTGATTTTTGCCGCTGATCTTGGACCAGTCAGGGATGTTGACTGGCGCCGACTGCTGTACCAACAGCTTCGAGGCGTCGTTGTCGCTGCCGCCGCCGGCAATGGGGATCATTCTGGCGGCGGAGGGGAAGTTTCTGTAGGGGAGCGGAGCAGAGTGCTGCTGAATGGAGTTGGTTTTGCTGTTGTGTCGCAGCACATCCCAAACATCTTGCTCGTAGTAATCGCCGTCGCTCAGAGATCTCCAAACCCCGTTCCCTTGCCAATCCGAGTCATGCCTACCACCCATTCGACGAATTTCCTGAACCAACTACGCGCGTCAGCGTCAACACTGGAAAACAGAGGCGGGGAATTGGGTAGGTAGCAGGAATCTACCTTGGGTTGGATCAGGAAGCACCAATCTTTCAGGGGTTCGATAAAAAGAATCGAACTTTGGGCCTGGAATTCGGAATTCCCCCCCAATTCGAGATATCTGCAACATGGTGGTATATTCAATTCAGCGCATAACAGAAAGAGATGAGAAAAGTAACGAAGAAAGCGACGGGTTTGAAGAGCAGAAAAGGAATTCTAGAATAACAGAGTATCGATCCCTGACCTGGGTTTAAAGGGGTTCAGAGAGAAAGAGAGAGAGATCTGCTCTGCTCTGTTTTGCTAGTCTCCTCTGCTCTTGGGATTATATTATGATGGCGGAGGGAGAGGGGTTTCTGTCTATTTGTGCTGGCTTTTGCTTTCAATGGACCCTTGAGAATTAACACAGTATACAATCCCCTTTAAATTATAAAACAACCCACCTCCAAACAAAACTAGTAACCCGAAATTACTTTTTTCAGAAAGTAATGTAAGAAACAGGGGGAGGGCAGATCAGAGCAGAGCTGGATCCTGGTGATATCACTTTCCAGGAGGAATAGCTAACAGGGTGATTGGCTGTGTCTGTGTGTGCATATGTATGAATGTCTTTTACTGGCAGGAGTTCAATCACCATCCCATATATGAAGACAACAACTTGATTGGGGAAATTAAATAAACAAAAAAAAAAAAAAAAAAAGAGATGTATATGGGAACAAAAAGAAGCTAGAAAGGAAGGATGGTGGTGTGATGTGGTGGGGGAGATGGGTTTCATGGCAAATCAAGAAAAATGGTGGCTAGCTTAGTGGCTTGGGTGGTGACTGGTGGGGTGCCTCTGCCTCTGATCTAGTGATTTTTGTTTTAATCTTTGGTTTTCTGTAGTAATGTCACGATGAATTGAATCCTCCACTTGTGCGAAGGATTGTTTGAGAGTGGGAGTCAAATGAGCATAACTAGTTCTGTGAAGAATTTGGCATAAATAATCCGAATTATTGAGAAATATTCAATATGATAATCAAACGCAGAGTTACGATCTGTTGAAATGGTGCAAAATAAAATAATAATAATAATAAACTACAATAAGCTAACTAAATGCAAAGTTATTGCCTGTTGAAATTTCGACATATGTTAAGTGTAGATCGTTGGAGTTTCGAGCGATCTGTGGATAGATTGCTTTGGTTTACCTTAATCCAGGCAGGTTCGAGATCAGTTTGCTTAGCTGATCGTGTTTTGAATGGTTCACTTCGATTTCCCATGAATTGGTATCTAGATCGCTACACATTGCAGTGAAACTGTCCAAACGGGTGTATTTTTATAACTTTGATAATATGGGGAAGTTCTCTTATGGTAAGGGGTCGTTTGGAGCCTTTGATTTCGGTAATAGTGTATTAAGATACACCAAGAATGTGTGTATTAAGATTCTGTGTATACTAAGAATGTGTGGGTTTAAAGATGTTTTGTTTGGAAAACAGAGAAGGATGCATGGATTATTACATGAATAAACTATGGATACTAAATCTTACCAAAAAAGTGTGATTAAGTATACATCATTTCTATGTAGTATGAATATATCATGTATTATGTGATGAAAACAAGTAAAAAAATGTTGTATTCTTCATAAATACACATATACTCATAATACAATGTTTAGAATCAGAGGCTTCAACCTCCAAACAAGGCCTAAGTTGCACTTGCATTGCAATTTGCAAATGGTTTTCAAGAGTAAAAAGTAATTTTGAGAGACAAAAGTGAAGTTGGCTTCTACTTCTTGTACAGAACTTGCAGCAGCGGCTAGCCAATCACATGCAATGCAATTGCTGCCGCCGAGTCAACAAACTGTGACTGCAAACAGCCACCTACGTGCTGTTGATTTTATAATAAGTAAACAACGAACAAAAACCTGTTGATCAATCAGTGGCAGCTTGCGAGTTGGGGGCGTGATTCCAAGTCCCATCAATAATGCACACTTACGAGGTCTGAAAGTTGAGAATCCAAACAAAAATGCCACGACTTTCAGTCACATTGGCCTGTGTTTTCGACCGCTGATAGATCTTTTCCTTGGTTCCCTTCCCTTCAACGTACATCCCCAAATGAGACAAAGGAAGCAGCGACTGCTGCTACAAAGAACCACCACCCGTTTGTTTCCTTGAACTCTTTCTTTCTGAGCGCATTCATTCACCAAATGCCGTCTGAATCTCTTCTACATGATATACTGTTTTGAACCCTTGTCCCAGCAAACGTCTTGTCCAACCCTTGGCCATATCTTCAGAAACACAAACAGCATTCCTGTTCGCTTACGGGAGTAAAAAAATCCATAGTAAGAGGGTAAATATTATTATCATCCGTCACTGTCGTCAAGCTCTGCACTCATCATTATGGAATGATGATGATTACTACCACCAGTGCTGATATTTGGAGCATATATTTCAAGATGCAACGTGAAAGGTCATGCGCTAATGAGGTAGAAGCTATCATTCAAACCATGAGAGACTAGTTTACCAATGCTCACGATTGAAGGAAGTAGTGAAAAAAGGAGATCAGATGCTTCTCGTCCCACAGGCACCAGATTCAGGATCTCCATTTTTCGCAAAACTGGACAGCTGAGAAGGCATCAGCACCTTGCTTAGTTAGCCAGACGCTTTTCGGTCCATATCCTTATTCCACTTCACAAATAATAAGCGCTTTAATGCTGCAATGACTAGATTGATAAATCACTTAGCAATTAGCATAGCAAGGAAACAAAGGGACACAAGCAGAAGTGAAAGACAGCATCGTTCATATCCAGGGAGAAGGAAATGAGAAACCTGTGTTGTGCCTATACTCCGCATTCCTTGCCACGAACTGTTGAAAGCAAACATAAACTTCAAGCCGTGCATGGAATTTCCTCCTTGCAAATCGTTTTCACCATAACCATAACCATAACCATAACCATAACCAAAGTAGTAAAGAGTGGCAACACCAATCGTTGAGAAGAACAACCCTCCCGTCCAACACCCTCCAAAGTTGCAGAAACAACAGATTCTTCTACTTCTCATGCATATGCTTACTTGACCTGCTCAAATTGTCCAGCCATTACTAGTGGGAGATCCCCTTTTGCAAGCATCACAAACACATGATAATTTCCCTCTTTGGCTAACCACCAATATGCAATAAAAGGGATAAATGCAATTACCTCATCAGCTTGTATCAAGTAACCACCAACGTGCAATTGAATGAAACCACAGCATAACTGATAACAGCAGTCAGGCTTGGTTCTAAACTGCTAATACCAATCATACCAAATAGGGTTTACGAATAATGACCAAGTTAACTTCGTAATTATGCAGTAAGGGTTAGTATTATCTTCTCCACTTCTGCACATAAAGCTGAGAAGATTTGCCACAACCACATTTCAATTCAAGATTTGACCTTCCCCAAACCCTAATGTTCCATGAGCTGTTGAACACTGGAGAGATCCAACAATATATGAAATTAGATACACATGAACAGCGAGTTGATCCAGATTTCACAGTTCTGAAAAGCAAAACGATCACCCCCTGCCCTAATGCCCTGATCATTGAACCCTCAATCGAATTGCACAGAACGAACGGGTCCGATAGGAGTAAATGGAGAATCACAAGTGCAAAATTTCCCATTCCAAGATGTCAAAACCCTAAAAACAATTTCAAACTGTCATGAATCTAACCCCTTTATTGCGCATCATTTACTAGGAAAGGCTAGCAAGAAAACTGTATTTATAATGAAATTACAACAAAGGAAAAAGGGGGATTCAATGCTAATCCCCCCCAATCTCTACTTCCAATCAATGAGCAGCAACAACTACATCGCTACTCAATACACTAATCAAAGACCCATTACTACTGCTACTACTAATATTATCCGCGGCGCCATTAGCCGGCTCCGGAACCGGATCGGAAGCAGCCAAACCGGCGGCGAACAAGACAGATCTAGCGGCGACGAGTTTCTTCCTGGTAAGGGATCGAGGGCCGTACAGCTTGCCGAAAAAGCAGGGGACGCCGTCCGGTGAGGGAACCGATGGAGGGGAGTGGTGCTCCGATTCAGGAAGACGCGGAGGAGGAGACTTGGGTCGGAGAGATCTGGCGGCGCTGATTTTGGAGTCCCGGAGACGGGCGAGGGCGCCGGGCTTGAGGTAACGCTGGAAGCAGCAGTGGCTGGGTTTTGGAGATCGGGAGATTCCCACCA
This sequence comes from Linum trigynum, assembly GCA_964030455.1. Taxonomy (NCBI): domain Eukaryota; kingdom Viridiplantae; phylum Streptophyta; class Magnoliopsida; order Malpighiales; family Linaceae; genus Linum; species Linum trigynum. The sequence continues at coordinate 55,241,780 of OZ034817.1, read as the reverse complement.
TTGTCGGAGGACGATTGGAGGAAGAAGGAGAAGAGGAGGCGATGGATGGATTGGGGAAGGAAAGTGGTGATAGGGTTTTGGGGATTTATCCAATGGCTTGTGGGAGGGAAAAGGAGCGTTAGGGGAGCGGGAAAAAATGAAATGAGGAGCGGTGGCGTTTAGGGGAAGCAAACGATTAGGGTTTCGAAAAATGGTAATGGCGGGAATCAGGGGGTGGCGACGCGCGACTTCCATAATTCAAGCACGTGACCGTTTTTTTCCGGCAGAAAGTGCCCTTTCGGAGTTTTTCTCACTGGCTAAGTGGCCACTGTTGCAGCGCCACGTGGTTTTTTACTAACGGTTATTATGGCTAAATTACACGTTTGATCACTTAAATTATATATAAATCTTTCATTTTTGTCGTTTGAGTTACTTTTCTTTCTTATTGATCACCAACTTTACAAATTATTTCATCATTAGTCACCGTCAATTAATCTCCCAGGCTCACGACAGAAGAAGCACATAACCCCCACCAGTGGACGACGAATCCGCGGACGAGGAGGAACCCGACGTTGGCCGAGAAGCCACTGTCTGACGCCCAACAACAAACGCCGGATCAGACTGAGGGCTAGCGTGATCAGTTTGAGGCTGGCTCTTAAGATGTGTCTCTTCCCTCGTTAACTCAGCCACCACGACATCAATATAAGTGGTATTCCGATGAATCAAAGTAGCCCGAATAGGTTCAAACACCGGCCGGAGTTTGGCTAAAAATTGGAGAGCACGAGTTCGAGCTCTTTCAGCCTGAACAGCCGTGGCGGCAGCAGTGGGAACCAGTGAGACAGTCAGCATATCGTACTCGGTCCACAGATTTAGGCATTCCTGATAATAGCTACGAACATCACGATCGCCTTGGGAAATCCACGATATCTCACCTTCCAATTCAAATTGATAAGACGCAGTATTCTGAGAATATGTCGTACAGATGTGAGTCCACATCTCATGAGCAGTCCGGAAGCGACGAAGACTAAGGGCGGTGGGAATGTCAACCGCTGCCACGAGCCAAGTTATCAGCTGCGCATTGTCAGCATGCCAGTCCGCCGCATCCTTGGCAGCAACATCAGGCCCCGGCTCCTTCAATTCACCTGTCAAAATATGAAGAAGACGCTGACTCGCCACAAAGTTTCAAAACTGAAATTCCCATATCGAAAAATTTTGGCCATCAAACTTGATTGTGACCGAGGCCAGCTTCGAGAGATCCATAAATCACCACTGGCCAACAAAAGTTCTCCAACAAGAGAGCAAAAAACCCAGCCGAACGGAGAAATACACAGAGCAGGCAAAAAGAATACGAGCAGCCCAAGCTGCAGCACAAAAACTCCTTCGCCACCAAACACAGATCGACGAACGCAAGGAGACCCCAAACGCGACATCAACAAACCCGCAAGAAGAACATACTAATCTTTTAGAGCAGAGGCTCTGATACCATGTAAATAATTAAGAATACAATAGAGAATACACGAGATTTAACGTGGTATCCCTGATGTACATGACTAATCCACGGAAGAGGCTGTGCTCTTCAAGAGGTTTCACTATACTCGTTAAACGTACAAGGAGTGTTGGCCGAACCCTTTATAGGAGATAACCCTAAACCTAATTACATTAGACTATCATGGCTAATTACAGATTGATACCTACACAATTAACTTTAACACAACCCAATTGCTCGACCGAGCCAAATTGCTAAACCAAGTTAACAACCTTAGTTGTTATGCATAATTAGCTATTATAACCGATAAATTATCATCTTCCCATGTGGATAAGATGAACACGGAGGTTGTACAATGTATCTGACTTGCATAATTAGTTTATATCCTATTGAATCATATATTCCTGATTACCAGTAAGCAATAATAAATTTTCACTAATTGAGATGTGACCTGGGACAACCTAAATCAATTGCAGCAATGAGTGTCAAACCATGGCGCATTGAGAACCCACACCTCGAAACAGAGCTGTTCAAACCATCGGCTGCTATTGTGCTTAACTGATTCCAGATAATAGTTAGACCTAACAAGTAACAACTCGTTGTATACAGCACAAGCATGAAGAAATGATACACAGTTTCTATTCACTCAATACACTTGCATACACGGCCTAAAACAAAAGTGTCAAAATCTAGTCATCGAGAATGAAAATGCTCACAGCTGTTAGAATATTAAATTGAGGTATCAATATGTAATATAGTGAACTATACAGAACTGACCAGAATAAGAATTGCTCTTGGAGATTTCTATCTCTTCCGTGGACTAGTCCTGATATTCAGGAAAACCACGTTAAATCCTTGTGTCTTTTACTTACCAGTCCTGATATTCAGGAAAACTACGTTAAATTCTTGTGTCTTTTACTTTCTCGTATTACGATTGACATGGTTTCGGAGAATGCTAATGAAGTACGAAACAATGTCAACCCTTAATACCACTGATCACAGAGACTCCAAGGACTCGCCAATGCATCAGCAAGCACTTGGCTAGTCGATATTCTTAATCCTGCGGGGGCTATACAGTTGTAGTTCTGCACTTTGCAACACAAAACTCAGCACTTAGTAAAGATGAGATGACGATCTATCGTTGTTCACTGTTTGTTGGGTAGTTAGCATTTGTTCTGTGTTCAACCCAACCCAATATTGATGCACCACCGAGTGGAGCATACAATGCACATCCAGTAGACATAACTACCAATCTTGAATTATTGAACGAACGAACCAGAGCTCAGCATAGATTAAGACATACTAACGTTTGACTGTTGACAGATACTACGGGTGAAATACCAGAAAGGTTTCTGTCTGTTTACTCCTTACACTTTACAAAACTATCCACAACTACATGAGGAAAATGAGTATTTCAGGTCTTCTTTCATCCTAGTCCGCGAGGCCCTGCATCTCCTGCCTCTTGGCTCGCCAAGTTGCAGTATGGACATCATCATCTTACTTCTTCCTCCTCCTCTTGGAGTCACCCCTTCTCGTGGCGCCGGCTGTTCCAGTGGAACGCACGACAGGAGCGCTCTCGTTGGTAGACGGAACAGGCAAATGGTGCCCAGGAACCAAAGCAGGGAACCCAACAGCAGGGATTCTGCAGAACACAACAACAACCGGCCCAAATGTCATTTTGCCAATGCAGTTGCATACCAAGATAGAAACCCACAAAGTATTATCAAATCATCTGGTGAAATGGGCAGCAAACAGGTGCTCGATGTGTTCATTCATCAACTCCTAGCCAAAACTATAAAGTTAAAATCTTCAACAGAGCGCCCATAGAAAAACGCCACAAGACCCTGATCACTCCACAGGTGCGTGTAATAAATTGTATGAAGCAGTTCAAAGTTTGATTCTTTTCAACTCTGGTGGAATTCAATAAGTCTATAGTATGAACTATGAAGTACACGAAGGAAGAAGACATACCCAACAAGAGCACAGCAGACTCCTGCTTGGCCGAGGCAGCACCAAACGCTGCACCACTTCCATTGTGCAAACTGAATCTTAGAGCTTGATTCTCAGCAACGCAGCACTGTAGCAACCGCCCCAGTCTCCTGCATTCCCATTCCAGATACTTGCTCTTAGCCTCCAGATCTTTCACATACTCCTTCTTCCTCTCCCTAGATCTCATCGCCGCATCCCTGTTCCTCAGCTGCCTGGAAAAGAAGGGAGCCCACCACTCATCGAATTCGATTCTACATACTTGGGCAAAACAGCACGCGAATTAAGGCAGGAAATAACAGTACGCACCTCTGCCGCTTCTTCAAGACGGGATCATTAGGAGCGTTTCCGATTTCAACGGGTGCTGCTGCGAGAGCAGCGTCGTTGTCCTTGTCGGAGGAATCAGGGGTGCCGTGGCGGTGAGAAGAAGAGGAATCAGGATGAAAATCTGGGTCGCCGCCGGAAGAGGAATCGGGAGGGAAATCAACGAGAAACTGAGCGACGAAATCGTCGGCGAATTGGGGATCGCCGGCAGCAGGTTCATCGTCTCGCATCAAGTGGGTCTCGATCTCTTGATTCCCCTGATGTAAATTGTCAATTCCAATCCATTCGGGAGGCGATTCATCGGCGATTCTCCAATCGATTTGCGACCGGATGCCGTCGTCGTACTCCATGCTGCAGCCTACAACTGAAAGCGTTTCGATTTCTATCCTAGCTAAACCTAATTTCTTAAGACCTAAGAGAACGAAAGAAAAAAAAAGAACTGAAGAAGACGAAGAAATATGTGGCGAGCGGGGATCGTTAGCATACGGCCTGGTTCAGAGTTAGCACTGTGCTCCCGAACTTTCAACCCTACGATTCAAAAGCATTGTAATCCAATCCAACGGCCACAGTTCCATCACCAAAACCCCAAAGCAACTTAAAACCCCACGCCAGCAATTTGTTTTTTTTTTTTCTTGCAGAACCAAAACCGCCATTTTCTTCCTGCTTCTTCCACAACCTTCCTCACTTCCATTCCATCCTCTACTAGTCTTCAGCTCAGAAGAACTTCCGCCACACTTCTCCTTCCAAATTTCTTGTGGGTTCTTCTGAAACCTTCTGCTTCTGAACCCGATTCCCGTTCTCTGGGGCGGCCGGCAGCCATGCCCATCCACATATCCACTTCGGCGCCTTGTTCTCCATCTCTTCTCCGCTCTCGCCTCGCCGCTTCCTGCAGGTTCCCCGCCACTTCCAAGCCTCTCCGTTCTTCCGCTTCCTCAACCGAATCGTTTGTTTCTCGTTCTTCTTCCTCTGTCTCGTTCGGTAGCCAGTTACAGAAGGCTCGGTCACTGAGCTTCTCGTCGGGGTTGCGGTCATTCCGGTGCTGTCCTGCTCAGCGGTGGAGCCATGGAGTCGATTGGCGATCTCCTTTGAGCCTCCGAGCTCAGGCGCCGGCGACTTCCCCTTTCGTTGATCGGCTTCAGAAGTCCGTTTCCACTATGGGTATGTCACTTTCCTGCTTCGTTGTTTCCGTCATTGTGCTTTGGGTAATGATAACAGGCCGTTTGAAAGCCCTAATGCGTTTGTCGTATTCTGCAGCTACTGAGAATCCTTTTAAAGGTTTATTGACTTCCCTTCCCAAGGCTGGGGGCGGAGAGTTTGGGAAATTCTACAGCTTACCTGCTCTGAATGATCCGAGAATTGGTATGTGGCAATAAGCTTCTGCGCTAGTGTTTCCGATACTTCCTTGTAGGTTAAGATTTGTTTAGCCACATTGTTTCTGATACTTGATTGGGAAGGTAATGGTGCTTTCTTTGTTGACATTACAGACAGGCTTCCATACTCTATCAGAATTCTTCTGGAATCTGCAATCAGGAACTGTGATGAATTCCAAGTTACTAAAGAGGATGTTGAGAAGATTATTGATTGGGAGAATACGTCGCCGAAGAATGTCGAAATCCCCTTTAAACCTGCTCGAGTGCTGCTACAGGTTTAGTCCCATTAACTCAGCGGTTCACCAGCTAATTCCAACTAAAGAAAACGATGAAGTGGTTTTATATTCTAGATATGTGATTCGCTCCTAATGCTTGTTTTTGCATTAACCAGGATTTCACTGGAGTGCCAGCTGTGGTTGACCTGGCATGCATGAGGGATGCTATGAAGAATCTTGGCAGTGATCCTAAAAAGATCAATCCATTGGTCTGTAATCTTTCTGCCTTTTGGTTGAACACATTTTTACTGGAATCAAGTTACTGTTATGTGACTGTCATAAACTATCGAAGCTAGAGACTTGGTGAGTCCATAGACTGCTAATGTGGTCATACTTGCTGTACAGGTTCCAGTGGACCTTGTAGTTGATCATTCTGTTCAGGTTGATGTTGCGCGGACTGAGAATGCTGTGCAAACAAACATGGAACATGAGTTTAGGAGAAATAGGGAGAGATTTGCTTTCCTCAAATGGGGCGCATCTGCTTTTCAGAACATGCTTGTTGTTCCTCCTGGTTCTGGAATTGTTCACCAGGTAAGGCAACGGAGTAGTTGTCAGGGGCATTGAGGCTTAAGCATAACTTGTATATAATAAGTTTTCATTGAGTTCCAATAGATCCTTGTAGAATCCAATGTTTGCTCCAAACCTCTGCTCTAGTGGTGGATGCAACATATGTCGTCACTTTATTTTTCTTTCATCCCTCCTCCTTAAGTCTTCTGTCTTCTTATATGTTTGCTCTTTATTGACTCTGAAGGTTAATTTGGAATACCTTGGACGTGTAGTCTTTAACACCGAAGGACTTCTGTACCCTGATAGTGTTGTTGGGACAGACTCACATACGACTATGATTGATGGTTTAGGAGTTGCTGGCTGGGGAGTTGGAGGAATCGAAGCAGAAGCAACAATGCTTGGGCAGGTAGTTTCCTATGTGTGTAAATGTACATGTTGAGGACTTCCTTTTAGAATTTTGTCCGGAAGTGCCTGGTGAGTCCATTTGTGCAACCTAAAACATGCCATATTCAAACATTCGTGTTCTGTATTGTGCAATATATATGGACCATATAGTGTATCTTGGGTATCCCTGTTTGACCATATTTCATTTTCATCAGCCTTGTAATCCTTTACTTCACATTTTAGTTTGCAAATGGTCTCCACACTTTCTTCGCCCAATCGACACCTGAATAAGTTACCAACCGAATGCTAAAATGATCTATCTTTTGGAACTTGAATCACTTGATCATAGTCACCCCGGCTACCCCTTTGTTCTCCAAGACAGTTTGCGTTTTTCTTGCTATGCAGATTTGTATATGCTTCGGTTTTATCTTTGGTTCACTCTGCTTCTTCTGCTGCTTTCTTGAACTTAACAGCCCATGAGTATGGTGCTCCCTGGTGTTGTTGGTTTCAAATTGTCTGGTGAATTACGTGATGGAGTCACAGCAACTGACTTGGTTTTGACGGTGACTCAAATGCTGAGGAAGCATGGTGTTGTTGGGAAGTTTGTGGAGTTCTATGGTAATGACAATGTAATAAAATACACAAGTTAATTTCTATCATGAGATTTTTAAATTCAATCAAATTAATTTGCACATTGCCACAGGTGATGGCATGAGTAGACTATCGTTGGCTGATAGGGCTACAATTGCAAATATGTCTCCTGAGTATGGAGCAACAATGGGTTTCTTCCCTGTTGATCATGTCACACTAGAATATCTGAAACTGACTGGAAGAAGTGATGACACGGTAAGATTTCTTCACTAGGTCAGATTTTCTGCTGTGCTTGAGTTATTGTAGTGAGTGATTTTCTTTTGCTTTGCAATTTAGGTGGCTATGATAGAACAATACCTGCGCGCCAACAATATGTTTGTTGACTACAATGAGGTGAAGTACTTGATCTATCCATTCTGAGAAATCAAATATGACCTTTGTATATCATGTATATGAACTGGATGAACTATTCGTATCAAACAGCCTGCACAAGAGAGGTCGTACTCATCATACATGCAATTGGACCTTGCAGAAGTTGAGCCTTGTGTTTCAGGACCAAAGAGGTATGTTGTGCTGCTTGTGTTCCTGCTTATCCTGTTCCAATGGTATATTTTTTCACATGATTAAGGACCACTTTCCGTGAATGTGACAGACCTCATGACCGTGTACCTTTGAAAGATATGAAGCTTGACTGGCGGGCATGTCTTGGCAACCCAGTTGGGTTCAAGGTGGAGTTGATCCTTCTGCAATATTATTTACATTACGTTCTCCAGTTCTTGTGTGAGTCTTGGTTGTTTGGAGTTGGATGTCATATCATTAAGCATCCTGAGTCAGTTGATTACCATTGCTGAGTGGGAACTTGGTTCTAAGATTGATAATCCATTACTGCTTCTGTTACTCCTGGCTTTTTTAGTCTTGTTGGTCATTGATTTTTTTTCCCATACAGGGATTTGGTATACCTGATGAAGAACATTATAAAGTGGCGAAGTTCTCATTTCATGGACAACCTGCTGAACTTGCACATGGAAGTATTGTCATTGCAGCTATCACAAGTTGTACAAACACATCAAACCCTAGTGTTATGCTTGGAGCTGGTCTGGTCGCGAAGAAAGCTTGTGAACTTGGGTTACAGGTTAGCTTGAATTTGAGCCTACCAAATATGCGGTGTGACCTAAACATTTGTTTTTTCAGGAAATGGCCATTTGCTAACTCTGATTTTCTAGGTTAAGCCATGGATTAAAACTAGTCTTGCTCCAGGGTCTGGAGTAGTCACAAAATATTTGCAGAGAAGGTGTGAAACTAATCTACAATTGTGTTTAATTTCCTTTGGATCCTTTTTAGCCTTTTAATGAATGATTCTGGGATTTGGTGTGTGCAGTGGATTGCAGAAATACTTGGATGAGCAAGGCTTTCAGCATGTTGGCTATGGTTGCACCACTTGTATTGGAAATTCTGGAGAGCTTGATGATTCAGTAGCTTCTGCCATTTCAAACAATGGTATGGCTTCTTATCTTTTGAGTAACATTTTCTTCTGATGGTTGGACTTCTCTAATAGATTCTCTTGTTCAGTTTTGCTGGCAGTCCTTCCCGGACTCATGTCTTTTTTCATTTTTGTCTTGCCTATACGGCGTTTCTCTGAAACTATGTTTGTGTCCTTCTGCAGACATCATAGCTGCAGCTGTACTCTCTGGGAATCGTAATTTTGAAGGGCGGATTCATCCATTGACAAGAGCTAATTATCTAGCTTCTCCTCCACTAGTTGTTGCCTATGCCCTCGCAGGCACGGTATGGAAGTTCCAGCAGGCTATGCCACATAGTGATTAATTTCCAAATATTGACTGCACCATCTCAAGTTATAATTTCGAATAATGTTATCCGTGTTGTCGATTGTCTAATTTCAGGTTGATATCGACTTTGAGAAGGAGCCGATCGGAACAGGGAAGGGCGGCAAAGATGTGTTCTTCAGGGACATCTGGCCTAGTAATGAAGAAATTGCAGAGGTAGTTGTTTTGCAAGATTCTTATATAGTAATGAGATTATGCGAGATCAAAATGTCCAAGAATAAGCATCTGACACCTTAATCATCCCAGGTTGTGCAATCCAGTGTGCTACCAGATATGTTCAGGAGCACTTATGAAGCCATCACAAACGGCAACCCCATGTGGAATCAGCTCAGCATCCCTGCTTCAATTCTTTACTCTTGGGATCCAAAGTCTACATACATTCACGAGCCACCATACTTCAAGGATATGACCATGGAACCACCTGGTCCTCATGGAGTGAAGAATGCTTATTGCTTGCTCAAGTTTGGTGACAGTGTAACTACCGATCACATCTCTCCTGCAGGCAGTATCCACAAAGAAAGCCCTGCTGCTCGGTTCCTTAGAGAGCGTGGTGTAGATCCAAAGGACTTCAATTCTTATGGCAGCCGTCGTGGCAATGATGAAGTAATGGCAAGGGGAACCTTCGCGAATATTCGCCTTGTGAACAGGCTCGTGAATGAAGTAGGGCCGATGACAGTTCACATTCCAACTGGAGAGAAGCTTCATGTGTTCGATGTAGCGATGGTGAGTTATTATTATAAAAGCATGAAAGCTTTCATTTTATTTTTGGGTCCGTTCTTAAACTTGCTGTTGAATTACAGAGGTATATGGAAGCTGGGGAGGAGACCGTAGTGATAGCTGGCGCAGAATATGGGAGTGGTAGCTCTCGGGATTGGGCTGCTAAGGGTCCAAAGCTGCTGGTAAGTTAACATATCATCGTCAAGTTCCGCCTGCTGTGTCAGCCTTGAGTTAAACCTTTCGGCCTTTGTTGTTCAGGGAGTGAAAGCAGTAATTGCCAAGAGTTTTGAAAGAATTCACAGGAGCAATCTGGTTGGCATGGGGATAATCCCCCTGTGTTTCAAGCCTGGTGAGGATGCAGACACGTTAGGACTGACTGGTCGTGAACGCTACACCATTGACCTTCCAAAGAAGATCAGTGAACTGAAGCCTGGGCAGGATGTTACCGTTACAACAGATAGCGGTAAATCTTTCACTTGCACAACTCGCTTTGACACAGAGGTACGATGACTCGGATAACCCAGCAGATACCCTTTCGAAGTCTTGGCAAAATGTACATTGTGACTAACAGAAGAATCAACTGATAACTGTGCAGGTAGAATTGGCCTACTTTGATCATGGAGGGATCCTGCCTTATGTCCTAAGAAACTTGGTCGACAGTAAACAATAATATGAACATAGCAACTTCCAGCGGTTATTCCACTTTACATACACCTAAACAGAACTACTGGTACCACACGCCAAGATGGGAAAGAGTGCTTTTCCAGAGACAATTGAGTGCTTTTCGTTTTAAGTGCGTGCTCATCGTTGTGCATATTCAATAGTTTCAGTCGGCATGTTTTCTGAATCCCATTCCTGGAGTTACAGCAAGGACACAGACAAACTGTGATATGTAACAATGTATGAGCTTCAGCATTTTGAGTGGAAATGGTTCAGTCGCAAGTTATTTCACTGTTTAGATCTCTCAAATCTGAAAAGAGAAGTGATATCTCAATCTGATACATTTGTGAGCTTGTTCAAATGAGTGCTGCAAATCTTCTCAATTCACAGGCTGACTGCCAAAAGGCCCGAAAGATAACCTTTCTTGTTCAAAGTCTGGTATACTACAGAAATATGTACGTATGTTACACCTTCCAAACCAAAAATACAACAGTGCGAGGCTGGCCGATGTTTGTGTAGATGCTTGTTTGCTTTTAGGTTTAACCATGGAATGATTTGGTGGCTTTGGAGGCCAGAGCTATAGCCTTGGCATTCGTGCTACTCATCAACATCTCCCTCTCAGCACGACGCTGACGTTGCCTGGCGTTCTTTGCTCGCTTAGGGGCCAACCTCGTGTCTCTATCAAGAAATGCAAGCCTGAATCTTTCCGCCATCGACAGCTCTATCCCGGGAGTGCCTGAAATGCATGGCGAAATAGACCTTGGCGCGAATCCACCTACAGCCCATGTGGTGGGACTAATATCCTTCACAACTGAATCGTCCAATGCAGTATCTGCGTGTGCTTCAATTGGGACATCAAGTCCACGGAATCCTAAAGGCGAGGGCTTGGGATTGACTATGATGCGTGGGCACTCGGTGGCTAGCGTTTCTTGTGAATCTTTATCAATCATTGGCTGTAGAACAGAACAGGAGAAATGGAACTTCAGTTAAGCAAAAGATAGACAAGCAGTGCAGCGGCTTCAACCTATTTCAGGCATTAGCAAAGGTGAATGCTCCCCAAAGCTAGGAGAACGCGAAACTGTAACGAAGGATGAAAAATAGGTACATAGCAAGTCCCTACCCAAAGAAGCCACCGAAGGGATTCAGCACCATGAGCAATTTCTGCAGCATCCAGTTCCTCCCAGGAATCTCCCTCCAGGTCAATTAGCTCTGGCTTCAGTGTACCCAAACTACGACGCGCAGTGTAATTGCTCCTTGGGCATCCTCTGCAACATTAACTTTGGTTCAATCCTGTTATAGTTTGTAGTAACCTAGTCAAAAACCTCAACCCCTAACTAGCTTAAGTGTAACAATGCAGGAAGAAAATATATGACAATCAACCACATGGAAAGCCCATTTGAACAGCAAACCAAAAGGGTATTATCTAGGGCTGGATTCTCAGTGTACAATGAACTTCAAAGGAGCATGAACGGTCAATGTCACTTATTCATCGTGTTTAAGGAAGAGAAGAAAACATACCCCCATCTCAATGTGTTCAACAACTTGCAGTGTTGTACTAGTTCAGAGACACCAGCAGGGGTAATCTGAAAACACCGGCTGCAAAATGAAAGAGTTCCTATTTGAAATATAAACCACATACATAAGGGAAACCATCAATGAACCATACAGATTACAGAATGTGAAAACCATCAACAAATAGAAAGAAGATGCATGCTAGCCACCAATGTGATGATTTTGTAAACCTAGTGCAGCAATGTCAACTTGCCCATTTCTCAATAAGTACACAATAGAAGCTTTAGCCTACCACACACCTTATATCTACAGCCCTGATTCGACTGCATATTTTGGAAACTTCAGCCAAACAGGTATCGGTAACATCTGACCCGGAAATGTCAAGAATTTCCCAGGAACTGTCGACTAAAGAAAGGATCAGATCATCATTCAACAATTTCCGCCTCCGGGCAATCGCTACAATCGCAAGCTGCAATGCAAAAGATTGTAAATTCATATTCCAGCCCAAAATTGACGATAATTTGTTGAATTGTGAACGTGGCTAGCTTTAACCTAGCAATCAAGTAACCCAGTGCAAGACACCACACCTTAATGTGAGCGGGAAATCCCACAGAAATCTCCCTCAATTCTCCAATTACATCCTCCAGGTGCCTGCCTAGAACTCCGACGCACAAGCTCACCAAGCTTGGAGGCCTTCCCTTCTCCCTACGAAATCCTGTGAAGGCAATCATTCGAGGAAGCAAGCATATAACTAGTGATTCCAATTGAAAGTTCTGAATTTGGCGGCTGTGAAGTTCTCCAATTCAATAGCAGGTATATGCTGGCGAGAAGAGAACTTACTGGAGGATTGAAGGGTTGAAATGGAACGAGAGGAATTGGGATTGGAAGCGGTCGAACTCAAATCAAGCTTCTTCAACGACGCTGATACGGTTTCCTCCGTAGGTTTACGTTTTTCCATCAAAGCTTCCCTCAGACCGAAGAAGAAGAAGAAGAAGAAGAAGAAGGAAACTGGTAGGGAAGCTCCGGTGGAGAATTTGGAATGCCGCCGTCAGAATGTGGGATCCTTTCTGCTTAATATTGAAAAAAAAAGATAAAAATATAATAATCTTGTGGTTGAATGTGCGTAACATCAAAGTTAAGGGACTACTTTAGAATTTATCGTCGAACTTAGTATCTTGAGAAGGGTATTGATGTAATTTTGAAGTGGTCGTTAACTTCAAATTTAATCCCCAAAGTTTTGAATTTCCTACTCGCTCGCAGTCGCAGCAGAGGCGGCGACGGCTGGCCGGAGCTTCCAGTGACACGAAAGCAAAGCGTTTAGGGTTCCGATCCAATGGTGAAGGCGCTGCAAGGAGGAGTGGGGAGCCAGAATCTGCCGGCGGATGTGGCTCAGGTGATCGATCAGTTGGAGCGCCACTGCTTGGCTCCCGATGGATCTCTCGTCTCCAAATCCGCCTACTATGACCTTCAACTCGTACTTCTCTCTTCCCCGTCGTTTTCTTCAGTTCTCTAAACTTCTCTTTTATGGCGTACTTGCGAAGAGAACAACTCAGTTTTAGGAGGGAAAGAACAAGAAGTGACCGCTTTCAGATTGAGAATCCAATGATGGGTTGATTCTGTGTCGTTCAATCGGTGGAAATTCTGGTAGATTTGGATAGTGAATGTTGTCAATTGTTGGCAGGCGAGAGAAGAGATGGAGAGAGAAAGATTGCGTTACTTGGAAGCTATGGTATGGTACATTGCTCGTTCGCCATTCTATTGTGTTCAGAAAATAGGGAGATTTCGATTTGCCGCCACGTATCGATAATTTGATGAGTGTTCTTCTCTAATAAGTTTTTACTTCTTGATTTTGTTGCTCTTGGTGGGAATTCAGGCAATTTACTCCGAAGCATCTGCTATGGTGGAAGAGTATCAGCAGGCTGTGTCAAGCCTTGGTCTTGGAGGCATTCTAGACGTCCTATATCCACAGCTTAGCTTGAAGAGCCATTCCCAGGTTCTCATATTTAGAGTTTTCCTGTTTTATTTCTGAATTGGAATGCTTCACTTTAAGGATCATTTCATATTCTTATATCGAATTATAGTTCTCGATTGCTTGTTTACATTTCCTAAGACATAGTTTCAGAGAATACGAGGTCCTGATATTAGGATCTTTAGCATAAATTAACATCTTTTCTATACATCACAGGTTTATGAGACACTAGAGCATCGATTGGTTGTTGCAGAAGCAGCTCAGAAACTAAGGCTTCCTCTTATATCAAAAGATGGTGAGGTTCATGAGGAAGAAATTGAAAAATGGAGTGTGATGTCACGAAGCTCCCTAGACAGTACTGGTACCAGTGCCACAATCAGCTCAAGCTCTAATTCACTTTATTATCCAAATAGTACCACAAACAGCGCAGGTGCAATGGGCAGTGGCTTTTCTCCAAGTGTTGGTGATTCATTGGATCCTGGAGTTGGTGGCTTAGCCAATCAGTATCTTGGCATCACCCCAGCATATCTATGGCAAACTCAGCTCCAACAAATGCCATTAATGATGGTAAGTTATTGTGGACTGTGCGAAATTTGAGAAAGAGAGTCTTACCTCTGGAATTGAATGATAGATTCTGATTACCTTTATGTACACTTTTCATTATTGGAGAATTTGAACTCTTCAGGACATGACTGAATTCCAGATGTCTTTGTCCTGTGAGATTGAGACCCGTTTGAAGGACAAATGTGATAAGTTAGCTGATGCTTTTGTTGATGATATTGGTACATATCGAGATTACAATCCCTAATCTCTTCTCCCCCTTCTCTATACTGTCTTGCTCAGGTTTCAGTACTCCCCAAAGATCTGTTTTTGGTCATCATTCATGTATCTTTTGTCACATCTGGTCAGTTATGTTAACTGCATTAGTGAGGGATGTTATAGGAATCGTCCCTTAGTGTAATGCAACTCGTATTCCTTTTATCCAATTAGGTGTATGCATGTGTGTGTGTGTGGGTGTGCAAACTCATATCCCCTTCAATTTATTTTTCCGGGTGCAGATTCTGCATCTGCTGCTCAAAATTCAACAGCCTGGCTTCCAGAGAGGTTTGAATCACTCTGTTGCCGTTAGTATCCTGAGTTGTTTCTTTTCTAAGTTTTGGGCCACTGGATGACCTGTTTAAAGGTGCACAACTGGCTTGGAGGCCATGAACTGCTGCAAGCTTCTAGTGTGTTTCATTTGAACACGACATCATGATATGGTACACGCTTTAACTATGATATTTTACTGTCAGCAGGGTGAAGTTGATAACTGAGGAAATTGAAAGGGAAGAAGGAGCTCTGAGGGTGGACCTCTATTCCGCTGATAGAAAATTTGCTGAATATTACAATGTACGTCTGCATTTGCTCAGATAATCTTTTTCTGAGATCCATGTTCTCTTTGATTATGGACGCAGTAATCTATGCACTAATATTGCTCTAATTGCTGCTTGTTTTCTTGTTGCCTTTGTACTAAAGATGTTAACCTGTCTAGTGATTTCTTCTTGTGAAGGTCTTAGAGCAGATCCTTGGGGTGCTCATTAAGCTTGTCAAAGATTTGAAGTTGCAACACCAACACAAATATGTAAGCACTGATCTATTCATAATTTTCATGAAATGTCTTCACTGAGATACGGTTTGAAGTTCAATTAAAATAAAAGACAGTTTGACAGCTGTTTCTGTAACAAAAACCTATTATCTGCCTATTTGGTTTGATTTCTATGAACTCTTATTGTTGTACAGGATGAACTACAAACAACTTGGTTGTGCAAGAGGTGTGAGACAATGGACGCAAAGCTAAGGTTTGTTGACACTTTTTCCGTTTATTATGGCCTGTTACAACAGAGAAGCTGACCAATGCGCTTAGCTGTTAGAAGACATAAAACTCGATCAAATCAGATTTTGTTTTTCTTTGCCGCAATACGCTTTTAGAGATGTTAGACTTCCTAGTATTGATAAGATGTGCAATCCCTTGTTTAACTCCTTGAGATGCATGATAACTACAGGGTTCTGGAGCATGTTCTACTACTGGAGACTTACACTCAGGAGTCAATACCAGCGCTCCACAAAATAAGGTGTTTGGCATTGACCTCTGTGATTCTTCAAGATACATGCATGAAGTGACTTGGTAGATTTCATCTCATTAAGCATATCAAACCCCTTTGCTCTTGTTTCAGGAAATATCTTATCGAGGCTACCGAGGAGGCTTCTCTTGCATATAATAAAGCGGTTAGTCTCATTACCACTGTCCTTGCCCAGCAGTGGAAGTCATGCAGAACTTTGCATAATTTTGCTTGCCTTCTTTACCTGTAGCCTGCACAATTTTCAGGTTTCCCTGAATCATTTGCTTCTGGTTCCTAAAACCCAATCTAATATGAATTTCAACCTCTTTGTTTTCCAGGCCACACGCCTTCACGAGTATCTGGGCGTCGACCCCCAATTTGACACGATTGCAAGACAATACCAGGAGATAGTCAGGGTAAAAATGCTAACCATTCTCCGATTTTTTGCAACTATAGGAACTGTCTCGTGCAGTGCATTGGTTTTCCCATGCAAATAAACCATCATTCCTTCCAAGCCGGAGAATTCTAACGCGGTAACTGTGTGTGCTGTAGAAATTGGAGAATTTGCAGTGGACAATCCATGAAGTTGAGAAGGACGTGAAGCAGAGCAAGTAGATCCGCCATCGCTCCTGTGCTCGTGCTGTGTTGTTACTGTGCAGTTCTTGGTTGTCTCAATACTCAATGGTATTGTTCCCGCAACAGCTCTTGCTGTCTCCACTTCAGTTTATTTTTGGTCTTCTTCTTGTGTTTGAACTTTGAAGTTTGGTGTTTGTACATAGTAAAACGCGTGGAGAACTGGAGAGTTCTTTTTGTAGGCTATAACTGGAGAGGGACGGCAATGGGTCGGGTTGGGGCGGGTTTTGTCAAACCCAAACCCATGGGTTTATCTGCTAAAAAAATTCGGGGTAAAACCCGCTGGGTTTGAAAAACTCAAACCCAACCCAACCCGTTGGGTATCCGCGGGTTCATGGGTACCCGTGAGTTTTTGTGGTAAAAAATTTACAATAACAAGTTTCTTTCAAAATAAAAGTTTAACATCAATTTTCTCATACAAATTATTCATACAAAAAACACCAATATAGAGCATACAAGCAAACCGCAAATGATCAATACAAATTGTTCAAATTTAAAGATAAACATCTATAAACAATAATATTAATTGAAAGCTTCTTCCTCGTCAACTAAGTTTCTTCACTCTCCACTTCATAATATCAACTTCATTCTAAACAATTAGAAAGAACAAATTATACATGTCTCCACAAACATAAAGAATATTAGTTGTTTAAGAAAATATTATTTAGAATATTAAATATATGGGGAAAGTAATTATATGTGTGTGGGCGGGTACCCATGGGGCGGGTTTATCTAAATCCAAACTCAACCCGACCCGGTGAATAGTGTAGCGGGTTTAAACTCGAACCCGGCTCAAAACCCGTCAACACGGATTTTACCCGCGTTGACCGGGTTGGGTCGTCGGGTGGGTACTCGTGGGTTCGGGTTTTGTTGCCATCCCTATTCAGAGTTGCCCGTCCTGACATATTTCGCCTCGTATTGAAGGATTGTGAAACCATAGTACTATATTGAAGATTATACAGAAAAAAAGTAATGATAAGCAATGCAGTCAAAATCGCGCTTTAAAACTTAAAAACTTACGATTTTACGCTTTTAGGTCGCCAAAACGCTTTCTTTTCCATATAAAAACTTAAGTGTATAAAATCGGACTAAATTGCGCTTTAAAGCTTAAAAGCTTACGGTTTTACGCTTCCAGTTCTCCAAAACGCTTTACGTTTTTACGCTTTTAGCTCACTAAATTAGTATTCTTTTCATGAAATTAATTATAAAATGTATATTTTAAAAGTAAATCACCAACAATATGATACATTTGAGATTAAAAGATACATATAAGGTACTTGGAGGCATTCTCAACTTCAATAGAGTAATCTAATTCACCAGCTAGACTTTTCCCAAATTCATTAGCATAGTGGGAAAAGTGGTTTATTGTTAAAATTTATGTTTACAAACTTATTATTAAGATGCTATAAGTTGTTCTACTTTAGGCATGAATCGCATGTATTTATTGACTTATCTAAATTCTGTGCATTCATATTTTGCATAGCATATGTCCTACTTCATAGATTTCTAGTTATTTTTCAGTATGCGTAAAAAACTTACGCTTTTACGCTTTGATTCTACGCTTTACGATTTTACCCCTTTTCCGCTTCTAGATAGAATCGCGCTTTTGACTGCATTGATGATAAGTTAGTTTTTATCAAATCGTGATTTAACGGTGGTTTAACCATTCATCCATAGATGGCGGATACGATGACTAAGGCCGTGTTTAGTCACTTAACTAAGACTCTCCCAGCTCTTAGATCTGGTCACACCAATCTGATGGTAAAAGTGGGAATACCCTTTTAATTAATGACAGGGGTAGTGTGGGTATTATGAAAAATTACGAAGTATACAGAGTGGACTTACAAACAGTACAAACCACACAATCAATACAAACTAGAGCGACAAACCATACAAACAGATTTACAAACAATACAAAACGTACGGACTATACAAACAATACAAAGTAGACCGACAAACAATACAAATAATAAAAAATGGAAAAACAACCAAGTTGACTTTGGAGGCTTCATCCCTATATAGATTGGCACTGTCCCAAAGTTAACCAGTTGTTTTTTAGACATACAAACATTACAAAAATGGTGGAAAAAATTACAAACTAGACCGACAAACCATACAAATGGAAAAACAATCGAGTTGACTTTGGAAGCTTCATCTCTATATAGAGGACTTTTGTCCAATAGACAACTAGGTTAATTTTTAGACATAAACACATTACAAACATGATGGGGGAAAAAAAATCAAAACTTACAAACATTACAAATGAAATCAGCAAACATTACAAAATACCAAAGCTTACAAACATTAAAAAAAACCAACAAACCGTACAGAATACCACTACTTACAATACAAATTGGTACACTTGTGTTACAAACCAATAAATACAAACCAATCCCTTTCACCGTTTATAGTAATGTATTAAGAATTTAAGTCGAGATATTGTACATAAGAATCATTGAGAGCTTATAGCCATTAGGGTTTTTTTTAGTAACGTACCAAGCAACGGTGAAGGGATTGATGATCACAATGCAGCTTCTGGGGTGGATATGGCGAATGAGCGGGTCAGGGTGGGTATCTCAGTCTCTATAGTCGTCTCACACCAAATGCGAGTCGGGAGAGGTAATACTCAAGCGGGTACGTGACAAGGTCAGTCGACCCACTTTTATATGTTATGTGGAAAAAAAATGTACGCAAAATTTTACTTTTTATGATAAAACGACAACAAAAAAAACTTTTTGAATGAAAAATAATGATAATAGAATGGGTAATTGAGTTTAATTAGTAGAAATATGCGGTCTGGTTCAGATTTATATATACGGTTTATGGTCCAGACCGAGAAGTTGGAATACACATATTAGGAGCCAGTTAAGTCTAACTAGTTGAAGAAAGGCTAAAATAGGATAAATATGAATATGTTGTAACAATTGAGATAGAACGGTCCAGAAAAGCGATGAGGCGGGTCGATAGTAGATATTCATGCCTTGCACCACGCTACTGCTGATTGAGTAACACTCGCGCTTCATCACAAATCAGATAAGGTAGCACTCGACGAGATAGATTCAAATTGTCATCCCTATTCTGTGGATTTTTTTTCAATTCCCACTATAAAAAAATTAGTAAGTAGAATTCTAGAGAGTGGGTTGAACCACATGTATCTTTCTACTAAACTAGTCCAGTGTGCGTCGCATCTTCAACGGGGAACTTCAATGAACGGTTCCATAACCAACTGGAAATAATGAAACCAAACAGATTATGTTTAGTTTCTTAATGCATAACAATAAACTGCAAGCAAAACAACCAGAAAATGTAGGTCGGGTTGGGCAATGCCAGAAACAATAACCAAACCGGTCAATGACCAGCAAAAAGAACCGATTCCACCCCACTTGGCCCAACAAAAACGAGTGGCCGGCCCACTTCGCCACCCCACACGTTTTCTCATCCTTGTACGCAAACCAGCCAGGCCCAGCTCAGCTCCCGCTTTCAAGCCGCGTAATCACCCAACGAGAAAACCTAAACCAGGAAAACCACCCATCTCGCCACGTGTCCCAGACAGCTGTGATCCAATCGCTGACCTGATTTGGCCTGGACTGGCGGGTGATTTATATATTGTTTGAGTGGACCCCACAATCTTGCCGCCTTTTCCCCCCCTCTGTTTCCCTTACCACAAGGCACAAGCTGAAAAGAACACAAGAAAAAAACAGAGTAGAAGAAGAAGAAGAAACAAGGAAGCTTCTTCCCGCGCTTTCCTGCCGTGATCGTGAATGAATTTCAGTGCAAACAAGTAATTATCATCCTAATCCTGATATTTAATCTGAAAAATAGTAAGATATTAGCTGGGAAATCAGGTAAGAGTTTGATCCAAACACCAATTTTACCAAACGGAGTCCAAACTTTTGAGAGTTGACCAACTCCGTCTCCTCGATCGGTTGCTTTCTCTCCTCTTCACATCACAGTTTCACACTCCTTCCTTGCTTGCTTGCTTCCCCAAATTAAAAAGCAACGAAATCCCCCCCTCCACTTCGCTTCCATTATATATCTCCGCCACAATAAGAAACTGTTTCTTTAATCGATCCGCCTGCTAAACTTGCTTGATTGATCTCAAAGCTGTCGTCTTTATCGTCTCCCACCTCTTTCCCCCTTCAATTCCTCTTCTGGGTCGCTCTCTCTTTTACTCTTCCTCCAATTATTTTGCCTAATTATCTAATCTATTTTGGAGTTTCTTGTTTCCTTGGTTTCCTTTCTCTGTCTTTACTCTTACCTCACCTCTGAATCTTTGTTTCTCTGATCAAAACCCACCTCCCCAAATTCAATTCAATTCAAACCCCTGACGCCATCTTTTCTTCTCCGCCTCTGATCCAGAATTTTGATAACCTATCAGCAGCTGGGTTGGTTTTAGATGGGTCACTGCGTAAGCAAAGGCGGCAGAGGCGGCGAGGCTTTCCGCTACAACCCTAATGAGAATCATAATAATCAGAATCACTACCATCCCAAATCTCGAGACCTGCCTCCTACGGATTACAACAATTATGCGTCTAAACCTCCTCCGGCTACCGCCGGAGACTCAGCCGGCGGCTATGCGATCCCTCCGCAGTCTCCGCTCCGGAAGAAACCGGGTTTCCTCGCTCCCCCGAGCCCGAAGCCGGCCCGGCGGCCCGACACGATCCTCGGGAAGGCCTACGAGGACGTCAAGCTCCACTACACGATCGGGAAAGAACTGGGTCGGGGCCAATTCGGGGTTACTTACCTCTGCATCGAAAATTCGACGGGGAAGCAGTACGCCTGCAAGTCGATTTCCAAGAGGAAGCTGGTGACGAAGAATGATAAGGAGGATATGAAGAGGGAGATTCAGATAATGCAGCATCTCAGCGGGCAGCCCAATATTGTTGAATTCAAGGGGGCTTACGAGGATAAGCAGACGGTTCATCTGGTGATGGAGCTGTGCGCCGGCGGGGAGCTGTTCGATCGGATTATCGCCAAGGGTCATTACAGTGAGAAGGAGGCTGCTGGGATTTGCAGGTCGATTGTGAATGTGGTGCATATTTGCCATTTCATGGGTGTGATGCATAGGGATCTTAAGCCTGAGAATTTCCTGCTGTCTAGTAAAGATAACAATACTGCCCTTCTCAAGGCTACTGATTTCGGCCTCTCCGTGTTCATTGAAGAAGGTAAGATATTTTCCTTGGTCTATATTTCTCCGATTTAGCTGAGTCTTTATGATCTTTCCTTTTTATGAATTCCAGGTGCTTATATGTTGTGAGGTTTTTCAGTATTTGCCTTTTTTGGGTTCTGAAAAAATTAGCTAAAAATAGTTGAATGGTTGGCTTCATGATTCTGTTTAATAGCTAGATAAAAACAATCAATGTTTGCTTTCTTTCCTTGGAAAGTTCCAAGCTTTGTAGCACTCCAGTATTGGTCATGACTCATGAAAACTGAAACCTAGTCATTCCATGCCTGTATGATAGTAATCAGGATGTGGCATTGCAGCTGATGAAACCTGTGTATTACACCGTGCAGGGAAAGTGTATCGGGATATAGTTGGGAGCGCGTATTATGTTGCTCCTGAAGTATTGAGGCGCAGATATGGCAAGGAAACAGATGTATGGAGTGCTGGGGTTATACTCTATATCTTGCTAAGTGGTGTGCCTCCATTTTGGGCAGGTAAAATGATGAGTTCTTCATATATGTCTGCTTGATTGTGGTTATAATGGTGAACTTGCCTCTTCTATCTTTTCACTTCTAACTAGCTGGAGGAGGAACCTGATTTTGAGTTTTGTTGTGGACTTACTGAATTATTGTGGTTCGATTTGACGATTGTATTCAGAGAATGAGAAGGGCATATTTGACGCCATATTGCAAGGTGACATTGATTTCGAAAGTCACCCCTGGCCGGTTATCTCAAGTGGTGCAAAAGACCTGGTTCAGAAAATGCTAACCCAGGATCCTAAGAGACGAATTACTGCTGCTCAAGTACTTGGTATGGATTTTTCTTTCTCTCCGAGGTTTTTTCCCGCTTTTGTAATTGTGAATGTTGGGATTAACCAACAGTTGTTTTGGATTTCTGTTTGCTGATACAGATCATCCCTGGCTTAAGGAAGGTGGAGAAGCTTCAGATAAGCCAATAGACAGTGCAGTTCTTTCGAGGATGAAGCAATTCAGAGCAATGAACAAGCTCAAGAAACTGGCCTTGAAGGTATAGGCTAAAAGATATTTGCCAAAGAAGAAGCTCAAGAAATCATGTGGGTCCAGTTTATGATACTGCTTAAAACTCTTCTACAGGTCATCGCTGAAAACCTTTCCAAAGAAGAAATCCAAGGTCTGAAGTCAATGTTTGCCAATATTGATACTGACAATAGTGGCACGATCACCTATGAAGAACTGAAGTCAGGGTTGGCTCGCCTTGGATCGAAGCTCACAGAAGTAGAAGTGAAGCAGCTCATGGAGGCTGTAAGAAAATTCACCATCTAAAACTGCATCTGTAACTTCTTTAGGTGATAATGTGCTCATGGATAACTAACTTAGACTCGGTTCTGAAATTTCAGGCTGACGTCGATGGAAACGGGACGATTGATTACATTGAATTCATCACGGCTACCATGCACAGACATAGATTAGAAAGAGATGAACATCTTTTCAAAGCCTTCCAATATTTCGACAAGGACAGCAGTGGGTACGTCTCTGTTTCTGAAAATTATTTGACATTGTGCCTCTGAAGAATCTTGAATTGAGAGCAGAACCTAATGATTTTATCATGTGTTTGCAGATTTATCACTAAAGATGAGCTAGAGATGGCCATGAAGGACTATGGTATAGCTGATGATGAAACTATCAGAGAAATCATAGCTGAAGTAGACACCGATAATGTAAGTTGATCTCTATTTCAAGAGCACTTCTCCTTACCCCGTACCTCAAATAGTTACACTAGCGCTGAAAGGACTATCGGTGTAATTTGCAGGACGGTAGAATCAATTATGAAGAGTTCTGTGCTATGATGAGAAGTGGGACACCTAATCAGGCCAAGCTTTTCTGAATCCACCACACGGGTGGCTGCCTTATCATTCTCCAGCGCCATGGGAATATCTGCCCACCAAAATGGATATCAGGACAGGGGAAAGTTTCATCCTCATTCAGGAACCTGAATGAATGCATATGACCTTTGAAACAGCTGAAAGCATAGAACTTGAGACACACCTCCTCCCTCCTTCGATAGATTTGCGGGGCTTTCGATTTGGGTTGTTTTGAGAAGCAAGAATCATCAGCAATGTGAATATATAAGTCGGATTTTTAAAAAGAAATCTGTTGTTTCAGCAGATTTACGTTTGACAAGAAAACAAGCTGGAAGAGGATTGTAAGTGATTCGTTTTCTCGCTATTTGCAAGTGTAAAGGTGAAATGAGCACCTTGTTGCATTTGGTTCTCCTTCTCATGGAGCATGTATACTGCTGCAACTTGCCTCACAAACTGGAAATTTTGGTTATCAATACCACTACATGCTGCAGAGTGTGCACAATTCTTCTTTTTTCGCTCTTTGGAATCGGCAAATGCCCTCCGCCGTTTGCAGACATGAATAACTAATATGTACCCTTCGAATTTTAAACGATGCCTTCATCGATTGTATCAATGTCCTACATGACAAATGAGAACGACCTAATGTGTTCGATATTCGTTTTTAACCCTCACAACCAGAAGCATAACCATGATCCCATCACCTTTTGTTAGCTTCTTTTACAAGTTACGATGGAAAGAGATGGACAGAGCAATCATAGAATCAACAGATGTCTGTAACAAAAGAACGAAGCAGCAGAAGTATGTCAGCAGATAAAGGGAACAACATCAGTATCAGAGCTTCAATGGGACTTTGATTTCTCCAGAAGAATAATCCGACCGCTCCATTCTGTTTCATCAAGAGCCCTAATTGCAGCATTCCGCAGCCAACAAAATGTCATTCAGCAAATATACTTATCGTCATTCATTAGCCTAAATTATCACAACCACTAAGTAGTAGCTAGAGAACCCAAACACTCTGCATAGCAAGAAAGCAAACATGGAACCAGAACCCATCATTCACATAAACTATCAGATCTTCCCTGCAGTCTTCATGCCCTCAAGTTCACGAAATCAAACGAAGCGCTTAAGCTTTACAGTCTTCAAGTGTTTGGACTTGGCAGAAATTTCTGGAGTTTTTTCTTCCATCAGCTTCATTCAAATACTCCGACAAATCCCCTCCCCAACATGTTGTCTATAACGATATGATATCACTGTCTTTGCGACAAACTCCCCAGCAGCTACGGAATCTGGACCACTTCTTTGGGCGTGAATTGTTAGCCCTATGCAACAGCTCCCATCTCTCATGCTCCAATCTCTTTTGCTTCTTCAGCCTTTCGTCTATCGTAAAATATCTTGACCACTTCAATCTCTCAATCCCCGTAACTTCTGTCAACTGATTGCATCCAGTAATTTTCAACTCGCGCAAGTGCTCCAATGCAAACAGATCAGGCAGCTTCTTAATCGAAGCGCAATCAGTAATCCTCAATGCTTGCAATGACTCCAATTTATCGAGCCCTATCACCTCAGTCAACTGATTGCATCCAGTAATCTTCAAGTTCCGTAAGTGCTCCAAAGCAGATAGACCAGGCAGCTTCTCAATCGAAGTGCATTCAGTAAGCTCCAATAATTCCAATGACTTTAATCGCTCAATCCCCGCAACTTCTGGCAACTGATTGCATCTGATAATTGTCAACGCCCACAAGTGCTCCAAAGCAGATAGATCGGGAAGCTTCTTAATCAAAGCGCAATCAGTAATCGTCAATTCTCGCAATGACTCCAATTTACCAAGCCCTATCACCTCAGTCAACTGATTGCATCCCGTAATTTTCAACTCCCGCAAGTGCTCCAAAGCAGATAGATCAGACAGCTTCTCAATCGAAGCGCAATCAGTAATCTCCAATAATTGCAATGACTTCAATCGCTCAATCCCCACAACTTCTGGCAACTGATTGCATCCTCTTATTGTCAACTCTCGCAAGAGCTTCAAAGTAGATAGATCAGGGAGCTTCTTAATCGACACGCAATTAGTTATCGTCAATTCTTGCAACGACTCCAATTTGTCAACCCCCATCACCTCAGTCAACTGATTGCATCCCGTGATTTTCAACTCCCGCAAATGCTCCAAAGCAGATACATCAGGCAGCTTCTCAATGGAAGAGCAATCACGAATCTTCATTACTTGCAATGACTCCAATTTGTCAATCCCCATCACCCCAGTCAACTTACGACACTCAATGATCCGTAGAGTGGATAGTTCCGCCAGTTCGCTAAGCCCATGAATTTCAGAGAGGAGTGGACAACGAAAGATCTTGAGCGTCTGTAACTTGGTCAAATTTGACAAGCTGGGCAGTTTTCTCAGTACATCACAACGATACACACGCAGTTCCTTCAGAAGCTTTAGATGTTGGAGGCCATCAAGATCAATTAGATTTGAAGCATCCCGTAAGTCGAAGTTCTCCAGCATTCTCAGCTCTCCCAGACCAGCGATCTCATGTACCCCAATCTCCGACAAATCCAAGTACGTCAAGTTACTCTGATTCACAAGGTTTGGTAGTCTCTCTAAAGGCACAAGTTGATAACCTGAGATCGATAGGGTATTTAGAGATGATGGAAGGGTAGGCGAGGATAAAATAAGGGTTCTCGTACGACGCCGTAGAGAACAATGATTCTGGTCGTTGAGATCAACTGATTCTTGGTGAAGAACAAAGGCATTCTTCCTGCACTCAACCTGCCACAACTCCAAATCCTTCAACTTGGACAGCTTCCACATGTCCCCAGGAATCAAAAGTGCACGACTCCAATGTAGCCACTCCAAGTCCTTGAGCTCCAAAAGATTGGGAACCCTAGGTGATGAGAGGGATAGCCCTTTTAAACTCGTGGGGAGTTTTGGTACTTCAATGTCAAGCCTGTCTAGCACCAAGATCTTGAGGGAGGAAAGTTTACCAATGCTAGTAGGAATTTCTCTCAAGCGCGAATATCCTACATTGATCTCTTGCAGATTTTGAAGCCTTCCAAAGCCACCTATTAACTTCGTTATCTTCGTCCTGGCAATGTTTAGCACTCTCAGACCCTTCAAATCGCCAATGTGAAGTTCCCCGCCCATGTTCCCGCAACCCAGGAAATTTATCCGTTGGAGACATGGACATCCGAACAAATTCGGGACTTTTGTCACTTGGTCGCAGAACGATACATCTATAGCTTTCAGCCTGTGTGCCGCCTGGATCATGACAATACGCCAATGGCAAAACATGTTATAAGGATAATTGTTAAACTAGATGCGATGTTAACATAGATTTATACTCCTAAAAAATGTTATAACGTATGAATGTTAGATTTTATATTGTAGATGGTTAGAAATGGATCATCTCATTATTCGTTAATGATAGAAGTATTAAAGAACCGAAAATCTCTCATCAAAATCTCCAATGTCAGATTCAATGTCCAAAATAGATCATTTTGACCAATTCCCACCCATGGCCATCTGATATTACAAAGACATAAATTTAATCTTCATAAACATGAAATGAAGTAGGAATGGTAATAACCTTGATTTTATCCCAGCATCTCCAGTCATCTCGCACAGGGCAGAATCTCAGATCAAGAACTGCCAATCTCGTTATATTGATATTGATAGGGATTGAACGGCAATAATGAAGACGCAACCAACGTAGATTCGGAAGAATATTCTTGAAATCTCCAGTCAGCCTTCCAGAGTGCACTTCGAGATATCTCAACTTTGACAAGTTCCGAAATTCCTTCTCCATGAGTTCAAAATCCTCATAACGCATGTCAACTTTAAGAACTTCCACCAGGTCGGCTCCCTGCTAAAATGAAATCATACACACAAAAATTTTATATCCTATCTTGAGCAATCAAAATAATATAGGAAAAGGGAAATGAGGTGGGAGAATACCATAAGGAACAACCAATAATCTTACGAATTTGAACATCAAGAAATTAATAATATACAAAATGTCAAGTAATATTGTACCTGTATAGTTAAGAACAACTTTGTAGCATGCGTGTATAGAAACATTCGTTGCCAGAAATTTATAAAACATTGTGGTTCATAACCTAAAAGTGACATTTTCAAAAAATTTGCTATCGAATTCTTGTATGCACCAGAAACAAAAATGGAGTACTGGAAACGTAATACCTCTCCATTTTTTAACATATCTACAGCATCCTCGTTGGACCATATTCTTGTGCGCTTCCAAGGATGTTGTTCATCTTCTTCACGAACTATCATTCTCCCAATGTCTCGTACATGGTCATGCATCCAAAACTTGTTATCCACGTCCACCTTTAACAAGGACCTCAAAATAAGAGTACTAATTCCACTTTCCGGATTAAAATTACAATCACTCCACATATAGAAAGGCAATTCCTTATTTTCTCCGATAAAAACACAAGAAATGTCAAGAAAAATTTGTTTTTTCACTACCACTCAACTCATCATAACTTATTTTCAATCTCTCTTGCACCTTGGTGGGAGGAATTCTCTTTAGTTCTATCAACTTCGCCTCCCAGAATTTTCTATCTCTACGAAACAAAAGAGACCCTATAACTTCAAGAGCCAAAGGAAGTCCCCCAGCAACTTTTACAAACTCTTCGCACAAAGTAGTCTTGTCTTCTAGGGGGTTATCCATTCTAAAAGCATGTCTTCGAAGTAGTTGAAGGGAGTGGTCATGACTCATCCCACTAGGTTCATACAACTTAGATACTTGAAGCAACTCCAACACCCTTTTATCTCTTGTTGTGATGATAAATCTACTTTCAGGAGAAAATTTTCTTACTTCACCTAAGATTTGCCCAAACTCAAACCGATCATCCACATTATCAAGAACAATGAGAACCTTGCGGGGGCATACTCTATTTGTTATAATGTGGATTCCTTGACTAGCATCTCTAACCATGTGATCATCTCTTAAGATGCTAGAAATAATCTTACTTTGCAGAGTTGTAACACCATCATTCTTCAACGATAGTGTTTCTCGTACATCTTCTAGAAAACAATGATGTTCGAATTGTGTGAAGACCTTGTTATAGACGGCTTTGGCAATAGTGGTCTTACCGATACCGCCCATACCATGAATGCCAACGACATTGATGCCGCCTTCAAAATCTGATTTTAGCAACTCCATCACATGGTTTACGTGAGAATCGATTCCAATCAGCTCATTCGTCAATAATGTGTAATTCCCCTTTATGTGTGACCACACCTCAGAGAACACGCTTTCTGCCACTACTCCCTGTCTAGAAATTAAACACAAGTTTGTAAGTCATCCGCAGATACACGGGTGATTTCACATGTAGTCTCCAACATCAACCAAACACATCCAGCCAAGTTCATGAACTGTAAACACAGAGAAGCTACATTACCTATCTGATTCGGTTACACGCCACCCAGTCATTTGCCCGACCTCCTCGAGTGCATCCTTCCAGACCCTAATGGTTTCTTCACCATACTTTAATCTATGTTGTTCCAATGCTTCCTCATAGGAACCCTTACAATGTCGCACATCTCTAGGCTCCATCAAATAGAAAATGGGCAATATGATGTGGCTACCTTCATCTTGCTTGTATCGTTCCACCATCAGAGCTAGCTCCTGGAGGCACCATTTGCTAGATGCATAACCTGGGGAAAGGATCGGGATGTATATTCTGGACTCCCCGATTGCCTTGACGAGAGAAGGGGAAATCATCTCCCCCTTGCGAAGCTCCTCATCGTCGAGAAAGGTCCGTATCTTGGGACGATCCAGGAGTCTATAGAGGAAATCTGCGAAAGTCGTGCGCACGTCGGGACCTCTAAAGCTCAAGAAAACCTCATACTCTACCACTGGAAGAGGATGTGGGGAACAGGATGACGAAGCGATAGCATTCGACCCGGTAAGCTCCATCCTCTTCTACAGATGAAACAAGCAGCAAAATTAGGTCACGAAACTAGACCAGATCATATACACCTCTAGAAAACACACAGCCAGTAAACCAGACAACATTTGTTCCGTTCTTTTCCAGCCAATGCACACAAGAAAAAAGTGTCTGTTACCAACAAAAACCTCAACAGACGGTAAACACAAACCACCTCAGTGAAATTTAAGATCTAGGGTCTTACCCGAGAACCAATTCAGAATCTTCAGGAATTGATCACAAGCTCGCGACTTTCAGCTATGGGTGAATGAGCAGGGAGTGGGGAATGAAAGAGGAGATAGGTTTACCAGTTCAGTTTGTAGTAAACCCTTTTAAGAAGACGCTAGTCAGCGGACGCGTCTATCGGATAGAGTCGCTACGTTAGAGTAATCGCATCCACTCATTTCCCTTTTACTCTTCCCGCTCCATTAATCTTCCAATCACGCGTCAAATCGGCCGCCGATGGCCGGAGCAGCATCGCAGTTCCTCTTCAATTCATCTCCACCTCGCCGTAATCACCATCCTCTCTCTCTCTCCCGCCAACCGCTCGCTCCCGCGCTACAGCGATTGGCGCCGGCAGCAACTACACTACAGCAACACGGAAGCAAACGAAATTCACGAATTGGAATCGCTCCCCGAGCGTCTCCCTCAATCCCTGTGGCCGCTGGGGTATTAACTGAGGAACAAAGCAATGAAAATACCAAGACCAAGAGGCAAGAGCATGATTTTTGTTATAAAAAAAAAAGGGCAAGAGCATGATTTTTACCATTACACCAATGAGAATAAGATGATTAAGTGAAACGCGGAGTTTTGGATGGCTCGTCTCCTAACGACCAACGATGGAGCGTTTAAAAGGGCGTCCAACATTTATTCAATAATAAAAATGGATTATTTGAACCGTAGTAACTTCATGGCTCAGGAGTGGGTTTTTTCCATAATTATTGCGATTTAAAAAAAATTATCCAAAATGTAGTGGTTGAAAAAATATTTTCCAATCTACTGTGTCTAAACCGTAATTGAGGCGCGTGCGTCCCAATTGGGCATTTTGTTGGGTAGAAAGCCTAATTTGGGCGCGCATGCCTGTACACAACAAATATAAATAAATGAGGCGTCAATAAGCCAATTGGAGCGAGAATACGCCCCAATTGGACTTATTCTCGCCCCAATTTGCTTTTCAACGTACAATTTTCCCAACGTCCCAGAATAGACCAACAGGCAAAACAAACGGAAACAAGCTTAGGTCTAATTTGGGGAAAACCTCTGCCTCTCATTCGGCCACCTCGGTCGGGATTGTCGACGTGGTGCCCTCCTCCACCGTCAACCTCTTCACCTTCCATGGTCGGCGGAATGAACAAGGAGAGTTGGAGAGAAGTTGATTTCTGACGGGTTTGGGCAATCGATAAAGGGAGGCGATTTCATACGGGTTAATGGATGGGGTGATTTCCAGTAGGCTTTAGATGGAGTTTCCCTGCGACTTAATTGGGGAAATATGGAGGAAGAAGACGATACAAGCTGTACATATGTATCTGGGCGAAAAAAGACTAATTGGGGCGGCAACAAACCCAATTGGGGCACGCGTGCCCCAATTGGGCTTTTTGCCGCCCCAATTTGTCTTTTGGCAGTTGTCGTGTTAAATTGGGGCGCGGACACCCATATTAGGATTTTTCTCTGTTGGAGAACCCAATTGGGGCGCGTGCGCCCCAATTCCGGTTTAGAGACAATAGATTGGGAATTATTTTTTCAACCACTGCATTTCGATTTTTTTAATCACAATAATTATGGAAAAAACCCCTCGGAAGTCGGTAAGAAATTGCACTGTCAGGTGCTATAATAGTGTGGGAACCAACGAAGAGAGAGTAGCCTAGATTAGTTAAGCAATCAGCGTGTGGAACATACTTCTTATAAACAATGTGTGTTTATTACTCGTATTTGGTAGGAACAAAAAATATGAAAAAAGCTCTTTGACGGGTACCACATAAGTAAACTTTGGGGTCGTCGGCCTTCACAAAAGGTGAAACTCTAATGCAAATCAAACAGTTTATACACCAACTGATTGATTATTCTTTTTTGCTTTGTGGCTTGCTGTATTGTAATTTAGAATTTAAATGGCTATTTGTGTATTAATATTTTTTTTGTTTTACCTTTATTTGAGCTAGAGGTCTCATTTGTTAGTATTTTGACTATTTTATTTTCGATGACTCTTTTATTTGTTTCACTTATATTGGCTCTTTTACATCTATTTTGTTGTTGTATCTAAATTCCGACAATGGCTCAATGAAATAACCTTTCATAGTGAAGATGTGCTGGTCCGATTTGATTAAGCCGCAAATAATGCGCAAGGATATTCGACTGATTTCGTTGGCTTCTCAGGTGATGAAACGATCTCATTTACTTTTGGTAAAAAAATTATTACTTTTTGGTAAATTTCATTATGGCATTACTTATATTTTTATAACTAAACTACTTGTTCCTCGTGATACTATGATATAGTGTTTAAAGGGCGTCCAACATTTATTCAATAATAAAACGGATTGTTTGAACCGTAGTAACTTCATGGCTCAGGAGACGGTAAGAAATTGCACTGTCAGGTGCTAGAATAGTGTGGGAACCAACAAAGAGCGAGTATCCTAGATTAGTCAAGCAATCAGCGTGTGGAACATACTTCTTATAAACAATGTGTGTTGATTACTAGGGATGGCAATTTCGACCTGACCCAATTTACCCGACCTGTTTGACCTGTTTTGGGGCGGGGCGGGCATGGGTACCTCTCATCGACCCGACCTGCCCTGACCCGCCCCATTCTCGACCCGTTCTTGCCTAAATTACATATAATATTAGTTAAATTACTTAAGATTTTCTTCTTATTACATTATATTTTAGCTATAATAAAGTTGTAAATAAGTGAAAACCTCAATTTCTTCAATAATTTAACTACATTTTATCATATTATGGTTTCTTTCTTGGTCTTTCAATGAAAAGAACGAATATTTCTAATGTTTTTCACATAAATTACATACCCAATGGGTCGACCTGCCCCGACCCGCGCCCCGTGATAAATTACCCGACCTGACATGAGGCGGGTATGGGTATCGAGATACCCGCCCCGCACCTGCCCCATTGCCATTCCTATTGATTACTCGTATCTGGTAGGAACAAAAAATATGAAAAAAGCTCTTCGACGGGTACCACATAAGTAAACTTTGGGGTCGCCGGCCTTCACATAAGGTGAAACTCGAATGCAAATCAAACGGTTTATACACCAACTGATTGATTATTCTTTTTTGCTTTGTGGCTTGTTGTATTGTAATTTAGAATTTAAATGGCTATTTGTGTATTAATATTCTTTTTTTTTTTACCTTTATTTGAGCTAGAGGTCTCATTTGTTAGTATTTTGACTATTTTATTTTCGTACTCTTTTATTTGTTTCACTTATGTTGCCTCTTTACATCTATTTTGTTGTTGTGTCTGAATTCCGACAATGGCTCAATGAAATAACCTTTCATAGTGAAGATGTGCTGGTTCGATTTGATTAAGCCGCAAATAATGCGCAAGGATATTCGACTGATTTCGTTGGCTTCTCAGGTGATGAAACGATCTCATTTACTTTTGGTAAAAAAAATTATTACTTTTTGGTAAATTTAATTATGGCATTACTTATATTTTTATAACTAAACTACTTGTTCCTCGTGATACTATGATATAGTGTTTAAAGGGCGTCTAACATTTATTCAATAATAAAACGGGTTGTTTGAACCGTAGTAACTTCATGGCTCAGGAGGGCTTGAGTTCAAGTCCTTAAGGCTCATTTTTTACGGAAAATCTTAAAGTCTTCCTATTGGCTGATTGTGGATTAGATAGTTAATGAGGTTAGTAGTTAATATGTAGTTAAGGATTATGCAAATATAATTAAAATTAATATAATTAATTAATGATTCTCTTTCTCTCTCCTCCCATGATTTTCTCCATAACCCTCTCTACATTATAATTAAAAAGAAATATGAAATTAATTTGATTCAATATTTATTAAAATCCGAATTTAATAATTTTCGTTTTCTAAAATAGAAATTTTAAATTTAAAATATATGCCTCTCTCTTGGCAACTTCCGATTAGTATTAAGTATTAACATTTTGTAATGACATTATCAATATTTATAAATTGAATCATCATTAGGACTTTTTATTGCATGTGTTTGAGATTTTTCGTTGTTAGGTATTCGTTTGTGCTATTATTAATGTTGTTCGACATGTTTTTTAATAAATTTATATGACATTATTAACTTTTTATGCTATGTTTTGTTTGTAACATTAGCAAAAGTGAAATTGTGTTTTCAATTTGTTGGTACTTGAAGTTTATTTACTATTACATCGTATTATCAATTTGGTTCGCAATGATTTATAATAATTTGAAGTGCTATTATCAATATTTTTTTTTTCCAAACACAATACAACCATTAGCAAAAATTTAATTCATTTGTAAGATTTCTTATGTTTGGTGATTTGAATTATTAATATTTTTTCGTTTATGTTTGTAACTTTGTCAAATGTCATTATCAAGAAGCATACTTGTTAGATATTCATTTGTTTATGACATTATCAAAAGTGAATTTACGTTTAATGATATAACTATGGTTATTAATCTTTCAGTCTAAGTTAGTAACGTAGTTGGTGTCATTATTAATAGGCGTGTATAAGCATTATCATTGTTTGAAAATAAGATGTTAATAATATATAATAAGGTACTTAACAATCATTAGTTGCTATCATTATCAAAGTTTTTGGATGTATTATCTATTAAACACATGTTACTTATTAATGCATTTTTAGTGCTATTTGACATTAAACATTGCATCGGAATATTATTAATATTTTTATATTACAAAAATCTATTTCCTTATCAGTGACTTGATTCGATATTAATGGTTTTTAGTATCTTTATTAAAAGTTTGATGTCATTTATAATGTTGAAGTCGTACATTTTTACATTGATGTTTTGTGTTTATTTTTAACGAAATACTTTTTGTTATCAATGATTTATTGTATTGTTATTAAAAGTTTGGTGTTGAGGCGTGAATGTTGGTTTGCTTGTGCTAATATTTTTCTCGACAATGTTTGTTTGACTGAATCACACAGGTGCACTATGTCACAAGTACCCAAGATGTTGAAAATTAGTATTGTGTTTTATGATCATTGAGAATGATAATGTAAAGCAATATTAATTTATCATAAAACGTTAATAATGTCATTAGAAATCATTGGAAGAGGCCATGACTAGATAGTTATAAACATGATGTGAAAATGTGAATCATTATTATTAAAGATGTTGTAAATCAATGATATTGTTATTCAAACTGTTAATGACTATGTTACATAACTTTAATGATTCATT
The DNA here is from genome assembly GCA_964030455.1 of Linum trigynum. NCBI lineage: Eukaryota > Viridiplantae > Streptophyta > Magnoliopsida > Malpighiales > Linaceae > Linum > Linum trigynum. Next base: position 55,207,105 of record OZ034817.1, on the reverse strand, counting down.
CATAGGCGTTGATGACGAAACTATAAAACAGTAACAATTGATACAAAATTGTTAATAATGTAATTGTAAAGAATTGATAAGTATATTGAAGTCGTTAATAATGATGAGGTATAATAATAACGATTCATTTCATAAATGTTGATAATGTCATTGCAAAATGTTAATACTGTACTGCAAGTTGCCACGAAGTGAGAGAGAGCATATATTTTTAATTTTCAATTTTCATTTAAAAATAAAAAATATTAAGTTCGAATTTATTAAATATTAAATAATAATATTTGATTAAATTAATTTCGAATTTCCTTTTAATTGTAGTGGAGAGAGAGGGTTATGGAGAAGATCAAGGGGGAGAGAGAAAGCGAATCATTAATGAGTAATATTAATTATATTTTCATAATATCTTATTTATTCTAACTAACTATTAACTACTAACCCCTCATTAACTACCTAATCTAGTATCAGTCAATAAAAATGGTTTAAGAACCTCCTTAAATAATGAGGCTTAAAGACCGGATCCAACCCGGCTCAGGAGACGGTAAGAAATTGCACTGTCAGGTGCTAGAATAGTGTGGGAACCAACAAAGAGCGAGTATCCTAGATTAGTTAAGCAATCAGCGTGTGGAACATACTTCTTATAAACAATGTGTGTTGATTACTCGTATCTGGTAGGAACAAAAAATATGAAAAAAGCTCTTCAACGGGTACCACATAAGTAAACTTTGGGGTCGCCGGCCTTCACATAAGGTGAAACTCGAATGCAAATCAAACGGTTTATACACCAACTGATTGATTATTCTTTTTTGCTTTGTGGCTTGTTGTATTGTAATTTAGAATTAAAATGGCTATTTGTGTATTAATATTCTTTTTTTTTTGTTTTACCTTTATTTGAGCCAGAGGTCTCATTTGTTAGTATTTTGACTATTTTATTTTCGATGACTCTTTTATTTGTTTCACTTATGTTGCCTCTTTACATCTATTTTGTTGTTGTATCTGAAATTCCGACAATGGCTCAATGAAATAACCTTTCATAGTGAAGATGTGCTGGTCCGATTTGATTAAGCCGCAAATAATGCGCAAGGATATTCGACTGATTTCTTTGGCTTCTCAGGTGATGAAACTATCTCATTACTTTTGGTAAATTTCATTATGGCATTACTTATATTTTTATAACTAAACTACTTGTTCCTCGTGATACTATGATATAGTGTTTAAAGGGCGTCCAAAATTTATTCAATAATAAAACGGGTTGTTTGAACCGTAGTAACTTCATGGCTCAGGAGACAGTAAGAAATTGCACTGTCAGGTGCTAGAATAGTGTGGGGACCAACAAAGAGCGAGTATCCTAGATTAGTTAAGCAATCAGCGTGTGGAACATACTTCTTATAAACAATGTGTGTTGATTACTCGTATCTGGCAGGAACAAAAAATATGGAAAAAAAGCTCTTCGACGGGTACCACATAAGTAAACTTTGGGGCCGCCGACCTTCACATAAGGTGAAACTTGAATGCAAATCAAACGGTTTATACACCAGCTGATTGATTATTCTTTTTTGCTTTGTGGCTTGTTGTACTATAATTTAGAATTTAAATGGCTATTTGTGTATTAATATTCTCTTCTTTTTTTTTACCTTTATTTGAGCTAGAGGTCTCATTTGTTAGTATTTTGACTATTTTATTTTCTATGACTCTTTTATTTGTTTCACTTATGTTTCCTCTTTACATCTATTTTGTTGTTGTATCTGAAATTCCGACAATGGCTCAATGAAATAACCTTTCATAGTGAAGATGTGCTGGTCCGATTTGATTAAGCCGCAAATAATGCAGAAGGATATTCGACTGATTTCGTTGGCTTCTCAGGCGATGAAACTATCTCTTTTACTTTTGGTAAAAAAAATTTATTACTTTTGGTAAATTTCATTATGGCATTACTTATATTTTTATAACTAAACTACTTGTTCCTCGTGATACTATGATATAGTGTCTTACGTATAATATTTTTCTTACTTGTGCAGAGATTCTTAACCAACATTAGGGATGCTGCATCGAGGAAGTTTTTGCATTCCAAGGGAAGTTCATTTTCTCTCTTCTCGCCCTTGTGTCAGTTGTGTGCCATTTTGCTCCTCGGAGCTTTTTCAGAGTTGCCCAATTCGTGACAAAAAAGGCGCTTTCACCAGGAATCCAGTTGCACATGGATACCGTTCTTTAGTATTGTCGGTGATATATATTTGTTGTTCGGTCATACTCTGGGGCTTATATTCGATAAAATAGAAATAAAATAAAATCCTATAAACTTGAGCCGTGGATGGATAGTTCGGTTACCAGTTAGTGGATAACCGGCCGGTTATCGGTTTAACCGATAACCGAACGGTCACCCCTGCCAATGATCGATCGTCAACAAGAATGCGTTTTCGAACGAGTAGGTTAGATCGATGATTTCTCAATAATAACCATTAGATCTGATTTTGCGAATCTACGAGAACCTATTGTAGTTCCGGCTCCCACGCGAGTCCAAAGAAACTGCGAGATCGATGAACATGATCGATCGAGAAAACAAGGGACGGATTGATATCTGGTGGCGGTGCTTAATTGATTGCAGCTGCAGTACTCATTATTAATTGCTTTCTTCCTATTTGGTTTCCAGAAGTAGCGATTTGGTTACAAGAAATTCAAAGGGAGGAAGATCCATGTCGGCTTAGATAGCGTCGTCTCAGATTCAATCATCAGTCTATTATTGCATTGCATCTCTTCTTCTTTTTTCAATGTTCGAGACGTATCGACCGGTCTTTTTCGTTCAAAAAATCTACTCAAAAGATACAACTTCGGTTCGGAATTCGAAAGGCAAAAATCTATATTTCCGAAACCAGAGTATGCCGATCGAACCCGAATTTCGATCACCCGAACTGAGCTGAACCAAACAAACTCGAGCCGACATCGGAAAAATATAACCTCGGTTCGGAATTCGAAAGGCAAAAATCTATATTTCGGAAACCAGAGTATGCCGATCGAACCTGAATTCCGATTACCCGACCAAAATACCGAACATACTGCCAAGCCGAGCCTCACAGCCCAATCTCTCATCTCAGCCCACCCAATAACAACATAATCCTAAGCCCACTCCCCCACAACCCTATACCATAGCCGCCAACCCTCAACCTGCCCATCTTTGAGCTCCTTCGATGGCGGCGAACACAAATCCTGGGAGGGATCCTCGGCGACCTCCTCTTCAATTGGACTGTCAAACAACAAAATGCAGGCAATGATTCTGGACGCCCAATACTTATTTCGGATCTGAAGGAGAAAGAAAGGGAGAAGTCCAAGAAGAGTAAATCTGACGGTGGATGATTCTGGTGCTGGCAAATTGATGGCAGCGGACTCTGCCGTGAGGAGTAGTGTGCTCGACCTCGAGGATTTAGGGGTGGGCAACAGGTAACGGGTATTTGGGTATACCTGTACCCGTCCCGTATTTTGAGGGTTACGGGTTTCCATAATACTCGCAATATTATTAACGGATGAGGTTTGGGATTGTACATTACTACAATGGGTACCCGCGGGTTACCCGCAAATACTCGTTTGGGTAACATGGGTACCCGCTAAACCCATTCATTATACAAAGGCTCAAACTGAATGGCACAAAGCCCGTTCAATTGTCTGATTGTGGCGGATGAGCTGCTTGTTATGGTTTTGCTGTTTATTTGCTGTTGAATTGATTTATTCTAGTTGAACACAGTTGATATTTTTAATACATGTTGAAAGATTTGACTAATTAATAGCATTTTAATAGGTTTGGATAATATAAAAGAATCTGAAACAACTTTAGATATAAAAAAAATAGACATTACCCTGTTTTTAATTACGGGTCAAATATTTTGGTGGTTAAATCATGTTATGATATCTTTATATTTTTTTCCTCACATTATAGTATCTAAACTCTTAAAACATTACAAATAGGTCAAAACTGCAGGTACCATATCCTCTCTAGATTTCAAATCATTAATTGCTGCTATTCGTCGTATGACCAAAAAGTCATACAACCCTAAATTGACCCAATCCTACCCGACCCTGACATAACTAAAAGATGATCCAACTCTAAACTAACCTTGTAGACGAACTGAACCAACCCAACCCCTCAGACAGTTGGATCGAACCCAATCAATATGTTAACTTGGGAAGCTAGATGGATCTCCTAGAAAATGGAAAGCTAGCTAAACTAGGTCCTCGAGGCCTCCTCGTCGTCGTCGACGTCGCGGTGGTCTTAGTCTCTTAGAGGTGCAATTAATACGAATTTGGACGTCCATATTGGCGTCATATCCTAGCCGGCGGCGGGGCCTCCATAGTTATTGGCTTGTCTTCACATAACTAATTACACTGCTTATTGTCATTATCATCAGCAAACACTTTATGATCAAAACAATAAATACCCACAAGACCGCAGCCTCTCTCTTGTTTTCTAGCTTATAAATACGCCTCCTCCCATTCCACCTTTCCTCTCTCTCAAACTCTCATCACCTCCATTTCTCCACATAGACAAAAGAAAAAGAAGACATCCATGGTGGTGATAATGGTGATATTTCAGAGGTGGTTGGGAGAGATGAACAAGTTGTGCACCAAGTGCAAAGAAGCTGCAGCCTCTTTGTGCTCTTTTGGAGGGTTGACGACGATGGAGCCTCGACTCGAAAGCCTCCTGGTTAGCATCCCACCGTTGTTGACCAGCATTCTCCTCGCTTCATTCACCTGCATCATCGCATTAGGTATTTTACAATCTCTCTCTCTCGCTCGTCTTCGTTTTTTTTGTTCCGTTTATCTCGATCTCTTGTATACCGGTTGAAATCGAGATGCTGGTTGAACACCAGTCTCCATTTAGATCGGTGCAGAGTTCGATCGAAATCGCGATAAATGAAGATGCGTGTATTTACGCCTAAAATGATAACAACACAGCGAAATTTTCCACCCAAGTCCAAAATATCTTAATTGAAGGAAGTGGGGCATGCATGAATGTGTGTCAAATTAGTCAATGAGTTGCAACTTGCAAGCTCTTACTAAACTCAGCAACCCCGGTTTTGGTATTTATCATATATACACAACCTAACCCTAAAAACAAAGAACCAATTGGAATTCATTGTCAACAGTCACATAGAGAGCTTTCACATTGCCGTATATATTGTGGAGTCAATTAATTAAATAAAATGCGAGCAGGAGGAGCTGCGGTGGGAACGGTGGTCGGAGCGATGAAGGGTCAGACGACGGAGACGGGGTTCCTCCGTGGCTCCATCATCGGTGCGGTGGCAGGCGCCATCACCTCTGTTCAACTCCTCGAGTCCATTGCCGACGGCGAGCCATTGTCCAAGGTATGTTATCTACCACCCAAAGAGTAACAACGCCAAATTCACCACAATTTTTGTCGTTCCTTCACGTCATTTGATGGTTATTCACATAATTCGGTACTTCTTTACGCAAGAGTTATGATTATTCACGCAAATGGAATCCTTAACATTTTTTCTTTTTGTAAAAATGAGTTGAATGATTATAATCTACACAATGACGTGTATTTTGGTATATTTCAAAATTAATTTTAAAACGGGTATGAATAAAAAAAATGCTCGAATAAAACACTAGGTTGCCTAAATAATTTTTATTATTTGTGTGTATAATCACCACTATTACTTGAATAAATAACAATACGACAGAAATAAGCACGAATTTACATAGAATGCGTGAAATAGGTATTGTGACATTTTAGTGTCGCCCATCCTTTTTCATTACACAATGGATCATGCGATGATGTTTGCGAATCAGGGTTGTGTAGGGATGGCAAAAATATCCGTAACGTGGATATCCACTCGAATCCGATCTAATCGAGTAGGGTAAAATCCAAAACCTAAGGACTTTTTGTGGGTACGGGTAAAACCCGAACCTGAATATTGCGGGTAATGGATGGACATGGTTTTTTCACTATCCAACCCGAACCCGCCCGATTATAATACACATGCATATGATTTGTATATAAATAATCATTTTTTCTAATATATTTTATATTTAGCATATAAATATAATATTTTCATGAAATCGTGTTGTTTAAATTAATTTTCTTCATTCTAGTGAATTATTGTCGTACTTTTCCTTTTATGTAATGTGAGAATATGTGTGAATGTTAACATATTGGTTGGAGTTATAAAGAGAAATTATTACCCATGGATAATCGTGGATACCCGAAATCCGAACGGGTATGGGCACGGTTTTGATTTTTTACCCATTTCTTATGCGGGTATGGGTATGGGTAAAACCCGAACTACTTTGGGTAGGGTAACGGATATGCACTATCCGCGCCCAACCCGACTCATTGCCATCCCTAGGGTTGTGGGCTTGTGGCCCACCATATTTTGTGTAAACATCCATTGATTTTTATATATTTTAATTTTAGAAGATTGATTTTACAACGATGTGAATAAATAATAATTTGCTTTATTGCGTGAATAATCATTATTGTTTGCATAAATAATCAGCACGATTACGTGAATAAATAACAATAAAAATAACGTAAATAAACATAAATACGCCAAAAATACGTGGATATATATATAGCCCATTCTTTGTAAATGTCATGATGAATGAATGAAGTAGCTAGTGACTACTGGGCCACCATGCATGCATCATCCATTTATGAGCAGCAACTCTGCAATCAATCACTGCCCTATTTAATATCTGTTCTTATATTTTTCTGGGTCCAATTTGATATTTCTATAGAGAGGGAAATTCATGGTGGGGGGCTCCTATTTGATGTCATATTGTGTATATTTGATGGCTTTTTGCCATATGGAAACACAATAATTATATGGTTCCATTTTTAGGCATGCCCTAAAACAGGGAATATGAGTGTGACATCCATACATATGGGTGTCCCCATTTTTAAGTAGACATGTGAGTGGGAGAGCATGCAGCCACTTGCTTGCTGGTGACTAGATGGATTGAAGTGTGCCAGCTAGTGCTGTGAATAAGGTTGTCAAACCGGTGTATGCGAGTGTGCCGGTTTAGCAAGTGGAATGGTTCAACCGGTGGCACATACTGGTTTGTGCCGGTTCATGACGGTCAATATTACAGATAAAATTATAAATACTCATATGTAAACATGACATTTAACGTCAATACCTAAACATTTATACTTGAATCCAACAAATAACATCAATATTTAACTTTTATACTCATAAAATAAATAATAAAATAATTTTTATCAATTAAATTCTCTAAAATAAGGTCATCTTACTTCGACGGTTTTATGACCGGTACCGGTTGAACCCGGTACAACCGGTGGCACGCCGGCCGGCGTGACAACCATGACTGTGATGAATACCGGCTAGAAGCGCCGCCGGTTCGGTCCGATTTGGCTAACGGAACTATTAAGATGAAAAGTTAAGAAATCTGAAACGATTAGCAGTTCTATCAGAACCGAAACATTTAAGAGGGATTATCGATCTTTTTCGGTTTCTGTAAACTTATAAGCCCCTAACCATCACGGTAACAGAAACCTGTTATCAGGGTTTTCTCGATTTCAACCGAAATGTTTCCAGCAACATATCGGGTTTGCAACCGTTAAAGGGTAATCGGTAAAGGCGTGTAGATAAATGGTTCATATCTGGTTTAAACCGCGACCGAATTTAACAGCCCTAGTGGCGAGTGGGTATATATCGTTGTCACTAACTATACATTAACTATATACACACATTGAAAGATTCCTTCACTGCTCTATGCATTTACACACTTTATCACCAAAGATCAAATGCCACCAATTCTTTGTTGTCATCCAACAATCCATCACTTTTCACACCCGTGATGCAGGTGGCGTTACTGAACAGCGTGGTGAATGGAAAGGTTTTCATGGAATGGGTAGGCCCAGCAGTGCTGAAAGCTTACCAGTTTCAGATGAGAGCCATGGAAGCTACTTACAGAGAAATGGCTGCTGACATCTACGACACCACTGCTGCTTCTGGCTTGCCCGAGCACTGCATACAGAGTCTGCCTCAATTCTCATTCTCAAGAAGCAGCAGCCAATTACTCTGCTGCTGCTCGATCTGCTTGCAGGATGTGGAGGAAGGAGAGGTGATGAGAAAAGTGCCGAGTTGTGGCCATTGTTTCCATTTGGACTGTCTTGATAAATGGCTGGTTAGAAATGGCTCATGTCCTATGTGCAGGACGACTGACTTGTGTACTACTGATGACAACTTTGATCATCACTTGTAATCTTCCTTCCAGTTGCATAATTGGAAAGTGAGGGGGAAATGGGATATACAGGGGTGTATAAGTTTTAAGGGTGCTGTTGTTATACTTAAAAAGTATTTAAAACGGTAAAATTATCACTTTAAACGACTCACTGCGTCAAAAAGATCACGAGAAAATCATTTGTTAACCACATCATCAAAGATTATGTCTCCATTCGAAAGAGAAAATGTGTAGTCACGGTCTGTTGGATCGACTGCCTCCGGCTTGAAAGACCTAGATGGCGTGCGTCCTTGGTGTGTGCTTTTGCCGTTGGTCTTCTTTCTAACCTCTAGGCATTTTCACCGCTCCCTTGAACATCCTACGTCGAAAAAACCCGAGCCTTTAATCGGTCTTTTGGAATCAAAGTGAAATCTTCCCTCTATCGTCGAAGTGGTGCTTAGGTTTGCAAAATTGTGAATGGACCTAGTGGTTGGTCTGGAAAAAAATCCTTATTTAGAGAGGCTTTACTAACGAGGTTGAGCATGAGTTTGAAGTAGACCTTGTTCAGACATACAAGGAAGATTTTGGTGTGCTTTCTCCTAATATAGTGCTGGCTATCTTCATAAAAAAAAATGTGAAATCCTAATTGAACCTAGTATTGTCGAGGTCCTGAAAAATAGTGGTAACCGAATGTACAAAATAGCGTCTCTTATGTTTTACAAAACATAAAAAAAGTTTGGGTGACAAATATGAAACATAAAAGTAAATTATTAAAAGGATATTCATAACTATAGCCTAAAAGGCCTTTATTATCAAAAATCAAAATTGGAGATGTAATACATTTGGGCCTTCATAAAATGAAATAATTCAAGAGATATTGGGCCAAGCGGCTTGGAACAGAATCATGGGCTGAGCCTGATTTGTAACGGCCCAAACTTCTCCAATAACGGACATATGCATAGCAACACCAGCACGTGTAAAAACTGTTAGCGTGCCAGTGCCACCCACCTTCTCTCTTACCAACCACAACCAAAACGACAAAGCTCAGAATTGGGCCACAAAAAGAAATGAAAGCCCAAAAACAATAATTAATTAATTAATTAATAAGAGAAATGCAGACTTTTTTTTAATGCAAAAACTTTGGAGAGTTGCTCCTCTAGTTCTCTCGCCGCTGCAAATTCTTCAGTTACCATCAGTTGGGAGAGAGAGAGAGGTAAAAAAAGAAGAAGGAAAAAACAACAGAAGGAGAGGAGATAAATCGGCAGAAAATGTCGAGCTGGACGATCGCTTTCAAGCCATTCCACATCCCAGCATTCATCAACCTCCCATTCCGTCATCCCCAATTCGCCATCGGCGGTGTTTTTGTCGGCTCCACCGCCACCCTCTGCCGCTCTTCCTCTCCTTTCGCTTCCATGTCCACCTTCACCCTCCCCTGTAATTCTCTTTATCTCTCCCGTTTCCATTTCCTGCTTTCCCAGTAGGGTCTCTCGTCAATTGTATCATCTCTACTGAACTGAACCCTATTTTGTACTCCCCCTGCTCCGACTTTGTATTTGCTGTCTATTGTAATGGCGATGCTGATGTTTAGTTAACTGGGCTTTGCTGGTTGTTGAAGAGGGACGACACCGATCTCTACCCATTTAGTTTAATTCTTCCCTTGTTTGATTTTTTTTCCCCCTTCTGTCCGAGTGTCTACCTTTTAGTGTTTGCAGCTTAGGGTTCATCATACTTCATTGTCGCTTGAGATTGGTCACAGTTTGTTCTCCGATTGTTGCAGCCAAAAAAGAGGCTGTCAAGACTGAAAAGGCGCCGGCCGCTCTTGGCCCTTATTCTCAAGCTATCAAAGTCAACAACCTTGTGTTTGTTTCTGGGGTTTTAGGCCTCATTCCAGAGGTATCATATCCATGTCATTTGAACTCTTCTCTTGTTTCGTACTTCCAGGAAATGGTCTTGGAATAATATTTGGTCTCTAATCTTGTTTCCCTCTTTGTTCAGACTGGGAAATTCGTCTCCGAGGATGTCGAGGGTCAGACGGAGCAGGTAAAGATGCCTCCCCTTTTGTTTTAGAGGGTGTTTCTACATACACGCTGGGATGTTGTGCTTGCTTGTTCTAATGTTGCTTGATTCTTTCACTGGCATGGCACTAACAGATCCTCAAGAACATGGGAGAGATTCTAAAAGCTAGTGGCGGGGACTATTCCTCAGTCGTCAAGACAACTATCATGTAAATGGTTCCTCTGTATTTTGTTCGGTTTTGCCCATAAGCCTTTCTTCTTTTTTCGATTCTTGCTTCTTATTGTATTTTGTTTTCGTCGCAGGTTGGCTGACTTGGGCGACTTCAAGAAAGTGAACGAGATCTATGCAAAATGTAAGTATATAATTATGCATGAGGCGCTTGCGCTGCAGCCTACAGGCTGATGCTGATATTTCCAGGCAGTTCATATGAAGCCCTTTGTGACTGCTTACCTAGTTAATAGCACTATATCTACTGTGGCAAACAGCTTACTCCACTATATGGGATAAATGGTTCCATTGTTTCTGTTTCTTCTTGGCTTGGAACTTTGAGTTCGATCTCTTATGAAGCATGCAACCCCATGACTTAATTAGAGACATTTCCAACAACTTACTCGAGAACTTAGCAGGAGAATACGGTCACATCGTTGTAGAGAAAAATTTACGTTCTTCTCTTTCTGTTTGCAGACTTCCCTGCTCCATTCCCAGCTCGATCAACATATCAGGTAGCAGCATTGCCCTTGAATGCCAGGATTGAAATCGAGTGCATTGCCGAACTTCCTCAGAAGATCGAGGCTCAGCCTGTCTAGGTAAAACAAACTTGAATGTAGTCTTAGAAGCTAGAACTTAACAATAAGAGAGAACGGGGAGGGGTCTCAATAGATGTCAATTGATCACTAGGCGTTTTCAGTTGCGCAACCCTCTTGAATATCTGTGGCCACAAAACCGTTGTCCAGTTTGTTGTGATTCAATAGAGAGGTAGACCGTCCCTGTAAAAAAATTTATGGTACAACACTCGGGTGAGAGTTGAATCTGTGATGGAAGCACCACTTGTTATCTGCAGTTTCGTGCTTTTGACGTTTGAATGAGATTTCTAGACAGTTTAATCCGTTTCTTTTACTAGTGTCACCGGATCGTGCATTGGCTGTCGAAAATCTGCCACTGGAGTGCACGCTAACATCCCTGTAGTTGTACATTGGAAGTGAGAGCAAAATAATAACTCGGAGCTTACTATGGCTGAGTCTGTGGAGCGCTCTTGTGATAGTGTTTTAAGCAGCCAGTGGTCATTTGTTGCGTCTGTAATGGTTGTCACGCCGGCCGGCGTACCACTGGTTGAACCTGTACCGATCATAAAATCGGTATGACCGGCATGATCGATATATGAATCTCTAAGTTAAATGATCTTATATTAGTGAATTTATTTGATAAAAAGTAATTTATTATTTATTTTATGTGTTAAAAAGTTAAATGTTGATGTTATTTGTTGGATTCAAGTACAAATATTTAGGTATTGACGTTAAATGTCGTGCTTAAATATCAGTATTTGTAAATTATTTGTAATATTAACCAGCATGAACCGGCACAAACCGGTATATACCACCGGTCGAACCATTCTACTTGTTAAACCGGCACACTGGCATAAACCGGTTTGACAACCTTGCGTCTGTTGTTTAATGATGAATCGATATGGCATGAACTTGCTGTTGGTACTCTATTAGTCTGGGTAGATGCAATCGATTAGCTGATCTACTCCACGTTTGATTCTTGCTAGAATGCAATGCTTCTATTCAACCAATTGTATGAATGAGTTGGTAAGGATCAACCTAAGAAAGAATAAGCCTTTACAATAAAAAAAAAATGGTAGTCCTATAACCCAAGAAAAAACGTAAATGCATCAAATAGTATTCGAACTTCCTTCAAGGTGGCTCCTCCTAAGTTATGGGTCGTTTCTTTCTCCCGACCGCGACATATCAAGGATTGACAATCACTACGCAAATTAACAACAAGAAAATTATGAGTTAGACACCAATTAATCGCATCACAAAGAGCTTATTATGAGTTAGACACCAATAAATCGCATCAGAAAAAACTAAAAGCTCGATAATGAAAATGTCATTCCATATGAAGCCAAGACCAAAACTAAAAAGTACCTTCAAAACTGACGAAACCTATACTACCATCCATCATGATTGACCGCAGCTAGGGATGGCAACAAAACCCGAACCCACGAGTACTCACCCGACCCAATCCGGTCAACGCGAGTAAAATCCGTGTTGACGGATTTTGGGTCGGTTTTGGGTTTAAACCCGTTCACTATTCATTGGGTTGGGTTGGGTTTGGGTTTAGGTAAACCCGACCCATGGGTACCAGCCCACACCCATATAATTCATTTTCTCGGTATATTTAATATTCAAAACAACTAGTCTTATTTATGTAGAATGAAGTTGATGTTATCGAGTGGAGAGTGAATAAAAAATTAATTGAAAGGAAGAAGTTTTTTAATCATGTTATTTATGGATAATTTGTGATTTGCTTCAATTTTCTTGAGTTTTCTAGATTGGTGTTGAACAATTTGTATAATTAATTTGTGATTTGCTTGAATTTCTAGAATGGTGTTTTATATATGGATAATTTGTATTGAGAGATTAATATTTGACTTTAATTTTGATAAGAACTTGTTATTGTAAATTTTTTACGACAAAAACCCGTGGGTACTCATGAACCCGCGGATACCCAGCGGGTTGGGTTTGAATTTTTCAAATCCGGTGGGTTTTAGCCCGGATTTTTTTCATGAATAAACCCATGGGTTTGGTTTTGGGTTTGGCAAAACCCTACCCGACCCGACCCATTGCCATCCTAACCGCAGCTCATGTTACCCAACAAACAATTGGGCTTCTTTGTTTGACAGCCCAACCCATCAATAGAAGCGGCCCAGAAACTTTTAAAGCAAAACACGAAAAATGGCAACCCTCTTTTCAGTTTTCACTTTTCACCAACAAAGTAAAATTACAGATTTCGATCAGTAAAAAATTAGGGATTTATCTTCCTTCCTTCTATTTGCCTACTTCCATGTCGGCCGATAACAGCACCTCCTCCGCTTCCGGTCGGCTGCCAAGCTCACGTTTTGTGCCTTGCAGCTCCGGGAAACGATGCCGGATCCCTTCGACAGAGCCAAACGCTCCTCCGAAGATCCGTACGCTCGGGGACGATCTCCTCGTCGAAATTCTGACTCGCCTACCGAACCCTAGATACTCCTGCCGATGCAAAGCCGTCTGCAAGGGATGGAGGTCCCTCATCTCCAGTCCCCGCTTCAACCGCCGTTTCATTTCTCACCACCGGAGCAGGAACCAACAACCTCCCCTGCTTCTCAGCTCAGACGACTCCCAATCGATCATCGAGAGCTTTCTACCACGCATGAGTTTTGTTGCCCAAATCAGTTTCTTGGTTCTGGATTCCTACAAGGACTTGGTTTTGTGCGGGTTTTACAGTAACAACAGTAGCGATTGGTACAGATTGTACTTCATCTGCAATCCGTTCACGAAGCAATGGGCCGCACTTCCTTTAGCGCCTGAATTGGCAGCTAATTGTCGTCCAGTGTGTACAAGGTTAGTCTGTGAATCCCGCATTTCTAATAATCTCGATCTAGGAGATGACCAAGTCTTTGTTTATTCTTCGGAGTATCGGTTCCGCGTGGTGTTTGTGTACAAAGAAGACCCATTCTCCTTAAAACTGAACGTGTTTTGTTCGGAGTCTCGGGAATGGACGAAGGAAGCTCTTGTTATCGATGATAGATTTGGACGCTCGTCAAACGACATGCTTTCTTGCAACGGGGAGTTGTTTTGGCTTGATCTTGTCCAGGATCCAGGTCCTATCCCTTTGTTGAAGCTTGTAGTTTTTGCTTTCGATCCTTTCCGTCCCGATATACCTCCCTCTGCCATTGATGCTCCATCAGGTGGTGTGAAACTGGACCTGCATATGTCCGTCTCACAAGGTGCTATGCACATATTCTTACGGGAAAAGAATCCTGAACTGGGTCTTTCACCATTTGCCTTGACTGTTTGGAGGCTGGAAGAAGACCGCAAAACTTGGAGGAAACTATGTGCAGGGTTGGTGAAGGGATCAAGGTCACATGAAAATGATTCTTGTGGTCCACCTACCCTCCATCCAGGGAAGCCGGAAGTTGTCTTCTTCACTCGTTGCTGCAATAGTTCCTATCCTCCCCAATTCCCCCCACCCCGTAAGATGAAGACGCACGATGTGCTGTCCTGCAATTTGAAGACGGGTGGAGAGCTGGAGTTGTTTGCTGGTGTTCACAATTACCCAGGATTTTGGAGACTTTTCCAGGCTGAGTTCTCCTGCTGGCCGACTTCAATACCAAAGTACGAGGAATTGCGAGTTGCATATGATGGAAGCCGCAGCTGCTGGGCTCAGAACGATAACAAGCCAGTAACACCTCCCTGAATAGCTGGTAATTGCTTCCGATTGTCAGTCCCTGCTAGGGTTAGTTATGCACTGGTGGAAATGAAAGTGACTGGGCATGCATTAGTAATAATAATGAGAGAGTAGGAAAGTAAGGGGAAATTTTTCCTTATTCCCCTTGCAGGATTATAGGAGACATATCGAGCCTGCTCACTAAATAACTGTTTCCTCGCACTTAAACATATTAAGCAGCTCACTGATGCGTTGCTTCTATCTAATTGCTCGAGAATTTTGTTCTGTTTTGCAACCTCTTTGGTCTTTTACTATAAACTTGTCCTGAATGTAGTTAGCCATGTCTAGATAGCCACATAGAGAGACGTCGTAATGTATTCTTATTTCATTTTGTTTGAAATGAGATTTTCCGACTGTTTAATCCGTATGTTTCACTGCAATCGATCATTGCATCTGCAATGAAAATCTGGCACTGGAATGCACGCTGACAAATTCATGGCTTGTGTATTGAAAGTGGAACGCACTTGTGGCGACGGCAAATTAAGCAGGTAGTAGTCATTTGTTGGGTCTGTTGTGTGATATGATAAATTGATATGTAGGGTTTCCTGCATTACACGCCTGCTGTAGCCTCAGGGATTAAAGCTGCAGATGATGAACTTTGATTGATGGCCAGCCTGATCATAAGGATTTGCTTCTTGTTCTTTGATACAAGCCCTCCATGTTTTGCCTTAATGCTCCCTTACCTGCACCTCAGATACTGTCGTGCTAAGTCGATAACTTTGTCGAATTATATGTACAGATCTAGACTACTCGACCTCTGCCCGAGATTCTACGATTCTTGGTAACTAATTTTGGAACTTCACTTGCTTTATTGAGTGAATCATGTATACTTGTCCAAATGTATAATCGTGATTCCGTCTTGATTCTTGAGGCATGGCTATTATGTAGTGTCCTTTGGTATTTCGTTTTGGAAGGCCATTGTATCGTCATTTCGACGTAAAAATAAGTGGAAGATTAAGCAATGAACTTTTGGGGAAAACTCATTCTCAACTTTTTAGTTTGGACGTGAATTGGACACGGATCAATGGATACCCAAAAGAAGAAAATGATATTTGCTACGCCGCTCTTTCTCGATCTCGCTCAAAACGAAGCACACGAAGACTCTGTCCAAAATCATTGAAAGTGCATTTGGGTCTAACCCAATATCCATATGAGTCGTGACAATTGGGTCAAATTATCTAACCGACGTCTCATTGTCGGACATTTCTTTCATTCTTGTAATATTGCATCTTCAATAATTCCTTCCACTTTTATGCTAAATTTTTTTTATACCATATAAATCATAATTGTTATTAACGTAATGATAATATTTCCATCCAATTCACCAGCGAAAAAACGACATTATGAATAAGCTTCTTTGAAATATGATTTTGACCCGATTGTTTTTGTTGAATTAATTCAAAAACGAGATAAAATAACGATTCAATTCGAATTTCATATTCTCTTCCGGACAAGTGAAATTCTCTTCAAATCAAATTAATTAGGAATTCGTCTAGTTAGCCCAAGGCTGACGACAGAGAAATGAATGGTGATGAGAAAGGGACAAATGAAGAAGATGAAGAATGAAACGCAAGAGCGGCATCCGAATTTGGCAACTTTTTTAAAAGGTTTTGATTTCAAACATTCGGCACGCCAACTAACGACACCCAGAAGCCAGATTAGATATATCTCTTGCAATTCTTCATTTTTCTTTTCTTTCTTCCTTCCTTCGTCAAGCAACAGCAACCAGCAAGTCTTCCGCCCCCTGCCTCCTTCCCTCTCTGCCTCTGGTGGGTCTCACTCGATTCCTTCAGTAATCTCCGGTTTTCCTTATCTGGGTTCGTTTCTGGTGGATAGATCTGCATATTTAGCCATTTGTTTCTTGTTATTAAAAGGCTTCTGGGTTTTGGTCGCCTTTACCTGGAATTTGCTTCTCCTCCTTTTGCTTGTGCTTCTCTGGAGCTCTGCTTAGTTCTTCATTTTGTGGTATGTCAACTGTATTGCTGTCGGTTTGGAGGTTTTGGTTGGTGAAATGTGATTTGCGTTCTTTTCCATTTTGTTTCGATTGCTGTGTAGCCGCTTCACCATTCTAGCTATGCTTGATTTCTTACCGTTATACCTATTGTCACGCAATTGTCTCTTGTTGAATTGTTCAATTCCCAGAGGCTGGATTCTCCAAAAGCCTTGAACTTTCTCTTTTCAAGCAGGCAAGCATGTTATGTTTTTTTTAGTCTACTGCCACCATTTACGACTGCAATTCTATTGCCATGAGCTTCTTGATACGTAGACTTGCCAGCTGAATTGGTTAGCAGCCTTCCTTCTAAGCGGTTCATGCAAAATTTTCAGGGATTGTAGTTTGCTAGGTAATGGACGGAACTGTTGTGAGAAGGGTCATTCCCTCGGACAATTCTTGCCTCTTCAATGCCGTTGGGTACAGTTCTTCTGGTCTATATGTTTGCTTCATACATTGTTTATCGTTACTTTGTCGGGATGGTTTTCTCATCCTTTTTGCACTATGCCTGTTTGGACAAAATTTCACATGCAGATATGTTATGGACCACAACAAAAATAAAGCTCCTGAGCTTAGACAGGTTCTCATCTAATCTCTTTGGTTTATGTAGGCTTTGTTCCCGCGTTCCATTTTTTACTAAATTTGATAAATGTTAAATTGAAGAAAACAGTAGTGTTTGTTGGCATAAACTGCCTCTTGATTACTGGTACGAAATTAATGTTAAATCGAATATATATATATACCAAACTTAAACATGCACGATGAATTTCTTAGGTAGACTAGCATGTCGATCATAGATTACTCTTATGCTTAGTGCGTGAATACTTGATTACCGATCTGAATAATTTTTAATCAGAAAACTGTTGCACCATCCAACCATGCCAAATTCCTGTTCTTTATGTAGACTGGCTTACAAAATGAAGTGAGATTGATTGAGGGATTCAAGCATTTTGTAGTATATATGTTGTCACTTTTCAGAAGTTAGATTGACAATGAATCAACAATGATATTGCATGATAAGAATTGGTGGGCATTGTCCTGTTGACTAGCTAAGCATGGATGCTCTCATTGCCTTTGCTTTGATGAGTTCAAAAGCGCTTTGTTCCATCTCTTATACCTTTCAAAGTATTGGTTTACTGATCTTATGTTTGATTGTGATTCCCTTGAAGGTTATAGCTGCAACAGTGGCAAGTGATCCAGTAAAGTACAATGAAGCATTCCTTGGAAAACCAAATCAAGAATATTGTGCATGGATTCTTGATTCGGAGAAGTGGGGAGGTATGTTTGCTTGTTTCCTGTAGTCTGGTTGAGAGAATATCCCATAAGCAATTTCATTTACCTGTGCTGCTTACATCCTGAGAACTCTTACCGGAGAACTTAGTGAAATGCTTATTTCAAAATGAGCAAAGTATATAAACAACCATATCCGTGAGCAAAAACCGATAGAAGGTTTTACAAACCTGCTTAATACCCTAATGACCGTCATCCCATTCTGTAGAAAATCTACATTGAACCTTGTTCTATGACAATACATAGAGCAGCTCCTGATTATTAATGTACAAAATCACTTATAGACGGTTCAAAGTTTGTTGCATCTATATCCCTTAACCATAAATTGTTTGCCTACCATGTGAAAATCAATGTTCCATGTTCCGCTTCTGAACCCATCCTAGATGTCTTTTTGGCCATCCTTCTATTATGAACTGGATGATTGGGATCAAATTCTCTAAATGCATTAGCTTCTAATTGTGATTGAATGGGTTAGTTTCTGTCCACCCTCTTCGTAGCCAATTCATACTTGTTTATAACAAAAGCATATGAAAAATATAACATGCATGTAACTGTTCCTTACCTGTCAAGCTAGAGCAATATCCCTTTTTCATGTACATTCTCTTCCTTCTCACGTGAAGGTGCCATTGAGCTTGCAATATTGGCCGATTATTACGGACGTGAAATTGCAGCATATGACATTCAAACCACTCGATGTGATTTATACGGTCAGGTAAGTAGTGTTATGATTACTTTAGTCTTGAGTTAATAGTAGTTATCCTCTGAATTGCCAAATTTGATTTTTCGATCTTTTTTTTATTTTTTTTATGTTAACAGGACAAGAAGTACTCTGAAAGAGTGATGCTCATCTATGATGGTCTCCACTATGATGCTTTAGCTGTATGTCTCCTCTTTCATCTTCCACCTGATGATTTTGATTATATTCAGATTTCGCCAAGCAGTTAGAAAGCTAGATACTGACTTAAAAATGTATACCTCCTTATTGGTTGCTTCTCTTGCCATTTGCCCATAAACAGATGTCACCAGTTGAGGAAGCTCCCGAGGAGTTTGATCAGACCATATTTCTAGTCCAAAGGGACAGGACAATTGGGCCTATTGAGGGGCTTGCTCTTAATCTTGTTAAGGATCAACAAAGGTAGTGCTTCGTATCTGATGTACTTTGATCAAGGGAATACATGTTTTCCTTTCTTTCCAAGACAGGTTTCATCCTGCTGATAAAGAAACTTCCATACTTGGCAGGAAAAGAAGCTACACGGACACTGCAAACTTCACACTAAGGTGTGGCGTATGCCAAATTGGTGTTATCGGTCAGAAGGTACTTGCTTCTTCTTAGTAACCCGTCTACTGCAATTGCTTTTCGTTCTTCAACTGCACTGGCTTAGATTGTGTCGACTTATATGTTCTTTACTTGAATGTCAATGTTCAGGAAGCCGTGGAGCATGCACAAGCTACTGGGCATGTCAACTTCCAAGAATATAAATGACAAAGATCTCCCGTGGAACTACTGTTATTTTCTTTGAACCACAGTGTATTGGATTCTTCAGTATCCAAGAATTGAATTGCAAACTTCTTTCAACTTTCGTGTTGTAGCTCAATGATTTGAAGACATGATTCACTACAAATAGATGTTCAAAAGTTCTTTAATACATCTGTAGTGTGACCAAGCAGTGAATATTTTCCAGAAAGCAAATACGAAATTCCACTTGTATACCAAAAGAAACCTTGGTCCAAAATGAAAATGAAGCTGAATTTTTATCCCCTTGGGCATATACAACAAACTGATCAACAACAAGGGCTCTATACGCCCATAAAGATATAAACTCTGAACTATTTGGATCAATAGGCTCTTACAGTTACAGAAATTGGTACATGATCAAGCAAGTGCTTCCTTTTCTTGGGGGGCATCTCCTAACCTCTAGATCTTCTGCTTCAGTACATGGCGCAGTTGGAGTTTCTGGCTCTGCATCCTTCCTTCCAAAAGCTTCGACTTTAAATTGTGCTTCTGCAAGGTGCCTCGCGGCCATTCGATGCATCCTTTCATTCCTCTAGTTATGTGGGGGTTCCCCGACTCGGGTGATGAACTCCATTGACCTACAAAATCAGAAGGGCTAAAACTTCCTCCTCCATCTTTGCCAGAACCCCTATCTGGCGATACCATCCCTGCACTTGATTTCCTTCCATTGGAGAACCTACCATTCATTCCATCAACTGATATGATCTTGTAGTTCTCCCCATTACTGCCAGACTTCCACAGCCTTGCAATTGCAGATACCTTTTTCGCCTGCCTATTGTTCGGCAAAGAACAAATCTCACTGATTTCTTCTGCAATATGGGCATCCTTGCAGATGTTGTCTTCTTCCCATTCTGTACCGCTCCCTGACACGTTACTATCCCTGTGAATCTTATTGACAGATGGAACACTTCCATCGGGGGAGAAACTCGAGCCTTGATCCTCGAGATGGCTCACCGTCTCCCACCCGCTTTCATCTTCTTCTATCTCCTCATTCTGATTAATCACATAGCCATTGCAATGACTAGCAGGACTGAAAGCAGTCGAACAGTGCTCAATGTCTCTCTCATCATTTGGCTCACCAGAATTGACTTCCTCAAGAACAGCAAATATATCGTCTGGGTTAGAGGGCTCGTATGTGAATTCCTTCACCACTTCGATATTAATGGCGGCTGCAGCCTGCATTAAAGACTCCACTTGTCTAACTTCTGAAATTGCAGCACCTCTCGACCTTAAAAAGCTTTCCAAATCTGCTACAAGCTTATTCATCTGAGAATACTTCTCCTCGAGAGCCACTTTGGCATCGACCAGCTTCATCTGAACGCGTTCTTCACGCCAAACCTCGGCCATCTGCAGCATCTTCCTCTCATCGTCAACTTCTTCACGCAGCTTCATTGACTCCCTCTTTATTGCTTCAATTTCAGCTTTGTCATCCCCAATTTCTTTAGCGAGCTCGTCGCACACTTCCTCGATCAACTCCCGACCCTTTCTTTCCTTTTCATAGTCCTGCATCAGTCGCTTCCCGGATACCTTTGCATCAGCCAGCTCGTTAACTAGCTTCGAGTTAAGAATCTCCAATCTCTGTCTGTTTTTCCTCTCGCGGCTTAGGTCTGACTTGATGTCATCGATGAATGCACGGATTTTCTCGTGCTCTCTGCTCCTCCATGCAGCTCTTTCCTCGCTGACTTTCTTTAGGAAGTGCTCAAGTTTCTTTTTCGAGGACCGTCGTTCAGTTTCCAGTTCATGGATGCGTGTTCGAGCCTGCTCGAGCTCGGATTCGAGGGCGGAAACCATTGAGACAGCGCTAACTTGTTGATCAAGACGTTTCATGTGGCTGTAGATCTGGCGTACCTCATCTGGTGTTTCGAAGCAGACTGGATCCCACTTGGTTTTTCCCTCCATTGCAGAGTTGGAGAACTGGAAAGAAGGTTCAAGCTAACAACAAAGAACCAAAAACAGCTACACTGTTAGACAGATGGAAGACAAGGCCAAAGGTAATAACTGAATAAAGAAAATCAAATCTCCCTGGATAGGTAAGCACTAGCATATCAGTCCCAAGCTTAAATTGTATTGTACTCGAGAGAATAGATATCTAGGTAGTCCTACATACAAGAAGATTTTCCTAAGCAGCATTAAGTTCTTGTTCATATATTATTACTATGCCTTCTTCCTACATGACTCCAGCACTGATGATATTGTGCCTTCTGCTTAATGCTAATGTCAAATTAAGTACATGAAACCGAAATTCACACAGTGTTCAACTTAATTGCCGAACAGTCAACAACTCACCTGTTAGATTTAATTTGTTGTGCATGTAGACTTAAGTAAATTAAACTTCCGCATTAATTTTTCATACATGTTAAGATAAAATAATTCATAACTCATGGTATAGGATATGCATTGCTAAATCAAACGGTTCGGCCACTAAAACTAGAACAAATGATCATGACTTTTTCTGCAGATAATCTTTGGCGATTGCAGCACATCAATATGTCGAAAGGAAACCATCCAAAATTATGCTCATTTGAGTGAGCAGGGCAACAAGATCACATTTCCCACTGTCATCCGTATTGGGAAAGAAACACAATAGTTAAGTATAGCAAATATGAAACCTCCAGAACTAACCCCACCTTACACAAGAACCGGTTCGTCATAGCAGAGCCGGAAGTAGGGCTATGCAATGGATCCTTCAAATCAGAACCATAAACTTTCTCAGTTCGATGGGGTACCGCACCAGGATGAGCAGCCCCTGGCTACAAGAGACAACAAACACAAGGAGATGAAGAAAACCTTGAGAATGCGATTCATTGAAAGAAACCCCAACGAGTGAACAAATGGATTATAGCCACCAAAAAACCTAACAATAACAAAACTCCTGATCTCCTGGAGACAAGGTCAGCAAAAAAAGCCTTCTCAAAGTTTTTCTAAAACAAATCCCGGGAAGGTATGACTGAACAAGTTCGAACATGCTCAGTTGGATCCGGTACGAGGATAAAGATAGAAAGGGCAAAAGGGTACAGATTTCAGCAATATAGCATGCTGAGGAGATCATAGTACATTATGATCAATGAATCAATGAGATCCTATCAGCAGAACCATTATCACAAAAATCCACAAAATTAAATGTCAATAGAGACAAATCAATTACTCGGTTTGATAGTATCATAAAGTATTCAACCTTTTAGATGAGAACAATCAACTATAGCCTATAGGAATAACCAAAATCAGAGCACCAGCAAACCTTTACCACAAAAGAAGTCAATGGCGAAAACTTGAGAGGTAAGCCAACCTACAAACCATATTGCATTCAACAATTTACACTCATTTACTCCAAATCTCACAGAATCATTCCCTTCAATACGCCCTAAACTCATATCACTCCAAAATTCCTCCAACATAATAACGCCACACAAATCCTCTAGCACAGAACATACCAAATGAAAAAACAACACACAATGAAACAAAAACCAAAAACAAAAAAAAAAAAGGAATCACATTTCGCAATCTAACCTGAAATCCGAACCCATCCTTCCTCCTCCGCTCCCCACCACCGCCGACCGCCTTCTCCGGCGACTGCAACCTCCACAACCCAGCAGCTAGCTTCCTGGCAGAAACAGAGCTCCCACTGCTTCTCTTGCTCCTCCCTCTCCTACCCTCCTCTTTACCATTCCCCTGTTTCTCCTCATCCTCATCCGCAGCATCATCATCTCCACCCTCCTTATCCCCACCATTCCTCGCTCCGCCCTCCTCAACCTTCCATTTCAACAACGGCGTCTCGGGTCGGCTCCGCCGCCCGACCGAAGGGGCGACCCGCTTCAACCGGGTCAGGCCCCGGGTCCTGCGCCGTGTCGGCCTGACGAGATCTGAATCGGGGATTTGCTGATGCGGGTTCTGATTAAACCCCTTGGAACTAAGAATCGAAGCCCCCACTACCGCCGCCGACGAATGCGGTCTCCCCGGGGTGACCTTCATTACTGCTGCCCGGCACAATCAGCCATTGACCCGACACCCGAAAAAAGCACGGCCCAAAAGATCAGAGCTTTAGATAGAGAGAGAGAGAAGCTAAATGGGTCGCGAGGTTCGTGATGATATGTGTGTCTGGAAGTGGGGAAAGTTGTAAAGCAGGGAGCTTTGTGATCCAGATAGCGAGAGAGAGAAAGAGAAAGGTTAAGGAAGCGTTTGTTTCTCTGAGCTCGGGAGGTGTACGATAGTATTATTGCTCATTATTTTTTTTTTCTTCTTTTTTTACTGTAATTTTTTCGTCGTATTTCTATTTAGTTTCATGTTTTCCATTTTTGTTCTGTAGCAAAAATCATTGGATTCGCTGCGGTGTCGGAAGGAAGGCGATGCGACGTCGTTTCGGAGAGAATGATGGGGGGAAAGCGCGCGCTTTCCGCCTGGTGCACGTGAGCTCGGGCATGTGGTCTGCCAGAGAGAGACGTTGCTAGTTTTCTATACCTAAGTCCATGATCCATAATATAAATTAATTAATATTATTGTAAAATATTATATTGAAATTTAATTTTGTATGAAAAGGAATATAATTTGTACTACTTTAACATGCATTTGTCCACTAAATAAAAAAAATTGACATTTTTAGATAGGGTTTGTCGAATCATAATGAGCTGCGTAGTCACTAATGAAAAATTCTTAACTCCCATCATGGTTGAACACAGAAGGCTTGTACTTAGGGAGGCTGTTGTTTGGTGTCTGGAGCTCGGCTTCTTGGAGGTCAGGTTGGGAGGGGATGCTAAAGTGCTCATCGATAAGATCAACAAGGTAGATACTAGAGATAACCGGGTGGGGGCCGTACTTGAAGAGATAGGATACTATTTTCAGACCCCATCCTGGTTTGACTATTCGATTTGTAGGTCGGCGTAACAATAGGGTAGCCCATTTGGTGGTTAGAAATGCCTTTTCTCTTGTACCCGACTATGAGTCGGCATATTGATTTTCGGACTTGGCTTGTTTCCACGATGTAACTTTCGATTGCTTATATCAATGATTATCTTTTATTAAAAAAAACACACAGAAGGCCACACACAAATTGCACAATGTGGGTCTTGGATCATTCAATCGGTCGGCCCAGTCAAAATTGGGCTGACCCAATTGCTTTGGACGGCCCAAATTCAGACTCCGCTTCCCCACCTCCGTCGTCGCTACTACTCATGATAAAAGAAACAGAGGAGGGAAAATGATCGAAAAATGGATTTGGCTCCAATTTCAAAAATCGAAAACCATTTCTTTTTAGCTCTCTCCGACCTCCGTCGCTCACTAACCCGCTTACTCTCCTCCCGGCTCCCGCCGTAGCAATCGAAAATGGCCGATATCGAACCTCCGTCCTTCTCCCTCGGCTTCGACCTCGATTTCGACGCCGAGCCTGAACCGGAAATCCCTCCACCGTCGCCTCCCCGGCCGACGAGCAGCTGCCGACTACCGCCCGAAGAACACGATGAAGACAGGGCTTTCGAAGCTTCCGTCGCCATGGATTCCGAGGACGAGCAACAAAATGGGGAGGCCAAGCTGACGACGCCTCCGTTTTCGCGTCACACAATCCTCAAGCGCCTGAGGCGAGGAGGACCTGCAATTAAGGAGCTGAGAACGGAAAAGAGTTCCATTCCCTATGTGAATGCCGACGATGATATTGAAGATTTCTCTTCCGACGACGACGATTTTGTCGCAGGTAAATTTCCAAGCTTTTATCCTTATTACTACTATTCACTTGTTGAAATTAGAACCCTAGGTTGAATTGGGAATCAGACCATTAGCATCTCAATTGGGGGAAGAGATTAGGGTTTTCTTCAAAATTGCGAATTGCAGATTTGCTTCCGTCAAGACAGCACAACTCTGTATGCAGTAGTGGTTCAAAAGTTACGCTTCGTGGATCCGGAGTACTAACCGGTCAATCATCAAGGCAGTCGTCAGTGGCAAAGGGAAAGGGGCTGGCTTTCAAGACACCAGCTTCATCAAGCTTAGAGACGGGCCAGAGTGGGTTGGTGTTCCCCAAGCTGACTACCAGTCCTCTCAGAAGATTTCAGCTGATTGATTCTGACGACGAGCCTACTCTCATTGGCAATAACGTGAACAGAAAACCTGAACGTGTCGGGTCACAATCCGCTGAGCATAGTGGAAAATCATCAGGGAACAATCGAAGGATCGAGGACCTGTGGAAGGACTTCAGTCCGATGCAGAATGTTCGGATTGCAACACCTGCTTTAGATGAGTTCTGCAACGAGTACTTCCAGTCTGTTAAAGATAAGGATGCAGCCGCGAATAGACGTGAAACTCAAGGGAGTGTAAGTACCAGAGCAGGTCATGATCCGAATCGAAATGCCATGGGGGAGTTTGAGCAATGCTGGAACGTAGATGACCCTCTTCCTCCAGCCCATCACTATTTCTTCAACGATGATGCCAGGATTAGGAGCTTAGTACGCGACCGGTTGCCCCATTTCTTCCCCCTTGGCGTGGTTAAAGCCCGAGGGAATCTGCTGCCAAGTGAATCAGTTATTGACTACATGTATGTAAACTCACTGCTCTACACAGCTCGTTCATATTTTCTGCTGTAGAGCATATTGTGTGATCAATTTGATTGTTTTTGTTGCTCGATCATTTCAGGAGTCAATTTGGGGGAACCCCTCAAGACAAGGGAACTGGCGGAAGCAACATGGACAAGGGATCAACAAGCAAAGGAAGAAAGAGAGCCAGGAAATCCGATGCTAAAGGAGCTGCTTCTCAAGGTTGGGTGAACCCTAGAACCAGTGCTGGTCTCCCAAAGGATGCCGGTAAACGACGAGTTCAGGCAGGTGGTCAAGCTGCTGCTGGTCATTGGTTTACATCTCCAGAAGGAAGAAAGGTATATTCCACGAGTTTCCCTTCATGTTCTCAAGCTTTCTTGTGCTGCTCGCGATTCGTAAGTCTCTCCCTCCCGCTGCAGGTTTATGTCTCCAGAAACGGTCAGGAGCTTACTGGGCAAGCTGCATACAGATATTTCAAAAGGGTAAGTCTCAGAAGACTTCTTTCTTTTTGCTTGGTTTATGTGTTCTCCCTTGCTTCTCTCATTTTCTGAATGTCCGCAGGATAGTGGAGGATACAGAAAGACTAGAAAGAAAGCCACCTGCAAGAGAGAGAAAGCTTGAAGCTTGGGGAACTATGTTGCATCCAATTCGATTCTCTTTCCATTCCCATACTCATAATTTCCTGTCTCCAGAAAGTCGGAAACTTTTCAGTGATGTCATTTGTTTATAGAGTTGTCCACAAATGGGCAAGAAGACAGATAAATTGAGAGCACACAAAATCACTCAAGTTTTCAAAGAATCAATCGGCACAATGTCTGTAGATTCTACATCATACAAATCCAAGTTCCTTAGTGATTCTGTGCACAATGAAACCAATAGAACGTGCAAACTCCAGGTTAACTGCCATGGCTTCACTCGGCGACACTTGGTTTTTACGATCTGCTGTGGATTTGCAGTAACGAGTTGCTGCAGAAACTGGTAAAGAGATGACATCTTCTACGGGCTAATTTTCCTTGGATTCTTTCATGTTTTTGTTTTTTCTTTCTCTAAGCTCTATATCTTTGAAAATATGCAAAAATTTCAAGGATCAGTATCACAATGTGGAATGGTTTTATCCTGTTAATGGGAAACTGCTGTCTGCCAGAATCTTCCATTGCTTTGACCATTGCTGCTTTTACCGATCTGAACCCTTGCTGTCTCCTGAATTAGCTGGTGAAGCCCTCTTTCTTAGTATCTGCTTCCATGTCCTGAAAAATCAATCAAGATTAATTAAAATGACAAACCGCTGGTCATCCGGAATAGAAATTTGGATGAAATGGAAATTTACGAGTTAAGGTACTCTGCTTGGTGCTTGACATCCCTGGACGATAACACGGGGTCAATGTCTTTGGGCTTGGATTCTTGTTCCTCTGTTCTTGTTCTCAGCCATTGTTCTGTTTTATTGCACTCGTGCATCATCTGCAAAATCAGGAGACCCACAGATGATTCCAGTAATGAATTGGTCAAGTTTTCCGTTCAAGTGAGCAAGTCTCGTCTATTATGTTATAGTACCAGTTCTCTGTCCTCATTCGGAAGAGACTCTGATGAAGCTCGAAACTCTGCAATGGAATTGAGCAGTTCTCTTGTGGCATATGCTCTAGCTTCCTCGTCTTTGTATCGGTTCTCAACTGGATCCACCAACTAATGGAAATTCGAGGTACAAAAAGTCAGCCAAAAGAGAACTTTGAGAGGGCAAAGTTTGAAGAAAAACAGGATTACCTGCTTCAAGTCCTGCATCTTTGTCGTGTACGCATTCTCAGTTTCATCATCTCCATCTCCATAAAGCCATTCCTCCGTCTCTTGTAGGCTCCTTGAAATTCCCTCCCTTTCCTCATCACTAGCAAAGCTCCGCAATGTGTTAAAAAGCTGCACGTCACACATTATCAATCTTCAAAATCCGTGAATCGAAAAAAGCTCCAAACCAAAATACACCAATAGTTCTCCTAAACATGCACATAAATTCAGAATGACCTCCACCCTTTTGTTGAACTGTATATTCTTACACCGATCAATGTGTACCTTATTACGCATCTCATAGACATACGACTCCAATGCATTCTTCTTTTCCTTGGCTTGTTCCACAGTTCTGTCCTGTTGGGTGAGTTGAAGTTCCCTCTCATGGGCTTCTGAAAGCTGAGCCATTGTCATTCCACCATACACAGTTTCACTCACTGGTATCTCGATCCTACGGTTGCCTCTATCTCTCGAACCATCAGCCTGCAGAAACAGTTGTTGTCATCATTTACTCCAACGCCTAGTAGATCAAGTCAACACACTATGACCTATGCAAAAGGCCAAATAGAAGAACACTTCCTGTTGGCCTCAATTAAAAAAAAAAGGACCTTAGATGTGTTCATAAACATAGGGGATGATTAATCAATTGAAAAATAAATTATATAATGTGAATGAACTTACTGAAGCATCGGAAGATGGGGACTGCATACTAACGTCATCACCATCACCACTAACAACCTTCAAATATAAGCATGTTAAAGTTCAATTATTTATCAGATCTTAAGATACAAATTAATCATTGAAAGATTGCATGAAAGTGGTTGTTATTTACCATAGCTGCCTCAACAGTGATGATACCATGGAGGTTTAGCTGGATTTTAACCTTAACCCTTGCCTTATCACTATTGGAGCCTTGTAAAGGACCAATCTACATAGAGAATTTCAGAGCACCAGTAATCGACAAAGGAACCATCCGTGAGAATGAGAAGTCTAAGGTGCAAAATCAATGGCAAGTAATATTTATAGTGGAAGCACAAAAAAGAAAGTGGGAAGCATTGTGTATCAAACAAACCCCTCAACAGACATCAGAAAGTGGCTTCTTGTTACTAACAGATCTCATATGTGCCTAACCACCATCTCACCATACGTCTAATGGAAGTTTGATCTGAATCCATGCACTTAACAGCTAGAGGTGTTTCTTGTATCTCCTCCCTCGGCAAGCGTCCAAAAAGCTGAATGTTCGTTCTCCAATCAGATTTTGAGGCAGACAGAAATGTCCCTAGGGAGTGTCTGGAGACTCTTCCTAACTAACTGAAACATAATTCAGTCCCAGTGACTCTTCTTAACTATCTGAATCCTTACATCTCAATCAAAGATGGGAAAATACTCTCATTTCCTAAATGTCTATCCATAATTGGCTTTCCAAACATATGGA
Source organism: Linum trigynum (assembly GCA_964030455.1). Classification (NCBI taxonomy): domain Eukaryota; kingdom Viridiplantae; phylum Streptophyta; class Magnoliopsida; order Malpighiales; family Linaceae; genus Linum; species Linum trigynum. Next base: position 55,177,898 of record OZ034817.1, on the reverse strand, counting down.
AGCCATCACGAAAAGGCTTCAAAGGGTAGACTTATGGACACGCCTAGTTACAATATTCTTAACACAGCATGATTCTCTCTTTGGCATTTCGAAGCCTAAAAGCACCAGCATGAACATTGAATCGAAGACTGGTGTGTTTAGCAAAAACAGAAACATAAACACAAATCTTGCATCATTGACGGAAAAAGACAAAGTAAACACCCCGAGCACATAGTTATCATTATGAAACCAAAAGATACAAGGCAAGAACTATATGCAATGGGAGTCCGAATCAGTAACCAAATCTTTATGAGAAGGCAGAAGAAACTAATTTCAGACCAAGGAGTTTCCCCATCTCCTCAACATTAACGAAAAGAAGGCTTACCGTAAAAGTACATATCCGGGAAGAGACACCCGCTGGAAGTTCATTCGGATCGGCATAGAAAGCATCCAAGTGAAACTGACTACTCCTTTGAAATGTCAAGACTTTGGTACTTGGAATGGATAGGCCTCTAGGAAATAATATGCCATTTGATGAGGGTGTGCGAATTGGGCCTTCGTCTGATGAGAACCCTATGGAGAAAGGATTTGAATCTTGAACCTGCATACCACACAGCTAGAAGTTCCTTAACTGTCGTTGAACGAGCATACTATACAAGCAAAACATGTCCATAGTCCGTTTTGCGATTTCTCGTGTTAGTTTGGGGGGGTGGGTTCAGGGGAAATACAAGGAGACTGAGTCTATGATGAAATGAATATATCAAAGGCTACAGTAATAACACAGAATTGAAATGCATTGGTACCTAAGCATTAAAGAAGAACACAATCCACTCACAGAAAAAAATGGGAGAAGAAGCAAGAATTTGGCAGTCAACACTAACAGCCAATATGAGCAAGTGAATGCAACTTTTGGAACAGGAAAACTACAAGGTATCAAACTAATATGAAAAGTACTTAGTACTTACATCATATTCTCTTACACGAAATACAGGACTAAGCATTGCACATTGCAGAGCACACCCACGAGCCACACATTCACTTGCATTCAATGTCCGACTGGGTTCTCTTCCAAATAAAGAAGTTATTAGCTTAGCAATTGCTGGTATTCTAGATCCAGATCCCACAAGCTCGACTGAGTGAATCTTTCCCACAGTGATGGTTGCATCAGCTAAAGCTTTCTTGCAAGGAATACCAACTCTATCCAGCAAACCTGACGACAGCCTCTCAAATTCTTCCCTCTTGATGAAACCTTTAACATCCTTTTCATCCATCAAGCATTCAATGTTTAAGGGTGCCTCTGAGTTTGCACTTAGAACCTTCTTCAACTTTTCACATGCTGCTCTTAACCTTATACAAGCCCTGATATTAGAATTTACATCTATCTTGTACTGCTCCTTAAACTGAGCCACAAAATAACCAAACAAAACCTCATCAAAGTCCCTCCCACCCAAGTTGCTTTCAAAAGCATGTGATACTATTCTCATATGCCCAACCTCAAATGATACAATAGACACCTGAGTATCACAGTGACCAATGTCAATAAACGCCACATAAGTTGGCCCCGTACTAGAAAAATCTGTTTTATAGATACCATAACTAAGTGCAGTTGCAGTGCAGTCATGCATCAGTCTCAAAGGCTTCAAACCTGCAATTTTAGCAGCATCCAAATATGCCCGTCTCTGCAAATCCGTGAAGTATGATGGTATTCCTATCACACAGTCTACAACCGGCATTTCCAAGTTCTTCTCCGCCACGTCTTTCAGATGTGAAAATAACATTGCCAAAATTTGAACAGGGGCAAATGAATGTGTTTCACCCAAGTATTTCAAATTAATCAAAATGCCACCATCCTTTGCTTCTGACGTGTCAAATGGGAATATTTTCAGGTCCGTTTGAACTTCAGGATCCTTAAACCTCCTTCCAATCAATCTCTTTACTTGTGTTACAGTAGACCTTGGGTTCATCATAGCAGAAGAGGCACCTGCTGATCCAAGGAACCTCTGTTTCTCCCCAAAACAAACCACAGACGGTGTTTCACGATTTGATTCATCATTCAACAACACGTCAATGCCCCTTTGTTTTACCACAGCAATAACACAGTTCTCGTTACCAATATCAAAACCAATCACACTCATTTTCGTTGACTAGCACGGTCGATAGCATACACCAATAAACACCCCACAATTCTGCCTGCCAAGGGGTGACAGAATTCTGTCCAATTCCGTCAAGACTAAAGGCCAGGTCAGCAGATGCTACAGATGCACTACCTGAACAGGAAACCAAGGGAGTCAAGAGGAAGAAACAATGAGGACACAGCCTTGGAACATTGCTGCCCGATTCAATAACAAAAGATACCAGAACAGCAGCAGCAGGAACATCCAGCTTAATTTGATTTCATAACATCAGTTTACACAGAAAGATGGAAACTCTCCAATGATAGAATGCAAAACATCATTTCTAATCAAAGACCAAGCATACCCAATATTCAAAATCCGAACTTTAACTCTTCGACCGTCTCATCAACAACCCACACGAAATTACAAAAGTGAAATGGACCCAAAAGTAAGAAATTACGACATGGAATACAAGGACGACCTACCCCGGATGTGCAGAACATGCAATGCAACGTCATTTCTTTACCTGTTTCACGGACACGATGAGAATCCGGCGAAGAAGGAAGCGCCCTGGGAAGAAGAATTGAACGGAAAGGTAGAGAAACGGAATCGGGCGATTCGCCTGCTGGCTGGGGACATCTACCGGATGGAGTGCCTGTTGGATCGTTGAGCGCGAGACGATTCTACCCGAGAGATGCTTTAGCCCTTCTCTTGTTTGCCTGTAAATTATCTGTACCAATTTTCTTCGAACTTTGACAAGAACAAATGAGATCAGAATTCTAGGGATTTAATTGAAAGTAACTCTTCCAAAATAAATAAAAAAATTTGAAGGTAGAAGTGCAATGAATTGAGGTTAGGAAAATGAAAGAAACGTTTTTATCTTGACCACGGGCTTTGAACAATAAATCTGACCGAAGGCCCAAGGACGACATAGTGGCGATGTGTCATCCGATTTCTAATTTTAAACTTTCAATCTCGTCGGAATTACACACAAATTTCCCACCTTTCTTTGCGTTCAATTTCATAGTATTTTTCAATTCTACAAGCACTAATCTTCTACTCAAGAATATTCATGAGTACGTAACAAATGTAAAATGCTAGCCAAATGATAACTTTTCTAAAATAAATCTACTTTCGGTTTCTTTTATTAGGAAATTGAAGATGTCAATGAGGAGCAAACGATAATTTGAATACCCAAAATATAACAAAATTACCACTATTTTCCCTTGTCTCGAATTCTATAGTTAGTAATGCTTGAGAACGAATCCTTTCGGATTGAAAATAAGTTTTTTTGAAAGGAAATCGGATTGAAGATTTAAACTTAACAAAGTAGCAAAGAGAGTTTGCATTATGATGATGATCACTTTACTTAAATTTTATATATGGAGTTTTAATAAGCCTAATTTTACCACTTCTCCACTTCATATTTGATTGTTTGTGTGAATATTCGTTGTTTTTATCACGCCTCAACACTCCATGAAAGGAGATAAGACTGCACACTCATCCAATCCATCATCCAATAGAGTCGGGGAACAAGAATCTACCGAGGAATCCATTATAGACACCACAACTAGCGAGGTTATGCATTTACTGAGAGGTAACAATGGAAAGTCTTGACGACGGTGTGCCTACAACTCTTAATTTTTTTATGTACAAGTATATTATTATGCACGCATACAATTACTTTTTTTTAATCCAATCCATCATCCAATACAGTCGTGGACCAAGAATCTACCGAGGAATCCATTATAGAAACCACAACTAGCGAGGTTATGCATTTACTAAGAGGTGACAATGGAAAGTCTTGACGACGGTGTGCCTGCAACTCTCAATTTTCTTATGTACAAGTATATTACTAATTTCTTATGTACAAGTATATTACTATGCATGCATCGATAGCTTTATTTTTTTTTAAGCAATTGTATGCATTGATGACAACTTATCAATTTAACTATCAACAAAATCCTATCACCAAAATCCAACCAACCTGTATTTCTCGTCTTACGGTAAACTTGACAACAAGTCTAACAAAATTGATCCCACAATAAAAAAAAGCCCGACATCTCCAAATGCAGAGAAAGTTGCATTTCTTTTTACCCTCTTTACCATTTCCCCTTTCACAGTTGATAAAAATGAAGAAGAAGAAAAAAACATTTTGTGCTACCTATGAACTGTAGACTCTATGATCAAAATTTCTTATTGTCTGATACAAAGAATTGGGAAGCCAGTGGCTGAATGTTCATGGGAACTTGGTGCCAAAGAGAGGGTTGGATGATGGAACAGGAATGTGACGATTTGCAGGGATTGGAGGTGGCAAGAGTGGGATGTGGCCTGGCATTGTAAATGGTTGCTGCACTCCACCCACAAATGGAGGCGGCATACAGATTGGCATTCCCTGACCACTGACTACTGCATTCCCTGCATTTCACAAATGGGATATCCAACAAGCATAAGAACCCCGAGCCATACAGCTTCCAAACCAACAGGGCCAACAAGTGGGGGAAATGCGTCACAAATAGTAGAATTTGTCCTAGAAGCGGAAGAATTACTGAAACTGCAGTTGATCATTGATCAATACTAGTGGTCAGAATATTAACATATACATATTCCCTGGGCGCACATACCTTGGTGTTTGGGATATTGAACCTGGTGAGGACCAATCAAGGGACGTACTGGCATCTGCGACATACCTCCAGTACTCTGAAGTAAATCCTATTATTAATATGAAAACAAAGTCAGAGAACTGAATGCAGATGTTCTGGGATATTGATAGGGTGGAAAGACTTCAAGAAGCTGTAAAAGCAATCCTCGACTAATGTAATAAGTTGAATTTAAGTTAGAAACCCAGTAAAATAAGTTGATATGCAGGTTATGAAGGGGTAACCTCATGGGTTGCACGTTTAGACCGCATATTTCATATCGAGGAGTATGCACACAACAAACACAGGAAACATGTTGATAAATAGAAATGTGGGCATATGAGTCGAGCTTCAATGGGTTCGTGGGTTGGTGTGTTGCTGGCATTCTCTTTAAATTTGATGTAGTTTAGAGGTGTGTTTAGGTCATCGTTCAGGTCTAAGGACATGGGTAAGGTTTTGGAAGTTTGAGTATTACATTGTAAAGTGACGGATGCAATTGGTTTGTCAATAGCTAAAAGAAGGGTACCATCAGTACTTCCATGTCTTTGCCTGGAGTCTTGGTTCATAACATCTAAATTCAGCATGATAGCAAAGAAGGGAGCCGAAGCAGATCACTGAACTGACTATGTTCAATTTGACAGCACCAACAGCTAGAATCTAGTAGGCAGATGCACCAATTTACTTCATGATGTATTATAATATGAGTCATATGACTGGCTAGCTAGTCCAACTACAAAGCATGCTCCTACAAGCTTGTAAAAATAAATGACAATAAAACAATAATTGACAATCCCAAGGGCAGAGAGTGGGTCTTACATGGGCAACTGGCTGCACATAGACAAGCTGCTGCCCCAACCGTCCAACCATTAGCTGTAGAAACAAAAGCAGGTAAATTGAATGAATTAGAATAAATAATCAACTGTACAAAAGCATCTAGTGAATAAATATTCAATAATCAATTTTGGGAGAGTTATTGATGAAATGAATGTCACACTAGAGGAGATTTGCATTTTGCTTACAGGAGGAGAATTTGGGGGCACATATGCAGGTCCAGTAGGTATAGTGTGATACTGACCAGCATATCTCAGTGGTGGTGTCCGGCTTCCCATGTGGCCAACAATCTGTCAAGATAGAAGTTCTGCAATTAGCACAAAACCGCCCAAACATTTGCATATACATTCTATGATGAAGCCTACTGAGTAACCCCCCCCCCCCCCCCCCCCCCCCCCCCCCCCCCCCCCCTCTTTTTCTGATTCAGTTTTGACCAACACATATCCAATCTATGCATTTCTCATACAAAACAGTCGGGACTTTACACTAGGCCAGTTCAAGTTAAGAGGTACATCCAAGATCAAGAAGCCTTTTTTATTTGTGAAGGTTTTGAGAACTTGAGATGTAACATGTCTGAGAAAAAGAACAACAAGGGAATGAAAGAGATGCAAGTATATTTGGAACATACAGGATGTGAAAATTGTGAGTTGTTGCCACCATTTCCAGCTATCAAGTTACTAAATGGAGAAATCTTAGCAGGGACAGAAGGCCGAGGTGCAAAAGGGCCAATGCTGACTTCAGGTTGAGGAGCAGGAATAGGTAATATGGGGGAGCTGCTTGGCATGTAAGCCATTCCACCAAGTGCTGGTACTGCAGGAGAAGGTGCTGACGCAGAACTTGCAAAAGAGGGACAAAAAATCTTGGCCCCAGGATTGAGCTTAAACTCCTAAAACACAATAACAGATAACATACTCGATCAGCAATCGCCACAATTATCAGCTCTATTAGAAGAATGCAAACTGAAACTGAAGTACAAGTTTATACCATGCCCCAGAATATTACTCGCTTTCAATATTAAAAGAAACAAAAACAAATTTAATGCTTTATTCAATGCGCTATAAGCTATCAATATTTACCTTAGAGCTTTTACTGGATTCTGAACTTTGTGGAGATGGTACATCAGAAGATGTCGTTAAGGAATTATGCCGTGACACAGGATCTGAAGCAACAGAAACCCCTGAAGAAGTGCCACTAGCAGAGGTGGAATCTGCAGATGCAGGCCTATCACAGAATCCATTGGCTAGCTTACCAAGTGCAGGAGTAGGTTCTAGACACCCTCCATTAGGCAAGATTTTCGTTGATAGGTATCCACCCTCAAGAGGTCTGACTTCTGTATGGAAGGAACCCACTGCATAGACAGCATAAAGAATAACATAGACTAAACGTCAGGGGTAAGAATTATAATGGCTCAAGTAACCCACAATAACAGAATAACCACTGTATTGGCAATTGAGTTGAGACAGATGCTCCGCAATGTCATGGGAAACCATTAATTATGAAACATTCACTTTAAGGAAATTCAGGCGCTGTTTTTTCCAGTTAACTTACATGCTGTGGCTGAGCATTGAATTTCATCACCCTGCACACGCAGGCCCAGAGTTACCATGATAGATAATTAGTTCATAAATTATCTCCACTTTCACAAGAGTTCAGATCCTATCTAAGAAAACAAATTGGTTGGAATTTTCATACACTCTTTTTGGCTTGAAACCCAAGCTTTTGTTTGCACTGTCCCTCTGGCACCAGAGCCAATGCATCTCCAATCTGTCTGCAGCAAAATTTGACAAGAGTCTCAAAGATTCGCAGAAATGTCATAGAGGGGCGCTAGGAACAACAACTTATCCACTACTATGCAATACAAATGAAGCACTTCTCTTAAACATGATAGAGTAAACAACAGTCATGTCATGGACAGGATGGCCCAGGATGATAACAGTTTCTGGACAAAGCAAGGCCATCAAATGCATGTTTCAGTTGTTGGCTGTCACCATTGCGTAGTATCCATAGAAAGCATGTATGGAATGAGTGTTTGATTTTGCCTTTTGTATATAGCTTCTCCATACTTTTAAGAGTCAAAGACAACCTTTCAATATGAAGAAGGTTTCACTAGCATAGTATTTCCATGAAATAAACCAGGGGCCTTCAGTATGGGACCTCATAAAAGTACTTTGCTAGTTGAAATCCACAGTAGCAGCATATATCAATATGCAATAACATCCTTTTCAATATGTCAGGTCCTCATGAACCAAGCTACAGGCAAATGAGAAGTACCTGCTTTGCTCAGTTATTTGCCTATCCCCAGAGAAAATTTCAGATTGCTTTGCCTCCTTAACTGAAACCTCTGAAGAGCCATTGGTTACAGCAGCTTCAACGTTGCAATCTGTAAGCTTACAGTTTATGCCCTCTGCTGGGTGTAAAACCCCCTGCAGATATGACACCAGAAGTTCATCAGACTAATCAGCAAATCACTATACATAAGAAATAAGTACAGCAGATTTCTGAAACAGCATGGTGACATACCTTGGCAACAACTTGAACAAGGTCGCTGGAAAAGATTATAAGAGTCTCTACCATACCCCCAACGCTCACATTTACGTTGCAGTTTCCCTTCTTAGTCAACTTCGCCTGTTTCAGCACAACCCCTACGATAGAGAAAAACACATTCTGGCAGTCAAGCAATAGGAATTCTCACGCTCCATCTAAACTTGTCCGATTCAAGACACATTTGCAGAAAGTAAACAATCAAGCCAGCAGGAGAATGACCTAACTTTACTTGCTCATACAAACACAGCAACCGATCAACCCAAAACAAAAATAAAAGAATTCCAATCTTACAAGATGAATGCACATCCCCACCCCAAGTCCCCAACAAATAATAATACAGTAAACCCAGATGAAATCCCCCCCGAAACACAACAACCCAGCAATGCTTCAATTCTGATGAGAAATTACACCCCGCACCACCAAAGATATGGCAAGAAAGCAAAAGAAAAGGCAGAAGCGCGCACCATATTCCTTATCACCATAGGCAGTGTGGAAGATTCCGGAGTAGACGGAGCCATCCCTAACATGCACATCGACAGGGAGACCAATGATACACATAGTAGCAATCAACAAGGCGTCGCTCACGCACGGATCAGCTTGATCAGATTCTCGTCTATTGGGGCAACCCATGTTTCGCTCTACCCGCCGAAGTTGCCAAATCAAAAGCCTTTCGAGAGCAAGAGACGGGGACAGAAACAGGGGAGGTTGGGGTTTCTTTCCCACAATCAACAAACAAGCGCGTAACCAAAATTGTGGTAACTGGGAAGCAAAAGGAAGGGAAGAAAACTTTTGGTTAGAGCGGATCTATGAAATCGACAATTTGGGCTTTGTTTTTTTTTTTTTTCTGAAAGAACTGAAACTGGGGAAACGAACGAACAGAGATGAGAGAAGCGCGAGTGGAGCCTCAATCGAAGGTTTGTGCAAAATGGCAATTATGGGAACGACTTGCGTTTTCCCCTTTTTTGGGGTCTGGTTCTTTTTTATTAGTGGTCCAGTATTTAGGTTAAAAATTAGGAGGGAATATAGACAGGAAAAAAGAAAATTGACAGCCGTTCTTTAGCCAACGAAGAACAACAGAGCCGCGAACCCATTTCCATAAACCCTAAACCCCGACCTCCCCTGTCCGCTGCTCTGCACAAATTGCGTGCCAAAAAGCTCTAAAATTTGCCCTTTTCTACTATTCCTGGGTTTCACCCTACATTCACCACTCTCGCTAGATCCTTTCTTGCTTACAAGCAAAGGCCATGGGAAACAAGCCCAAGTCTAAGTCCAAGTCCAAGGCAGATCGAAAGGAGCGGCGGTCAGCGGAGCTGGATGAAATCTCCCTATTGAACGAGTGGATTGAGTCCCAGAAACCAGACTCCAGTTCCAACCCTCTTGCTCTCAAGCCGCTGCCGGACAATGCACCGGTCGGACGCCTCCACGACGGCAGTTTCTCTGCTTATTCCGCGGCGACGAAGTTCAGCGAATTGCCGCTATCGAAGAAGACGATGGACGCGCTGAAGAAGGCTGGATACGTGAATATGACCGAGATTCAGAGAGCTTCCCTGCCCCATGCGCTCTGTGGGAGGGATGTCCTTGGTGCTGCCAAAACTGGGTCTGGCAAAACCTTGGCTTTTGTTATCCCTGTGAGTAATTCCGGCGTGTTTGATGGGTTTTTACCGGACCCTTTTCGGGGTTTACTAATGGGGTTGGAGGTTTTGTGTTTATGCTTACTCGGGGCAATTTGATCGCAGGTAGTGGAGAAGTTACACAAGGAGAGGTGGGGTCCTGAGGATGGAGTGGGGAGCATTATAATCTCCCCAACTAGGGAATTGGCTGGTCAGCTGTTTGATGTTCTGAAAACTGTTGGTAAATTTCACAACTTCAGTGCTGGACTGTTGATTGGTGGCCGGAAGGATGTTGAGATGGAGAAGGAGCGTGTTAATGAGCTGAACATACTTGTTTGTACCCCTGGCCGGCTTCTTCAGCACATGGATGAGACGCCCAACTTCGAGTGTTCTCAACTTCAGGTCAGTACATTGCACTTAGTTAATGAGTGGATTTTCTTCGAAATTTTGATGTGCTTCGTTTCAGGTTTAATGTGCAGTTAGCTTCCAAATCCCTCTCCTGCTCCTTTGGCAGTAGATTGAGTCTTCAAATGATCAATGTGTGCTCATAAAGTATTCATACTAGGTTCTACTATGTGAAGTTAGATGAAGAGTGCGGGTGAAATCTCTTTTATTTGGTTATCACATTTGCTTAGTTTCAATTCTTGTCTGCCAACCTCAGGTCTTTGTATAGAATTTGGGTTTCCTGTATGCTTAGTTTTTTTATAAGTGTTCCTGTTGACAGATCATGTCATCTATAGTTAATTTGAGTGTAATTCTCTTGGTTTGGAAAACAGATTTTGGTCCTGGACGAGGCAGACCGTATTCTCGATGTTGGTTTCAAGAAATCTTTGAACGCAATTGTTTCACAGCTTCCTAAGCATAGACAAACAATGCTTTTCTCCGCAACACAGACGAAGTCTGTTCAGGATCTTGCAAGGCTCAGTTTGAAGAACCCAGAGTACATTAGTGTTCATGAAAAGGCCGAGAGTGCTACTCCTAGTCGTCTGCAGCAGACAGTTATGACTGTTCCTTTGGACCAAAAGCTGGATATGTTATGGAGTTTTGTTAAGGCACATCTCAACTCCAAAATTCTCGTTTTTCTTTCTACCTGCAAACAGGTACATATTGTGCACTCTGCCGTGTTTTTTTATCTATAGACAAGCATCATATAATTGGAGTATTTTTTTTTTCTTTCATTACCTGAAAGTTTGTCCTGCCGTTGATAATTTCCTTGATTTTAGGTGAAATTTGTTTTTGAAGCATTTAAGAAGTTGCGGCCCGGAATTCCGCTAAAATGCCTGCACGGGAGGATGAAGCAGGAGAGAAGGATAAATATCTATTCCCAATTCTGCGAACAGCGATCAGTTCTCTTTTGCACGGATGTGGCTGCTAGAGGTCTTGATTTCAACAAAGCAGTTGACTGGGTTGTACAGGTGGGCAAGATTTTGAATCCCTGACAATAACAGTGCTTTTGCTAGTCACTTGTTTTCTTGCTCAGAATATTTTACATTGTTTTTCAGGCGGATTGTCCAGAAGATGTTGAATCCTACATACACAGAGTTGGTCGTACTGCGAGATACCTGTCTGGAGGGAGATCTGTTCTGTTTTTGACGCCATCAGAAATGAAAATGATTGATAAGTTGAAAGCAGCCAAAGTTCCCATACAAGTTATAAAGGTCAACAGACTCTTTCTTATGACTGAGGCAGTTTTGCTCATTCTGTTTGCAATACGATCAACTGCCAAAACATAGGGAGATCTTTTTTTATGTTACTGAACATGCTTTCATGGTTTATCAAATTTCAGCCGAACATGAAAAGGCTACAACCAGTGTCTGGACTGCTCTCATCTTTGTTGGTGAAGCATTCTGAACTGCAGGAGCTGGCTGCAAAGGCCTTCATAAGATACATGCGGTGTATATACATTCAGAAGGATAAAACTGTGTTTGATGTGGAGAAATTACCCAGTGACGAATTTGCAGCTTCAATGGGTCTGCCTCTCACGCCTAATATCCGTTTTGTGAAAAAACTGAAAGGCAAACGGCTGTCGGTTGGAGAATCTTCTGTCCTTGAACTGAAAACTTCTGGAGGGGAGCCTCCAGCAGAGACAAAGAGACAAAAGGCAGAAACCAACAAGTTAAGAGAGGAAAACTTGGACTTACCAGCTGAGTTACTGAACCTAAATGACTCTCAGGATGAGGACGTGGAAAAGGATCTTCTTCTTTCTAAGCAGACCGAAAATGAGGGCATTGAGAAATCAGTGGAATTTGGAGATGCAGTGTACTTCAGTCTTAATCCTTACTGCCTGTCTCTTTTTATCTGCTCTATTTAGAGTGCCATCCAGCTACATTTGCTCCATTTGATGTCTGGACTTAGTCGTTATGGCTGGCAACCATCTATTGTGATACGTTTTGCCTTACATTGCCTCTGGATGTTGTGTTGTGTAGGCTTCCAACCCGTATTTCTAAGAAGAAGAAGAAGTTGAAGATCAACATCCACAGACCAGTTGGAACGAGGGTGGTCTTTGATGAGCAAGGGAATACACTTCCTCCACTAGCAAGGGTGGCTGGAGCAAACAATGATGATGATTTGTCTTTGCTTGATAAAGGTAAATTCTATTCGTCAACTAGTCACACTGACACTGTGTGTATTCTTGAATGAAGCCACGTTAACTATGTAATGGCTCATCGTCTCACTAGACAATCGCCTGCATGGCAGCTTATCCGTCAATAGCAACTTATATAGTAGCAGAATATCCAACTGGCTTGCTTTCTGAAGGTGGTTCCATTACTCCATCACTCCTTTATTTTTCTCTTCGCGCAGACAAGAGGGACGAGTATTATAAAAAGATGAGGGAAGAGCTGATGAAAGTGGACAAGGTAGACAAGGTTCTTGACCGTCAACGTCGGAGAGACAAGCGAGTTAAGGAGAAGATGAAGTTGAAGAGAGGACTTGGGGATGAAGAAGAAGGTAGCGATGAGGACCTCTCTGGATCAGGGGGAGATGAAGGAACAAATGGAAGGAAACCGAAAAGATCGAAGATCTACTTCAATAGTGATAATGATGACGATGATGGTGGTGAAACTAGAGGAAAGAAAGCAAGTGTACTAGACGACTCCATTTCCCTAGCGGAGCAAGAAGCTCTGGCACTGAAGCTGTTGGATGCCATGCACCAATAACAGATAGGCTATTTTGTAACTCAGATTAAGAGTGTGGCTGGCAATTTTGTGAAAGGAAGCCTGCACTGTCTTTTGCCCATTCTTTTCGTTTCCGCGTACTAATTATATTATTGATTGATGTTGCTAGTGTTGTGCATTTCATGTTAGATGCTCCTGTTTATCTTATGATATGCTTCTCAAGTCTAAGATGCGACACATGGGAAAGTACAGAAGTTAGAGAATTCTATTGCTCGTGTAATCTTAGTTTCGATGTGATATGTTATTCTGCAACCTCACAAATGCTTGCTAAATCGATGAACAGGATACACAGTTCCATGGTAATGATCGTTCCCCGACTATCTTCAACGATCATCATTCCACACCTTTGTATATAGTTTATGAGATTTAGCAATCACAAAACCTCACTATGTCAATCTGACGAAAAATGAGTGGGATCACGATTAACAATTTGCGAGGAGTACGAAGACATCCCCCCAGGGAAGACATTGATACAGTCGAACAGAATTCCACAAAGTACAGAGTAAATAATCCTTTAGGGGCAGTGCACAACCTCCACAAACATCACGGCATTACAACCCAGTATCTGCACAGTACACTGATCATCGTCAAAAACCTAAACTCTGATAAAACGAAACAGCACGAAAGCTCAACGCCAACCCACAAGGGATTCGGTCAGTTGGTGAAACGCAAGGACCTCATATCCATAGCCCACGGCAAAGCCTCCCAGCTGGTCCTCTCCGCTCTTGAGCTTGGCAATAGATGCCAAACAGTGGTTTAGTCACTGCGAAAGTGAAATACGAGGAGTTATAACCATCCAGACAAAGGAATGCTGAGCCAGAGCAAGAAACTAAAGTAGCAAAGCACACTACACCTGCTGTGGCTGCTGATAAACCTGTCCCGGCTGTTGGTAAGCTCCAGGCTGCTGGTAGTTTCCATAGCCAGGATAACCTCCATAGTACATGCTAGGATCTTGTGGAGTGGCTGCATAACCATAAGCTGCTGCTGCTGCTGCATCATATCCTTGAGCATATCCGTAATATCCACCACCGCCGTTCCACTGGTTCTGCTCTGGTTGAGCCTGGGAAATATCAATGATAGTAACCATGGTTAGTTAAAATGCAATTAATGCCAGTCTACTGCTCGTATATAACGTATTTATGCATAAAAAACTTAAGCTACCATACTATTACTGAACCATCTCATTTTCCACATTCTTTAGGACACATACTAAATCAGTATTTAATTCGTATGTCAGGGCACCATATTTAATTAACTATTATTACAACTAATGCCAGCGGAATGTCTGAATCACGTAAAACGCAAGAATTGAAGGCATTTATTAACCTGCTTGTTCGACGGGCTACGTCCCCAAGATAGTCGGATACTCTGTCCGGCTAACTGAGTTCCATTCAACATCTGTAGTGCTTGCTCTGCAGAGGATCTAGAGACAAGGATAACAGAACATCAGAACACGGAATTCCGCAGATGGCCTTAAAGGGTGTAGCAATCATGATACGTACCTATTAGCAAACTGAACAAATCCACAACGCTTCCCAGGAGGAATTTTCACATGGACTAACTCACCATATTTACCAAATACTGATCTCAAAACATCATCCGATACACTGGGATCCAGAGCACCAACAAATATCTGCAAGACAACCGCAAGGATTCATATGCCATGTCCACTAACACTGGTACGGACAGGAAATAAAAAAAAGCTACCCACAGTAGTGTTATTTGGATCATTCTCGCCCTGACTCCCTTGAGCATTCTGGTAAGTAGCTGCAAATGACAAATATGCGTAAACTAATAGATGACCTCACAGAGCTAGCATTCAGGCAGCTAGGATAACAATCACGCAACTTTGATTTTAAAGCACAACTACCACATACATAAAGCAGGGACACCAGCATTCAATAACAGAAAAAGTGGGAAACAACCTCGCACATGAACATACTATACCAAGAAACACGCAGCCCGCAAGGGTCTAACCTGAATAAGTGGTTATATGGATAGAATCGACATCCACACCATCATGAATTTGCTCAATTCTATTAAAATACTTCTACCAGTGACAGAAACTCCCACACAAAAAGACCATGGCTGTAATATCGACAGGGCAATACAAACCACTCAAACTGCGTACAATAAGCTTTGCAAGTAGCTTTTGCTGACATCCATCAATTTGCAACAAATCTTTACACATAGCAACATTATGGAATCAGTAACCAAGAAAACAATGCCCAAAACCGAGAATTCCATGTATCAAGGCATCAAAACAGATGGCTTGAGTAGGAAGGATCATCTGGGGGCATTCCTAGCCCAAGAAGATAATGTCCTAAAACAAAAATTAGTTCCGTGTATAAAGGCATCAAAAGAGATAGCTTGATTAGGAAGGATCGTCTGGTGATATTCCTAGCCCAATCTCTACCTTCCCCCATGTGTCAGACAGTTCAAACATGGGTAGCTCCCTTCATCATTGCAAAACAGAATACCAACTGATGACAACCATTCTGTGAATTATAACGCAGAGCAGGTGAAAGAAGAAAACAACTTGAACACAGTGACCCAATTCAGTACAATGCAAATCTAAACGAAAATTTACAGATTAGAAAAACTTATTTACTTTAGCTCTCTAACAATGGGAGGATTTGATTAGATGCTGGGAAAAAAACAACTCATGACATGGAATACTGCTGAGGGATACTTATGGCACTCAGATCTCGCAAGATGCAACACATGTAGATACTATCTTAAAGATAGAGAACACAGGCTTGGTTGGTGCTATCACAAAAGGATATATCAGAATGTAATAAGTAGTAACAAGCAAGCAGATGAACTTCAATGATACCACACCTAAACCATCAACTCTCTACAATAAATTCATGGGTTCGGACATTTGTGACCAGGAAATTTACTACACAAACTCCGCTAGGTACGATATGAGGCAAATTTTAAGAAAAAGTGACAAAATGGAAGTATTAAAAAATAATTGAAGCAAGGGGAAAAAGAAAGGATCTTGCATAAAAGGAACAAATTGATGCTTGGAAAGGCGTAAACTTAAACTTCGACCAAAAATTCTGGGAAAATTAGGTGCTGGAAAGTAATTCGGGAATGTAGCAAAATGCCACAGGAAATTTAATTAATTTACGGACATGAACAAAACCACTGACCTAAAATGAGGCCACGCATTTAAGTGGAATCATTTCAGCTGAAATCAGTTCCAGGCCCCCGAAAAAGAGAGCCTCTTGGTGCCCTGCTTTAAGACAACATAGTTTTATATAAGTTTTTGCATGTTTTAGCTAAATGTGCCCAGTCTTACAACTGGAAGGAAATGACTTTTCATATTGCTTCTATCCTCAAGTGCATAACTGAAAGGACTTGTAATCGAGAAGACTTCGAGAATATCAAGGCAAATCTAAAAGGCATAACCCATGAGCATTCATCCAGTGCAACATCGGGTCTAAAAAACAAGGAAAGCAGAGCGTAATATTGCCACATAAAGAAACAATCAAAATCAAATACGGATACTTATCAACAAGGAACACTTTGCACATTTACCAATCTAGCCATTTGCATATAACATGTAACATACCAGTTTGAAATTGCTGGCCAACAGGTTTTTTTGAAGCAGCAGGGCCAATCCGCATGGGCCTACTGGAGCAGTATTGGCCGTTCATCTCAACCATTGCCCGCATTTGGTCACCCTCCTCACCAAACCTCACAAACCCATATCCCTTGGAACGTCCAGTGGCCCTATCAGTGACAACTTTTGCCCCTTTCACAGAGGAGTACACATTCTTAAATGTCTCTTGAAGCAGGTAATCATTCACATCAGCTGCCAAATCTCCAACAAAAATGGTATATTCCGGACCATCATCCTGACGCCTCTCACCAGCACCTAGGGTAGCCCAATTCATCCGGAAACTCTGCTCACAGTTTGGCATCGGGGTCCCGTTGTAAGTCTGCAAGATCCTCTCGGCTGCTGCATGACTGACAAACTCTATAAAGCCATATCCCTCAGGCAAATTTGTTTGCTTGTTGCGGATAACCTTAGCAGAAACAACCTGCATAAGCATAACATCACAAGAAACTAATGAGCAACGGCAGACTTAAATGTTCCCCAACTTTACAACTGCGAGAACAGGGGAAAACACAACAATTCAATTTCCCAACTGCAGAAAGCCACACTAGAAAAACAAATTCAAAACGATCGAAGAGCCTACATAGCAATTACGCAATTTTTTTACTCTAGATTCTGATTCTCACGGTACCATATATCAACAATCAACCCACATCTCTTTGGTTCAACGGGAAATGGCATTCACAATCAAAGCTTATTAACCAAAGTGAAAAAGGTAGCCAGTATCATTTTTGCCCGCACGCCCAATGCAAAAACCATCCAATTATATTCTCCAATCAGTATGATTGTTTACCTCAATTACCAATCACCACACACTACCCGTAGGTCAACCTAAAGGCAATCTAATTATTACGGGGACCCAGATAGAAGTACCTCTCCAGTGCCAGAAAAGGTGCTAATAAGGTAAGTCTCGTCCATCCATGGCTGCAAATCCCCAATCCACAACGACTTGATGTCGTCAGCCCCCGCACCCGCACCAGCGGACTGGGGAAGACCGTACTGCGTCGGCGGAGGGACAGGTGGAGGAGTCCATCCGGCCGGAGGAGGAACCGGATGGTGCTGTTGCTGTTGCTGCATCATCCACTGTTGCTGCTGATACTGCGGATCCGACGCAGCCATCTGAGGTGCGACTCCAGCTCCCGGCTGCTGCATCATGTTTTCCAGGTGGGCGAAGGGCGGAGGAAGCGTATAGCCTTAATCGGAAGGAAGGGCGAGATCTACGAGTAACGAAACAGATTGGGAAACCCTAATCCCAGAGGAGAGAAAGGAGCGAAAATGTTTGAAGGAGACCGAGACTGCGAGGAGAAGATGACGATACTTTGATTTATACGGGGGAAGAATTGGTTGTCGGGGTACGCATCACGCGTGGAATACGTTGATTGGTTAGTGGGTTGGGGTAGCGCTAACGGCAGATAAGGGATAAGGAACGTGGGCTTACAAGTTTATGGGCTGGATTAGCGGTTGGTACTCGGTCCGACTCCCTAAAAAACCGAACCAAACATATGATTGAAATCAACCGAAAGAGCATAAATATGCAATCAATTTCGAGCCGAATTGCATTTTGGTTTGATTAATTTCGATACGAGCAATGCTGGGTTCAGAATAGTTTAGATCAATTAGCCGAACATCCTTCACATCAACGGAGCGCAACACTCTTCGTCCTCTCATTTTCACTACTTCTATACTTTCTCTATGGCAATAAAGGTGGTGCGTCGGAGGAGGAGGAGGAGGAGGAAGAAGAAGAAGAGGTGGAGACGGACAACTTGGTGGGATTGCTAGTCACAACTAGCGGTGGCCAGGAGTCCAACACCAGTAGTGAAAGGACTGTGATCGTCGTAGGAGACCTGGTGGTTGAAGATTGGGACGCTAGAATCCTTTTTTCCCCCTTAAGTATGGATAGGGGTGTGCAACGTTTGGTCCGTAATAGACCGCATCAGACCAAACTATACTGAATCGAATATATTGTGGTAATGATGATGATGGTGAAACTAGAGGAAAGAAAGAAAGTGTACTAGACGACTCCATTTCTCTAGCGGAGCAAGAAGCTCTGGAACTGAAGCTTTTGGACGCCATGCACCAATAACAGATAGGCAACTTTGCAACTCTGGTTAAGATTGCGACTGCAACTTTACAAATGCTGGCTAAATCGACAAACAGGGTACAATGTTACCATGCATAACCTCATTGATCTTAAGAAGACCACAGTTCCATGGTAATGATCGTTCCTCAGCTTTCGGCACCAATCAACATTCCACATCTTGAAACTAGTTCATGAGATTAGCGATCAGAAACCTCACTACTCCATCAATTTGACGAGAATGAGAAAGGAGCATGATTACCAATTTGCTAGGAGTATGAAGACATGCCATGATAGACATTGACGCAGTTAAACAGAATTCCACAAAGTAGAAAGCAAACAATCCTTTAGGGGGCAGTACACAACCTCCACAAACATCAAGGCATTACAACACAGTATCTGCACAGTACACTGATCATCGTCGTAAAGAACCTAACAGCCTCTAATAGAAAGCAGCAGCACGAAAGCCCAGCGCCAACCCAATAGGGACACTGTCAATTGGTGAAACGCAAGGACCTCACATCCATAGCCACGGCAAAGCCCCGCAGATGGTCCTCTCTGCTCTGAGTTTGGCAATGGATGCCAAACGGTGGTTTAGAAATCACTGCGAAAGTGAAATACGAGTTATATAACCGACCAGACAAAGGAATGCTAAGCCAGAGCAAGAAATTAAAGTAGCAAGGCCTACTATACCTGCTGTGGCTGCTGATAAACCTGTCCCGGCTGTTGGTAAGCTCCTGGCTGCTGGTAGTTTCCATAGCCAGGATAACCTCCATAGTACATGCTAGGATCTTGTGGAGCGGCTGCATAACCATATGCTGCTGCTGCATCATATCCTTGAGCATATCCGTAATATCCACCACCGCCGTTCCACTGGTTCTGCTCTGGTTGAGCCTGGGAAATATCAATGATTGTAACCATGGTTGGTTAAAATGCAATTAATACCAGTCTAAAGCCGTATTTAATTCGTATGTCAGGGCACCATATTTAATTAACTATCATTGCAACTAATACTGGCGGAATGCATGAATCAAGTAAAACGCAAGAATTGAAGGCGTTTATTAACCTGCTTGTTCGACGGGCTACGTCCCCAAGATAGTCGGATACTCTGTCCAGCTAACTGAGTTCCATTCAACATCTGTAGTGCTTGCTCTGCAGAGGATCTAGAGACAAGGATAACAGAACATCAGAACGAAGAATTCAGCAGATGGTGTTAAAGGGTGTAGCAATCATGGTATTTACCTATTAGCAAACTGAACAAATCCACAACGCTTCCCAGGAGGAATTTTCACATGGACTAACTCACCATATTTACCAAATACTGATCTCAAAACATCATCTGATACACTGGGATCCAGAGCACCAACAAATATCTGCAAGACAACCGCAAGGATTCATATGCCATGTCCACTAACACTGGTACAAACAGGAAATATAAAAAAAGCTACCCACAGTAGTGTTATTTGGATCATTCTCGCCCTGACTCCCTTGAGCATTCTGGTAAGTAGCTGCAAACGAAAAATATGCGTAAACTAATAGATGACCTCAAAGAGCTAGCATTCAGGCAGCTAGGGTAACAATCATACAACTACAATTTCACATTAAAGCACAACTATCATATATATAAAGCAGGGGGAATGGATTAGGTACAACACACAGAAGAACATATGGAAAGAAACAACAACATTGAACAACAGAAAACTGAAAAGTAGAAAACAACCTCGCACATGAACATACTATACCGAAAAACACACAGCTCGCCAAGGTCTCACCTGAATAAGGGAGTTAAATGGATAGAAACGACTACCATACCAACATGATTTTGCCCAGTCAGATTAAAATACTTCTACAACTGATAGAAAGGCCCCACACAAAAAGACCACAGCTGTAACATTATGGAATCATTAATCAAGAAGATAATCCCCTAAAACGAGAATCAGTTCCATAAATAAAGGCATCCAAAGAGATGGCTTGAGTAGGAAGGATCATCTGGGGTTATTCCTAGCCCAATCTCTATCTTCCCACATGTGCCAGACAGTATAAACATGGGTAGCTTTCTTCATTGTTGCAAAGACATAATATCAACTGATGGCAAACATTCTGTGAATTATAGTGCAGAAAAGGTGAATGAAGAAAACGACATGGATGCAGCAGCCCAATTCCATACAATGCAAATCTCAATAAAAAATTACTGATTAGACCTATTTCCTTTAGCTCTCTTACAATACATGCCATCAGTAACAAGAATGGGAAGGATTAAATTGGATGCTGGGGAAAAAACAACTCATGACATGGAATACTGCTGAGAGATACTCATGGCACTAAGATATTGCAAGATGCGACACAAGTAGATCCTATCTTAACAATAAAGGACAAAGGCTTTGTTGTTGCTCTCACAAAGGATATATCGGCATGTAAGCAACAAGATGAACTGCAATGGTACCAAATATAAACCATCAACTATCTCCAATATTAATTCATGGGTTTGGACATTTGTGACCAAGAAATAGATAGTAGATACTGCCCACACTCAGCTAGGTAACATGCGAGGCAAATTTTAAGAAAAACTGGTGACAAAACGAAAGTAAAATAACTGAAGCAAGGAGAAAAGGAAGGAGATTGCACGAAAGGAATAAACCAATGCTTGGAAAGGAGTAAGCTTATACTTCGACCTAAAATTCTAGGAAAATTAGGTGCTGGAAAGTAATTCGGGAATGTAGCAAAATGCTACAGGAAATTTAATTAATTTAGGGGCATAATCAAAACAACTGACCTAAAATGAGGCCACGCATTTAAGTGGAATCATTTCAGCTGAAATCAGTTCCAGGCCCCCGAAAATGAGAGCCTCTCGGTGTCCTGCTTTAAGACAACATAGTTTCATATAAGTTTTTGCATGTTTTAACCAAGCTAAATGTGCCCAATCTTACAACTGGAAGGAAATGTCTTTCATATTGCATCTATCCTCAAGTGCATAACTGTAAGGACTGGTAATCGAGAAGACTTCGAAAATATCAAGGCAAATCTAAAAGACAACCCATGAGCATTCATCCAGTGGAACATCGAGTCTAAAAAACAAGGAAAGCAGAGTGTAATATTGCCACATAAATAAACAATCAAAATCAAATAGGAACACTTATCAACAAGGAAAATTTTGTACAGTAGCCAATCAAGCCATTTTCACATAACACACAGCATACCAGTTTGAAATTGTTGGGCAACAGGTTTTTTTGAAGCAGCAGGGCCGATCCGCATGGGCCTACTGGAGCAGTATTGGCCGTTCATCTCAACCATTGCCCGCATTTGGTCACCCTCCTCACCAAACCTCACAAACCCATATCCCTTGGAACGTCCAGTGGCCCTATCAGTGACAACTTTTGCCCCTTTCACAGAGGAGTACACATTCTTAAATGTCTCTTGAAGCAGGTAATCATTCACATCGGCTGCCAAATCTCCAACAAAAATGGTATATTCCGGACCATCATCCTGACGCCTCTCACCAGCACCCAGGGTAGCCCAATTCATCCGGAAACTCTGCTCACAGTTTGGCATTGGGGTCCCGTTGTAAGTCTGCAAGATCCTCTCGGCTGCTGCATGACTGACAAACTCTATAAAGCCATATCCCTCAGGCAAATTTGTTTGCTTGTTGCGGATAACCTTAGTAGAAACAACCTGCATAAGCATAATATCAAAAGAAACTAATGATCAACGGGAGATTTCAATGTTCCCAACCTTACAACTGCGACAACAGGGGAAAACACAACAATTCCATTTGCCAACTGCAGAAACCCATACTAGAAACAAATTCAAACAGCCGGAGAGCCCAATTAACAATCACGCAAATATTTGACAAAGAATTTGTGATTCTCATTCTCACGGTAACTGATATCAACAATCAACCCAACTCTCTTTGTTTCAGGGGAAATGGCATCCACATTCAACCTTTCGAACCAAAGTGAAAAGGTAGTCAGTAGCAGTTTTGTCCGCATACCCAATGGAAATACCATCGAATTATTTTTTTTCCTATCAGGGTGATTGTTTACCGCAATTACCAATCCCCACACTACATACCCGCAATCGAATTATTATGGGGACCCAGATAGAAGTACCTCTCCAGTGCCAGAAAAGGTGCTAATAAGATAAGTCTCGTCCATCCACGGCTGCAAATCCCCAATCCACAACGATTTGATCTCATCAGCCCCCGCACCAGCACCAGCGGGCTGGGGAGCACCGTACTGAGTCGGCGGCGGGACAGGTGGCGGAGTCCATCCGGCCGGAGGAGGAACCGGATGGTGCTGTTGCTGCATCATCCACTGTTGCTGCTGATACTGCGGATCCGACGCAGCCATCTGAGGTGCGACTCCAGCTCCCGGCTGCTGCATCATGTTTTCCAGGTGGGCGAAGGGCGGAGACGCGTATAGCCTTAATCGGAAGGAAGGGCGAGATCTAGGCGTAACGAAACAGATTACGGAAACCCTAATCGCAGAGGAGAGAAAGGGGCGAAAAGGTTTGAAGGCGACCGAGACGGCGATGAGAAGATGACGAAACTATATACGGGGAAGAATCGGTTGTCGGGGGACGCGTCACGCGTGGAATACGTTGATTGGTTAATGGGTTGGAGTAGTACTAACGACAGATAAGGGATAAAGACGTGGCCCGTGGGCTGGGTTAGTGGTTGGTACTCGGTTCGGTTACGAGGGAAACCGAATCAAACATGATTAAAATCAGCCGGGAAGAGCAAAAATACGCAATCGATTCCGAGCCGAATTACATTATGGTTTGGTTCGTTTCGGTCCGAACAATGATCGCTCGGAACAGTTTCGACCCGATTAGTCAAACTTCCT
Source organism: Linum trigynum (assembly GCA_964030455.1). Classification (NCBI taxonomy): domain Eukaryota; kingdom Viridiplantae; phylum Streptophyta; class Magnoliopsida; order Malpighiales; family Linaceae; genus Linum; species Linum trigynum. The sequence continues at coordinate 55,154,459 of OZ034817.1, read as the reverse complement.
TCACATCAACAGAGTGCGCTCTTCATCCTCTCGTTTTCACTACTTCTCTACTTTTTTTGTGGAATTGGGGGGGGGGGGGGGGGGGGGAGGAAGAAGAGGTGGAGACAGACACCTTGGTTGAACTAGTTTGGACCCAACCTGTTGGCCGGAAAATTAGTACGCGTAAAAGCTTTTCCGATCTAAATAAAATGTTGTATCAATACTTAAAAAGATTCGTTGTTTACTTAGTTGTGATGGAGACAAATGACTTTCTTTGGAGAACTTTCAAATGGGTCGATAAGCGTTAAAATTTTATATGTTGAGAAAATAATACAAATCCATCGTATCAATTGAACTCGTACGAAAAGTCAAGAACTTCAATAGGAATTTATTTATACTAATTTGGCATCCCATGGCATGTCCACACATGATTTGGTCATCTAAATTTAGCCCTTTAGTGTTGTCGTTTCAAATCGGTTATGGTAATAAAGCTGACATACTTTGTATATTAGAAATGCACATATAATTCCGACAATTATGCCTTTTATGGAGATGTAGTGGGCTTAACAGTCAATTTCGTGCAGTTGCTAGCTTTCTGCATTTATCTTCGTCGCAATATGTTGCGTTTGTATTAGCTTTAGCTACCATTATTTAGGGGCATAACTAGGTCGTTTATGCACTTGACAGTATGCAGGGAACGTCTTTTGTTCTCAGCGACAGCGAAACCTCATGGTCCAGTCTCTGCAGTGTTAAGGTAGAATATCTCTACCTTTCCCTTCAAACATCAGAAATAGACAAGCATTGTTGCATACTTTGCATGAGAGTTCAAACAAGTTTGTTGCTATGAAATTACAGGGCACTGACACCACGGTGGGCCGAGGGGGCGGGATCCCATGACTAAGAGGGGGTCCTTAGTCACTTGACTAACCCCCTCCTGACCTTTAGATTTGGACACGCCAATCTGACGGTTAAAAAGTGGGAAGGACTTTTTGATTAATAATAGGGGTAGTTTGGGTATTATGAAAATTACGAAGTATACAAACCGGACTTGTAAACAGAATAAACAAAACAAATATACAAACATTACAAACTAAAACGACAAAACATACAAACATATTTACAAACAATACAAAACATACGAACTGTGCAAACTAGACCGACAAACAATACAAACCATACAAAACGAAAAAACAACTGGGTTGACTTTGGAGGCTCCATCCCTATATAGAGGGGCTTCGTCCAAAAGTCAACCCGATTGTTTTTTAAACATACAAACATTACAAACATGGTGGACAAAAATGACAAGCTAACTTAACAAAACTTACAAAATGGAAAAACACCTGGGTTGACTTTGTAGGCTCCATCTCTATATAGAGGATATCCATCCAACAGTCTACCAGGTTGTTTTCTAGACATAAAAATATTACAAACATGGTTGACAAAAATGACAAACATGTTGGACAAAAAATATAAAGCTTACAAATATTACAAAATAACCCGACAAATATTACAAAAATAACAAAACTTACAAACATTACAAAACAAATCGACAAACATTACAAAACATACTAACAGTACAAAATGTCACTACTTACAATACAAATCGGTAAAATTGTATTACAAATCAATGAATACAAAGTATACAAATCATAAAATAAACTATACAAACTAGACTAACAAACATTAAAAATTACAATATATACAAATTTGTCATATAAACATTACAAACATAATAGATAAAAATGACAAACAATGCAAGGGAAAATTGATAGAAATATTATAAATCGGACTTATAAACATTACAAAGTAGGTTGACAAACATCACAAATCCAGCACTGGCGCCGGAAAATTCCCATCCTCCGTCTCCGATCTTCGGAAAGCCTCCTTAGTCGTTGCCAGAAAGCGTCACTGAAACTCACTCTCGCTCTCCCTCCCTCCCCGTGACCAAGGTGGGTAATTGAAAAGTTCCCACTTCCTTCCTCCCACGCGAAAAGCAACGGCGGATGGTGGAAGGGATGGGACGAGCCAAATTTCCTACCGGCAAAGAGATTTATTAAATTATTTAATAATTGAAACTAAAAAATGTAATGTAATTACTACATTACCCTTCATTAAAGTAGATTAATATCAACCATCATATTTAAATGATCTTAAAGGGTTGAGATTTACTTAGTCACATGACTAAGGAAACCCCCCTTAGTCACATGATCCTAGCCCATGGGCCGAGGCGTTGGAGTTAAGGATTCCCCACCCGAAATCTTAGTTGGCATGAGCTGCTTTTAAGAGCACTGTGTGAGCAATTCATAATCGGTTCAACAGACCACAAACTATATCCATCAAAATGAACTGACGAAAAAATAGAGAATACAATTACATATCTCCACGTTGGTGATTCAATTAGAAGGTTGAGGAAAACATAATGCACAACTTGTGTTTTTGTTTTTCTTTTATCTGGTTCAATGTTTACAGCACTGACTTTTAATTTAGTAAATAATTGCAAAGTAAATGAACACTGATTGAACAAAAAGGGAAAAGGAGTATACAATAATCTGCGTTGATGTTGAATCCATATGGGAGGAGTGGGGAATCCAAAATGAGATGCTCTTGGTTGTCGTCCTCTTGCGCCTAAGTTTGGTAAAGAGCGAATAGGGAGCAAGAAAGGATAAGGTTGATGACCGACGTCCGACACGCGAACCGCAACGACGTCGGCATTAGGCACGCCAGCGTGAAATCTGGTGTTTGTGAACCCCTCCTCCGCTTTGGCGTTTTGGATCTCATGTTGTCAAACTTTGGTTCGAAGAACCTTTGGGAAATAGAGTTTAGGAATACAGAATACCCCAATGCTGTAGTTAACCTGCAAGGCTGCAACCGCGAAACCCTCCTCACATATCCCCATCAGCACTAACTTTCAGGTGCTTCCCCAAACCTCTAACCATTCCCAAAAAAAAAATGTCCCTTCCATTCATCCTAATTATTTGGAGTGCTATTAGGCTTAGGCCTTGTGAAATACAACATTGGGCCAAAATCAAACATTCGTAAAAGCTTATTGGGCTTCGTTGGTGGACTCGTTAGAAGGCTAATTGACGAGGTCCGAAACCGCCTAACGACAGTGTATCTGGGCTGGAAGACAACATAATGCACAACTTGTATTTTTGTTTTTGTTTTATCTGGTTCAATGTTTACAGCGCTGACTATCAATTTGGTAAACTAATTGCAAAGTAAATGAACACTAATTGAACAAAAAGGGAAAAGGAGTATACAATAATCTACGTCGATGTTGAATCCATATGGGAGGAGTGAGGAATCCAAAATGAGATGCTCTTGGTTGTCGTTCTCTTGCGCCTAAGTTTTGTGAAGAGCGAATAGGGAGCAAGAAAGGATAAGGTTGATGACCGACGTCCGACACGCAAACTGCAAAGACGACGGCATTCGTCACGCCATCATGAAAGGCGCTTGTGAACCCCTCCTCCGCTTTGCCGTTTTGGACCTCATGTTGTCAAAATTTGGTGCGAAGAACCTCCGGGAAATAGAACTTAGGAATACGGAATACCCCAATGTTGTAGTTAACCTGCAAGGCTGCAACCACGAAACCCTCCTCACATATCCCCACCGGCGCTAACTTTCAGGTGCTTCCCCGAAACCTCTGACCATTATGGGGGGAAAAATGTTCCTTCCATTCATTCTAATTATTTGGAGTGCTATTAGGCTTAGGCCTTGTGAAATACAACTGGCGGCGATGGAGGTGGTGGGTCGTCATTGGTAGGGGGTGGTTGCTAGGAGTCCGATGCAGCCCATTACAAACCAAACGTTGCACAACCCTACTCATACTTAAGAAAAATATTCAAGCGTCCCAAATATTACTACAAATCTTCCTGAAATAACTATAGAAAATAAGTAAATAACTCACATGCCAATTGGCAATTGCCATCCTCGAAATGGTGACAAAATAGCAAAACCTAGCATGCACTTCAGCTCTATTGCTAGTCTTATTGGAACTCGGTGATGTAGGACTTAGCTTTTGGCATGCGAGTAGCGGACATTTGTATCATTATTTTACTAATATTAGTGTTTCTGAACTATAATTTTTTAGGATTGACAGAGAAGTCAGGGTGTGGAAATGTTCGGTCCATACCAGATCAAACTGATACTTAACCGGACTTCATCAAACCGAGTATAATATGGCCCAGTCCTTGGTCCTACGAAGCATTGCCCCGACATCCGACGCTAGAAGGCGAGAGCTTCACTCCAAAGCATCACAATCCAATGTCATTATTGGACTAAAGGAGGCACAATCTGAATCTGAAGAGTGTTTTGTACTAAAACTTCTCTGATGGCTTGTTGTTATTGTGATTCTTGGAAAACTCTCCTACAAATTCCATGATATGAGCGGTAAATTTTCATCTAGATCAACATCAAATTTCCAGTCTTTATTGGAATATGTCAGGGCTGGAGGGAGGAGGAGCTGCAAACTTAACAACTCTCAAGAGACGTTAGCTGCTGCAATACTCTACCTTCAACAGGGTGCTATGCATGGATATGGATTGCTTAGCAACCCCATCAACTATATCTGCACTCTGTCTTCTACTTTTCTGCCATACCTCTCAAATTTCAGGTATGTGTCCCTCTGGACATTCTGGTTTCAAGATATTTATTTTATAGAGAATAACTTACATTAGGAGTCGAACAATGTTCATATTGGCTACTGACTGTGAACAAGATGTTGTATCATCCGACGAGTCACTCATGGTATCACTGTGCTCAAAAGTCTGTTTTCCACCTAAAGCCTACCCAGGTTGGAGATGGTAAGCCATTCATTCTTGACCACATTGTGCTTAGTGTTCTGGCCATGTTGGAAATACAACTACTGTACCTACTACTTGACTGGAAGTTGTGTATGAACCTAACGAGTGCCCTTTGCGTTTATTGTTCTCTAAACATGTCATACTTTCAACCATGGAAGGATGTTTTATCTGAAGAAATTGATTCGATGAAGAGGGTGAAGGAATATCATGCATGTCAGATGCTTAACATGATTATCTCAAATGCCTTGGGGAAGAAACCATTAGAATCGTGGGCTTTATCATGTCAAGACATAGAGAAGTCGGGTGTATTTGAATGGGAAAGAAGTATGATCGAAGACAGAATCATGAATTTGATCTAATTGTTGTGTAAAATTATGTAGTTTAGTAGTTGTCACACTAGTCTGAAAAAATCAGTTTCAATGAAAAAATGTTTTGGTTTCATGTGTTTTGATGGCTATATAGTTTTCTCATTTATTGATCTTCCACCTTCTCTCTATCTTTCCTTACCTCTCCCTTCTCTCTTGCTTTAACTCTTGAGATTTTAAAGGGTGTCGCTGACGCCTCTTGGTGACCAGCAAAGTTGGAAACAAAATGGACAATATGTCCATCAAACACTATTCAATAATGTCTTTCCTTTTGTTATAGGACTATTTCGATATGTCTTTCCAATAGTAACCTGTAGTCGGTAGTTTTGTGCTGGTAGGCCTTCTTTGAAATTAAAACCAACACCAACACATTAACACTACGACTGTTTGGCTTTTCCCATTTTTTGTTCCACATATAGCATTTAACTCCACTGTTGTACGCTGGACAAAAAGTTCTAGCGAACATGACAAGGTAAGGAATCATAAAACAGATCATAATAGTGGTTTGGTTCATTTGCATGGGCAATTCAGTCAGAATTAAATGGTTTTACAATTGAACATAGAATAACATGAATTACCTTAGTTTGACAGGTCTATTGGTTTATTATTAAAAAAAATTAAGAAAATTACTATAAAATGAACTAAGACCACCCAAGGCTACTAACTAATTTTATCTCTACTACTTATTCGTCTCCTAATATCTAATTCGGAAATGTGGTAGCATTAAAACTAACACACATTGTTACTAGATTAGATTAAACACTAACTACGAGATATACTCAGAATTTCAATATACTATCAAACTCCATCGTTAATGTTGTTTGTTTTCCTCTCATTAATATTGTTAATTTATACTTCAAAATATACAATAAGATAGATATACATTATTACAATCTTTACAATTTGAGGTAATTAACATAGTATCTTTAAGAATTAATCTATGATTTGAAACTACTAAAACATCACAATCAACACAAGCTATTACTATGTCATAGTAGGCACTAATCATAAGATATAATTAGAATATTCTATCAAAGTCCGATTGTTAATGTTGTGTGTTTATCTCTCATTAATTTGTTAATTCATACTACAAAAAATACAATACGACGGCTATACATGGTTACCTTATGTTACAATGGATAAAGGGAAACACAAGTATTAATAATAAATATAAATATCTTTAAAATATCTTTAGGGATGATTTATCATTATCAAGAGTAAATACTTATCCTTCATTGGTATTCGTTGAAGATTCAGGTGGATTATGACTCTAGAAGTAAGCTTACCATACTCTTAATTACTAACACCCATCTCCTCTCTAGATTTTTATTTTGTTCGGTTTCTTGCCCGGAGTCTTCCCGAGATTTATAATGCAACCGACCTGGATCCACCATCGGCGACCGCCGGCGATTATTCCGGCAGATGGTTTCACGTGGTTTATTCACTGCGGTTGCTGTAATATTTATTTGGCATCAAAATCATCCGCTCAAGGTATCCTTTTACTCATTTATCTCTTTTGTCAATCAATTCGGTTTTATCTCAATATTCATATTTTCTGATATTTTTTAAAATTTCATGTCATAACTTTTACTCGATTCGGATACGCGGGTTATTTTTACTTCTACCCGCCCCGTTTCTTGGCCTATTTAATAGGCTTGCAGATTAAACCCTAGATTTCACGATTTTTTGAGCTCTGCGGAGAGGAAGCTACCAGAGAAGGAAATCTGCTGAGGTCGGACACTTTTATTCCACGGAGAGGCCAAAAATGATGAACAAACCTGTAAGAAGATATCATAGACACCCTTTCAGCAACCATAATCATATCCTCAACAGATTTTTTATGATAACCCTAAGAAAAGGCCAAAAGAACTACCTCGGTGATCGCTCGGAGTGGCGATTTGAGAGAACAGAGGAAGAAATGTGCGAGAAGAGGAAGAAAGAGAGACCATCTTTGCAACAATCTCAATTCTGAGATGAGAGATAGAGCGAGAGAGTAGGGCAAGAGATGAGATGAGATCCTTAACATATTTGCTTCTGACCCTCTCTGCTCTTGACTAATCTGGTTGGTGAAAAGAAAAAGTGGGATGGAGGACTTAGGTAAAACATGTGGTGAAGAAATGCCTTGATATCCCCAACTCACTCACAAACTCTCTCCTTTCTCTACAAAGAGGATGCCTAAGTGGCTAAGTCAAACAAAAGTCATAGAGCAGAAAAAGCATCCCAACCGACGGGACAGAAGATAAAGAAAGGCAGACGGGGGAGATGGGAGCTATGAGTGTGAAACAAGTTAGGCTATCATTTTTTATTTGATCTTGAAAATGACACAAGACTTAATTAAAAGGGTAAATACATTTTGAATATCCAAACCTTTTATTTTAAACAATATAATAACCAAATCTTTTCGAAAACAATCTAATATCCAAATCGTCAACTTTCTGTCTGTTTGACCGTTAGTTGACACTTCAAAAAAGTTTGAAGTACGACATTTCATCAATATCCATGGATATCTTCTCTGAAAAACCACCAACATATCGTAGTTCCAAACCCGAGAAGTCCATGACTCCACCATGATGGTATAGAATATCTAAATATTCAGTCATCTGCAATGCCAAAACAAGAAACAAAGTTGTATTGTGACAATTTCACCTAAACAAAGCTTTTTTGAAGTGTCAACTAACGGTCAAACGAACGGAAGGTTGACGATTTGGATATTAGATTGTTTTCGAAAAGATTTGGCTATTATATTGTTTAAAATGAAAGGTTTGGATATTAAATTGTATTATCTTTAAATTATTATTTTTCAATATGTTAATGTGGGTGCCAAATGCCAAACTTCTAAAATTGTATACCTATTTTGTGCCATAAGTTTCAAATGTATCAAGGATTACCAAGACTTTGGAGAAAAACTTAATCAAGTAAATCTAGTGTCCGATCATATATTTGAAGCAATGGACAGAAACAACACATGCTCGATTACCTAAAATACATATTAAGATATATGTGATCAGGAATAATGTGAAAAAATGAAATACTCCACTGATTGAGTGGCTATGTGGAGAATAATGCAGCCCCATCTCCAAAAGTACTCATACACAAGGTTTACTTAGTTTGGTAGTTGATAGGAAGCTTAATAGTAAGTTAGAACTTCAATTTATAATTCAGATGCTTGAATCTCAATTGCTATTGTTCTTCAAAAATAAGATAACTTACTAGAGTGAGAACTTCAATTTATAATAGTAAGTTAGAACTTCAATTTATAATTCAGATGCTTTAATTGAGACAATTGTTGTTTATTTATTTATTTATTTTTTTTATGAATTTGCTTAGGTTTCATGTTTGAGGAATGAGTGAATTTATCCACCGCATCAAAGAAAAATGAAGCATAAATTAGACAAATCTTTTTCATGTCATTAGCATAACTCATTACATTTAAGTTTAATGTTTCATGAATTAGTGAGTTTGTCAACTGAATTAAATACCTAAAATATGACGGGAAATATAATTTAGTAAGTGTTGTTAGATTCTTATTCTTGCCCGCTTCTCATGTGTGATTTTATCCTTACAATATATCTTTAAGTTATATTTTTCAGTAGATAGTGAGTCTATCATCTAAATTAAGTAGCTAAAAAAAAAAAGATAAACTAAATCTTTGAGTTCTCATTATTACCAACTTCTCATGATCGTATGCTACTATTCTACTAAGCTTTTGTGAACGAATGATTTTATCCACTAAATTAAATGCCTAAAAATGAAAATAAAGAAATGTAAACTAGTTGAATATTCTTGGACTCTAAATTTTGTTTGATTCTCTCCTACTGGGTTTTTTTTTTTTTATCTTCCATGTCATCACCTTCACCTAATATATCTTTAAGTTCCATGTTTAGGATTGAGTAAGTTTGTCTAGTGACTTAAGCACCAAAAAAGAAAGAAAAACGTAAATATTCTTCGATTGTTGCAACCCGCTTCTTATTAATGTGATTTCTCGATTATAAAGAAACATAAGAGTATTTATATTGATTTTGCATTTTCAATTAAAAGATGAGATATCATGTTTTTTGCAATTACAAAAGCAATTTTATTGTTGTGACCGTTACTTTTGGTGAGCTGGTCGAGAAACCATGAAAAAAGGAAACCATTCCACTTTTGATGGATGGTTTTGCATCCCTTGTTTATAATGTATACATAGAAATTTGCATCCCAATCCATAAATTGTCTTGGATAAACGTACGTATACATCCTGAAACGTTGGATCAACAACCAAACCAGCCAATCGCTGTAATTCGGCTCATCAGTTACATGAAATGGGAGCAGATCACTGAGTCACAAACCAGAAGTGCTGTCTTGCAATGTCAACAATCATAAGGCTCTGCTAAAACAGGTGGAGAGTCATGTCTCTGCTCATTCTCAATCGTTCCCCTCCAGAGTATAATCTGTTCATCCTTGACCAAAATTGGAACACAAGGTACCAAATCCTGCATTGCAATACATAGGGAAGAAAAACCCTCAGTAACCAGCAACGAGTTACTTCGCTCAAACAAAACCATCATAAGCTCGTCTCTGAAAGGAAAAGGAACCAGCCTCACCCTAAGCTTTACACCAATCCTTTTGCAGTCACTGGTACCCACATGAGTGCAATCAAGCCTCACAACGTCTTCCGTCGCAAATGCCTCCCTCACCCTATCTGCTACATTCACGTACACACCATTCCTGGCTAGAAACATAAACCGAATCAATCTGAGATCATCAAGAAACACAGACAAGAAGAACGGAAGATCAACACCAGTCACTCACTCAGCTTCATCAGTGGATGAGAATTCAGGCCTCTGTTCCTCATTTCTTTGGTTTGTTCAAACGTTAGCCCATCCGCGACATTCTTGACCAGCCTCGGGTATATCGGGGGATAAGGCTTCCAGAGCATCAAGGGAACAAGAGGACGGCTCTTGTGATCATAGTTTCTCCCCCGGTACAAAAGCAGGACATTGATGTGGCGGTATATGATCTTCCCACCAGATTTGTCCTATGCCATAGACTAAAAATCACCCCAACAATTCTCTGAACATTCCCGAAGAAAGAACAACAGTATACTTATAAACACCACCACTCATGGATTGTTGTAAGTCCTTCGTACCTCGAGATGGAAGCAGAGATTGCCCATATCAAGCGTTGGAACTCCCAAGCACTTGATTCTCACGGCTTCAGCTCGCTTCCAATGGTTGTGGATATCATCTAGCATATTATGAGTCACCCCTCCTTTCCCTATACAAGTAAAGGCAAAAACAATCGAATCCCCCCAATTCTTAGTTCAATAAACTCACAAAAAGCTCTGAACTTTGCACTCGAAACAAGTAACCCTAGAGAACATTTCTCACTTACCCAGATTGATTTGGCGAGAACAATCGCTGTGCCTATACCGTTCGACGAGCTCCTCCACTTCCGCCGCCGTAAGCGGGTCACCCAGCACCCGATTCCTCTCCTCCAGGTACCGCTCCTGATCATCCACATTCGATTCCGCCGGAGCAGCGGTGCCCGTCCATTCCCTGTCCAGCCGACGAGGTCCGAACGGCGAGAACCTCCTCTTTTCTCGATACCCAATTGGCTCCACCGCCGGATTGTACTCGGAGTAAGAGTATCTGAAATCGAAAGGGAGGTCGGATTTCACCGGAAGCTTGGGCTGCTCGGCGGGTATGGTGGCGGTCTTCTTCTTGTCCTGAGACTTCGGTTGCTTCTTTTTGGGCGGTTTCGCGGGTTTGGAGATGACGGAGAATGGCGGGTCATATGGTTCTTCCGATTGAGAGTGAGTGAAGAGAGTAGAGATGTAAGAGTAGGGAGGAGATTTGGTGATTCTGGCTACTCTGTCGGGGAAAGAACGGAGCTTTCCTAGCATTTGGAGCAACAGACGGTAGAGTTCATCGGCTGATTTTCGAGTTTCAGTTTCGAAGAAGAGACAGAGCCTAAAACCTCCGTCTCGAGGAAACGACGGCGTTTCGAGGTTGAGGGTAGTTGTGGAAATTCAAAGACGCGCAGAGGGGGAGCAGTTGACCTGAACGAAATTTCCACGCGCCACCGCCGTGACAGTTAATAACAGCTCTCGCTTCTGTTTTCTGTTGACATTTCCACAATTTGAACAGAGCGCAAAAGCGAAGAAGGGCGGCGATTTCTTCTTCTTCTTCTTCTTCTTCTTCTTCTTCTTCTTCGATCTGGGTACGAGGTTAGACTTCGAATTCTGAGGCGTCTGAAAGAGAAGGGGGGAGGAGCGACCGGCGACCGGCGAAAGGGATAAAGAAAAGGGGGGGAAATGCACGATTTCTGCTTCACGATCCCGTACGGGCTGATTCTTGTGGCGGGAGGAGTGATGGGTTATCTGAAGAAAGGGAGCGTGGCGTCGCTTGGCGGCGGCGCGGGGACTGGGTTTCTACTTATCTTAGCTGGGTATTTGAGCTTGAAAGCTTTCGAGAAGAGAAAGAACAATTACTTCGCTTTAGCCATTGAAACTGGTGCGCGCTTCTATACTGTCTCTTGTTCTGTCTTTTTTTTTTGTTTTTTGTTTTTTCCACATTGCTTTTGTTGGATTTCATGTTTGGTTTTGTTCTGCTTCCTTGTGTTGGATGGATCCTCGATATGTTTTGATTTGAGCGAGGTTCTGGGTTTCTAGTAAAAGGGGTCAAAGAGCAATTCGTTGGGTCTGATTTCTGCTTTCGATCTTCTTGGTTGTGAAGATCTCTGGTGTATTCGTTTTGCTCAATCATTGAGGAAATAGCTTTCGATCTTCTTGAACAAGTCAATTTGCTTACATTTGATGCATGTTGTGAGATCTTCTGTTCTTTGTGGCCAATTACATTGCTTTCACGCATATACAAGATAGATCAGCTACCATGTCTATGATCTCGACCTTGGCATCGCTTCGAGCTTGGTTGCTCCATGATTAACTGGTCTAGACATCATCTGTTTTTTTCTTCTTCTGTGTGACCGTGTTAGTAGTTTGTTTCTCTCTTGTCTATTGGTGTAGTGAATCAACCTGCACCTTATTATGTTAGAGAATCAGTATAGAGCTATGATGGTTCTTGCTCTATGGGTTGTTAATAGCATTGAATATCGCGGAGGCGAATGTACTTACTGATCAATTTTGGTTTGGACTGATGCAGTATGTGCTGCTGCTTTGACGTTTATCATGGGGCAACGCTACCTGCAAACTTCAAAGATCATGCCTGCTGGTCTTCTTGCTGGTATCAGGTATGATGAATCCTTCAGGATTGCAAAATCGTTGGTGTTGGATAACATGTTAAGATCTCCAATTACTTGCATGTATCATTTCATGGCCTCTGTCATCGTAGTGTTAACCGAACAAGAAAATACATAACTACTTCCTGATTTCTTCTCCAAGTTATTCAGAAACTTTAGTAGTGTGAGCATAGAAGCTAGTCTATAGTTGTCGATATTCACAGGATGCTGTAGCTATCTCCTTGTTTTTGAATATTCACAGGATACCTTAGCAAGTTTAAGATATTCACAGGATACATAAATAAACCTCGAGTGGGGTATATGAACTGAAGAATTAAGCATGCCATGGAAGGAGTTGTATTAACATAGTGTTGGAGTTCAGGATAAAAGAGGCAGCAGATATAGTATTAGCAATTGTGCAATTGTGGATAAGTGTTGAGCCCCAGTTGTGGAATAGATGTGCAGATTTTGCCAAGTAAACTATTGAAGATCATCAATTTATTTAGTCTGATCACGGCATCATTGTGGAGCTCTTGTGGCACTTGACGTCCGTAGCTGTCATTGATTATCTCTGTAAAATGAGATATTAGGGAACTTGTTAGCACAAACTGTTGTTTCCTCTTTCAATTCAATCCATCCCTTTAGGACAAAAGTTACTGTAAATGTCCAGATTGCTAGTCTTTACAAACCACTCAGGAAAAAGTTGCCTACTCGGTATATATTTAGGGTCCAGTGGTAAAGAAAAATGCCAGCTTATGAATGATGATGAACAAGATGGAATGAAACGATCAAAACAGGCTCCTGCAGTGGCTGCAATAGCTAGAACTGGCCAAGTCCCCTAGCCATTGTGACAACCTCTTAGATGTTTGATTACTCTGCAACGCAAAGCTATGTTGATAGTTTATATATTGAAATATTGTACAAGCCATCTGTGGGATCTGCTAAGTTTATGGCATCACATTTACAATCTTTATGTTTGCTTCCACCTTTGCAGTGGTCTCATGACTGCATTTTATCTCTACAAAGTCGCAACCGGTGGCAACCACATTCCGAGCAAGGCCGAGTAATAGCACGCGTGACATGCTACAACACTAACCTCAAAATACATACCGAGATTTATGAATTTGGCGATAGCTCTGTATTGAAAGCACCCTGCAGCTTCGTTTGACACATCTGTATCATTATCTTATCCTACATGTGCTTTTTATAGACTATTCTCGACGGTATGCTTTGTTTTCACCGGGATTAGACTATTATCTAATCTTCGAAGGTATGCTTTGTTTTCTCCGGGATTAGACTATTCTCGACGCCCAAACATAAATTATGGTGGTTTGGTACTTGGATATGCCCAGGATATGAGTTTGCCAAGGTTGAAACCCTTGTCACTATCCATTACATTGTGACTCAGTTTACCTGGAAGATATGTGCGGATAACCGGTTTAGCCGCGGCTCAATGCCGGTTCCAACCAAGAGGTTGCCTATCAAAATCGAGCCCAGGAACAGGAATTTTGGTTCCTAACTCTTGTATCACCAGAACTTCTGTCACTGTTTTTTATCTTTCCATTTCTCATCATCCTCCCTCCCAGCCAGATTATGGAACTGCAAGCAGTGACCAAACTGTCATAGATTCAAACATACAGAATGTCACCAAACTTTTTTGTGTCAGTCTTCTGATTGTTTTGAGCAAACAGAAAGCTGCAAGTATTTCCTGAAGAGTAGAGCAAATGACAGATTTTCTTGCTCTCATTCATACTGCCATCACCATCTAAACACAGAGAAAAAACTGTTTCTCTAATTTCATACACCCACGAATTCAAAGGAAAGGATAAATCAAAGTGCTAACTACTTGATTAAGATCACAAATAACTTAAGACTAGGACAGTAGAACATAACATCAGTAACCCCTGACTTTCTCTTTACACAATGATCTGCATATTTACAAGTGACACCAACCCTTCATCTTTCGTGCTCTTTACATTTGTCTTTTCTTTCTGTTCTTTCACTAACAGTACTAGGCAGTCCGCATTTGCCAATTTTACTACTACACGGACAGACAAACAAGCACAGTCTACGCTGACATTGGCCATGTCATAACTTCCAGAGGAAGTGAGAGAGATTGATCACGACCGATTTAGCAATCCTGCGGCCTGAAGTAGTCTGGCGGAAGGGAAGGACACCTCTCGTTCATGTGGGGATAAGGAGCCATGGTATTGTATTCCGGTAATTCCATTCGATACTGCCCCTTGATCTGGCAAAAGGGCAGCTTCACATCATCCCCATCATTGCACCAGGATGGCAAACGGCTTGCATTGTTCTCAAAGAAGTTGAGGGAGTAAGCATCTTTGATCTGCATCATTAAAACAGTAGTTCAAAAATCTTCCACCACTGAACTTCCTTGAAGAACATAAACAAGTCTTTGGCTTCACTGAGCTTTGGATTTAGATAGATGCTTCCAACACAATGTCCCTAAGTACTACCATGATTCAAGACCAGGAAATGGATGAAAGTGAAACTAACCGTGAACTCGGTGACTTGTATATCACTAGAGTATGGATCAAATAGTCCTGCTTCTTTGTACATTTCAAGAATGAAAGCCACACAAGATGTAGACTTCCCATCCGAGTACAACCAGTCATCTTGTTCCGGAATTGTTAACAAATCCCCAAAGGATGAACCACGCTTTTCGGACTCTACAATAATGGCTGGTAAATCAAGCCCCTGCATTCGACCATGTATATAGCGATCATAATCCTCAATTACAGGCTTACAGCAACACCATATAAAAAGTTGCAGTTGTAGTGTTCAGATGCCCGTATGATAAGAAGAGAAGAAGAAAGAGAAGCTGAGTCCAAACTAATAAATAGGGAACTGCCACTAACATGGCCAGACAATCAAGCAGGACAAGCTAATAGCGTTGATACCTCAGTTCCAAGTCGCTTGTTCAAGGCTTCATTCCACATGTTTGCAGCATAAGTAGGTTGCATCTGACTCCAAATTGTCATAACAGAAGCTACCTGCAAAAGTATCAGACCCAATAACCATGAAAAATCAACAGTAAACATTTTCCTCTGCTATTTCCAAGATCTAACGGTGCAATTTAACAAGATTGTCATGCAATTTTAAATTTAATATCACACAATAAAGACCAGACAAGGAGGATAAGACGGTAAGTTGTAATGAAGAAAGATCGAGTTAATAAAAAGAAACCGCGGAACCAAACTGTTTTTCAGATGATAAGGTAGAGTGTTCAAGCAAATGGGAGATAAAATCAGAAACAAATTTTGAAAGTGGGAAGTCTTTCTTACCAGATGAGCATCAAGTGGAGGTGGAAAGTTGCCATTGATAGTGTCTATCCAACTAAATATCAAGTTATGGTATCCATAAGGTTGGCCATCCATGCTTAATGCATACTCCCAAGCAGCTGTCTCATTGAACTTGGCTCGGATTTCAGGGCGTAGAGGAAGCAAAGCAATATGGGGATTGGAGTCATCTTCATTCAGTTCAAACTCCCACCATTCCTCCCACGGTAATATGGCAACAACATCTTCTCCCTACCAACAAAAGACACACCATCCGCACAGTAATCAAGGATACTCACACCAAACCAAATAAAATGGTCTCCAACTTTTGCTATATGCCAGGCCAAGATCGGTTCCATGGCCAATAAAATAATTTTGGAAACACCATCAGAATGAGTATTAGAAGGAGGTCTGTAAGGTAAGATTCACAGAACTTCTTCTATCACTAGCAAGTTAAAAATGCTCTGGTGGAGGGAATGCTCAACTAGTTCAGAAGTACAAGAATTTCAAAAGGGGAGAAAGAGATAATAGCATTAAAGGCATCCAATTGGACACTGAAATGGCACCATTAGATAGTCGAAGTGCCACTTCCATCAAAAGAAAATTTGAGTATTAGAAATTCAACAATGATTACCTCCTCGTTCTCATGTCCTGATTCACCGACCCATAATTTTCCTTCAGAATCCCTTAAGCAAACAGCAGAGTGTCCAGCATAAGCTCCACTGACCCACTTCTCCAAAGTTTCAAATCCGCCCCACCTCCCACGGATCTTTGATATTGCAAGAAAGTCTCCAGAGTGAATCTCATCAACAGTGATGTTGGTGACCCAGGGCAGAGGACGGGCTTCAAAGTTCGCACCCATGTGCTTCTTAAGGAAAGCAAGATTAGAATTCTCACCCCACTTGGTATTAGTGAATAAGGGGAAGACATCCCATAGGGCACTGAGAGTTCCCAACATCCCTGCTTGCATGAGAAAAATTGAGACCCCCTTGTTTTTCACCTGTTCATACAATGATGAAGAATACATCCATTAATATGATTGAAAAAAACAGTACACTTGGTACCATAACCCCCTTCCCTCCTTTTATCTTTCATTTAAGCTAAAAGAATGGAACTTACATACTCATACTCCGCTCTTCCTTCCCACTCTTCGAATTCCAGAGTATGCTCCCGAGAAACAAAATAGTAATCCCAAGTTACGCGATATGGAGTGGCGAAGAGATAAAGATCCATGCATGTCCAGCTATGAGCTTTACTGATCTGCATAGGTCACTCAACCAAATAACAAGTTCATAAAGACTTCATATTGAATTGGTTTTCAATACAGCTCAAAAGATTAGAAATTGAGGATGATACTGCCAAAAGAGATCCTGGAACCAATCCTCCTCTAGAACATTACAAACAGTCAAGTATCATGCAGCCATGGCAAAGGTACACAACATACAATCAGGACAACAAACACCAAAGAAACCTACAGGTAGACTGAACCCAGGGGAGCAAATCGAAATAGTAAATCAGCCAAAATTATGGAGAGCAACTCTGGCAAGTAAGAATAACTTTATCACATCACTAAAAAAAGCATACAAATCCCTAAATGATTACTTTGCGCCCATCTATTACACTCAGTCGATTCAAGACAACATTAGAATCAGGAACAAGTAAATAAGAGGCTGGCAAAAATCATTTACCCAAAAGACAAGTTTTTAGAGCAGAAGAATCACACCTTAAGATGAAGGGTACCGCCGCCAAATTGGCTCCCAGTCTTGTTGTGGAACTCCATCCAAGCCTCGTTCTCGTAAAAGCACGCGCCTTTCCACACCGCGGCGTTTTCTGGAGAAGAGGCAGCACCCACAAACGTCGGGAGAAGATCCACCGCCCCATTGAGATAATCAAGGACCGGCCAGGAAACTTCCTTGGGTAACAGCGGCAGCACGTCCCGTGGGTGAAACGGGGTTTCTATAGCTTGAGTAGCGCAAACGAGGAACAAGAAGAAGTAGACTACGAAGGGCTTCATCGCGGGAAATTGCTCCATGGTCGAGGACGGAAAGTGGGTTCCTCGAAGCAAGAGTGTTCTGGATAAAGGAACAAAACTAATCTAACTATTTCTACCCTTTTCCCTAGTTATCGTTCTGATAACGGGTTGCCCTTTTCAAGGATCATACATGAACAAGAGCTGAGCTTTCAGCATATCTGGCTGGCTTTGTGAATGATCGGGATCGGTAATGGTTTTTCTTCTTGGAGCGAGTGATTGATTTGGGGGAGCTTTGGCCGTGGTTGCTGCTTCTTTTGGTTATTAGTTTTATCAGATGTCCCCAAAATGGAGTTTCATTTGGTTTGGTATATGCCACGTAATTGGGAGAAGATTCTTTCAAATATCCGCATGTCCTCTTTGCTTGTATGGCGTGTCAACCAACCAAATACATGTGGGACGAGTAGGATACCAGGATGTCAATGGGTAGGTTCGGGCGGGCCGAGATTGGGTTGAATTGAATTACGAGTTAGTCGGGTTGCAAAACAATTATGCTACAAGTTGGAACGGGTAGTGGGTTAGTTGGGGTTGCCGGTTCAATAGGGTTACGGTCATTCTGATTCATCAGGACCCTTTGAAAATCCTTTGCTTGCGTTATTATCAAGGTCCATGAAACCGTACCATACCGGCGGTTCAACCACGAAATACTAGTATTAGATGCTAAATCGGTAGGCGGTATTTAACAGTACTACGGTTGAACTACGATCAAACCACGATTTTACTATAAAATACCCTACCGCTAATCTTCCCGATACGGCCTCCGGTACCATGCTTACAACAACTACTTTCAGCTTGGGGTAAAACCTAGGTCCTGGAATGTGACCCCAACTCTGCCTGGACAGAAGAGGAGGAGGCTGAGATCACAATCAGACAATCAAATGTTGCACTAGGAAAAAATGAATGAAATGTTTTGGTAGTTGCATAGCTCTACTATATTACCACAGTCCATACATTCTTCTGCATCCTGTACTGATTCGCTTTAAGATAAGCAAAGTTGAAATTGTTTGTACAACATCAACAACATTTTGCATCCAAGCATGGACTGGAAACATGAAACAAAACTGAAATTGACCAGGGAAGATACCACTTCAAATATCAGTCCCCAAATGCAGAGGAGATGGAGGAGACACAGGGGAACCAGTATCTTCGCTTGCGATCCCTGTGGCCGTCGTCGATCATGGCAAGCCCTTCCTGCACCAGTCAATAAGAATCGCGAGTGAACAAATTGTATTCTAGTTCTGGAACGCATGACGTGGTAAAAAGCAGCAGGAGCTTCACCTCTAAAAGTGTATCCAAGGCGTCAATGGCTCGACCAGTTGTCCAAGAGAGGCGCCTTTCCACCTCATCAACAGTTACAAAGCCTTGCGCCTAAGGGGGAAAATGTGTAGATAAATGTGTAAACTTCTGTTCTGGTGAAAATGGTGGCAGTGTTAGGAGGCACAGAAGATGGAACCTGAGCCAATTCCAAAATTTCATTATGGTCTTTGTTCAGTTCCGTTGGCACAGACCGAACCAACTTCTTCTTGCCAACAGATATAACCTCGAAACCACTCCCCATTACCTGAAATATTCAAGCAGTTTTTACTAATAAGAGAATTAGGCAGGCAACAACAAAGACGCAATCCCTGGGAAAGTAATCAGTTAAGCAAATTTCACCGAGACAGGTTGTTGGGAAACAAAATAAGGGTAACTCTTGATTCCTAAATACAAACCTTAAGTTTACTTATAGCACGCAAGCAGTCATCCTCAGTCACAGCTCCGCGATCACCTTTCCTCCTCTGGCGAAGTAGATTGCAGAGCTCTGGCAGGTTTATCAGACCTCCATTATGAGATCTCGTGTTTAAACATATCTCAACAATTTGTACCCCTGCCTTAGCAAAAATAGTACAGCCCACATCAGATCCCCATATTTCTAGTTGTTCAACTGCCTAATGACACAATCTGATAACAGAGATTTCTCATCCATGCATTGTTTGGCTCTTGCTCTTTCAATCAAAACAATAGTTTGCATGGATAAATACAAAAATATAAGTAGAAGACTCACCAAGTTCATAATAGAAGTCACCAATTCCAAGCAGCTCTGCCCAGAATCCCTTATTTGAGGCCAACGGATCCACTCCTACTTTAGCACACATATCATGGAATTGTGTCCGGAATGTTGGGTTCTTGCGAATGTCATTCTGCAATATATCACTTCAGATTAAGAGCTGCACCGTCTTTTTGTGTTTTGAAGAGAAAAATGAATGGGCAAAATGGAGGAGATTGAGAGCATGAAGAACACCGACTCAGTAAGGCAATTAAACAGGTAACTGGGAGCTGGTTGGTTCTCTATTGCATCAAGCGAGACTTGGAAGCAAATGGATGACCCCCACCAAAACTTGAACCCTTTTATTGCAGAGCGAAACGGAAATGACAAGCTCACTACAGCTCATACAAATGATGAAAATAATATGACTTGACTATGGCTTCATTGGTATGTTCTGCTAAGAAGCACTAATTTGAATGAACGATTCTGAAGATGAAGATAGTAAGAGGGATTCAGCCGAGGTAAAGTCTTCCCAAGAAGCAGATACTATCTCAAGAGGATCCGGAGAAGAGACGAATGATTCGCACCAGAACTTAGTATCTAGAAGAGGCAGAGGATGAAAATTGCTTGAACTATAATCTTCATATATACTGAAGAAATATGAAGAGGTGAGCAGAAGAACAACTTCTAACTACCATGATATGCTAACAGAAGAACAACTCAGTCACCAATTGGGATACACAAAAATCTTTGTACAAAGTGAAGCTTCTTCCACAACCAAGCACAAAATTCTAACCAATAACCTTCAACCATCCACCATTAACAGATCAATATCCTAACTCAGAAAAACCAAAGCTTTAGCAAATGCTGATTGCTCAGAATCCAAAGTCGACTCCTTTGCCACCAAGAGACAGCAAGATAGACGACTGAGGAGCAGATTCATTACCTTGTGTTTGCGGGCAAAATCTTCCAGCTGAGAGCGGAAAGTGGCGAGCTGCTCTTTCATAAGGTCGGTTCGTAGCTTGGCCACATTTTCACCCAGGAGCCGATATTGATCCTTCGCAAGTTCCCAATTGGGGAGAAAGAAAAATCGAAACATGGACATGACTAAGAACAATTAACTACCGGCACGATATAAAATGCAAACTCTAAAATCAATCAATGGGGAACAAACCCTAGCATTGGCAGCCGTCTGTAGGCCGCCGATTCCTGGTCGCCGTCTCATTTTCGTTCTCTCGCCAAAGCTTTCCTCGTCGCTGGAAGATTGTTCGCCGGTTCCATGGTCTCAATTCTCATTAGCTTTTACAGAGAACTGTACGAATAATTGACTTTGCAATGAATAATCAATTCATCAGAGTGGCGCAGCGGAAGCGTGGTGGGCCCATAACCCACAGGTCCCTGGATCGAAACCAGGCTCTGATAATGTGCTTTAAATTTTTTGCATCTCTATCAATTTACCAGTTTGCAGCACCAATTTCATGATAATTTCTATCTGCTACCCAAAAATTTCACAATATTTTTCCAGGTTTTAGCACCTGACCTGAGTCACGAACATAAAAGTCATAAATCGTCTACCCACCGACGACAGCAGTTGCTTGCAGCTCTGCTCAACGAATCACTGATTTGTTTGATGCAAAATTTGCTTTCAATCTGTGGTTCTTAAGTTTGGTGTCTACTGAGCTGTTTAACCATGTTTTTGTAAAGTAGATCTCTAATGAGGGAGAGGGGTGGTGTTGTTTGAGGTTCAGTGGGTTCAAAAATCAAACCTTTCACGAGCAAGATTACTGCAATGCTGTCATTTTTGTACATTGAAATGTTCCAGAAATGATGAGATTTGAAAGGGTGATCTCATCATTTGTGTTGATCACAGAAGTACTATCACCACTGTTGTTGAGGTTGAGCATTTAGATACTCTGGCAAAGCTGGATGCACAAATGCCATTCTCATTCTGAGTTAACATCCCTCAGACTTCTTGTTGTAGATGGATTCTATGGAGTAAAGTGATCACTGATCACCTTTATCTTCCTCTCTCGATCATCCCTTTCAAAATCATCATCTTGTTTATTGTTTATTGCAGCATGTTCTTTGTGGATTTGCACTTGATCGAGATGCTTTCTGGCACTCTCGAAACTGAAGTCTCTTGCATCATGTCGTCTAAATAGCAAGCATTTAGATTCCTTAGCTGCTTGAAAACCTTTTTGCTCGCTACTTGTCATTAATTTGGCTGAATGAAAGAACAGATTTTGGCCGGCGCTTGGAGACAATCTTGTACTAGAGTTAGTTGTACCTTCTTTACTGCAATTCCTTCTCACATGGAGAGCTGCTGCTGATATTTGAACCTCTCTTGAAAACTACAGGTGCTGAAGTAGCCGTTCTGTGCATAACAAAGCCAGGAGAAGTAGTCAACTATCAAGCATTCACAAATGCTAAAGGGGTGTACACTGTTGCAGAAACCATGCCTGAAAGCGGACCGTTGGGATGCATGCCTGGCAAGACCTATCAGCAGCTTCCACGAGCACTGCAACCAACTGGGTCCTTCTAGCAAAGGACTGAAGTTCAGTTACAACAAGCCGTCCGGATATTCTCACCGGCGTCAGACCGTTTGTGTATCGTCCTTCTAGCGCCCCAACATACTGATTGTAGATGTTAGCCAACCTCATAAGTTTGATATATCACCAGATATTGTATACTGAAAGTAGCTGCAGCCTGCAGAATAAAGCTGAAATTTTGAAGGTTCATTTCTTGATCCGTGCTATGTAGTAGATGTACTTTACTCTGATAAAATTTGGAGTGTGCTTTTTGAACTCTAGGAAGTGCTATTGTTTATGCATAGGCAGGAACCAGTCCTGTAGTTAACGGTAGGAATTCGGTTGCGGTTTCACGGTGAAAGCGCTAATCGCACTGAAACTGCGCGGTTAGTGGTTAACCGCAAATCGAAATAATAGTCTACTTTTTTTGCTGGTGGCTCGAGCATAAGGTTGGACCAGTTTGAGCACCCATCCAGGGCAGTTTCAGCGGTCCACATTGCGACCCGCAGAGCAATCGTCTGGAACACAGAGTAGAGTTGGGCTTGGGCGTTTGTTGGGCTCAATCCGGGCCCAACTCACTTGCTTTATTCTGAGAACGCAAAACGAGCTGTCGTTTTGCTTGAGATGGATTGGATTGGATTGGACCTCGAGTGAATTTAGGGATTCGATTACCAAATAAGTTGCAGAGTTCGAAGCACACGTGAACGATTTTCAGCTCAGAAAGTTGGGATCTTAGCTCACTTTATTCCGATCGCCGGCGCCGGATCCCCACCGTAAGTAGCAACTCTCATTTGCTGTGAACTTCCCTCTGTTTGCTTTTCCATTCTTGTTTTCAGTAGTATCCGCGATTGCTGTATCGCTGCGTTCAAGTTCTCCTTTTTTACCGAATCTGAAGTGATTTTCTCGGTTTAAATCATCAGTTTCTCTTTTTCTTGTATCCATAGACCGTACTATATGCTCCGCTACTTTTTGGATTGGCTCGTATATGTTAAGTGTCAGATATTTGGCGTCGAACAAATATGTCAAGGTTGTTGATTGCTGGGTCGACATTGTTTGATGCTATTGAATATGTAAAGGTTCGAGGGAGGACGGGGAGGAAGTTAACTTCATACTCTGTTGATGACTATGAAATGTGATAAAATTGTCAACAGTTGTGGAACATCATTAAGCTGAACGTAGTTGATACTTTCAGAATCGAACATTGATTGTACTTTCCCTTGTCTGTAAATACTTGTTCAATGTAGAACATTTGAATTCAGTAAGTAATACTATTTGTCCCAACAAAATCTCGCTTCTGTCGCTGTACATATAGGCGAGGCGTAACGCATGGAGCATTGTTTTTGGTTTGATAAGCAAACACACAAGCTTATGATTTCGGCTTCTAGAATTCTTAAAATTCTCAGCCACAGGCTTTTGATTTCTCACATTACCATAGTTTTTGTCTTCTCAATTCCCTTTTTGTCTTTCAACGAATCAGGGACCGTTTTGATGTCATTTGTGGAGGCAGATTTTCTTGGATGCAAAAGCATATGCTAGAATAAAGGATAGATAAAACTAAGATTCCCAGCTGAAGTCACTATGCCACTGAAATTGTGATCTGGGAATGAATTTCAATATGGATACAACTGCAATGCATAGATATGTTCATCTATTTAACGAGTCTTGGTCTGTCATCATATGAAGCATGTTGTGTTCCAAGTGGGGGGTGATTGACTCTGCTTTTCTTTTGCGGTTGTTTTTGTTCAGATTTGGAGACTGTTAAGATGTGGCAGGACGAGCCAAAGTGTATAAAAGATCACAACCGGCGGTTGCTGGCTGAGAAATTTGAGCTGAAGAGAAACCTTTACAAGGCATTTATCAGAGACCCTGAACTTCCAAGCGAACTGCGTGAGAAACTCACTGCTAAACTGTCCAAGTTACCGAGAAATAGCTCCTTCACCCGAATCAGAAACCGATGCGTCTTCTCTGGTCGCCCTCGCGGTGTTTACGAGTTCTTTAGAATGTCTCGTATCGTCTTCCGCACACTGGCAAATCAAGGAATGTTGAATGGTGTGAAAAAGGCTTCTTGGTGAGCAGGTAGAGGCCGGATGGAGAGTGCACTTCAACTCTCCCTGGCAAAAGTTTCAACAGTTTGTGCTGTCAGATGTTTTTAGTTTTAGCATGAACAAACTTCACTTCTGCTGGAATAAATTTCGTTTCACTGGGTTTTGTAATGCTGAAATAGATTATGTTGCTTTGGTTCCTATCCTTTCTCCTTCATTGTTTATCAGTATAGCCTTATATTACTTAAAAGGAACATACTGTTTGGTTGGAGATAGTTTTGTTGGATGTATGCAGAGTGATATTGCCATTTCCAATGATAAGCAATTCGAATTCTTTTGCAATTACAGTTGATATTGCTTTCTAAATGTGTAGCGTCAATTTACAACTACACCAACTTGAACTGAACCAAGACGTTGTAATTGCATCCTATGAAGCAAGAAAGTAGTTTAGAACGTAGGATATAAATGATCATCAGGATGAATTTTCCTTGCTGATACAAATTTAGTAGAACAAAATGCTGACAAACATCCAAGCTAGAACTCCAACTCCCCCGGATTAATTGCCAACAACTCTTGCTGCTTTCAACACAGCGAGTTGCTTCTCCAGCCCACTAAGCTGAGTGTCAAGCCGTTTCAGCATCGATCCAAACGTGGAATCACCACCACCCGCTTCGCTGTTTCTGATGCCCAGGTTCACTGCTCCTCCAGACAAGCTTACAGTAGACTCATTACTTTGGTTCTCAACTTCAGCAACTGCTGCTGCTGTAACTTCCTTCATCACTTCTTCAAAAGGCTCCATCTTCATCACAGTTTTCATCGTTGCTTCTCTATCTGGACTTACCAAGTCCACCACATCTCTCTCCGCTGAAAAGGAAAGGGATTGCAGTTGACCTGACGAAACATCACTGGATCCTACACCAGGAGTCTGATCCTGTGCTACTGAAAACTGGCAATTCGAGGACTGATCCAAATGATTCTGGTAGCCATGATTCTTCTGTCTACTTTCAGCAGCTGCTTCCCTTTCGATCCCAATCAATGCCGACACAGTTTCAGCAGCTCCTCCAATATTCCTTGACCGGAGAGACGAACTGGGAGCATCCCCACCATATATTATCTTCTCAGCATGTCCATGCTTGTAGTTAGCTTTCACCAACTGTCCAATTGTCATCATATCTTCCTCCTCCTCATCATCATCATCCCTTCCCACAACCTTAGCTTCTGATACCGGTGATGGATCCAAAATATCAATACGAGAACCATCTTTAGTAACCCTGGTACCATAAGCCCGCGCCCTCACCCGTTTCACAAGGCGGTCGATGTCAGTCAACCCATTGTTACCATCATTCTTTCTCTTTGCATTCTTATATGACATTGCAGAGATTTTCTGACTAAGAAGACCCCTAGAGCCAGAACCATCTGCTGCTGTTTTTAGACCTCTCTTCTCCTCATACTTCGAAACCTTCTTCGACAAAGTTAACTTCCCACCACCAGCCTTCTTGTCCATCAACTTCTTCGATCCCTTGTCCCGCTTTGACAAACTCAGTAGCTCCCCTCGGCGCAATTCCACAACTGCCTGTTTCCACCATTGATGATAAAGGGTAGTTACATCGGCCTCGAATAGCCGGGACGGGACATACAAGCTTACACCATCTAAATCTCTACTGTAATCACCCCAAGCATCATCAGAGCAATCAGTAGTCTTGTTTGATTCACCCACACATCCAGGTATGCCTTGATCAAACCCAAACTGCATTGCAACCCTATGAGGAAAATACTGCTCTACAGTGTCCATTCCAACAAGAAATGAAGGCCTCAAGCATCGAGCAAAACACACCACATCATCATCGTCGTCGTTGTTCTCATAGCCAGACTTGAGCGTTACCCATCTCTCCTTCTCGCCGTAGAATTTGTGGGGAAATTCCCAATTTCTGACCGGCAGAGTGTACGGACGCCAGATGAAAGTGTCTGCAGCAGAGTCCAACATCATCCTCCTGTCCTGGCCTCTTTTTTCTATCTTCTTGGAACTCCATCGAGCTAATCTGGGTTCGCCGCGGCTCAGGTCGTTAGGCTGCGGCTGAACCTGAAGGAATCTCTCCCAAGCCCATACCTGGACTAGCTGAAATGGTGACCAGAGTTTGACAACGGAAGACGAAGAACCTCTTGATTCATTGACAATTTCTCGCTTCAAAATGCCCAAATCGCGATAAATACTGGCGAGAACAGCAGGTGCCAAAGCAATTCTAATTCCCCTAGCAAGGTGAATAGCTATCGGAAAAGCTTCCCTTCTTATGCAATCGTGAGTATTGGAAAAAACGTACCTGGACAGCCATGCCACCAGAAAAGCTTCGTGCTCGATTAAGCTCTCACTATCTCTGAATTTCGGTATCCAGCAACCAACTGCTGCCTTTCTAGCCTTCGATCGCGAGATCTCCTTCATCGCCATACTAAGACCCTGTTCCAGCTCTTTCAGCTCCTCTGTTTCTCCAATGGGGCGAAAAACAGGGGACCCTAATACAGAGAACCCCAGAACCGCCATATCCTCCAATGTCACAGTAGCTTCACCCCACGGCAAAACGAATGAGTTGGTCTTTGAGCACCATCTCTCCGCCAATCCGAAAACCAAGTCGTCGTCTCTTCTGATTTCGTGGACCGAGTTCATCACCGCATAAAAAATGCCGGCTTTCTCCCATGTGGGTTTGTGGGTTGCCGCCATTTTCTCCACCCACAACTTCCAATTTCTTGCTCCGTACCTCCAACCAGCAAAAGAAACGAACGGCCGCGAGGGGGTTATTGAGAGATCGGATGGAGGGGACTCAAAGCTCGTTGCTTTGAATGAAGAGATGGAGGGTTTCAGGAAATGGGCTATCCTCGGCGTAGAGGTTGCTTCACCGTCGACCGGAGAGATCATAATCTCTTCTCTGACTTCGACTATGGAAGGAGACGACGGCTCCGCTGCCATTGGTTCCATTCGCTGCTTGATTTTCTAGGGAGACGGAGCAGAAGCAGCAGGAGATGGTCGGAGTCGGAGAGGGAAAGAGTGTTGAGTAAGTTTTACAGGTAGAACCCACTTCCCACATTTTCCATTTTTGATTGGTTGATTGAACATTTGAACCGTTTCCCATGGAGTCCCAATCAAAGGAAATAGACGTATTTACCCTTATAAAACACTTAAAGGTCGTTTGGATTGAGTATTTGACAAACTTGTTGTTTGGGGCCAATTACCACACAAATACCACATAATATAAAACTTGTTGGGGTCGTTTGGATTGAGTATTTGACAAACTTGTTGTTTGGGGCCAATTACCACACAAATACCACATAATATAAAACTTGTTATTTGGTATGTGATACTTGGTCTCAAACTTGTTATTTGGCAAATACCTGCCCCCTCCCAAGTATTTGGCAAACAACACTTTTTGTGTTATTTGGTCTCAAACCTGTTATTTGACAAAACACTACATCCAAATAACACATCCCACTTTTTGTCAGCCAAACATGTTATTTGGGGTTAAATAACAGATTTTGTGTTATTTGACCTCAAATAACACCCCCAAATACTCAATCCAAACGACCCCGTTATTTGGTATGTGATACTTGGTCTCAAACTTGTTATTTGGCAAATACCTGCCCCCTCCCAAGTATTTGGCAAACAACACTTTTTGTGTTATTTGGTCTCAAACCTGTTATTTGGCAAAACACTACATCCAAATAACACATCCCACTTTTTGTCAGCCAAACATGTTATTTGGGGTTAAATAACAGATTTTGTGTTATTTGACCTCAAATAACATCCCCAAATACTCAATCCAAACGACCCCTTAACCAATTCGGCCATCGTACTACGTGCTAAAGCCAATTTCGCTACGGTGCTCGCAACTATTTATAAGCATGGGTGTTCACATCTCACAAAGTGATATAAGAGGTCACGTCTCCCTAATGCCTGTGTATTTTTTTTTTTTACACAGGGGATTTTATTGCACTTCAACTTGATGAGTTACAAAGAGAGAGAGAACGAACCAACAATTTGGGGGACGGGATACGGTGACAACCCTTAACGGGGTTGTTAGATTCACAACCAAGGGTATTTTGGGTATGGAAAAAAGGAATATATTAATTACCTTTTGTGTATTAATTATATTGGGAATTAAAAACCCATATTAAATACAATTTTTTTTTTTAAATTTAAATATGATAGGGTATCATAGTGACTAAGGAATTAATACCATGGCTAATGACATGGAGAAAGGAAGCTTAGGTGTAGTTGTCATGGCTAATGACATGGAGAAGGGAAGAAGACAAGAGGAAAAAGACAAGGCTGGGGGACAAGAGACAAGCCCAGGCACCTGACATCAGCAAGGACAAGGGGCAGGGGGACACCCTCTGCCAAAAGGACTATGAACAGTGTCAGAGAGTCTGAGGCGCCCGACCAGAGCATTTATGGCTTGGCAGGCGCCCAGACCACTACCTAACCCTCAAATGTGTATAAATAGGAGTTCTCTCCTCATAAATGGCAATCAATCTACTCTTACTACTACTTCTCTCTACTTCCTCTCTCTATACACTCCTTCTCTTTTCTTGTTTCGGACGAGGCGGGGCGCCTACCCCTTCAAGGTCATGGCTGACACCCCAAACCCCTTGGACCCGAGTGACGCTCAGTCGCCCGGGCTCAAACAATTGGCGCCCACCGTGGGGCCAAGCATGACTTTGAAAGACGCTTCCAACTCAAAGAAGGGAGAAGAAAGGAGTCCGGTACCAACTAAGACCCCTCTCAAGCAAGTGGTTGGGCGCGAGGCGATCAACCCCCAACCACTCACCATCCAAGGCTTAGAAGTGTCCGATGACGACGACCCACCAGGAGACGGAGAAGGCGCCGAGCGCCTAGAGGAGCAACTAGCGGAGCTTCGGAAAAAGCAAGCGCTTCAAATGGCAAGCATGCAAGGCCAACTAGACCAAGTCATGACCGCGTTAACGGCGCTAACAAAGGTCAACGACCAGGCGCCTCCGAACCCCCAAGAAGCCATAGAAGAGAGGAGGCGCCTCCGAGGGAAGATGCAGGAGGTTGAGGCGGCACCCACAAACTCCCCACGGGAGGGTGTGGGCGCCTTGCCAAATGAAGACGCAATGGAAGCTGACACCGACATCTACATGGAGAAGTACGCTCGGCTTAACTACGGCGCCTCGGAAGACAGGAGTGCCCAAATTATTAAGCAGCCGTTGTCAAAGGGGGTACTCGAAACACCAATCCCATCAAACTTCGCAAGCATCGGCCTACCCTCATACGACGGAAAATCTGACCCAGAAGATCACCTAAGTACGTTCTGTCGCAAAATGCAACTCCTCAATGCGTCCGACGCTGCTTTGTGCAAGACATTCCCCTCAACCTTCACCGGGGGATGCAGTAGTTGGTACTCCTCACTCCCAGAGGGCATCATTCAGAGTTTTTCTCAATTCGCTTTGTTATTTACAACAAAGTATGCAAGCCAAAAAAAACAAACGCTGACGGTTCGTGCGCTTGTCAATCTTAAACAAAGGAAGGGGGAGAGCCTCAGGCACTTCATGGGGCGATGGTGGGAAGTCGCGGCCGACGTCAAAGACTTAACCCCTCCACTCATGCGCACCAATTTAATGGATGCAAGTACTAACGAAGAACTAAGGCGCTCCCTAGCCAAACGAGAGATACGACAGGTGGCTGAGTTAGAAGAAAAGATTCAAAAAGCAATCCTCATGGAGGAGGCGCTAGGGACGAAGGAAGAGGAGCAAGGAAGTGGGTCCAGGCGCCCAGCTCAGAATGGGAGGGGCGAGGCGCCTAGAACCAGAAGGAGGAGTCCAGATCGACGAGATGATGCCCGACGTCCCAATGTCTGGGTAAGAAGGGACGTTCTTGCAAATTCACAAGAGCCTCGCCGAGACCGAACCAACCGCGAGAATGCAAACCAACCTCGAGGTCAAGCAGATATGTACTGCGAGTATCACAACTCTCGCACCCATAACACCGTTGATTGCCACTATTTCAAAAAAGCACTTAAGATAATCTCTGATCGGGGAGGAGTAAGAGAAATGTTCCAGAAAGCAGAACAAGGAAATCGGTCCCCGCGGGAGCGCAGTCGCTCTCCAGCCGCAAGACCACCAGTACAGGAGCGCCTGGGGCCTAACCCAAACGTTAAAGAGATAAGAACCATCGCAGGAGGGGAGCCCGACCGAAAGAAGAAGCGCAAGGGGCAAGCAAGTGACACATGGTGTATGAAGATCGCAAAGCAAGAGGGTCCCGACTTGTCATTTACGTCACAAGATTATCCCCCGGAGGGCCCGTCTGAAAATACCCTTGTCATCAACATACAGGTGGAAGGGTACAAGGTGTTCCGAGTACTGGTAGATAGTGGGAGCTCCGCCGACATACTGTTCTATTCCTGCTGGCGCCAAATGCAAGCACCTCCTGAGGTCATGAAAGCCTCAGAAGCCCAACTTGTCGGCTTTTCTGGAGCAAAGGTGAAGGTACTGGGACTGCGCGTTTAAGAGTCAAGGTAGGGGACGAGGAACCAAGTGCCACGCACCCGGTGGACTTCCACATTGCCGACTGCCCGTCCGCATATAATGCCATCCTAGGGAGGCCCTTCCTAGCTCGGTTCGGAGCTGTAGCGTCAACCTGCCACCAAGCGATGAAATTCCAAACGCCCCAGGGAATGGGGATAGCCAGGGGAGATGCGAAGACAGCAAAAGCGTGCTATGCGGCGACCATTCACAAGCCAAAAATACATACGATCGATGCTAGGCCGACGGAAGTACCGCGCCCTGGAGCAGTTGATTCAGAGATAGAACTACCACTAGACCCTGACGACCCGAGCCGGGTTGTCCGACTCTCCGCCCATCTACCAGAGCACATGCGTCTCCCAATGGTCAACCTGCTGAGGGAGTACGCTGATCTGTTTGCTTGGAGCCCCGAAGACATGCCAGGTGTCTCTAGGGATCTTATGGAACACAAACTCTCCGTCAAACCAGAGAGCGTACCAGTGCAACAAAAAAGGAGGGGAGCATCGTTGGCAAGGAGGGTGGCCATGATGGAAGAGGTACAGAAGCTGCTTAAGGCAGGTTTTATTAGAGAAGTGCAATACCCGAAATGGTTGGCAAACACAGTATTGGTCAAGAAGCACAATGGGACATGGCGAATGTGCATCGACTTCACCTCGCTGAACAAAGCATGCCCGAAGGACCCATATCCACTGCCAAGGATTGACCAGCTAGTCGATGCCACCTCAAATCATGAGATGTTAAGCTTTCTTGACATGTTTTCAGGGTACCACCAGATCCCCCTCAGCGAAGAGGATCAAGAAAAAACAGCTTTCATGACCCCATACGGGAACTATTGCTATATAATGATGTCATTCGGCTTAAAGAATGCAGGCGCTACCTATCAGAGAATGGTAGACAAGGTCTTTGGAGGGCAGATAGGACGAAATGTGGAAGCATACGTGGATGATGTGTTAATCAAAAGTAAGAAAGAGGGTGACCACCTGAGCGACTTAAGGGAGACATTTGAGAACCTGAGGCGTCACAATCTGAAGCTTAACCCCCTCAAGTGCGTGTTCGGGGCAGGTGCGGGTCAATTCTTAGGCTTCATGATCACTCGCCGCGGTATTGAGGCCAATCCGAAGCAGATAAAGGCAATTGCCGAACTCAAGTCACCAAGGACAGTAAAGGAAGTTCAGGGATTAGCAGGTAAACTCACCGCGCTCAATAGATTCATTCCGAGGTCAGCGGATAGGTGCGCCCCCCTCTTCAATTCTCTAAAGAAAAAATCCAAGTTCAAATGGACGGAAGCATGTGAGAAAGCATTCGAGGAGATGAAAACTTTGCTGGTGAACCCCCCTATCCTTGTGGCCCCGCAAGAGGGAGAGCGTTTGTTCCTTTACATAGCCATATCAGACGTAGCTATCAGTGCGGTGCTCGTCAGGCGCCACTCTGAAACTCTTGCGGACCAGCCAGTATACTACATCAACAAAACGCTCCTACCAACTGAAAGGAGGTACCCAATCATTGAGAAGGCAGTCCTGGCATTGGTAACTGCTGCCCAAAAGCTGAGACCCTATTTTCAAGGGCACACGGTTACCGTACTGACCAACCTACCAATGAAAAGAATTCTGCATAGTACGAGTGCTTCAGGACGCTTAACTAAATGGGCAGTTGAGCTAAGTGAGTTTGATATACAATACGCTCCTCGCCCTTCCATCAAAGCTCAAATCCTGGCAGACTTCGTAGCAGAGGGTACGATCGAGCCTGCAGGAACCGATGAAGGGAGATGGAAACTGTTCGTTGATGGAGCGGCAAGTAAGACAGGTGCAGGCGCCGGCATAGTCTTGGAAACACCGGGTGGTGTCACACACGAAGTAGCCTTGCGATTCTCGATACTCAAGACCAACAACGCGGCCGAATACGAAGCACTAATCAACGGCATGCGCATTGCGGAGGAGTTAGGGGCAAGACGCCTAGATGTTTTCTCTGACTCCGCATTGGTGGTTCGACAGGTGTTGGGAGAATTCGAAGTCAAGGAAGATTGTTTGCTGCGCTATGTGGAAGAGGCAAAGAAGAGAGCACAAGTTTTCGAGGATTGGAAACTATCCCATATAGCACGAGGGGATAACGCGCATGCAGATGCGCTTTCCAAGCTAGCTACCGCTGTTGACTTTGAGGAGGAGCGACATGTAATTGTCGAAAAGGAAAGCCCAAGCACCCCTAGAATGGGGGTGAATAGTGTTAATGTCGGTCAGGAAGAGCAGGATTGGACGGTGCCAATCGTTGAGTACCTCATGAACGATACCCTTCCAACAGATCCGAAAGAGACCACGGGAGTAAGAAGGAGAGCGGCGCGTTGTACCATCATCGGCTCGGAGCTACACCGACGGTCGTACGAAGGAGTATACCTTAGGTGTCTGGGAAAGGCTGAGGCAAAGTGGGCTCTCCGTGAGATTCACGAGGGCGTGTGTGGTGGACATGGGGGAACGAGAAGCTTGGAAAGAACGGTTAAATTGCAAGGTTACTACTGGCCAACCATGAGAAATGATGCGAAGCAACTCGCTATGGCATGTCATGCATGCCAAACCCATGCCAAAGAACACCACCTCCCAGCTACGGCAATGCAAGGAAACGTCAGCCCCTGGCCCTTTGCCCAATGGGGAATGGACCTAGTAGGACCTTTCCCCAAAGCTTCGGGAAAAAGGAAATACCTTATCGTGGCAGTAGACTACTTCACGAAGTGGATCGAGGCTGAGCCATTGGCCACTATCACGGCGAAACAAGTCGAAAGATTCGTCTTTAACAACATACTTGCGCGATTCGGCATTCCCAATTCCATCGTCACTGATCATGGCAAGCAGTTTGACTGCACATCCTTCGCAGACTTTTGTCAAGAATACAGTATCCAGCTCAAGCTCTCATCCGTGGCATACCTAGAAGCGAACGGACAGGCGGAAGCAGCAAACAAAACCATACTTCAAGGACTCAAGAAGCGTCTCCAAGAGCATAAAGGAAATTGGGTAGAGGAACTCCCCCATGTACTATGGGCACTACGCACCACCACAAAGAGCTCTACGGGTGAAACTCCATTCGCCCTAACTTTTGGCGCGGAAGCGGTGACTCCCACGGAAGTTGCGTTGCCCACCCTGCGTGTTCAATATTTCAACGAAGGAAACAATGTCAGCATGGCTCATGAACTAGACATGCTAGATGAGAGAAGGGTAGGAGCACTTCGGAAGCTGGTAGAAGACAAGGAGCAACTGGCAAAATACTACAATTCAAAACTGAAGCCCCATCACATCGAAGAGGGAGACCTTGTGTTGAGAAAGGTATTTCGCCCTAACCCCAATCATGGAAAGTTGGCTGCTAAATGGGAGGGACCTTTCGTCGTAAGGGAAGTGATAGGACCAAGTACTTTCAAGCTCGCCACCATGGAAGCAGAACGCGTTAGCAAAACCTGGAACGCAAGGCATCTGAGAAAGTACGTGTGCGAGCAAGAGGCACAGGAGGAGTAATCGGAAGATTGACATTTTGTAGGGAGGAGGAGCGCTCTCAAAGAGGCGTAACCCGAAGACACCCTAAGGAAGACTCAAGTGTTGTTTTCTTTTTGCTTTACTTCAAAGGTAGACATTTTTTGTAGGGAAGAGGGACGCTTTCAAAAGGGCGTAACCCAAAGACACCCTAATAGAGTCCCTTTCGTTCGGTTTTAATTTGTAATATTCGGAATTTTCGGGTAAAGGGACACACCCTGGCAGTACCCCAGGTAATCCCCTATCTGGCCAAAGGAATGGAGATTCAGCAAAGCAAAGTTGTTCCTGTCTCAGCAGGTAGAGTCTTCGCCACCTCGGTTTCTCCGTCAAGAAGAAGCCCAAGCGTGTCACCTCCTTTTCAGGAGTACACGTAAGAAAAATCGGACACGGCTCAAGATAGCCTTCCCGCAGACCGTCGGAGGAGCTCCAATGCTTACACTTGGTTTTCATCCAAGTATCGGGCGCTCGTTGTACGAGTCCCCATGAGAGGCGATAAAATTGATATCCCTCGCAAAAATGCCTGCCTCGGCAGAAGGGGTCACCCAAACCCGCTTCCTCCGTCGAGGAGAAGCCTAGACGCGTTACTTCTTTTTCAAGAATACGCATGGGAGACCCAAAACTTGCTTCCTTCGTCGAGAAGAAGCCTAGACACGTTACTTCTTTTTCAAGAATACGTGAGACCCAAAACTCGCTTCCTACGTCGAGAAGAAGCCTAGACACGTTACTTCTTTCTCAAGAATGCGTGTGAAGAGACCTAGAGCTTGCTTCCTCCGTTGAGGAGAAGCCTAGACGCGTTACTTCTTCTTAAAAGAATATATGGCGAAACAAAAACAACATTCACAACAAGTCCAAGAAAATGGAAAACTTGCCGATAACATTGTTAAAAATAACAGCCCAAAGGCTAAACATCCACAGACATGCAACGGAGAAATAAGCAGAAGATACATGAAATTGACAGAGTCCAGACAAACGAGGAAAAGAAAAACATCCCGACTCTACTAGTCCGACTTGCTCGAATGATTGTCGGACGAGCTAGAGTCACCATCAGTACCACCATCTGAGGCACCACCCTGACCGTCGACAGCAACCATGTCCCCATCACCTCCCCCGGCACCAGCAATAGCATCAAGGGCAGCTTCGACGTTGTCACCCACTTCCTCTTCCCCAACCCTCTCGACGTCAACCTCCATGTCGTCGGCAGAAGAATCGCCCTCATCCAGGGGGTACGGGTCCGAGTCGGAAGGCTCGTTATCCGTACCAAGGGAGAGGAAGTAATCATCCATAGCCTGCCAGACCTCCGGAGTATCCCACTTCATGCCAGGATTATCGGAGCGGACCTTCTTGCGAATGCCGATGAAGGCCCTCTTCTTCACTCCAAGCAGAAGGTTCCGCTGCCACTCGCGAAACTCTGCTGATGACAGGTGGGCATCTACGGCATCTTCACGCTCCTTGATCAACCTCTTCTTGAATTCCTCCTGAAAGAAAGGGTTTACGCGCTTAGCTCGTATGAAGGGAGACAGCAACAAAAGCCAGCAAGAGAACTTACCTTCTGGTGACCCCTAGCGGCAGACATTGCCAGCAGCTCCTTCTCCAAGGCCTCAATTCGCTTCGCCTGGAATGCCAGCTCCTTCTCCTTCTCTTCACGAGCAGAGACACTCTCAGCAGCCAAGGCGTCCGAAAGCTGCCGCTTCACCGACGCCAACTCATCCTCCAGGCGAGAGTTAATGCCTTGGAGAGTGATCTTGTCAGTCTTCAACTGAGAAGTCAGCAAAAAGTTTTTATGGGCGCGGTCTCGATTCTCCGCACTCTTGTCAGAAAGCGTAACCACATCAAGCATCGCCTAAGCAAGAAACAACAACGATTAGTAACGAAGCATGATTCACTAATAGTAGGGTGTGTAAGAGCATACCTGGAACAAGTGCTGGCACGCCGAGCCTGCAGGAGAGATACCCTCGTCGAGGGGAGACTTCAGGAAGTTCTTCAACTCCACGGCCGAAGTAAAGGCGTTTGGAGCATTGAGGGCAGCAGAAGGAGAGATTAGAACAGGCTCCTTCGGCTTTACGGCACGTCGCGAGCGAGGAGGTGCCAATATCTCATCAATGCTCCCAAGACTTGGTTTGTTCTTCTTCTTCGGAACCGCAGCAGGAGAGTCAGCCGAAGCATGGCGCTTGCCTAACGTCTTCTCTGGGAGAGGGTCGCAGGACCCCAAGGAAGGAAACAATCGAGGAGACGCCTCCTCGATGTCGGCAGGCGCCTTACCAGATGAGCGGGGAGTTCGCTCGGCAGGGGTGCTAGGCGCCTTCTGCGCCCTGACTCCGGAGGCGCCAGGAGTCTTCTTCGCCATCTTCGCCAGGCTCGAGTAGTCAAAATCTGCAAAAAAAAGAGTTATGCAAATACCATAAGTTGGGAGATAGAATAAAATTATTCGAAAGAAGTATACCATGATCGTAAAGTTCTCCCAAGGCGCGTGCTCTCTCCCCTTTTTTCCCAAAATCCACGGGAGGCGCACGAAGAATGTGGTGCTTCTGTTCCCGCTCAGGCTTCTCAAGGGTAAAATCCTTGGCCCACGTTTCTTCCGAACCCTCACCCCACAGAGTCTCGAGAGGCACCGAAGTCGGTGCATGCCAAGTACCGGGAGTCGGCCTAATAAAGAAGTAAGAGCAATACCATTTGCTAGGGAGCTTAGGCGATCCCTTGCAAACCCGTCCCTGGTATTTACTATCACGCTTCACGACCGACCAACCATGATTACCCCGCTCCAAGGCATATATGCTACGGAAGATAGAAAATGAAGGGATGTAGCCTAGGCGCTTGCAGATAAGCCTGAAGGCGCAGGTGTGAAAGATAAGCGAAGGAGACAGAAAGCTGAGAGGACACCTAACCATCTCCAAAATACCCGATAAGATGGGATCCAAGGGGAACTTCAAACCGCACTTCAGATACTCCGAGTAAATCGCAAACCAACCCTCGGGGCAACTCCCGATGCGAGCACTGCGATCCGGAACCGCATATCCCCAGTCTGTAGGATAACCCAGACCGCGGATATAAGATACAACGCGATGCAGTTGAATGCTGGG
The DNA here is from genome assembly GCA_964030455.1 of Linum trigynum. NCBI lineage: Eukaryota > Viridiplantae > Streptophyta > Magnoliopsida > Malpighiales > Linaceae > Linum > Linum trigynum. Next base: position 55,117,057 of record OZ034817.1, on the reverse strand, counting down.
TCGCTTGTCAGGACCTAGTAGGCGCGCCGAGGAAGGAGGCGCCTCACCACCCCACATCCCCCGCCATGGCAAAATAGTATAGCCTGAATCAGTAACCGTTCGAGAACAAGACGTGCCAGGGTCGGGGTCCGCACTTGACGTATCATCCTCAGTAAGCGCCTCCAGACGGGTATACGATTGATCATCCTCGATGTCACTAGCAATCTCGGTAAGTCTCCATTTGGACCGTCTGTACACTGTTTTAATCCACTAAGATTCCCAAACAGCAAATACACGATATTAAAAGTTAACAAAATAGAGAGAGCATAGCTTACCCATCTTCCTGACTTTGCTTGAAGAAGCCTTCTCCTTTCCTTTCTTAGAGGCAGGAGGTTGAGAATTATGGGAAGCCATAAGAGAGCGATGAGCGGCGAAATGAATCCTGGAAGAGAACTGTGTACAACGCCTAATCCGGTAGCACGCGGGAAAAAAACCGATGTCGCCTCCCGTGACTATGCGTGGGTAGGCGCTTTCGACGCCTTGAAATAGAGGTCTGAAACAGAGCAAGTCGCGGATGCCCAATACAACAAGGATTAGACGATCAACAAAAGTAGATATAACAAAGGCGCCTAACAAAAGGCCGAGGCGCCTCCATCAAGCATCAAAGCAAGATTCAAAAGGCGCCGAGACTCGAAGGCATAACAAACCAAGCAACAATCCAAGGCGCCTGTGAAGGAAAGATTCTCAAAAAATTTTTTACAAAGGCGCCGCCACTATCAAACAACAAATAAAGGCGCCTACGATAGGATCCAAGGCGCCTGCATCAAAACCACAAAACAAAAATTGAAAGGCGCCGAAACTAGGAATCTACAAACAAATCAAGCAATAATCCAAGGCGCCTGAGATAGGACTCAAGGCGCCTGCATCAAAACAAAAAATTTCAAAAGTACCAATGAAAAAGAGGAGAGGCGCCTACCTCAAACAACTAACCAAGGAAGCAAAAGCGACAGAGGCGCCGACCCCCAAACAATGAACCAAACAATCAAGCAATAATCGTGGAAAGAAGGAGAGGCGCTTACCTAATAAAGCAGAGGCGCCGGCCAGGAAGCAGTGAGAAGGCGCCGAACTGATGGAGGCAAGGCGCCGAGAAAGAAGGGGAAGAGGCGCCGAGGAGAGCAACTCGCAGCAAAGGAAAAGAGGAAGAGAGGAGAGGGGCGGCCGAATAAAAAAAAAGGGGGGTGAAGTGACACGCGAGTTTAAATAGGGGGAGGAGGAGAGAGTGCGCGTTCCCCAATACAGGCTATTCTTTAAAGCCCAACCCATCCACTCTCCCCTCAAATGGGCCTATCCTAAGCCTGCTGGTGGGTTTGGCCCACTGCCACCACAAGTAGTCTGTTGCGGGTAGCGCCTTCACATCCTCCCCTAAAATTTTATCAAAACCCCCACGATTTTAGAGGAGTTATCTCTGCAAATTTGCATTTTTTGTATTCGTATTCTTTATTTCTATTTCGGGGGGGTATTTTCTTTGTTCTTCCCTAGGTTCATTTCCATTTCCATTTTTACTTTTTGCTTTTTGTTTTTATTTTCATTTTCATTTTTATTTTTATTTTTATTTTTTATTTTTACTTTTGCTTTTCATTTCAGTTTTATTTTTTAGACCTTTTTTAGAGCATACTTGTTTGCCGATGCCACACTATTTGTGCCATTGCCAAAAGGGGCAATTGATAGGGTATCATAGTGACTAAGGAATTAATACCATGGCTAATGACATGGAGAAAGGAAGCTTAGGTGTAGTTGCCATGGCTAATGACATGGAGAAGGGAAGAAGACAAGAGGAAAAAGACAAGGCTGGGGGACAAGAGACAAGCCCAGGCACCTGACATCAGCAAGGACAAGGGGCAGGGGGACACCCTCTGCCAAAAGGACTATGAACAGTGTCAGAGAGTCTGAGGCGCCCGACCAGAGCATTTATGGCTTGGCAGGCGCCCAGACCACTACCTAACCCTCAAATGTGTATAAATAGGAGTTCTCTCCTCATAAATGGCAATCAATCTACTCTTACTACTACTTCTCTCTACTTCCTCTCTCTATACACTCCTTCTCTTTTCTTGTTTCGGACGAGGCGGGGCGCCTACCCCTTCAAGGTCATGGCTGACGCCCCAAACCCCTTGGACCCGAGTGACGCTCAGTCGCCCGGGCTCAAACAAAATCATATACATTAATATCTCTATCTATCTCTCTCTTCCTTTCTCCAGCGGCCACTCCGCATCGACGGACATACTTTTTCTCCGGCGAATTCTCTCCGGCAGACTCCCTCCGGCAACCTGAAAAAATGTACAAGTGCGTTAAAAAGTGTACCAATCCATTAATCTACTGGTAATTAATATAACAGTGCTAGTGGTACGCTACCAATGCGTTAAAAAATGTACCAGTACTAGTGGTACGCTACCAGTACAACGCTACCACTACCATTGGTAGCGGTACCAGTAGAGAATAAATGTGCCACTAGCACTGGTAGCGCTACCACTAGCATTGGTAGCGATACCAGTAGAGAATAACACAAAAAAACACATGATAGTGGTACCAGATGATAGTGGTACGCTACCACTACCAGCTACCTTATCACTGGTACCACTATCACTGGTACGCTACCAGAAAAAAAAAATGGTACCACTAAAAAACCAGATCTAGAAAAGGGGAGTCGGTGACGGGAGAGAGGTAGGGGAAGAGGGTGACCTCGCGACGGCGGCAGTGGTGGGGGACGAAGGGCAGCGAGAGGGGCGCCGACAGGCGGCTGAAGGCGGTTGAAGGCGAAGGGGCGCCGACATGCGGCTGAAGGCGGAGGTGACGAGATGCGGTTGAAGGCGGAGGGGCGTCGACGCCGACGGTGGAGATGGCTACGGGAGAGAGAGAGGGAGGATGGAGGAAGGAGTTAGGGTTTTTTTCTTTTTATATGGTAGGGTGAATGATTGGGTGTGGTAAATTTTTACCCTTCCAAAAATACCATTCCTTTAATCTTAACCGTTAATTTAAAAAAAGAAAAAAAAACAGTAGAGAGAACGTATCGAAGGCTATGAAGTGGGTTGTGAATCTGACAACCCCCTTAGGGGTTGTCACCGTATCCCGTCCCACAATTTGGTTCCAACAAGAGGAAGCCCAAAGGCATCCGGTTACAAACAAAACTGTGAATGACAAAATGCAGCAACAGAGAACAAAACACAGTCTGCAATCAACCATCCGGAAAGAGCAAAACCCTTGACCGAAAACAGATCATCAAGAATCTCTCTATCAAACAACCAATCAAAGTGCAACAAAACCAAATCAGCTTGTCCGATCATATCGAAATCCATGGTAGTTGAACATCATCACTCCATGTGCCGCCTCCTGGGGAAAACTCAAAGGCATCCATCACAGTGAATCTAGAAACTAGACTGCATGGCGGTGGAAGAGGATATAACCAGATTGCTCCAAGCTGAAGAGGCAGAGGAGGCCGAGGCAGAGATATCAGGTTCGAAGAAGAGCAGAAGCTCCCAAGGTTGCCACAACCCTCCACGAAGACACTGAATCCCAACCGCAACCACCGGAGAAGACCCAACCCACCACCATCCGACAGCTCACCAAGCCACTCAGACACCTAGGGAGGTCGGAGAGGGAAAGAAGGGAATGGCTTCACCTTGAAGATGAGGCCACCAACGGGGGACAACCCCACCATCCAGATCTGGACGAGGCTCCCAAGCTGCAGTCTCCAGCTCCTACGACGAGCAAGCCCAAGAACAAAGAACCAAGATCTGAAAGAAGAGCCCTAGCTCGACTGGAAAGGATAAAACTGAAAGCCAGAAACGCTGAAAATCCGTTTGAAAACTGCCCAGGAAACAGGCAAGATCACCAAAGCATGAAAAGGAAACAAAAGCAGGAAAATAAAAAGCTTTGCGCTACCGCCGGTCACCTAAAAGGAGCCGACAGCAGCCCCCGGGTTCAGAAACGGAAGGCTGGAAGAAGAGAGAAGGCAGAGCTTCTTTCAAAAAGGGAAAGGTAGAGAGAGTGTTACGCTACGTTAATGCCTGTGTAATTTGAAGGGCTAGAATTAGATGTTTTTAAGATGGGTTTATGCAAGAAAAAGATAGAGTTAGATACTTTTTTTAGTGATTTGGTCCCACATTTCTTTAATTTAATGTCCACTCACTTTTTTCTTTCATGTTTTTCCTTTCTTCCAATCTTTTCATTTCAAAGATGAGAATATTGGTTCAAATACTTTGAATATATTTGTGGCACGTTTGAATATTTGTTCGATATCTATTAATACGTGTTCATTTGTGTATAATATTTGTTGGTCTCAGAGATGTGAATATTTGTTGAAAACTGTTTGTTGAAAACTTTTGATTACTAGTTCGAACCGTTTGAATACATATGCATAGGCGTCGAACCAATATCTAAAAGCGCCAAAGAAGTATTTTTTTTTTTTACAAAGGGAATACTTGCATTGCACTTTGAATGATCAATTACAAGAGAACCAACAAAGCAAACCAAAAATAGAACAAGGACAGAAAGACAAAAGCACATAGGTGCTCAATCTGAGCTTTAGAAATACAACAAGAAGAGCACAAAACTCAGAAGGAGTCATCCAACAAAGGATCTGAAACACTTGAACTAGAAGCAGTAAACACTGAAAGCTCTCTTGCAATCAAAACAAACGAAGTAGCACCAAGCGCAATCAGCTCGTCCGATCCGACCGAGTCCATGACGATTGAACACAATGTCATAAGCCGCCTCCTGGGAGTCGCTCAAAGACGCTCAACACAGTGAATCACGGGTGAGAGATTACATGGTGGTGGACAGAGATGAGGATCGAAATGCTCCGAGCTGAAGAGGCAGGGGAAGACGAGGCTCCAAGACTTGGTCAAGGGAAACAGAAGAACCCAGATCCCCATATCAAAGAACTGAACCCACGAGCAGCAAGGCTAGACTCTGCAATCCATCCTCCGTCGGCCACCTAGATGCAGAACAACCACCTGGGAAGAACGAAGGGGAAAACCAGAGAATCGATTCACCACAAAAGCTGATAAACCGACCATCATGAGAGAAGACCCAAGATGCATAACCCAACCCCAAAGGAGAGCAAATCCCAACAAAATACCCTAGAACAGGGGATAAAATGCCAAGAATGGCTTGAAAAGCTTGAAAGCTGGAAAAGTAGAGTGAAAAACATCAAAATCAAAGACAAGGAAGCAAATATAGGAAGTAGGAAGAAAGGAGAGAGGATGGGCTACCGCCGGTCACCAAGAGATGCCGGCGGCAGCCATGGGAAGCTTTACGGAGAGGGGAAAGGTAGAGAGGGATGAGAGCAAATTTTGAAATAAAGTTAGAGAGAGAGATGCGGCGGAGATTTTCCCCCAAAGAAGTATTCAAAGGCAATATTAGTTGGAAGCTTTTGAATACTAGTTCGTCCCTTTTGAATATGTATTTATAGGCGTCGAACGAGTATTTAAAATCGCCGAAGATCAAACGCGTCGAACGAGTATTAAAAACATTGAAGAAGTATTCGAAGACATCGAACAAATATTCAAAAGTGTCGAACTAGTATTCTTATATCTGAGGCCAACAAATATTCTACACAAATGAACACGTATTAATAGGTATCGAACAAGTATTTAAAAGCATTGAAGAAGTAGTTAGAGCATCTGAACCAATATTATCACCTAAGACGAAGAGAGAAGAAAAAAGAGAGAAAAAAATGAAAGTGAGTGAATCTATTAAATTGTGGGACCACACTCTCTTTGGATCCTCTACTTTTTCTCTATTTTAGACCATCCAGTATGGTTGATACTTGGTAGGATAAAATTGGTGGGTTGAGGGGGGAAATGTGAGTTTTTTGGGTTTTGGGGTAGGAAACCCCACAATGGGTTGGGAGGGAAACGTGGGGTATTTTTTGTTAAAATCAATTTAGTATTGAATTTTTCATTTTAGTTAAATAGTTTGATTGTTTTTTATAAAGGTAGTAATAATTAATTAGAGGAACATTGTGATATAATTTTTTTAATTTGGAAATAATTTTTTTCATCGTTAATTAAATATAACGTCATCAATGACAAAATCACAATAATATTTAAGAAGACCATGACTCATCACAATAATTATGATCGTTAGATCGCATTTAAAATAATCTAAGATTTAAAAAAAATCAAACTAGAACGAAAAAGGAGTACTAAAAGCAACAGAAAACAAAAAAAAAATAAGTAATCCAAAAAACAGTCATCGCGGGCCCGACATGCCATCCCACTTCCCCTCCTCTTTCCCAGGGGTGGCAGTTCGGTTATAACCGGTAATCGATCGGTCGGTTATAGGTTAACCGAAACAACCACTCTTTCTACAGAAAACCGCACGAAATAAACTTCGGTTTTTCGGTTATCTCGGTTATCGGTTAACCGAACCACTTTTAAGACAAAAAATCATTTCGTCCAGTCTCCTCAAACATATCGAAGTTCAGTTACTTCGGTTATCGGTTGAACCAGTCGGTTAACCGGTAACCGAACTGCCACCCCTACTCCTTCCCCCCTTTTTTGTTGTGTTGTGGGAAAAAACACACTCATTTATTTCCCCCCAACCCCACTGCATCCCCGCCAAAATTATCATTCATTTCCTTCTTTCCACCCCCATACTGGGTGGTCTTATCTTTTTCCAAAATCCTGACCTGTTTGGCTATAGTTTTTGGCTAAATAACTCGTTTGCTCACTCGAGTTATCAATATTTTTAATGTTTATAGTCTAAAATAACTTCTTAGTTATTAGCTACTCACTTCAAAATTTTCGTTTCATTATTGATTGTTGACATCAATCTCGATTAAATTGTTCTAATTGGTAGTCAATTATACGTCTTTGTTGATCACTACTCATCTTTGTACACTGACACTATGTTCATGAAGGAAGGGAGGAAAAGGAGGGGAGGGTAGGAAAATTTGGAGGGGAGGTTAAGTTTGGAAGGGAGGGAAATTAGAGGGAATTGGAAAGAAAATGTTGTTTAATGGAGGAAAGTGGAAGGGAAAGTGGGAGGGAAAAAGTAGATTGGGAATTGTGATATGTATTATATTTTATTGATGATAGAATAATTAAATAATTTAATTTTGTGTTTATACTCTTTACATTAATTATGTAATGTGGATCAAATTTGTTCTTCTTTGTTAATTTTGTTAACTACAACAAATCAAAAGTTGGTTATTTGAATGAAATTTGTCAACCTATTGGCTATTACTAAAATTTTGTCAACTATTTTATTGAGTAAGAACATAGCAACTAAATATATAAACATACAACAAATTACAGATACATAAATTGTCCAAAAAGCAACAGGATAATAGTAATTTCCCAAACATAAGGTCACATGCTAATACTAGAAGTACATACATTCATCCAAAATAAAGGTATTCGCTGATACTAGACATACATAATACAATACGTCCAAAAGAAAGTCACATAATAATATTAGACTAACATAAGTTCGTCCAAAAGAAGGCAACCTGTTAGTTCATCGATATGCTAAATACCATCTACCAATTTAGTCTAAGATGAGGTTTGTTGGCCAAACCGCCAATACGATACGATTTATTTTTTATTATTAAATTAGTGGGCTTCTAAGGAATCCCCATTTCTATTAAACACTTTGTTCCCTCCTTTTCCCTCGAAATAAAACTCGAAGTAAGAGTTTAATAGAAGATTATTCAGGTTGAACCACGAGTACGATACAAATTTGCAAACACTATAATCACGGTTGTCATGTCTGTGGTATGTAGATCGATATAACTGGGTTCAATCAATACTGGTCACCAAACTAGTTGAAATACCACTGTATGAAATGGTAGTCAAAGTCGGTCAATGTCAATCAAAATTGGCCTATACTAATTCTACCTTGATTTTACATAATCTTGAATTTAACCGAATTTGATCGTTTATTGCAAATTTTGACTAGGGTTTCATACCGGTGATCTTTATTCAATTTAAAAATTTTCCTAAATCATGTTTTTAAATCCTAAATAATGTTTTAACGATGAATAATATTTTTTATTATAAAAATACGATAACCACAATTTAATGGAAATATCACTTACTACTCATTAATTATAATATTTTTTGTTGATCTACTTTCCATATTTTTTTCCATAATTTACTATATCCTCTAACTACTTGCTTGCTTGCTTCAATTAATTAATAAAAAAAAAGACAGATGAAAATAGAAAGAAACAAAAAAGTGAAGGGAGAGAAGCTTGGGACGCAACTGTCACTTTTCCCTCCAATTTGGGGGGTCGGAAAGCACAGGAGATTTTCTCTCCTTTTCTCCTCCCCTAGTTACTGTGCATAGCTTAAAAAACGGGGGAAAGTTTTTTGGGACTCCAACTTTCCTCCTTAACTTTCTCTTCCCCTCCTTTTCTTTGGCTTATGAACAGAGTGTGAAGGATGAATGAGAGATGTTCACTAAGCCATTCACGAAGGATGATATCTGAAAAATTGTGAAGATGTGAAAGGGCGACAATGCAGCTCGCCCTAATGGATTTTCACTAGATTTCTTTAAGAAGTGATAGAGGTGTTCAAATGGTGTGGTTACCTCCGTTTTAACCTGCCATATTTGGCTAATTTGGTTTGGTTAATTTGGATAATTGGTTTGGTTTGGTTAAAAAATTTAGCTTGTTTTAGGTGGTTTGGTTTCAGACACTTCTAACCAATCAAACCAAATTAACCACTTAAGTAATTATTCATATATCTTATATATGTTATATATACATACTTAATACTTGGCATAACCACTCAAGAGCCAAACATTCCTTCATTTTAGGTTCATCAACAATAAATCTCAATATTGATCCTATGCTGTATATTTGTATTTGTAGAGTGTAGACCATGATATATGAACGCCAATTTAGATAAAACTCATACAATATATTAGATGAAAACTTGAAAGAAAAGTCTTTTTCAACCTATGATAATTGCTAAGTGTTTGAGCCCGGGCGACTGGGCGTCACTCGGGTCCAAGGGGTTTGGGACGTCAGCCATGACTTCGAGGGGGTAGGCGCCCCGCCTCGTCAGAAGCAAGAAAAGAGAAGAAGTGTATAGAGAGAGAAAGTAGAGAGAAGTTAGAGTAAGAGTAGATAGATTGCCATTTATGAGGAGAGAACTCCTATTTATACACATTTGAGGGTTAGGTAGTGGTCTGGGCGCCTGCCAAGCCATAAATGATGTGGTCGGGCGCCTCAGACCTTCTGACACTGTACATGGTCCTTTTTGACAGAGGGTGTCCCCCTGCCCCTTGTCCTTGCTGATGTCAGGTGCCTGACCTTGTCTCTTGTCTCCCAGGCTTGTCTTTTTGCTCTTGTCTTCTTTCCTTCTTTATGCCATTAGCTAGGGTATTATTTCCTTAGTTACTAGGTCTTGGCTTCTCTTGGACTCTTCTTGTAGACCTTCTCCAAGTATTATACTTTACCTTCATACCCTATCAATTGCCCCTTTGACGTCGATATGAGTATCATGGCGGCGTCAACATAAAGTGAGTGTTTCACTAGCCTTGCTTTCTCGTCTTCACAATCAAGCGCCAGCTCTCTTTCTTTAGTTAATCGGCACCAGGCTCTTCCTTTCAAGTGGGTGCTTCGTTCCTTTATTGATCTTCTGATCTGTTGAGCGCTTGTGCACCCGTGTGAGTGTGCTTGCTTCCAAATAAGGTGTAGTAAAATGAGGAAGAATAAACACATGTCTCAAGTAACGGAGACTATCAAAAAGAGCAATCATGCCCCTTTTATCAAGCGCTTGACGCTTGCATTCTTCCATTCTTCATCAACTATTTTCTAAGTGACTACACTTTCATCTTAGAGGATGTGCCTACGCTCGTGTTAGAGTATTCAATCTATCTGTACAATCAAATGAAGTTGAAACAAACTTGTCAGTTTTCCTTTGTTTGTGCCTTGCCCATTCGAAACGAGCGCCTAGCGCTCTTTTCCCATTTTTTTCTTTTTGCCAAAAGATACCACTGATATTCAAATGCTTTCCATTCATTGTCTAAGATGCTCCATTTTTCTTTCGATTACTTGTGCTCTTTTAGAAGAGTGCTTGCTTCGATTCTTTGGCTAAGCACTGGTCACCCAGCTTGTCGTTAGTTTCCCTAAGACCCAAACTCAACGAGGTGTCTGGCGACTCGCTCCTTTGCCGATGTGTCTGACCTTCAGTTGGGCGCCTGACATCTTACTCCTTAGCGAGGTGCCTGACCTTCAGTGGGGTGCCTGGCGCCTCACTCCTTCGCTTATGTCTTTGGTAAGCATTTGTCACCCAATTTGTCGTTTGTTGCCTTAAGACCCAAAGTCAACGAGATGTATGGTGACTCGCTCCTTTGCCGATGTGTCTGACCTTCAGTTGGGCGCCTGACATCTTACTCCTTAGCGAGGAGCCTGACCTTCAGTGGGGTGCCTGGCACCTCACTCCTTCGCTTATGTCTTTGGTAAGCATTTGTCACCCAGCTTGTCGGTTGTTGCCTTAAGACCCCAAAGTCAACGAGATGTATGGCGACTCGCTCCTTTGCCGATGTGTCTGACCTTCAGTTGGGCGCCTGAAACCTTACTCCTTAGCGAGGTGCCTGACCTTCAGTGGGGTGTCTGGCGCCTCACTCCTTCGCTTATGTCTTTGGTAAGCATTTGTCACCCAACTTGTCGTTTGTTGCCTTAAGACCCATAGTCAACGAGGTGCCTAGTGACTTGCTCATTTGCCGAGGTGTCTGACCTTCAGTTGGGCCCCTGGCACCTCACTCCTTCAGCGAGGCGTCTGGCACCACACTACTTCAGCGAGGTGTCTAACCTTCAGCGGTGTACATGGCGACTCGCTCCTTTGTCGCGGTGTTTGACATTTGATAGGGTGCCTGACACCTCACCCCTTCGGTGAGGTTCCTGGCGACTCGCTCATTTACATAGGTGTCTGACATTCAGTTGAGCGCCTGTCACCTCACTCTTTCAGCGAGGCGCCTGACACCACACTCCTTCTGCAAGGTGCCTAACCTTCAGTGGGGCGCCTGGCACCTCACTCCTTCAGCCAGGCGCATATCCTTGAGTGGGGCGCCTGGCACCTCACTTGCTCATTTGCTGAGGTGTCTGACCTTCAGTTGGGCGCCTGGAACCTCACTCCTTCAGCGAGGCGCCTGGCACCACACTCCTTCAGCGAGGTGCCTAACCTTCAGCGGTGTACATGGCGACTCGCTTTTTTGTCGCGGTGTTTGACATTTGATAGGGTGCCTGACACCTCACTCCTTCAGCGAGGCGCCTGACACCTCACTCCTTCAGCCAGGCGCCTAACCTTGAGTCGGGCACATGGAGACTCGCTCCTTTGCCGAGGTGTCTGACCTTCAGTTGGGCGCCTGGCACCTCACTCTTTTAGCGAGGCGCCTGGCACCACACTCCTTCAGCGAGGTGCCTAACCTTCAGTGGGGCGCCAGACACCTCACTCCTTCAGCCAGGCGCCTTCAGCCAAGCGCCTATCCTTGAGTGGGGCACATGGTGACTTGCTCATTTGCCGAGGTGTCTGACCTTCAGTTGGGCGCCTGGCACCTCGGCAAAGGAGTGCGGTGCCAGGCTTCTTCTCGATGGAGGAAGCGAGCTATATGAGCTCCATCTGTCTAAGCAAGGATATTTAGAGGGATGTGTTGGGGACATCGCCTCTCATGGGGACCTGGGATCCAGGCGCCCGACGCTCAACTAAAAAGTCGAGCGGAAGTTTAAGGCTCTTACTCTTTGGCGGGAAAGAGAGCTGTGGGGTTCAACACCCTTAACCGTTGGTGGTGCTCACCAAAGCATTGCACCAGCGCTCCTGAAAATGAAATAACGCGCTTAGCTTCTCCTCGACGGAGGAAGCGAGCTATATGAGCTCCATCTATCTAAGCAGGGAAATTTCGAGGGATGTGTTGGGGACATCGCCTCTCATGGGGACCTGTTATCCAGGCGCCCGACATTCAACTAAAGAGTTGAGCACAAGCTCTAAGACTCTTCCGTGTTTGCGGGAAAGAAAGCGGTGGGGTTCAACACCCTTAACCGTTGGTGGTGCTCCCCAAAGCATTGCACCAGCGCTCCTGAAAAGGAAATACCGCGCTTAGCTTATCCTCGACGGAGGAAGCGAGCTATATGAGCTCCATCTGTCTAAGCAGGGTAAACGATATCCTCAAAACATCACGCCATGTTGTGGTGGAGGCTCTTTTTCTTTTTTAGATTGACCAAGGAGATCATTGTCAGTGTCTGCTCGTTTTGACCCACAATTGTTGCATGCCTGCATCTTTCGGTGAAGGTAGAGGGAGACACTTTGTAAAGGATATGTAGCTGCATCTTCCGAAAAAATTTCTTTTATGTGATCCTCATGATCGGTCTTCCCTTCGTACGAGGGATACTTGGACTTGCAAGGTTAGGTTTGGCTCTTCCAATATTTGCATTAGACTGCATTTGTCAAATAATGTCAAGTCATTTGTCTCTGGCGCCTCTTCCTTTTGTCAGGTGCCTGTCACCTGCTGCAACCTTGAATGTAGAGGTGGCTCTTCGATTATTCATTTTCCACCGATTGAGCCCTTTCTGAGAGATGTCATTGAATGTCTGTCATCTTTCATCTTTGTTTCCTTTCGAGTTTGGCGAGGAGGCACCTCAAGCGCTTAAGGTAGGCAATTTTTGGGAGAGGTAGGGTAGATTGGGCTTTGGGGGCGGCCCACTTTGGAAACCGTGCGCCTCCTTCTCTGCTCCTCCTATTTAAGCTCCTCCTTCTCATTTTCCTCTTTTCCCCTCCCAACTTGACCGTTCCCCTTCTTTTCGGTGCCTCTAAGTGCTCTCCTTGGCCGGCGCCACCCCTGCGATTTAGGTAGCTCTATTTTGTACCCAATTTTTGTAGGCGCCACCCTTCTTTCTTCCTAGGCGCCACCCTTTGTGATTTTTTAATCAGGGGCGGCGTCGCAGTGCGCCTCTTCTTCAATCGGGGGAGGCGCCTCCGCGTCCTCGTTCCTAAAATTATTGTTTTTTTTTCAGGCATCGTTCCTTCAATTCGTTAGGCGCCTTCTAATCTTGCGTAGGTAAGTTTCACTTCGTCTTTCTTAGGCGTCACCCTTTGCGATCTTTTGAATCAGGTGCGGCGTCGTCGTGCGCCTTTTCTTTAATCGGGGGAGGCGCCTCCCAGTCTTTGTTACTCTATGTCATTTTTCCTTTTGCGAATTCTTTCTTGTTTGTTGAGCGCCACCCTCCGAGCTTTTAATAGGCGTCGTGCCCTGTTAAGCTTCTCATCATTTTCTCGAGAGTTGCTCTATCTGATTGCTCTAACATACTTCTTGCCCCTTGTTCTTTGTTGCTTGTTTTTTTATTAGGTTACCTTCTTCAAGAGACTTTGCGCGCCGTCTCCTCCTTCGCTCGGACGCGCTCACACTCTTCTCTTGTGCACTCTTTGAGGGGGAAGCGTCTTTCGAAGTCATGCCTGCCCCACGGTGGGCGCCAATTGTTTGAGCCCGGGCGACTGGGCGTCACTCGGGTCCAAGGGGTTTGGGACGTCATCCATGACTTCGAGGGGGTAGGCGCCCGCCTCGTCAGAAGCAAGAAAAGAGAAGAAGTGTATAGAGAGAGAAAGTAGAGAGAAGTTAGAGTAAGAGTAGATAGATTGCCATTTATGAGGAGAGAACTCCTATTTATACACATTTGAGGGTTAGGTAGTGGTCTGGGCGCCTGCCAAGCCATAAATGCTGTGGTCGGGCGCCTCAGACCTTCTGACACTGTACATGGTCCTTTTTGACAGAGGGTGTCCCCCTGCCCCTTGTCTTTGCTGATGTCAGGTGCCTGACCTTGTCTCTTGTCTCACAGCCTTGTCTTTTTGCTCTTGTCTTCTTTCCTTCTTTATGCCATTAGCTAGGGTATTATTTCCTTAGTTACTAGGTCTTGGCTTCTCTTGGACTCTTCTTATAGACCTTCTCCAAGTATTATACTTTACCTTCAGACACTTCTAAGCAATCAAACCAAATTAACCACTTAAGTAATTATTCATATATATGATATATGTTATATACACATACTTAATACTTGGCATAACCACTCAAGAGCCAAACATTCCTTCCTTTTAGGTTCATCAACAATAAATCTCAATATTGATCCTATGCTGTATATTTGTATTTGTAGAGTGTAGACCATGATATATGAACGCCAATTTAGATAAAACTCATACAATATATTAGATGAAAACTTGAAAGAAAAGTCTTTTTCAACCTATGATAATTGCTAAGAGACTAAATTCAATTCACACAATCACAACAATTAATTAAGTCTATACTATTGACATATATTTTTGTTAGGTGAATACTTCTATTGACTGTAAGGTAATTGTATTAGTTGCATGTATTTCTAAAAGGATTTACTATAACTATGTGTTTATTGTAATGTTTTATTCATAATTTAAATTGTGAATTGATGCATTAACCGAAAATTCTCACTTAATGATAATGTGATGTTATATTGGTTAATCTGGTTAACCAATTAACCAAATCGATTAAACGTTAGCTTGGTTAATTTGGTTGGTTTGGTTATGATATTGTATTACATGATTAATATAATTTGAGCTTGTTTGGTTTGGTAATTACCATGGTAACCATCTCAACATCCCCTAGAAATGATGGGATTTTATTAAAATATACCTATTGAGAGCGTTTGAAGACTTTTATAGCAACGATGAGCTATCCAGGTGCATTATCTCACTCATATACTGTACGCCGACGATACAATAGTGTTTTACGATGCTAATATGGACAAGGTGATGAATCTTCTGGCTACCTTGGTTTGCTATAAAAAATGGTTTACACGATGTGGCCACTAAAATTTAAAGTCTGTTTGATTTTTATGATTGTATGCTATAATGATTTATACTTTCATGTAACCAACCAAACTAAATTTTCGTGATTCACTAATTTACTTTTGTGTACACAGCAAACCAAAATATTTTGGACAACTACTAGATTTTAGAATTACGTATAATATCGCATGGCAGTCACCTCGAACTATGTATAATTTAAGTGTTTGTAGGAGATCAAGCTTTAACTTCTTGATGAAAGGTATTGGTATATATTTTTGTTATGGGGTTTGTAGTTAGCTAACTATATTAGGTGTATAGATGATGAATGATGTGTTAATTCGAATGATGATGATAATCATGGATGGTTAGTATTATCGTTGCGTATATATAATGATAGTTTATGACAACATATGGTTATGTTTTATTGATTTATAGGATAAATGTTTTCATGTAATGTTATGTTTATTTGGTCAATCTGATTATCCGATTAACCAAACCAATTTAATTTTGGTTTGGTTAATTTGGTTTTCGTGTTAATTTGGACGGTTTGGTCAAGACATTTTATTTAATGGTTAATGAAGTTTAGGCTTAATTGGTTTGGTTATTACCACGGTAACACCATTTGAACACCCCTAATGTTATGCTTAATTTTTTCGAAATTTTATACACAAACAATACATACATTGTTTTCTTGATACGACATAAAGTCGGAAATTATCACTCAAAATGAATTATAATCAAATTAGGTTCTTTTGTTCCAACTATATTGGGTAAATTGCAAGGATTGTCATTGGGTTTATTAAACACATCCATGTTTGGTCACTACTCGCTACAAATATTTAATTTCATTCGTGATCACTAAAATTAGTTTCATAGTTCATGTATGGTCACTCTCCGTTAACTTTTACTGATGTGGCAGACTGACAATCAACCTTTATAGTTGACCGTTAAATGAGTGACGTGACAATTATCTGTACTCTAATTCCCTATCTAATACATACTACGTAAGCCAAAAAAAAAAAAAAAAAACTTTTGTGTGACGCGGTGAGGACCTGATTCCGGAAAAAGTACGGTTTTTGCCCAAAGCAGGCTATCCAGAATCGGAAAACCTGCACCTTCAGCATGGCTGTACGGACCGTACCCCGAAACAGAAAACCTCCAACTTTGCTCTTTGCTCAAAGGGAACTCATTCTCTTTCTTCTTCCCGTGATGCACCCTTCTTCTGTGTGTTTGTTTCTTTCTTCCCGGGAGCAGCGAAAACAGATCCTCCGCTTTTGTGAAAACGAACGAAGAAGCTTTGCTTGAAGCCTTGAACGACGGTCTTCTTACAGTAATGGATGGTGAAATTTCACCCCAGGAGGAGGACGCCATTGTTGAGAGCAGAGAAGCTGTAATGGTGTCGCCTGTTGGCAACTCCATTCCAACTTCAAGACCGGGCCATTTCCTCAAACCCAGAATCCTCTCCACCTCATCCATTGAAGAGCAGGTTCTTCTCAAGCACCCATTGCTCTTCCCTTCATCTCCGCCACTGTTCTGCCGCGGCAAGAAGTGGCCGCTGCAGGTCAGCTTCATGGGTTGGCAAAATCCGAACCCTAAGTGGAAATCATGGGTCGATCACTTGTCGCCGACTTACCAATCCGTGTGGAGACGAGCCGGTATCTACGAAGCAATCATGGGTTCTACTTGCAGCTTCCGCAAGGACGACGGCTTGATCATGGCAATGGCTGAAAATTGGTGTCCCGAGACCAACACGTTCGTGTTTCCATGGGGCGAAGCCACGGTGACGCTTGAGGATGTGATGATTCTGGGTGGTCTCCCTGTTTCGGGTAACCCATTTTTCGCCTGTTCATGTGAAGAGGGTCGGGGATTGAAGCAGATTGAAGAGAAATTGGTGGAAGTTGCAGGTCGAATACAGAGGAGGAGCTCTACCGATGAGGAATTTCAGAACGAGTGGGTGAGAGTGTTTATGTGCAGCGGGATCGAAATCGAGCACGAAGCTTTTCTCTCGCTCTGGCTGGAGAGGTTCGTTCTCAGTGATTCCGAGGGGTCTCCTAAAGCTTCAGTTTTCCCTATTGCTGTTCATTTAGCCAGAGCCAAACCTGTGGGGCTTGCTCCAGCAGTTCTGGCAAACATTTATAGAGATATGAGCTTGTTGAAAGCAACGATAGTATCCGCATCAAAGATTGAGACGTCTGAACCTGATGGTGATGTAATGGCAGTCAACCTTTGGTCATCACTCCATTTCGTCCAGCTGTGGGCTTGGGAGAGATTTCCTAAGCTCCGCCCAACGCCCAATCCCATCGAAAATGGTGAACCCAGGTCATTTATGTGGAACAATTTGAGAACCAGGAGAGTTAGGGATTTGAGGCTGGCTTTGGACTCAGCAG
Organism: Linum trigynum; assembly: GCA_964030455.1. NCBI lineage: Eukaryota > Viridiplantae > Streptophyta > Magnoliopsida > Malpighiales > Linaceae > Linum > Linum trigynum. Next base: position 55,099,875 of record OZ034817.1, on the reverse strand, counting down.
GGGATACTTTCAGCTGGCGTCCCTATGCCATTTCACTGAATGGTTGGCAGTTTCCTGATTTCTACAGGGGAGATGGAGAATGGCTGGACATGGAATCTAATGAGAGCTTGCTGCGTTATTCTTTATGCCTGAGGGTATCTGAGCTGGTGGGTCAAGGTTGTGTGGAGCTGTATTTGCCGCATCGTGTTGCTATGCAGTTTGGGATGGATCAAGACATTCCTCTATCGGTCGATCCATCGAATGAATGCCTTGAAATGGTTTGGCTAAATTATATTATGCCATTTGGTAATGCTAAGATTTACATTCCACCTCGGTTATTTGAGCCTGATGTTACTGTTGGGTACTTGAACTGGTGGAGAGAGCCGATGTTGTCATCAGAAGGCTTTCTTAAGGACATGCCAAAGGCAAATGGTCTTGCACGACGAAGAAGAACTCCAAGTAAGAGAAGAAAGCTTGCTCATTTGTATTCATCAGGGGATCTGGAGGCTAATGATACTCCACATGTAGCAGAAGATGTACTTGTTCCTTCTGGTCTACTTACCATGTCAAGAGAAGTAAAGGTTGAAAAAGTTGCCGTTGATGATATTCTCGGTCTATCATCTGCAAAAGAAAGCCAGATAGTCCTCCGTAGAATTGTGGAAGTGAAAGCAGAAACTGACTGTGATGATTGCCAGAATCATTCACTTGGTGTTTCACCTGCAAAAGAAAGCGTTATTTTACATCGAGAGGAGTTTCTGGCTACACCAGTAAAACATGGTCCTGCCATGGCTGCTTCTGCAGCAAGAGAAAGTTCTTCTGGAGATTCAATGGAAACCAAGCCTGTGATTCCAGCTGATCATTCGAGGCGCGTGGAGATGATTGGAGGAGATACCTGCGGGGATAAATTGAGGAGCATGCCAGAACTAGCAGTACTTGACCAACTTGCGGCACTTGAGAGAGCTCTTGCTGAATTTAAAGCAACACAATGCATCATAAAGGTTGAAAGAGATTAGAGAATTAATAGTAGTACACTAGTGCTGTAGTTTTTGGAGTATATGTGAATGCCTGCTTGCTTTCTAGCTTTTTGGCTCCCCTTGCAGGATACTTGATGATCTGTTACTTCATCAGATGAGAACTCATTATCTCGTTAGGTCTTCTTGTTTTTGCACAAACATAGTTGGAACTGAATATTGCTTCAATTACATGAGATGTGTTGTTAGCTTTTCCTCTCCTTGGATCTTATCTATTTATCCTTTCCGCATGCTCTACTTTGATTGGTATTCATACTTTCAATTGGAAAAGTTCAATCATGTTGCTTCCCAGAATCTACATCTTTGAATTACTGATTTAGTTTCTGCTATGATTACACAAATGATAGTGGCTTAGTTTTTTTTTTTTTTTTTTTTTTTTGCTTATGAGGTCAGCTGCAACTTCATGTTAGCTACTCCAGATTGTCTAAGTTCTGGTTACATGACCAATTTACCATGTTCCAATCTCTAGTATGAACAATGATGATCAGGTTAAGTTCTACCTTATGTAAGATTGTGGGGTTTTCTTAGTATGTTCATCAGGCTTCATGATTCCACCTTTGGAGGGTTTTTCTTCAAATTAGTAGTGCCTGCCGGCATTGTTCAGAAATGAATGAATGTGGTCCAGGCTAACAGATGAAGAACGAATATGCTCTTGGAAGATCACAGGCTTGCGGCAATGCCGATGTATTTCTGCTTCCAGAATTAGCTGATATAAATATCATCACTGACAACTATCACTCGCAGGACTATGACAAGTTCGACGGTGGGGAATGGCTGTAGATTAAAACAAGACAAGAACAAACCAGAAAACTCATCCGAGGGGAGATCATCCCTGTGGCACAGCGACAGCCAGGAAAAATGACAAAAAATTGGATTTTTCAGATGGCCATGGCTTCAGGATTCTGGTGATTGCGCCAGGTAAGAGGAAGAAGAAAAAACCCAACAACATGCTTTATTAGCCACCATCTCTGTCTGTTAAGTTTAACCAACCCTCAAAAACAGCATAGATAATGAGATGCTTTTTTGTTTGTTCTGGTAGGCTGAGAAAAAATTTAGTGAAAATTATGAAAAAAGATAAAAGGGTGACAGACTGTCTGTTTTGCTATAATTGGCAAATTGACCAAGTCATTTCTTGCCTTTTTCTTCTTCCCTTTGGTCTATGTTTTTTCTACAGGATAATGAAATATGATACAGGGAAGAGTTAATTGTGTTTTTCTGAGAAACCGGTAGCAAAAAGTTTTTGGTTTCTCCAAAGGGGCCAAGGTGATCAGCACTAGCTTAGCAGATCATCTTCCCCACCCTTTTTCGCATATCTTTTCGGGAACTGGCATTTATTTTTGCCAAATCTCCAGTTTCTGAATGCCCGCAGGCGGCCAACGTCTCATGCTTCTGATCCAGGGTTCCCAGGGTGACCACCGGGACACCCTTCTTTGACATTTACAAATTTATACATCTGCGCAGCAGCACATTCAGCCTCATAACTTTATCTTGGGATGCTGAAGATCAGAGCCAAAAAGGTTGTCAAGATGAGTTGCTTTTCATGTTGTTCAGGGGAGAAACTAAGCAGAAAGTCATTGAAGAGGAGTATTAAGAATTACAAGGACACGAAAACTTTAGCATCATTTGCCAACCTCTCCTTCAAAAGTGGTATGCTTTCATGTCTATTCTATATTCTCTTTTCTCAGGACAGGTTTTCATGAAACCTCAGAATGATTTGATGAAGATGGCTCTGGTTCTTCCTTCATGCATTCGCTTTGGGAATACCCTTGTGTTTCAGAAGGCAGCCAGACAGAAATAATTATAGGATTGTCTTCCCAAATTCTACAAATTTTGGTTTCTTCTTCAAATGCAGGCTCCTTGAGACTCTTTGGTCTCTTCAAGATTCCTGGTTTTATGAGTTTTAACATAATGAAAATTGAACTTCTGCTTCCCCTTCTTTATGATGGAATCGCCAAAAAATGCTGGCAAACCTGAACGTTCCATGATAAGGAGTGTTTCTTGACCTGATTTATCACGGTTTGTAAGAGTTTAGCATTTACCTGTAGTTTTTCACTTCTCAGATAGCAGCAGGAAAAGGTACATAACAGAAGAAATAAAGAAAGTTGGAAAAGGACATATATCTGCAAAGATATTCGCATTCCGGGAATTGACGGTAGCAACTCAAAACTTCAACCTTGAAAATATGATCGGGGAAGGAGGTTTTGGGAGGGTGTACAAGGGCCAACTTGAAGATAAGGTAGTAGTACTTCCACCATCATCCTTTGTTTCAGGAGGCCTTCTATGGCCACCACTTCTCTAGGCAGAAAAATATTATTGTTCCTCATAAAATTTTCATGTTCCATTTGTTCAGGTTGTTGCGGTTAAGCAACTTGACAGAAATGGGTTTCAAGGGAACAGGGAATTCCTGGTGGAGGTTTTAATGTTGAGCCTTCTTCACCACTCTAACCTTGTGAACTTAATTGGATATTGTGCTGATGGTGACCAAAGAATCCTGGTCTATGAGTACTTGGCCAATGGCTCCCTGGAAGATCACCTTCTTGGTATGTTTGCTTGAAATAACTAACCACAGATAAAACAATATGCTCCTGTCTGTGTACCTTCATTTGAAATAAAGCACTTATATATACTTACCTTTTTCACAGATTTGCCAGAGGGAAAAGCTCCTTTGGATTGGAATACCAGGATGAAAATTGCAGCTGGTGCAGCAAAAGGGCTAGAATACTTGCATGAAACAGCAGATCCTCCAGTGATATACCGTGACTTCAAAGCATCGAACATATTGTTAGATGCTGAGTTCAACCCAAAGCTGTCAGATTTCGGCCTCGCCAAGCTCGGTCCAACCGGGGACAAGACTCACGTCTCCACCAGGGTGATGGGGACTTATGGCTATTGTGCCCCTGAATATGCATTGACAGGACAACTCACATCCAAATCTGATGTTTACAGCTTCGGAGTTGTGTTCTTGGAGATCATCACAGGGAGGAGGGTCATTGACAATTCAAGACCCAGTGAAGAGCAGAACCTTGTGACTTGGGTATGCATAGGTTTCCAGAACTTTTAATGTCTCTTCTATCAGTGTGTCTCGTGTTCCCTCAAAAGAAACAACAGTTTCTCCTAACACTCTCTTTCCCTTAAAAAGTAAGCCTCAACCTTCTTCTTCTTTTCTGCAGGCATCGCCATTGCTGAAAGACAGGAAGAAATTTGATTTACTGGCAGACCCATTGCTGGAAGGGAAGTACCACCAAAAGGGTCTTCACCAAGCACTTGCTGTAGCAGCAATGTGTCTCCAGGAGGAAGATACAACCAGGCCGTTGATGAGTGATGTGGTGACTGCTCTGGAGTATCTAGCCACGAACAAAGGTCCGGGTGAAGGAGGTATACTGGACGAACACGAAGAGGGCGAAAACGATCATACCGAAAGCTGATAGATAGGCCTAAAAGCAACTGGATCAAAACTGGTAGTGAAGCACCTAGAAGAGAACTGAGTTTATCTCAGGGGCCAAAGATTGAAAGGAAAAAATGGGGAAATGTTTGGTTGGTTTGTTTTGGTCATCTTGGCACCCTCTAGGCTGGTCGAAGAGTTAAAAACAACAAAGCTTCATATGTACCAAAGGAGAAGGTGTGGTCTGAAGAAATTAGCTGTGGAACTTTGTTGGTACTGTGTGTAAGTTTTGTAGCAAGCAGCAATTGGAGAATTTCCCGTTTATGGTAAAATCTTGAGAGTCTCAGCTGGTGAATCCCTTGATCTTGAACAGACTTGCTCGCTTGGTTGTTCTTATAACTGGTTTTACAGCACCAAGCCTACCAATTGGGAATCCTATAGTCCAGGAAAGGTCTACCTTTTAGAAAATTATTTTAACTTATATAGAGGAATAACAATTTCGACATAACTAGTTCTTTTTAACATGAACAAACACCAGCATGAAACCCCCAAAATGAGAGTGCAGAGTTTGGAGGAGCAAATCTTAATTGTGGCAAGGCAGTGTACTCTGTGCAACCACATGCATCAGTTGTTTGAACAACTGAATTTTCTTGGTCATCGACGATTCGACATGTCATTTGTCATTTTGAGATTTGGAAGCCTTGGTTGAAATGGAGTTCATAGCGAAACTTACCCAAATGTCATTTCTGGTAGTCTCGGGCATTTCATTATGTTCTTGCTTGTGTCTCGAGTCGATTTTCATCTGTTATTCTCGTTTTTATAATGTTCTCAATATGAGTTAACAAAATCGTTTCACCATGAAAAAAGTATTTTGATTGAACTTGGTTTTTGAGGAATTTTGATGTCTCATAATCTATATGATCTCATAATTCATACATATATCTGCTATTCATTTAGGCGTTGTAGTTTGAGTTTTTACATTAGAATCGATTAACTTTCCCTCTATAATAATGTCTATCCCGCACTTATGGGTGATTGATTGATAGAATACAAAACACATAAAATTTTACGTGCTTGTCAAACAATCCCTTACTTTGGTATGGCAGTAAATAGAGTAAATAGACTGGTTATACCACTAAAAATATTATTTTTAGCGAAATTATCATTTATATGACATACTTTTGATTTGTCAATTCTCATTTGTATACTAAATCATTTCTGTTTAATTGTTAATTTTTATTGGAAGTATAATTTACAAATGAAACTTTAGCTATGTATTTTTATTTTTTAGTAGTATTATCCTAAATATATATACACATAAGCTCACTTGTTTTTTTGGTAGAAAAATAAGAATTGTTATATTTTTTTCCATAAAAAGGGATAGTAATAGGCAGGATATTACATCTGTTTGAAAAGTAAATCGCTACAGTCGATACTAACCGATCTATCGATGAAAGAGATTTTGATGCCCCGAAATGGGTAGCACTTTCAATTCCTAAGAATAAAGTGACCAAAAACACTATAAACCTATAAAATGATATAAACTGTCACCGAATGTACACCAAGACCACCAATCGATCGTCTGTAGCTCCGACGAAGAAATAGACTGAACACCCAAAAAGCAAGGATTAGAAATCCGTACTGTACCAGCGATTCAACATGAAAATCTCATACCAAAAGCAAAACTGATAGGCGATATTTAATGGTATAATACAGTTGAATCATAATTAAACCACGATCTTAGTCCGATACTATATTATATAAACCTATATTCTTCTTAAGAAATGAAGGGTTGGTCAGCGAGAAAAACTAAAAAAGAAAAGCAATGGAAGGGTTTGTCCGTTAATCCAGGCTTCTGTTTTCTCCTCCAGAGGGTTTTAGACTTTTATTTGTAGCGGCTGCTTCAGCTCCCTCTCTCGCCCCCGCCTCGCCCTTCTCAGTTCTCCCCTCCCTTCTCTCTGTCGTCATGGCGGCAGACTTATCCTCTGCTTCCCTCTCTGTCGCAAACCCACTTGCTCCTCTCCTCACTTAGCTCCGAAAAACATCACCCTCCCGCCATCCCCACCTTTCTTCTATTTACATCTTTGCCACTGTGTAAAAGGACGGCTCCTTTATTTGGGCGGCTCCCTCGCTCCTGCGCCGGAACTAAGCTGGGGAAAATTGCTGGAGCTTTTGGAGCTATGGGGATTTCCTCCACCGCCCATATTTCTCCTTTCAGACCTCTTCATGGTCATCCTCCTTATCTCAGGTTTTACAGCCCTTGCCCCTGTCTCTCCACCGCCTCCCCGTCTGCTGCCACTGCCACCGCTTCTGCAGCTCCTTATTTGGCCCCTTTCTCCCGCCACAGGTCTCTTTTTCTTCACTGGTTCATGTTGGTTTGTTTCAGCATTTATATCTGGCGTTTTGATTACATTGGATGTCCCATGTGCCGACTTAGTGAAGTTTATGACTCAGTTGGGCTTGTTGTTGGCGGTGGATTGAAAAATCTGTGCCCTCTCTTTTTTAGTTTTCTCTAGAACGAGACGTGTATGGTTTAGGGTGGTTCTTTCTGATGCTTACATTTCGTAGACGATGTTGGTGAATGCAGTCTGTGGATATTGGGTTGGCACATCTTGTTTGAAGCGTGGTCACTGGGTCTTTCTGCAAAATGCTGGGTTTTAGATCAATGAATTTTCAGAGTATACTGTGTTCTTGGGTGGTTCTGTGGTTGCCTTACTATTAGTTACTAACTAGAAGATTATCTCCTTATTTCGTATTGCTTTACAGATTCTGGGGAAAGCTTCCTTCAGGGGTAGTGGTTCATCTTCGAAGGAGAGATGAGAAGCGTTATTTGGCTTCAGGGGATTATAGTACTTCTACATGCCTAGAGACCACGACCTCTTACAATGACTCGAGAATGGAATGGACAAAAGAGGGCAAATATTTAAGGGAAATTAGAAGTCGAGTTACCCAGCATAAAAGCGAGCGTCTGGAAGATGGTAGCTCTTACCCGTTTAATGATGAGGAGTATCTAAGAACGGGACTTGAAGCTAGAGTAGAAAGTAAAGGCAGTGACAGTGGAGCCATAGTTGAAGGGAATGGTCCACACATAACTAATAGAAGACCAAATGAATTATCTTTAAAGGATGTGAAAGAGAGAGTAGGAACTAGTGAATCCTTCACAAATCGTGAAAAATCAAGCACTAGAGCTGTTGGCATTGGTTTTGCTAGTGGTAGGGATTACGATCTGCCGATGATGCTTGAAACAGAGGTAGAAAGTAATGGTGGTATGAATGGAGTAATAGTTGGTGCAAATAAAAACAGAAGACCAAATGGTTTATCTTCACTGGCTGTTGATGAAAGAGCAAGAACTAATGGGTCCTTGAAGATGGGTGTGAATGGTACATCAATCGCACTCGAAGAAGCAAATGGTATTTCATCCGTAGATGTAAGCAAGAGTTCAAAACCGTTGATAGTGGATGCGAATGGTCCTGTAACCAGATGGTCAAATAGTTTGTCTTCCACAAATGTTAAAGAGAGAGCAAAAACTAATGGGTCATCAGCAAGGAAGGTGGTACAACCCACCAAAGGTTCAAGTCTCGGTGAAATCAAGAAGGAAGTTGCTACTCAGTTGCCTAACGGAAAAATCGCTGCTGTTGCTATTGCTGATGCTGCTGAGCCTTCAAATGCTAAAGAATGGCAAGCTGATATTCGCAAGAGACTTACTAGTATCTCTAGTAATGTTCTTGTTGTAGATAATGTCTCCATGGCAAAAGCAGTTGTCAGTAAGCTTACTGGTCAGTACAGGCACCACGTCCATGCGTGTGATACTGAGGTATATTTATTCTTAAGGGGGAAAAACAGATTATCATTTTCACTTTTGGCATGAACATATAATGTGGGTCGCCTAAGAAAATTCTATAATGTTGCAAATGCATAAAACCAAGCCAACTGGACTAAGTTGATGGAAGTTGAACACTATTCTATTGGAAAAGAAAGCATGCATTGGTGATATTCTCATCAATAAGGTCTCCATCAAAGGCCGAGTTTGAGGGATGAAACGCGAGATTAGACCCTCTGATAGAAGCAACTTTTTGGATGAGGCTACGGAGAGCTTATTATTTAATCCTACAATTACTTATTTCTTAAGAGCTGCTTAAATTGCCTTAAAACCTTTGGTTTTTCATTCCTCTTGCAGTACATGTACTTCTCTTGGTATGTCTCATTAAGAGAACCGGGAAACGTTGAATGGTAGGCAATACCAAAGATGTTAGGGTCTGGGAAATTTACTTGATGCCATATGATTCCCCAATCTTCAGTATCACTGTATTAGGTTTACTTTGGAGAGAGATATGGTAGTAGCAGTAGACAAGTCTTAGTTTGGGTTTATTCGTACTATGGAAATTTAAGGCCACCTATGATTGATTGTTGTCTCATTCTTATGTTTGTTTTAACATAAGATAGTTAAGTTATCTGAAGCTATGTTTAATAGGCGAAATGAGGGCCTTGAGTCTAGTTTTCTCTTTTGTGATCTTCCAGGTTGCCAATATTGATGTGAAGGTGCAAACTCCAATTGATCATGGAGAGTTGATATGTTTCAGTGTATATTCTGGACCCGAGGCGGATTATGGAAATGGAAAATCGTGTATTTGGGTGGATATACTTGACGGTGGTGGACAGGATATTTTGGCTGAATTTAAAGATTTTTTTGAAGACCAGTCCATTAAGAAGGTCCATTTCTTTCTACTTTCCACCATTTTCACTTCTTTTGAGCTGTCTATTAATATGTTCATTATGGTATGCTTGGTGTAGAATTTTGTTCTAGCTCTTTGATTTGTTGAATTAACTTCAATGTATATATGTGTGTGAATATTTTTGTGGCCAATAGATTTGGGGAGGGTTGTATTCTCTTATGCCATGTTAGCCAATCTTCGGTCGTTGTCTCTCCCCTCTCCACCCCCTTTTTTGGGGGTGGTAGACATGGTTCAAATGACAGTGGGATAGTTATGTAGTAACACCCATTGTTATGAGATTCGAGATCTGCCTAAGTCTAATCCTCTTCCTTCATGTGCTGTTATCTTTTAATTTCATTGGTGATGATGTCAGTGAGTTCAACATGTGTTGCAGGTTTGGCACAACTATAGTTTTGACAATCATGTGATTGAGAACCATAAAGTTTGTGTTCGTGGTTTCCATGCGGATACGATGCACATGGCTCGGTTGTTCAATTCAGCTAGACGTACGGAGGGTGGATACTCTCTTGAAGCTCTGACAGGTGATGAAAGAGTGATGTCTGGTGCTAAATCATGCTATAAAGAGTTGATTGGTAAGGTGTCAATGAAAACTGTCTTTGGCAAGAAAAAGTTGAAAAAAGATGGATCTGAAGGGAAAACTACAATAATTGCTTCTGTTGAGGAGCTTCAAAGAGAAGACCGGGAGTGCTGGATTTGTTACTCTGCCTTGGATGCAATAAGCACTTTGCAGCTTTATGAAAGCTTGAAAAAGCAACTCTCTCAAAGGGAATGGAAATGCTATGGAAGGCCATTTGCTAGTAGAAAGTCCATGTTTGACTTTTACCAGGAATATTGGCGTCCATTTGGCGAGCTGCTAGTTAAAATGGAAACTGAAGGTATGTTGGTTGATCGGCCATATCTTGCAGAAATAGAAAAAGTTGCCAAAGCAGAACAAGAAATCGCTGGTAAAAGATTCAGACATTGGGCATCTAAGTATTGTCCTGATGCCCAAGATATGAATGTCGGGAGTGACACACAGTTGCGCCAACTATTTTTTGGTGGTGCTGCAAACAGGTAAATGTTATGTTGCTTTTCGAAGGAACCTTGTTCATATTGAAGTTCTCGAGCTGTTTACCTCATTTATTGTTTTGCAAACTAGTAGCCTATTATTGGAAATATAAATTATCATGCAAATAAGAACTAAACAAGCAGTCTAGAAATATGAAATGATAAATTGTGGAAATAAAGACAATAGATAAATATAAAGGGGAGATGAAATTGGCAAAATGTTTGCACTTTTTATTTGGAAGTGTTCTGGGTGCCATGAATTTTAGTTAGGTTTAAGTCTTGTGCTTGACCCAATGATCCTTTATAAACGACCTGTATCTTTTTCACCAACTAGAATGCCATGGTATTATAGTCATTGATGTCATGTCCGAATGGCTTTATTTGCTTTCTTCCTTGTAGTGAGCCTTGCTATTTGTGACCACTGTTTGCTTGAAGTTTCCTAGTGAATTCTTGTGGCCTTCGTGGAACATAAATCTTAGGTCTATCATCCATTCAACTTAAAAAATCCTTTACTTTCATACCATTTATTGCCAGGGTCTTCCTCCCATTATTTGTAATCTCAAATTAGTGGCAAAGGATGGACTAGTGGCGAATTGCAAACATTGTTTAGTGATCCGCTATGCTTAAAGAAATGAGTAGGCTTGGACGATGGACCCACTTATTGTAATTTCTACACGAGGCTAAGCAGCTAAATATGCAGCCAATTTTACTTTGTTGCTCTGGCGTAGGAAGGACTGTTCCATTACTCTGCCAGAATCAAGATTGTTCCAAGTTCCAAACGTCGATAAGGTGATCGAAGAAGGAAAGAAGACTGCCACCAAAAATCGTAATATCAAGCTGCATAAAATTGTTGCTAATGATCTGCCCACTGAGATGTACACGGCTAGTGGTTGGCCATCTATGAGTGGTGATGCATTGAAAGCCATGGCTGGGAAGGTTTCTGCAGACAGCTATTTCATGGATGATTTTGTTGACCCACAATCTGATGACGTTATTGGTGAAGCAGAGGATATAACCGAAGATTCAAGTATACTCTCAACTCCCAACGTGGATGTGGACACATCTGCCTATGGAACAGCCTTAAATGCATTTTCAACACGAGAAGAAGGAATAGAGGCATGCCATGCCATTGCTTCTTTATGTGAAGTTTGCTCCATTGATTCTTTGATATCGAACTTCATCCTCCCTTTACAGGTGAGACTCTTTGATGCGGGCCTTCTTCACTTTTTTTTTTTTTCCTTTCTCTTTTTCTGAATTCAGATTAAATTGATGTGATATTGTTGATTGTGTTTCTCCTTGCAAAAATGGAGCAACATAATTCAAATACACCACTGCATAAAAACATCTTTCACACCTTTCCTACTCTTACATACTATTTGTTCTTTCTGCTGCTCTATTTTCCCCGGCAACAAGCATTTTTAACTCCCATGACTTGCTTCAATGTATTAGTTTCTTGTTATTTTGCTCTGACATCCTTTGCATTCCATAGCTTGTCTTGCAATTAAAGTCACATTTTTCTACCTCAGGACAGCAATATATCAGGCAGTAATGGTCGAGTGCATTGTTCCCTGAATATCAATACAGAAACTGGCAGATTATCTGCAAGGAGGCCAAATTTACAAGTACACTCTCTCTCTCTCTCTCTCTCTCTCTCTCTCTCTCTCTCTCTCTCTCATGCCTGTGCCTTTTACCATAGTCTAGTGTTTTATTCTTGATTTCCCTGTAAATTTCCCTGTTCTTGCACAAGTGAAAGTTCTCTCTATCTCAATGAATCTCTTTGGATAAGTATTGGGAAAAGTAGAGTTTTAAAATCATGGTCTCTTGTCCATCAGAATCAGCCAGCTTTGGAAAAGGACCGGTACAAGATCCGTCAAGCATTTATTGCTGCCCCGGGAAACTCCCTTATTGTTGCTGATTATGGCCAGGTATGTAGTTTCAGTTTCTAATTGAACTCAATTTAATGGCAGATGTGGTGATACAAAATGTTGGTTTACAGTTGGAACTTAGGATTCTTGCGCACCTAGCTAGCTGTGAAAGCATGATAAGGGCTTTTGAAGCTGGTGGCGATTTCCACTCAAGGACTGCAATGAATATGTATCCTCATATTCATGAAGCCATTGAAAGGAAGGAAGTGCTTCTGGAGTGGTACTCTCAACCGGGCCAAGAAAAACCACCAGTTCCTTTACTGAAGGTGTGTTGAGCACTTGGTGCTTTCTAGTGTTTGTCCGCGTGCCAATTTGGTGGAAGTGTTAATATTCAGAAGGGAATCTGGGTTGCTTTTTCCTCCGCTGATGTTTGTTCTATACAGCAGAATTGTAGTATGTTTTTTAAAGTAGTTGTCTCCCATGAATTTCATGTAGAAATGTCCAAGGAAATTTTTTTTGAGGCTATACATCTTAGACAAGCATTTAGTTTATATGCTCATGGATCCGGTTAGGCAACAGTTCACAGGAGGTTGAGTTGTGAATGCTCCACATCATGCTTGTTGTTGCACGTGGAATGAACCTAACATTTTTCAGTTGTTATTTACTCCGTTAATCTTGGCTATGGTCGTTTATCTTGATCACAAGTTGCAGCTTTCTATAGTGCTAATATATATATATTGAAACACCTAGCTTCATACTTGGCTTCCCTTCTTAACTCACAAAACTGGATGCTAAGTTAACGAATATCTTGCATGAAATTTTGTTATAGGATCGGTTTGCTTCAGAAAGAAGGAAAGCTAAGATGCTCAACTTTTCTATTGCATATGGAAAAACTCCGGTGGGGCTAGCACGCGATTGGAAGGTAAGTTGCTTTGAGTTACCTGCCAGAAGACTTAATGGTGTTCTTGGCTCTTGGAATGTTTGGTTGGTGTGATTAATTACTTGGTTGTATGTCCGTAGGTCTCTGTGGAGGAAGCAAAGGAAACAGTTGATCTATGGTATAGAGAAAGACAAGAAGTTCTTAAATGGCAAGAAGCTCGTAAACAGGAAGCTAATAGAACAGGATGTGTTCATACACTGCTGGGACGTGCTCGTCATTTCCCTAATATGAAGCATATGAGTCGTGCTCAGAAGAATCATATCGAAAGGGCTGCTATCAACACACCCGTGCAGGTTCACGAACATTCTCATACCCCTTGCTGGACTAGTTGCCTTTTCATATTCCCTCACTTTTCATCCCGATTCCTTTGAAATTGCTGGTGCAGGGTAGTGCTGCTGATGTTGCCATGTGTGCCATGTTAGAAATCACGAGAAATGAACGTTTAAAAGAGCTAGGGTGGAGACTACTGTTACAGGTTTTGTTATCTTCTCTTTAGCATTTTACCTCATCATGGTTTTTTTCATGGTTGGATGGGTGGAAGAGTACAAGTTCCAACTTCACATTTGGGTGGGGAAATCGAGTTCCTTCGAGTCTATAACTTGAGAACTAGAAATCCCACCAAAGGGAGCTGTGTGACAGCTCCATGTTAGCTCTGTTCATGGATTTTCTTAGCAATGAACTTTTGGAAAGTAACTGTAGGTTGTAAATGCAGGTTCATGATGAAGTCATCTTGGAAGGACCCATGGACTCTGCTGAAGATGCCAAGGCAATCGTTGTTGAGTGCATGTCAAAACCATTCGGAGGCAAGAATGTTCTTAAAGTGGATCTCTCTGTCGATGCGAAGTGTGCCCAAAACTGGTATGCAGCCAAGTAAAGTTTTTGTTGAAGGTTTTGTTGCCACCGCAAGTGGGTTTGTCGTGAGGTCCTCAGATAAGACTGCAGTTTCGTCGTAATTCGCTACACCTGCAAGCAAGGGTATTAGGGGGCTGGGTGGCCGCCAGTGCTTATCCTGGCAAGTGGAGAAATGTGTAGCCTTCATTCAGGTGACCAATGTGTTAATCATATTCAGCGGTTCATTGAGGCCTTGTTATCCGTCGGCCTTCCATGTTCCAGAAATGACCTGGGACGTTTTGTTTGCGGCATTAGTGCAAGATGCACCGCGGGTAGTAAGCTGTATCATATGTTATTGAGGATGATGTGGATTATGTACCGTGCCTGTTGTATATAGGCCTTGCCTGATCTAGCCCTATCTCTTCTACCCTATGTTATTGGTCATCGCAAAATGCACCTCGTAAAGTTGTATATAAAGCATGGCTGCTCGACTCTGTGATAACATTTTAAGGTATGTGGATTTGTGAATGTGGAACAGATTCGTGTGTTATTGGATTCATGCATGAGATTAAATGTACGGGTTTTTGAACTCTCTGTGAAACAACAGCTGCAACTTGTATGAGCTCTTCAATGGTGTGTTGATTGCATTATTTCCTCTTGGCCATAATTTTTGACTGATTTTCGAACTTTGTTTTTTTTTAAGCTAGTAGGAACATTTAGCAAACCAGAAGGGTAGAATTAATTGGACTGTCAGTAGTAACTTGCAACTGCCCATACTTTGCTATTCACGACATAAAGCTATATATTCATTTCCTTTCAACTCTCCAGTCAAAAAGAAAAGGAATGAAAACTACAAAGATACACGGGCGGTCAATCGATCTATCAACAAAAGCTCACAAACAAGCAAGCAAATCAACCAGGCACAACACTGGATCCTTGTTCACAATCTTAGGCTATAGGGGAGTGGTGTTTGATTTTCACTTGTCAAACTGTTGCAGTTCAATGCCCCAAGCTGCTGCTAACTGCAGCAGAAGTTGGTCAGGACCGATGCCTTCCCAATCCTCGGGCAGATCTATTCCCGTGGAAGCCTCGTGTAAGTTCAACAAAAGCTCCCTCTTCAAATCCATGGGAATCCCCATAACATCTGCTCCATTCTCCATAACTATGTCTACCAACTGAAAAGAACATGCACAGATCCAGTTAAACCAAAATAATCAAAAGTAATTCATTCAATGACAACTGAATTGCACAAAACCGACAGAATTAACAAGGCCGTTTCTGTGCAAGAGAGACCAGACCGCAAAAAGATCAAACCAGCGAGGCAAACGGTTTAAAATATAATAGTAATCAGTGCAAAATTCATGATAGACCATACCGGCTTGGTCACGGGTACATGGTTTAAGTGGTTCAACCTGTGACAAACACTGCAATTCTGAAAGAGGAATGACTGTGTAACAGCTCTCGTTAATGGTAATCTATCATCAAGAAACTCACGTTCAGACATATACCAAGTCTGACAGAAACCGAGGTGCCAGTTAACCCGTTCTATTCTGCACCCCTAGCAATAAGCAACCTAGTTGAATGATCTCAATACCACTCCCACTTTTACCAACTACAAACTCCCGTTCTTATGACAAAAGTTTTTCCAAAATAGTCATACCGTTAACCCAATAACAGACCGCACCTAAAATCCTGATCTAGGAGATCTCTTTCTTCCCTTATTTTCAAAGATTAGAGGCTTGAAGATATGTAAACTATAGTGCATCAGGAAGTCATGAAGCTCATGACTTAGCTTCCTATTAGTTTTGAGTAATGACATACTACACATACCTGGTGAATCCAAGAGAAACAGAGGTCAAACAAGTTGTGATCCAGCAAGAACTGAGCGATAGCATGAAAGACATCACATGCTGTTTCATCCGTGAGTTGGTCAACCACAGGCCCTGTCATGTCCATAATCTTCACAAGCAACAGATCATCTCCAGTGGAAGTGACTTCAGCATAAGCCGTATCCAGGTCACCAACTTTAAGGGCGTCCATTGCATTACTCCATGAAGTCCAAACAGGGTCCCGCTCTTGCTCAACACCGTTGTCATCTCCCATGGCTTCTGCAGTCAATTCAGGAATGGCCACCCTGGCAGTCCGTGATAACGGTCCATTGTCTTCCCCAGCAACACGGATGGCTTTCAAAGTAGCTTCATCTTTGGATGCCTGCCAAACACTTCTAGCAGAGGGCCCCTCACCAAGCCGAGAGGGCCCACCACCACCCTTATCCCAACCTCTCCTGCTGCTGCCAACTTGATCATTTTCATGCTCAGATTTTGGTGACCCTAGAGAACCACCACCACCTGGAGCCCTCCTTGAGCCAACCTGACCATTTCTAGAATTATACGAGGGGAAATCCCAAGTATCAGATGTGTCTGCTCTCCAGTGAGGATTCCTCCCCCTTGCAGCTGAAGAATTAACATCAGATTGCACAAATCTGTCCTCAAATGGAGCCCGACCATTATACTTCACACTAGAATAATCTGAAAAACCATTGTATTTTCCCAATGATCGATTAGAAGATGAACCCTCAAAAGCCATGGAAAAGTTAGTACCACCTCTCCTAGGAGCAGAGGACATAGACAGATCTCGGGCCATGTCTTCCACAACTCTCTCAAGACCTCGAACTCTGTTTTCCAAGGTCACCATGCTATCATGGGATCCACCCATAAAATCCTGAAAATGTAAAGCAGCAGTTACAGCGAAAATTATGTTATGACAACATAATCTTTTGGTCAAAAGTTCAACATAAATACCTGAAGCATATGCATAAGATGCGTCTGTTGTCTTTCTAGTTGCAGTAACTGCCTCTGAATTGCCAACCAATTCCCTCTACTATTTGCCAAGGATCCTTCCGATTGTCCATCAGTTTTGGAGAGACCTGCAGCGCGATTTCCGACTGTCTCCCCCCTATTGTTGTAATCACTCCGTTCATCATCAAACGCTCGGCTTTTGGGATCTCTCCCCATAATTCCTCTATCATTGGTGCGGTATCTATTATTGAAATACGGCTCATCGGACCTGCTGTTTGCTGAGGGATCTGATCTTCCCTTCTGTTCTGCATTATTTGATACTGGTTCCTCCTCATTGTTTAGATTAGAAGAATTAATGCACCTACGAGGAACAACAACTTCAACAGGCAACTCATCATCACCCCTTGTTTCTAGTTTGTTGAAGAATTCTGGGTTCGGTTTTTCCGTCAGAGCAGGTGCTCTCTTCTTCAATATTACAACTGCCTTATCTGGCATGTTTCCAGATTGGGCCTTTGCAGCAGAACCTGTACCTAGGGGAGAGCCATTAGGTGGATCTATCGCAGAGGACTCTACCCTTCTGTCCCTAGCATTTGGACCTTTTTCTGTAAATTCAGCATTTTCTTGATTTTCACCACCTAATCAGTATTAGGATTTGATGTTTGTCAACAAGCAACCAGAATAGTAGGCGAGTATTATTGGGTTAATTTGCACAAGGAAAAACTACAATGTGAAATATTCACCTGGAGAGGAAGCTTTTTGGTCATCTGAAACTCCGTCGCCTCCTTTCCCGGCAATCTTCTTCCACAATTGCAATGCCTCATTCATGCTATCTCTAACAGGTTTTATCTGATAGAAAAGAAGAGATTTTCAGTTTACTGTAATTACATTCCAATAGGTTAAACAAAGATTTCTACTGACAAACATCAGTAAAAAGTGACGTTGTAACACAATGATTGAGTAGATAAGATAAGAACGGGCATGGGGAAAAGAAGCATCACTAAGCTAAGGTTTCAAGCGTGAAGTTGGGTGACCAAAGTTGATTTCACCCCCCCGAAACAAAGTCATCATGGCACGACCTGATACAGTCCCCACCAATTTGTTAAGGTAAAGAGTACTGAAAGGAATTCCAATTGAAACAATTTTTATGAGATTGCAACTTCCAACTCTTACATTTGAAGTCTTTTCCAGGCAATAAAAAGTTGAAACACTCTACTATTAAATTCCCTTGATGTCGCAATACTGTATATATTCATATTATCTATACTGCTGTAATTCATTTCTCCATAATTTTCTCTACAGAGACATTGAGATGAGTTGCTGAAACATTGCTGCAAATGTAGGGAAGATATCACTGTATCAGAAACCCACAAGATGAGTTGAATAACACAAGCATGGGAAACCAGAAAAGGCGCACAAAATGAACATCAAACAGCTCTAGCGAAAGCAGGACAAGAAGTAGAAGTAACTAGATATAAATGCTAATGACATTTAAGCAATTGTTAATACATAACATGGACCAAAATATGAGAGGAAAAGATACCTTATCAAAGCGGCAAGCCTCAAGTGCCGTGAATGTAGAATCAGCAACTTCAGCTGAAACTAAGCTGCATGAATGGACTGCTAAGGCAGTTAAAGCATCAGCTCCAGCCTTGCGTGTTGGCCAATCTGTACTGCTAAGGCAGTCATGAATACTCTGCAGCAATGGTCCCAAGCTTTGTGGGGCAACTGCCCCCACCTGCACATCATTCGTTCCTCCTTAGAAGTATGGATTTGGTCCCACTTCATGTAGGGCCACAAAGTCAAGTATTCGCTAATCAACATTCTAGGACAAGCCTCATCTCACAATGCAAAATAATCATCATTAAATAACTTTACTTCTTAACTTTGGGATTTAACAACATGGATTCTGATTGATTTTGTTTCATACCCTTCACTTCGCTAGATCCATGATACAAAGAACATACAAGTGGGGATCACGACAATATTTAAGGAAGTAACTAAAATCATTTTCACATTCCTTTCCCAAAAAAATTATGTGACACGTATCAGCCTCAACCTAAAAGACAGTCCCTCATTCCCTCCGTCTCATCAACTTTGCAAATAAACAAAAAGAACACTAGATGTCAGATATATATTGATATCACATCGTTAAAACCTGTGAGAAGATGGAGACAGTGTTCAAAAGAGAAGCCTTGGTTCGAAGACTCTTACTACTCAGCACTCTACAAATCCTAGGACACAGATTCTTAAATTCTCCTCCTACAGTGTCATTGGTTGCAGCACACTCCACCATCTCTGCCACACACATCGCAGCTCCTGATTGTACAACTTCATTATGCTCCCTCAAAGCATCACATAATGGTCCAGCGAATAATTTTACCCTGGCCTTATTGACTACCTCCTGTTTCAAGTATAACCCTGACAAAATCCCAATAGCTCTGCAGCAAGCTTTCCTTATGCTGGGGTCTGGATCTTTCAACATTTTAACAATATGGGTAACGATTCGACTCAAAGTGGGTAATCTTAATTCCAAATGATATTGACAACAAACTGCAAGTAAATTGATAGTTTCCCGCCTGACTATAGGTTTATTAATAGGGTCAGATGAACTGGAATATAGAGCATTGAGAAGTACCGGAAGATCACTAAGACACAGGTTCTACACAAGGGAATCAAGGTCTTTGGCTGCAATGTTATAGGTATCATTATCAGCAAGTTTAGACAAAGAAGTTACGATCTGCTGCTTGAGGGCAACCTGGGCGAAATGGGCGGGAGAGGAGGCGACAAAGGGGTAGTAGGACTTTGCAGGTTTACCTCTGTGCTCATGTTGCATGGTTGGAAGAGAAGATGCAAGAAAAATTATCTTTATATGGAAAGGAATGATATATCCATTAACAGGGATCCAAATGAAATTTTAAAGCCAAAAACCATAGAATAATGAGATCAACCAAAACCTCTCCTAAGATGGAAACAGGACACTAGGAGGAAAAGAACATTTATAACCCTGCATGTTTATGTTGTACGTTTAGTAAAAAATTGGAGGTACTTTTGAATAGATTGTCACCTATGATCTAAAGATAAAAGACTATTCCCCGTCTCCAATCTATTAAAGGGTACTTGAGCAGACACCTAAAACATATGAACACATCTGGATATAAGTTCTTCATGACAAAGTCTAAAACCAAGATTCAGCCTTCTGCTTCAGTGCTAACCTAAAACATTTAACACGACTAGATCACTAATCAAATATCCACCAGATTGCAACAGATTATGAAACATGATGATAAATTCCTCATTTCCAATCCCTTTAAACAACAGATTGCAACAGATCATGAAACTATATAAGCCACACATAATATAACAATCATTTAGTAAATGTGCCAGAACTCGTTTTATACGTTCATAATTCACCATCAAAATAACTTCAATGGGTATCATCAAATTTAGAATAGAGGGAACCATCAACACCAAAGCCCCCCAAATACTTCTAAGCTTACCAACCAAACATGAGAATTTATCAAATCAAGAAGCACTTCAAAACTGGTTGATTTTTAGCTCCAAACAGATCCAAGCAGACAGCAGTTGGAATTTCAACAATGGCAATGCTCATACCTGGGACAAGCTGGCCACAACACCCAACAGAGCTGCTTTCGCCTGGAAATTCTGTCCATTGAGCAGCTTACAAATCCTGGAAGAAAGCTTCTGAAAAGCGGCTACCGGAGCACCACCACCACCACCAGAACCCTCCTTGTCCAACCCAGCAGCGCACTCAATCATTTTCGCCATACAAGAAGAAGCGCCCGCCTGCACGACTTTGTTCTGCTCTCCCATAGCCTCGAACAGCGGCCTGACGAACAGCCCCACCACATGCCCCCCGCCGCCGCCATGATTCCCCTCGCCACCACCACCTTCTCCGCCGCCCTTGAGATACAACCCGGACAAAGCACCAATAGCATCGCGGCAAGCATCCCTGACCCCCGAATCGGAATCTTTAAGCCTCTTGACAATGTGGGTAATTATTTTGGCCAAATGGGGGAGCGTCAATTCCCGGTGGGACAGGCAAACGAGGGCGAGCAAGTTCACGGACTCTTTCTTGACGGAGGGTTTGGCAGTGGACTGCTCGGACAAGGTGTCGTAGAGGGAATTGAGGAGCATTGGCAGCGCTTCATGGGAGAGCGTATCGTTGATTGAGTAGAGGTCATCGAGCGCGATCTGATGCGTGTCCCTGTCAGCGAGCTTGGAGAGGGAAGTGAGGATTCGCTGTTTGAGCTCCACCATGGCCATGTGGGCGGCGAGGGAGGAAGATCTCGAGCTGGATTGTGGAGTTTGGGTTGTGGGTTTAGCATTTCGGGCAGATTTGGCCCCCTGGGAGCTCATTGCTGAACGGCGCAATCGATGAAGAGACGGGAGGAAAAAAGAAATGCGGGAACTCGCAGAGATTGCAACAGCAGAGAAATAGAGGAATGCAGGAGCGAGGGGTGGGACTGGAGAATGGAGTGAGAAGGAAGGTTAAAGTTTGGATTTGGTGAGGTGGGCCGTGGGAGGAGGGCGACGGAAAAGCGAGCTACGATCTCTCGCTTCTTGTGAAAAACTGTTGAGAGAAACAGAGGAATGGAAAGAGACGAGCGGAGTCACAGTCCCAGGAAGGAACAGGAAAAGAGTGGAGATAGGTTTATATAAATTGTAAGTTTGTTCACTGAGTTTATTGAAAACTAGCTTATAACCCAGCTCTTTGGCCGGAATGCTCATATTTTATCATTTATATTTTTATGTTATTTTTAAGTTTATTAACCTGTTTAATTTTATTGATAATTATTCGATCGAGATGATACGTAAAGAAATAATATATAGGTCGAACATTCGGAGAAATATCATAATCATTTAAGAATATAAAATATAAAAATGTATCATTGAGCTCATTTTCATAATGCTAATTAAGTCCCTGTTAAAATGCTATTGGTTAGTTTTCTTTGACAATCATGAAATATAGAGTATAAAAGCTCACTGAAATTCTCACACAACCCATAGATAGTTTGAAACTAAATCTTAAACCTCACAATCCTATATAAAGGGTTCAATGCTCTCCTTTTAGAAACAATATGTCACTAATCAAAAAGAAATAGAGAGTTGTTGATTCAAGTCATCTATATACTAAAAACTCAGCTAAGAGGGGACCATCACAACTTGAGAGCAAACGAAAAAATCAGGGTTATCTCCAATATACGAATAGACTCGATCAAAATAATAAGGCGCAAAATTAGACACTCCTTATCTATTAGTTCCAGTAGGTTGAATAAAGAATTCAAACAATCACTCAATGATTCCTCGTTTTAAGATAGAAATAGGTTATGACAGTTGCAAAAACCATAAACCTAAAGATCCAATAGCCACCACTCTCCGTTGTACAACCAAATTTCTATCTCAAGAGGCATATATTCAACTAAACATTCAATTTCTAATCTTTCTTCTACAACTTCAGTTATTGATGAACTCCGTTCTATTCGCCATGAATTGATATCGGAGTTGAAATCTTCTACTCGCGCAGGTTAAAATCCCCAACAATAAAACCGTAGTGCCAAGAGATACCTGAAGATTGATTTCAATAACAGTCTTGTACTGGGAAGTGAAAGGCGCAAACTATTGCACGATGGATGAAATTTCTGAGGAAGTTAGAAAGAGAAAAGAACAAAGATAAAAAAACACAAAATTTAAATTTAAATTGAAAAATGCGAGGATACAACAGTAGTTACATAATTAGTTTCTTCCATGTTGGCCAATTACCCATTTACCTTTAGCAATAATTAAGGAGAGAGCGGGAATTTAAAATTGAGAAAATTACATGAAACTCTACTATGAAAATAGAAGTATCAAGCTCGATAAAAATACATACGGTAGACTTAGTGAGCTTGCTAATTATGATGAAAAAGTCCTCTGATTTTCAGAGATTAACTTTGTCTATTTTTTGTATAAAAAGGATGCAATAAATTTGTTTAGTGTAACTGGTTGTGCTTGTTATCTTTGTTTGAAGAGACCCGGGTTCAAATCTTGATATTGCTATTTTTATATGAAATAAATAATAAATGTGTAAAGACAAAAATGACCTTCCTACTTTCACTCTCGTTGCAGGAAATTTGAAATGGAGAAAAGTACACAAAACTCTACCATATATTAATGGAGGATATTCATTTTCTGAATTGCTATTCGTCGCCCTAAAATTCAAATTTTATCGCCCTAAAACATAGCAAATTGACATATGTACCCCTCATCCCAACCCACATCCGCCGCCGGCCACCCTTACTCATCCCCAAACCACATCCGCCGCCCCTGCCCCAAACGTCAATAAACATTACAAACTAAATATAACCCAACCCCAACCCCATCTCTGCGTCCCCTGCTCAATCCCAACCCCCCTAGTCCGTCGCCCGTGCTCACCCCCATTTCCGCCATCTGCTGCCGCTGTTGCCGCTGCTGCTACTCGATTATCGGAGGGAAGGAGGAGGAAGAAACAAGTCGGTCGCTGCTGTTGCTGTCGCTGGAGTCAAGAGGAAGGTCCCCTCGTTTTCCCTCGCCGCTCTCCGGCTGACAAAAGGAAGAATACGCCGCTGCTGAATCTTCAATTATTTTCATTTTTTTATTTTTGTTGGCCGCCGGAATATTTTAAGGGAATTTTAGATGTTAAGTGTTTGAAAGAGAAATAAATAAATAAAGGATATTATAGTAAATGTAATTTAATTAGGGCGACGAATAAGAAATTTTAGGGCGACGAATAGCAATACCCTTCATTTTTTATCACCGAAAATATTTAACTTCATTCATGATCACTGAAATTACTTTAATGGTTCAAGTTTGGTCACTATCAGTTCAATTCAGTTATTTTTATCTTATGTGACGGTCAACTCTCATGGTTTAATATTAAATAAGTGACATGATAATTAAATAAATCTTATTTAATTTCCACCTCATTTTAATTTCCACCAAAGCCAAATGCTACTGCGGGTCGGAACAGGTAATACTCGCGCGGGTTACGGGGCGGGACGGGTCGGTCCACTCTTACATGTTATTTGAGAAAAATACACGCAAAATTTTACTTTTTACGATAAACAGAAGGGAAAAATACTTTACGATGAAAAATAGTGATAATAGCATGGCTGATTAAATCTAACTAGTTTAAAGATCAAGTTTAACTAGTTGAATAAAAGTTAAAATAGGAGACATATGAATAGATACTATAAAAATTTGAGATAGAATAGGTATAAAAAAAATGGAGCGAGGCAGGACGGATAAGAAGTAGATACGCATGCCCCACCTCACGATACTGCCAGTCGGGTAATACTCATCCATCGCGGGACAGGTCGAATAATATCCAACAGGGCGGGTTCAAATTGTCATCTGCATGCATTTGTATAATTGAATTATCTGCGAAAATGTGAGTTAGAAAGTATGTTGGACATTGAGTAGTAGATGTTGCCATAAATGGACGGCCCTATTAAAGCTGCGATGAGTATAAGTAAATGAACAGAACTCAAAGGATTTCGCCGACCGGTGGATGTCCTCCAAGATAGCTCCTCCCAGTGGCGGACCCAGAAATTTTCCATACCAGTGTCCTCTTTTAAAAAATAAAATAAATAAAAATAATTAATAAAAATAATATCGTAAATATGAAAATAACTTACTAGTACAGGTTAACAAAAGTCAATGATGTGTTTTCATATTCGAAAATAATTGTAGAATACACTTGGTGTTTATAGTGTTAAAAAAAATTCTCTATATACTCTACTAGACAATCATTCAGGAACTTATCGCATATTCTATTTGTAAACTTGTTCTTGATGTAACCCAAAGCTGAAAGACTCTTCAACACTTGTCGTACAATCATAAAATCAATACAAATTAATGGTAGATTGAAATTAGTTTAGATTGAAATAATTAGAGATAGGGAATGACCTTTTACTATTACACATTGTTCAAAATCGAACACCAAATGAGTTGTAGCTCAACGGAAATTAAGTTTATTAATAATACTAGTGTTCTAGATTTGAATTACCCAACCTACCATTTATATTTTTATACACAAATGACAGTAGGATAATCATTTTTTCAAATTTCAAGAGTGTCATTCACTATCAATTATATTTTTTTGTTGTTATAAACGCGCTGCTACGGATCGGGAAAATCGCCGGAATCGATAAAGCAAGAATACGAAAGCGAGAATCGAAAACACGACACACGATTTACGTGGTTCACTAACACGATGTGTGTTAGCTACGTCCACGGGCGAGAGAGAGCCAATTTCACTATATCGAGGAGATTACAGATTACAGAGAGAGACCCCCGATTACTAGTCGTAGCGGCTGATAATCCAATTCAAGTCATATCAACAAATCTCCACCTTGACTTGAATCCTCTTCCTCTGAAATCTCTGATGTACTCTGCTCCATCTATCTCTCTCCCGCCATCAATGCCCGCAGGGCGGAGTCACCCACTCAAGACATTCAGCAAGTCCAAGCAATGTTGGAACTTGCCATGTGGAACCGACTTCGTGAACATATCAGCAGGATTATCCGCGGTGCCAACCTTCTTCACCTTAATCCTCTTCTCTGTCCTCAAGAAATGATACCTCACATCGATGTGCTTAGTCCTCTCATGGTGGACTTGATCCTTGGCCAAGCATATTGCACTCAAACTGTCGCAATACACCACTGCCTGATCATGATGTAGACCAAGATCACCAACCAGTCCCTTCAACCATATTCCCTCCTTAGCAGCTTCTGTCAACGCCATATACTCTGCCTCAGTAGTAAACAATGTCACCGCCGACTGCAAAGTTGCATTCCAGCTCACTACAGAACTCCCAAGAGTGAATACATAACCGGTCATCGATCTCCTCGTGTCAACATCTCCAGCATAGTCCGAGTCAGAATACCTAGACACCAAGCACTCTGTATCACTTCCGAAGCTAATCCCCACATCAGGTGTACCCTTAAGGTACCGGAAGATCCTCTTCACACCCTGCCAATGCTCCTTCCCGGGTTGTATCATAAACCTGCTGACAACACTAACAGCATGTGCAAGATCAGGTCTAGTGCATACCATAGCGTACATCAAGCTATCTACTGCACTAGCATATGGGACTCTCGACATGTACTCCCTCTCAGCCTCTGACTGCGGTGCATAAGCTGAGGATAGATGAACATTTGAAGCACCGGGAGTATTTAAAGGCTTTGCTGAAGACATGCCAAACCTCGACAGTATCTTCTGGATGTAGCTCTTCTGTGACAAGAAAAGCTTCTTCTTCGACCTGTCCCTGTAAATCCCCATACCCAAGATCTTCTAAGCAGCTCCCAAATCCTTCATCTCAAACTCAGCACTGAGAAGTCCCTTTAACTTCTGGATATCAGACTTCGACCTTGCAGCTATGAGCATATCATCCACATACAGAACAAGATAGATCATCGAACCATCCTCCACCTTGTTGTGATACACACAACAATCATATGGACTTCTGCTGTAGCCCAGCTCAAGCATGTAACTGTCAAATCTCTTGTACCACTGCCTCGGAGATTGCTTAAGTCCATACAAGGACTTCTTCAACTTACAAACATAGTCTTCTTTTCCCGGAACCTCGAATCCTTCTGGCTGAGTCATGTAAATTTCTTCTTCCAACTCTCCATGTAGGAAAGCTGTCTTCACGTCTAGCTGCTCGAGCTCCAAGTCATAATGTGCCACTATTGCTAGTAGCACTCTGATCGAAGTATGTTTGACCACTGGTGAGAAAATCTCATTGTAGTCAACTTCTTCCCTCTGCGAGAAGCCTCGTGCAACCACCCGAGCTTTAAATTTCATGCCCTCTTTAGAAGTGATTCCTTACTTCTTCTTGTAGATCCACTTGTTTGTAACAATCTTCCTTCCCTGTGGTCGTTTGACTAGCTCCCAAGTCTGATTCCTGTCATGGGATTCCATCTCATCTCCCATTGCGGCAAGCCACTGATCAGCTTCACCACCCGAAACTGCTTCTCTATAGGACTGTGGCTCTCCTGCATCCACTTCTTCAGCAACCTGAAATGGATAAGCCACCATGTCCTCGAAGCCATACCTCTGTGGAGGTACTCCTGCAGTTGCTCTCTTCGGTCTACCGGAAGCAATAGACTGTTGAGCTCGTGCACTGGACTCTGAAGTTTCTGGCTCTGCAGAGACATCCTCATCATGTTGATCTTCTCCACCTTGGTGCTCAAACTCACTCTTATTGAGAGTTTGCAGCTCCACCTGCTTATCAACATTCCTGCTACCTTCAACAACAGTAACCTTCAACATGGGGTTAAACATAGACTTCTCATCAAATATCACATTTCTACAGAGGATAACTCGATGATCAGAAGGTGACCAGACTCGAAATCCCTTAACTCCATCTCCGTAACCCACAAAAACACCCTTCTTTGCCCTTGGGTTCAGTTTACCCTCATCCACATGATAATAAACAGGACACCCAAAAACTTTCAGTGAAGAATAATCAGCAGGCTTACCATACCACACCTCATAAGGAGTCTTCAACTCAATACCTGTGTGAGGTCCACGGTTGATCAGGAAGCATGCCATGTTCACTGCTTCTGCCCAGAATCTTCTCTCTAGTCCAGCATTAGAGAGCATGCACCGTGCTCTCTCCAACAATGTCTGGTTCATCCTTTCTGCAACGCCATTCTGCTGGGGTGTATCTCTCACAGTCCGATGACGGGCAATCCCTTCATCCTTGCAGAATTCGTTGAACTCAGAACTACAGAACTCTAGACCATTGTCCGTTCGCAGCTTCTTGATCTTCTTCCCGATCTGATTCTCCACCAATGTCTTCCACTGCTTGAACTTCGTGAAAGCCTCACTTTTCTGCTTCATCATGAAAATCCAAGTAAATCTCGAATAATCATCAATAATATACAGAAAATACCTGCTGCCTCTAATGGATTCAACTCGTGAAAGACCCCAACAGTCGGAGTGGAGGTAATCTAGTATCCCCTTCGTCCGGTGGATACCCTTCTTGGGAAACTTGCTGCGATGTAGCTTCCCAAACGCACAATGCTCGCAGAATTCCAAATTATGCATCCTGTGCCCGCAAAGAAGATCCCTCTTCGACAGAACTTGCATCCCCCGTTCACTCATATGCCCCAATCTCATGTGCCAGAGAGTGGTCATATCTTCCTGATGAACCTGAGACGATGCAACTGCAGCAGAACCAGACAACACAGACCCTTGTAATGCATACAAGGTCCCACGCTTCACGCCCTTCAGTACATTCCTTGAACCTTTGCAGACATACACAACTCCACCTTTTCCTTTGAAACTGAAACCCTTGCTGTCGAGTAGACTCAAGGAGATCAGGTTCTTTGTCATTCGTGGAACATGCCTGACATCATTCACGGTACAGAACGAACCATCATGTGTCCGAACCTTAATGGACCCGATTCCAACAACCTTGCAGACAGCTCCATTAGCCATGACCACGTTACCACCATCTATCTGCTCGTAGGCTGTGAAGCAATTCCTGTTCGGAGACATATGGTATGAGGCTGCAGTATCCAGAAACCACACATCCCCACGATGTGCCTTCTCATCTACAGCCAAGGCGAGATCGTCTTCAGAACTGTTGTCCACTTCTGCCACGGCAACTGAACCTTGTTTCTTCTGTTGCCCTCTTCTCTTGGGACAGTTGTACTTCCAATGCCCCACTTCCTTACAGTTGTGACAAGCATCACCTGGCTGTGGACCGGGACCCTTGGAATTCTTGTTCGAATTCCCTTTACCAGATTTCTTCTTTCCCTTTCCACCTGTAACAGCCAAACCCGATGCCTCACCAACTGTACCAGATCCAGACGCCTTATGTCTGATCTCTCTCGTATGAAGAGCAGACCTGACATCCTCCAACGACACGCTTTCTTTACCAGCAATAAAAGAATCAACGAAATTCTCATATGAACTCGGCAAAGAAACCAGCAGGATTAGGGCAGCATCCTCGTCATCAACTTGAACATCTATATTACGCAGATCCAGCAAAATAGAGTTAAGCTATTCGAGATGTTCCCTCAAAGGCGTACCTTCTTGCATCCTCAAGCTGAACAACCGTTGCTTGAGATGCAGCTTGTTGGTTAGGGACTTCGTCATATACAAACTCTCCAACTTTAACCACAAGCCCGCGGCAGTCTTCTCAGCAGCGACTTCGATGATGACGTCATCAGATAACAATAGCATGATGGTCGAGTGGGCCTTCTCCTCCAGGGTATTCCACTCATCGTCATCGACCGCTGCCTTTTTTTGTTTCGCAGACAGCGGCCCCCGCAGCCCTTGCTGTTTTAATAAAGCCTGCATCTTGATCTGCCATATAGCGAAGCTGTTCTTCCCCGTGAACTTTTCGATCTTCATGTTCACCGACGTCATTCTTCTGAATCGAAAACCCTAACCTGATTTCCAGCCGCGGCTCTGATACCACTTGTTATAAACGCGCTGCTACGGATCGGGAAAACCGCCGGAATCGATAAAGCAAGAATACGAAAGCGAGAATCGAAAACACGACACACGATTTACGTGGTTCACTAACACGATGTGTGTTAGCTACGTCCACGGGCGAGATAACCCCCGATTACCAGTCGTAGCGGCTGATAATCCAATTCAAGTCATATCCATATTTGTCTATACGTAAATTACCACCGGGGTTTAGATAATCATTTTCCCGAAATTTAGGGGTGTCCGAGGACACCCCTAAAACCCCCTAGGTCCGCCCCTGGCTCCTCCCATGACATGGTTCCGCTCCCTAGCCAACACTTGTTAGATCACTAATTAGGAGTCCCCATAAATTTTGACAAATAAAATACCCTGAGTCAGGCACCAATTCATGACAAATAAAACCAATGCTGCCACCCCTATTTCGCTTGATTCTTCCATCGAAGCGAACTAGGAAAGCTTGTGGGGGTGGGGGGCTTGAAAAGATGCGATCGACCTCGATGACAAAACACCCGACAGCACAGGCTGCTGCAATGGGTTCAGGTTGTTGTTGAAGGCTTTACATATGTAATCTTTATCGTTTTGCAATCTAGGGTTGTTATGCTTATGATCAACATGGTCATAGTCGCACAAGCGGGAGACGGAGAGTTACATATCTTATTATTAGTATTTGTGAATAGAACAACATATTTAGTTACTACTTAAAAGATTCGAAATTCGGACCTTCAGGTTTAAAGCAAGTGATTTTAGCACTAGCCCAAGCTCTTGCTCGTCGAAAACTATTGCTTTTGACCGATGTAAAGTGTTGTTATGGTATCAATAAATTGGTATATTACGCATTTTTTAAACCAAATCAATGGTCACATTTATTGTAACACATCAGCTTTATATAGTATCCACGCATATATGTACGAAATAGTTGTTTTTAACAATATAATGATTACTTTCGAACAAGTAAATTGGTCCCAAATACACTTTTAAGTTTTAAGAACCAAATTAATGGTCACAAATAGAACATATGGTAACCATAAATCAATTGCTGTGATAAGAGCTTCATAAATCATAACCAATACATTTGGTTACTTCAAAGATGATTATTAAATTAGGTGTGAAGTAGCTAACCAAATTTATTGGTTTTAAATAATTGATTTTGCGACATTCTTATTTAGTCGGTAAAAGATAAATAAATTGACTAGCTTTTATTTTATGGGTTAATTGCAAGGATGGTTACTGGGTTTACTAAAACCGTTCATGTTTGGTCACTGCAAATATTTAATTTCATTCATGGTCACTAAGATTAGTTCAATAGTTCAAGTTTGGTCACTCTCCGTTAGTCTCCGTTAGTTTTTGATGATGTGGCAGTCAACTATTATAGTTGACCGTTAAATGAGTGACGTGGCCAATAAAAAATAAAAAAATTTAAATATTTACAATTTCCACCTCATTTTATAACTATTAAAAAATAAAAATAAAAATAAAATTTACCTCCAAGTCATCACCATCCCGGCATTGGTCAACTCTGCCTTCATGGCCCTCTACGCTTTCGCCGCCGTGCTTCTCTGCTGGGTCCTGTGGGCTCATCACATGGCCTTTGGTACCCTGAGGAAGAACCCTCACCTGGTCGCCAACCCGGCCTTCTCCGCTAGGGCTAGGAATCCAGACCAAACCGTATGGGAAACCGCGGTCTAGACCGTATCGTATGGTTTGGTCTAAACCGTGAGACCAGAACTATGGTCTGGTCTGGTTTGCGGTCTCCTCCTTTAGTACGTGGTCTGAAGTGGTCTGGACCGCGGTCTACCGCAGTAAACCGTAACAGACCGCGACACACTACCTACTACCTTGGACAAAAATAACACTAAATTGAACCTCCATATGTGTATTTGAAGAACAAAGTGAATTGATTCTTCATCTAGTTGAGAGCCAACAAATTGCAAAATGATCGCTTATATGTTATCTCCTTATCAAAGTACCACACAAAAATTAGAAAGACTCATAAATAATATTCACAGATAATGTCTAGACTATGGAGTCGATAAAAATTAAACACTACAAAAAAATTCGTTCACCTTGATGAGATAAGGAAAATTATTTAGAGATATGCGACTATCTTAGTGGTTCGAAATTACCTCGACGTCATCAAAAAGGTTATCAACTGGGAGAACCTTCGGATCACTCGAGAGAGGAGAGAAGCGGTAGCACAAAGAGGAATAGGGAAATAAGGCTATTTGAAAATTGAAAAACCCACTTCTATCCTCATATTTCTTCTCATTTAATACGATCACAATTTTTTTGTTTCACTAGAATATTGGTCACTAGATTTTTTTTATAGATACCGGCGAAGGGTTGTAGGTCGAACAAGAGTTAATTTTTTTTAACATGGTCTGTCTGGTCCAGACCATACCGGACCGCACCGCACAGGTGTGGTCTGGTCTGGACTGTATAGTATATGGTATGGTCCATGGTCTGTGTTCCAACCTCTCGGTCTGGACCACAGACCGTATCTATGGTCTGGTCTTGACCGGACCGCACCGTTTCCCACCCCTATTCTCCGCCACCGAAACCTACCTCCTCCGCCAGTCCAAAATCGGATGGGTGTCCATGGCGAACTACGTCTTCTACCAGTTCGCGTTCGCTGCGATCACCGTCATACTCCTCGCCGGCTCCTTGCTGGGAAGGATGAACTTCTACGCTTGGATGTTTTGTTTTCACCTAAGCCCATTTCCCCTTGTGAATTTTTTCGAATCAGAGAGGGGAAAGTGAAGTGGGTACCTCCTCTGACGCACAGTCTCACTTCCCTTTCAAACAAAAAAGGAAAGGAGAAAAACAAATTTTTTTTTTACTGTCACTGATTCAGTCCTCGCTCCACCAGCTACAACAACAACTCTCTGTTCTGTACCCAACAAACTCTCTGCAAAAAAAATTTCCCCTTCTTCCTTCCTTCCTTTGTCCTTATTCCCAATTCTTCCTTCACATTTCTCTCTGATTTCAAACCCAGAAAGAAATTAGATACCCGCTACTTGTTCTTCTTATCCCCACATGTGCTCTGTTCTTCACTGCTCTTCTTCTCTCCTCCAGAGACTCTGTTTTTAAGTTTGAGCTGAAAAGAATGGAGAGACCTTCGACGACAACCATGTTGACGACTAGAAGGTCGAAGTGGAAATACGCACAACCACCGCCGACTCCACGAATCCTGCACCTGCCTCGGAGTCCTCTTCGCCGGAAAGTTGCCCCGCCGGCGGCTCCGGTGCAGTCGAAACCGAAGGTGGACAGGAGAGGGAAGCTGGAGTCTCTGTTTGATCAGGAGAGGGAGTTCGCCAGAGAAGCTCTGCCAATTATAACGGTGAGGGATGAAGGTGACGGTGGTGAAGTAGGGGGAGGTAAGTTTTATTTTTCTTTTTCAATAGTTGTAAAATGAGGTGGAAATTGTAAATATTTAAATTTTTTTATTTTTTCATTGGTCATGTCACTCATTTAACGGTCAACTATAATAGTTGACTGCCATATCAGTAAAAACTAACGGAGACTAACGAAGAGTGACCAAACTTGAACTATTGAACTAATCTTAATGACCATGAATGGAATTAAATATTTGCAGTGACCAAACATGAACGGTTTTAGTAAACACAGTGACCATCCTTGCAATTAACCCTTTATTTTATTTATGACCAATTGGATATTTTTCGTAACTATTTTGTCAGTTTTTTTTTAAATGACCAATTACTTCGGTCACATAACCTTATTTTGTTACATTTTTGGTTTCGTCACAATCCTCATATATTGTGACCAGCCAAAATTTTGGTTGAAAAAGACTTTTCTAACGGGTAGGGGTGGGCACGTGGGTGGTTAATCCGTGGATTGATATTGATCCACCCGCAAATAACCCGACCCGCACACAGTGGGTGATTGATGTGGGTGGATTGCGGATTGTTAAATCTCCCACCCGCACTTATGTGGGTGGATGGTGGGTGGATTGTGGGTTACCCACATGACCCACATCCTATTTTTATATGGAAAAATGTTATTTCTTATAGTATCGAATATTCATCATGTTTTCGAACTGCACTACAGCCTGACCATATACTTCAAAAGGTGGAGAATAAAAAATAGTTTTGACTACTATTATTTGTTATTGACTTATTGTGTTGTGCAATATCCATTGGATATTGGATATTGGTATGCAAATTGTTGGTAATATCCATTAAATATTGGGATACAAATTATAAATTATTAATTGTATCAAAATCACAAATTATTGAAACAATCTTACTAATTTGCTATGAATTTATTATAAATGTTAGTCAACTTTCTTATTGGGTAGTTGGAGAATTGCTTTTGTGGGTTAATCCGCGACCCAACCGCACTCATCCGTCACCTACCCAACCCGACCCACATAAGTATGTGGGTGGATTGCGGGTCACATGCATTCTAATATGCTAGTAAGCGGGTGTGTCAATTTTAGACAAAGATCCATCCAACCCGCCAATTGCCCACAGGCCATTTGGTCACTAAATTATTTAATTATTGTGTCTTGTATGGAATTATGGAAAGAAATGGAATTCTGACACGGAAAGGGAAAGGAGAGGGGCTAAAGCCTAATGTGCACAAGAAAGGTATTTGGTTTACACTATCACTATGTTCATTTAGGAGAGAAAAGGAAGGGAAGGAAAAGACTGAGCGGAAAATTACATTCCCGAGAAGGTTTCCCCCGTTTCCGAACGTTTCAACAGTACAGAGGGGAGGGAAAAGCGATGAAAATGGAACTGTTCCACTAGTCCCTCCGATTTGGGCGGAAAGTCCGACTTTCCTTTCCTTTTCTCTTTTTATTCTTTTTGTTTTCAATTTGGTTTCCTTTCCTTCTCTGGCGGTGGTAATATTTTGTCCACTTTTTAATCCTATTTTGTCTCTTAAATAATTTGGTTTCGTTTCTTGATAGTGTTTGCATAAATTAGTCATGAAAAAAAATGGAATTAGCAAAGTGATATTAGTATTACCATAAAATCATTCTTAATCTTGCCTTGTTAATTATTCACGAATTATTAATGGAAATAGTAAATATTACCAAAAAATATTGTTTTGGACCATATGACACCAAAGCGAGTATAATGCGATTCGATCGTGAATTTTATAATTGTTAAAGAAAATGGATCGGTTTGATATTTGGACCCGACCAAATGAGTGATTTATGTCATGTATAACGTACGCAATATATAAAAGGGATTTTTCCAATAATAGCACTTTTAAAAAAAATGAACGAGATTTTTAATGGTGAATCAAATTAGTAAAAAGAATAAATTTTATCCATTATTTATAAGCATGGTTGTCACGTCGGCCGGCGTGCCACCGGTTGTACCGGGTTCAACCGGTACCGGTCATAATACCGGCGTGACACCACCGGTATGACCGGCATTATCGATATACGAATCTCTAAATAAAATGAATTTATTTTAGATAATTTAATTGATAAAAATTATTTTATTATTTATTTTATGAGTATAAAATTTAAATATTGATGTTATTTGTTGGATTCAAGTATAAATGCTTAGGTGTTGACGTTAAATGTCATGTTTAAATATGAGTATTTATAATTTTATTTATGATATTGACCGGCATGAACCGGCACAAACCGGTATGTGCCACCGGTTGAACCATTCCACTTGCTAAACCGGCACACTCGCATAAACCGGTTTGACAACCTTGTTTATAAGTAATAGAAATAACATCAACACATAATTTTAATTATTTTACTATTACATACCCAATAAACTAACATATATATCACACTTCCCAATATACCTTTTCTCTCTCACTTTCTCTTTCACTTTCCTTCATAAAACAACATTTTCTATCCTTTTCAAATTTCTCTCCCCTCCTTTTCCTTCACCTCCAAATTTTCCTTTCCCTCCATTTTCTTTCCTTCCTTCGGAAACATAGTGTCACTATGTTCATTTAGGAGAGAAAAGGAAGGGAAGGGAAAGACTGAGCGGAAAATTACATTCCCGAGAAGGTTTCCCCCGTTTCCGAACGTTTCAACAGGACAGAGGGGAGGGAAAAGCGACGAAAATGGAACTGTTCCACTAGTCCCTCCGATTTGGGCGGAAAGTCCAACTTTCCTTTCCTTTCCTTTTCTCTTTTTATTCTTTTTGTTTTCAATTTGGTTTCCTTTCCTTCTCTGGCGGTGGTAATATTTTGTCCACTTTTTAATCCTATTTTGTCTCTTAAATAATTTGGTTTCGTTTCTTGATAGTGTTTGCATAAATTAGTCACGAAAAAAAATGGAATTAGCAAAGTGATATTAGTATTACTATAAAATCATTCTTAATCTTGCCTTGTTAATTATTCACGAATTATTAATGGAAATAGTAAATATTACCAAAAAATATTGTTTTGGACCATATGACACCAAAGCGAGTATAATGTGATTCGATCATGAATTTTATAATTGTTAAAGAAAATGGATCAGTTTGATATTTGGACCCGACCAAATGAGTGATTTATGTCATGTATAACGTACGCAATATATAAAAGGGATTTTTTCAATAATAGCACTTTTAAAAAAAATGAACGAGATTTTTAATGGTGAATCAAATTAGTAAAAAGAATAAATTTTATCCATTATTTATAAGCATGGTTGTCACGTCGGCCGGCGTGCCACCGGTTGTACCGGGTTCAACCGGTACCGGTCATAATACCGGCGTGACACCACCGGTATGAACGGCATGATCGATATACGAATCTCTAAATAAAATGAATTTATTTTAGATAATTTAATTGATAAAAATTATTTTATTATTTATTTTATGAGTATAAAAGTTAAATATTGATGTTATTTGTTGGATTCAAGTATAAATGCTTAGGTGTTGACGTTAAATGTCATGTTTAAATATGAGTATTTATAATTTTATTTATGATATTGACCGACATGAACCGGCACAAACCGGTATGTGCCACCGGTTGAACCATTCCACTTGCTAAACCGGCACACTGGCATAAACCTGTTTGACAACCTTGTTTATAAGTAATAGAAATAACATCAACACATAATTTTAATTATTTTACTATTACATACCCAATAAACTAACATATATATCACACTTCCCAATATACATTTTCCCTCTCACTTTCTCTTTCACTTTCCTCCATAAAACAACATTTTCTATCCTTTTCAAATTTCTCTCCCCTCCTTTTCCTTCACCTCCAAATTTTCCTTTCCCTCCATTTTCTTTCCTTCCTTCGGAAACATAGTGTATGTTTCCGAAGGAAGGGAGGAAATGGAGGGGAGGTGAAAGAAAATTGGGAGGGGAGGGGAGATTTGGAAGTGAAGAGAATTGGGAGGAAAATGTTGTTTTATGGAGGAAAGTGGGAAGGAAAGTGTGTATTGAGAAGTGTGAGGAATATTTTATTTTATTGGTTATGTAATAGTAAAATAAAGTAGATTATTTGAATTTTTTTTGTTAATTTATTGTTAAAAATCAAAAGTAAACGTGAAAAGAGCTTAATCTATTTTTTTGTGAAGCTATGTTGCAATTCATGCATTCAAATTAAAAAAAAACTAACACAATATTATTTTTTTAAAATACATAGTTATTTCCTAAATCCATAATTCCCACGTTAAAATAAGAACAAAATTTTCACAAGAAAACGAAAATGGAAAAAGGAATTAAATACTCATTTCCATCTCCATTAATAGAGACTAGCTTAAAAGAGAAAAAAATATTGAAAAGTGTGATCAATATGTTATTTTATTAGTAATGTAAGAGTAACTATGTTTAAAATATATTTTGTATTAAAAATTATGTAGAAGTGGATATAATGAAGACCAATTTCTCCATGACTTTGATCATAACCATTTTCATTATTTTTAGCGGAACATGTCTCGTTCATTTTAACTTGATTAATATTTTCCCCATAAAAGTTGGATTACATTTGTTGTACAAGATAACATCCGTTCTATAAATATCACACTCTAATGTTGTTTTACTAGAAACGTACCACACTTTTATGTCTCGCGTAATAATTTTATATATCACGTAAATAACATTATTCGTGATGTAAATCAATGTTGTGTTTGGTTCAGAGGTATGTTCGATATATTTTCACCGCGGTTTCACTATAAAATATTCTACCGCAAACTTTTTCGATACAACATTCGATAAGCTTTCACAATTTCTAAATTTTTTTTGATAGTTTACATAGGTAAAGAGGTTGGGTTCTTTTTATGGGACGGTAAAGAAATTGGATTTAATTACAACTCATGATTATATTTAGTTATTTACACTTAGTCATAATTATCTTCTAAAAATCCTTCCACCCTTACCTTAAAAAAATAAATAATTGCCAACTTATTTAATCAATTACATAAAAGGGTATTAAACCCCCATAAATTGGATGCAGATGATGGGACAGATGATGAGAGGCTTTCTCTCCCTTTTCTCTCCGAAACCAAGGGTAGGGTTGCACAGTAATTTTTCTTTTCACTCTTTCCCTTCCTTCCCCAACAGAGGAAAGTTTATTGGTTCCCTCATTTTCCAGCCTAACTTTCCCTTTCCTTTCTTTTCTCTCTTTCTAGAACAGAGTGTTAAAGTTTAAACTTTTTTATAAATAGATGCAGAGCATCTCAACCTTCATTCAAAACCAGACGGGGTTCGGAAAGCCCCTGAATATCATACAAAAGCCAGTAAACAAGAGTGGGGTCATCAATAGGAAAAGAACTGAAGCCCAACGACAAATGATGACCTCGACTAGCTAAATAATCGGCACACTTGTTGTTCTTTCTGTAGGCATGGGAGATGGAAACCTCCCAATTTCTTCCAATAAGCGCCTGGAATCGGGCAACTACTGCTGAGTGCCTATGATCCTCGCGATGGGGGCTCTGGAGAATCTGAAGGGCACACCTTGAGTCAAGTTGAACTTTGACCCGGCGGAAGCCGAGATCCCAGGCCAGCTGAAGTCCCTCTACAACGCCTCTCAACTCAGCTCGGGTAACAGAGCAAATCCCGAGGTTCATAGCGAACGCCGCATGGCAGCGCCAAGTGTGATATCTAATCAGGACACCAGCAGCCGCGTGACCTGACTCAGAAGTGACGGAACCGTCAGAGTTGAGAGTAACCTACTCGGAAGGAGGCGGCATCCAAGAGATCATCTCCTCCGTTCTAGCAGGTGGACTCGGATGGTGAACTGCCTTGTCCCTGTCCATTGCATTCTGCACTACATTAACCCATACCTGGACGCGATGCAGAAAGACTTCAGCTGAAACGACCTTGCCTGCGAAGACGTGGTCATTCCTGGTCCGCCAAAGGGACCAACAAGTGATTCCTGCACTACATTAAACCCTATAAAAAGGAGAATATTGGATTCCTCGTACGTAACATTGTGCTGACGATGGGCGGCCGAGGTCGAAAGAAGAATCGGGCGGCCGACAGGAAGAATTTGCCGGTGGCGCCGCCGAGGGAAGATCAGAATTGTTTCACCGAGCCGAGGGTTGTTGAAGATCAGAATCGTTTCCCCCCAAAAAAGAAAATTGACGATCAGAATTGGAGAGGTAAGAACCTTTACCTGAGGTGTGTGGACAGTTGTCGGATTTGGGGGATTCAGGCTTTTAGGGTTCTCGATGAAAACCAGGTCTTCGAAAAATTGGTCGATGAGTACGGCGAGTTCGAATTTCTGTCGCCAACTGTTGTTTGCAATTGGGATTACCTCAAGCAAGACTTCCCACTCAGAAATGGGTGTCTTCAACTTTGCCGGCAAAGCGTACATGGTCGGCGGAGAGACTACAGGGGGATTAGATCATGATTTCCTTTCTGAAAATTGGGTTACTTGGGAGAATGGGGTAGAAGAACCCAGTGACAGAGTCTATGAATTCCCCAATCCTCCGAATGGAACCCTCGATAAGCTCCCTGATTCTCTTCGTTTGCCCAGCCCTATGCGGTCTCCGATAGTTGCAAAGATCAATGGCAGAGTATACCTCCTCCACGGAGATCATTGCTACATGAAGCCGG
Source organism: Linum trigynum (assembly GCA_964030455.1). Classification (NCBI taxonomy): domain Eukaryota; kingdom Viridiplantae; phylum Streptophyta; class Magnoliopsida; order Malpighiales; family Linaceae; genus Linum; species Linum trigynum. The sequence goes on along the minus strand of OZ034817.1, from coordinate 55,060,791 downwards.
CATTGCCGAGCGATCCCAGCAACTGCTTCGTGGTTTTGGACCAAAAAGGATGATGGCAGCAGGCCTATTGATCAGTGTCGTTGGAGGTCACTTCCTACACCTCCCTTCTACCAGAAAGACTATCATATATATTGCTTTGGTGGGTTCTGTAAGTTCAAGCTGGGTGTCATTGGCCACAAGCTTTATGTGTCTGTAGGCCGGGACGAATATTCCTTTGATGCTGACACTGAAGAGTGGGAACTGGGGTGGTCTGGATTTCCAAGAGGCGCTGAAACCTTGTCGTCTGTGTTGAACGTTGGCAGCCCGCTGCTGCCACCAAACGACTGTTTCTTCGTCGTGTTTGCTGATGTCTCGTCGGAGTTTGTGAGTGAGTTGGGTGTCTTTGTTGCACAAGCAGAGAGTACCTGAAGCGTACGATGTTCGTCTTCCTGTCTCTACTTACCAAGTGATTGAACTGCAAGAGAAGGATGGTGACCGCCTGTCGAGCAGCACGGTGTGTTTCGTGTACACCACGTGGAATCATCTCGTCGGGCTTGCAGTTATGAGATTCTCTTTGGCAGCATCATCATCATTGGCAACTGCTGCTATTGGCTTGAATGTTGAAGTTCTGGAAAAGCGCCTGTATAAAAATTCAGAACCTAGCTTCTACCCTGCCATTTTTCATGCCTTCTTCCTCTAGGGTAACCTTTTTGTCCGTCAAGCTCCCTCCTCCTCCTCCTCCAGCTTTCTTCTAATTGCTTGTTGTGCTTGATTTGTTGTTGTTTAATTCTCTGGCAAATTTGGATGAATCTGCTATCTGAGCCGATCAATTTATCAATTTGGTTGTTGCGACTTGCGAGTGCTCTGTCTATGGAGGAATTATTGCATGATTAGTTGTTTCTTTATGGATCATAAGAAACCATGCGAGTCTTTTTATTTTATTTTTATTGAAATCAACAATTCTAAGCGAGGCGTGAATTTGACCGGTCCTTTTCTTCTTCTCGGTCTAATTGACAGTGGGACTCGGAGAGTAAGAAGACAAATCCGTTTCTTGTATTCTAGCCCGGAAAAGTGCACTCTTTTATAGGGTGGTTTAGCTTTACAAAGTAATCAGCTTTTTGTTTGAGTGAAAGCGTGAATGAACAGAACAATCTTCCATTGCATTATTATCATCAGTTACTTTACCCAGATATCTTCAATGAAGGTGACACTGCTATCTGCCCACACGTGACGAACGTTCCCCCAAGTTCTTTTTACCTATCCTATCAACCGTCCACCTCCACCTCCAACAACAACAACAACAACAACTCTGTTTTTCTTCTCAACGATTTTCCCGTGGAAGAAAACCGGGGTTTCTGATCTTTGGTGGGATTTTGTTCCCTTTTCTCTGCTTGCTTGGGGTCCGATTCACCTACGATCATCTTCTGCAGCTCGAGCCGTTCATTTTGGTTTGTGGGTAAGTTTCCTCTTGACAAAAATCTTATCTTTTCTCTATTTTTTTGCAGGCTTGTTTTCCTTTTTGGTTTCTGCAGTGCACATGGTGTTGCTTTATAGTCGGCTGTACATTCATTGTGTCATTGTTAATGGAACGAGCTGCCAATTCGTGTATGATGATTGATCATTGGCGAAGCCGATGGCCTTTTTCCAGATCTAATCATTTGGGGTTTTGACTTGTGGTGTTTTCATTTCTCTGATCATTATGATTTTTTGGAGATCTGCTGCAGAAAGGGGTTTTCCATTTTGGGCATTTTTTGTTCTGATCATCTTACAATTAAATGGGTAAAGAATCACGCTTCCTTGCCAAATCTATTATAATCCTGACTAATTCCTAGTACCTGATGTCTGATGATATTGATAGACCAGTAGGTGGAGCTACCTTATGGTCCTTTTGCAAGTTCAGCTGTTTGAGGGTTCCCCATAGCCATAAGTAGTTCACCTACTGCTGCTTGTGCAGCCACGTTTAGGTGTCTTACTTATCAAATTCCTGATGGCTGATACAGAGTTACTCAAAATGCACTATGTATGTCTTTTTCAGTGACGGAGTAATGTTGGGGAGAAGATAAGTTCTTGCATGGGACATGTGCACTGAATTGAAATAATTGTTTACTACTTGTTGCAGGTGGGGTTTCAAATCACTCAAGAAGATAGCTGTACATTACCAGCTGAATTAGATTCCAGCCCGGGAGATTTATTCTCGTTCCCGAGTGAGGATCCAAAAGCATAAAAAAATGGTTCCGAAACTAGAAGCTATCAAGGGTGGTGGTGGATCCGTCAAAGTTGGAGCTACTGGAACAATCAGTGCCCTCATGACAAGGGAGCTCGAGTCCGCCAAATCTTCGCCGCAAACATCAAGTCCTCGTGATCTTAAGATCAGAACCGCTTCTGTTTCAGTTCCATGTAATGTTGTTACCACAACCCCTAGAAGGCTACAAGCAAAAAAGCCAGTGGATGAAGCAAGTACCAGTGGCAGCAGAAGCCCCGAGGCATTGAGGAGAGCGAAACAACAGGCTAAAGGAAGCCATCGAGTGCCTATGCTTGGCTCAGATAATCTCACCATGGACAGAACTCCTAGCAGGGAGAAGAAGAACAACAAGAAGGTGATTAACATAGTCGAAGTTGTGGACATCAAATGTGGTAGCCCTGATAGAGCATGGGCCACCCCTCTAACAAGCAAACTCAAGAAGCTTGGTTTCTCAAAGCTATCCGAGAGCGTGGTCTAGCTTGAGGGCTTGTAACTTCTTGGTGTCGGTTTCCGGGCTCTTATAGCTTAACCCTGAAGCCCGTACAGGTCGGTTTTTGTCAGATACATCAACCATGGAACATATACTCGGTAGTAGCCGGCTGCCTGCTTTCTTTTTCCTCTTTCTTGTTTGTACCACGGATCCAGAGCTGGATCTGGATGGACTAGTACCAGCAGCAGCCGTTCCAGCACCACTAGACTGAGCCTTCTCCGAGCTTCCTCGGCTACTTGAATGAAGCTGGCTTAGATACCTGATTTCCTGCAGGATGAGGGAACTGATAGTTCCTTTGGTGCCGATTTCTACCGGATCTTTTGCAGCTTTGTCTTCATAAAACACCTCTGGCCGCTCTAGTGATGGACTCATTGGTGTTTCTTTCTTGGATGGAGAGAAGTGGTGCTGGTTCTTGGTGGGGAAGGGCCCTTGTCAGTGAGAGCTAGTTGTTGAGGCCTTTACATGACATGAATGAATTCCTTGCCTCATGTTCTTTATCTGAAAGAAAGGCAGACAACAATACTTTTAGATGTTGTTTTTGTCAACATGCTGGTCATTGTAGTAAGTATTCATGTGAACTTTTGCCACCAACTATGGAAATCATCATGTGAATTTTTGCCAACTTGTATTCATGCGATTTCTACTGGTTTTAGGTGACAATCACCAGCTTAACTTCACTTTCAACTTTCAAGTCACTGTCAAATTTTGATGCAAAGCTCAAGGCCAAGAAACATTATTAATGGCGGTATGTGTTCGTCCAATTCTGGCAGCCTCGGTGTTTACTTTATCATGCCTTGAAGAAAGTGGCAAGAGAAATAGAAGAATGTCACAGATCCTATAGCCATTTATTCAAAATTCATTAGTTTCTTCATATTATTAAACAAAGCATCCATAATTTGAATAACTAATTTTTTACGAATAGAAAATATTTTAAATCTTATCGACTCGAAGTTTTGGTCTAAATTCAAACACAACAATTTTTACAATTTTCTACTTTTTGCTTTCTATTAATTTCTTTTTATTATTACTCTTTTGTACGGTTTCATTATCTAATTTATATAGTTTGTGGTATTGGTTTGGATATTTGTATCATATGATTTGTATACGCTGTAATATTAGTTTATATATTTTATGATATGATCCGGCTGGCTCTGGCTACCTTACGGAGCAAACAAAAGATCCCCAAATCACACTGCCTGTATGAACAAACAAACTTTGCACAATCAACTTACGTCGAAAAGATTCCATGCCAATAGACTCGTGACATCCATGTACCTGTGTGATGCAATTCTTTAGCGGGGAAGTTTTCGTTAGCTGGTATAAGCCACCCTTCTGTATAACTTGCGCCGGGAAGGAATAGAAAGCGGGGAGAAGGTTGGGTTAGGTGTTGTCTCTAGCCTTGCGCTTCGGTTGACCATTCTTTCGCCCTACATCTGGGGTTTTTTTTTATTGTTTAGCGAGAAAGTCTATTCTCATTTCCTTATCTTTCTATTAGTTTCATGTAATCAAGCTCTGTTTGTAGAAAAGTTTGTGAAAAGAAAGTGAAAGGCGAGAACCCGCTCTCTGTCAAGCTCCAGAAGTGGTCGATGGGAAGAGAGAAATGATTGATAGAAGACCACCTACTCGAAGCAAGTTCTCCTCCGGCTAATGAAGATAAATGTTTTAAAGGGAATTCTGACTTAGTAGATGGCCCCGCGCTCTAGCGAACCATAAGAGCCGATGGACATCCAGTATTTGTTTGTACACTTTTTTATTATGGTTTGTATGTTTTGTATTTCAAGTTTATACACTTCTATTTTATATTTTATCTGATTAAAAATAAATAATTAAACTTATAATTAGGTAATGAAATTGGCTCATATCTTTGACCAAAAAAAAAAAATGGCTCATATAATAGATTCAGCCAATTTTAATTAAGTAATAACATATAAATCAGATGCTGTGATTTAATCCTTATATATCCAACGGCTTCCAATGTGGCTGCCTATAGAAATCGTGAACTCAGAGATGAAACCACTGATTGGATAATTGTGAACCACTTGATCCTCCCCATCATCAACCAACAAATGGCTGATTTGGATTGTGGATCAGCTGATTGATTCATTCCAATGCAATCTACCTTAAGCACATCCTAATATCCTATCCTTTCACTTTCTTACAGCTCTGCTCTCCAGCGATGACGCATTCTTTCCAGTTCTTTGAGTGGATAAGGAGGGAGAAGAAGTGAATCCCCGGGAACGCCAAGAAAAGAAAGAGCCGCAGAGAAATGGCTTCAATCCCATGTACTAGTATCGCCCACCTCCACCGATTCTCCTCCAAACATCCCAATCCTCGGTCCTCTGCTCCAAAGCTTGCTTCTTCCTTTCTGGGTTTGCAAAACCGGGGCAGCTGGGTCCGACCCTGCAGTATCGGACCCTCCAATGGCTCCAGAGTGAAGTGCTGGTTTAAGTTCGGCAAGAATGGCGTTGATGCTGAAGGTGCTGGGATTTATGGGAGCCAGGCCCGTGACGACTTTGACAGAGACGATGTCGAGCAGGTCCTTTTTCGTGATTCTCTTGTAGTGAAACTTGATTGCTGTTTTACATGCTTGTCTGCTTAGTTTGTTACTGTGTTTACTTCGTTTGTGTACCCAATTTCTCTCTTCCCCACTGGTGTTGAGCAACAGTGAATGTATGGCATGGAAAAGTTAGACAGCTCAACTGCAGCAGAAAGCTCTGTTTTGGGAGATAACTTGGGGCCTAGAGCGCTAAGTCTTCGAGTTGGTTGGGGTTGTTAGGAGGTCAATTGGACGTGGGAGAGGGATAGGAAATCTTGAATCCTAGGTTAGGTTTGGGGTTGTTTGTGTGAATCGGCTACGAACCATGTTTCACAGTCTTTAATCCGAGGGAGAGGGCATTAATACGTGGGTCAATAACGTGTAGCTTAGCGCGAATTCGAAGTCTCAGCTTCTGAGTATCAGTGCAGGCATTGTGCTAGGAGGATACCAGGGAGCAGATTGGCTGCTTCCTATCAGGAATGGCAGGGTTGCAGCAATCTCAAATGGAAGTATCCTAAGTTTGTTCTTTTTGCGACTTTGTTCCCTCTGCATTTTCCTACACCCTATGCTCAATACTTTGTCATAGGATGAGAATTGAGGAGGGAGTACATTTTGGAAACCTAGGTGCCATGGCATTCAAAACTGTACCGTGAATAGTTTGTGACGAAGAATGACTATGTTGATCTCAATCGTCGTCAAGTTATTAGTTAGTCTCATATAAGGCAAAAGTTACCTATGAATCTATGTACTCATGGTGGCTGCTAAATCTGCAGTACTTCAACTACATGGGAATGCTTGCTGTTGAAGGTACCTATGACAAGATGGAAGCACTGTTGAGCCAAAACATTCATCCAGTGGACATATTGTTGATGCTAGCTGCATCTGAGGGCGATAAGCCGAAACTGGAAGAGCTATTAAGAGCAGGAGCAAGTTACAATGTGAAGGATGTAGATGGAAGGACAGCCCTTGATAGAGCTAGTGAGGAGATCAAGGAATTCATCCTGGGATTCTCAACCCAAAAGGCCTGAGCTTTTTCTACTGATTAGTGTAGTTCATAGCTATTCCCTCCATTGTGTTTAAAATCGATTTGATTGTAGTATTTTCATGGGAGACTTCATTGTCCTCATTCCAGAGCTTGTAAAATTTGGTCTTGCCAGAGATAATTTTGTCCAAACATCTCCCAGTTCTTGTGCAAGTGATCTGTCAAAGTATGTAACCGAAAGGAAGGATACGAGATTAAACACGGTTCAGCCATTGTGGCCTAACCGAAAAGATGCAGAAGAAGAAGCATATACCCAGTGACCATCCCTACCAATAGGAAAAAGTATCAAATGCAGGATGTCTCCATAACTAAATCAGTACATAATTTAGCTCGAGGAAATATTCGAACAATGAAAAAGAATGTGATAAATCAAGTTCAACCATCAGCACAACTGGACAGTAATACTGCAAATGGAAAACCCTGTTGCAGGAGACAACATCATCTATGTTCCAATCAAACTAAGCTCGAACAAGTTTCTACCCGGAGGTTGGTTCAGAAGTTTCTTTCAGTATCTGTGAAATACACTCTGAATGGTTGTAGAGACAAATAAATACATGTGTCAGTGAACTGATTTCTCAGATACAGTTGCAGGGCATCGCTTTCATAGCGGCTCCGCTCTAGCATGACCTACGCTGTCAAAAAGATGACGTCTATAGGAGCTACTACCTCTTCTTCTTTCTACCCTTTTCAGACTTGGATGCTCCAGAACTTGATGTAGATGCAGGTTCCTGCTTCCTGGTTCGTCCTGGATGCCGAGGAACCAGCTCAGCTACACGGAGCATTAGTTCTTTTCCTGCAATACAATGACAACCAACATAAGAAAGAGCACTAAACTGTAGCCATGATCCCAGCTAATGATCCTGGGTAGATAGCAGATAGAGCAGTAGCCTGCAAACTATGTTCTGAATAGACTGATAATGAAACTGAGACCAGTCAAGTCCTAACAGTATCTCCGAATAGCAAATAGGCTCATATACGTTTATAAAAACCATCTCGTCTCAGCAACACAATTATTAGAAGCTGTCAAAACTGAAACTCCTACATTCTAACACATATGAGGCTTCACCCACTGGCACACACAGTTACTACTAGCCAAGGAAGGTATCAGTAACGAGATGAAGCAGCAGCCAGCCTATACACGACTAATTCGCTAAGTGCAGCCCCCCGCGCTTAAAGATCGTCAAAACCATGTTCCTAATAACTACAATTGTTAGGACTTATCAGTAACGAGATGAAGCAGCAGCCAGCCTATACACGACTAATTCGCTAAGTGCAGCCCCCTTCGCGCTTAAAGATCGTCAAAACCATGTTCCTAATAACCACAATTGTTAGGGCTTGTGAGATGAGAATTCCCAGTCAAACATACAAATCCAACACTTGCATGACCACTGCTGTAAATGCTAAAACCCCATTCATTGGTACTACTTACTGGTAGGAATTGAAGGATTGTAGGGCGTTCCATCTTCCCTTTTCAGCAACACTCTCACCCTCCCTCTTTGCATGAAATCCCGTGGATACGCTTTATCAAGCTGCAACGACACCACCATTTCTGAGCCCCAAATCGCTCACCAAACGAGACACCGAAATCAAAAAGATCGCAAATTTTGTCAAACAAACCTCAATTGCACAGCGGAGGCTGAGGTGCTTGCAGCAATCGGCAATCTCAATACAAGTGGGATTCTCGCAAGCCTTCAGAGCGCCGATTCTTCTTCCATCGGCGATGGTCTTCTTGGAGTTCATGTAGACCGGATACAGCACAATCCACTTCTTTATGTTATCGGAGCCTTGTTCGTCCATTGCTCGTCTGATCCCAAAAACCCTGCAACCATAACGTTTCGAAGACGAATTAGATCCAGACCATAAAAACGAGAATTGTAGAAGTGGAAGGCATGTTGATCGGATTGAAATCGAGGAAGACAAACCCTAGGAATGCGAGAAGAAACCGCCGCCGGCCCCGATAGCAATTGGTATCCAGACTACTTATAATCAACACAAACTATAATACGTCGAAGCAAAAAACAGAACCCCCATTTCAAAATTCCTGCTTCCAGAGCGTTTCTCGGAGGGGTATTTTTGGAAGTAGCGGCAAAAAATTTCTCCGCTGTCTGCCGGCCTGCACCTTGCCTGGGCTGCGCGCAAAATGTAAAAACAAACACCTGGGTCTTCATTCCGGCCCATTTAATTTATCCCTCCCCGCTCACTTTCACTGATCGTCGATCCTACCGCGAGCAACGCCAGACTAGGTATTCTCTGGTGGTTCAGTTACGGGCGGAGCAGCCAAAGGGTTCAAGAAACCTCTTCTTCTCCTCCACCAAATTCCGATACAATAGCCCGTCGCCTAACTCCCATCATCTCTACCACGAGTCTGTCGAAGGAATTTCAGCCACGCCGCGGTACGCCGTCGAAGCTAATTGCTTTAATTCCCGCATTTGTATATGCTTCGAGCTCCTGCCGCGAAGGGAGGGAAGATGAACAAGTGAAGCCCCAGTTATCACACCAATATCTGCAATCGAATTGAAGTCATCATCCCAATTCAACAAAGAACAGAGATCGGGTAATTCCTTTAATTCAATCAAATCTGGGTGGAAAGTGGAGAGAAAAAAAAGCTGATGTCTTTTGTGTTGAGTCCAGACGTACCATAGCCAAAGAGGCACGATGCTTGATCTTTTGCTCCCTATTCATGAAAATTGATACAGTTTGCTCGCTTCATCATCCGAGGTAATTGAAAGGTTGAATGCAGTTTCTTTTTTTGCTCTTTCGATTGCATTTTCTGGTTTTGGTAGCTGCTCTTTCGAATGCACCCTCCGAATTGAGAATACCTATCTATTGCTCAACCAATTTGGGTGTTTAGAGTTTGAAAGTTGAAACCCCAGTTCAGATAGATGCTCTGCATGCATCATCGTTGTTGTCATCAGAGTGTGCATATTTTTCAAGAACAACATCTTTTTATTGGTTCTTACCCTGGATGTTGTCCTTTATTTGCTGCTTTGTTACTTTTTTTTTGTTTGGGTAAATTTGCTTATTTATTATGGTTCCCCTTAAGTCAGGGTGATATATTATGGTTCTTCGTTAATACAATTAGCTAATTTTTTTGAATTCATTGCTTTAACTTATGTCTTTTCTCTATCCTAGGTTAATATCACCTCTTACAAACTAATTAATAGGAAAGGAGAAAGGATAGAAAGAGGAGTGGGGAGACAAATAAAGTGACAAAAGCCTTATGAGGTTCGATACCAACCAAATATAACCTGAAACATGGTGCAGAAATTGGAACCTACAACAAGTATAATGTGCTGCGGACTTTGTTGTTTTTCTATTATGATGTTTAAATGCAGAGTGATTAATTTTCTTCAACTAACTCTAAAATCTTTATATATTATAGGAATTTGGCCACTAATTAATTCACCAAGCCCTGACCTTGGGTGAGTAGTTTGGATACTGATTGAAGATCGCGTAAGTTTCTCTTCCCTGACACCAAATGTGATACTTTTTCTCATTCATTAACATATATTTTGGTTTAGCGTTTGGTGGTTGGTGATTGTGAGATAATTGACACTCACGTTATTCTAAACATCAAATCAAATTTGACAAGAGTTAATGTTACAGTTGATCTTACTTCTATAGCTATTGTAGAGAATCCTTAAAAAAATTACTTGAATTTGATTCATGACCATGTTGTTTCTCTGCTGCCTTAGCGGAAAATTTTGGATGTTATGAACCAACTATTTAGGAAAACTGTGTTTCAAGAGAGCTAGGAGCAAGACCTGTACGCCCTTGCTTTGACTATAATACTGATCTCATAATCATCATGCACTACGCAGGGTTGAAAACCAGTATGCAAAAGCAATTAAATTCAGAGTGTTGTGATTGCTTGCTCTTTTGATATATGCTTTCTCTTTTCATATACGAGGTAGGTGCATTTAGTTGATGAATGAAACCGCTTTGTAAAAGAAATTGCAATTAGTTGCTCATATTTGCTTGCTCAAAATTAGTTTATGTACCCTTTTGGGTGTATCGATTCTGATCACAATTCTGTTTGCTGGAGGATTCGTAGAATGAATGAGAAGTCTCCTCTCGCTCCAGTGAAGTCCTATCTCAGTGAAGGAAAGGTCATGTATCAGTGATTTCCTTTGACTTCTCCACTTTTGTATGTTATTGAAAGCAATTAATTTTTACCAAGAATACAAACTGGCCACTTTGTATTTAAGAGGTATCCTGGTAGGGTAGAAGTGGTATCTTGCTAAGCCTTTTTAGCATGTATGTCGTGGTTCTTGGCTCCACAGTAGAATAGGATTGGGAAGGTTGGAATTGGTATTCTTATTATTGGGATTCTCAGTTAAGGATTGCTATTGGGGTTTATGTTTGCTGATGTTGCTTTGATTTTTTTATGTTAGGGGTTAACAACAAAAAGCTTTCAACCTTTTCTATCCAAACCTGCGATTGAGTTTTGCATTAGTGATTATATGCTTTGGTTATGGTAGAAGTATAGTTTATAATGGTCGCTAGCAGTTTTATGTATAGAAACTGTATTTGTCTCTGGCTCTAAGCTGATTTTTGTAGTATTTTCTACATGTGGTATGTTTGTTTTTTTCTATTAACCCATTTCTTGCTAAATGGATTCTGCTCATATGCTGTATTGAATCTCTGATCTTAGCTTTGTTGCCTGCTCTCATGCTTATGTGGTTCATCAAATGCTTCAATGAGCAAACATGATACCGTTTTTATGTGTATTATGGACATTAAGAAGAAGAGAGGGGAAAGCTTCATTATGACAAGCTACTCTAGCCAACATGATACTCTTTTTATTACTAGGACTCATCATGTTAATTAGTGTAGATAGGCATTAGGCGAGTTAGACGGGTTTAATGTGGAAGTCCAATGATGTAAAATATTATGGAAAATTCTCGCCTTTGAGAAAGTTTGGCAAGACTTCTTTTGGAATTTCTTAGGACATTACTGAGTTGTACGAATTTTAGGTGAAAATTCAGCCAACTACAACTAATTAGGTGAATTTAAACATGACCCGCACCCACCCGAATAAACAACATTGGAAAGTTGGGTTCTTTTAGTATGGTTTGCGGGTGGGTTTGGTGTGTACGATGATTTTCATACATTTGAAGATTCATCTTGGGATTAGAAACAAACACTAATAGTTATTTTTCAAAGAAATCATCTTGGAGGCTGATAACACTCAAATTGGTTTCATTTAGCTTTCATATTTAGTGTTTTTTCGTGCTAATTCATGCACATAATCAGAAGAATAGTGTCGATTGCATCTATGTTTCGTTCTTATTTGATTATGACGTGATTTTAGGGTGTTTTAGTCAATACATGCGGATTAGATACGAAAAGGGCATAAAGGTAGCAAAATGGTAGGAAGCTGATGATCATGACCTCAAGAAGGAAGATCACGGCCAAGAAAGCAAACCGCGAAACAAAGGCAAAGATCGCGGCATAAGAAATATTTTTGATAATGGCTCGCGCCCTAAGAAATTTAGAACATCTACATTAAGAACAAATAAGTTGATATCATTTACATTAAGAACTTATAACTATTTTGTTGAGAATTTATTTGACAAATTAACCTATAATGGATCAATGTTTCATGACATGCATTAAGATAAAAAATACTTCTCGATTAATAAACTACAACAATATAAAAGACGGAAAAACAAATCAATCTGCACATAATATAATACGCCGAAGGGAAAAACGGGAGCCCCATTTCAAATTTCCTGCAACGAGAGTGAAAGTAGGAAGGACATTTTGGTCTTCAACTATTATCTTCTTATAAGTTATATTTTTAACAATGATTACGTTTAATTTGTCTTCCTAAGTGACCGAAATTTAAGAAAGGAAGCCTCAAAGGATTAAAACAGAAATACTTAGTTAATTCCAAAACCGGCATTCCTAAACAGCCTCATAGGAGAAATATATATAAATACGGTAACAAGTTGAGCAGAATGAGACGGGGCGGAGCAAAGTGAGTTGGAAGTTGATATTCAGGTAATACCCACAGGATGGGTTCAAATTGCCATCACTAATTATCCTTGCTAAGTAATAAAGTTGCAATGAAGAATTATTGACTAACCTACCCCGGCCAACGGGCCGGGTTATAAGCTAGTAAGTTTTAAAGAGTTTGATTTGCTCCATTTCAAATTTCCTGCAACGAGAGTGAAAGTAGGAAGGGTATTTTCGTCTACACAATCATTTTTTTATTTCATATAAAAAGATATCAATGCTAGGATTTGAACCATGGTCCCTTCCACCAAAGACAAGAATTATAACCAATTAGACTATACACATTTGTTATAATTTACTAATACAAAACATAGAGGAAGTTAAAATTATGAAAAACAAAGTACTTTTCTATTACGGTTAGCTAGCCCGCTAAGTCTCCTGTAAGTATTTTGTGGAGTTTGATACTTCTATTTTCATATTTTAATAATTAATCTATAATTTTTTCTAACTTATAAGTGAAGGATAATCTTAAAATCTCAACACATATATCATTGGTTGAAATATTGCGCATTGAATTGAAGTGTTCAATGAAGTGTTCAATGACGAAATAAGGACACTGGTACCATACATTTCAAGATAAATAAAAATGACAAACACCAATACCAATTATCTCTACTGTCTATGCTAAAATTTGAAATTGTTTAATCATTCAATCTGAATGATAGTTTAGTCAAATCAAGCAAATAATTCACGATTGTGTATGAACAAAAATAAAAACATATGTATTGTATTATGAAAAATGTATTTATTTTAACAATCTAAAAAAACAATCAAAACTTCCATACGACCCCTTATTTCAATAATGTAATTAATGAAATAATTTTTATCAGCATGATGCAATGTTCAAGCTAAGGTCCAAGTATTAACACCAGTATATAGTATTCATCATAGTTAACTATTTCAATATCCACAGCTAACTATAAATGGTTACTTGCTTTCTCTTAAAGAGTTCAATGTAACACTCCCATGTCTAGCTATGCTCTAAGCATTTGTTTTCTTTTTCACAATATCATTTGCAGTTATTTATTAAACCAACTTTGTTTCTAGTTTTCAATTCCTAATTATTCACTTCTTCATACCAACTTATGAGAATGTTAAATATATTTTTCATGTCTAATCTATTAAAAATAAATGTTGCTTATCACTTAAATTCAATGGTATCCATGTTAGGTTTGATGTCACCAACATATTCTCCCAATTTCTCATAAAAGCATAATATATTGAGCTTGATATCATAGTTTCTTTAGGTAAAGTTCAACAAACTCAATCAATATTCGAACTCTTCGAAATAGCTATCTACATGCGAATATGAAGTACTGAGTAGCTAAAACTCTACTTGAGTTAGTACAATCTTTTGCGCTATCGATTCAAAATTCAATACATGATTATCTTAATACAATTTAGTCATACTAATTGTGAAGTAGGGGACATCTTATCAAAATCTTAAAGAAAGACTCTTTGATTGATCGCTTTATTGATGTAATCAATTATTCCAAAATAGAAGTGATCAAATTTATAAGATGCACTCAAAGTTTGCTACAATTATTGAGGTTCAGCAGCACGTTAGGCGTACGACGGTCATTAGGCATTTGTCTATCTCCTAGCTTGCCAAGACATGCTCAGACATTATAATAAAAATAGCAATTTTAATAATAATGAATAAAATAACGGTTCTGAAGCAATTTCATACTTTAGTTCAAATGATTTAACAACAAATGAAATAACTCTTAAGTTTATAAATTATTTTCTTTTACCAAATGATATAATTAATTCGTTCATGAGCTGAAATAGCTAATTATAAGCATTTCAAATTTAAGTTAAAACTCTATATGATGCAATTGTTTGACGAAATGGGTTTTATAAGAGAGTGGTTCTATCGAGAGATGTCTCTAAGAAACATGGCTTACTTTATTATTCCTTAGGTGGATATAATATCTATCTTCATCGTTACTTTTACATTGGATTCAATTTAGTATACTTTTTCATTTAGATAGATTTTTTTATGATGTTCAAAAATATAATATATCATTATATATGATGGTGTAGGATATTAATTCCTCTCATTTTAGGTTTAAATTGATGCATTTTCCCCTTAACCGTTCCCTTTTATTGGTTAATAATTTTTATAATATTTTTCACTTTGAAATATCGTGAGCGGAATCTATACACAATAATTTGTGTTTTTTCGCTTCCTCTTCTCTTGGTTAGATATTGTGTCCATATTGATTCCTATATTGATTATCGAATTTTTTTGTTCTTTTTTCTTATGCAAGATATGATTTTATGTTTGATAATATAGATTTAATTTGCAAGCATGTGGATGCTTGAGAGTAGGTTGTCAACCTGCGGGTCGACCCACTTTGACCCTGACCCGGTGAGAAAAACGGGCTGCACGCACCCGCCGAGTTGACCGCTACAAGGTACCGGGTTAGAGATCAAATTGTGTCATTTTTTTATTTGGTTGGCGAAATGCGCCTATTTTCCGATTTTCTTTTCGCCTAACTCAATCTTTGGAATCCTAAGTTGAACATTTGAATATTGTTGTTATATAATTGTGTGTGAATTTTCACTATATGTTGGATCTAAGTACGACATGTTATTTTAGTGTAATATTATATGTTAGGGTGTGCCTACGGTAGGGGTGGGCGTTCGGTCGGTTCGGTTTGAACCGAACCGAAATGGGGTGTGCCGAATTTCCGAAACGCCATATAATGAAACCGAATTCGAACCGGTCTATAATTCGGTTCGGTTTGACCGAACCGAATTATAGATCGGTTCGGTTCGGTTTTCCCAGGTTGAACCGAATTCTGTTGCTGCACTGCTGAGTTCTGTGGGAGGGAGGCGGCTGCCGGCGAGTGGAGTGGCGCTGGTCGGCGACTGGAGTGCCGACTGTGGGAGAAGTCTCGGGGACGGGGAGGGAGAGGCCTTGCCGGCTGCCGCCTTGGTGCGTCGGGGACGGATTCGTGTGGAGGAGAGGCCTTGCCGGCTGCCGCCTTGGCTGCGGCGGCTGCAGATTCGTGTGGAGGAGGTTGGCGGTGGCGGTCCGGCGGAGGGACTAAGAAAAGAAGAGTCGGGGTCTCGGGGACGGGGAGGGAGAGGCCTTGCCGGCTGCCGCCTTGGTGCGTCGGGGAGAGGCTGGCTGCTGCGGTGCGGCGGCTGCTGCTTAGGGTTTTCGGCTCTCGGCTCTCGTACTCACTACTCAGACAGACTCGGCGGACTGGCGGAGACAGTCAGACAGAGAATCAAAGAAGACCCTTACTCCCTTAGGGTTTTCTCAATTGTGGGCTTCAAAGTTCAAATTGGGTTTTACTTAGGGTTTTCTTAATTGTGGGCTTCAAATTGGGTTTTACTTAGGGGTGTGGGCTGTGGGGCATTGGGTATTTGGGTTGGGCCTTTTTATTTTCGGAAATTCGGTCGGTTTCTCGGTTTTTCGGTTCGGTTTAACTGAAGTTGGTTCCCGAATTTGTGGAATTTCTCATCCGAACTCCGAACCTAACAAGACAAAATTCGGTTTCGGTCGGTTCTTGCTCGGTTCGGTTCGGTTTGGTAAAACCGAACCGCATGCCCACCCCTAGCCTACGGTGACATGCATGTCACGGTGAGTTGCACTTTCCGGTCGACCTCAGTTAGTATTAGGTCGACCTCATTTAGAATTCGGTCGACCTCATATAGGATCTGGTCGACCTCATTTAGGATTCGGTCGACCTCATATAGGATCAGGTCGACCTAATCTGGTGTTTCAGTGTAAAAACAGTTCATGGTGCCTACTTTGGATATTCATATCATACAATTGGCTAGATGGAAATTGAAGACTAATGACTTGTTTTGAAGCTGGAGTGTCCCTCTACATATTGAAGTGGAAGAGAGCTCGATAGGAAGTCCAGAAGACCATTTTTGAACCTCATCAAAAGGCTATGCCAAAACTGGGAAACTGCCTGGAAATGGCTAAGTCTGGAAACGTGTTTGTGAAGCCTATTTTGGAGCTCAATTCGAGAAGCATGAATGCGAGTCGAGTCCAGGAGCCTCTACCACATTAAACTAGGTATGTTTTTATACAAATTCAAGGCATTGGATGAAAGATTGGATATCTGTAAGGCTTCAAACAAAAGGGTCGAAGTTGCTACGAAGGCTGTTTTTCTGGCAGACTTCGAGCACAAGCAAGCTGCCAGAAAAACAGCCTTCGTAGCAACTTCGAGCCTTTTGTTTGAAGCCTTAAAGATATTCAATCTTTCATCCAATGCCTTGCCTTTGTATAATAAAATACGTAATTTAACGTGGTAGAGGTCTCTGGACTTGATTCGCATCCATGCTTCTCAAATCGAACTCCAAAGTAGGCTTGACAAACACGTTGCCAGACATTTTCAGGCAGTTTTCCAGTTTTGGCATAGCCTTTTGGTCAGGTTCAAAAATGGTCTTTTGGACTTTCTATTGAGCTCCCAAGTACTTTAATGTGTAGAGGGATACTTCAGCTTCAAAACAAGCCTTTGATCTCCAATTTCCATCTAGCCAATTGTAAGATATGAATCTTCAAAGTAGGCACCATGAAACTGTTTTTACACTGAAACAACAGATTAGGTCGACCTAATCCTATATGAGGTCGACCGAAAAGTGCATGTCACCGTGACATGCATGTCACCGTAGCAAAGTCCTATATTTTATAACTCATATGTTAAATGAGATTTGATATAATTTACCAGGATAAGTATAATATAATGACTCTTTCCATATTTTCGAGCTAAATCGGGCTAAACCGGGAGACCCATTAACCCTTGACCCACTAGCTTCACCGGGTCCGGGTCAACCCGCGGGTTGACAACCTTTTGAGACTTTTCATTTGCCTCATAACTTACATTTTATAATGGCTCCAAACTTGGATGGGTTTCTATTCAGCACATAAATTTTTAATGATGTAAAATTTATGAAACTAAGATGCATATTAATAAACAATGTAAGGTCTCATCTTCCTTCTTAAGCACTACATATCATTGTTTACTTTCCATTAAATCAAAGTCGTTCTAACTTGAGTAAGAGCTACAATGACTTTTATTAACTTTCACCACTCATATATCACAAGTGTTCAAATCATTATCAAGTGTTCATACAATGACTTTTATTGTTGTGGATTTCCCCCAAAATGTTAGGTATGATGCTTTTAGTTTTTGCCTTCTTTTCGCTTTGATTTAGCTTTTTATGTGTTGCTCTTTTAGTTGAACTTGCAGCTGGAGATCTGCATGTTTTGTTTCATTATATCATTGAATACACTAAAGTCGATGGAACCATGACTGTGTGAGTTAGTTTGTTTCTTTTTAAGTACACTCTAAACATATAGTTTGTTTCATTATATCATTGAATACACGAAAGTCAATGGAAAAGGCAAAAAAATTTATCATATACTGAAGATTGATTATGTATGTGTGATGCGAAACAACTCTTATCATTGTTCCTCTTAGACATTTTTATATAGATATGACTTTGTTTGAAATATGAATTTATGTTAGTGTAGTTGGGCGTTGTTTGTCATTTTTTAAACTTCATTAGTTAAATACATTAAATACTTTCCTATATTATTCATGGAGAACTTACCAAATTAAATTGTTACTTCAATCCTCAATGTTTACTACACATACACATGAATATCAAACTCTCCGACCAAGAGGCCGGACCCTAATCTAGTTAGAGTTCGGGTTATTTACTCTGATTTTTCGTTGTTCGATAATTACGCATACGTGCCTAATATTTGGCAAGATCACCAAATGAATCCTATTTTTTTTTAAAGAGTATACCTAGGGGTGGTAAACGGTTTTGCGGCTAACGGTTTAACCGGTAACCGTACCGATAACTGCGGTTATCGATAAAACCGTTAACCGTAAGCTACGGTATTCGGATGCGGCTTGCTTGGCTTCGGTATACCGACAAGGACTCGGTAAAATACCAACGGTATTTCGGTATCCCGATACCGGAATTGAAAGGGCAAACGGCAAAGGCGCTGTGCAACCCGCCGTCCTCTCTCAGACTCCAACCTTACCTGATTAATTAGAATTTAGATACTAGTCTTAAAATATATTAAAGCAGTTTCATATTTCCACCTTGGCCACGTAAGCCTTACTCAAACGATAGTTGTCCACGTCAGCCACTTAAAATAAACTCCTCTCTTTCCCTTCCGTGAAGGAACCCAGGACTCCATCAACCTAAAAATAAAAGAAGAAACCAGGACTCCTCCCGTTTCCCCTCCACTCAACTTCTCAACCCCATCAGTTTCATTCTCACAAACTGCAATGTTTCATCCCAGATTTTCCTTCCTCTTCCGTGCCTTTCTATCTTCTAATTATTTTTTGGAAAACCCCAATAATTATAATCTCATTCAACCTTCGATTTCACTCAGAGGGGTCTTGGCGAGAGGCGCCCGAATTGTTCGCCATAGACGTGGCGGTTGGCGGCACATCAGCAGCATGTAGAAGGATTGGATGGCGGTTGTGAAGCGATAGAGGATCAGTCAATGAAGCCGCTCTCATATTTTGCTGGTAATCCAACAATGAATTCTAGAGATATAACGAATCTCGGTGCGTCGACAGAGGCAAAGTATGAAGGAAATTCTGGTAGAAGGCGGCAGGACACCCTCATCCAGTCTTGCTTTATCGGACAACAACGCACGGTCAATGGAGGCGTTGACGGGATGTACTATTACGGCACGGGACAACAACATTGTCATCACCAATATGTTGATTTTCTCCTCCGAAATTGGAGCTCTGTTGAGAGGCTAAGGACCATGTTGAGAAACGACCGCACTTACAAAAATGAGCGGATCTCAGGCGGGATAGGTTATGGTCAAAAGTGAACGCAACTCGGTCGTATTACAACTTCACAGAGGCAGAGGAAGGAGGAATTCGTGTTCAATGTGTGGGAAAACATAACCAGGCAATTACGGCAAAGACGATAATGGTGCTACGGTTGGGGTACTCTCATGCATTCTGTTTATTTCCATTCAATAAAAGTTACTGTTGCAAAATTACAATAGGTATGATTGTTTGATTGGTCGACGACATGCAATCTCTATTTACTTCTTTCCATTATTGTTTGATGTTGATTACACAATTAAGGAAAGGTGTTCTTCTAATGTTGATTTTCATTTTTCGTATTTGTTGTGGCTGGTTAGGTCGTTTGATGAACTTTGTTCCCTCAATCTAGAGGTTTCAATCCGTTTAGGTTTGTGGAGTTCAAATTTTTTGTGTTAAAATGTATGACTTATAAACTTATTGTTGAAGACTTAATGTTGCACGATGTTTCATTTATTTTTAGAAATTTGTAATATATATTGTACAATAATTGGAGTGTTTGTGATGTGATGGACCCGTATTTCACCATTCACCATCCCATTTACATGAGATCATACACACTTAACACCTCATCGATTTCCTTTCCATATCACTGCCACGTATAGGAGAGGAAGATGGAAGGTGGGCAAGTGTGTTTCATTATTTGTAAATACAATATACTCTTATCAGCACAGTTAACAATCTCATTAAAATCTACTTTTATATTTAAATTAAATTAAACTTTCCAAACAAAATAAAAAAAGCATCATATGTAAATACAATATATTTAATGCCAACATCCAAAAATGTGTATGTAAATCCAACAAATATCATAAACATTTAAACATTCGTACTTAAATCTAACAAATAACATTTGTATTTAATTTTAAAATTCAAGAAAAAAATTTTGTGTTCGGTAATTGACCAAAACAATGCCATTTTATTTAAAATTCAGAAATCAATCATGTTGATTATATCAGGGCATGCCAGTAAATTTTGACACCGATATCGATTAAAATTGCTTATACATATTGACATGTTACAGACATGATCACTTTAAGATGGAATTATGTTGGACGCCATGAAAAAATCTAATAAAGTGCGCCCAAACAGTGGATCTCTGACACGTATCCTGCAGAACTCCTTGCAGCTTCTTAAAGTTTGTCTTGGTCATCCTCGAGCAGATGCATAAGTTGTCATCCTTCGAGATTGTCGTTTTTTTTCTTGAGCCTTTTTACATTGTATAGAATTTAGTGTGGTTTCTTGGACTGCCAACTGGGTTGCTCATAGAGTGTCACTTAAAGCTCTGTTGCTGTCTCGGTAAGAGTTAGCTTCTTTTCATTTTGTGATGTGATTTGTTAGTGGGATAGGGAGGGATTGTGGGTAGTAGTAGTTCTTTCTAACTATTGTCTTGGCATTACTCGGAAAAAAAAAATCTAATAAAGTGCGCCCAAATACCATTTATCACTCTATATCATTGTGCAAGGTCGTAAATCAGAGGCTATAAAACTACTAAATGGCCTTCCTAGATTGCATTTTATTATCTTAAAAATTATGGACATCGCCAAATATTGTCACCTTCTAAAGTAATAAATTAGTAACATAATAATAGAGCTACCTGCCCAACGGGCAGGGTCAAAGCTAGTTAATACCAATACCAATTTTCATCGCTCTCTCCCATCTGCCGTACGAGTACGACGAGGCACGCCGCACAATCGATCCTCGACAACAAACGCTGGCTGCCGCCAGATAGCTACCTGCAGAAACAGAATTTTCATCCTTTTCGTCGCCGGCGAAAGCTCGACCCCCGTCCCACGAGCCCAGGACCCAGCAACCCAGTCTCTGTTAGGACCTTTTCCGTCGATCCCGTCGCCGTCGGGCCAGTTTCCGTTACCTTGCCGCCGTCGGACCTTTCCCGCTTGACCTAGCAGCCCCACAGTTCGTTCTACTCTCCGTCGATTTCATTTTTTTCAGGTCATAATATTTCGTTGACTTTGTTTATTGACTTGTTGTGCCAGAGGAGAGCAGCAGCCAAGTTCCATTGTTTGTTGCTTTTGTCATCTCAAACTTTTTAATTTTTATGATAATTGTCAATTGATGCACATGAAAAACCCCAACCCATATGCAATCACCATTCGTCCTCTCCCCACCATTCCTGTACAGTGTACACCGTCACAGCTCCTTTGTCGTGGAATGAAAGGGTAGACAAATGAAGCACGTAAGCAGAATGGGCCAGCGGCAACACGGGTATCCGGCTAATAACCGATACCGTATGAATTCGGGATTCGGTATACCGAGTTAAGTTCGGTATCGGCAAACGGTGCCATTGTGATGATGTCCGGTATACCGGTAACCGGTCAAACGGTAACCGATTTAACCGGTTACCGACCCTTTATCAGCCCTAAGTATACCATTACGTCTTTTAATTTTATTTTTTAGACAGAATGAACCTACAATGATGTGATTAGGGGTGTAAGTTAGACCCTTAAAACCCACCGACTCGCCCCGACCCGCCCCGACCCTCAGGGTCGGGCTGGGTCAATTTGTCTACAGGGTCAATTTAGGGTCGGGTCAGCTTAGGGTCGGGTCAGGGTCAGATAGAGTCGGGTCAATTTAGGGTCGGGTCACTTTTTGACCCTATGACCCTAAGCATCATACAAACACGTTGGACCTATTTGTAAAATTTTAAAAGTTTAGGTACTAAATTGTAAAAATTAAAAATTTTGGGTACCAAAATGTAATTTTACCATCAAATTTTAGGGACTTATTTGTAAAAAAAATAAAATTTAGGTACTAAAATGTAAGAAAAAATAAATTCGGGTACCAAATTGTAATTTTTAGAAAAGTACTCTATTTATTAGGGTCGACCCACTGACCCGACCCTTACTGACCCGCCCCGACCCTAAAGGGTCAGACAGGGTCATGAAAGAAACAGGGTCGGGGCGGGTCAGTTATACATCTTGACCCTTCAGGGGCGGGTCAGACAGGGTCAGTACAGGGTCAGGGGTGGGTCGGGCCAATTTTCAGCCCTAGATGTGATTATGATTATGGGCTTCATAGAGATTGCCATGAGCTGGTCCAGTTGTGATACATAGTGCTTTTGTGATCTATAACGAGCTCTATTTGATTAAGCCCAAGTCATTCTCAAGCTTCATACGGCCCGACAGGTAAGACGGCAAACGAGTCGAGCTGCTCGCGTGAACCACTCGATGCTCGATTCGAGAAAAACTCGTTCGAACTTGACTTATTTAGTTACGTGTTGAGCTTGAATTAATCCTTGTTCAATTTGCGAGGCTCAGGCGGTAGCTCGACTCGGTGACTTGTTAAGATTAACTCGTGAGCTAATTCGTTTAGAGCTCATCGGATGTCTCAAAATTGTGGCTATAGAGTCAACTCGACTATCGGCTTATGAGCGAATCGATCTATATATTATGAGTTGGATTTTGATAATTCATACGATTGCTGAATTATGTCGCACCCTGTATGACATTGTAGACATTGAGTAAGTGAGCAAACTATTTTCTTTTAAATTTCAAAAAATAAATATGTATCATAGATTGCTTTGATACTACGAAATAACATGATTTTGGCGAACAATGTGTTGGTCTAGTTGTATTACAACTGGTATTCACCTTAGATGTCCCTGATTCGAATTCCTTAAGTAGCATTTAACAATTACAAAACATGATTTGGCTATTAAAATTTATGAGCTAGATAATATGATATCAAAAATCAAAATAGTATAATATGAGATTAGTTAATGATGAAAATTTGAATAGTATTTTTTTTTTTCATTATGACATCAAATCACATATATCATGCATGACATACAAAATCAATGTATGTACCACGAGTTAAGATTTTAGTAAATAACCCTAACTTAGATTGAATCAACTCGGTACATTAATAAACTAACTGAGCACTAGCTCGATTGTAACGAACCGAGCCTAAACCAACCCAAAACCGATCCTTCTACAAAAATGTACTACACTTCACTTGCTCCAAAATATCTGAGTCAAACGACATGGTGTCAAGGATCATCCAAATGGCCAATTGCTTCTTGATCTCGACTTGTTGTCCCTTACTTCACTTTCTGTCAGTCTCACTTATGAGATTCACAGCTGAATTTTCTCTCAAGAATTTGAGAGGACCGGAAACCAGCAAAGTTACAGATCATTCAAACTATTTTGCTTGCCTACATCACAATCCTCTCTGCACACATGAACTATGTTAATCCAAGGCATTGGGATCAGAAGAGACTATTCTTGAGGTTTGCACCATCAGTAAGCAAATTGAAAAGAGAATCCTCCTTGCCATCTGCTTCCTTTCCACTATCCCTTGAATGTGTTGGTGTGGTCACGTTCGAAGTCGATGTTGCAGGCCTTTTAACAGCTATGAATGCACCAGCAGCAGATGTAGGAGGTGCAGCAGGTCTTTTCACTGAAACGAATGCCACTTGTCTTGAACTACTGGAGTTTGATGTAGATGTTTCTGCAGCCGGAGAAGAGCTTGAGGTAGCATTCACATCGCCTCCTTTTCCGGGACTTGCTCGAAAGTCATCCTCCATTTCAATACCATCGCGTTGCTCCTGATGCTCACTCTCTTTCGGAATTGGGGATCCAGCTGTCAAGCCCTCGTCTTTCTTCACGAGAGAAGGGTCTTCTTTGACGGGGTGCTCGACTTCCATCTTTTCAACGTCATCATCATCATCATTAATCTCTGAAATAAGAGATCCATAATTAAATCGATTTAAATGTAAAGCGGCCAATACCCTACTTTCTCATTACATGAGTGATTTTTAGATGTTCTCAAACACATGAGGAGCTTTACCTCTAAGAAATGCCTTAATACTTCGATACCGTATAGCTTTTCTTTCGTTGTTGGCATCTTTGATGGTCTCCTCATCTTCTTTTACCTCAGTTTTCTGTACTCTTTCGAGTAACACAAATTTATCGACTTTCCAAACACACTCTAGGGTGGTAAATTCCTTGTTCGTCGGATAATACTCTCGAAAGACCTGGAGAAGTGGAGAAGAAAAGCAGGTTTCAGTAAAATGGCAGTGGCTCGATTGTTATTTTACCATGGAAGTAACTGAAACACAGACAGGGAAGCCAACCTCTATTCCTTTCTGATTTACTTTCACAGACTGCTTATTCTGGGCAATCGAAGATACCGTGTTGGACAGTGAAACAACATCAAGCAATATCTGCAGAAGGAAACAAAACAAGTGCACCATATTATAAATTTTACCAATCAACAGTAAATATGTTAATAGATAGAGGAGATTTGTAACAGCATTTTGTCTTACCAATTGGTCACCTAACAAGTTATAGATTCTCATCATATTTCTTGACATGGAATAAGTAAGAACTTACCTGCTGAACCAAAACTCTAAGGCGTGCAAGCAGTGCCAAAACTGCCAAACAAAACTCCATGAAGAAAGAGCGTGCAAGCAAAATAGATACCTCCCTGTGGAGTAGTCAAGGATACCAATATACTAGAAAAGATTAATGATATCTCCATAGACGAAAGGATGCTCATTCTCCAATAAACAACTATTTGAGATAGAGCTTAATGATAAGTAATTAGTGAAATGACAGGTATGTGCAGCAATACAGCCAATTAGAGTCAGTAAACAAGACGCTTCTGCATCCATTTCAACAACCAAGTAAATTCACCAAACCATGAAAATAAGTTAAGAATGGTAAACTTAGTTATACACTAGCTAGCAAAACAGGATACGTTGCTGCCTTCAAAATTGGCTCAACCATCTGTAACACAGACAAAAATACGTAAATCAGATTCAGAGTTGAACTCATAACATAAAAATATGTGATGCACTTATAGAACTTGATATAGTCCATCTCAGCAAAAGAAGACGTCAACAAATCACCTGTGACAGTATGCGTGCAGCTCCCAGAAGTCTCTCCAAAAAATTGGGTACTCCAGAGTCAGTTTGCCTCCACTTCAAGCTGTGAGACATGGTTCAGTTAGTGATAATTTTAAGCAATAGTACCATCATTAACAAATTCATGTAGTTAAACAGCTCCGAGCTTTAATCACACTACCCCTTTTGTGACAAAGAAGAATGCCAAATTGTTAAGGGTATAACAGATGGTCAGACGATTTTCAAAATCCTATAAGAATAGTATAATGATCAGCTCTTAAGATTCCATGTATGGATAATACTGATAACCTTCCGAACCACACAAGAGGAAGAAAAATGAGCAGTTTCTGCATATGCAGACGAAGAAATCCCAGAGCTCAATGCTTTCTATTTGGATAATCTTCTCAGGAAAAGAAGTGAACACCAAATTAAGTTCGTTCATCACATGACTGGCAACTGACTAAAATACTAGATGTACTTAAAACATTCAGCATTTCCAAATGTCATGCAGAAAGATTAAAGATGAGGGCCTGCAACTATGCGGATGTGTTGTAAGAAATACGAAGTAGTACCTCTCTAGCAGATACATCTTTTGCTTGGGTTTCCTGCCTGTGATAACTTGGAAGCAAGAACCCACGATCTCTTCCAGTTTAGCAGATTGCAACAGCCTCAAATCCCTTCTCACCTAACATCTCCGCCAAGCAAACAACACAAAATTAACATCCTTTAATAAGGATTCAAAAAACAACACCTGGCTATGAACTTCTAACAGTGTCAGAGTCAGAGTCGCATGTTTTGCTACTCTGTATTTCCTTACTTAGGAATCAAAACTCGAAACAGAGAGAGAGAGAGAGAGCCTGTTTACCTTGAGCAGGTACTGGAAATAGGAGCATCTCCTGTGCTGGTTCTTGTTCTTGTAAACAATCCTCTCAAAAATCCCGCATTCGGCCTGCAGCTGCTCCAGCAAAGACGTCAATTTCTCTTCCAGACCACTTTCAATTTCACTACCCATTTCTTTTTTTCTCTTTTCCTTCAACTCCCTATTGCAAAATTAGACAATGAAGCTCCTCACTATAAAGTTAACGGCTTGGAGGGTTATAGGGGTTATGGGTTTTGTTCAAACTGAGACTCCGGTGAAGTGGAACCCGGAAGCCGGCGGGGTTTTTCCCGAACAAAATACTGATGCCGAATTGATCGGTGAAGATGGTGCGGGTCGCGGTAGAGATATCAGCGACTGGAACGGAGGTTTTATTTTGGGATTTTTCAGACGAGAAGAAGGGTGGATGAAGCTGAGGGTGGAGAGGTTTACATATGGGAATAGAGGAAGAAGAAAAGAATGGATGCTGATCGCCGGTGGCCGAGAGGGATTGCCGGACCCTGGTCGGGAAATTGAAGCGGAGGCAGCTAAAGCTTGCGATGTGTTCAGGGAGAAGAGAAGTACAAAGGAATTTCAGCTGGGGGTTTCCAATGCGGGCCGGAAGATTGGGCCTTAGCGCCTAGATGAATTAATTAGATGGCCCAATAACTGGCCCACTAATCTGCTCCGTGGAGCTTGGCTGGACAGGTCACGTTCTTCGACTTGGACAGGCTTTTCGTTGACAGCCTTCTGGGCTTTTAAGCCCTTTCTTTTGATTTAATGGGGCAGGAGAATTATAACAAAGTAACAAACAACGAAAAATAATGAATCGAGCAAATAGAAATTCCTAGCAAACCAACAAGCCAAGAATCTGTTAAAAAAACCCAGGTTTCCTATAAAAAAAAAAAGAATCTGTTAAAAAATAATTATAATGTATCTTTATAATTCGAGTTGTCGTGAGAGGTTCAAGATATTAATTATTTTTGTATACGTCTTTTTAAACGAAAGTAAATTTATGAGGATGAAATTTGCACCGACTTGACATACCATGAAATTAAAGACAACTGTAGATATTGAGGGTGTTGTGATAACTTAAAACACGTGAAATCACAAGTAAACCAGCTCTGATACCACATTACAAACCAATTAGTTATAGTAACTCGAGTTATTGAAACATGGTCCATGTATGAATATTAATCACTTTCTTGCAAATAACCCAATAACGAGCATAAGTGAACCCCAAGTGAACACATTTTTATATAAGTATTATATGGTACATAACTGAACATATCCCAACGGTTCGAGTTGATGGAACCAGTTGGTTGATAACATGGTATCACAGGCGGACCCGCATTGGAAAATCCCAAGTGAAATTAAAGCACATAGACGAACAAGGGCTTGGTCTAGTGGTAATACTACTAGCCTAGAACCTGGAGGTCCCAGGTTCGAATCCCTTAAGTAGTACCTTAATCACAAAAAAGAAACCTATATCACCCTTATATAAAATAAAAAAAGAAATTAAAGCACATGTATTCTAATGTCTGTGCAAACTCCAATCCTTTTCGAGTTGGTTTTTGTTTGAGCGGGTGTGTTAATAAGTGTTATATATGCGAATGTGAGTTTGACGTATTGATAATACCACTAGTTTAGAATTTGGATGTCACATATTCGAATCTCTTCAATATGTTATATGATATATAATTGAATCTCTCCCAACGATTTGAGTTTTGAGACCATAAAGCCTGCTTCTGATTTGGCGAATGGCAGTCAGAGGCGGACCCAAGACAAGGGAGGGTGTGTAATCTCGAGAATTTTGTGAAGTACCTACATATTTTTGGTACAAAATTATATAGATCGGGACTTCCGACAACCCTTCGATAATTATAGTCGACACACCTTCATTAGACTATAAGGATTTTATTATTTGAATGAATCAATCTTAAATTTTAATTAACAATAGTCCCTTTTAATATGTTTAAAATAACTCATAATCCTATCAATTTCTATTAAAAAATTCACAGGCCATATCAATGTACATGTGTGTTGAGTCTGGTCCTTTAATTAAGAGAGAAACAAAAAAATCACTAAGGCCCAAGCGGCCACGACCGAGACCCACTAGAATACTTGCTTTTGAAGTTGGTATTGACTTTATCTGTTGCAACTGCAAGCTGCGAAAGAGCATTCTCGGCTATGAAGATAATCAAGAACAATCTTTGAAATCGGTTGAGTGCCCAATCTATGAATGATTATTTCATTTTGTATATTCAAAAAAGATTTGCTTTGCAGCATAAGTGATGAATGTATTTTAGCAAGGTTGTCAAACCGGTTTAAGTCATTGAGTCGGTCAAGCAAGGGGTTTGGGGTTTAATGGTCTAATCGAGGGTCCTGCCGGTTTGTGCCATTTTAATAGTTTTCTAAATATATATACAAATAAAGTAGTAATTAAAAATTTAATTACTGAAATGAAATTTATCTTAAATGTATCTATTAAAAACTCATTTTCCACAAAATAAATCTAACTAACCTTCAGTATCCACCTACCATCTCCGTTCCTCTTCCTCTCTCCCCCCCTTTCTTGTTTTGGATGCCGTTTTAAAGCCCGACTTAGGTCGGACCGGGTCCAACCGGGAGTCCAACAAGGGGGTTTAACAATCTTGTATTTTGGAGACATTTCAGTATATGAAAAGTCGTCGTGATTCGTTGTAAACTTGACATTGTGAAATTTATTAAATTTTCATTTAATTATTATCGTATTTTATCAGCGACACAATTCTACGACAATTCTGAGTCCGCGCCATTGATGGCAACATACGGTATAAGGTGTAATTTACTTTCTCTGTTTCTCATCGTCGTTTGCTGCTGCTGTTTGTATCTATCTCTCTTGTTTTCTGCTTCAGTTTAATTTCCTCCTTCGGTAGCGTCTGTCTTTCTAACCCAACAATATACTCTTGGAATAATGCTTTCTTGTAATATAATAACCATTTTTCATCAGTCATCTGGTTCTCTTATTCGGAGTTTCTGATATAAATAAAATACAAACAAAGTCATGTACCAGCTTGCTGAACAAAAAAAGACAGAAAATACCGACTTAGAGAAAGGGAAACTTAATTGTTTGCACCAAAAAAGCCTTCTTCTTCTTCACTGCCTAGTTTTCTTCCTCGACAAATTATTTAATTTTTTTTTGGAATTCAGTCATTTACGAACTTGGTTTGATATCCAAAACAGACGGCTTATGAAAGGTGAGTACAGTCTTGACTTATATGTACAAAATAATGTAAAATGACAAAAACTAACGGTTGGTTGTCGAATTTGGGTTTCGAAATTTACTTACCAAATCAGTGGGATACACGAATTTGGTTTACATTTAAAGGTGATCATCAATTTTTTTTAATGTAGAATAGGATATGACGTGTGTACTATTTCTCGTTTGTCTCGTTTTACTGTTGGATCGTTTGATCATAATCTGTATCGATATACACTTGTATTTCTACGCTTTTAATTTTTTTTAAATTATTTTTTCATCAAAACAAAAATTTACGACTTTATATTTCAACTTTTTAGACTTAATTATTCATTTTATTATATCGATCTCACATTCATTTATGATTGCATTATTTCTTTTGCCTTCTTGTAAAATAGTTAAATATCGACTTTCGTTTCTTCAATAACACCTAAGAGTATGAGTCGGTATGCATTGCATCGGACCCGCACGAGTATGATCTCCCCTCTTTTGACTTTTATAAAATCATATTTTTCATTCAATGGAATGTTAAGATTTCGTACTTTAACTATTTAGATTTTAGACTCAATTATTCGTTTGACTATATCTCTGGTTCATCTATGGACTATTGAAATGTTTTCTCTTTGCCTTATTGTAAAAGAGTTATACATTTACATTCTCTTTTTTACCCGATAAAATATAAGAGTATGAGACGACCTAACCCACATCGTACCCGCACAAATATTACCTCACCTGACCCACGTTTAGTACGAGTCATATATGAGTATTGATATACCCACCCTTCTTTTGTTTTGTAATTTGTGGAGAAGTGCAGTAAGTTCGGTCACAGTCATGGTCGTACATTTCTTAATCGAGAGTTTTGGCATCGTTGAAAAAGCACTAATCATCAATGGCTAAACAGTAAACACCGTTTCTACCGATCGAAAATCGGAATCTCTCGAGTCACGATCATTGACGAACAGAGCAATTACCAACTGGATTAGATCAAAGCCTGCCGGCGATGCTACCTGAATCCACCCATCAATTCTCACCCCATTCCTCTTGTTTTACATACGTTGGACTCATCCACAGCTCCGCCGGTAGCCATTGTCGGCGAGCGAAAACAGCACAATTCCTCCGGCAGTCCAATCTGTCACCAATTCCATAGCAGGGTATATATAGATAATACAAAACCAGCTCCAACCCACCTGAAAGGCTGAAATTACTCCCCTGTTTCACCCGTCAACACAGAGGAATCTAATTCTGATCAATGGAGAATCAGGGCATGTTGGCCGGCGACGGAGATGAGTTCCCCTGCCCGCAGCCGTGGAACGAGTTGGCCGGTGGGATCGAACTCATCCCTTTCCCTCCCTCCAAGCAGCAGGACGGCTTGTCCGACCAGCCAGCCGCCAACGAAGCTCAATCGGAAACCTCGACGCTCCTCGAGAATCACGAAACAGAGGAGACGGTGGAAATTCTACAGCCGCCGGCTTCGCCGGCGGCTCTGTCCGTCGAAGATCTCATCAGGATGGCGTCGCTGAAATTCATCCAGTCCCACTCGAAAGACATGCCGTTCGACGTCGCGGCGGCCAGCGTCCATTCTCCCCTCTCGGAGGAGCAATCGGCGAGCGTGGAGCTCGCCGAGCTCCTCCTGGAAGCCGTGGAGAGAGTCGGCGACCGTCGATTCGACGGCGCCAGGACTCTGCTCCAACAGTGCGACCGCCGGTGTTCCCCGACGGGGAGCCCGATCCAACGATTGGTGTTTTACTACTCCCGGAGTCTGCGAAACCGGATCGACCGGGAAACCGGTCAAACCGGTTTGGGCGATACAGTGAAAGCGAAAGAGCAGTCGTCCAACCTTTTCAAAGTCATAATGACACCAAGTGTCAGGTCGGTCGAGTTTCAGAGGAGGCTCCCTTTCTCCCAGGTGGCACAATTCGCGGGGATCCAGACGATCTTGGAACACGTGGAGGGCGCCAGGAGGATCCACGTGCTCGACCTGGCGATCAGGAACGGGCACCAATGGACGATCCTGATGCAGGCACTTGCCACGCGAAGAAGGATCCGCGTGGAGCACCTGAAGATCACGGCCGTGGCGACGATGGGGAAGGAACTCATCGAACAGACCGGGAGGAGGCTCGTGATGTTCGCGCAGACCATGAGCCTGGTTTGCAGCTTCGACGTGGTCATGGTCCGGGACCTGGCCGAGCTGAGGCAGGACCACCTCCGGTTCGATTCGGGCGTGACGGTGGTCGTGCTGGCGGACTACGTCGCCAGCACGCTGACCAGCCCCGCGGAGAGGCTGGACGCGCTGATCAAGACGATCCGGCGCGTGAAGCCGTGCGTCATGGTGGTGATGGAGATGGAAGGGAGCAGAAACTCGCCCGTGTTCGTGAACCGATTCGTGGAGTCGCTGTTCTTCGCAGGCGTGCTGTTCGACTGCATGGGGGACTGTATGGTGGGAGACGAGGCGACGAGGAAGTACGGGGAGGAGACGTTGTTGGGGGAGGTGAGCAAGATCGTGATGATGGGGGCGGCAGATGATGATGATGGAGCTGGAGGAGGGGAGGGGAGGGAGTGGATGATCAGGAGCCTGAAGGTGGATGTCTGGAGGGCTTACTTCCGGCGGTTTGGGATGGTGGAGACGCAGCTGAGCCGGTCGTCGATGTATCAGGCCGAGCTTGTGGCCGAGAGGGTGCCGTGTTGGAGCCCGTGCACGGTGTGGATGGATGGGAAGAGCTTGATCGTTGGGTGGAAGGGTACGCCCGTTAAGTCTATTACTGCTTGGAAGTTCAGTTGATCGTTAGTTTGACTCTAATTCCCCCTATTCCCTAGGTAAATATACAATTGATTCAAACTCAATTAAGTCAAATGATTGTAAATTTTTTTGGCTCGAAACTCAACTCGAATCATGAGGTTGAGGCCATAACGAGACATTTCATATTCATATGTGAATCTCCATGTCAATCTTCACGAGCTATTTGAATCATTCGAAAGTTGGTGATCGTGTTCAAATACTTGATTGTGGTGGCCGCCGTGTTCCGTTGTTCATGGTTGCCGAAGGCAATTTCCTTGATCATCTCTCTCATTTTAAAATGCAAGAATGAAGAGGACATTTTCTTCGATAGTTGCCTTGCTGATGGTTGATCTAGTGCCTTACCCATCAAGCAACATCACAAGCTAGCTCTAACTAAGACATTATTATGCGTTGATCTTAAGCCCTATTTTCTGTCTTCTCTACTCGACTCAAACGATCAAACATCTAGTACTGCGCAGTCAACTTCTTATCTTACTCAGTGGCCAACCCTAAAAAGAACTTTGTCACTTCCTTGTGGTCTAGTAACTCAGATTAGGGGTGAACAAACACACCCGCAAACCGACCCACCCGTCCAACCCGACCCAACCCACCCGTATTTATCGCTAGAACGAAGGTTTTGGGTTGGGTGAGGGTTTTCTTTTGTACAACCCGCCTCTTTTGGGTTGGGTTTGGATTTTGGATTACACAACCCGTAGAACCCGACCCAACCCGTGTTCCAACTATTAGTATGAGTTCGTATCTAAAAAATATTTATGTCGTATATAGCAAAACAATTGAGAAAATTAAGATATTTCGCCATGTTTTTCTATCATGGTCTCCCTAATCTAATGCATTCTTCGACTTAAAGTTTAGACATAAATTGAATAAAGTTATGATTCACGTAATCATTTTTCTTGTGTACAATTTTAATAGAATAACATATTATGGATGCGTTTGTTTATAACCTTTTTAGTCTATTTCAACAAATATTGTGAAAAAACTAGACATATGTTGAAGTAAATCTCATTTTATTAAAATTCAAACAACATTTGTGAATTTTGATACCTTTCACCTCGGTTTATTCTTTTGAAATTTTAATTAGTTATAAAATATTTTTATGATGTATAATAATTATATATTTTATGTTGGGTTGGTTTTTACTTAAAATATTGCCAACCCGACCCAACCCAATTTGAAACAAACCGTAGAGTTTAAAATTTTTTGGGCCTTATTAGGTTACACGTTTCAGAAGGAAAAAAAAAACGAAATTTCCTCCAACCTTTTATTTACTTTTTTATACCCAAAATGACTAAAACAAAATAAAAACAAAGGAGAAAATTAAAAAAAAAAATTAGGAAGAAGAAAAATCAATAGAGAAGAAGAGAAAGAAAGAGAGACTATTTTGCCGAAAATACATATTTCGCCCCCTCTGATTTCTCGTCTGTTCTTTTCGATGCTCCGCAGATTGGTCTCATCAACCGCTGATTGATTCTTCACAGCTCGAACAAATTAGCTTAAGAACCCCGGTACGCCAATCGATCTTCTGCTTCAACTTCATTGCCTGAATGGTTTGGGTTTGATAATTCCCAAACCGTAGTGTATGGATTGGTTGATTAAAATGGTTAAACCCGAACCACCCGACCCATGTACACCCCTACCTCAGATTAGGGGTGTTCAAATGGTTATCGTGGTAATTACCAAACCAGTTAAACCTAAATTTCATTAACCATTCAATAAAATGTCTTCACCAAACCATCCAAATTAACACGAAAACCAAATTAACCAAACCAAAATTTTATTGGTTTGGTTAATCGGATTAACCATATAACATAACATTACGTGAAAATAATTATTCTGTTAATGAATAAACCAAATAACATAACATTACTTGAAGAGTTATTCAAATGAAAGCATAAGTTGTTAGTTCGATTGTCTCTCCCTCTCAATCTAGCTAGGGGTCAATTTTCCGGAGGAGTGGGAGTTGGAAATGGAGATTGAGGACAGAGGACAACCAAACGTTTGGTTTTGTTTGGTGTAGAGAGAGGCTCACTTGATGTTAGTAGGAAGTGGAGATTATCATATTGTTTTGGTTTGGTAAATAGGCGGGTCCATTAATTTTTTACCCAAAATGTTTTGGTTTGTTGTGCACATGGAAATAAAATAGGGAATCATGAAATTTGGTTTGGTTGGTTGCATGGAAGTAGAAATAATTTTGTATATTAGGTGTATCATTAACTGGTTAATTGGTTTCATTGGTTAGCAGTGTTGAAACCAACCAAACCAAACCAAATAAGCCATATTGTTTAACCAAACCAAATTAACCAAATCCTACCGGTTAATATGGTTACCACAATACCTCAAATAGTCACTTGACTAAGGGGAAATTTCTAAGATCGGACTCCTTTTTCTTTCAATTTACACAAAGCTCACTGTGATGATCTCTTCTCAAGTCGTAAAGTTAGCAGAAGGAAGAAATGAAAGCAGCAAAACGTTCTTGGGAAAAAAGCTCTCTCATCCCTTTCGTGTGGAATCAATCAATCTGCACTCCCACTCATTCTCCGATTTTCCTTTCTACTTTCCCTTCTTCCGTTTCCTCTACTATTTACAGGAGAATACAAAATCCATCAGTGCATGAAAGAACGGTTAAAAGAACAAGAAGTAAACGGCCATTACAGGAAAAAGAGATTAGAAGTCAATAATGGGCTCCCCAATGGTGAGGTTCCTGTCAAGCGTCCATGGCAAGTTAAACACCTTTGCAGCGATGAACTTGAAGATCTTGTTCACATTTATGTTGTGCTGCGCACTTGAGAAGAACAGCGTCGCCTTCATCGCTCTTGCGTATGCCCTTGCCTGCGTTGTATTCATCATGATGCAACCACAAACATAGTTTGATCAACAAGTTTACAGGAGAACCAAAAAGATAAACAGATCAACCAGAGGAAAAATTAGCTGCAGTAAGGAACTCGTAATTTGCTCTCCTCTTGACTCGGAGTTTCCGACAACACATCATTTCATTTAAAGGTGTAAAGGTATTCCTTCTCAGTAAATGAAACCCATTCTCTTTCAACGAGTAAAATGCAGCATCGATGTTTGAAAATTTTGCTTAAGCATATTCCTGAAGTGAAAGCATTAGATTACTCTGAAAAGGAAATGGCCAAAGCCTTTAATTAGATCTACCACCCCTAAAGAAGGTTCCTTTCTTGTTCCCTAAACTTAAATTCTCTCACTTTAATGAAGCTTTTACTATGCAGATGTCACCACACCAGACCCCACACTTATGCCTGCTTTGTCAATCAAACGCGCAGAGAGGAGGGAAAACGAATCTCAAATTGCCACAGACTTCTGCCAAACTTCGCAATCACTCCTCCCACAGGGCAGGTCACAATCTCAGGCAAGCATGTTCCCCTAAACATATTCAAAGACAAAACTGAGAGAAGTTCTCTACTGTTCTTGTATTTTTTACCTGGGTTGCTATAGTCCACTGTAGATTTGGAGGTAGCCGGACGAAATCGTCAAATTTAGTCCCGATCAGGATTGGTATAGCCGTCTGCAAGAAAAAAAGCTTGATTAAACCCACAAGCCTACCTTCCTTAATACACATGCAACAGGTTAGAATGTCATGATGAAGATTGAGTGAGCCCCCATGTGTGGGTTATGACCCTACTTCATTCCAACAAAAAAGGGGCAACAGAAACCAAACCACCCGACTTGATTAAACAAACGGTAACACAATAACAATCATTCCAGCCACTGGATTCAGGTTTTCAGTGCCGTATGATGATCATGGCCATCGTTATCATCACCCTCTCAAATTGCTTCCTGGGTTGCCTGCCAAATTTTGTTTTTATGTATCGATCATCGATTATTACGATTGATCATCTAGAGCTAATTACATGGCTCGTTTCAACATGCTCCCATTCCACCAGTAGAATAATTCTTACTTCCCCAAGATTCCCAACTATAGTTCAGAAGCATATCCATTAAGGTAGTTAATGCCTTACCAAACGGAGGTTGAGTTTTCAGTATATCCATTAAGGTTGTACTGTCATTAGTACAGAAATAATGATAACTTAAAGGCCGATAACTAACAGCACTATTCATCTCTATCCCACGGGAGGACGGATCAACAGAATTTGGTGGAGGAATTTAAGGATACCAAACAGACAATAACGATACATTTACACCAAGAAAATGGAGGTTGTAACTGTTCTCCACTTTTATTACCTGGTTCCATTTCCTGGCTTCACTGTACCATCCAGCAACGCTGTTAAAAATGAACAGTATACTATTTCAATACGAAAACATATACAACACAGCTGATTAAAGGAATGTTTGATGATGATGATGATGAGCCAACCTGTCGAGTGTGCATCTGCTGGTGAGATCAAACATGAAAAGAATTGCAACTGCATCTTTACAGGCAATGGGGACTTGATCAAACGACCTGCTATCCCCTGCACATCCACCAGAACACAGAGAAGTTCCCTCAACTCAGTTCTGAAACTTGATACCATTCTGGAATCCATACAAGGAAATGAAAGGGTAAAAGGGAAAAATTCTAGCGTACCTCCAACATCCCATATGCTGAATGAAATCCTGGCATCTTGAACGAACAATGTCTTGTGCATCAAATTCAATCCAGCCATTTCCAGGCTCTCCTTCTCTTGTTCATCCCCAACATACTTGACCTTCAACCATCAGCAAGTACAGAGACCCACACCACAAGAAGAAATTAAGAAACAGCAGGAAGATTAAAGAAATCAGATCACATACCCATTAATAAGCAGCTCTAATCCTCTAACCCTGATTAATCACAATGAAACCTTTCCAGCTCATGCATGACCAATTCAGAAACAATCAAGAAACCCAGAAACGACCCCCTCCCCCTCACCCTATTTTATTATACCGAGAAATGCTTACCACGAAGCTCGTTTTCCCGATTTGGCAATCACCCAACAGGCTGATCTTCAGCGGCACCAAATCCGAGTTGGAAGATTCCAACTCGCCGCTTCCACTCGTCGTGCACGCCTCAACGAAAGTCACAGCACCGTAATCGTCGTTGGGGCCGCCGCAAGAAGGGGAAGAGGAGTAAGAAGAAGAAGAAGAAGAAGAAGAAGAAGTAGAAAACGAAGTTGCAGCGCCCGGGCGAGTCAAACGGCGGTACTTGGCGGGCGGCTTACCAATCGAACAGGCGAGAATCCTGTCCCATAAGAGCTCGAAGAACTGGCGGAAAACAGAGACGCGGTCGAGGACGTTCCACTTGAGGTCAACCCGGGAGATTTTCCGGATGATTACACCCATCTGCACTTACGATGTTTCTTGCTGGCGGCCATGGAAGCAGCAGTCGCTAGACTGCAGCGGCGAGCTTTTCATAGCTTGCTTGTTGTTGTTGCAGTCGTTCTTCTTTCTTGGGTTTTGTAGTCTTCTTTCTTTCTTTGGCCTTGGGGTATTAAGTATTAACCATTCGCGAACAGATTTCCAGAAATATTTTTGGTGCGTGTGTGTGTGAGTATTGTAATTGTAAACTATAGCAAACAAAAAACGTTGAAGGCCGGGGAAGAAGAAGAAGAAGAAAGAAAACAAAAGAGGTGGGCGGAGTTGGCGTTTCGGACTTAGGGGCAGTTGACCGGTACAACTTCGCTCGCTTTTAGCCCGTGGGACTGCCAAAGCCGTCCCGCTGTGTAACGGATCGGTTCGGTTCAGACCAAAACCAACTCATGAGAATCGCGGTTATTAGTGAATGACATCTTAAAACTAAGGATCGGATCATCACTGTATTCGATTCATTCGGTATGATTTGATACGGTCCAAAAACCACATCGGTCAAATATTCTCTTCAGTAATTATAAAATTCATAGAACCAAGAACCGGACCGTATTATACTCGATTCACTACAATCCGATTTAAATATCTATTTGATACGGTACCAACCGACAGTGGCGGACCCAGAAATTTCCATAGGGGTGTCCTCTTTTAAAAAATAAATTAAATAATTAATAAAAATAAAATCGTAAATATGAAAAGACCTTATTCGTACAGGTTAAAAAAAGTCCATGATGTGTTTTCATATTCGAAAATAATTGTAGAATACACTTGGTGTTTATAGTGTTAATAAAAATTCTCTATATACCCTACTAGACAATCATTCAGGAACTTATCGCATATTCGATTTGTAAACTTGTTCTTGATGTACTCTTCAGCACTTGTCGTACAATCATAAAATCAATACAAATTAAGGGTAGATTGAAATTAGTTTAGATTGAAATAATTAGAGATAAGGAATGACTTTTTACTATTACACAATGTTCAAAATCGAACACCAAATGAGTTGTAGCTCAACAGAAATTAAGTTTATTAATAATAATAGTGTTCTAGATTTGAATTATCCAACCTACCATTTATATTTTTATACACAAATGACAGTAGGATAATAATTTTTTCAAATTTTAGGGGTGTCCCTCACTATCAATTATATTTTTTTGTCTATATGTAAATTATCACCGGGGGTTGAATAATCATTTTCCCTAAATTTAGGAGTGTCCGGGGATACCCCTAAAATCCCCTGGATCCGCCACTGCCAACCGAATCATTGCACACCCCTACTCGTAATTTTTTATTTCCTTATTTTATCATTTTCCCCCATGCCCTATAGTGCGTTTGGTTTAATACTTTTAAATATTTGGTACAGGTAATTATCCAAAATCATCACAAACTTATGCACTTAGTACAAAATGATTACTAAAATTTAATTTTGTATGTTTTCATAAAAACAAGTTTGGATGAACAAAACATACATCCCGCCCATCTACATTAAAAAATCCGTTAATTTAATCTAGTTAGCACGCCACATCACAAAAATTCAATATAAAAATGAATGGACCAAATCAATCAAACCCAACGAAAGGACACTCAAGCCACTCGAAAACTATAGAATACGAACCTTACCTCACACGCTTTACTCTCAAATTTGTCCCTCATTTCTTCTGTTTCCCTTCCCTGTAAACCTAACGACATAGAACAAAACTCAAACCACATTTCCCAATCCAAAATCATCCTAAGAAAAAACTCTGATTCCTTATGAGTACTTGCAAGTGTCACGAGTGTTTTCCTGCTAATATCATGGACAGAAGATAATCCGAGTAGAAGGTTTCTCCGCTAAAGACATTACTTACCCTTTCTCATATCCTACAAATGAATTCCAGCCAATTCCCTAGTAATAGGAAGAAATATTTGGATCAACTTATTAATAATTTTTTGCATATCAATAAATATTACTCTATTCATTTTTTCCACATAGTTCTTCATTCATTTTTGCTCTGTAATGAAATTCAATAATTAACTACTTGATTGTTAATTATTCAATAATTAAATGAATTGAATTAATTTAACCTTTTAGCTAGTGAATTGAATTGAACATATGAATTTGGTTCAAATTGCTATCTCTAGTTATCTCTAACTATCGACAAAACACATTAGGACGAAAATGGCTTGGGATACCGTCAGTAACTACTAGTTACTAACTTGTCAGTAATAAATCCGGGCTGCAGCTCATCGTGCGGTTTGGCTGGACGCGGGGAAGGGGAGGGGTACCTTTGTCCATTTTTAAAATTTTGAATTTTTCTAATTTATCGAGCATTTAATAGTTGGTTTTTCAATGAAGGAGAGAGAAATAGTATTTTCTCTCCAACTTTTCTTT
The DNA here is from genome assembly GCA_964030455.1 of Linum trigynum. NCBI lineage: Eukaryota > Viridiplantae > Streptophyta > Magnoliopsida > Malpighiales > Linaceae > Linum > Linum trigynum. Next base: position 55,021,213 of record OZ034817.1, on the reverse strand, counting down.
CTCTTTCTCTCTTTCTTCTCTCTCCCAATCTTCTTCTCCTAATCTAGATTTGCTCCCTTCTCTTCTTCTTCATTTTCTTTTCAGCAATCGACGAAGAAAAATTGCAGCCTCCCTCTTTCATTGCACATCTTCTCTTCATCAAATCGTTGGCCTCAATTCTGATCTTTCTCCTCTTTTTTTTTGGCATTTTGGTGTTCTTGATTGCAGAGGAGAAAATAAAAGGAGATAGAAGAAGGGTTTTTTTTTCTCCCTCCTTCTGTTTTTTTTTCTTTTAGGTAATATATATTGATATACCACACTATACCATATCCATATGGTATTGGGTGGTAACGAAATATATATTGATATTACCACACTACACCATATGGTATTGGGTGGTAACGAAATATATATTGGTATTACCACACTATACCATATGGTATTGGGTGGTAACGAAATATATATTGATATTACCACATTATACCATATGGTATGCTCTTAGTTAATACCACTCAATACCATATGGTATAGACCGGTAATAACTGGGAAAAAAAAAATTGTGTCAAAAAAACATCAAAGTGGATATCATTTTGAAGAACACAATTAATCTGATCCAACTGTGCAAAAAAATTAAATTCCGACTTAAAACGAGTGACAAATCGTCCGTTAAAGATTAAGAGAAGAAAAATTAAAGATTTTTCGATGAGAGAGAAGGAGGTGCTAATGTGATCCGGTCAAAAGTCAGCGTCAGCTATAAATAGGGATAAGTGTAATTTTACCTTACTGTCCTTTCGCATTTAATTTTAATCGCATTTAATTTTAATAAAAAAGTGACTGACACGTAGGGACAAAAGAAGAGGATTACTGATGGATTACTGACCCATCAGTTACTGACCTGATCTGCTCCCGACGAAAATGGCAATGGACCCTAATAGTATAGGACATATTTGGAATTTACATTACACAAATGACACTGATTACAAAGCACAATGTCCTTCAATTATATTACCCCAAAGGAGTGATAGAAACCCCCATGGGTCGTGAATTAGAACAAAGCATAAATAATTAGATACGCAAGATTCTTGATGAAGGGTAAAGCGACTAGAGTCGAGGTCGAGTACATCATCCAAGTTCTAACAAATAACATCAACATAAACCGTCCCCCGGTTTCCTCGTCTGCAAGGCCAAAAAATAGATCAAACTTATCAACCAAATTCTGCACTAATCAGTTCCACTGGTAACAAAACGAGCTCGAATCCTCGTTCCACAATTGACTCACGCCACTGTCCTAGAAGACTTGATCTGCAAATACCAAACATGAGGCTTTTCCGCAAAAAGAGTATCCAGAATCGCACCAAACCACTTCTAAGTTCTAAATATCTACTTGCAAGCATGGTACTGAAATCTATTACAAAGCTTGTAGATTCTTGCAAGATCGTGAACATCCGACACCAGATCTCACCGTCCCCAAAGGATTTACAATTTTAAGAGTAGTTCCTCCTCGATTTCCAGAAGAACAATCCGCAAAATACACCTCGTTGCTTGCTGATAATAAAAGAGAGGTCCTCAAGGACTTGGTGATACCTCTGATGAGTTCTCGTGCAATAACACGTATTCTCGGCTGCAGAGAACCAGGCGATAGCAAATCATTTAGGGACAGCAGGATCAAAGAAAAATATGTTCCTGAACAAAATCGGCTACAGCTTTCCACTTTTCATGCGCCATAGCTCTAAACATGTTATTCACGCCTTAAAAACAACTTGTCGACACAACTAAGCCCACTCAAATATCTATAAACATGCAGTCACAAGCTCCAGATGGAAACGCCAACACCAAGATAACCTTGAAGTGCCCATAGTACAAAGGGAGCATTCCTATTTCCTAGTCATAAGCTACAAAGACCAAACGCTGGGTTGAGAACATTGAAAAACCAAGCATCTCAATCGGACTTTTCGTCCAATGGAAAATGTTGCCATATGATGTTTTGGGAGCACACAGTAGGAGAGCTTTGAGAAAAATTCCCAGACTATTCAATATCTTTCAATTAGCACAACAGAACTTGCTAAGTAAGCCAACTCAATCCAAGCGCAATGGAAGCTACTTTATCTTGGATGGTCAGTCACTAATTAACGATGAGAAGATTTTCACACCCCATCTATCAGAAAGCATAAGTTGAGAATGATCAGTTTGCCTACCTACTATTACCAAACTTGATTGTGTCTTTTTCGAAAAGTTCGTAGTAACGCTCGGGTTCAATGGGTTTATCCTGCAAACACAGGAAAGCAGCTCAAATGTGATTCCCAGAATTTAACCACAGAAGTGACGCTGAATATATGCTGATAAAATATATATGCCTTACATTAATGAAAGTCTTGTTAGTGCTTCCAAGATCCATCAGGTAAGGGCTATCACGCATACACAGAACAAAGAAGTCAGCATAGATAGATAAAACTAACATGAACTTTGTTACAGAAAGACATAAAAAAATCAGTTGATTCTTACCTTACTTTCTTAGATAAAGTACCATCAGATTGTTCCTTTTCTACTTGCCTAACAAGTCAACAAAACAAAATCAGAAAACATGTCCAACAACATAAAAAATTATAACTTTTGAACAGCCATTTATAGATCTACCGGAATTGAATGACAGCATGTTGCTTGCTGCAGGATGGGTGGTCCGTAGGAACATCTGCCACCCTCCTCTCTCTACCAAAAAGATAACAACTTTGCCTGTGTATATAGAGAGGTTCTGTTCATTGAGACACAACAGAAACAGAAAATAAGCTACCACCATTATCCACACAAAATGGATGTAAGTGTCAACAGAATCCGATAGCCAAACAGTGTTCCAATTCCGAAACTTAGTAATCGATGTAAGAAACTAAGATTCTTCGCTGGTCTGAGCCAAGTACCAAACAATTATAATGTGTTGCAATCGAGAACTAATACGTTGGGTGCAACTGCAACTAACAAAAGCAGCAATTACAAGCATTGCAGAGGAAACAAATATGTACAATCCGTAATCAATAAAACAATGCTTCGTTTTCTCTAAAAAATAATTGATGCTGCATCACGAATGCAAAACAAGAGCTGAGAAAACAGAACTCACCATTCAGCGCTTCACCACCCTTAAAAACATAAAGCCTCCATCTTATATTGGGTTTTCGAGCCTCTGGAGGCTCATTGAACAGGAGAGTGACACCTGCCCCCCAAAAAATTAGCAGACCAGCAAAAATGAGAGGCATAAAACAGAAAGCGTACAGCCAGTAATTGTGAGTGTTTGACGACTGGTGCAAAGCAAGTTTAACCAGTTTTACATCATCAGAATTAGTTACTAGCATCACTTATAATCCATAGGAAGCAACAGAGTATCAGAAACTAAAGTTATATGCCAATACATGAAGCAGACAAACAGAGTATAGGGAAATAAAACATAAAAGAGTCATTTAATGAATGCCTGAACATTGCCAAGCTACAATTAATACAAGTCACTGAAAGAAGGGTTCCAACCCCTATTACAGCTGGAAAGTATTGACATCGCATAATAATTTACATCAGTTGCATGCCCACAGCACATTCCAGTTGTCCATATATACCAAAACATGAAAGAGAAAGACAATGAAACAAGTGTAAAAAACCATACTACTCCTAGCACCCATAAGCAGCCGGGTCTGTTAGATATCTGACATATAACTAATAAAACAGGAAACTGTAGGGAAAATGCAACATCACCAACCTCGAACCCTATTAGTTTCCGCAGCAAGTTTCCCAGACAGCTCAAATGATGGTTTTTGCTGCAAGCCAATGTCATACATCAACAAAATTAGATACAGAGAAGTAGGACCAAGGCATTCTTTCTTACATCTGCCAAATGATCAGACACAAGACTATATACCAGAAATTAGTAACTGTCTTACTTTCTGGCTCGCTTCCAAGGCCTCTTCGGCCGCCTTCATCTTAGCTACAGAATCATCCTCACTATTCCTGTGCAAGCAACCAATATAAACAACACCATGATGAGCAGATTATATTGTTGTGATGCAGGAAGGTCAATCAAAGCCCATAATCATGCTACACTTTCACTGTGCCCTTAATGGAGAAATGGAAAGGATCAAATTCACTAGTACAGGTGGGTGACATAAGGTTTTTCATATGCTTTGTGCTTCTGAAGAGAAAGCATTGCATAACAAGCAAGCAAGCGTAAACCTAGTCAGTGGTGAATCTAATTGCTTTCGTAATATGGTAAAGATTTTTCCAGCATGGTTCTTCGAGAATTCTATTTCCTTGGAGTTAAAAGACACCTATAATTCATATTTACTCCTGACTTTATCGAATTAAATATGTAATCATCATACACCATAAGTGTTACACAGAAGAATAAATATAAAGAGCAATTAATCAAACATTTGTATCAACTAAGGAATAGATGACATATAGAGTTTGAGTATGATCTTACCTTCCGCCCGCTCCTCCATACTTGGTGACCTGAAATGAGCAATTCCATATGAGTGAACAATTAAACCAAAACGCAGCAACTGAAGTCTAGGACTGACAAGAGCAAGAGCTTTACTGACTAAAGAAGGTAACAGAAATTCACAAACAGATTCATGGGACAGGTCATCTAGGCACGATTAAGTGTTTATGTTATTTGCTTCGATAAACATCCAGAAAATTCAGAGATAAAGGAAATGCACTTGCATTGAATGACAAACACAATAACAACATTTTATGCAAAGGAACAAAACTTATGAGAAAGAAATAGCCACTAGAAATAGATATCACCAGACACCTCGTCCCGTTCTCTCTTCTGAGCAGCTGCTTGAGGTGACTGAGATCCATATCTTCTCTTGTGGTGCCGATCAGATGGAGAAGCAGAACGCTCATGTCTATCTCTAGACGATTTTCGGTCGTTCTCATCTCGACCGTGCTTCCTCTCCTTCCTCTCGCCCCGATTTTCCCTATCTTCTGTACCTCTGCCTTTATAGGCAGCCTTATCACCTCCAGTCCCATGGTCTTTGTCATTTTCCGTGTCAATCACCTTGTGAGCTTCCCTTTCCCGATGTGCACCTCCTTTGCCACGAGTTCTTTCACGTTCTCTTTCGGGCACATCCGAACCCTCTCTGTCCTTACGGATAGCCCTATCCATTTCCCTGCCACGATTCCTTCCATGGTCTCTACCATCTCCCAGTTTATCCGCCTCTCTCCCCGCTTGTGCTCGCCTTAATCTCTTAGAACGAGGGGAAAGAGAAGCAGACCTTTCACCATTAGGGGATTTAGTATGGACACGTCTTTTCTCTTTCGGCGATGGAGAGGCATCCCGATGTGAGTTCTTCTTCTGCCGGGCTACTGGTGAAGGCGACACATCTCTACGGGAACTTCTGTGCCGTGATGCTGCCCTTTCTGCAGGCGGGGAGCTCCTGCGACCTCGGTCTCTGTCTGGGGATATCGAACGATCGGACGAATGGCGACCCATTTCCAGCTAAGTCACTAGAGCTTAACAGAAGTAAGGACGAATGAAGATGGACGAATTCGGAATCCCTTATAATTTCAAAGCAAGCAAACCCTAATCTGGCAATGTCCTAATTTTTCACCCAACAAAGAAAGAAAATTGAACCCAGCCCAGGCTTTTCCAAAAGACTCGACTCGACCTTTCAGATGTCCGAAGAACTTCAGCGCCGCCTGTGTCCAGCACGCGCGACCGAGAGAGAGGAAATCGGCAGCTGCTCGTCGTCGTCGTCGCCGCCACTGTCAACTGGCTTCTCGGTGTTTCACCGGTAGCCCGCGTTGGAGAAGAGAGCCTTAGTCGGGTGAAGAAAGAAAAAAAAAACAGGCGGAGAGGGTTTTTCCGATTCAATTTGGCCGTCGAACTGGATCTCGAGACGCGGCGTTTTGGGGTGCAAAAGACCGCCAAAATCAGCTGGGCCGGCGGGCCGGGCTGTTACCCGGGAGAGGTCGGCCTGTATTCACACAAAACCCCACGCCCATAAACCCTGAAAAATAAAGGGCTTTGGGAATGAATTATAGGTCCAAAATTCGGTTAATTGTTAGAAGGGTAAATTTTAGGTAAATGTAAAAACATAGTCAAAATTATCAAGTTTTGGATAGAAATAGTAAAATTATATGAAATACATTATAATAGCCAAACGTTTCAAAACGTTAGATAGTTATAGTCGTTTTTTATTTATTTTTCCTGATAAATTCGATGATGTGGGTAACATTTAAAAACACATAGGATCCATGTCTGTCACGTCAGCAAAATTAACTTGTTTGTCCATAGTTTAAAACGTTTAGCTTTTTTTTGTATATTTAGTTGTTTAACCTAAATTATATAACGTTCTCGTAATAGATGTGAATGTTCAGTGTGAAACATAATAAATGATTATGTTGATGAAAATTTCGTAGCATAGAGGAAATTTATGTCATCAGCACCGTTATATTTGAACGGCATATTACTCGTCATGGAGGACATTTATATTCTTCATTATATCAAGACTTATAGCAAAGGGTCTCGTGATGAACGAACGATCCAGAAGACACCTCCCCTTCGTATTAGAAATATGAATTTATAAATATACATTGAGGTGGCAACGAAAATGAGCTTGAAGTTACGTCAGGTATATTATTAGGGATCGATCCTTAATATTCATGGAGATTTCGGGCAACTTACTAATTAATCCTGATCCCTTTGTAACAAATCGGCCAGAAATAGATTTTAGCCTTTAGGCATATGAACAAACTAACTGTTTTGCCTTCTGCAGTGCAGTGCTGCCTAGTGCTATTAATGAGTCAGACTCGTGCCGAGTTTTACCATAGTTCGGGCTCGGCTCGTTAATATATTTCCAGGCTCGAGTTCGGCTCGTGTTCGTCACGAGTTTTAATATGCAAGCTCAAGCTCGGCTCGTTTATGAAAATGAAAGCCGGCTCGTTAATAAGCTTAAGGAGCCCAAAATCGAGTTCAGCTCGTCATAAAATGTTCATGATAGCTCAAGATTGACCTAAAACTGCGCACAAAATTACATTCAAACCTGTAGCAAAGTCTAGCAAAGTAAAACACAATATTTATCTCAATTTCAATACATAAAATCCATGAATTCTAATCCTTTTTTTTTATATCAAACCATTAAATGAGCTTGTCCGCGAGCTTTCGAGCTGAACATGATATGACTCGAGTTTGGCTCGTTTAATTAACGAACTTATTCGCGAGCCGGTTCGATTAAAACGAATCGAGTGTCAAACGAGTTTTTCTCGAGTCGCACACCGAACCGTTCATGAGCGGCTTGGTTCATTAAGAACTCTAGTGCTGCCCAACCAACCCTAGAGCAGTACACCAATATTGAAGGCCAAGAAACCGCCATGTCACTCTGAAGTTTCCTGACCATCAATCAGTCTACCACACGACGTCAGCCAGCCAGCCAGCCAGCCGTATCACCATAAAATCTAGGCGGCACCCAGAAGAGCCAAATCCCCAACCACGCCTCCCGATTCCAAGAAAATCCGCTAAATGGCCATCGCCGCCGCAGCAGCTACTTCACCAACCACCGCTCGCACCACCGCCACCCTCTCGCCTCCGCCGCCCATTTCTTCTTCTTCCTCCTCCTCCTCCTCCTCTTCCGCACTGCTCAACTTCGGGCTCGCCAAATCCACCGCTCGACCTCGTACCACCGCCGGGCTCTCAATCTCCTGCACTATGACCAGAGATGCGGCGGCGGCGGTCGCCGTGACGGAGAAGGACGACTCCGACCCGGCTCTGTGGAGTCGGCCCGATGCTTTCGGTCGATTCGGCAAATTCGGCGGCAAGTACGTCCCCGAGACTCTCATGTATGCTCTCACCGAGCTCGAATCCGCCTTCAATTCAATCAGGAACGACCCTGATTTTCAGGTAATCCCTCATTTCCCCCTTTTAAAGTTTCAATCTTTTTTGGGGGAAAATCGGTGTATCTCGTTCGCACTCGTTAAAAGATTACAACTTTGTTGATAAATGAATGTAGGCAGAACTGGGCGGCATTTTGAAAGACTATGTTGGAAGGGAGACTCCTCTTTACTTTGCTGAGCGGCTGACGGATCATTACAGGAGGCCGAATGGAGAAGGGCCACACATTTACCTCAAGAGGGAGGATTTGAACCACACTGGCGCTCACAAGATCAACAATGCGATCGGCCAGGTGCTGCTCGCGAAGCGGTTGGGGAAGAAGCGGATCATTGCAGAAACCGGAGCTGGGCAGCACGGGGTTGCCACTGCGACCGTCTGCGCGAGGTTTGGGTTGGAATGTATCATCTATATGGGTGCACAAGATATGGAGAGGCAAGCCCTGAATGTGTTTAGGATGCGGCTACTGGGAGCTGAGGTGAGAGGGGTGCATTCTGGGACGGCCACTCTGAAAGATGCAACATCGGAAGCTATAAGGGATTGGGTGACGAACGTGGAGTCGACTCATTATATTCTTGGTTCTGTTGCCGGCCCACATCCGTATCCCATGATGGTGAGGGAGTTCCACAAGGTGATTGGCGAGGAAACGAGGAGGCAAGCAATGGAGAAATGGGGTGGGAAGCCGGACATCCTTGTGGCGTGCGTTGGTGGGGGTTCGAACGCGATGGGATTGTTTGAGGATTTCGTCAAGGACAAAGATGTTAGGTTGATTGGTGTGGAGGCTGCTGGTTTTGGTCTGGATAGCGGTAAGCATGCTGCAACTCTGACGAAAGGGGAAGTTGGTGTGCTGCATGGAGCTATGAGCTATTTGTTACAAGATGATGATGGACAAATCATTGAGCCTCACTCCATTAGTGCTGGGTAACATTTGTGAAATCATAGTGAGCTGCTTTTGGTTCGATAACCGTACCTTGTCGTTTGTACTTAGTTGCTACACGCTGTTGGAATCAGGTTGGATTACCCTGGAGTTGGACCGGAGCACAGTTTTCTGAAAGATAAAGGTCGTGCTGAATACTACTGTGTCACTGATGAGGAGGCTCTAGAAGGTATGAAAGTTCTTCCCAGGCTGTGCTTTCTATTTGTATGCATTTGAATCGGCCATGGTTGAAAATTATTTGTGATTTGGCTCGTGCATATCTATAGGCAAGCCCCTTGTATCTCTGTAGTTTTCCTACGCTTTCCCGACTAAATGGTTTATTGGAGCATTCATGCTCTCCATTTGGTTAAACTCACCGGTATCTGGGAGCCACATTGATAAGTTACAATCTGATTAGCATTCAATCGTCTTAAAGCTGCAAGAGAATGTATTAGTATGCCTGGGATTGTGATTTTGAAAATACTTGAATTAGTGCTTGTTACTCACTGGCTGAAATCCATGGAATAATCAACGTAAAACCATAGTTTTTCTGTGGAAGGCAACTGCTTAGACAAGCATCCAATCCTATCGACTGGTCTATATTCAAGGTCCTTATGTGCTTAATCTATCATATACACAACTAGACTAATGGACCGTCTTCTTGTTCAGCGGTCTGCTCTTTTGCTCCTTTCAGAAACCAGAACTCCCTTTTTGCACCCGTCACAGTGTGAAAATCAATCCATCTCACTACTTCTTTTCACACATGCAGCATTCAAGAGAGTATCAAGACTGGAAGGCATAATCCCTGCTCTGGAGACATCCCATGCTCTGGCTTACCTTGAGAAGCTGTGCCCAACGCTCCCTGATGGAACCAAGGTCGTGCTGAACTGCAGTGGCCGAGGGGACAAGGACGTGCAGACTGCCATCAAATACTTGAAACTCTGAACCGTAAGCTTAGATGAACTTTTGCTGCTACTTCTGCGGATTTTCCTTCTCGTTTGACAAAAGGGAACGAGAAGCTAAGTACTAGGTGAGTTCCAATTTGGTGTTGTAAGCTGAAGCTCTTCAGACAGACTCTTGGGTAGCGTAAGCTCATTTGTTAATTAGTCTTGTTTAGAACCTCAGTCGAGCTAATAACAACAATAATATTCGTGCTTGTTGCAATCGTTTTCTTTTCCCTGTTTGAAACATTAATCTCAGAAGCTTCATCGAAGAATCATGGAATGTGCTTCAAGATGGCATGCATCTTTCATATTAACGCTGGGATGTGTTGCTCGGAAGGGCATCCAGATTGTTGTAAACATCCGCCATCCTTAGCCCTTAACAAATGTTATAAGTTGCTGAAACCGATCCGGAAATCAGATTGTGGGTCACACTGAAGAATGGCACACTGAAGAATCATCTTCTTTAAGCAAGATGCAACATCTAGCACCTACATTAACAACACAACTAAGTGAGTAGAAGGGGCGGATAAACGATGCATTCATTTCTCTTTTCTTTTTAAATAATAAAAAAAAAACTAAAATCGTAAACTTTGATGGGTTTTCTATTCAGGTAACTTTTGAAATATGTTCCTTTGTTGGGGTTAATCAGATTATTTAAAAATATTATCGTACTAAAATAATCTTATTTTTATTTTTCTTCGACATTGTTGTAATATTTTGACCAAAATATGTTAGTAAGTTAAATGACATATCAACTAAAATAATATAATATTCACATTTTTTTTTACCCTCTCAGATTATAATTCTCGAAGAATATACCCTCTTACGCTCCCGTTCTCGCTCTATCTCCCGCTCCGCAAATCGGTAAACAAAATTTGTTCGGTCAAGGCAAAGCGATCGGTGCGATTCACGAAGAAGAAGGAGGGGAAACGTTTTGGGATATGGTTGGTTCTTGAAGTAAAAATATCTCCCAATACTGATGGGCATACTTTTAAAATTTCGATTTTCCATTCTTTTCATTTCAATAGAAGGTTTGATAAAATTGTCAACTCGCATTGATCCGGACCCAGTGAGTAAAATAGGCGCCACACACCCACTGGGTCGACCCGCAACAAAGACTCCCCAGTTGGCAGGGGCGGACCCACGGGTGTTTAGGGGTGCCCCCGGACACCCCTAAATTTTGGGAAAACGATTATCCAACCCCTGGTAGTAATATACGTATTGATAAAAAAATTATAATTGATAGTCGGGGACACCCCTAAATTTAAAAAAGTGATTATCCTACTCTCATCTTTTAATTTGAGTATGAGAATATAGGTCGTAGTTTGGGTAATTCAAACTTAGGATACTTTTATTATTAATAAACATAATTTTCATTAGACTACAACTCATATGTTATTCGATTTTAAACACTGTGTAATAGTATAATGTAATTCTCTAGCTCTAATTATTTTCAAAATATAACAATTAAACATATTTCAAGCTACCCTTAATTTGTATTGATTTATGGTTGTACAACAAGTATTGAAAGAGTCTTTTCAGCTTTGGATTACATCAAGAACAAGTTTAGAAATTGAATATGTGATCAATTCGTGAATGATTGTCTAATATGATATACAGAGACAATTTTTTTTTGAACAGTGTAGACCCCAAGTGTGTTCTACAATCATTTTTAATATGAAAACACATTGTGAATTTTTTCAAACTGTATGAGTAAATTATTTCTTATCTAAATATTATTTATTAGTTATTTTAAAATTATTTTTATTTAATTTATTTTTTTTAAAAAAATACCCCTATGTAAAATTTCTGGGTCCACCACTGCCAGTTGGAGGTCACACTCACACAGGGTCATTTTTTCTCTTTGAATTGCAAATTGTGTCTTTTTTTTCCCCTTCTCCTAATTGAGTGGGTCTGGGCCGTATTTTGGGCCGTATTTTCTGTTTGGGCGGAATTTAATTCAGCAATGCTAACGTGCTAGAAAGCGTCTTCCGAAAATAGCCTTGCGAGAAATGCTCGCTGGAAACTTGAATGGAGGTCTATTTGGGTAAATTACAAGGTTAGTCACTTGAAATTACTAAAAAGGTTTATGTTTGGTCACTAAAAATATTTAATTTCATTAGTGGTCACTAGCTTTAGTAAAACATTTCATATTTGGTCACTCTCCATTACCTTCTGTCAGTCTCCGTTAACACCGTCAATTATTTGCTGATGTGGCTAACAGACTTGCCTAGTCACATATTTTTAACCTAAAAAACATAAAAACTACCCCTGCCACATCATTAAAACTTAACCATCTGATCCCGATAAAAAAAAAAAAAAACCATCTAACCAGTAACCCAATGATCACGACCCAACCCAAATTAAAACCTATGTTTCTCTTTTCCGTTACCCAACCCAAGCACCGATTTCCCCAAAAAAAAATCCCCTTTTTCTTCCCCGAAATCACTGGTATATGTTCTTGCTTAGATTGCACACATGCCGAAGAAATTAGGGTGAACTCTCATAGATCCTCCTCCAAGGCCTTCACATGGATTTTCCGGCCATTTTCTCCTCCTCCCCTGCAGCTGATGCTCCCGCGAGTCCGATTCTTCCTCTGTGTCGGGATACGCTCAGCGGCAGCCGGAATGGCTCCGCCGGGAGCTTGCCTGAAAGATGGGTTGTTGCAGATGCCGGCGCGAGGGAAAGAAGAGTCGAGCGGCGCTGCGGAGTGGGTGTAGGCGGAGCTCGAGGCTAATTTTACTTCCTTCTTCACGAACCCAACCATCCTTCAACATCCCAATTCCCAAATCTATTATGTTTGGCTCCACCGACGAAATCGACAAACCCCTATATTATCTTCAACCCTAGAAGTACGATATTCCTTAACCGTTGCCAACACCGCGAAGAGAGCAACTGGAGCTCGATGAGTTCACCGCGGAGGGAGGTGAGAGGCAGCATCTGGAGAGGGAGAACGAGAGAGCATCGCTGTGTTTTGTATTTAGGGTTTTGGATTTTGTACGATTCAATTTCATGTACTAATTTAGTGATGAATTGATTAGGAAGACAGGAAGTTTAGTTTGGATATGGAGAAGTGGGTGGGTTGGGTTGGGTCGGATCTGGTTTGGGTAGAGGTTTGGTTAGGTTTAGCTGACATGGCGGGTCGGGTCAGTCAATTTTGAGGTTAAAAAGTGTTGATTAGGCGAATCCGTCAGTCACGTCATCACTTAACGGACGCCGTTAACAGCGATGGACGACAGCTAACTAAAAGTGACCATAAATGAACGGTTTTTGTAAAGTTAGTGACCACAAATGGATTTAAATATTTATAGTGACGAAAACGCTTTTTTAATCTCAGTGACCATGCAATTAACCCTTTCCCATTTTATATAAATAGTGTCAATCTAGCGGCACCCGCCATTAGGGATGGCAATGGGGCGGGTTGGGGCGGGTTTTGTCAAACCCAAATCCATGGGTTTATCATCCAAAAAAACCCGGGTAAAACTCACTGGGTTTGAAAAACTCAAACCCAACCCAACCCGTTGGGTATCCGCGGGTTTGTGGGTAGCCGTGGGTTTTTGTGGTAAAAAATTTACAATAACAAGTTTCTTTCAAAATAAAAGTTTAACATCAATTTTCTCATACAAATTATTCATACAAAAAAAACCAATCTAGAGCATACGAGCAAACCGCAAATGATCAAATGCAAATTGTTCAAAATTAAAGATAAACATTTATAAACAATAAGATTAATTGAAAGTTTCTTCCTCGTCAACTAAGTTTCTTCACTCTCCACTAGGGCTGTCAATTCGGTTTCCGGTTAGCGGCTAACCGGCCAGTCTAACCGGTAACCGCCGGTTAGCGGCTAACCGAAAACCGAAGGAAATCAGTCTCGGTCGGTTGGCGTTAATTGGGTCTGGGCAGGCGGTTAGCCGAGTAACCGAAGCCGGTTAACCGGCAAACCGGCTCTAACCGACCGATCTGCAACAACCTCTTCTGCGGAATGGACTCCAGCTTCATCGCCGAGGCTTTCAACAGCCACAACCTCCCCGTCCCCCGCTGGATCCAGATGAGCGCCGAGAGGGGCGCCGCTGTGAACAGGAGTTCTTCCGGCTCCGTCAGTTTCTTCGTCGGCCGTCGTCGCCAATCTAATCCGCTCCGTCGATCTCAAGCTTGAGGACTGGAAATTGTCGAAACTACTCAATCTCCGGCGGTGACTTCGATGAGGAGGAAGGACGAGCAGAGTCACCAGCAAGCGGACGAGTTCTTGGAATTTGAATTCGCGCTTGTAGATATGAGAATTCGCTGATTATTTTTGGCGGTCTCCAATAAAATCCCTAGCTAAGCTGATTTCTCTCGAAAATCCCCAATTTTCTAATTTCCTATTAGCCCAGACAAAATCTACCTTTCTTCCCCAATTTTCGGTCCCCGAATTCTCCTCCCCCGGAATCGGAATGGGATCTCTCTGTATACAGTTTCCTTCGCCGGAGGGCAGGCCAGAGTCCAGATCGTGAACGAGAACGGGAACTCGGTGTTCGACGCCACCCTCCAATCGCCGCCAGTCACGATTCGCCACCCTCCAATCGCGCCGCCAGTCACCAATCGGTCGCCGCCACCACCCTTCAATCGCCGCCACCCTCTAGTCCGCCACCCGCCAGAGTCCAGTCCGCCATCCTCGCGCGGCGGCGCCTCCATTCGACCATTCCTTCATCTCTCTCTGATAACAAGCAGTCGGTTTGGGTCTGTCTTCGGTCGGTTTTTTGGCGGTCTTCGGTCGGTTAGGACAGCAGACCGAACCGTCGCCTTCTTTTTCGCTGGCGCCGGTTTAACCGTGCATTAACCGAAACCGCCCGGTCGGTTTCACGGATAACTAAGGTGCAGGGTTGGTCGGTGGGCGGTAGGCACTGGTCAGGTCTCGGTTTAACCGACCGGTTGACAGCCCTACTCTTCACTTCAAAATATCAACTTCATTCTAAACAATTAGAAAGAACAAATTATACATGTCTCCACAAACATAAAAAATTATTAGTTGTTTAAGGAAGATATATTATTTAGAATATTAAATATACCGGGAAAGTAATTATATGTGTGTGGGCGGGTACCCATGGGGCGGGTTTACCTAAACCCAAACCCAACCCGACCCGATGAATAGTGTAGCGGGTTTAAACCCGAACCTGACCCCAAACCCGTCAACATGGATTTTACCCGCGTTGACCGGATTGAGTCGGGTGGGTACCCGTGGGTTCGGGTTTTGTTGCCATCTCTACCCGCCGTTCAGCCGAAATCACCAACCACCTTCCGACAACATCTGCTAAATGGCCAGAAAAAGAAGAAATTTTACAATGCTATATAGTATTGGTGCTATAGGATTTTGCCTTTATGGTACAACTTCAGATTGTACCTATACTTTTTGTATAAATTCTTTTATGGTACAACTTGAACTTGTACTTTTATGTGATGGTACAACTTCAAGTTGTAAAGTTGTACCATAACATAATGGTACAAATTGTTTTATGGTACAACCTAAACTTATACATTTAATGTTATGGTACAACTTTAAGTTGTACATTAAAGCACCAATACTCCAGAAAAAAAAGTCTGCTTCACCGTCGTCGCCGCCGTAGCAGCTACTTCCGCTACCACAGTCCACAGCTACCCTCTCGCCTCCGCCCCCCATTTCTTCTTCCTTCTCCTCCACTTCCGCAAGACTGAACCTCGGGCTCGCCAATTCCACCGGTCGATCTCGCCCTAACAACAGGATCTCAGTCTCCTGCACTATGTCTATGTCTACGATCAGAGACGCGGGGGCTGTCACCGTTACGGAGAAGGACGACTCCGACCCGGCTCTGTGGGGTCGACCCGATGCTTCCGGTGGATTCGACAAATTCGGCGGCAAGTACGTCCCCGAGACTCTCATGTATGCTCTCACTGAGCTCGAATCCGCCTTTAATTCAATCAGGAACGACCCTGATTTTCAGGTAATCCTTCATTTCCACTGCTAGAGTATCAATTTGGGGGGAAATCGGTGTATCTCGTTCGCACTCGTTGAAAGATTATAACTTTGTTGATGAATGAAGCAAGTAATGAACCAATTCTGAATGCAGACAGAACTGGGCCGCATTTTGAAAGACTTTGTTGGAGGGGAAACCCCTCTTTACTTTGCGGAGCGGCTGACCGATCATTACAGGCGTCCGAATGGTGAAGGGCCACACATTTACCTCAAGAGGGAAGATCTGAACCACACTAGGGCTCAAAATATCAACAATGCCATCTGCCAGGTTCTGCTCGCCAAGCGGTTGGGGAAGAAGCGGATCATTGCAGAAGCTGGAGCAGGGCAGCACGGGGTTGCTGTTGCGACTGCCTGCGCGATGTTTGGGTTGGAATGTATCATCTATATGGGTGCACAAGATATGGAAAGGCAAGCACTTAATGTGTTCAGGATGCGGCTTCTGGGAGCTGAGGTGAGAGGGGTGCATTCTGGGATGGCCACTCTGAACGATGCTACATCGGAAGCTATAAGGGATTGGGTGACCAACGAGAAGTCGTCTCATTATATTCTGGGTTCGGTTGCCGGCCCACATCTGTATCCCAAGATGGCAACGGAGTCCCACATGGTGATTGGCGAGGAAACCAGAAGGCAAGCAATGGAGAAATGGGGTGGGAAGCCGGACATCCTCGTTGCGTGCATTGGTGGGGGTTCGAACGCGATGGGATTGTTTGAGGATTTCGTCAAGGACAAAGATGTTAGGTTGATTGGTGTGGAGGCTGCTGGTTTTGGTCTGGATTGCGGTAAGCACGCTGCATGGAGCTATGAGCTATTTGTTACAAGATGATGATGGGAAAATCATTGAGCCTCACTCCATTGCTGGGTAACATTTGTGATTTCGTAGTCAGTTGCTTTTGATTTGAATTATTATACCTTTATGTAGTGTACTTAGTTGCTATGTGCTGTTTGAATTAGGTTACATTACCCTGGAGTTGGACCGGAGCACAGTTTTCTGAAAGATAAAGGTCGTGCTGAATACTATTCTGTCACTGAGGAGGATGCACTAGAAGGTATGAAAGTTCTTCCTAGGTTGTGCTTTCTATTTGTATGCTGTTGAATCTGCCATGGTTGAAAATTAGTCTTGCTTTGGCTCGTGCGTATCTATTGGCAAGCCCTTTGTATCTTTGTACTTTTCCTATGCTTTCCCGACCAAAGAGTTCATTGGAGAATTCATGCTCTCCATTTGGTTAACCTCACTGGTATTTGAGAGCTACACAACTGATAAGTAACATTCCGGTTAACAGTCATAAGCCTTGAAGCTTTAAGAGAATGTACTAGTTTGCCTGGGATTGTGTTTTTGAAAATACTTGAATTAGTGACTGTTACCCCCTGGCTGAAATCCATCGAACAGCGTTGAACCATAGTTTTTCCTGTGGAAGGCAACTGCTTAGACACAAGCGTCCAGCCATATTGTCTGGTTTATGTTCAGGGTCCTTATGTGCTTAATCTCCCATGGACACAACTAGACTAACTGACCATCTTCTTGTTCAGCTTCCTTCCCTTTTGCTCCTTTAGGAAACCAGAAGAACTCCCCTTTTGCACCTTCACTGTGTGAAAACTGAAAACAATCCATCTCACTACTTCTTTTCACACTTGCAGCATACAAGAGATTATCAAGATTGGAAGGCATAGTCCCTGCACTGGAGACATCCCATGCTCTGGCTTACCTTGAAAAGCTGTGCCCAACGCTCCCTGATGGAACTAAGGTCGTGCTGATCTGCAGTGGCCGCGGGGACAAGGATGTACAGACTGCCATCCACAAGCTTAGATTTTCCTTCTCGTTTGACAAAAGGGAACGAGAAGCCAAGCACTAATAGTTGAGTTACACTTTGTTGTTGTAAAACTGAAGGCTCTTCTGACAATCTGTTAGAAACCTATTTCTGGGTTTTTCTGGGTTTCTACCAGACGGGTTGTATGATTGGGAATTGATCGATATTTAGCGATTTTGATAGAAAGGGGATAAAATTGGGGAGTTAAAGATAGGAAGAACAAAAGTGGGGATTGGGGATTGAGAAGAGGAATTTAAGCAGAAATTGAAGAGAGTGGAATAATACTTGGCCAGTTCATTTCTCAGACAAAAAACCCAAAGTATTTTTGGTGAACTTTTTTTCTCGCACCATGCACTCGCTTCATAATTGTTATTCTGAGCAAGTAATTCATGTCAAAACAATGTTAATCATCAAATATGATATGATGTCAAAACAATGTTAATCATCAAATATGATATGATTGGACAAGAAATCCCATGAATTACCATAAAAATTATTTAAATTTTACATTAATTTGAAGGATTTATGGTTCATGATTTAGGGTTTAGGGCTAAAGTTCAAAATTGAAGGTTTAGCGCTTAGAGTAATGCATTGATGAGTTGTAATCTTATGTTATATTACACTAATGTTACCAATTAAAATAAAAAATTGATATCTTGACTCTTGAGGCTATTTTCATGAGTACACCGTAATAGACACCTTTATGTATATATATAGCTAAAGACATAAATAAGGCTGATAAAAATTAAAAACCTAATATGATAGAATACTAGGAATGCCAAAAATATTCGGAACCCTGGATATCATATAATGAGTTTGTTAATTTAGCCATATTTAGTACCTCGGTCCAACTAATAGCAACTAATAACATTTTTGCTTGTTGCAATCGTTTCCTTTTCCATTTTTGAATCACTAATCTTAGTCCTTAGAAGCTTCGTTGAAGAATCAACATTGCATGTATTTTAGGAAGAATAAAATAAAGCTCCTTGCATCAACTCTGCTGTAAAGAAGATGCAGAAGTGCAATTGCAGAACAAAAACCAGAGGCAAAGGGACAAGTCCAAAGAATATCACCAGCACCGAATAACATACAATACATATACTTCATCTGAGCCAAAATACACCATACAGTACAGTACACATACAAAAGTCAGTTACTAAGTCATGTCCTGATCATATACATATACACTTCAACTGAGCCAAAATACACAATACAGTACACATGCAAAGGCCAAAGGTCAGTTACTAAGTCATGTCCTTATCGCCCGCTACAACACTGATGGCCAAAACGACCCATGCATATCGGAGTTCAGTCATAAGATATCGTCTGCATAACTTAAGAGTTCAACTTCACAAGTGCTTGATGATCTCGGACAAGCTAATAACTCTTCCAGCTTCGTCAGTGAAACATGTTCTCTGTGGGTAGAAACTGATTCGTTGGACGAATGTAAGAACCTTCCAATGGCGTCTTGGTCAATGGCACAGTGAAGAATCATCTTCTTTAAGCAAGATGCAACGTCCAGCAGGTGCATTAACAAGTCTCTGTGGATTGAAGAAGACACTCCTAAACCCTTGATTTCTATGATCTCAATTCGTGAACGAAGGCATTCAGGGTTTGGTTCCAATGGGTCCCATAGAACTTCCAGCGGCTCAGGGCTTGGACACTGGTGTAAGAAAAATGAAAGTTCAGGATTTACCAATGTTGGAGAAGTCGAACCTAAGGCAGAGAAAATATCAGGTAGAACTAACCTTCTCGAAGACTAGGGTTACCAAATTCGGTGCACGATCTAGTAAGTTACACACGGTGATCCAATCAATCACGGTAACTTCCAATGTCAAACGAGTCAAGTTATGAAACCAGGGCAGTGGTAGCTCATAGTGGTAACACGATTTAACCGACTGCACAGAAAGGATATGAAAGGGGAAAAAACATTACAACTGCTCAAGTCATTTGAAGTAAGTAGTCGCTCAAACATAAGGAAGTGAAAGCCAGAGGAGATTTACCTGGAATGTTGAGTCAGTCAGCTGCAGTTTTCTAGCATTTGAAATCCGATTCAAGAGCAAAATGAGCGGGGAAAGCATTCCAAGTCGACCACAATGGTCAATATAACCAGATTCAAGGCAAGGTAACTCATGGACGACATATTCAGCCCCCGGATTGTGCCATGGATGAAAATCCATATGCACAAGGCTTGGTACATTAACAACGATTCTCGGCAAGACATTACCGAACATGAACAACCCCCTCAGCTTCACATTCTTCAGCGACGAAGATTCTATGTAAACGGTTGTTGCATCATCCAATGTTTTAAAGCGTTCAATGCCTAGTGTCTCCAGAACAGGAGAACCAGAAATGAGACTGCGCAACGTAGAACTAGACCCTGAAATTTCACCAAGTTCTAATACCTTGAGACATGGGAGCCAAATGCGTGCAGCATCAACACCAAGCCGGAAACCCTTGCGGAGCTTCAAAACTCGAAGCTTCTCTAAAGCAAAAACCCTCTCGCTGAGATCGTAGAGACTGTCCGTGCAGCAGCCGAAATCGACTTCAAACGTCTCGATTTGAGGACCGGCGGCCGCCTCCATCCACGATTTCGACAAGAAAGGACCCTCGGGCGCATTGCAGCTGAGCCGGAAGTTCTTCAGAAACGGCCGGTGGTGTTCACATTGTCTCAACACGCTCTGCACGAGGTTTGCGAACTCTGCGTTGCGGATTTCTGCGATTTCCCGATCGCCGGTGGGATGTACGAAGCTGCTGTCGTCCAGATCGAGGCGAGTGAGACGAGTCCAAAGGTACCTCCATCGTCTTGACAGTGCGCTCGTTCCCACGGCGCCTTTAAGCTCCAAGAGGCCGAGTAAATGAAGCAGCAAATCATCGCCCAAAGCACTCAATCTGTCAGCATGAGTATCCGCAGTCTTCTGTTTCTTCAGTTTGTCCTCCGACGCCATGATCAATCTGAGTGTGAGACCAATTTTTGTCGACCCTAAACCCTAAACGCAGAAAAGCCAATTTTTGTCGACCGCGAACCGCAAAAGCAATTTCAGTGAGCTTGGGTCGATGCTTGCGTGGATTGCGGTTATTAAAACGGTTAGTGTTAGGAGAATTGGTCGTTTGCATAGATAGGGTTAATAAAATCAGTCATAGAGGAGAAATAAGATAAGCGCGGTAGTTGATTAGTAGTCGAATTATCGGTGAGAGTCTTTTTGTGTCGCAAGATAGGCAACTCTAATGAAGCAACGAGAAGCAAAAACAATATAAAGTGAAATTGAATAGCTAAGTACATCCCCAGGATCGCTCCTCCCAAACCATGGTTGAAGTCGCCTGCCACCATTTGCGGATAAGCAATTGAGCAGACGAAAAAACGAATGAGTTAGGTACCGGCGCATTTCATCTTAAAATGAATTACCGTGTAGAATTCATTTTCAAATGAATTCCTGGATTTGGTATGTCATATTCAATTATGTCCGACAGAAACAATATTCATTAAAATTCATCTTCTAATATTTTGTCAATGAACCATACACTTTAGTTGTGCCATCTCAACATACGGATACAATTGAAGCGGAAATATCAAATAAGTGAATAACCAACATATGCTACTAGCATTGCAATCAAATTCTTGTCAACGATTTCTCATATTGCATGAGTTGGCCCCAAATAACATATGTAGAAGTAATTTAGTCAATAAATGAGGATAATTATGTCATCTTATTATAATTAGTAAATACAGGTGAAATTCATTTGGAAATTCCATCTCAATTCCTTGAAATTGCTATAACTAGTTGCAATTTCGTAGAATTCAAAATTTAGAATTGAAAATGAATTTTTTCAAATACCAAACAAAAAAAATTCATTTCAAAATGAATTACTCAAAATTTATGTAATTCATTCATAACAAACAGTATCTTACCGACGATTTTCCATTATGAAATCGAATTAGAAATTCTAGGGACTGAGTTTTGACTCGACGACTCGAGTGAGGAGTGATAGCCGGTGCCGGCCGTGGCTGCGAGCTTTGAACACCGACCTTCCAGAGTCCTCCTCTTGCTCTCTGTATTAGTATAGATGTTTTCAGTTCTAAATATTTTTTATATTTTTTCATTAACACTTGAACTTTAGCTTAGTCAATCAACTTCCAACAGGGAGTAGGAGACTCATCGTAGAAAAAAAAAATAGTTCCCTCCGTCAACACTGCTTAAAGGATGATTCGTATTAATGAAACGACCACTCCACTTTAAAAAAAAAACTTAAAGGATGATGCAGCAAAAGTGGAATTGCAGAACAAAAGTCCAGTGGCAGAGTAACATTCCAATGCATATCTCGGTTCAGACATAAAATACTCAAAATCAGGACAGTAAGGTATTGCCAACAAATGTAGCTATACTAAATGACGAACATGGGAGGTTTGGAGCTCTTGCTCAACTAGAACAAGTGATTATGATAAGATATTAGGTTGCTTATTTTTGCGTTTATGTTAAAGTAAAAATTCGAATTTGTTCGATACTTGTGTCGATTAAAGTTTGAGTTGAAAAGTTACACTATTTGATGTTATGTATTATTGATGACATGCTTTTTTGGATAACTTTTCCTTGAATTTTTTTTTATTTTTTTGGGTATTATCAACCATTCTAAGTGTTAGTTTCTACATGTGTATCAAAATCTTACGATGTCATTTTAGAATCGATTTCAATTCTCTACATAGAATTTTACTTTTGACTGCATTAAGAGTAACAAGTATCTTTTTAACCAGCAAAACTGGCCTCATCATTTAGGGGTCATTTGGATGGAGTATTTGTATGAGTTATTTGGGTTCAAATAACTCACAATGAGTTATTTGGACGCAAATAACTCACAATGAGTTATTTGGACGCAAATAACTCGTTTGGCAGCGTTTTACTGAAATGAGTTATTTGGACAGTGAGTTATTTACAAATAACTCAAAACGAGTTATTTGAAATAACTTATACCCATGTGTTATTTCGAAACAACTCATTTTATCACTCTGCTTTTACCAACTACCACATGTCAAATACCACATTTGCATGGTTCAACCAAACGAGATACTTTATTTCAATTACCACTTAAATAACACTGAAATACCACATGAACAATAAATGAGTTTTTTTGACTCTACAAATACCACATTACCAATTAACCCATCCAAACGACCCCTTAGAGGATTTACATAAATAGTGTTTGGTCAATTGCAAATTGAAAAAAGAAAACCCACTAGGGGTCGATTACTGTGCATCCTGAGTTCCTGACTCCTTTTACTGCACATACAGACTCAGTTACACTGTTACAACTTGGATTGTACTTTGGTGTGGGCGAGCGTACGGTGGTCTCTGGTTGGTTTCCAATACTCTAGTTCTCTTTGGACCGTGATGGAACCTCTGATCGGCTGGTAATATGTGGGTCTGAGTCCTTTTGTGTGGCAATGATGAGGCCGCTTTGATCAGCGCGTTGTCTCTTGGTTTTCGCAATTGGTACTTGAGACTTGAGAGGGAATGGGAGATAGTGGGAAGGAGAGATGAGATATTTTTGTGGGATACATGGCGGATTAGGAGCCACGTAGCTCTACAATTTTCACCCACTCATTTTACCTAACCGGCTCAGTTCTCTATACCTCCTTTCTCTCTCATTGGTTTCCGTCACCACTCACTTCTCGGCTCTCACCAGAGATGCAGTCTCTTAATAGGAGATAAAAGGTTGAGATGACGGGGGATTTTACCCTCCACTTGCCTCTTTCCTCCATCTTTCCTTTCTTACGATTCTGTCTCTTTTCCCTTCCAATCCGATATTCCCTCATCCTTTCCTTTTTTGAGATCTCACTTTCTCACCCACAGTTTCGAATCAACAAACTAAGAGGATGCCCAGTCAATAGCTGACTGGGAGTAACCGGTTTTTGTGACTTCCAAAACGTTCACTCCAAAGCGATGATTCCCCTTCTCTTTCCCCTTCCACTTGCAGATTTGCTTCTGAGCCTGATTGATCAAGGCTCCGCACGATTATCGTGACCACAGACATGGACCAAGATATTCTCTTTCCCCGATGATTCTGTCCATCTATTTTCTTCCCCTCCCTCGATCCTCTGTTATCTATACCAGTTTTCTCTTCTGATGTCTATATCTTTTGTTTGATGCTTTTGAGTGCGGCCCTGTGTTTTGGAGTTGACAATCAGCTTGAACTTTGGATCGATCGACGAGGGTAAGCGGATCTTGATCTGATGTCGTTGTTTCTTTAATGGGTATGTTGTGCTCATAGTAGTTACGGTACTTGATTTATTCCTCTGTTTCTTTAATTTTGCAGCTGAAATTGTACTTCTGGCGACAAGCAGATCAGGGTTTGCAGAAGATGCAAGTACGGAGAATTGTCTGTTGTTTGCGTTATTAGAACTTTCTATTAGCTTCAATATTTCATTCTAAGATCTGCGAGGTTTCTAATAGAAATGTTTTCGCTGGTGCTGGTGGTCGTTGCGGCATGTGTGAGTCAGAAAACCCAAATCAATCATTTTTCTTAGTACGGGTTATATTGATAGTGGGATTGTGGTTAAATGTAGGTAAGGACTGTCAAAGTGAAGCAACTTTCAGATCTAGCCGCCAGGGCAGGGAGGGTGGGTGATCATGGACCTCTAATTCAAGGTATAATATTATAGTGACTAATCTTCTTCCCTATTTCTTGAACTAAACTTTTCCCTTTCTGCGGCGAGGATTATCATGTTATGACTATTTTTTTTATTTCATAGGTAATGGTTGATTGCAATTGATGTTTTAGAAGGGAACCAATAAAAGGTAGTCCACCAAATCCATCCCACCCATCCATCTGCCTGTTTTCTTCTTTACCGACTTGAAACTGTGGCGATCTGCAGAGGAAAGAATCCGGAAAGTGATTCAGTGAAGTTAAATGTCTGCTGTGCGAAAGGGAAATCCAGATTCATTCTTTGGTGTTGTACTGTACCACCATTGCTCCCCCTTCAGTCAATGTCATCAGGCTGTCTCCTTCCATCTATGATATGCTCGTGGTTTCCAAATGCTGCAGATTTTGATATTGTGCAGCACTGAATTAGAATTTTTTTTTTCCTTCTTCGATGAATGGGTGGATTTTATTCATCAAATACGATCCAAAAGTCTACAAACAATCAACAAAAAGCCCTTATAGCTCTTAACCAACTAAAATATACAAGTAATTGGGTTCTCACTCACTATCAACCACCACCGAAACGTCCCTCCATATACCAGAGCTTCTGAATAGCTGGGGAGCTTGCAAAAACCAGATCACCTTGTACCTTTGCTTCCACCACCATCTGCATTTTCCGGACCAATTCTTCTACTGTGAGCCTTCTCTGGCCATATAGTCTTCGGCAACGCTCCCTCCAGACCTCACTTATTACCAAACACCACTGAATTAGAAATTAGATTGGTTATTGTGTTTCGTATTCTTTAGGCAAAGATACAAAAAGCTGTTGCACAGTTTCTCTTTTGTGTAACATGTTTAGCCTTGGGTAATTTTGGATGATGATTCAGTCGTCCTAGGATTTCATCATGAAATATCATTTGGAAGTTTCATTTACTATGGGAAGTTCAGCGTTTGTACAGCTGAAGATAATTGAAATCTTATGCATGAATACTAAATCAAATCGCAGTTATGGTTCTGCTTGACTTCTCATATTGTAGGTATGCTACTTATATGCCATCAATATCCAATTTTCTTTAGTTATCAGGTAAATTTGTACTTATTCTATCAAGCTGGACAAATAACCTTGCCATTATATATTGAAAATCAACATTGTGATGCTTAGACGGTTCATATTTTATCTATGATATTAGCGGGTGTTTGATGTGTATATTGATATAGTCATTATGCTGCTTATTTTCATATAGAACACTTTCATCTTCTAATATATATTTTGATTCCCAAATAAGTATGCCTCAATAACCTACATCCCGGCGCGGAGCGCGGGCAATGAGAACTAGTCCTCATAACACTCAATATGCAACTTCAAAATGAGTTGCACCAATGTAATGGACACGTGCAAAATATGCAAGTTTGCATTTGTTGAAATTAATTATGCATGTCACATAGGATAAATCAATCATTTATTTATTTTATTAGAAAATAACTTAAACCCTCTACATATGCTATTGCATGTGAATTGCATTGATGCATATACAATGATATTAACGTGTATTGATATTATACAATGATATTAACATGTGTTGAATTGTATAAATGACTTAGTGGTAACATGAACAACGTATGTAATTGGTTTTCCCATTGCATTAATGTGAATGTTCCTCCTGCTCCAAGTTTTGAGACACGACAAAATAACAATGAAATAAAAATGAAACTCACATGATTTAGTTGCAATATAATAAACTATGAAACAAAATCAAACTTAAGTCACAAATGGTGCAAGAAATCACAGAAGAAACTCTGTAAGGAGGGTTTCCTTCTCTCCCTCAGTACTCACACTCCCCCGACAGCTTCCAGCTATTGTTGGCGCTGTTAATGGGACACAACATTATTAGCATTATTATTATTATCATTCCTACCATCTTTTCGTTTCTATTCCTCTCAGCTATTTCATCTTATTTATCTAAAAAAGGCTGAAACAAGAAAAATCTACTGGAAAACTAGTCCTCATTATCTCTGTTGCCGGCATTTCACTGACCATCCTCTTCGACAAAACAATTTCTTCATTGACTTCATCATGCACATTTTACCTTTGCTTATCCAAATCCTACTAATCAACAATAATTGTTTTTAGACATCTCTTCCTTTCTTCTTTTTCCCCACTTATGGATCACTACTTAGCCTGCATCCAAAAAAAACACAACACTTCTAATAAGCCCATACATCAAAGCTTAAAAAAATGTTGGTTTCAGGCTTTCATTAAACATAGAGCATATTCCCATGCTTGGATTTTTGCTTATACCAAGTCAAGCTATTCTTAGAACAAAGTATAGGTGGGCATCCATCCATTATTGCTTTAGATTGTGACCCCTGATTCACAATAAGGCCAAGAAAGAAACATCACACCTGCCACATAAGATTAGGTAGGCAAGTAAAAAACATTTTTCCTCACATCACATGATGCTCATAAGTCACTCCTAACAATTCCTACCTCCTGCTAAGTGTCGAAGGATCTTAAATTCCATCTAACAATTAGACTCGACTTTGTTTGATTGGAATTGTAAATATATCATCAATAAGATATATCCGAGGAGTAGAGGACTAAGACCAAATAAATGTCACATAGCTTGTCAGAAGGCCAAAAAACAAAATTACAGAAGAAAACAATCAAAATTAAATTGCATTTGTGCTTGGATTAAATGAGAATTCATTTCAGAAGATGCAAAGGTTGAATTCGAGCTGGGTTATCTAGATGGATCAAAATGAAAAGGCACGCAATGAATCAAAAATTACTAGTCATGTTAAAGTTGAGCTCAGTGACAACAACAAGAGCACAATCACCAATAATTGGCAGGAGGGACAAGCAGACTCCGGCAGGGAAAGACTCTCCCAAGATAAATCTAGAGACCAAGACACTGAATGCTGGCTCGTCACTCTTGATAATGTGAGTGAATGAAACTGCAACCTTAGACATAGCTCACTGTTGCAGCGACATGCCCAATTGTATGTGCTACTGCATCCTGTGAAGGGAACAAATAATTAGAGACACTAAACACCTTAATTGACTCCATAAGCTTCGTGGGGTGGAAAAATCCAAACTTGATGTTGCAGTGGGACAAATACACAAGGGGTAGCTACAGATCTCAAAATTCTAAAAAATCAAAACTTAGGAAAGGAACAAATCAACAAATATGTGCAAAGGAAACAAAAATGATCAATCTGATGGAAAGAAAAACATCACTTTTTACTCTCTTTCCCATCAAAACTCAAAACCAAACAAAAAATCAATTTCCTTGTTCCGTTCTCGAGCGTTATTGGCCGCTAGGTAAGAGTTAGAGAAGACACATTTTAGAGCAACTTCTTCCTTCTATTGTGCTTCTTCTCTATATCCAATTCATCCCTGCTTCTTCCTTCACTATGTATTTATACTTTATCATATGTTGTTGATCAAAGTTTAGAAATGAGAGGTCGATGATATGTTTTTGACTTATGAATTTCTAATTATAGGCAATTGTGAGGTATTTGTTATTTTTTCTTCGAACGTTTGGATAATCATTCCCTAAACCCTTACTAATGATAACTCAACGCTTATTAGATGAGTATTCTAAAATTTCAGTGATTTCTTTCCTGTCTTTTTAGATGAGATTCAAAAGAAAATATTGTGTGTAATCATTTTGAATACAAGTTTTGTGGGCTGGGAGAGAGGTGAAGGAGAGCTAGAAGAGAGGTGATGAAGACGATTTTACGATTAGATATGTAAGTTCCAATTCTGATTTATCTCTTACATTTATGAACCTTAAAACCCCATGAAATTTGGTTTTAAAATCTTAAATTCAGTAAAATCACTGTGTTTTGTTCAATTTTAGCGTTTAGTTTGAATTATATGAACTTGTACTTGGTCGTTTCCACTCGAAAGAGTCATCCAACGCTTAGTTTCTAGGTTTAATGAACTCTTCTCTTATAACAAAATGGGCAATAGATTTTCATGGTCATTCTACTCTTCAGATTAATTGTAATTTTGAACAAGAATAATAAAACTTTCTTACATTGATCACAACCTTCTTTTATGGTTTTCAATATGAGGTTTGGTTCTTTAAAAAAAAAAAAAAAACAATTTGAGTTTTGGTCACCCAATTGGATTTTGTTTTTAAGATCGCATTGGACTTTATTAATTATATATTTAGGTATAGTAATTATGTTTAGTGGTGCTACTACTTCCACTTCCAACATAAAAGTTTACAACTAATAAGTAAACAGGGGTAGGAGTGTTCAGGGTTTGTTGTATGCCACTTATGTAGGCTGGAAAAGAAGTTCTAATGCAATTTTTACTCCAAAATGTTCGTTGCTTACATATTTAGTTTTAAACATCATCTTGCGCGAACAAAAACAAATTGCAAAGGCAATTGTAAGTGGACTAAATAATATGAAACGACTAATATTGAAAGTTTTGATATTTCTATATTTATGTTACGTAAAAAGTGAACCGTTCGATATATTTGTGTTGATTAAAGCAAGCAGTAGTTGAAACGCAATGCGGACTTCGGGATTTCGTGGCTCTCCCGGTTTTATTCCGTCAAAAAATGTAAAATTAGAACACAAAGCAACTCAAACTCCGTTTAGCAAAGCAAGCTATGGAAAAAAATTGAAGAAGTTAAATTAGAACACAAAGCAACTCAAACTCCGTTCAGCAAAACAAGCTATGGAAAAAATTTGAAGAAGATTACTCGCCCTCCCGCAGGCAGCTTCTTGTTGCTGCTATTGTTAATGAGGCACAACATTATTATCATCATTCCTACGTCTTTTCTTTTCTCCCACTCTTAACTATTTCACCTTATTATCTACAAAACAACAAATGTATAGCAAAAACAAAAAGAACCAGTACTCATCGTCTCTGTTGTCTGCATTTCACAGACCATCCTCTTTGACACTAAACCATTTTTTTTCATTTATATCATCATCCACATTCCACCTTTGCTTAACCAAACCCTAACAAAACCAACAAGAATTGCTTTTAGACACCTCTTCCTTTCTTATTTTTCCCCACTTCTAGATCATTGCTTAGCCTGCATCCACAAACAAAACCAAACTTCCCATAAGCCCAACCATCATAGCTTTAAAATAGGTTGTTTTAGCAAACAAAGAGCATATTCCCACATGATGCTTTAGATTTTTGCTTATACCAAGTCAATCTTTTGACTTCAGATTAAGGGAAAGAGAATAAGATAGCATATTCTTAGAACAAAGTTAGTTGAGCATCAATCTATTGCTTTACCTGTGATTTTGACCCCTGAAGCACACTAAAAGTCGCCTATCTCATCATCACACCAACCCTTCAGTTGGGTGAGTTGAGAGCTAATATGAGAATTTGAATAATAATGATAATAACAAGCCAAGAAAGAAACATCCCACCTTCAGCACAAGATTAATAAGGCAAGTAAATAACATGGTTCCTCACATCACATGACGCTGATAACCCACTCCTAAAAATCCTACCTCCAGCAATTTGCTTAAGGATCTTAGATCTCACCTAACATTTAGACTAGACTTTGTTTGGTATGGAATTGTAGATAATGGAAATTTTAAAAATACATACACTTGAAGAAACCATTTTTAAAATGTTTTCCATTAGGAGGTAATGCACAATGCGAGGGGCCACACTTGGGATTGTTTAATCCATGACAAGCCAACTCGATACAATTCAAATTAAGTAATCATAATTAATTTCTATAAACACCAACAGAGTACGTGGAGGTTTGAGGCCTTAGGTCTCTGGCAAATTGTTTTTTACCCTGCTATTCAGAACCTAGCTCAATGTTTATGTTCCAACTTCCAACACTACCCAATCTTCCTCATAACAAGAGCAAACAAAATGAGAATGAAGATTACGGCACATATTTATTCTCAATCGTACAGGTTCAATATGTTAATTTCGATTGGAACAACTAGAAATATTTAGGAACTATTTGAGAAGAGAGGTGAGGGAGGGAGGGGGGGGGGGGGGGGGGGGGGGGGGGGGGCTACCTGGGAATACAAGAAGGTTCCAAGGACGGCGATGGCAGCTCCCAAAGCATTGACGGGCTGGACAGGTGTGCGGAAGATGATGATCGAGGAAACGATGACGGATATCCGTTTCATGGTGTTCCCAATGCTAAACGTCAAGGGAGAGATCTCATCCAACGACATGTACGAAACCTGGTTGTAAAGATGATAGAACACACTTTGTGCGGCTACCCACCTACAAAGCGGAAGGGAAAACAACATTCAACACATCCAGATACCAAATCGAAGAACCCAAGCAGGGGAGAAAGAAATTTGAGAAATCATGTGTCAACCAGCAATGTCTGGAGCATGCGTTGAAAGACAAAGACAACATCACCCGCTGAACTCTCTTACAACCTTATCCGTAGTAATTTTTAATAATAATCTATGGGTTGTTTATCATTACCAGTTTTCAATCCAGTTTTGTTTGTGTGTTCAGCTACAGAACCATATGTAGACTACTTGTTAACAGCCATATAATGGAAATTATTGAGAACAGACGAGGTGGCATACTACACACCATTCATGGGTTTCACCGCAAACATGACCAATCATATGGCATAGAATGTAACACCATAAATGACAAATTTGTAATACAAGAAATCCTAGGCAGCTGTCAGACAAGTGGGAGTCATCGCCTACAACGTTATGAACAACTTCTCTGTCATTTAATCAATTACAGAAATGTACTGAATGGACTAGAGATAAAGGTAGATAATTGGTAAATATCAAAACAAAGAATCAACCCCAGTGGTGTTTCCATATTGACAAGAAAATTACCAGACGAAGTTGGGTCCAATCTGAGAAAGGGCGTTTTGCCACCCAGCAGCCCACATCTGTGGCCCCTCAACAGCAATGGCGAAAGGTGTGAGGATCAACAAGGACAACATAGAGAGACAAGCGTAGTAGTTCATTCCACTGACCGACTTTCCCTTCATACCCTTCTTCGAAAATATGTTCCTAAATACAAACGCCAAGTTGGAGATCATGGCCCCCATAAAACCTGAAATGGACAACAAAAACCCCACAAACAATAAGCAAGTCAGAAGAGAACCCACAAAACTCCAACCTATGCAACATATAATCTCCTCTAGCAAGAGATATATCCGAGGAGTAGAAGACTAAGACCAAATCAATGTCACATGGCTTGTCAGAAGGCCAGAAAGCAAAACTACAGAAGTAAACAATCATAATTAAACTGCATTTACGCTTGGATTATGGTAAACAGAGTTCAGAACTACTATTCATTTGTCAAATGAGAGAACTCATTTCAGAAGATTCACATTTTGAAGTCGAGCTTGGTTGTATAGATGTATCAAAATGAAAAGCACACAATGAATCAAAAATTACCTGTCATGTTAAAGTTGAGCTCGGTGACAGCAGCAAGAGCACAACCACCAATAATTGGGAGGAGGGACAAGTAAACTCCGGCAGGGAAAGACTCCCCCAGGATGAATCTAGAGACCAAGACACTGAATGCTGGCTCACCACTCTTGATGATGTGAGTGAATGAAACGGCAACCTTAGACATACTCACTGTTGCAGCAACGTGCCCAATTGTATGTGCCACTGCAACCTGTGAAGGAACAAATAATTTGAGACACCGTAATGACCATAATCGACTCCATAAGGTTCGTGGAGGAGTAAAAATCCAAAATTGATGTTGCAAAGGGACAAATACAAAATGGGTAGCTAGTCAAAATTACCAGAAATGAAATGGCTGGAAAGGAACAAATTCAACGAATATGTGAAGAGGAAAACAAAAATAAATCACCGAGATGGAAACAAAAACATCACTTTCCAATCCAATTTGCCCACATTCAAATCAAAACTCAAATCAAACAAAAGCCCACAAAGTGAAACTTACAGGGAGCAGAGTCTTCCAGAATTCGAAATCAGTCTTGGGAGCCGGTGTAATCCTCGTAGCCCAGGAAATCAACATCATAAGAGACCCACAAGCAAGCGACAGCGTGGACGTCAGCCACGGGTAGGGAAACGCATTCAACACTTTCTTGTTGTAGATATTGAAAACGACATTCAAAGCCCACCAGGTCGCAAAATAAACTCCGATCTTCGCCTTCCTCGCAGCCTCCGGTTTCGCTTCCCCAGCGTCAACCGGCTCCGCTTCATAAGCCTTGCACACGATTGACCGCGGCGGCGGCGCATTCCTCTCCTTGGGTGATGAAAAAGCCTCAATTGAGGTGAGATGCAAAGGCTTCGTGGACACCAAAAGAGAGCCTTTCAAACCCTTGGGCGCACCAAGGGGTGACAAGAAGAAGGCTTTCCCCGCCGCCAACTGCGTATTCCGGCGGACAACCGGATCAGATCCATTGATCGTGGGAGATAGAGCAGAGTGTTTGAGAGAGCAGATCATAGTGATTGGAAATGATCGACTACCTCCCAAATCTGGCTCTGAATTGGATCCAAAAGCCGCACAAGAAGGAAAAAAGGAAAGTAAAGTAGCTCTGCTCTCTCCGAAGACCAGATCAGAGGAGAAAAAGCTACGCCCGATCAGTTACCAAACGATAACCAGATGAAAAAGATGGGAAGCTTTTGTAGATCTTATACTGGCATACAGGACCAAATCAACAGAAATGGAGAACAATTGCCGATGAAAATAAATGAGCCTGTGTTTGGTGGGTTTTAAGAGGGGAGAAGCTTGAGGAAAAGGCAGCTGAGAAATTGGGTTGGTTGGTTTGGAACCTATTAAAAGAAGGAAAGGAGAGAGAGGAAAACGTTTTCACTTTTCAATTCAACTTTTCCATGATATATTCGCATTGAAATTTAAGACCCACTAATTATGCGAATAATCATCTTTATCAAAGGTTAATTGCAGTAATTTACCGTGTTGGTTTCACAAGGTAGCATTGTAAGAAAAAAAAGCCTTAAACTGACAATATTACGTTTGGCAAACTAAAAGAAACGTCACTTTCAAATTTTAATTCTCCAACCCAATTTCATTGACAATGGATTCTTAGATGTCCCCTATGTGGATTTTTCCCAAAATATATGTCTGTTAAAAAAATTTATCACAATCCCATACGTATATAGAAAATTTTCAAAATATAAAAGTTTGGTGTGATTTGATGCATTGTTCAACGATTTAGGAAGCATGTCTCTATAGACATAGAGCGATATGCAGGTGGATTGCTCAATTCTGTCGTGATATGCTACTAATAAACTTCAGACAACCGTAATTTTACACTTGGTTATCCGATTGATACACACTTTCTTTTAATTTCGCATAGTTTTTCAAAAACTATAACTTTATTAGAGAATAATTTTCAGAATGTATGTCAAAAGTTTGAAAAACTCTACAAGCCTACTCAAAGTTGCTAAAATACAAAAAAAATGCTTTGTTATGATATATTAGAACTTAAACAACCATAATTTTGCGCTCGATATATGATCGAAGCAATTTTCTTTCGCATAAGTTTTTGAGATCTACGCAGACAAAAAAACTGAAGGCTATTTAGTCCACTTTGTCTCTATATAAGTTCATTTGTTGCCTCATACGGGTCTTTTTTTGATTTTGCTAAACTTTAAATTGCAATTTTTAAAAGAAGGCATTTTTATTTTTATTATGACGGTATTGAGTTTTGAGCACACTTCTAATATATTTTTTCAATTTTTAGCATAATTTATGAAAAAAATTCCTCAAATGAAATCTTTACCTCCTCAAAAATTATGCAAACTAAAAAAAATTGTGTCAACTATTGCACATATCAGGTCAGGAGGTAGTTTGCACCATTTTATTTTTATCGTTTTGTTCAAGTTATCCAGAAACTCAGGACAAACTGAATATGCTCGCATTGGCAAGTTAATATGGAGTTCACTAGTAACGGGGAAAAGGATCAAATTCTTCTCCACGTTCAAGCTGAAGTGGGAATCCTAGCGAGTGAAGAGCAACTTCGAACGTTATTGGTAAACAACTCAATATTCATCCGACTATGGTGCCCGCAACCCTTCTACAAGAACGTGTTCATAGGACTAGGAGCCGTCGAATCAGGACGCTCTACGCCCATTGGATGAACGGGATTACATTTTCATTTCTAAAATTTACATTGCCTCGGTCCAAATTTATCGGCCCCCACCAACTACTCACAACCTCTATAAGCATGTTCTTACCGATTGTGTTGTGAGCATTATAACCGGATTGCCATCACTCCGAAAAGATAAACTAAAGTAGCACCCCTCCATCATCACAACTTGCAACTATGATACATCTCTCGCACTAACGCAGCCGTGTGACACAAGGTTTATCTGATGATGGTAGCCCCCAAAAAAGCTTCAGTAAGAAGTTAATAAGAACTAATAACCTTGCAGTCCATACATACATCATTTGAAAATGAAACCCACAAGCCACAACTAGTCCCCACCCATCTTGAAACTAACTCCACACAACACACACACACACACTTATATACCACACAAACACTTATACAGGACACTGAAAGGCAATGTACATTGTGTCGCCGGCCATTGCCACGCCGCCGTCTTCACCATTCAACCTCTCAACTGAAAGAATCAGCAAAACAAGAGTTACTGGAATCAAGCCTTAAGGTCCAACAAGAATCCAACATGGCATCTGGTCAGACTTAAAAAAAGCCAGTCCTGAAGAAACCAATCAACAAGCACCAGAGAGGAATGGTAGAGTCATATACGTACCTAGTTTCAGACTGCTTGGCGATGCTTGTCATGTTTTGTGCTCGATATGCTCTCTGTCAATTCCCGGCCCTTGGTATCATAAGGAATCAACAGTACTGAAAACAGCCCCACAACAATCACGCCAACAAACAGCAGAAGCGCTTCACGTTGATGACATGATTCCATCAACTTCACTGCCGCAAATGGACATACCATCCCACCAATTCTGCCCACGCAGTTTGCAATTCCATAACCGGTTGATCTGACTGACGTAGGGTACAGCTTCATCAACAACAAAAATAAAGCAGCGTAAATAAAGATTGCCGCAAATGGACATACCCTCCTCACCCTATATTAGAAGCAATACCATAATTTTACTGCAGAAAAAGTGTTTGTTTCTTTACTCAGTTCATGTTTTTGTCTTCTTTTTTATGATAAAAGGGGGAGGCAGAAAAATGCCTGGGAGGAAAGATCACAAGAGACCAGAGGACTGGAACCTGAAACCTTCAGGTGAATCCAGCTAGTTCATGTTTTATTAAAATGCAGTTGTGGAAGGAAAACAAGAGAACATTCAATTGCTATCCAGCAAACTGAATTAAGCATGGTAAGTAAATTAACCTAGAAGGCAAGATGCCCTTCCAAGCTGAAAAACATATAGTCTGTGCAAGAATAAGATATAGTGTCTGAGTTCCGCAGCTTCAACGAGCACATGCCAAGTTCAGATATAGCATATGACCCACTAAAGACTCAGGGCCGAGCAACTAGTAATGGCAAATGTCAGAATGGAAAAGTCATATGAAGAGATCAACAAAGGACATCTCAATAATCCTGACAGATGGCCGCTCAAGTAGAGCAGTTGGTGGAACTACAGATTCATTTTATGCGTTTGATAATATTGTACATTTGATAAAATTCATGGGCGTTCTTCAGTTATTGGCCCGTAAAAATAAATCCTGCCACAATAAGCCATTTTCATAAGGAACACAAGTAAACATTTACCTCCGGAGCCATTAGAGAGGCAACTGAAAAAGTTCCCGTGATGCAGATTCTTGCCCCAAATAGGAGAATGGTGGTCACTAGTGGAGATCGATGGACGACCAGTGGCAGAACGAACACGATACAAATGAAGAACAGAGCTGCCATTGAAATTTTGCGACCAATCCTATCGACAAGGAGAGCTGATATTAAGAGGCCTGGGCATTCTGGCAATGAAAAACAGTAGCACACTCACCAGTCAGCACTGTTTTCTTGAAAAGATAAGTTGATGCAAAACAATAGAGAAGGGGTGTAGTTAGTAATATGCAAACCTGCTAAAGTAGTAATGAAAACATTTTTATAGTCAACACCAGCATCTGACTTGTCGTTGGATTGTGTTCCGTTCGAATTGCAATGAGATTTACGGTTTAATTCAGTAGTGAGCAAAACAAGACCATAGTATGAAAATGCATTCCCAAAGAATATGAACCACAAGAGTATGGTTGAGCGAATTAATCTTGGAGAAAGCAACACCCGTAGAGTCTCGATGACACCCAAGTCAGAATCTTTCCATCTAGGGGCAGAAGAAGGCGAATCAGTGGCAGATGCCTCTGGCTTCGAGACTTGTCTTTGTAGCTCAATTTCACGATCGGTAAGAAGGACGCCAGGAGGCAGTTCCTTCTTATTCAATTTTGCTATGTTTTCCATAATCTTAAGGGCATCGTCTTTTCTACCTTTTAGGCAGAGGTACCTCGGGGACTCAGGTGTGAGAGGATAAAATACAAGGAGACCAAATGAAGGGAGAGCAGAAAGACCAACCAGCCACCTCCAACCCAATCTTGGCATAATGATCTGTATATTACCATATACGGTGTTAGCAGCCGTTAAAAGAGAACTAAGTACAAAAACTGAATTTGCAATGATAAACTAAAAGTACGGAGCTATGAGGTTTCGTGAACCTACCCATGCTAAACCGACTTCGAAAATAGTTCCAACCGTCCAAAATGAATAAAAAATAATCATCCACATGCCTCTATTTGTTGCAGGGACGAACTCCAAGAACCAGGCGAAGAGTACAGGCCCTCCCCCAAGGCCAACACCAACCAAACAACGAGCAATGAGCAACACAACATAGTTCCAGGCAAAGGCACTAAGTAGACCAGCTAGAGACGTAACGAATGCTGTGACCACAAATCCATTCCTGAACAGATATTGGAAAGCAGTAAAGAACAAAAGCATTATCCAGTAAGGCGCCGAAATGAAATAGGAAAGGGGCACCAAAGTCGCATCACGTAATTTGTGAACATGATACATATATATATAATAATTGATAAGACACTTGATCACTATCAAACAACGTAAGACACTTGATAGGAACAAAGATGCAATTACCACTTCATGTTGGCACTAACTAAGAACTGTAGCCCTTTGTTTCCTTAATAATATATAACTCCTGCCAAAAGGAAAGAATCACAAAGCACTTACCTTCTTCCCAATTTGTCTGAAATCACACCCCACATGTATGCACCGAGTAACATGCCGGAAAATACCACTACGGATAGTAAGGTCTCTTGATTGGCGCTTAGATCCCACTGAGACTTCACCGATGGACCAATAAATGAGAGAATCATCACTTCCATCGCTTCTGAAATCCAACCCAAACCCGCATAAAGGCAGACAAAGATTTGGAACTTTCCAAACCCCACGGAGAGGAGAGCTTCATCCACGTTGTAACCTCCATGCTGATCCACCATCTACAAACAGGACGTAGAGAAGTTCAGGGCAAAGGGAATATTTCAATTGAACTACATAATTCTCTCAGTGAGTTACCAACAACAAAGCAGAGCCCAGAATCAAAATCTAGCACAATAGATATAAAATAATATTATATAAAACACTCCATGACCATAAGACTGAGATCGCAAAGCATATCAGAACCATAAGCCAGACCAGAGAGATTTAACTCATACTGATGGACACACATGCACTACTTCTTAGCAGAATCATGCCAGCAAATTACTCTACCCTCATTAAAGTCGCAAAGGGTTCATCAGAGGATACCCCGGAAACTGAATGGTAAGTAAGGAAAAGGAAGAGCAAATCACTCCAAAATTCTAACAGCTGAAAGCGGCTGCAACCAAATTTCCACTTAACTGGTCTGTTGGTGGGGATAGGTGACTTTAAAAGCTGTACAGACTAAGAACAGAATAACATGCAACATGAACAAACATTCTTTAGAGACAACAAAGCATACATATTCAGTAAAGGACACAACTTCCCAAACAAGATCAAAGGAGACTCCTCAAGCACTGTTCTATAAAGGCCAGGAAAACCCAGAGCAAGCAATTGTCCATGCAAATAAAAAAAGCAGCAATTTTTAGCAAACCTCGGCAGAGGGGAGGAGAAATGCAGACGTCTCCCCTTCTTCTTCCTGGTCTACTTCTTCTTGCCGAATCAAGTCTGCGCTCCTTCTCTGGGACTAGTAGAAAACCAGGAAACCGCCCGAGTGAGAAAACCAGTGAAGCTGAGATGTGATTATAAGAAGCAGTAGTAGCAAAAAGGGGAGTGGGGAGTTAATGGTGGAAGTAGGTGAGACAGAGAAAGAAAGCTTCACTTTGCCGTGCAAGGGCCCCACTGAAGTAGTAGATGGATAAGTTGAACCCGCCGCTGGCAACAACAACCATCGGAGCAACTTCAGTGTTGGGTTTTTTCGGCATAATTTCAAAAGGCCACGACAAGTACAGGGTATGGAAAAAAGTTAATTCGGGCGAGCGTCAGCAGCAGCGGCTATCCCGCTCTCCCTTTCGCCATTAAAATCACAATCCTTGGAAAAGGAGCAAGCTTTGTGATTCTTCTTCTTAGGGCTAATCGATCGGCGGGCCGGCCGGGGAAATGACGCCCGCCCGCATCAAATTGTTCCTTACTTTGGCTTCTTCTGCTCTCGTTTCCTCCTCCCATCCCTGCGGTGCGGCGCTTGTTGTTCTGTCTGAAGAACTGGAGTGACGCAAACGGATCATCGCCGACCAAATTTCGCGGGTGTATCATCGGCGGTTAGGGGATTTTTTTTGGGTTTAATGGGCGGCCCATCTACAAGTCCAGTGGCGTATTTTAAGCCCAATCGACCCGTGATCCACAACACTATGGGCTTGATCTGATTGGACAGTGAGATTCATCGAACGACATCGTTTAAACGAGTATCTGTCAGTTCAGCAAAACGCCGTCGTTTGGCAATCGTCTTTCAGCAACCAAAATATCCACCGCCGGCCTGGCCTCTCTTCCCGGCGAGCCTCTCCACTCCAGAGCTCTGTAATTTGTCAAGAATCCGCCGGCGAGAGGTCGGACTGAATTCCATTTGCGATCGGCTGAGGAGATAAAATGGGAGATCCGGACAAGAAATGGGATTTTTATCTTCGGACATTATCCAGCAGTGCGAGAGACTCCAATTTGGCAGGCGACCCCGCATCCGATCCGGCTCTCTTCAATGCCGTAATCATCTTCTCCCTTGTCGCTTCTTCGTCGGTCTTGAGTTAAATAAGAGAGAACAAGTGATTTCTGATGCTTGCTTGCCTCCTGCAGGTGAGGAAGCTTTGCCAGTTGTGTAAAGAAGAGAATTCGGAGGATTTGGTTGCTAGGGTTTATCCGCACTTTAACAAGCTCTTTCAGCGCTCCGTGGCGTCTCTCCCTCAATCTCGCTCCTCTTATGGACTTCTCTTGCTGGTCAGTTTATCTACGAGCCGGATTTTGCTGACAATGGATTAGCGGGTAATTGGTATTTTGTAATTATGGTTTTCAGAGAAGAATTTGAAGACGTCCAACACTTCATACTGCATTATGGTTTCCTGTACTCTGAACTGCTATGGCTTTTAGTGGATCTCTGCTTGCTTTGATTTGGATTTTCTTCGTTCTTACCTTCGTTCTCAGAGATTAAAATTAAAATCTAAACTGGAATGGGCTGATGTTGATTTTTCTTCTTTGATTCAGGCAATTATCCAGTTTTTCCTCGACTTTGGAGAGATTGTTCTTCATGATGCTGATCCCAGTCTAAGATCATTTTTTCGCTCGTGTTTGAGTCGGTAAGGTTACAGGTCCTTGGCATCAACTTATAAACTAAAAGAACAAGTAATATTCAATGAAATATGTAGTTAACTAGTGTGTGTATCAGGACTTGAT
The DNA here is from genome assembly GCA_964030455.1 of Linum trigynum. Classification (NCBI taxonomy): domain Eukaryota; kingdom Viridiplantae; phylum Streptophyta; class Magnoliopsida; order Malpighiales; family Linaceae; genus Linum; species Linum trigynum. Next base: position 54,981,249 of record OZ034817.1, on the reverse strand, counting down.
TAGTTCGAACCACCAAAAAGAGAGAATGAAAAGATTGTTGAAAATGATTTGTGTAGGCAGCAGCCTCTAGATTGGTTGCATTCGCTGAGTCTTCATTCTCCTCCTGATCATGGTGATCGTCTTTGTTAGATCCACAAAATGCCTTGTTTTCCTTTTTGTCGCTGACCAAGATTGGTGGAGCTCAGAATCTTGTGTTTTTTTTATTATCCTGAGTGATGGATATGCTATGTTTGATAAATTTGGTTTCGACCACGAGCCGTCCTTATTCTAATGTTAATTGCAGTGAATTTGCAGATCTGACTGTGGCAGAGGCAACCCTTAATTTTCTGAATGTCAACAAGAGAAAGCTTCTGGCTTCTTATCCTGCCTTACTACCTCAAGTATGAATTATACATGGCAAAACACTGTGTTCAGTATATTCCAATAATTGCATGATAGCTTTATTTTTAGCATGAAGGTTCAACAGGAACTTGAGAGGAAAATAATATGTTGAAAAAGAAACCAATTGTGAATTGTGTTTCCACTTCCTGGTTCCATGTATCACTTCCTGAGATAACGCATACTTTCACCACTTAGATGTGGTCCTTCTTTAACTCCACAACTAGCATTTTTCGCTGAGCAAATCCTGAGAGATGGAATAACATCAAAGGGTTCCAAAGTCTGAGGTCACCAAAAATCTGCAATTTTTGAGCTTTACCACTGAAACAGGGTACAAACGGAGAGAAAACATTTTATTGAGGGCCAATTCGCTAACTTTCCTCTGAAGATCAGGGGGTTGTACTTTAGAGATAAGCTGGATCTAATTTCTGATTCTAGAGTATGCTGTGAAAGACTAGTTTGCCCATGGTATATTGTGGCTTATCCAGCTATTCATGGATTCTTTGTGTCCAAAATAGTTAATGTTGAATGGGATATGAATTTGGTTGCAGTTTTTTCCACTGTTACTTAAGCTGATAGCCTGGAATGGAGAAAAGTAAGTCCTTTTTCCTTTTTGTTGCATTTCTTCTTAAGCTGGTAACCTTTTCTTAATCTGTTATCACTTGCCATACATCTGGGCGGATATGCTAGTGCTCAGGATTGCTTGTTATAGTCATAGCAAATCATTTTCTCAACTTAGTTGTAAAGTTAGATCCTTTGTTGATATATGTGCATTCTGATGTCACCATGAGCTATATAGTTGATCCTTAAGGTTTGTTAGTCCTTTTAAATGTTTTGGGGGTGGCCTCTGTCTTGTAGAGATAGAGTCTGCTGAACTTAATTTTTACATGTGCTTTTACTTGGGAGTTAAGTTGATTGATCAAGTTATTCAGAGTGTCTGGCTAACTGCTGTTAGCTCTTTTTTCCAGGTTACTGAAATCATTCTTAAAGGTCTTTCCGGAATTGATATCGCCTGCTTCATTTCTTCCTCTATTTCCTTCCTTAGTGGATCTTCCAAGTAAGTTCATTGTCCTGCTGTTGCCACTTTAACAATTTTCTCCACGGTGACAGATTCAATTGCTGTAAATGCTTTGTTGCCAGTCTGTCGCTGTTTCATGATCTTCTAAATTTTACGGTTTTTCTTTTTAATGGGATTCAGCCATTTTGCTGAAGGTTTTATGGTATTATTCCGGTTGAATAAAGGTTTTCTGGGTTCCAGATTGTATGTGTCGAATTATCCATTGTGACATGTAATAGATGGAGACAATGTCACTCTGAAATATTGTGATGATCACTAGAAGGAACATTTGTCAAACTGTCATCTGCATGCATAGCTCTTTTCTAGAAAAAGGGGTTCGTAGGTTTCGATTGTGCTCTAAACAGTGGTTTGTCTCTGTTCATTCCCTCTTCACCTTGACTCAATTACAATCATGTCTGCCTTTCTCTGTACCAGTGTTGGTAGTGGCAATGGAAAGGGTTGAGCGAAGTTCAGGTTCCCTTATTGGGAGCAGTATTGCCTCAATCCAGAACAGCACGGCTCCTGAGGTTATTTTTTGAACATCTTTTTATTTTCTTGCTTTGCCAAGACTTCGTTGTACTACTATCAGCTTAATTTTTTCTTGGTGTAGATGTTACTAGCTCTGATGGATGAAGCTTATACTGGTTCAACTATAGGAGATGGCGGGGCTGACAGTGAATCAGAGGATACCAATGCGATTGATGCTGCTGATCCTTTGTTTCTAGAACTTCTGAAGGATGAGAATGACGGATTAGCTGTATGATCACTTTTATTCTCAGTCTTATCGAATTTAGAAATTTCTAGAATGTGTAAGCAGCAGAGTAGGTGAATATGTCTTCCATTTTGAGGACTGCTGGAAATCACGTGCTTCTGATCGCTTTTCAGATGTTCATTCCTGAATTGCATCATATTATCTGCTTTAATCAGTGAAGCACATGTTGTTTAGGCTATATCTCTGCCTCTTCGTATATTTTGAAAATGCTTGGTTAATTTCCTTGCTTTTCAGATTTTTAACGTCTATTCTTCAATTGAAGACATTTTAAATCTATTAGTTGAGAAGTTGAAATTTATGCCTTCAGAACCAGTGTAGCCAATATTTAACAAAAACTGTAAAGTTTCTTCATGCTGTTCAACAAAACCTAAATTTATATTGCAGGAGCGGCATAGAACATATCCCAGTATGGCTGCAGCGTTGCAGGCTGCAGTTAATGCTCCTCAATCGGATAGGCTGAAACAATCGCTCAAAATAGCACCTGGCCTTCTTGATGTTTACTGTGCTATAGCAATACGTGATGTCAATGACTGTATGTATGCTTACCGTGTCCATTTTTTACTTTGAGCTGTTTTTTTTTTTTTTTTTTGTGAGAAGTTTTTATGTGATATATAAACTATCAGTTCTCAGTTTTATGTAAATTTTCACCACCTTTGCAGCTTTGATCTGTTCACTTATCCCGTTGCTTATGGCGAGAAATGATGTACTATTTCCTGACAAAAATTACTCATACCAGGTATAATTGTACTTAAGACGAGCCTCCAACCAGCGTGGGGCTGCTTATTCCTTCTCCTAGTTATTATTTGATCAGGGTGTGGTTTGCTTATTCTGCCTTCTCAACAATTTGGCAGTATTACAGATCATGCCTTCTAACTGTGTAAATACTAAGTGGCTGGTTCTTCACTTTTCGATGGTGTTTTTATCTTTTCATGCTTGGTCATGTAGTTATCAGGCAAGATTTGCATAGTGTGTTTCATATACATCAAGAATGACTTCTTATTGTCTATGTTTCCATTTCTGACAGGTTCGTAAAAGGCTTTTAGAGTTTATGCTCGCATCGTTTCAGCGTTCTCCAAATTTTATTGCTCTTCTGAAGGTATTTTGCTTCCACTTCTTCGAACACCTGTGGGCTCCAATTGCATTTCCGATGTAAGAATAAGTTAATGGAACATAGCTCTTGGTTTAGCTAGTATTTTTTGTTGACTATGGATCATTTTGGGGTTTGTGCAACAAAATGTGGTGCAATGCAATGATTCATGCAGGATGTTTATCCTATTTGGAAGTTCATGGATCTGGAATCAATTGAGAAATGCTTTGTATACTGGCTTCAGCATTGTTTCTCCTGATCTTCTTGCAGAAACCTATTATGGACAGGCTTGGACAAGCCTATGACAGTTCTGCAAAGGTGAGAATGTAGTGATCATTATGAAGTCATTGGCTAATATTGCCTATCACACAGTTTAAAGTTGCAACCTTTTTCCCCTCTTCTGCCTTCACTTTTCACCTACAGCAATTTTGTTTGCTTTTACAGACAGAACTAGCATTACAATTGTGTTGGGCAATTGGTGAACATGGTGGTGGTGGTGCATCTCACAGAGATGCTGCACGCGAGCTTTTTGAGAATCTAGAGCTACTTCTCTATGAAAACTTGTCATCTAGGTGCGTTCCATTGAAGATTCTATGTTATCTCTTACTTTTTTTTTTATATATATATATGGCCATTGCTGACTCAATTAGTTGCTGCACTCAAAAGCCGGCTTGGCTTAAGGGAATCCGCACTTGGATCAGACAGCGAAAACTTCAGAAAGTCATCACAGTCCAGGCTTCTGTGTTTCGTTATAACAGCTATCGCAAAGCTGGCCACACATCACCATGAGTTGTTACCAAGAGCCCGTGTGTCCTTAGGCAAGGCATGTTCCAGCTGAATTTCCAGCATTTGACAGCTTATCATCCAAATAATTATCGTAATCCGAAGCAACATATGCTTGCAGGTCGCTAGATCTCGCATCTCAGATGTGAGGGTTTGGAGGCGTGCACGGGATTACCTGGGTTTGATCGATGATCCTACGATATCCTTGTCCGTCTTGGGGCCTTCCCAGGGGCGCGTGCAAAAACCTGGAACTGTGAATTGGAGTGATGGCGGTACCAAGATGATTGCACATATCCCCTTCTACCTTCTCGGAGAACAGGAAGGTGCACATTCCTAACCACTACCAACCTCTGGATTGTCACCTGGAGTTCATTGATCAGTGTTATCTTGCTTACTTCTGATTTAGTCCTGGTATAATATGTGGCTCAACAAAGCAACCGTTTGTGATGGATGAACTTTTTACTTGCAGGTTCCCCCTTCCACGACTTCTCTTTTTCAGATATCTTCCCAAGAACATGATGATTCTGCTGCCTCAGCTTGTTGAAGAAAGAGAAGCATTTTCGATGGCGTCTCTGTTGTTCGAAACTTGTTAGTTTCAGATTGCGAGTCGATGTGATCTGGGTTTTCCCGTGTAGCGAAAGTGTTGACACCGATAGTTTCATCTACTGCTCTCCGAGATTAAACATGACGAGAGGCATAGTGAGAGGGGGACGCGTATAAAGATCGATTCATTCTGGTATTGGATGTTGTTAACCTCACATGTGGAACAATCACAACGATCGAATTGATGAAGGATCATGCACGATACAAGCTAGTTTCGGAGATATCGGTATAGGGAGAGTAATATTGTGTAAAATGAGATAAGAAGAAAGAAAAATATTGAAGCATATATACGTCGATCTTGTATTTTCTACTACATGTAACAAGAACTACGTAGCAGATATATGATTATATGCTAGGTGGTCATATACGTAGATATAATCCAGCCAAAAGCTCGAAGGTGTCTGATGATGCTACGTTGAAGCTTGAAAGGAAAGGTTCACGGCAAATGCGGTGGCGGAGGTCCGCCGGGAGCTCTATGAGGAGGAGGAGGAGGAGGAAGAGGATGTGGAGCTGGTTGATTAGGAGGCGGTAGTACTGGCGGCGGCGGTGGTGGTGCGAGATGATCATGGAATTCTGGCCGCGGTGGAGGAGGAGGAGGCTGTCCATGATGTGGAGCCGGTGGCGGCGGGGAAGAACGTCGATGGTTATGCATTTTTTGGTCTGGTGGTGGTGGATGAATTGAAGAACTTGCCGGCGGCCAAAATATATAGAAATGCTGACCTGACCTGACCTTCATAACTACAAGTCGCATTATACAGGTGGTTGAACAATGAAGATGATGATGCATTTTTGGTGGAATTCATCCAACCTGCTAGTCAAACTAGTACTACTTCATCTTTCATTTTGTTGTAGACTAGTAGGTGGTACAACACCACTATACTACTTCTTCTTCGATCTAAGGTGTGTTTGTTCTAGATCGGGGTAGCTAGTATTGTCGACGATCGAAGTAAAGCTCGATGCAGCGACTCGCCATTGGTTGCCCCGGAGCTATACTTGGTTTTTGGGGTATCAGGTGCCATTGAACAAAGACTCAGATGCACCAATTTTCAAGGTTCAGAGATGCCATCAGAAACCATGATACTGTCGAAACATTGTTTCTAGAATCATAACATTAGTGACCATAACCGAATTACAACACGATTTCAGTTTCCTTTTTAAAGGATTAATCCAATCTATGAGATTAATTATCAACAACAACAACGCCTCTTCCACCAGTTACATAGTCCATCAGCTCACCAGAACTGGTAACCACAGTTTCAATGGCCTTGTCTTCAATTCGTCGCGCGCGCGGTATCGTATCGATTACCACTATATATATGAACACACACAACCTGACCAATGTACCACATCAGATCTCAAGCAGAAGAGAAGAAGAAAAGCTTAAAGTTTGATATCAGAATGGTGCCTGCAGAAGATGAGAAAGCTCTGGTTTCTGAGTGGTACTGGTACTACTATTGGTGGTGGAACATCCCATGAAAGAAGACAAAATAGTTATAAGTGAAAATGTCTCTTGCTGGTTGAGGAATACAATAATGAGACTATGAAACAATAATTTTATTATTTTCACGGGTAATAAAGTGTATAAATATTCGTCTGGTTGTTTTTCGAATTATGTCTCTACCTTCTCTTTTTTTCTTAGTTAAGAAGATTAATTATATGTTTGATTGAACTGTTAAGATCTCCCGGCCAAGTAAAAAGACTTTTTTTTTTCTATATTGGGACCTGTAAATTTTATTAATAAGAATTGGTTACTACGACTTCTCGTTTCAGCTGATCAATAAAGAAAATTCGTAATTGTTAGTGAAAAATAGGGATGGCAATGGGTCGGGTCGGGGACGGATAAAGTTGATGCCATATTCTTCAAGGACAATATCAGGAATTAGGTGCGACACTACCTTGCCGGAAAACCCAGGGTACGAAGGGGCCTAATAGATAATAGAAGACAACATTGGATACATTACAGCGTTAATATATTTGTATGCTCCAATTTTTCATATATTAAACATTTTGAATTATGACTAATTTTTTCGATCTATAATTTTGTGGCTTCAACTATCCATTAAAGTTACGAAATTGGCTAAATCCGAGATTGGACCGTTATCTCTGACAGTCATACGCGTTGACTAATGGTCAACGCGCCACGTCGCTGTAAAACCAGCACAGACCACTTTAAAGTTTAAACTTTTGGTTTTTGTCCACCTATTACCATTTTTTTTTTATTTTGAACAAAAGAAGGAAAAAACAAAATAAATTTAATGATAATAGGTGGAAAAACTAAATTTTTAAAGTGGTATGTGGTGACTTCGCAGTGACGTGGCGCGTTGACCGTTCAATATAAAAGTCAAATCTCGAATTTGGCCAATTTCATAACTTTGATGCATGGTTGAGGCCACAAAATTATAGATAAAAAGATTGACAAAGATGTTTAATATGTGAAAGTTGGAGTCAAACAAATATATTAACCCTACATTAAAAGGCTCAACCTAGAGGTTGAGTGAGTGAACCGCCTAATTAATACCAACGAGTCAAATCTCCGTGTGCTTACCTCATAGCAACAATAGAGAGTGGGCTAAGTTATTAGGAGGAGTAGAACCTACAACACTTAAGAAGTTGCATCCTTTCGAATAAGAGCTGCCTAATTCATGAATATTTTCACGAGGGTACAAAGGTTGTTCGTGAACAAACCTGCTATGACGATATAGACACAAGAAAAAAAAGGAATAGACTAGAGTCTAGATGTGAGAATTTTGTATCTAATCCAATCTATCCATTTAAATATCCAACTAATGTAATTCATTTGATTCAAATTCAATTAGATTGATTGTTGATAAATTACAATTCAGTACCTACATTTTATTTATTTACAATTTGACAACTAAAATTTATTTTTTAAGGAAAATATCATTGAAAAATTACGTTTTGGTACCTGAAATATTCATTATGACATTTTAGAACCCGGACTTTTCAAAATTTACATATCGGTCCAATACTTAGATTTCATATGGATCCACAATTCAATAATCCATGATCAATTTGATCCACGAATCCATCAATCTAATAAATCCAATCTATCTCTCACCTCTATACCGGACCAACCTACAAAACATTTCTATCCAACACTCTCCCTATTCTACCTTTACATGGAGAATAGTTAGAGGGTAGGCTATCAATTCATCAAGGTCTCGAGAGCCGAAATGTTAATGCCTTTTTCACATTTCTACATATATATTTCGTTAAATAAAACATGGTCTAACCATACCATTTACGAAATCGGCACTGCAGCATTAACCGGTTTGACAGGCAGGATACCAATTCATCAAGCTCCAAAAGACAAAAATATATAAAAAAAAAAACATACGAAGAGGGTTAGAGTGGATGGCAAAATTCGTATTCTATGGAAATAATTTATTAAAAACACATTTCCATTAAAAGGACGAATTTCCATTTTTCTCATCGTACTCCGCCTCCGGCTCTCCTTTTTTCGTCCTCCTCTAATTGCTAAACAGATCTATTTTCATTTTCCGCTTGTTTCTTGGGATTCCGTTTTCTCGCTCAATTCTCTCTTCACTCTCTTCCTAGTCAGTCTCCTTCCTGCTTTCCCCCTTTCTCCATCGCTGCAATCTGCTGCTCAAACGCTTTGGATACAGCGCCCTTTCCCACTCCAGCCAGCCAGCCAGCCATGCCGGGCCTTTCGTCGAGCAGGCTGAAATCCATGGATTTCTACAGGTTTTCCTCTAAATCACTCACTCTCCTCATTTCCTTCCCGTTCCTCGTTTTTATCTCCGCGGCATTCCGGTCCTCGACGGATCTGGAATTCTGAATTGCGGCGTCGCCGGCCGCGGCCAGAGCATTGGAACCCGGCGACAATCGCTCGCCCATTTCGTTTCTCTTTCTTTTCCAGTGCTTGATCGGTGCCTCTGGGCGGCGTTGGGGGGAATGATTTCCAATTCTACTCTTGTCTCTTAGCTTGTGCTAGGCTCGCAGCCTGCAGTTGTAATTTACAGTAGATGTCTGGGTGGAGTTGGTATCCTGTTGTATAGTAACAAATGTTTGATCAAATTAGCCGTTTTCATGACTAATCGCGTCTCATCTCCGCTAGAATTCTGCAATGCTCATTGCTGAGAGAGTCTCGGTAGCCTTTTGAAGTTGCATCACTTGACGATCCTTCCTTGCTGAAGTTTTCATGTGGAAAATTTACTTGAATCAGGAATCGTATCTAAAATGAGAATTCGTAGCTGTAGCTGATCACTTACTTTGCTTGGCTAAATGAGGGCGATGGAGAATTGCTTGTTGTCCTGCTGCTTATATTCCTGTTCTTTCTCGATTCGATTTCTTGAATCTACATGTTTATTCATGCTCTTTTTCTTCTTCTTCTTCTTTTAATGTTTGATTCTGGTGTACAGGAAAATACCTAGAGATTTGACTGAAGCATCGTTATCGGGTGCCGGATTATCCATAGTAGCTGCACTGGCCATGGTTTTCCTGTTTGGAATGGTAAGCTACTCCTGCGTCTTTAGCAGGCATTAAGGTTGTCAGCATGCAAATCATCATTAGCTATATCATTTAATGAGTGAGCACCCACAGAAGTCGGTCATGGGACTGTTTTTTTCTTCTTTTTGGTAGATTTGTTTTGCTGGTATGTTGATCTAACATGTTGGTCATTTACAGGAGCTGAGTAATTATCTAGCAGTGAACACATCTACTTCTGTGATTGTCGACAATAGTAGTGATGGCGAATTTTTACGCATTGAGTTTAATATCAGGTAAATGGATCATTTAAAAATAGGCCTGTCTTCTCTTAGTGGTTTTTTTTTGTGTGCAAGGTTCTGTGCATTAGCATTTAAGGACATGAGATTGTGCTTAATGCTGTCAACTGCATTGTTAATTGTTCATTCATCAATAATTAAATTAGTATTCAGACTTCTAACTTGTTCCTGTGATGTCTCAAGGCTTTAAAAGATCAGCGGCAAATAATGTGTTCCCCGATGGACTGAATGTCATTTTTACTGTGAGACCAGAATTATAAGATAAAAGGACTATTGCAAGATCTCTTGTTTACATGTGATTTCGTCCTTTTAGATCAGTAAAACCTCAGTTTCTCTTGGTTGTTTGTTTATTTATTTTTTCTTCTCTCATTTCCCCTTAATGTAGGCTATGAACAAGGAGCAAGCTTGATTATTTAGAAATAGAATCTCGATTGTCTGTTTCAGTTCTGTATAACTTGTACTCTGAAGCTTCTTTTTATCTTTTGTTTAATTCTGGACTAACAACTGTCGAATTTCTGTAGCTTTCCAGCCCTCTCATGTGAATTTGCAGCAGTTGACGTGAGCGACGTGTTAGGAACTGTAAGTTTATGATTGATACATCGTTGTATTATATTTCCTGAGAGGAGAAATGCCAATATTTCCAATTACCACTATAGTGTCTGGTAATTTTGGTCAAAGATGCATGTCTGAAGATTAAAGCATCAAGAATGTTTGTTTTCCCCCTAAGTTTGTAAATCTCGTCTAACATGAAATCCAAATTTAGTTGTGCAACCTTTCTTTTGACAGTTCGCTGATTGTTAAATTATTACAAACTAATTGAATGGAATTTGTTGAATGTGTTGGCTCCATATGTCTTATGTCATTGTTCTTGATCTTAGCCCTTGCCTGAGCTGTACAAACTTTAGCTTGTTATTGTCATCTCTTCTCATAGGAGACCTGCCTGATTCTTTCAAGCTCTTGTATTCAGAACAGGTTAAACATTACAAAGACTGTCAGAAAATTCTCTATAGATCACAATCTAAGGCCCACTGGCGCTGAGTTTCACTCTGGCTCTACTATGCATCTCATTAAGCATGATGAGTATGTTGGAGAACATGAGGGTGAGAGTTCTGTGACACTCAATGCTCGGAATTTTGATGTTTTCTCAAATCAGTAAGTAGTCCATTGATTTAAGGTTACTGTTGTGAATATATTTCATGCTTGGTGGTTCAACTGACACAATCCTTTTCCAACATGTCAATTTTTTTTTGGTTTCAGGTTTCCGATATTGGTTGTCAATTTCTATGCTCCTTGGTGCTACTGGAGCAATCGCTTGGTAGAATCCTACTTTATTCATGATAAATTCCTACTACAATTTTGAATTCTCGTTTCTTCTTGTTGTGAAAGAATTAAGTTAACCTTGAACCATACTGTGCTTCTTGTTGGCTGCCACTTCTGGGGTTCTAACTTCAGCTCTTACTCATTTCAGAAACCTTCTTGGGAGAAGGCAGCTAAAATTATGGCGGAAAGGTTTTCAATCACTTATTGTTTAAAATTTTATTGCTTCATTTTTTTATCCGTAATTTCTTGAGGAGATATAAAGGTATCATGTTCACTCATTGCTCTCATTTTTAATAGATACGACCCTGAAACTGATGGACGCATCATTTTGGCCAAAGTGGACTGCACCGAAGAAGGTGAATTATGTAGGAGGTACTGAATGTGTTCCACATAACTAGAATGGAAGTTTTCTGATCTTAATTGGGATATTAAGTACTCGCTAATCTGTGTATCCATTATCTCCCTAATTATTTCTTGAAGGAAAATAAAAATAAAAAGAAAGAATGAAATCTTTTCGGAAGCCGTGTCTTTTGAGCTTACAGTTGAAGCAGTGATTTAGTATTGGCAGCATGTTTATCATTTATAAGTAATTTATTCTGTTTGTCCTTTTATCTCAGGCATCACATCCAAGGGTATCCCTCCATTCGTATTTTTCGTAAGGGAAGTGATTTGAGGTAACATTTGTATCTTTTCATCCACGTACGTTCTCTTGGTGTGCTCCATAAGATGCAAGGGCCAGAGCACATTGCAGTTTTTGATGATTTAGCTTTCAGCGTTCATCCCTTCATGTTGATGCTTCTTTACGACCCAGCTCACATGTGAGTCATTTCACCGTGACAGGGATGACCATGGACACCATGAGCATGAGTCTTACTATGGGGATCGTGATACCGACACCTTGGTGCAGGTATTGCGGCATTTTGTTTTTTCATACTGTAACAGTGAACAGATGTGCTCTTAGCCAAGTCCCTAATGTATTTGTGTACTTTTTTTCTTAGTAGTAGAAACTTAACTGAGCCTGATATGTACTTGTTACTTTTGTACAGACTATGGAAACTCTTGTTGCACCTATTCCAGCTTTACATCACAAGCTCGACAATTCAACTCAGAGCATCAAACGACCTGCACCTTCAACTGGAGGATGTAGAATTGAGGGATATGTGCGTGTTAAAAAGGTACCATTTCTTGCAGAAGTATCATCATGCAGTTCTCTTTAACTGTCTAACTTGTGGTGTATTTACGGAGATACATAAATTCATCATGCCAGAAATTACTTGTTTATTGATACGCTCTGAGATATAGAGTTGATTTATTCATATGATCTTTTTGCAGGTTCCTGGGAACCTCATCATTTCAGCTCGTTCAGGATCCCATTCTTTTGATACTTCTCTAATGAACATGTCACACGTTGTTTCCCATCTCTCGTTTGGCTTGAAATTTGCACCCAAGGCGCTGGTTGACGCCAAGCGATTGATGCCATATATTGGTCGAAGTCATGACCGGCTGAATGGGCGGGCATTTGTAAATCAGCGCGACGTAGGTGCTAATGTCACTGTAAGTTAGCTTGCTCGCAACTCTTATGAGATTGATCCTTCACTGTACATCTCAGTTTCTCTGTTGTATTGCCGTGCTATATCAGTCACAAGAACTCTTCCTGTGGAAGAGTGTATGCCTTTCGTTGCCTGCAAGCAAATTAGATAGTGTCTCTTCGCATGCAGAAGCTGTCGCTCATATAACTTCACAATAATCAGTCATGGCAAATACTCTCCTGTTGATTCCATGTGTCATAACTCATAACCATTGCTATTTTTGTTTTCTTTTGCAATTTTCAGATAGAGCATTATCTCCAAGTCGTTAAAACAGAGGTGGTATCAAGAAGAGGATCTCGTGATCACACGATAATAGAAGAGTATGAGTATACAGCCCACAGCAGTTTGGCGGAGAGCGTGGATATACCTGTTGCGAAATTCCATTTTGAGCTCTCCCCTATGCAGGTATAGTGACAAACCTACTGTCTTGAACTTGTGGGGAAAAAGAAATCAGACCATCCCACCATACAGTTCTTAATTAATTCCTATTTCAAATTTCAATTAAAAAAAAAAGAGAGGAATGGCTGGATCCTTCTTATAGGTCCTGAAATGTTCATCGGTTTGACTCTTGACCCATCCCTTTTGCCATCAGGTTCTGATCACTGAACTTCCCAAGTCATTTTCACATTTTATCACCAATGTGTGCGCCATAATCGGTGGGATATTCACGGTTGGTGCTCGTGCATCTCTTGGTTCAGTTCTTTCCTAGTCTTACTCACGTTACAAGATCTCCGATCTTAAATGCAAGCCCTCTTGATTTCAGGTCGCTGGAATATTGGATTCGTTACTGCACAACACAATCAGGCTAGTGAAGAAAGTGGAGCTAGGCAAGAATTTTTGATAGAAAGGAAGAGATGACATGAAACATTATGTTAGTTTTCATGTAAAGATTTCTAAGTTTTGAATCACAGGGTTTATTAAATTAGCATTAGCAAGCAAGAACAGGATAGAACAGTTATTTATGGGACACTTCCATAATATACACCATGAAGCACGTTCAGTGCCTATCCTCTCTGTGCCGCGCCCTTATCGTGCTCTGCTTTAGTTACAGTGCTTGTGATCGTCATCCATTTCTGCATTGGTGTTTTGGAGTAATGACCGGAAAATAGATGGTCGAAGAATCTTTTGATTTGCCAATGGAAGTCCTCTGTAATACGTTTTCCGATTTTCGAAGTTGGAAACACGAAGCCTATGGATTGTGACTGTCGATTTCAGACTTGAGACTGAGATCTTCTCGCTGGAGCCTTGTTAAAGAAGAAACGCCGTTGAAATGCTGAAGGTATGTTTAGAACACTCTTCTCTTTCAGTTATTTTTCCTTTTCTTTACAAACATGCTCTTGAAATACACACCAGTTTGGTTCATAACCTTATTGCCATCTCCACGACAAACAAATACCGAAGCACCAAACAATGAAAAACATCTCTGATACAAGAAGGATAACAAATGTGGGGGGAAAAAGCGAAACAAGAAGTTATAAATGTTAATCAACCACGAAAGCGAACTCGGTCCGTGGAACCAATGATCAGAATGCGAGCACGATGGATGAGGCCAGGAAAGCTCCGACTGAACCGACGATCCCTGCTGCAGCAGCCATGGAAGACGAAGCTCCATTGTTGGGCGACTCGCCTTCAGGAGACTGTGCAGGGGTGAGCTGAACTATCCCGGGAGGAGGTGACTGATCCATGGCCGGTGCAGGCGACGGTGACTGAGGAGATGGCGGGGAAGCAGCAGGTGCCGTCCCATTCTTGCTCCTGTCGGCCAGAACAACCACGACGACCTTCTCGTTGTTCAGGCAGTTGTCTCGGTTCCCGCTGATGAAGTAGTGGGCGCCGGAGTGGTTGAAAGTGTAGAGGGTGTGGCCGTCGGAGTATGTCCCGACGGGTGAAGTCGTGGTGCAGTTGTCGTAGTCGCCCTTGCTCACTTCCAGCACGGAGTCGCGATCAGGGTTGTACATGAACACTGCACACAAATCGAATCGGCCAACGACAACGACAACGACGGAGTGATTTCAGTTGCTTGCGGAAGAAGGAAACTTCGACGTAACCATAGAATAACAAGAGAGTAAAAAACAACTTACAGATGGAGTCTCCAGTGGAGAACCGGTTGTGTTCTGCCCAAGAATTGTAGTTCAAGGCGGAGGAATTGTCAGGAACCGTCCAACCTTTGGCGCCACCGACGGTGAATTGGAATGCAGTAGTTTGTTGGAGCGACAGCAGCAGGAGACAGGACAGTCCCAGCATGTTGGCAACCGCCCTGTTTCGGCCGATTTTCGATCCCGGGTTCGTTCCTGCCATTGATGGCAAAGTGGTATGGTGTTATGTGTGTTTTGGTGTGGAGGTAAGTAGCACTAAGAAGGAGGATTTTGAGAATGGCATGGAGCTGATGATGGGGGTTTTGTAGGCTAAGATTTGAGGCCAACTTTACAGTATCTGTGGCAGTGAAGCTTTTGCATGCTTTTAACGCTCTGTTCACTCTTTAGCTATGGATTTCTTGGCTTCTGGTGCAAAGCATATGTTCGTTCCTATTTGTTGTTTTGGATTACTTTTTTGTGCAGGAGATGACTTGGGCTGCAGGTTAATACTTTGCCCTTGACCATTTGTCAAGAACATTCGATGCTTGTGGTTTGAGCTAAACTGTTATTCAACAACCAATGAGAGCCTTTCCCGCGCAATCTATTTTTTTATTATTTCTGAGTGATATCAATGGAAAATAATAGTTAAGCTTACAATTCTACCCAGGACCCCTAAAATACTCTAAAGAAGCCACCCCAAAAATCAAAAGATTCTAGCTCTACACGAGACAAAAGCAGTGCTTTACGCGCCACTCTATGGGCAGCACTGAAGGCGGATCTAGGTACCGCCCTAAACTCTATACAAACAGACAAAGAGCTAAGGATCAAAAGACACTCTCGTAACACCGGACCACCAATCGAGTCTTCTAAGACGCCTTGACGGACTTGGTTGACGACCACTTCGGAGTCACCTTCGACTATCTCGTGGGCCAAGCAATATCCCTTGATGTTGCAACCCGAACGCCAACATCACATGCCCGTCTGACCCACGGATAATAAGCTCATACGAACACCCGGAGGCACAAACAGCTGCGTCGACGTTGATCTTCAAAAAGCCTTCTGGTGGAGAGACCCAAGAGGTGGCAGGAAGGATTCGGAGTAGAGAGCGGCGGGGAGGAGGGGGAAGAAGAAGATTGGAGATTTCGAGGACCTGGTTGTAGAACTGTCTGGCTAGGGTACGGACATGAGGTTGGATAAATTCAAAGGTCACTTTATTTTTAGACTTCCAGATTCTCCAAAGTAAATAGACGCATTGGAGAATGTGGAATTGGGAGGTCTCGGAGACCATGACATGTCGCCACCATAGACTAAAGTTAACAGTCTGGGCGGTCTCAATAAAGTTGCTCAATCCCACTAAAGTCCACAATCTGATGGCTAGGGGGCATCTGAATAATAAAAGTTCAATGCTTTCTCGATGTCTCCAGCAGACAGGCCATCGGTTAAGGCAGTTTACTCCACGAGTTTGATGGGCCACTACTGTGGGAAGTATGACTTTGAGGCATTGCCATATGAAGAAAGAATATGAATACAATTAATATGGTACCAATTAATTTCATAATTATCCATTGGTCCCAATTAATATGAAAAATGGACAAAGAAGGAAATGTTACTAAATTCCTTAATTAATCATCCAATTCCTCCATATTTCAAATCCCAGCCATAAAATAGACACTGGATTTGTTTTACTGCACTAGCCCAATAAATTAATTAATTATGAAAGTCAGAAATTAATTATGAACGTCAGAAATTAATTCTTTCTATCCCATAATTTGATATATAAACCAACCATAAAGGTTATAAAGCGCCATAAAAGGACAGCTTTAGTGACTCATTAATCACTTGTAACGGATCATTAAAGACGTCAGAAATTAATTCTTTCTATCCCATAATTTGATATATAAACCAACCATAAAGGTTGTAAAGCGCCATAAAAGGACAGCTTTAGTGACTCATTAATCACTTGTAACGGATCATTAAAGACCCAATAACATCAAATAACATAACTGATGTATTAAAACCCAAATAAACGGACCAATGATGCCATTAATTGGTTATTTACTTCTCGCTGGAGGAAAATTGATTGCATGGACCGCCGGACCAACAAAGTCACCGGAGGCAAGTGTTTCCAGTCCCCGGAGGAGCTTCTCAGCTGGCCGGGATTCCAAGCTTGCAAACAAACAGAAACGAAGCTAAAGAAATCCATACCACAATACAGTCAGTTCATTCTCTTACTAGTTCTGTTGGGATTCCAACCAAACAGGAAAAACGTTTAACGAAAGCAAAGATCAAATTAAACTTTTCCTCTTCCTTCAATCAACCAAAACTAAAAGGAAACTGAAAAACTTAATTCAATCCGAGAATAAGACCAGAACGCCATTAGATCATCGATTGCAACTTGGGAGGGGAAGACAATACAGGAGTTTCATTATCAATTTTCAGCTTAAACTTTAGGCTTGGAAGACTTGCTGGCTATATGAATTTTACTACTGTTCGACGGAGAAGGGGGTGGGGAGAGAGGCCGGCCAACCTCAGTCGTCGGCGGAGACAAGGAGAGAGAGAGAGACAGAGATAATAGCAGACATAGATCGAAAGAATAGCAGAACTTACACGTTCTGTCCACACTCAACAGGGAGGGGGCGCCGGAGAGCAGAGAGCAGCACAACTTGCGGCGGCGGCAGTAGGATGAGTCGGCCGCCGTCTCAGCGGAGGAGGGGATGAGGAGTCCCGGCAGCGGAGGAGGGGATTCCCGCGCAATCTATTTGATGCCCATCTCTTTACACTTCACGTACAATCACAAACAGAGAAGCATAAGGTGTACATATGCACGATTCACAAAAAGAAAACGAAAAAAACTCATATCACTACAACACCCGAACGATATAAAAATGTCACTTGTATCTTATTTTTTCCTATATGATAATCCTATCTAGTCGTAGTGATACTTTTGTATCGTTTCTATCCTGCTGCTTTCGTTGATTGTTTGATTACTTCTACTCCTATGTAGGCAGTGGCGTAGCCAGCGTTGAAGTTTAGTGGGGTCCCATTTGTGTAAAAAAAATTATAACATTGTATTCTATTATTAAGTAAATTTTCTTAAAAATATGCAGTCAAGTAGTCATTTATCAAACCATTAGTTATAAGATTTGTAACTTACATTTTGTGTAACTCATAATTGAAAAGTGACATTTCAATAACTAGCTAAAATAAATAGTCACCAAGCAAAACCTAATACACACAAACGTTTTATAAACACATTTGATGACAAAAAAATTGTATATTAATAGAAAAAAATTGTTGAACTAAGAGCTTTTTAGATATAGTTGGAGGTTTTTGTACACTTATTTAGTAGAATTAGAAATTTTTACAATAAGGACTATAAATTTGGGGATTTTCAATAATATATGACCAATATAGTGTAATTTATTTGTGTGTTTCATAATATTAGGACAATTAAATTTCATATAAATGGGGTCCTAAATTCTAAATCTACTCAAATTAAACAAGTATGTACATACATTCAACCATTTTAATTTATCCAAGTGGGGTCCTAGGACCCCACTCCCTTCCACCTCCCTCCGCCACTGTATGTAGGTTAAGTGAGAGCTCCAGACTACGACTATGACTACTTGTAAAGGAAAAAGATAAAAACTTGATGTATACGACAGTTATATGGTTTTGAAAACCCTTGTCCCTATTGACCCCTCCTCCTATTTATGAACATTGGGAGGTTATCGTCGTAGAAATTTCTTTGTTGGATAACTCCCAAAAAAGTTCCACTCCCTTCTTTCTCGGACGTGACTGTCGTGTCTTTTGAACGTATGATGAGTAGTAGTTCCTCTCTCAACAGCCTAGGTACCTTTCCTAAATGCATCACAAGTCTTGGAGTGTAGCTTGTTCGCCTGGTTTTGTTCCAAATCTCACACCTTTTTTTATCTTGTGTCATGCCAACCTTGTGATGAGGTCGTGGCCGTCTCGCGAAGGGGTCGTGGTCCTATCCTGACGCAGTCATGCGATTATCTTCTCACGACCACATGGTCGCGCGGCTCTAGGTTGCATGGTCGTCTACTCACGACCATATGGTTACCTCCTTGTGTTAAAAAATCTAATATCACGAGACCAACTTAAATAACATCAATTTTGATGATTAAGTTGTCCTTGTAAATCATCTATGTGTTATGTGGTACAAGATAATTTTTAAAAGTAAACAACCGGAAAATTCGGTCACAAGATATATTCTGTTGAAACTTTGATTTAATCGTGGTTTAATCATATTATACCGCTAAAGGTCGCCTACTAATTTAGACTCAACCCTTAGGTATGAGATTTTTCCTCTTGAACCGTTGATTCCGTTTATTTATACAATATAAAGTCCAGAAAAGTGCAAGATTTTAACTTTCACAAAAATTTGACTACTTGAGGACTTACAGAAGTGAAATAGAGGTCACAAACTCACAATCCTCTGCTTAAAGATGCAAACTTTTGCATTGAAGGTACACAAACTCACATATATTGATCTCCCTAATCCTCCTCGTCTTTCTCTCTCCCTCTGTTTCCCGCTAAACTTTGACCGCCATGGCCAAAACTGTAAACAGAAGCCACGATCACGCGCCATCCTCGCTGTTTCAGAAAATATAAACAGAAGAAAGACACCAACAGACAAATGGCCAACCCCCAGCCAGCCAATTCCCCCTGTAGTCAGTCAACACATATTCCTTGCCAAAAGGGTAACTAAAATTGAATTGAATCATTTCAGTTCACCTGAAAAAAATTTCAATAATTGAGAGAAACAGAGTCACCTTGTTCTAAAAAGGAAATAGGGATTTGAGGTAATTAGTAAAAGAGGACGAGAAACAACGATCAACTACCCTAACAAACAAAAAAAACCCTCTAAAAAGGAATAAAACCGATCAGAAAAAGGTAGAAAAAGGGAGGGAGAAAAAAACAAAAATAGGAAATTCCCGGCTGTTGGTTTTGGGTTTGTCGTTGTTCTCGCCCAGTCCGTCCATCTTCTAGCATTGAACTTGTCGTGGTCGTCTCTCCTCTTGTCTCCTTTTGATTCTGGCGGTGTTATTTGTTTGTGGGAATTATGATGGGTTTTCTCTTTTGAATCATTTTTCTGTGCATTGGAAATTCCTAGCTCCAGCTCCATCTCCATCTCCATCTCCATCTCTTTGCTTGAAGAGCTGTCTTAATAGTTTCTGCTTTGCTGGGTCTTTGATTCCTTCTTTCTTTTGATCCCTTTTTATCCCTCTTCGTCAACTTTGCTGCCAAGGAGAAAAGCTCCTTCCTTTCCCCTTTTTCCCCTCCCTCTTTTCTTTACCTTCCTTTGTCTCCTACAGTTTCGTGGGTTGTAAATGTGGAGCTCTGGAGAGCCCGCGGATTCTTACTACGAGGTCCGCCCGGAGTGTACGGATGTTCCTAAAACCCGCTTCAAAATCAAGGTCTGTTCTCTTCTTTCGTTCTTCACGTTCAAGCTCGTTTCTTTTTTGTCAATTTGATCTCTGCATTGTTTGATCCCATATCCTGCTGATCCTCTTTCGTTAATTTTGGATCACTGTTCTGCAATTCGGTTGCAATGTGTCAGTTTTGGTATACCTTAAGTACCCATTTTGCTCTTTTGCTTGGATGTATATGATCCGAAGAAATTTCTGTTTATTTGGGCATTATGAGAGAGAAGTTGAAAATGGCAGGGAGCCTTCTACCTGTGTAATTTGTTCAAGATTCGTCATGAATGAGCAATGGCAATACTATTGTAGAAAGTTCTCAGATCGCATATGATTGGTTTATTGGTTCCCCACGCCACTTCTTTTCCTTGAGCGTTATCATTTATCTTTTGGTGATGGATTAATGATGTGCTCACCTTGATGTTCAATCTTTCTGCAGCCTGGTAAGACTCTGAGTGTCAGAAAATGGCAGGCTGCATTTACTCCAGAAGGCCACCTGGATATAAGCAAGACATTAGGTCGAATTCAGCGTGGGGTAGGTGTATCTTTCCTTCAAAGGGGAGCTTATTAGTTGGTCCAGAATGTTAAGGGTTGGAGACTTAGAGTGGATTTGTTTTCTCTCTTGCTTGTTCAGGGGATTCATCCATCAATTAGAGGAGAAGTTTGGGAATTTCTACTTGGTTGTTATGATCCTAAGAGTACATTTGAAGAACGAGATGAGATTCGACAGCGTAGAAGGTAACATCTTCTGATTATGTTTCAGGAATTAGACATGGTGGAAATTTGACTGATGTAGGATATTAGAGACATCCTGTCTGCTGTGCTTGTATCTAAGGCGTCAAATACGTTTATGTTAATAACATTCATGTCATGGTTGACTGGAGATTTCCATCGTGCCACCTCGACAACTCTTGTTGAAAGCAAAGCTGCTCCAACTTTATTACTCAGCAATAAGATCACTTACATTTTGTTTATTTTTGGCTTTTTGACCTTCCTCTGGTGTTCTATGACATGCAAAGCTGCTAGCTTCCATTACCATATCGTTGCATCTATTTTCTTCTCACTTGAATGTTGTGGCTAGCCATATTGGTTTTTTCAAAAGAAGTTCAAATTTTCCCTTCTGTGGACCTAAGGAGATACTTACTAATCCACTTCTGCTACAATCTAGGGTTGAATATGCTAGCTGGAAGGAGGAATGTCGGGAAAAGTTTCCAATTGTCGGCAGTGGCAAGTTTATTACAGCACCTGTAATCACCGAAGATGGTCAGTCTGTTCAGGAGCCATTGTATCTTTTAGAAGCAGGTAATAATGCTGCAGCTGAACCTCCTAAGGATAGGGATGCTGCTGAGACTGGTGAGACCGGTGAAACTGATGATACTGGTGAAGCTGGTGAAGAGGGTAAAGCTGGTGAAGCTGGTGAAGAGGGTGAAGCTGCCAGTACAGCTGTAGTCGGTGAAACTGTTGCTAACGGTGAAACTCAATCAAGTATAAATATTTCCAGTTGGCAAATGATGAAAGAGATTATCAGTCATGGCCCTCTGGATAAGAAAGTCATCCAGTGGATTCTTACCTTGCATCAAATAGGTCAGCTATTGTTGAATGAGTAATTTTTTCCTTTGTTCAAGTTTTACTCTGATTACCAGTCTTTGTTTATGAATGCAATGCTATTGTACTGTAATTCATGTGCAAAATAAAAATATGTAGTGCCTCTACTTTGGCCTTAACAATGCTGGTGCATTATTGGACTGGGAGTAGCCTGTGTTCATGCCTTAACCATTTTTGCTTATTCTTTCTTATGGGACTCGGCTGCCCGAGTTAAGGGTATTGATGCCTTATTTCTTGGCTTGTTGTATAATGGCTTAATAATACTATAGTCGTGTCCAATGTATCTCCACTTGCCCTTGAAAACAATGTGAACTTTACTTTGCTTGGTTCTTGTAGGTTTGGACGTGATTCGCACTGACCGAACATTGGTTTTTTATGAGAAGCAAGAGAATTTGTCAAAATTATGGGATATCCTAGCTGTCTATGCTTGGATTGACACAGATGTTGGATATTGTCAAGGTTTGTCAAAAATGTTATGAGTATTGCAGAACTGAATAGATCACATGGCAGATATTCTGCTTTACTTTTTATGTATGTTGTACTGATGCTGCATCTACTAATTCCAATAATAGCTTCCACATTCGTCGAAATGGACTCTGAAATGCATTATGCATCTACTAATTCCAAGTTAACGTGGACCCAGTTCAAACTATTCTTGGCACATAAACAGTCATCTATTTTAACTCGGTTGTTCATAATTTTTTTTTGGAGTTTTAAACTCTGCTGAACTTTTTGTGAATGGACTTTTGTGATGTATGTGATTTTTATTCGTTATCATATGCAATTAAACCTTTCTCTCTGTGTCTGGAGGATAAGTGCTGCCAGGAAAGAGTTAGCTGGACTTTTATCACGTCAAAAAGATATACATACTTTTTAACGTCTAAAGCTCAATTTCCTGGTACTACTGGCAGGAATGAGTGATCTTTGCTCCCCCATGATAATTCTTCTTGATGACGAAGCTGATGCATTTTGGTGCTTTGAACGTCTGATGAGAAGATTGGTACCTTCCTTTTCTTTTGCTTTTATTGATACTGTTAAGTTCTTTTGATGTAAAATGTCATCTACTACTTGTTTAATTTCTTGCTCATTTGACTGCTCCTGTTGTGCGAACGCCTTTTTGTCCAATGACTAGAAAAGTGTCTTGTTGTGGCTTTGAGTGACACTCTAGCTCCTGGCTTTGTTAGAAGTTCTGTACAAAAATTTCCACTTATCCATATTGCTAGCCTAGTTTTGCGGCAGTTTTCTCAGGCCTTTGTTTTCTGTAAGACACATGCTTCATTTCAATGCCCTTGTGCTTTAAACGTCAAGTGGGTACTTGAAGACTTTTCTTCCAGCTTCACTAAAATGTTAATATCCAGTATCAACCTTCTAATGATTTGTTCTTGCTCGAATTTCAAAAGCGAGGAAATTTCAGATGCACAGAGAGCTCTGTTGGTGTGGAGTCGCAACTCAGTAATCTGGCGGCGATTACTCAAGTTATTGATCCAAAACTTCATCAGCACTTAGGTGTGTGTTTTGACATTTCTTCTCATTATGTGCATCACATCACATCATCATAATCACGCCATAACTTCATGCTGTTTCAAGTATTATTAAAACTCCACAGTCCATAACAATGGCATAAAACTACTGGTGTGTTATTTACAAAACTTTAAACAGAAAGAACTGGACAAAAGAATTTATGTCTTTATTATTTCAGTCTTTGATCAAGTGATTACAGAAATAACATACCTTTCTTTCGACATTGCAAAACAGAAGCTCTTGGTGGAGGTGACTATTTATTTGCTTTCCGCATGCTTATGGTTCTATTTCGGCGAGAGTTCTCTTTCTGTGACTCACTATACCTATGGGAGGTATGTCTCTGAGCATGTCAATATGCAACTTCCTTCTTGCAATGTTCAACCCTGAGTATTGCCTTAATCTTTGCTTTGAACTTACCTTCTTGCATTTTGTATTTATCAGCACCTAAGTTTCCTTTTACGTTTTTCAAATCATTTTCCCGTGTGGATTCACAGTTGCCTTCGCCTACCATTGACAAAACCCCTTCCAGTTACTGACATTGTTTCTTTCTTCCTGCAGATGATGTGGGCTCTTGAATATGACCCCGACTTGTTCGAGTTGTATGAAGAGCCTGAAGCAGCGGAGGGATCCAAAGGAAGAACAAAGTCTATACGTCACTATGGGAAGTATGAGAGGGAGAACATGAAAAGTGGTTCAGCAGAGGAAGCTCCCCTTCCCATCTCTGTTTTCCTCGTTGCAAGTGTCTTGAAAGATAAAAGTGCAAAGCTACTACAAGAAGCCCGAGGCCTGGATGATGTTGTCAAGGTTAACTTCCTAAAGCTAACTTCTGCTATGCCAACGTATATTCTAGATTACAACTTTGTAGCTGACAGGAAAACTCATATAAGTTATGCACAAATACTGAAATATTTGTGTTGAAAAGAAAGTAACAAATAGCCAAAACCGGTTCATCCTTGCTCGTTCACGATGACTTCCAGGATTCTAGTTCTTAAGACATAAGACTGATAATCCACGTGTAGGGTACTTTTATTATGAGAATCTGTTAGGTGCACTTAGTTCTTAAGAGCATTGGTTCTATGAAATCATTGTTTGGTCTTCAACTTCCTACCTCCGTTATTCTTGGCTTTCGAGAAATCTTCACCTCAAATTTATCACCTTCTGTCTTCCTTTTGTTTTTGCCTATCTGATGTTCGCTCTTTCTTTCTTGTCCTTTCTTTGATACCATTCAGATATTGAACGACATCACTGGTAATTTAGACGCCAAGAAGGCCTGCACTGGTGCAATGAAACTTCACAAGAAATATTTGAAAAAGGTATATTCTAGCCCCCAATGAATATTTTGCTACCGATATCGTGCAATGTGAATCAGCATGTCTGCACTTTTCATTCTGATGTTGAGTCCTTCCCAGCATATCTTGCCATAGAGCTAAATCTCTCATCAACAAGTTAGAGGATAGTAAATCCTCTTCTTTTCCTGGTCACAAGTTTGATAAAGCCATAATGCTTTTGATAAACCCACGAGCCTTTTCCCGAAATCTTAATGAACATTCTGGAATCCCATGATTAAAAGAGTAAATGCACCCAAATCGTATATTCTGCTGGTGCAGTGTTTTGTGCTGTATAAATACAAGGGTGCTTTCTGTAAAGTTCATCAATTCATTCCTCTGTTCACTTTCTTCATGGTTACTGGAGTGTGTATTGTTGCCGTTTTCACCTTAACATTTTCTCATGTTTGCTGCTATCAACCTTCTGCATTATATTCAGATTGAGTTTAACGGTGGTCATCACACTGTGCAGAGCTCATTGAATTTTGTTTCTTTCTGCAGGCCAAGAAGTAGCCATAGATGAGGGGAACCTAGTGTTCATATGACACCCCCCCTTCTTGGACTGTGTAATGTGCCATGAATTTACCACGGTTAAAACCAATGTACCTTTCCACTTTGCGGCAGCAGAAAAGGGAGTGGCTTTTAACTCAAGAACTACTCCGCGCAGCCAGGGGATTACCAGTTTCTGTAAAAGAAGAGGCAAGGATTGTAGTTGCTGCTGCTGTTGTAATTAAAACTAATTTTTTGTCAAATTTTGTGTAATCTATATTACTGTGTAACCTAAAGGAACCCACCAGAAAGAAAAGAACAAGAAACAGAAAGGGTAACATTCTTTTGATGATAATTCATACAAAGGGAAAAAGGAAAAGATTATTCTTTGGATGATAACTGTAAAAAGATTGAATTATAAAACTGTAAGTTCATATTACTATCATTTGATGCATCTTCATTTCACTTTAGTAGTAGCATTCTGACTAAAATACAAAAGGGTAAAATTTTTGGGGCATTCCGAGAATTGAACTCGGGACCTCTCGCACCCTAAGCGAGAATCATACCACTAGACCAAATGCCCTGCTGTTGGACTGTGGTTTTGCTTTTCAAATCCTTATACTAAATTCTTCCCAACCTTTCCTGCATTTTTCATGCTAATCGTCGGTTGCCTGGAACTGAGAAGTACATGTCAGCAAAATTGACGTGAACTTTCACTTCTCCTCGACCCCTTGCATCCCTTCTTCTCACAAACCAGCAAAAGCACGTACCTTCCCAACAGTGGCGGACCCAGGATTTTTGGAGAGGTGTGTCGTGTAAGCCCAATTCCCGTAGGTCACTAGGGAATAATTGTGGCCCAAGTGTAATTATCACTTAATGATTTAATATATAAGGTAAATCCTATATTGATTAGGTTAATGAAAGGTAAATTCCTAATATGCCCTGATGGTGGGTCTATATAAAGAAGCTCTAGGATTGGTCCTCTCTCAACCCATTACGTAGAATTTCTTAGCCATCACAGAAATCTCTAAACCTAAAACCTAAAGGGGTCAAGAGGGAGAAACTTAATTCCGGTGATTACTACTCCAGCGCCGCCGCCGCTCTCGTCATGGATCGAGGTAGGTTTCCCGATCTATTATCGATTCGTGAAATCATCTAATTCTAAGATCCATGCTATTATGATCTATGTTTACATGTCGCCGATAAAACACAATAATAATTAAAAATTAAATAAAAAATTAATTTATAAAGTTCACAATGTCATGTTTACAACGAATCAAGATGACTTTTCAACTACTTAAATGTCTCTAAAATACATTCATCACTTATGCTGCAAAGCAAATCTTTTTCAAATATACACAACAATCATTCATAAATTTGTCACCCAACCGATTTCGAAAATCGTTCTTGATTATCTTAATTGGCGAAAATGCTCTTTTGCAGCTTACATTTCAACATATAAAGTCATACCAATTTCAAAAGCAAGTATTTTGGTGAGTCTCGACAGTGGCCACGTGGGCTTTGGTGATTTTTTTGTTTCTCCATTAATGAAAGGGTCAACCCCAGCACACATGTATATTGGTGTGGCCTGTGGGTTTTTTTAATAGCAACTGATATGATTATGAGTTATTTTAAACAAATTAAAAATAAATTTTGTTAATTAGGATTTAAGATTGATTCATTTAAATAATAAGATTCTTGCAGTCTAATGAAGGTGTGTCGCCTATAATTATCGAAGGGTTGTCGGAAGTCCCGAACTCAAAAATTTTGTACCGAAAATATGTAGGTTCTTCACAAAATTCTCAGGCGAGGGTGTGTAGGACGACACACCCTCCCTTGCCTTAGGTCCGCCACTGCTTCCCAATCTCTCGTTTGGTCCAAGTTAGGGCTGGGAAAATAGACCAGACCGTTAGAAAAACCGTGGTCCAAACCGTACCGCACAGTTTGGTCTGGACCGTAGACCGTTAAGTATGGTCTGGTATGGTCCATGGTCTGTATTATTTTATGTTTTGATATCTTGGTCTGGTCTGGTCTAGACCGCGGTTTATCGGACCAAACCGTGGAACCAACCAACTTGTCAATACGTGTTAACATCCCATTCGACCACTCTCCCAACTCCCACAACGACACCCAAGTCTCAACCTTAATTTTGTGAATCTCATCCCACCTTCATTCAGAACCACACTTAACTAGAGAGTAGAGATAATCGTGTCTCCATATGACATTACGTTAATGCTTATAACGTTATGGTGCAAGTTGGGATGCTTTTACTTGATATCTTTGTTATGTACTAAGATTTAGGGTATCAAATTTATTCATGCATGTTAGGATTAATATTTTAAGGCAAATAAAAATTATTTTTCTTGATTATTGGTTCAATTTTTTGTGTGGTTGACTAAAGAAATTGTTTATTTTGGTTGAGTGTGGTCTATCTGAACCAGACCAGACCGAACCAGACCGCACAGGCGTGGTCTGGACCGAACCGTATAGTCTATGGTCTGATCTATGGTCTATACTTTAGCCTCTCGGTCTGGACCATAGACCGTATATATGGTCTGGTCTGGACCAGACCACACCGTTTCCCAGCCCTAGTCCAAGTTTTTTTTGGTGTAAAACAGAGCGCAGGGGGCGCTCTAACCCTTAATTATTAACCAATCTTGGAGTTTGGATTCCAATGGAATCAAACAATAGCCAATAACAAAGGCTGGGACTCGGGCTAACAAAAATATGAACCCCAAAGGATAAAGAATGGCCAACAGATGCCAAGAAATCAGCAACAAAGTTACTCTCACGATAAACGTGGATAATCCGCACTTCCTAGTTGAGCTGAAGTAGTCTTCGGATTGCACTCACCAACGTCCCATGGGGGCTGTTATCCGGGCTCGAATTGATCAGGCTCACCGCTGTGGCCGAATCAGTTTGCACCAACAACTTCTGAATGCCATCACTCCTGGCAATTTGGAGGCCATAATGTATACCTGCCAGCTCCGCGTGCGTGACCGATCCGCTTCCCAGGTTGACCGCAAAGGCCTTCATAAATCGTCCATCCCCTCCCCGTAGCACACCCCCCGCCGCCGTACCAGAGGGGTCCCTTCTGACCGAACCATCAGTATTTAAGCAAACCCAGTCTGATGGGGGCTTTTGCCAGCCCACTAAGTGCACACTGTTTGTTCCACCTTCCTCTAGAATGCATGGCCTTTGCGCCTCCGCCAGCTCAACCTGTCTGCAAACTTGTTTTACCTCATTCACAAACCTTTTATGGGTAGCAATAGTCTCCTCAAACACCCATTCATTTCTGTTTTTCCATAGCTTCCAGCAGACAATAGCAAAAAGAGTAGGATTGATGAATTTGCTATGTCCTGCTAGGTAATGCATTATCCACTTGATAACATCTGCTTCGCGAAAGTCCCGGTCCGGCTCCCCCTCCAATACCTCCGCCCAAGCCCCTCTCGCATACGGGCAATCTCTCAACACATGTATCATGGTTTCTTGTCCCTCTCCGCACACCTGGCAAGTATCATTTTGAGACAGATGGCGGCGGTGTCTTTCAACATTTGTCAGCAGGCGGTTATGAAGAGCCAACCACAGGAACGTCCTAACACGTTGCGGCCCCTGTACTTTCCACACCAACTTCCACACTGGATGGTAAGCTGCTCCTTCTTCAACCATACCTGTAAGAGCATAGGCCGTTTTTAAAGTAAAGGCGCCCGATGAAGATAAACGCCAAACTGGGACATCGGTGCCTTCCTCGCACGGAACTGGGTGTAGCTGAACCTGCTGGACCATTTCTTCGGGTAAGTAGGCCCTGATGTAGTCCAAATTCCAATGCCCATTCAAAACCATTTCCGCAACTGATAAGTCGAGTGCTTCCGAGGGAAGATTCTCCGTGAACTCCATCAATGGTGGCCCGTCCTGCAGCCATCTATCTTTCCAGAAAGCTGTTTGCTTCCCGCTCTTTATATTCCACATCGTGCCCTCTGGGAGGAGCTCGAGTACTCGCAAGACCCCTCTCCACAGGTTAGACATACTGCCTGTTGTTCTCGGCCGCCACCCACCTTCCATAACCCGGATATATTTTGCCTTTATCACCTTCACCCACAGGCTATCAGGTTCTGTAAGAATTCTCCATGCAATTTTTAGCATAAAAACCTCATTAAGCCGGGTAGCGCTCCGGAGGCCAAGCCCCCCTTCTTCCTTCGTTCTGCATAAAGTCTCCCAGTTAACCAAATGAATTTTCCTTCCAAGCTCCAAACTTCCCCAAACGAAACACCGAATCTTCTTGTCAATGTAGTCCCTCACCCCAGCAGGCAAGAAGGATGTTTGCATGGTGTACGCCGGTAATGACGCTAACACTGATTGTGCTAATGTTATTCTCGCCGCCATTGAGAGTGACTTCACCTTCCATCCAGCCAGTCTTGCGTCAATCCTATCAATCAATTCTATGTATGTTGCCTTTGACACTCGATCGTGGATCACAGGGACCCCCAAATAGCGTCCGAGGTTCTTCGTTTCGGGTATCTGTAACGCCCCACTCAACACTCCGCTTAGTGCTGCTTGAACATTTTTTGAGAAGAAAACTCGCGACTTTGGACGGCTAATTTGCTGCCCCGATGCTGCACCAAACTCCGCCAGGCAGATAGTAATGACTTGTACCTGTTCCAAAGAGGCCACACCAAATAAGATCAAATCATCAACGAAGAACAGATGTGACAGGTTTGGCCCACACCGAGCCAGCTAGATGGGTTTCCACGCTCCATTCTCAACCGCAGTAGTAACGAGGTGGCCCAACCTTTCCATACATAAAGTGAAAATGTATGGAGAAAGGGGGCAGCCCTGTCTCAATCCCCGGGATGGCTGAAATGCCTCTGTTAGCCCTCTGTTCCACTGAATTTGCATTCCTGCTGAGGATATACAACTCATAGTCATGTCTATGAAGCCGTGAGGAACTCCGGCCGCCAAAAGAGTATCCCGAACAAAGCTCCATTTAATGCGGTCATAAGCTTTGGCCAGGTCGATCTTCAGCACCATCCAGCCCTCCTTCCCACGCTTCGATCGCATTGAATGGACTACTTCCTGCAAGATACAAATGTTGTCAGTTATATGACGACCTGGTACGAAACTGGTTTGCGTCTCATGTACCAGGCTCGGCATGAGTGGCTTGATGCGCTCTGCCAGGCATTTAGTTATCATCTTGTAAGCCACATTACACAGGCTTATAGGCCTGAACTGATCAATCGTGATCGGTCTCTATATCTTCGGGATGAGTGCTACTACTGTTTCATTCACAGCCTTTATTCGGGCGGGCTCCAACCAACAAGCTTGGGCAAACTCTAGAACTTCCTTGCTCACCATGTTCCAACATCTCTGATAGAATAACGGATTGAGCCCGTCCTTTCCCGGCGCCTTCAGGGCTCTCATGGCTTTGACCGCCCCATGAATTTCATCTTCCGTGAATTGGACTGTCAAAGGCAGCCATAAGCTCGCTGGGATTATATTGAATCTCGCAGGAATAGTGTACACCGGGTCGCCCTCATCAGTATACAAATCAGCAAAAAAACGCTTGGCCATTGCGAGCAATTCCTCTTGATCATCCACCCACTCTCGAGCCTCGTTTTTCAAAGACGAAATCAT
The DNA here is from genome assembly GCA_964030455.1 of Linum trigynum. NCBI lineage: Eukaryota > Viridiplantae > Streptophyta > Magnoliopsida > Malpighiales > Linaceae > Linum > Linum trigynum. The sequence continues at coordinate 54,950,807 of OZ034817.1, read as the reverse complement.
GTTTTTCTGTCTCCGACTCATGGTTCTTGCATGAAAAAATTTTGTGTTCTTGTCCCCTGAAACGATCCAATCCAGCCTTGCTTTCTGGCACCAGAGGAGTTCCTCTTGGAGAAGCAACTCTTCCAATTCATCACGAGCATTCTGTAGTGTCCCATTTGTGCTATCTCCCCCACTCCTTGCTTCAAGCCTTTCTATTCTAGCTAGAAGTGCATTCTTCTTCCGAAAGATGTTTCCAAAAACCTGGGAGTTCCATCAGCGCGCTTCGGCCACAAACTCACTTATGGACTCATTAGGTCATCACCTTTTCCCCAAGCTGTCTCTGCCATTTCCTTAAAGTCCGCATGAAGCAGCTAAGCAGCTAGGAATTTAAAGGGCTTTTGTCCCATCGGTTGGAAATGGGGATTCAACGTCAGGAGGAGCGGTCGGTGGTCGCTTTTAATTCTCGGAAGGTGCCTCACTGTAGTGTCTGGGAAAACAGTAGACCACTATGAATTTACTAGTCCCCGATCTAGGCGTTCCTTTGTACCCGCCCGAAACCATGTAAAAGGTGGTCCCGAAAAACCCAAATCGGTTAGTCCTGAATCAAGGACACAATCCTGGAAATCCCTCGCTCTGCTGGCATCAAAAGGAGCACCCCCCATTTTGTCTGAGGGTTGTAGAATCGAGTTGAAATCTCCTGCAAGTATCCATGGTGCTTCCATGCCCTCCGCGATCGAGCGAACCGATTGCCACAATGCTCTTCGCTGGATTAGAGCTGGGCTCGCATAGACAGCCGTAAGGAACCAGCTATCATGTCCACTGCAAACCTGGACATGGAGAAATTGGTTTGATCTATCACTTTCTGTAATTGTAACGGCACCCGAGTTCCAGAGTAACCATATGCCCCCTGCAAAGCCCACGGCATCCACCACCAGCCACTTGTCAAACCCCATCTTTTCAATCACCTTCTCCGCAACATCACCACTAATCCTTGGTTCCACAATTATAGTAACACACGGTCGATATCGTCTACAATACTCTTTGAACACTCTGAGGAAGCAGTTGCTCCCTGCTCCCCTACAATTCCATGAAAGGATGCTAATCATTGATAACATGGAAATAGTAGGCCTCGGCCAAAGCCAGCTTACACAGCAGGGGGAGAGACCCCCGAACCAGGGCTCCCCAGGCTTGTCTCTTTTGCAAACACCCCACTTTGGGATATACCCTCAACCGAAGTCTCCATATCTACCGTCACGCCGTGTAGTACGTCCGGGGGTCGGGTTGTATGACCCATGGTGTCTCTAATATGATCATTTCTCCCCTTCTCCCCTGCTTTCTCTCCTCCAGAGCATGTTTTTGATGCTTGATAATGTCCCCCATGAGAGTTATCCTCCATTAGCATATCCTCACTTGCCCTCATTTGTCCACTCTTCCCAAAAGAGGTAGGAGTTGTACGTGGGATAGCTGCATGGCTGGCAGCAACTCCCTTCCCATGCAAGACGTTGCCACTCTCCTTCACTAACTGGTTCCCGTCTTGCGTATGATTTTTGTTTGTGGTCGCTATCCTTGCGTTCTCTGTGCGCACCTCTGGCCTGGTAGTTGCCTGCTTCGGACTGGGAATAGGCTGGCTGTTCTCCGTCTCTTCCACCTCCAGTGCACTAAATCGTGACCCCCAGGCTGGGTGTTCCGCTCATTGTTCCTCATATGACCCCCCACATTAGGTCCATTCGAGTTACCACCGTTATCCCTGCGTAATCTCGGTTTCTTTTTCGCAATCATCCACTCCCCATAGACTTGTTCCGTAATCTCCGGTTTCTCGGGGGATGGAGTCTCGGTAGTAGTTTGGTCCTTAGCTTCTACCGGTTTCGAACAGTAGCACTGTGCTCTCTCGAACAGTTTTCCGCACTGCAGACAGATCTTCTCTAACCCTTCATATTGTATAAAGTATTTTTTGCCATGGATTGTAAATTTCGACAGCAAAGGTTTTGTTATATCAACTTGAACACAGACCCTCGCATAATCACTACGAGCTCCCGTACGAGTTGCATGGTCAACGCGCATGGGCTTCCCAATCCGGCTCCCGATTCTCATGACAGCATCTGGGTGGAAGAAGTGAATTGGGATGTCCAACAGCCTTGCCCATACCAGTGTCGATGAAATTTCATGACTATAGGGATCGAAATCCTTGGTCCATGGGTGCACCGTTAGATAGTTATCCCCAACCCTCCAAGGACCACCCGTAACTGCTCTCTCATAGTCTATACCACTAGTGAACTGTATCAGAAAGTAACCGTTTTTCGCAAAGGTGACCTGAATCGTACCAGCTTTAGCCCAGATGATATTCAGCCTCTTTGAAACCATAGTATAGGACACAGATCTGCCCAACACTTTCACCACTAGCGCTGACCGCCACTTCCTGCAGTATTATCTTTCCTCAGCTGCCGTGAAGTGAATCGGTGGGCAGGTAGGATCAAACTAGTCATCAAAACCCTCTTCACTACCATCTTGGCACATTGCCTCGGCTATATCCTCGGCGTCTGAATCAGCACAATACCACTCGTCCGTCTTAACAACTTCGCTGAAGAGTCGACGCGCCGCACCCGAACCAGAACCCCAGGCCATTGGGATCGTCCCGGCCGCAGACGGCGGCTTGCTCGTATTAAGCGGATCGTCATCTACCATCTCATCACATGATTCCTTATCATCAGGGTTCATAGTCATCGCCTTCGCCCTCTTCTTGGTGTGTTGCGCTTCCATCTCACTCTTTGGATCTGGAGATGAGGACTCCGTTGGAGGCCTCCTTTGTCCGGTAGCACTTTCCATCAACGGGGGGACATCAGAGCTCCCCGCCGCCAGCGGTGAGGCCACCGCCGGCATTACAACCGTAGAAACCCTAGACTTTTACGCGGAAGAAGAGGATCGCCGCTCCTACTTTATCGGAGTGAAAACGACCTATTTATTTATTTTTAGCCCTAGTCCAAGTTACATCCAAAACAAAGTAGTTTGACGAAGAGACTTGGCGAGAGGAAACAGAAAGCAAAATTCCAAATTCAAGCCGCGAGACAATGACAATCTCTTCTCTTTCAGTCAAAGAGCCTATAATGATTGGGGTTTTATTTTAAAGACTTGAAAAGTTGAGCAGTTATTTATTTGTAATTGATCATGTATAAAACTCCTCTTTCTAATTAAATGAGGCATACGAATAACACATCAGAATAATCCCCCCCCCCCCCCCCCCCCCCCCCCCCTCTTATTCTTTGTTTTCCTCCTCTCTTTTGCCCTATTCTTCTTCTCCTTTTTGTCTTCTTCGTTCTGCTTGTGTCTCAATTCTTCCTCCAATCCTCCCAATTTCTCATTTCTTTTAAATCAAATTCTCAATTACTACTCTTAAATCGTCGGAATTGATTCAATCTTCCTCTAGTACGTTACACGGTGATTTTGTGAGCAACATAGCATCATCGTTTTACACAAGATATGTTATAATCCCCCCCCCCCCCCCCCCCGGACGCCGATGTTGCTGAGCTCTGTCATGATTCTCTGATGTGTCACTTCAAAAGCCGCTAGGAATAATTGAGAAAGTAGAAGGAGGAGAAGAACATGGAAGGAAGGGGGAGAATAGAGAACATAGAAGAGGGGGGAAATTATGATAATTTGTTATGCGTATCCTCCTTTCAGCAGAAAGAAGAGTTTTATACATTTGATCAATTACAAATAACTACCCAATTTTTAATTTCTTTACAATAAAGCTCAACCATTACAGAGTTGGACTTATGAATCAGCGTCGTTCAACGTGGCCATTAGGGGCCCTATCTCTCCGAAATCAGAATCGATTTCTAACTTATGTTTCCGCACATTGTACAGCCGAGAAATTCTTAGGTGCTCCGGGAGCACCACGTTGGAATGTTAATGTGGTGCTCTCAGCCAATGAAATTGTGCCATGTGGCCTTAATATATTAAATTAAAATGGTAACTTAGACTAACTCCAACTATGGAGCAAATGAGGGAGTACATGGCTATAAGTGTATTTATACACTTTCATCTCCTCCAACATTCATATTTTAATTAAGAAAATATGAAACAAGTTTTATTGAGAAATTGAACCAAGTCAAACTAGATATACACATTTCAAATGTGAAACAAGTTTTATTTCGGTCGATCACGACTGCAGCCTGCAGGTTCATTGGTCATAACTTCATAATCAAGAGTTTCTTCTATCTCATCATCAGTTTTTTCTTGTTCATCATCGATTATTATGTTGTGCAAAAAAAACGGTCATATGGTACACAAAAAGACAAAAAAAGGTAACAGTTCCAAAAAAATGTCATATTTTTCGGAAACTATTTTATGTCTGAATAAAAAAATTACATTGAAAAAATCATTTTGATTAATAATGACCAGGTATGAAAAAATTAAAGTGAAAAAAAAATATTAAGATTGATTTAAGTACAATTTATAGTAAACAAAAGAAAATAATAAAGTGGGGACAAATTTAAGATGTGGTATGGTTGGAGAAGAAATGTGAATTTGGGTGCAAAATTATACTTTTGCTCCAAAGAAAAGTATATATGCTATCCATGGTTGGAGTTAGTCTTATGTTTCTGTGCGTGATTTACGGTGAATTATTTTCTTTCTTCTTTAATCATCCATGGAATTCTCCAAGCCGAATGACTAACATCAATCTACCAGTGCACCTCCCCATCTCTATGAAATTGGAAAAAAGAAAGAAACCGTTGGAAGAAGAAGTGAACCAGTAAAAGGAATAATCACTGTCATTTCCTGGTTGTGGAACATCCATCGGTGTCAAGATCTTCGTCAACGTCAAAATCTTTATCGATTCAGAATTTCGTCTTCGTCCTCAGAATCTTCTGTTGATTCTAAATCCCATGAAGAAGATTATGAGGCTTGGCCGGGAGCACCACATCAGCATTCCAACGTGGTGCTCCCGGAGCACCTAAGAATTTCTCGATTTTTTCAGCCAAGCGGGGGGAAACTAAGAGGGAGGGTTTCCTCTAAAATATTATAAAAAAAATGTTTTGTTTAATTAATTAAGGCAACATGGCACAATTTCATTGGCCGGAAGCACCACATCAGCATTCCAACGTGGTGCTCCCGGAGCACCTAAAAATTTCTCTTGTTCAGCCTCTCATGTGATGCATGATTAATATGCTGATGTGGTGCTCCTGGAGCACCTAAAAATTTCTCTTGTTCAGCCTCTCATGTGACGCGTGATTGATATCACACGTTAGAACTTTTGTAAACATTTTTACTTCTACTCTAAGAATAGTGTGGTAAATTGTAAATTTGGTCACTGAGATTACCAAATTATTTCATGTTTGCCACTAAAAATATTTTATTTCATTCGTGGTCACTAAGATTAGTTTAATAGTCCAAGTTTGGTCACTAGTTTTATTGATGTGGCTAATAGATTCATCTAGTCAGCCTAATTTAACCTGGAAAAGTGAAAACCCGACCTGCCATGTCATTAACCAACCCAACTCATGAACTGACCCGACCCGACTCAGTCACTTTGATAAACATTTTCTCTCCTCCTCTATGTGTTGTACTCGCGATCCAACTTTCTCTAATCAAATCGTCAAATGTTTCTTATGGACTAGACGGAACAGGACTAGAGATAGCAATTAGGATCCATATCCATGAATCCAATCCAGTCCATTTACTAAATTATCCATTTAATTCAATCCATGAATCCAAATGACAAATTATGGTTTAGTACCTATACTTTATATTTTACATTTTGGTACCTAAAATTTATTTTTATATGAAAAATATAAATGAAAATTTACGTTTTGATACCTACAACTTTTCACTATTATATTTTAGTACCTAAACTTTTCAAAATTTAAATAATGATCTAAGGTTTGGATGTCATTTGAATTCAGAGATCAATCCACCAATTCATTTGATCCAATCAATGAATCCACCAATCCAATGGATAAAATGAATATGATCCATGGATCTTACAATCTAATCAACCAAACCATGAATCCAATCTATTTGCCACCTCTAATCTCTTACGTACGAATTTTGGATTGCAACAACGATCTCTTATCTTCTATCTTTTCCTCCTGTATCAGTCACTGACAATGATTTTGTGGAAGTCATAGCAAACAACAAGAAATGATTTCTTTACGATGCACATCTTCTTAATTCTTCTCCTCCTTGGTATTTCCATTTTGAGATAATTAGGGTTTTCGGGTTTCTTCCCTGGCTGTCCAATTGATTCTCCTTCTCGTTATAGTGACAGGGTTTTCAACTCTCAGACGGTTTTTGGTACTATTTCCTTATATTGTTGTAGTTGGGGGGTTTTGCGTATTTTTCATGCCCGGTCAATTGATTCTCTTCTCTTTTTTTTTTTTTTGCTCGTAATGCTAATCCTTGTTTAGTATCAATGAGTGTTTATGTTTTTTTTTTTGTCAACTTAAAAAATGTAAAAACCACTAAAGACAAACATGTTCATTATGGTTCTTTTTGTTGTTTTGGAAAAATGGCTTTAGCAAAACAGCTCAATCTAGGAAACAACAATTTGTAGTTTATGACACTATTCATGTATTGTGCGTGAGTTTCTCGGTGCCTAAGGGCCTGATTTCATTTTAACATAATATTTTACATTTTTACTATTTTTTTTACAACCTGCATAAGTGTTCTTCGTTTTGGTTCTTCTCTTCCTTGCTATTTTCTATTTGAGATACTTAGGGTTTTTGGATTTCTTTTTTAGTCGACCAATTGATTCTCCTTCTCATTATAGTGGCCAAAGTTTTTAGCTCTCTAATGACTTTTGGTACTATTTCGTTCTTTTGTAGTAGTTGGGGTTTTTGCGTTTCTTTCATGCTTAGTCAATTGAGTATAAATAATGAATAAATTATTTAAATGAACTTACAAATTCCACACGTAATTAATATGATGCAAAACAATTTTTGTCCTTTCTCTATTCTCCTATTGTGAATTATTTACTCCACCCCCCCCCCCCCCCCCCCACCCCCGCTCCATATGGTCTAATGAAGGGATTTTTTTTGTCTTCGTAATACTTACATACTTACTCCTCCAATTCATTTCATCACCATTACGTCCCTTTCAAATCATACTCTACCAACCCTATTTCCTTTTTTGCCTCCAAACCCAACCGAGAAATGGAGGCACTGTATGTACCAGGTTTCCCCACTAAACATTCTATATTTGAGAAGACTTTGAATGAGCGATATCAGCTATATATGAAGGTGGAGCAAGTCGAGGGAGGGGAGAATGAAAAGAATGAAAAAATTGTGAGTAGAGAGAGGGGGACGAATGGAAAGAGGGTTTGCAAGACGTTCATCATTTTCCTCTATAGCAGAGGAAGACGTGGCGAGTAGCATCTCCCCTTTTTTAATTAAAAATAAAAAAGATAAAAACATAATAAATACATTTATTAATTCATAATAAATACACACGTTACGTTCCTATTAGCTTTACTGTTCAACATTAGTATCGGGAAATGAATGACTATTCACGAGTGTGAGGCAAAAATAAGATTATAAATGATACTCATCCATCACACTACCCAATCTCCAATGCCTTGTAATAAGCGGTCGGTGGAAATAAATTATATAATAATTATAAATATTTTTAAAAACTTTTAATTGCCTTGAAAACCGGTGGGAAAACACTATTATCGAAAAGAACCACTCCGCACAAGTGTTCTTCATTTTTGTTCTTCTCCTTGATATTTTCTCTTTGTGATAGTTAGGGTTTTTGCATTTCTTTCTTAGTCGGCCAATTGATTCTCCTTCTCGTTATAGTGGTTAGAGTTTTCAGTTCTTCAACGTCTTTTGGTAATATTTCCTTCTTTTCTAGTAGTTGGGGTTTTTGCATTTCTTTCATGCTCAGGCAATTGATTTTTCTCGTTTTTGTTTGCTTATGGTCTAAGATCCTATTTAGTATAATTTTGTTTCAGTTTTCTATTGCCAACTTAAAAAGTAAAAATCGAGAAAGAAAAACATGTTTACTATGAATTTTTGTGTTGTCTTGAAAATAGACTTTAGCAACACAGGCCAATTCTATGAAATAAGAATTTGTAGCTTCATATGTGATTATCATGTGGGTTGTAAGCAGGTTTTTAAGAGAGTGTTATATAATCCAGTGCACGAGTCTACTGCAGGCGTTCAGCAGGTCCAGCCCCACGCCAAGGACCAGCAGATTCAAGATCAGGCGGTGGATTGTCAGAGGCGGTGGATTGTCAGTAACTAGTTGGTCAAGCCCCACACTGAGGATCAGCATCTGGTGGTCCTCGGCGTCGTCGGCCTAAATCTGGTGGTCCTCGGCCTGCATCGAGGACCAGATGTAGGCCGAGGACCACCAGATTCAGGCCGAGGACGCCGAGGACCACCAGATTCAGGCCGACGACGCCGAGGACCAGAAGATGGTCTTGACCCACGCCGAGGACCAGCAGATGCAGGCCGAGGACGGCGTGGGGCTGGACCTGCTGGACGTCTGCAACAGACTCGTGCAGTGGAGAAGGGAGGGCAGCTGCAAGAAGATAAACTGAGAGATAATCAGAAACGAGAACAATAGATTGAAGTGCAAAACATCGATGAATACATATATCGATTAAGGAAAACACCAAACACGCTATGCTTAAACTATTAATGGCTCACCAACGGTAGCTGCTATTGTCGCGTTGTGCTGAGCAACAATGACATCAATTACATGACTGGAGAATTTCTCCTCAACGACCAAATCATTGTAAGCCTTCTCGGCACCAGCTAAACGTGCATAAATTTCGAGGAGTGCTAGGGTGTAGACATTGCCGTGTACTTCGATCTCGTTCATCACCTGATCAAGCTTGAAGGGCGCCGGAATGATCCTCTGCCGGAGGTTCTCAACAGAAGCCTCAGCGCGGCAAAATGCTCGGGGGACAAGAAGCAATACCAGCGGAACGAACGCCATCGCTTGAATTTCCTGAAAATCCGAAAAGATGGAATTAGAACGATCGGAAATCGAAAAGAAAGAGAAGAAAAAGGGGCGGCGAGTCTTACTATGAGTAAGGGAGCTCAAACAAAAAATGGGGCTGCATGCTTGATGGTAGGGGTATTCGGAAGGAAAAATGCTAACACCCTCTTTTTATAGGCGGCATAATTTAGGGTTTTGGCATTTATTGAGCTCACTCCTGGATAAGAAGAAATTGAAGGCCTGGCCAAAACAATTGTAGGTGGGCTTGGGCCTTTCCTTAGGGTTAGGTCTGGATCTGGAAAGGTGGAAACTGAAGGCCGCCGGCTGCAGCCCAACCCAACCCAATAGTTGTAGGTGGGCTTTCAACATTCCCAAGGGTTAGGGTTGGGTGTCGACGAACAACTCTCATCGGTACAACCGTCTGTCTTGATGTTTAATCCTTTGAGAAGTTCCTGCCACAAAAAGAAAAAATATACAAACTACAAAGCATAAACGAAAAATCCTCAAAACACAGCCTGCCAGAAAGACACCAATTGCTAATGAAAAATTGCCAAAGACCGTAGAACACAAACCTTGATGCAGTATCGAGGGATTGAATTATTTTTTCCAAAGAGATTGAACCAAGACCATCGGGGGATTGAAAAAAAATTGTGAGGATGGAGAAAGAGAGGGAGAGAGAGGAGAATGAAAATAGGGCTAAATCCTTTCCCTTTATAACAGGAGAAGACGGGCGGAGTTACGCCTCTCCTTTTTAATTGAAAATCGAATAGGTAACAGTATTAAATATGATTATTAATTCACAATAAATAATGATATACATTCTTATGTTGTGTTCACCACTACTATTGGGAAACCAACAACTCCACCACCCAACCCAATCTTCAATGTGCGATCGGTGGAATTAAATTATATAATAATTATTAATAATTATTTTGAAACCTTCTAGTTGCCTTGAGACCCGGTGAGAAAATACCATTTTCGAAAAGTCCCACTCCTCACACTGCTCAAGGCCCTTGAAACCGGCGAGATTTTTGCTTTCATTTGAACTAGTGTAGAGCCCGACACGTTGGTCGAGTAGCGTTCCCACATCATTACGTCAATTGCTGGTAGTTGTCTCTTTTACCAACCCCCCCTCCCCCAACCCTACCCCGTCCTCTCACTTACTGAATCTATTTTATTTCATTTTCTTAAGCCGCTAGAAAGAACAAGCATATTCAATGGTCAAATTAGAGAGTTGGAGCAACAATAAAGAATCACATCAACAATTTTCTTCACATCCCACATACAAAATATATTGAAAACAATGAGTGAAATCTCATAGCTCAAGGCAAAGGTCTAAAGTCTGGTCTATGAGCTTTTAAGCCCAGTCTAGGTGGTCCATGATTAAATATCGACTCCAATTGCAAATAACCAAATTACAGTGGGTGAATTGCTGATTATAAATTTCTTACCACACTTACTCGGGTATGTAGACTGCGGGTCACATGAATTACTTGGATTATATTTTATACTATCGAATATTCATTATATTTCCTAATCACACTACATTCTAATCATCGGCCAACTGCAAGTCTTACCAAACCAAGCGCGACGACAACTGTCACGACCCGAAATGTCGTGACCGTGTTGATCGTCTGAAGAACGCTGCCATCTGGTTGTCTTGCCGTGAGAAGGGTAAAGGAGGCGACATTAGGGATAAGGCGTTGTTTGCCTGTGCATCGCATCTGGCCGAGTCAGGATGTGGCTATGAAAGGGATCGTTGCAAGAGAAGGCACAACTGGTCGGAGGCTATTGCCGTCTCCCTGATGAGCCCAAGGCAGGGCGAAACCAGTTGGCATGCGTATGCAGAGAGGCTGGTCTTGAGGAATGAGTGCACCTCAAGATGCCGCACGGACTTCGGAAGTCTATCTCCGTGACAAGTGGTATCAGAGCCTGGTTAGGCTGAAGAGCCTAGTTCCTCTCTCAGTATGGCATAGGTCGTGTATGGGCCGACCCTATGCCCGAATGAGAGGCGGTCCTAGGTGAGCATATCAGGCGGTCCGGACGCAGATTCACATGTGTTGCGCCGTTGTGGGGGACCTCGACAGGCTGAAGATGCAGCGGCCGAGAATGCCGTTCAAACGAGGAACTAACGCTAGCGAGAGCGTAGGGTGAAGGTCGATTGAGGTACAAACGCTGGGAGTAGCATAGGGTGAAGGTCGACTGAGGTACTAGCCCAACAGAAGCAAAGAGTAAGGTTGATGTCGAGGGGCGAAGCGGTATGTGCGCGGGGCACAACAGGCTAGCGCGAGAACGCGACCGGAGCCTGTCCATCAGAGGATGGTATCGTATGCGGATGCCCACAATTGGTTCGAGAGAGTTGCAATGCATGCTGCGGAGAGAAGCATTCTTCACCAGCACGAGGACGTGCTGCATTATGAGTGGTGGAGAATGTCACGACCCGAAATGTCGTGACCGTGTTGATCGTCTGAAAAACGCTGCCATCTGGTTGTCTTGCCGTGAGAAGGGTAAAGGGGGCGACATTAGCGATAAGGCGTTGTCTGCCTGTGCATCGCATCTGGCCGAGTCATGATGTGGCTATGAAAGGGATCGTTGCAAGAGAAGGCACAACTGGTCGGATGCTATTGCCGTCTCCCTGATGAGCCTAAGGCAGGGCGAAACCAGTTGGCATGCGTATGCAGAGAGGCTGGTCTTGAGGAATGAGTGCACCTCAAGACGCCGCACGGATTTCGGAAGTCTATGTCCGTGACACAACCCACGGGCTCTTTCCAGGACAATAATTGACTAATTAATTTTTTAACAAATAAACAGGTGGCATTATAAGATTGGTCGGGTACTTCACAAATCCTACGTGGTACTCCTTGTGTATCCAATAATTCCTCACCCGAATCTAACGCACCCATCTACCACCTACGTCCAATTCGAAAAAGAATGTAAATGGATAGCGAATCACAATTTTACTAACTCACTAGTAAGGAAGTTGATCATTTTCAAACCAAAATCAACCCAACCCACCCATTGCCCTCCTCCATCTAAACTGAGGATTTTCCCCTTTTATTTCACATCTAACTTCTTTCTCTCCACCTTTATTTCATACTAGAATGGGCCCGGCCGGTTGGCCAGGTGATTTTTTTATCATAGTTTGAGTATGAGGTTGACAATTCCACTTGGTTTGAACATTAATCAGGGCCGGCCAAGAGGGTGTGATGGCCCGCCCTCCGGCACAGAGCCTCAGAATATTAGGGACCTCTACTTAGATTCGTTAGTTACCGATCGTATATTGTAGGTTGTATTTTTAGTGTATGATTGATTGATTGATTATGAGTATGATGATGTGTTTAATAGATAATTTTAGCTATAATAACAATTGAAAAGGATCTCATGGAGGATACGAAAATCTGAAAAATAATAGATAATTTTAATTTAAACAATATAGAAAGATATTGCATTTTGAATAATGTTATTATAATCATTTTAGTTTTATTATAGTTAAAGGTCGATTTGCACCACGTCTAGATTTTGAAATAGGGCCTCCACGATCTAGTAGACAACCCTGCACCCACCACTCGATCAATTTAGACTATTTTCATTTCTCCATTCAATTTTTTCCTATATCCATTTTCTCTTCCTTCCAGATTTACTTTCCTCCCTACTAGAGCTGGGAATTCGGTCTTGGTTTCTTGGTCAAACTGGAAACGAGATCGTTTATTCCTGATGTAATCTTTTTCTGAACTTAAGTATTTTTTATTTACTAATTTTTAATTTTGATAAATTTGGGGGGGAAATTAGGGCCACATTTTAAATTTTCGAACAGGGCCTCCAAATATCATGGGACGGCCCTGACATTAATTGATATTTTTTTATATGAATGTTGGACATTTTTCAAAATGAAGCACACAAAAATTTATTTGACTTCATATGCACCTCATTATTGATTCTTGCTAGAGATTTCTTGACTTCTCTACCTATTCTTCTCCTAAGTATCTTCCAAGTAAATTGGAAGTCTCTTATAGCAAAACTTTGACAATAGCCATAATAGTTCCAACACTACATACCATATTTGGTTAGTATGTAAGAATTTTGTTCAATGACTTCTTCCTATATCTTCATGGGTTAATGTTTTTTAATTTTTAATGAAAGATTCGATCTACCACTGCTTAGGATGCGTAAAAAGTTTGTGGAATTATGGTGGTTCGAGAAACATAGTTTCCGAAATTGTGATTGATTTGGGAGAAAAAAACTATTGTAAAGAGTGGCGAATGGCAACGACTATAGTATTTTTGACGATACATGTGCATAAACTTTTGAACCTTATATATAAGGTAAATAAATTATAGCCAGTGACTCCATCTTTCACTTTAACTAAAATATTGGTTGGTTCCTTTTTATCATGAAAATTTTAAGTAGGAGTTGAAAAGAAGATCATTTTTCCCCTCAAAGGCAACTTCTACAATTCGTCGCGACTACTAAATTTTCTGTGAAACCGCAAAGTATGAAACGAAAAATGATAATTAGAGTTGAGATTTCAGTCCTGTGGGGGAAAATGTGAACAAACTATCCCGATTGTCAGCGCGACATGGTAAATGGAGATGCGAGTTTCGGCTTGGAAAAAAAAGACAATTTCATTGGTTATCGACGTAGTTGTTTTAGATGGATGGAAGATGGAATGGATGTAACATATGTATTTTACGCGATGAAAAATTGAGATAGCATTTTCCTAGAACTCTCTTGTTTTTTAATTTACCATTATTTAGCAATTTTAGAGTACATTTTCGTCTGAAAAAGTGGTACTTGCAATCTCTATATCAAAGTTAGGGGTGGGCGTTCGTTCGGTTTGAACCGAACCGAACTAGTACATGCCGAATTTCCGAAATTACATACATCCCAATCGAATTCGAACCGAGCTATAATTCGGTTCGGTTCACCCGAACCGAATTATAGATCGGTTCGGTCCGGTTTCAAGGGCCAAACCCGAAATTCTAGAACCAACCAACCTTATCTCCCCAAAGAAAATCTCCACCACACATTATCCTTCCCCTCCTTTCACAACCTTATCTCCGCTCTCTTCCTCAAACCCTCGATCTCTGACTTCCATCTCCAGTCTCTCCCTCGATCTCTCCGTCGTTTTCTCCGACTCCCCCCAACTCTTACTCTACAAGCGTCACATCTCCCTCTCAACTCGATCATCCTCTCCTCTCCCTCTCTCCCAGAATCCCCCAACTCGACCGACGACCATCGTCTCTTCTACCCGACTCCTCGACTCCGCCATTCCCCCAACTCGACCGGCAACCATAGTCTCTTCTCCCCGACTCCCCGATTCCCCCAATCTCGACCATCATCCTCTACCTATCAGACCCAGAACACTCCAGGCCTGCACAAGTCCCGCCGCATGCAAAACCAAGACTCAGAGTGTCTTCTTCACTTGTTGTTGGCAAAGCGATTGAAGGGAGGCAAGTCGAAGATGGCCGCTCAGGCCGCCACTGGTCACTGGATTTGATGAAGCAAAGTTTTGTGGTGGTTGGAGAAGGTTGGCAGGCGGACGGCAGTTGCTGAGAAGGTGAGAGGCGAGGGTTGAGTCAGAGACTAGAGGGGAGAGGGGAGAGGGTTGTGGGCTGTAGGAGTTAGGGTTTTGGTAGGGCTTAGTGGGTTAGGTTTCTTTTGGGCTAAGTGGGTTTCATTTGGGCTTAGGGTGTTGGGGAATATGGATGGATGTTGGGCTTATTTAGTATATTTTGGTTTTTCGGTCGGAATTTTGGAATCTCGGTTCGGTCAAAAAGTCCCTGTTTTCCGAACTATCCAGATTTCCCTTCCGATTTCCGAACCGAATAGTAGTATTTTGGTTTCGGTTCGGTTGAGTTTGGTTTCGGTTTGGTTCGGTTTGGGTTTACCGAACTGGATGCCCACCCCTAATCAAAGTAGGGATTCCGATAATTTCATGATAAACAAAAATATCTATCACTTTCTTCTATATACCTAATTTTTGTTGAATATCTTGATTTCTTTCCACCGCGACTCCATGTAGTTGGACATATCCTTCTAAGCGTAAACTCCACACTTGAAGTAATGAGAGCTCCCTCCATGATCCGCTTCCTCATAAACAAGAGCTCTGTCAACGTGAAAAGTCCCACTCCGCACACTGCTCAAAGCCCTTGAAACCGGTGAGATTTTTGCTTTCATTTGAACTACTGTAAAACCCGGCCCATTGGCCAGGTAGCGTTCCCATATCATTATGTCAATTGCTGGTAATTGTCTCGTTGAGGGATGACAATCAAAACCATGGTCGTGGGTACCCGACCGCCCCCGACCCAGTCAACGCGGGGAATCCCCGCTTTGACCGGGTATGGGGCGGGTATGGGTAAAACCCGCAAAAAGTTTGATGGGTATGGGGCGGTATGGTTTTGGCCTCCCCCACCCCATACTCATACCCATACTCGCCCCACCAAGAGAATTTCATCACATATGAAAAAAATATGTGGATTAATAGTAATCTATCAATGGTGACGAGGATAACTCGAGTAAATAAATAGTAGAAATGCAATTGAGTGACCACTTTAATCAAAATCTCATTTATTTTTCTCAATTCTCCTTTCACTCTTTCACTTTCCCCATTGTCAACAAGATTATGTTAGTTGATTATTACTTAGTAGATGTATTAGAGTTAGAAGATAATAATTTGAAAAATATTATACTCTATATTATGTATTAATGGATGTTTTAGGATCATATACTTGAACCTTATTAAGAAAATGATTGTGTTTTGTTGACTTCATGATATAATAGGTTCATTTAGAGTTATAATTAAAAAAATTCTTGTAAGTTTTAGGTATATTAATGTTGGATGTACGGGTACGGGTATTACCTATGGGTACCCGAAACCCACGGCTATGGGGATGGATTTGCAAAACATTCCCCCGTATGAGTATGCGGCGGATATGAGTTTAGATATTTGAAGATGGGAATGATTTAGACAAACTCACCCTATTGCCATCCCCAATCTCGTTAGCTAAAATTATTATAAATTATGATTTCCTTTTGCAAAGACATTTTACTTTCTTTTACCACCTGCCCCAAAAAAAAAACCCTACCCCGCCCTCTCACTTACTGAATTTATTTTATTTCTTTTTCTTAAGTCGCTAGAAAGAAAAAGCAAATTCATAAATCAAGCTAGAGAGTTGGAGCAACAATAAACACTCACATCCCACATACAAAACAATGAGTGAAATCTCAGAGCTCAAAGGCAAAGGTCTAAAGTCTGGTCTATGGGCTTCTAAGCCCAGTTCAGGTGGTCCATGAATATATCGACCCCATTTGCAAATAATCAAAATTACAGTAGGTGGTTGATTGATGTGGGTGGATTGTAGATTATAAATTTTCCTATCCGCACTTCCTCGGGTTTATAGATTGCGGGTCACATGAATTACCTGCAGTATATTTTTACATGACGAAAAATTGTTTCTTGTTTACACTATCAAATATTCATTATATTTCTTAATCATACTATACACTAATCATCGGCCAACTGCAAGTCTTACCAAAAGCGTCGACGACAACCCACTAGCTCTTTCCAGGACAATAATTGACTAATTAATTTTTTAATAAATAAACAGGTGGCATTTATAAGATTGGCCGTGTGTACCACATCACAAATCCTACGCGGTACTCCTTGTGTATCCAATAATTCCTCACCCGACAATCTAACGCACCCATTTGCCACCTGCGTTCAATTCGAAAAAGAATGTAAATGGATAGCGAATCACAATTCTACTAACTCACTAATAAGCAAGTTGATCATTTTTAAAACAAAATCAACTCAACCCACCCATTGCCCTCCTCCATCTAAACTGAGGTTTTTGTTCCTTTCATTTCACATCCAAATATCCAACTTCTTTCTCTCCACTTTTATTTCATTCTAGAATGGGGCCCGACCGGTTGGCCAGGTGATTTTTTATCGTAGTTTGAGTATGAGGTTGACAATTCCACTTGATTAATTCATAGATATAAATTTTTCCATATGCTTTATAGAGATCAAGTGAGGACCTACACAAATTGCTAACATTTTAATTATATCTTTTCCACATGATCTTAATGTTATCAAAGATTATGTTATTTGTTGAGAATTAAGAATCAAAATATAAAAGTTCTCTAGGCTTATCATTGCTAGTTTCTACTTTCTTCAACATAATTATTCACCAAAAATCATTTAGCTCCTAAAGTAGGCCTTATTTGAGGACTCTTAATATAACATACAAATTTACATCGTAGGGTTTCATTTAGTTATTATACTCACACGCTACAAAAATTATTAATGTTCATATGGTTTCAGACTCTCGGATAAAGTTTTTAGTTGAAGACAATGTACAAACTTTGACATTCATAATCTTTTGGTGATGATTTCTTGGTTA
Organism: Linum trigynum; assembly: GCA_964030455.1. Lineage (NCBI taxonomy): Eukaryota > Viridiplantae > Streptophyta > Magnoliopsida > Malpighiales > Linaceae > Linum > Linum trigynum. Next base: position 54,933,483 of record OZ034817.1, on the reverse strand, counting down.
GTGCATTCCACTTTAGCTAGCTTGTGGACTTTTATGAATGGGTTTTAATAATAAGAACATTCCTCCTTAGCTAAAAACTAATTTGGATAGTTTTTTTATATGAATGTTGGACGACTTTTCAAAATGAAGCACACAAAAATTTATTTGACTTCATATGCACCTCATTATTGATTCTTGCTAGAGATTTCTTGACTTCTCTACCTATTCTTCTTCTAAGTATCTTCCAAGTAAATTGGAAGTCTCTTATAGCAAAACTTTGACAATAGCCATAATAGTTCCAACACTATGTAGCAGCTACATATCATATTGGGTCAGCATGTAAGAATTTGTTCAATGACTTCTTCCTATATTTTCATGGGTTAATGTTTTTTTTTAATGAAAGATTCGACCTAATATCACTGCTTAGGACGTGTAAAAAGTTTGTGGAATTGTGGTAGTTCGAGAAATATAGTTTCTGAAATTGCGATTGATTTGGGGAAAAGAAACTATTGTAAAGAGTGGCGAATGACAACGGCTATAATATTTTTGACGGTACATGTGCATAAACTTTTGAACCTTATATATAAGGTAAATAAATTGTAGCCAGTGACTCCATCCTTCATCTTAACTAAAATATTGACTAGTTCCTTTTTATCATGAAAATTTTAAGTAGGAGTTGAAAAGAAGATCATTTTTTTTCTTCCTCAAAGACAACTTCTACAAATCGTCGCGACTACTAAATTTTCTGTGTAACGGCAAAGTATGAAACGGAAAATGATAATCAGAGTTGAGATTTCAATCTCGTGGAGAAAAATGTGAACAAACTATGACCATTGTCAGCGCGACATGATAATGGAGATGTGAGTTTCCGCTTGGATGGAATAAAATGAAACAAAGACAATTTCATTGGTTATCGACGTAGTCGTTTTAGATAGACGGAAGATGGAATGGATGTAACATATGTATTTTACTGGATGAAAATTTGAGATAGCATTTTCCTAGAACTCTCTTTGTTTTTAATTTATCATTATTTACAGACCATTTGGTACAAAATGAATCGAGAATTCATTTCATTGTAAAATGAATTACAGTGTAGAATTCATTGTCAAATGAAATCTTATGTTTGGTATGTCATATTCAAATCTTTAGAAATAAAGTGAATTGTCATGTAGAATTCATTGTCAAATGAATTCCTGTGTTTGGTGTGTCATATGTATTATGTAATTTAGCTAATAAAAGAGGATAATCATGTCATTCTATTATAATTAGTAAATACTTGTGAAATTCATTTGGAAATTCCATCTCAATTCCTCGGAATTGCTATAACTAGTTTCAATTCCATAGAATTCATAATTTAGAATTGAAAATGAATTCTTTTTAATACCAAACACAAAAATAATTCATTTGAAAATGAATTCCTTAAAATTTATGGAATTCATTTATACCAAACGGTATGTTAGCAATTTTAGAGTACACTGTCGTCTGAAAAAGTGGTACTTGCAATCTCTATATCAAAATATAGGGATTCCGGTAATTTCATGATAAACAAAAATATCTATCGTCGCTTCTTTTATATACCTAATTTTTGTTGAATATCTTGATTTCTTTCCACCGCGACTCCATGTAGCTGGACATATCCTTCTGAGCGTAAACTCCACACTTGAAGTAATGAGAGCTCCCTCCATGATCCGCTCCTTCATAAACAAGAGCTCCGTCGACGTGAACGAAAACTTTTCCGGCTCCGACGTCGTGAATCACGTTCAGCCTAAACCATCTGTCGTAGATGCCGGGAACGATGACGGTGCTGTAGGCGGTGAGGTTACCGCCGTGAACTCGAACGGCCAGCGTCGTCGACTGATTGCTAGCTCCGAAGACTTGCGTTATGCAGACGCCGGATGTGCCGCTCGGCACGTATGCCTGACCTTCGAACTGCCACACTCCCGATGAGTAATCGTGTCCCTGCAATATGACGATGCTGGAACGTGTTAGTAAATGGTATATGACGATTTATGACTGAATCTCCGTCTCAACAACTAAAGTTATTGGTTATCGAGAGGTTTTGTACTAGAATCTCACATCTCATATGCTTTGTTAAACACATGGTATCCCGACCCGTGTTAAACTTCAGAGTTCAGACCCATATATATATATATGAGTCGGTCTTTTGTTTGAAGGTTGTATTGGTAAATGGTATATGATTAGAGGTGACAAATTTATAGGTTCCATGGATCGGTGGATTGATCCGCATGAATCGAAATGAAACTCAGGTCCTGGACCATTATGTAAATTTTGAAAAGTTTAGGTACTAAAATGTCACGATGAAAATGTTCAGAGATATCATAGTGTAAAATATAGCTACTAAACTATAATTTGTTATCAAATCCACCAATCCGATCCATGAATCCACATATCTAATTGGACTGGATTGTATTGTTGGATTTGATACTAATTGAGACAACTCTATATATAATTCATAACTGAACATCTTCCCAACAACCCAAATTATTCAGCATAAAATCATTCTCTACGATCAGATATCAGCAAAAGAAGAAGAAGAAGTTATCAGATACATGCTCTGTTTTTTTGACTTACAAGTATGCGAATTTCGGTGCGCGGCCTGGTGGGGCTGCCAATTTTGAGCGGCTTGTCCGTCGAGTAAACCCTGAGCGTGTGAACGCCATTTTCGAAGCTGTAACGCTCCTCCTTCTTCAAATCGTACGGCCACTGGACCTTCATATCTGATGCCGCGAGTGGGAGCGCGACGAACCCTTCCGTGGGATCGGCCATTACCAACAGCGAGAAAGACAGCAGCTGATGAACAAACACCATCATTGCGACAGCTTTGACGTCGTGGGAAAGTAGAGAAGCCATGGCCTTCTGCAACTTTGACAATCCACTGCTTGAGAAATGAATGAGTAATTAAGCTCCATTTAATATGAAAGAATGAAGGATTATTCGGTTGTATGTTTGTCGAGAAAAGGAGAATCCTGTTCCCACCAAATTGTGGGTTTGTCGCATAGGATGGATGGATTCTTCTTTGTATTCATTCAATCGGCCTCTGGCTCATGTGGTGGTGGTGTTGACCAAGTCTCTGCTGATTTTTTTTTTTTTTCATGAAAGAATTTGGATTATATTACTAAGAATTCTATTTCTAGCGTACGTATGGTAGTAATTGTTTGTGGGGTGAATGTGTAAGGAAGATCATGCATAATTCTAAACTTTATTATTATTATTACAGGATTTTCTCCATTTATATTTAATTAATGGGTTAAATCTATTTTGTTTTAAATTGTATTTTCAAATTTTTTTCCACGCATAAATCAGATTAATTGTGATATTCAAAACGACATATACTTTGACATATTTTGGATTAATTTATTACTAGTGTATACTGTGTGGTAATGTTTGGTAGTACATAAGATTATACCACGTGGTATAAAAGTATATTATAGTGGTATGAACATAGGAGTATGTAGAATTAATGGTTGCATACATGATGATACGAATAAACTAAATATCCATTTATCATCTTTCATCAACTTATATAACCAGTTATCATCCTATACCAAAGTGTATATGGTCAGAAATTTTGTTTCCCAAAAATTTTGTAGACTCAATCGATCATTCACAATGAACGCGTTTCTTTTGGGCAAAGTTTTTCTTAATTCGAGTTAAAAAAAAGAGGTGGTACCAGCTAGTGACGAGTGATATGGAATTTTTTCTTCTCAAAATATATTTAAAATATATATCATTTTGTAGATCACAACGAACTCATTCAATATGTGCAATAAAAATTTGAAATCCAATTTAAAACAAAGAAAATAAAATCTAATTTAAAAAGATAGAAAAAATAAAAGGCCTTTAATCTCACTTCTTAGATCTTTTTTTTTAAGAAAAACTGTATTCATATTATTCAACTAGCATAAGAGTTTTCGGAAAAAATCCTCTCTAAGGAGATCAGGTACAAGAAAATAAGGTGGGCAATCAACCCAAACTCCTTCCTCATCCCATCTCACTTCTTAGATCTGACCCCACTTAAAATCAAAGAAATTACATATGGTTATGCATTCTTGGTAGGGTTGTTGGTCTTCTCTTAAACCGGGAGATAATAACTACGTTCAGAGAATTTGATCCGAGGAGTTAAAAAGCTTATCAACAACTAGATTTTTAAAATTGTTATAAATTTACATGTAATTTTATATTATTTTGCGAGTTGAGTAGACTATCATGTCTCTTGTAATCAATGTGGTGCCGTGGTGGTGAGGAAGAGTACTAAATAGTAACTTCGGATTACATGAAAGAATAGGGTTGTGGTTGAAGTATATATGTTTGGCACGAAAGAAACTTCAATAATTTTTTAAGGAGTTATTGAGATAAAGCTAGATTCATTTTTTTTTTAAATCTCTTGAACAAGATTAGTTCTTGGAATTGGCTCCTATCATTGATCTCTTTAAGTATATCTTGTTTCTTCAAACACTCCATCTACATTTGACAAGGTCTAATAAAACAACATATATTCCCGAGATTAGATTAGGAAAACTATCTTCACACCAGGTAGTAAGTTTAATTAGTTTTGATAATTTGTCGAGCTATTTATTAGACAGATGGGATCCCTTAAACTTTGCTACTCCGCCAAAGCAAACAAAATCAGTGACCTTGTTCCAGGGGTGGAGCTAGGATTTTGGGTTTGGGGGGCCGGAAATGTTTCGTGTACTATCGTAACTAGACAAAAATCAAAATAATTATATAACTATATAAATAAATTAATTGTGTGAATTATCAAAATGTACGACATGTTTTGTCAAATAATTAGATTGACATTGTTGTTAAACTTATCGGGGGAAATTTTTCCATTAAAGCTATAAAATTGTAAAAAACTGCAACCGAAAAACTAACATAAGTGGGGATTGAAACCCTTACCTGTTGGATACAGAACCACTACAACTCCACTACGGTAATCACTAATCAGCTTCTTTAGATACCTTTTAACCCGTGGCCATTATTATTAAACCTGTATTTACTTCGTAATTTTCAGAATACTCGTACATTCTTTCGTGATTTTCGAAATTCTCAGGGGCTGGGGCCCCCTTAGACCCTATATAGCTCCGCCCCTGCCTTGTTCAAACCCTAGAAGTCACATTTTTGTACAGAACTCGAATCCCCTTCCAGCGTGACTCCATGCAAGACGACATGTCGTTCTGCCCGTAAACGCCGAACTTGAAGTAATGAGACTTCCCTCCATGATCCGCAACAACGAGGAGCAGAACCCCGTCGACGTACACTTTCAACATCGCCGCCTCCACGTCGTGGATCACGTTCAGCCGGAACCACCTGTCGAAGATCTCCGGCACGATCGCCGCCGATTGGTAGTACGTCAAGGAGCCATTGTAGACCCTGAGCATCAAGCTGGTTGCACGTCTGCTAGCTCCGAACACTTGCATTATGCACACCCCGTTCGTGCCCTTGGGCACGTAGCCCTGCCCCTCGAACTGCCAGATGCCGGAACTGTAGGTATAACCCTGCCATATATACCCATAAAAGAGTCACTATCAAGGTTGTCAAACCACTATCAGACTGACCAGTTGGATCAGATTCGAACGAAATTGGTCATGAACGTGGTCTCCAACAAGTCATTTTGAGTGCTAGTTGGTAGCTAGTCAACATCTGGAAAACTGGTGGATGAACTACAAATTTTTTTTCCGGCTCGACGAAAAAATGTTGTTGGTTTGGAATGGAATGACCGAATGACATGAGACTAGGATTTCAGGCTTCGTTTGGAAAATTGGAGTTGAAATCTCCAGATTATAAATAATCCAAAGATTTCAACACTCTCGATTGTTGGAAAAAATTAAAATATTTATTGTTTGGTAATTGAAATATTCAAAGTTTAATGGAAAATATTAAATATAATTCTTTTTACCAATGACATGTTTATCCTTAACAAAAAGAAGAAGAGCCGATTGAAAAAATATCGGGAATTAATATATCAGGGTATATATTGGGATAAAAAAAAGAGGAGATTAAGTAGGAGGAGAAAAATCTCAAAATCATTATATATATTCTCTCTAATTATGAGAGATTTGACATCTCTAATTTTTTAGTAATTCAAAATCTCCTGAAAATAAAATCCACGATAAAAAAGCAACAGAAAAACATATATATATATATATATATATATTTGTTGAACCTATAGATACAATGAATCCATAACTCAAATCATGTTCTCCAAACAGGTAAATGTCATTTCTAGTAAATAAATGTTTAATTAAAAATATAAACTTATATATATATATATATAAAAACATATAAACGACTTAAAAGCATGTTGGACCTTAAACAGATCAAATATTGAACGTCAAAAACCACTTGCGTACGACCGGTTCAACAACTTAAACCGATCTGATCGATCTACTATACCAGAAGAAAGAACATAAAAGGGAACGCAGAGACGACGTAATGGGACTGCATATGAAACGGAGCATTAATTAGTAATTACTATCTTGATCTCCGATCTCGGGTGGGTGGTGCTGCCGTTGTAGAGCGGCTTGTCCGTCGAGTACACCCAAAGGTCATGGATCCCGTCGACGAAGCTGTACCGTTGAGCTACCGGCAAGTCATACGGCTTGTGAATTTGGTAAAGAGAGGTGTTGAACGGCAGCTCCGTGAAGCCACAGGTTGGATCCAGAACATCCATCATCACCTCGCAGTTGACTGATGAACCCCAGTTAATTATAACAACAACCATGAAAAGTAATGGTATCACGACTGCTTGCATCGCCGGAAAAGACATGATCGATCGGGTCGTCGCCGATAATTGACTGTGTTGAACTGTCGGAATATTGATCAGGCTGATGCATGTATGTATGTGTGTATATATAGAGTTTGGATGCGTGGTGGAATAATGAAGCAAACATTCGACGGCTGGTCTTAATTAGGTCGGCCATTGATTCACGTCCGGTCAATGCGATAAAATGTTGCCCGCCCGCCGGCCGGCTGGCTGGACCTTCGTTATTGTGCATTGGCCGGGGTTTTGTACTATGTATAGTCTTGGTTTGGATTGGATAGAATCTATTTGTGTGTTTTGCTGGATGTATGGAATCTGTGGATCGGCTGCTTATTTCTATTCGGGACACGTGTCTTTTTAAGTTATTACAAATAGTAAGGAAAAGATCTCTCGCCACGTTAGGTGGCAGAACACCTAATGACAATTTATTCACGTAATTTTGTGTTCATTTTATGCTATGTGGTGGTTACTCACGTCATAATACTGTGGTTATTCACGTAAGGGTGTAGGTTGTTCACGTAAATGGGAAAACGGGTCTTTTTCTCCTAATAGTTTGTATTGGCTGTATTTTATGGAATTGGATTCTCAATTAATCTTTAAAAATATGTTGCGTTAATCATAATCTACACAATGACATCCATTTTGATATATTTCAAAGGAAAACAAATGATTAAATTACGGAAAAAAATTAATCATGCATTTCAATATGTAGCTCATTTTTATCATTTCAAACAATTTATTGGCTTATTTCAATATGGAAAGGGCAACAAATGATTAAATTACGAAAAAAATTAATCATGCATTTCAATATGTAGCTCATTTTTATCAATTTCAAACAATTTATTGGCTTATTTCAATATGAAAAGGGCAAAATAATACTTAATTTGTTATAGTTTAGGTGAGAACGGGGCTTACAACTTGAGAATGGCAAAAACAAGAGCTAATTTGCTATTGGCGAGATTCAAACCCATGCACTCATTTTAGAAGATCGAATCTTCAACCACTCGTCCACCTCTTCATTTCTTGTCACATTATTGCGCACAAAGTTAGTATTACAATAACATCTATTTTATACGTAATTTTTTCACAATCCGAAGAGATTTTGTACACAGTTTCGAAATTCTCGGGGGGGCCGGGGCCCCCTGAAGCTCCACCTAGCTCCGCCCCTGTAGAAACTAATAATATACCATAATACAAACCGAATTTTAAAAGCATATAATCCAATGAAACGAAGATATTCAAATTGGATCATAAAAATATTTGGATTTTTTTTTTATAAAAGTACACAAACCAATAATATATGTCATATGAACTATAAATACATAATACGCAAATCATATAACAATGTCTTCTAACCATATATAGTATACAAACCAAAATAAGACATCAGACAAGTAAATACACTAACGACACATATATAGTATACAAACCAAAATAAGAAACTGTGCAAAGTACTTTTTTTTAATCACAAACCAAATTATCACAACATACATTATTCCACTATATATACAAAGAAAAATAATTAATATGAGTTTTTAATTCAGACAGATTATTAAATGCAACACAAAATAATTACCTTAAAAGCTTATAATTAATAAGAGTGTCATTTTTCCAACGACTTTAGAGATAGCCATACTATCTCATCCCATATTTCATACATCAACTATTTCCACCTTTAAACAACATTGTCCCTAAAGTTCTATCGTTGAACCAACAAAAACATTGAAAATTGCATCAAGTTTATCTTGCTTGCAAGCTGTAAGGAGTCTTGATCTTAGGACTTAGGGGACAGGTTACGGTGATTACTACAAAAGTAGTAATCACCATGGTTACAAGGGTAAATTGGGTATGGAAAAATAAATTATATTAATTAATTTTTTAATAAATTACATTTTAGGTAGTTTCAAAAATCTATTAATTAAAATTCTCTCTTTCTCTCACTTCTGTAATCTCCAGCCAGATTTCCTTTCCATATTTTTCTCAATCTTTCTGGAAAAAAAAAAAAACGGAATCAGTACCAATCCGTTAGACAAACACTACCACTTTGAAAAACATCAATACCATTGCATAAATAAATCTATACCATTACACGAAAACTACCATTGCAGAAATAAATCTATACCATTACACGAAAACTACCAATATAAACAATCTATACCATAAACAATCAATACCATTGTAGAAATAAATCTATACCATTACACGAAAACTACCAATATAAACAATCTATACCATAAACAGTCAATACCATTGCAGAAATAAATCTATACCATTACACGAAAACTACCAATATAAACAATCTATACCACTGCACATTGAATCAATGAACAAAAATTACTAGATCTAGGTTTTTAAATCTATACCACTGCACATAAGAAAAAGAGAGAGAGATTTTCAGAGCGAACGAGAGAGAGAGGGTAATGCAGGTCGGGGAAGGGTAGAATTGAGGAGCGCCGTGGTGGGGAGTTGCGGATCTTGCGTCTTAGAGAGATAGGGAGGGAATGAGAGAGAGGTTGGCCGGCCTACCAAGCTACCTCCACGTTGTTGCCATCTGTGAAGGGGGAGGGAATGAGGAGGGATGGGAGATCATGGATCATGCGAGAGTGGTGGGAGGGGAAGGAGGGTGGCCGACGGTGGTGGGGGGTTTTGGGGAGAGAGGGCGGTGGAGGGTGTTCCGGGGAGGGAGGAGGGATGGCGAGAGGGAGCTTGGTGATAGGCTGCCGGTTGCAGTAGGGTTAGGGTTTGGATATAATTTATAGAATAATCAAGTGTGGTATATTTTTTATTTCCAAAATTACCCTAATATAATCTTCATCATTAATCTAAAAATAGGATGAAAAAGAAATAATGAATGGTGTAGATTAAGGTAGCCACCGTAATTACTAAAAATTTAGTAACCACACTAACTCATCCCTAGGACTTAGCATATAGGGGCATTGTTGTAGTCCTCATTGCATTTCCTACAGCTGCTCCCCTTCCTTTTCCTAACCTTTCACATAATCCATGGCAAAAATATCTACCATATATTATGCAATATCCGTCTGAATCCAACATAATCGAAGTAGGTAAAATCTAATCTAAATGAACAATGATAAAAACTCAAATAGAACATTACGTTGTAATGATAGGCATGATTTTTCACTATTTAATATGAACCCACACTATTACTCATATAATTATCTCCGTAAATTTTCATTATTTTATGTAAAACCGTTCGTTCCATTTCTCAATAATATCCAATCAAATGACCGAACCTCTGTATATGGTCACTGATTTAGTGACTCTACTGGCCCGACGGTTGATTCTGTTTGATTCCTATTACGACAATGGCAAATACAAGTATACACAACCACTGGTCTTGAATTTAGGTGCTTCGTTAGTGGAAAACTACTAAACGGCTTCTAGATACTAAACATTTCTCTAGCTACTTCTTATTAGAGTACGGGTAGTATGAGTAATATTGTATAACTCTAACACTAATACGAAAATAACTTAACTTATACGACTCTGATAAGGAGTGAACATGGAAAGAGAAGCACTAATTATTAAATCGAAGCCGTTGCGTTTTTGTAGAGAATCCGGACGTCCTTCCATCGAGCCTCCATGTAATACGACATGTCGTCCTGCCCGTAAACCCCAAGCTTGAAGAAATGCTTCGTCCCGCCGCGGCCAGGCGCCTGGTAGAGGAGCACCCCGTCGACGTACACTTCCAGCACCGCCGCCGCCACGTGGTGGATCACGTTCACCCGAAACCACCGGTCGAAAATATTGTTCGGAACTAGCACCGGCGATCTGTAATACGTCAGCGAACCGTTGTACACTCTCAGCATCAGCGTCGTCCGACGTCCCACCTCGCCGCTACCTCCGAACACCTGCAAGATGCACGCCCCGTTGGTTCCGTTGGGCACGAACGCCTGCCCTTCGATCTGCCATATCCCGGAATCGTAGATGTAGCCCTGCAGTAGTTTGATCCGTAATCCGCGGCCCCGAATTTGAATAGAAAATTAGATATTATCATCAATAATAATAGAGTAGTGGTTTGGATATATGTTCTTTTAGGCTGAATATCTACAATTGAATATATTAGTTGTGTACTCATAGGAGGGCTGGATCGTGGCTCGTGGAAGAGGCCTTCTAGATTCGTCACCAGTGGAGGAGTTAGGTTGAAGCGAGTAGGAGCTATAGCCCCTCCTCAAATAAAAAAAAATGTAGATAAATTTACATGTAAAATTCGCAACAAATTTCAAAAATAGAGTAGTCATTAAGATCCCTATAGCACCCAGCCTCCTCCGATTATCATGATTCAACTCAGGCCCCCCTCCCTCATTCAGATTCCTGACTTCGCCATTGTCTGTCGCTCCATGATAACACATAAACCACCACTCCATATATTTGTTTTCAGGGGAGATTCATTATGCAAGTAAATAATTAAGTTCATACATGGATCTCACACCATATATAACTTGTGTTTGAATCAACTGTATTTGTAGAGATTCGAGTATGCACGACCACTTGGTCAAACCAGGTTCCGATACTACGTCATAAACTAGTTGATCCCTAATAACTCGTTGATAGAGGTTCAACATAATTACGAAATCTTATACATACCATTTACTAATACGGGATAGAGATGTTACGTTTACGTACATTGATCATGAGCTCGGTTCTGGGCTTGGTAGGGCTGCCTCTGCGGTACGGCTGGTCGGTGGCGTAGACCCAGAGCCGGTGGACTCCGCCGGTGAAGCTGTAGCGTTGGCTCTCCGGCAGGTCGTATGGCTTGTGGAGGTGGTAGTAGGAAGTGTTGAATGGTAGATCTGTGAACCCTAAAGTCGTGTCCACCTCATCAGCTCTGCAACTCAGTATCATCATCATCATTGCCCAGCTGATCGTCAACAGAACTGCAACTGCCATACGGCGACGAGACATTTCGGTAGCGCCGGTGAAACTCGAGACCAGCTGCAATTGCTTCTGCAACGGTATAATTTTTTTTCACACAAATACATGCTTTTTTATATATATATGATTGTGACCATTGCCATTGCTTGGTCTTCGGTCAATCATTCCACGCAATGTGATGGAAATTTTGGCCGGCGCATATAATTAACCCGTGAGGCTGTCCGTCTTATTGGATTATCAACTCTTCTGCTGTCTTGTCTCCGAAAATCGTAGCGAAAATGGACACTCGGGGGATTATCGACATAAACTAAAGGTAAATGGATTAACAATTTCGGTAGGGATTACGTTCTGGAAACTAATTCCTGGCTAAACTGGTTTCACCGGTATTGCGACGGGCACTTGGGTGGTTAATCTGTGGGTTGACATCGAAACACTCATAAATGACTCGAATGATAGTGGGGCGAGTGGACTGCGGGTTTTGATAAGTTTCCTGCCCGCGCGCACTTATTTGCGGGTGGGTCGTGGCCTCGTGGGTGGATTGCATTGAATAGTCGGTGTATTTTGACCTGACTGCACTATGCACTAACCATTGACTTCTAAGACAAGAACAAATAATATTTTAGACTACTATTATTGGTTACTATGTTTTCTAATTTTTTTATTAGATATTGTAATGCAAATTATAAAATATTAATTGTTCAAATTTTCAAAAAATGTGTAAATTTTCTCTGCACGGTTGGTACTTGGTTGATAGAGTAATGAAAATTTGATGCAAATAATACATACAGTGACACAGGAGACAAAGTTTGAAGTGTCTAAAATTGATGCTATCTTACGAATTTGCGAGGAACTTATTATAAATGTTAGCCTACTTATTAAAATGGGTAGTTGTGAAAATTACTTTAGCGAATTGACCCACAATCCAACGTCATGCGCCATCCACCCAATCCCAATCTAACTCGAAAAAGAATACGAGCGAATAGTGAGTCACAATTATAAGCGCTCGTGAAGGGATCAATTTAAAATCAAAACGCACCCAACCCGCGCCTATTGCGCAGCCGTAACCAATTTGGACAATATGGCATGATCTAATTATGGGCTGGGCCTAACTGAATTTTGAAGTTACGAATGCGGGCCCAAAAACGGGCCTCAGGTCGCGTTTCTCAGCTCCCCGCCTCCCCCCAAATCCGAGAAAAATCTATTACGTGACCGTCAAATCTTATGGAAAGAAACAAACTGGTTCACCGGCGCCAGCGGCTGTACACCGCCGCTGTGGGAGATAAAACCCTTCGTCTCGCCGGGGAAACAGAAAAGAAAAACGCAAGCGAAGGACAGCAACCACGACGGCTGGTTGCCAGCCTCTTCTTTCCCGGTCCAACAGCACTGCCATCACATTCTTCCTAAATGGGCAAAGGTCAAGCCCTAAGCTCCTTCTTCCGTGCCGCGCTACAACGATCCAAAACTCCCTCCGCTGTCCCCGTTGCCGTTCCTCCGACCACTACGGCTAAAGTTCTAAGACTGTGCGTTTCTAAAACTCCCTCCGCTGTCCCCGTTGCCGTTCCTCCGACCACTACGGCTAAAGTTCTAAGACTGTGCGCTTCCAAAACTCCCTCCGCTGTCCCCGTTGCCGTTCCGCCGACCACCACGGCCAAAGTTCTGGAACTTTGCGCTTCCAAAACCACCGCCGGCTCTGCCACCAAACTCTCGGCTAAATCCTTGAAGAAATGCACTACTCCTGCCCTTGAGACAGCCTCCACCGCTGCAGCCCGCTCCGTACGAATTCCCATACCATCATCGTCATCCTCGACCATCAAAGGCTCCACGAAAACCCGAAAGAAGCCCTCCCGCAAAACAAAGCAGCGTCGTCCTTCAGCTAGTTCAACGTTGCCCAATATCAAATTGGAAGCTTCCAACTCAGGTACAGGTTGGTTTTTGCTCGGTGCTAAAATCGTATGAACGATTCTGATGGACTGTGTTCTGCCTCATGTAGATGTTCCCCCACTTGAGCTGACACGGGAGCTGGAGAGTATAATGCTCGGTATGTGTTTAATTTCCTCGTCAAATTTGTTATAGGGGATTCTAATTATACTTGCTATTCGGCCTGCGCGATGCAGAGAGCCATTTTGATATAGAGGATCGTGAGGGGTAGCAGGTAGCATTATGGTAGCACTGGTCTGCTTGCCTGTCATTGGATTTTAATTGAACAAAACTAAAAGAGAATAAAATGACAGGGAAAGCTATGAATACTATAGCTGGAGAATTGACTAGCTACTAACAATCTTCAATAGCTAACTGGGGACTATATCATCATTCCGAATCAATGAACTCATCGTGACTTGGGTTCTACGGAATAGCTTTACTAGTCTTTTTGTTAATCTCGTTTCAGGTCTCCCGCGTGATGCCGAGGGAGCCAGTGACGAGTTATCTTCAGGAAATGTATTGGGTATCCCTTTTTTGCGGGATTTGACAAGTACAGACCCTTCGCAACGGAAAGAAGAGAGTCGTTTTAGGAAAGACAAATTCATCTTCAGCTCTAGCCAGGAACACCATGTTGCGAAGATAACCAGAAGGATTGCTCAGAAGTTTGGGTCGGAGAAGACCCTGGATGTATTTGGAAAATTGGGACGAGCAACAGGCGCAAAAGAATATGATGCATTGATAAAGAGCTGTTTAAAGATAGCCAGGGAAACTAAAGATGATGAGATTATTTCCAAACAAATGTCTATGTGCTCTCATATCCTCACCATAATGATGGAGCAAGGTTTCCAGATCGAAGAAAATTCTTATGGACCTGTGCTTATGTATTTTATTGATATGAGGATGGTTCAAGAATTCGATTCTCTTCATCAAGCCATTAAAACTGGGAAACCTAGCTCTCTTGCAAGATTAGGCTACTATGAGATGTTGCGATATATCAGAGTTGGTGATGAGCAAAAGATTCAAGAACTCTGCAATATGATTTCTCTTGGTTGCGAAACAAAGAATCTCAAGGTACATGGTAAGTGGCTTATTCTTTAGCAGTTTCAGAGAACTAGTCCAATTTTCTAAAGGCTTTTCCTCAATTACTGTAAGAGTTTATATACGTCATTTTATGGTTGCAGAGAATTATTTTATAGCACTTTGTGAAAGTAACCGGAAGAACGAAATTTTGCCACTGCTGGACGTTATTGATGTAACAAAATTTGAGTCAATGGAGCACATTTCCACTATCTTTAATAGCTTTGGAAGGTTGTCCCTGGAGTCCTTCACGATGAAGTTCCTTTTAGCATGCAAAAGTTGTGGTAAGTTCAGTTATCTCGTTCTTGCCCCCTTATTGTCATGCATCTACCAGTGGCGCCACGTAGTAACTGCTAACTACCAAAACGAAAAGAATGTTACCCTAATTTCTGAGAAGTATGAGAACTTTTACGGTAAGAATTTTGTGGGGTAATATTCTTGACTAGGTCATTTGTGAACTTCAACTGTTGTTTGAACTGCAATTTGGGCATGATCTTATTTGCTTTTATTATAAAAAAAAAAAAAAAAGCTTCAAAATGCAAGTCCCTCAGAAAACATTGTGTAGTAGGAAGGGAAATTTCTTAAAATAGTGGCAGTGGTTTAGAGCTATCAAGGACCTAAAGCATTTGTGTTTTCATTTATAGCCAGTGATGATACCAAGTATTTAACGTAAAGGGGTTGGATGTTTTTCATCTCTCTTTACATCTAGGTTAAACTGTTGGAGTGCATTTGTTTGCAAGCTTTATAGCGAAATCTTGCCTTTCGAATGATGTGATTTCCAACTTGGTTGATTTTAAGTTCCGGCATCTTGAGTCTTGACTATGTCAGTATTGTAACCTATACCGGTTCTTTTGGAATTGAATTTTATATAAGATCTCCACATACTATCTCAATGAGGAAAAGTTTACAGACCATATTTGATTGCTTTGGAATAGGAATAGACAAAAGCAGGTAGTGATAGTTGACTATTGACAAACAGAGACATTAAGAAGAAAATGTTTCCCTTAAGTTTGTCAGAGTTTTGAGCCTTGTATGCAAATTAATTCTCTATTCCGGGTTGAATGCAGATTATGCTGCAGAGAACATATCAACTCTCGTCTGTAGTTATGCTACTGGAATTCCACATTTAGAGGTGGGGACTTCTCATGAATGCTGCTTATAATGTCCTTCTGGCCATAATGCTACGAGGTGCATCTAAAAGCAGTTCTCTTTCTATAGTTCGTTCTCTGTTTATTTAGATGTCACTTGATCGCTGATTGCATCTAAAGTCTATCGTCTATTTGTTTCATCACCAAGAAGCTCTTCATTTACACTGTTATGTAGAAGAACTTCGGTTGGTCACAGTTCTCTTTTAAAACCCTTTTTTACCGGGGAAGCTCAGTTTTCATTTCTTAACTAAAATATGTGTAACATCTTATGGACGCACTGAAATAAACTTACTCTGTCTTTATTATGACTTCATTTGTTGTACATTTAGAAGGTGCTGCTAATTTTGATGGGTTATTGAAGGTTGAGGATGTCAGTTTAAAGTTCAAAGAGCTGCACTCAGAGCTGGACATAAAACCTTCTATTGGTTCTTATGAGCAGCTCATAGCTTACTGCTGTGATGAACTCAAGGTATGATTATATGTTTAGCCCAATGCTATTCTCGTTTTTGATTCTCAGCTATTCAAGAAAGGGATACTTGGACTCCAGTTTGCTTCCCGATACTTGGACTCTAATACTCTATGAATCAACTTATCTTTCGAACTTACCTTCTTTTCCAGAATTTTACCTTTTGCTGATTCTCTATTATCATTTTACAGGTTTACGTTGCTCTTGACTTGGTCAACCAAATAAATGAAGATCAATTATCCTTATCCATGGACACATTTTGTAAACTACTGGATGCCATAGATGAAAGCAGGGACTATATTCTGGTATTTGCCTAGTGACGACAGTTTTTGATCATTGATATTCATTGTTTCATTACCAGTGAGAAACTTTTATGCATCAATGAGTCAGAAACTGGGGTGGAATTTGTTGCTTGGATAACTGTTTTAAGTGGATAGTTGACCATGTGATTTCAAATCTTTTCCTGGTATTTTAACCTAGATTCCATTTAGTTGCGTTTTTTAGTTGTAATGGGGCAATTTGGCATGCCGCTTCTACCTCTTTTACTTGTATAGAAAAATTTGACATGTCACCCTTTCAGTGATTAATTTGACCAAGTCCCTAGTGTTTGTAACTATTGGCGCTTATCTATGTAGCTTTATTTTTTTCTTGTTCACCTTAGGTTCGGAGGATGTACTCATTGTTGAGTAATCATGATTTGCAACCAACTACTGATACATTCAGGAAAATGATAACCTTGAGTGTGAGGATAAAAGACGTAAGTTCCTACCTTTTTTGTCTGTATATGTGTACTTCTGTTATCCTAGTCTTTTACTCTTTAATTATCCTTCTCTTTTCATTGGGACTATATTTTCTTTATTGGTCTTTTGCAATCATTTTTCAATAATGCAGTTTGACCTGGCATATGACATACTTGAAGATCTGAAGAACAGGGGATTAAAACCTACAGTAAACATGTTTAACGTTATAATGGGAGGGTTCTTTCGGCAGGTGATTCTTCCTACCTATGCAGGTGCCCTTTACTACTAGTTGACAAATGACAATTATTGGTTAACTTTTACAAACTATTACCTTACGGAACTTTTTAGCTGTGCTAGCCTGGTCAAGTTTCAAGATGGGATGTCGGAGGCTCAAGTGATAGTTCATTGAAGAAAATCAACTTTGTTCTTTTAGTTGCAAAGATACATGTCAACATGCAAATGCTAATAAGAACTTCTAATTTTGCCTGTTGACCTTGCAGCCAGTGTTGTAATTGGTAGTTTGCTCATGTGGCTTCGTTGATGCCTGGCCTGCCAAAATCCGTTCCGATTGTCAGTGTTTATGGTCTCTATATCCAATTAACTTCTGACAAAATGTTTTGCAGAAAAATGCTAATAGTGCTCTGAAGGTTCTGAAGGAAATGGAACTTGCGGATGTGAAACTTGATTCTCAAACCTACAGCTATTTGATAAGCAACTGTTGGAATGAGGATCAAATCATAAAGGTAGCATTGGTTTCTCAAATCTGCAGGAATGATAAAATTAGTATATGCTTATAGCACTGGGTACGATGCATGAAAACGATTCATGTGGAACTCCATGTTTATTGTTTTGGGTAGTATTACGAAAAGATGCAGCTTGATGGTATTAAAGCTACAAAGCATGTTTCGATGGCGCTTGTCAATGCATATACAGCCTTGGGACATTTTGAGAAAGCAAAACAGGTATTCATAAATGCTTTACATCAATCATGTTATGTTCAGAAAAAAGGAAATTCATATATACTTGGTACACATTGATATCATGTACGGTAGGTACTCTTGGACAAAACCATTGTAGATG
Organism: Linum trigynum; assembly: GCA_964030455.1. Taxonomy (NCBI): domain Eukaryota; kingdom Viridiplantae; phylum Streptophyta; class Magnoliopsida; order Malpighiales; family Linaceae; genus Linum; species Linum trigynum. The sequence continues at coordinate 54,915,393 of OZ034817.1, read as the reverse complement.
AGGCCCTGGATGAAGTTAAGAGCGCTCTCGTATCTGCTTTGGCATGCCATGGACAATTTTTTGATGCCTTTGGCATATACAAGGAAATTAAGGACGCTGGAAACAATATAACGTCAAAAGCTACTATAAATCTAATTGTAAGTTTAGCTATCAAGGGAAACCAATTTTGTTTTTGGAAAATATTGCCACATGTGTCCACAACTCATGACCTCTGTCATATATAATCTGTTTACTAATAGGAGCAATTTCCATCTGATGGAGAGACAAGTGAGTTACTTAAATTGTTGGAAGAAGTACATGAATCTGAGTACCGGGTGGATGCATGTTACAGGGTTGTGTTACATTGTATTCGTAACAAGCATTCTAGGTAAATAGTAATCTACTTGCTTGGGACTGTTTTCTCTATTATCCTTCTTTTGCTGGTTAAAGCTTCGGTCTAATAATATTCTTCATAATTCCATGTACTAGCTGTCTTATTGATTTGCTGAAACAACTCGTGGAGATATTTTCCGAAGATGAAGTCGCAATGGAATTGATATTTGATGAGGTTTGATTTGCTTGCCATTGCTAACTTGTCATCTGTTCAGAATGTACTTAGTTTGAAAATGATGGTCTTTCCAGTTATCCGTCTACTGCTGTATTGTGTTTGGTTGTCTCCAGCCTTTTCTTTCTCAATTGCATTTCATCAACTTATTGTCGATTTCTCTAAATGTTGCAACATCGTTGACGAAACCACAATCTTCTGGTTTTTTCATATCAAAATCATGCAGTTTTTTGCAATTATTGCTGATACGGAACAACCAGACTTAGAGATGGCATTGAAGTTGCTACGAATAATCAAATCTGAACTCGGTCTCAGCCCTTCCCGTAAAAGTCTTGATTTTCTTTTGCATACATGCGGCAAGGCCAAGGACTTAGCCCATGCACGCTCCGTCTGGAAAGAGTATGAAATAGCTGGACTTCCTTACAATGTCATGAGCCATTTGAGGTACGTTGCACGATTTTCGAACCGTTAGTTGGAAAGGCTCAGATCTCTGCCTACAATGTCTCTGAACCTTCATTTTTGCGTGTGCTTGGTGCAGGATGTACCAAGTTCTTCTGGCTTGTGGAAGCCACACCGCTGCCAAAAGGTTGCTTACTAAAATACCAAAAGACGACCCTCATGTCCGTATGGTTGTTGAAGCATGTCAGGTAACTTTCAAATCTAAACCCAGAAAGTCCATTCTGGAACATCGGATAGAATCAAAACCCAGTAGTTAGAACTTAGAAGACAATAGGGTTAGTTCGTCGTGCCCGTAGAAATAGAGCACTGAGAGATGAGATGGCAATTCCTTTAGGAGAAACAGTGATGGAAGCAGTAAGCCAACTGGTGCCCAAGACAGGTATAGAACAGATAAATTGACTTCCTTTCTTCTCTTATTTTAGGGAGACTTGAAGTGTGGATAGCCCCTAGACAAGTCACATTATGTAATTCAAACACAAGTGCTGATGACCACTTCATTAGGAAATGTTAGTATCGTATCGATCTTATACGATTGTCGTACATGTTTTGTCATATGAAAGCCAATTCATGGGCTTACGGCTTGCAAATATCTAAGATATTGTTATGAATAATTTAATTGATAATATAGTGATTTACGAGGACTTAAACACAAGAGCTCTGTGTAAAGCTTTGTACTAGGTTGAGAATGAATTGATTCTAATAACTCGAGTTACAAGGAGTATCCATCTTGTACCGGCAACAAAAGTATATCATGAGCTACAATAAATGGTTCTTTCTTTTTGTTGTGTTGTTCATTTTTAGTAAATCCCTGCTTTTACATTTTATCATTTGGTCTCACAATTTACCACAAACAGAACAGTTTAAGTGTAGTGGTAATGGAAACTTGACTAAGTTTACCCGCATAAAATTTGGATGAATCAATTTGAATTGGAGAATTTTGAATTGATATATTTTGGCCAATTATAACTGTCTGCGAACAGATAATGTGAATCGTAGGACGTTAATTAATGTGGCGGATGAGCTAAGTTTGGCCTAACTCGAGTTCGGCGTGTTTATTGAAATTTTGACTCGCGTTTGACTCCAACTCGACTAGCTCAGTAATGAGGTCACATGTTCTAGACTTCTAGTCGAGTAGCAGATTAAAATGTATCGTTATAACCATAATCAATCAATCATACGCCACAAGTTCATCATTTAATATAGGATTGAACTAAACTAACAAACCTACGATAAAAAAAGGCCTCCTAATATTCCGATATCTTGTGTCGGAGGGCCTTCCGGCACACCCCATCGTGGCTCAATGTTATTCAATGGTAATTATCATCTACTTCAATAGTAAAAATTATAAATAAGATATATTCGATCACATAGCCAAAATCTTATTTATTCGAGCTACTCACAAGACTCGCTAATTGAATAAGATTTAATTATTAGGGGTCGTTTGGATGGATCAATTGTAAAACGAGACAATTTGACCAATTGTTTCATTTTACAAAACGAGTCATTTAAAACGAGTCAATTCAGATTACCTGCCCCCACCCCAGACAATTGTAATTGGCTCAAAATGAGTCAATTCAGAATTCCTCAGGCCAAATTGCTTCATCCAAATTTTCTGCTGTTAAATGGATCAATCTAGCACAATTGACTCAAAACGAGACAATTGTGTTAGATCGATCCATTAGAATTCCTCATCCAAACAATGTTTAATTCAAAGGAGCTGAAAGTGTCCGACAAAACTGCTTATGACAAAAGAGCCCTCCACCCCGCGATCCAATGCAACCTGCGCGCTGCTGCGCCCACCGTAAATAACTGAAAAAGCAAAATCCAAAATCTCCCGCTCGCACGTACCAAACTACCCTTCCTCCGCGCCTCGCACGTGCCGTCCTCGTGCGCCGCACCGTCTTTCCTCCAGTCCACACCACGCTAACAGTCTAACAGAGACCAGCTTTCCTTCGTTTCCTTTCCTCTATTCTGTCACAGCCATCGACGCCTCTTCTCCATGTGAAAGTTTTCCTCCGATCCCTTCACCTCCCGATCGGCCAACTTGCTGCCGGAATTCTCTTGAATTCTTCGGAAGAGAGTTCATCAACTTGAGCGAACTGAAACAGCCGACGACGATGGAGGCAATACTTGCTCGGGCGCTGGAGTACACTCTCAAGTACTGGCTGAAATCCTTCTCCAGAGACCAGTTGAAGCTTCAGGGGCGGACCGTCCAGCTCTCCAATTTAGGTTGGGCTTCGACATTTGTGCGCGTTCTTATTAGTGAATGGAGATTCAAGCTTTCTACTGTTTCTTTCTTTTTCTCGTGTTTCCACTGTTTATGGATTGGTGAGAAATTGCTGTTCTCGTTGGAATCCCCCGTCCCTGGAATTCTGCGTTTTCTTGATGTTTTTTCTTCTTCTTTGTGAACTCTTGTGGTTTAGATATCAACGGAGATGCCTTGCACGCTAGTATGGGGCTGCCACCAGCGATTAATGTGACCAAGGCAAAAGTCGGGAAGTTCGAAATTATTGTCAGTATTTCCCTTCCTTTCTCGTTCTCCTCTTTCTTTCCTGATCTCTGATTTGCTTAATTGGTTCTGGAAATTCCAACTGAACTTTAGCTAGTGGCGGGAATACGTCTGCTTGTTGTTTAGCAACATACATGTTGTATATTCTGATCTGTATGATTATTTCGTGTCTTGATCTATCGTATGTATGTTTATTGAACTAATCTGTGTATGGCTTGGCAATTCCTGTTCCCCCTCAGCTGCCCTATGTGAGCAATGTGCAAACGGAACCAATCGTCGTGCAAATAGATAAGCTTGATTTGGTTTTCGAGGAGAACCGGGATTGGGATAGTTCTAGCCCTACTCAAAGGTAATGTCCCTACGGTTGATATAAAATCTGCTTTTTACTACTCAGTGTGACATCTCTGATTCTCTCTCTCTCTCTCTCTCCATCTTTCAGTTCAACATCTTCGTCTAGCACCAGCAAAAGTAGTGGCTATGGTTTTGCCGATAAGGTGAAGTGAATATGTTAGAAATGTATTTCCAGTATCGATTGGCCTCGCTATGGTGTATATGTGTAATGATATAATTGCTAAAGAAGAGACTGAAGGCTTGTATTACAGGTTACAGATGCCACAACTGATATCAAAGCCTTGACTTTCCTCGAAGGATCTATGGTCTTAATATTTCAAAAGTTGGAAGATGCTTGAATAAGTCCTGAAACTTGGATTCCCTAGGAATTGTTTGTATAAGTAGGCTGGATATCCACCCGTTCATCTATGATCCCTCTTCTGATGTTTGTGCACAGATGGTATCCACTTAAATAGATGGCAACGTGTAGGGTTTTATAAGATTTGGAATTTCAGTTATGCTGGATGGATGTGACATGGTTTTCCTTTTCACAATGTTGAATCATCTTCTTCAATGCCAGATTGCAGATGGAATGACAATCAAGGTTAGCACTGTGAACCTTCTACTTGAGACGCATGGGGGTGCTCGTCGAGGGGGAGGAGCTGCCTGGTAAGATCTTAATTGCTTATGGATTTGTTCTTTTGTCGTAACGGGAATACTTTATGTAATCCAAACTTGGAGCTGTAGTTTCCTTTTTATAATTGCTTGAACAAATTCGTCCTTGTGCTCATTTTGTATACTCCTATCAACCATAACTAAAATTTGAATATGACTATTGACTTAAACTCCCAACTTTCTTTTCTGACTTGCTTTTCAGGGCTCCACCGATGGCATCTATTACCATACGGAACCTTGTGCTTTATACCACTAATGAAAACTGGGAGGTACTTAACCAACTTTATTTTCATGCCTTTTTATGTAATCTTTCCTCAATAAACCGCTTGACCAGACAGTCGTGTGTGACAGGTTGTAAATCTAAAGGACGCACGCGACTTCTCCAATGATAAAACATTCATATATGTCTTCAAGGTAGTTTGAAAGCTGCTGAAGCATGCAAACATATCGTTCCCTGTTTAATGTAGGGAGATTCTAGTAGTTGTGGTTGGTTTTCTGTTTTAAGATATTTCTAGTATTCTTTGGGGGCGAAGTTTTGTGTGTCTTTGAAGAGTGTCCATGTGAAATATCTAATTTTGCCAGTTATCTCTGCTCAACAGAAACTGGAATGGGGATCTTTATCTATCGATCTCTTGCCTCATCCTGATATGTTCACCGAAGCGAATATAGAACGCTATCAGGAGCGAAAGAACCAGAGAGATAATGATGGTGCAAAGCGAGTTTTCTTTGGTGGAGAACGATTCCTTGAAGGGATATCAGGCGAGGCTTATGTAAGATGTTTTCCTCCTACGTAAAATTTACATGAATTTTACTTTGTTCTGTACTTCTTGCAGTGAACATTATCCATGTCAAACTGTGATCATATTCTTTTCCTGACAATAATACTTGCATCAGATCACACTGCAACGGACTAATCAAAATTGTCCTCTTGGTCTGGAGGTTCAACTGCATGTTACAGAAGCTGTCTGCCCTGCACTGAGTGAACCGGGTACATGAGGCATTTGGTAGTTGCTCATTCTTTCATCGGAACCTTGTAACATCTAAGCCGAAATGCCTGAGATGCTTTATATTCTGTTGTTTTCGTTAGGACTTCGTGCCCTCCTCCGCTTCTTCACAGGGTTGTATGTGTGTCTTAACAGAGGGGACGTGGATCTTAAAGCCCAGCAGGTTCAAGTTTCTCCTGTTCTTTCACAGTGCTTTCATCGTCTATGGAAGGAATCTCCACTAACTACAGTTTCTAATGTCACCATTGCAGTCATCTACAGAAGCAGCAGGACGTTCTCTTGTATCTATTGTCGTGGACCACATATTTCTTTGCATTAAAGATGCTGGTTCGTCATTTGCTTATAATTGGTTGTCTATCCGTTTCACTGTGCATAATCAACCTAGAGTTTTCTACTGGTGTCTTTCTTCTATACATGCATGTTTCCTGCTTACTTAGCCCAGATGGTATGTAGTTGTAGAGAATGGAAAATACATGCTTTGAAAGAATAAAGTGTTCTGTATCACTGAATAACCATTCACTTGTTTAATTTTCTTGCAGAGTTCCGGCTTGAACTTCTGATGCAGTCACTCTTATTTTCGCGGGTAGGTTTCAACCAGTTTGTTAATTTGATGCATAATCGCATTGTGGAACTGTCAATTAAACACTCTTTTTGCTCACCACAACTCAATAATCAGCCATTGATGTTTGTCTTAAGATACACTAGTAGGTTCTTAGGCTTAAATAGCATTGTTGGTGCTTCAATTTTGAGTGGTATGATGATATTGCTGCTGTGGCTTGGATATTGGTTTCACACTATGTGTGAATTAGAATTACTGAAATGAATCTTGAGAAAAGCTTCAAAGAGCTTCCTATTCAGAATAAGGTGTTATTAACTCATCGAATAAGGTGTTTTTCTTTTTGGAGTGAAAGTGTTCTTAGTTATGATCTGTTAAAATTGGTTTGTGTGCATTATTCCAAAATCTCACTGGAAGTTTCTTTTGCAGGCAACAGTTTCTGATGGTGAACTTGCCAAAAACTTGACCAAGGTCATGATAGGAGGACTCTTCTTGAGGTAAGCGCAGTTGAACTACTTCTCGATCACTTGCTGGCAACAAATAGTTGCTGGTGATTGTTGAGCGAGCTCTTTGTATGTTCTATTGATATATTTGAGGATTCTCATTAAGGGTGAAAGGAAATTTTGGTTATCTGATATAGTCTTGCCTTTCTACTGAGAATCCTTGTGTAAAGAACTTTCTGAACCTATCTGTTTCCTGATAAAGTTACATGGAAACCCCAAGCACCCAGCCTCCTTTTATGACCTCCTGAGGCTCTGTCTTGAAGATTAGGCCTTGTATCTATCAAAGAATTTTGAGGCATAAAACCAGAACTAGGGGAATTTACATTGAAATTAAAAGAATGAGTGGCTTTGCTCCTAGATTTCCATACCTGGTGGATACACTACCAAGATGGCGTCGATATTCTTCTGACGATCATTTGAGCTGTGGTTCAAAAATCATGAAATTTTCTACGTTTAAAGTAATAACGATGCAAGGAAAACTGTGTTCTGAATTTTGAAGGTCATGCAATAGTGTTCCACCCTTTGATGACGCCATGGTCAATTCTTGCATTATCTTCTTCATTATTCCAGCATCTAACATTATTTGAGTTGGTGGAACGCAGAGATACATTTTGCCGACCTCCTTGTACTTTAGTACAACCATCCATGCTGGCTGCTGCTGAAAATGTTACGCAGATTCCTGCATTTGGTATATTACTAATAATTGCTACTCACTCTCAAAATTTTGCCGGGTCAGTTATTTTTAGCTTTAGGCATGACACTTAATGTTGAAATTTGTTGACAGCAACGAACTTCTGCCCACCGATATATCCTCTTGAAGAGCAGCAATGGCAATTGAGTGCAGGCACTCCATTGATTTCCCTACATTCTCTTCAAGTCCAGCCCTCCCCAGTCCCTCCTTCTTTTGCTTGTCAGACTCATATTATCTGCCAGCCTCTTACAGTATGATTTCTCAATCTCATAGTTGACACTCTTTATTCTTGGTACTGGTTTTAATTATTTTGTTATTTGAATAGATTTATCTTCAAGAGGAATCATGTTTGAGGATATCTTCATTCCTGGCTGATGGTATTGTTGTCAACCCTGGGGATGTTTTGCCCGATATATCAGTGAATTCAATGAACTTCTCGCTGAAGGAATTAGATTTTACAGTTCCCTTAGAAATGAGTGATTCAAGTACTCCCGAAAAAGATAGGAGCTATGGTGGCCAAAGTTCATTTACTGGAGCAAGGCTTCACATAGAAAACATGTTCTTCTCCGAGTCTCCTTCTCTAAAACTCAGGCTCCTGAACCTTGAGAAGGATCCTGCATGCTTTTCTCTTTGGCCAGGTCAGCCTATTGATGCTAGCCAGAAAAAATGGACTGCTGGTGCCTCATGTCTTAGTTTATATCTTGAAACAACTGCTACCTTATCCGAGCTACCAAAACCTGACGAACTGACTTCAGAACTGTGGAGATGTGTTGAACTGAAAGGTGGATCAGTTGAGGTGGCTATGGTATCTCCCGATGGGAGCCCACTGACGAACATTCCTCCTCCTGGTGGTATTGTTAGGATAGGGATAGCTTGTCAGCAGTATATATCAAACACTTCAGTTGAGCAGTTATTTTTCGTCCTGGATCTTTATACATACTTCGGAAGATTTAGTGAAAAGATTGCCTTAGCTGGCAAAGAAAGTAAAGCAAAGAGAGGTCTGAGTGAATCGATAAGCCAAAGGCTAATAGATAAGGCTCCAGCTGATACTGCTGTTAGCTTGACACTGAGCAAACTTGAACTCAAATTTTTGGAATCCTCTACTATAAAAGTTGAGGGAAAGCCTCTTGTTCTGTTCGTCGGGGATGATCTTTTCATTAAAGTTATTCATAGAACCCTTGGTGGTGCTGTCGCTGTTTCGTCTGCTATACAGTGGCAGAGTGTTGAGATAGACTGTGTAGAGACTGAAGATGAGTCAATGATAAGCACCGTTGAGAATTACCATTTGATAAGTGTTAATGGATACCCTGATCTCAGAGCTGTCCTTTGGGTAAATAAGGAGACCATGCCGAAATCCAATGGTAAAAATTATGTGGTTCCTTTTCTAGATGTAAGCGTGGAACATATGATTCCTTTCAGTGAAGAGGACAGAGAGTGCCATAGTTTAGGAGTATCAGCCTGCATTTATGGTCTCCGTCTTGGTGGAGGAATGAATTATGCCGAGTCCCTGCTGCATCGGTTTGGGATACTTGGACCTGATGGTGGTCCTGGGGTGGGACTGTCTAAAGGATTAAAGAATTTATCAACGGGCCCACTATCAAAACTTTTCAAATCATCTCCTCTTAGTGCTGAGGATGTTGATGAAGGTGCGGGCATTAAAGTTTTCATTTGTTTTATATGCCCTACTGGTAGCTTTTCCCTGTGAAATCTAAGCTTCAATGATCAAACATTTCTGTCCTCTGCAGATGGAAGTTTGGGGTGTGATAATGAAGGTGGTCTACTGCAGCTTGGAATGCCAGATGATGTTGATGTACGTGTAGAATTCAAAGACTGGTTGTTTGCTCTTGAAGGTGAAAGAGAATTAGCAGGGGGATCGTCATTTGTTGACCTAGACAATCTAGGCAGAGAGCAGAGGAGTTGGCACACTACTTTCCAGAGTTTTCTGGTTAAAGCAAAAAGTAGTCTGAAGAACGAGCTAGATGGTAAAGGAAATTCACATGTGCGGAAATATCCTGTAGATTTGGTCACAGTAAGTACTCTTTGTCTCTATTATAACATGTCTTCTCTTTCACAGGGAGCTTTCACATGCGCCGAAATATTCTGTAGATTTGGTCCTGTAGATTTAGCTAGGATGCTCCGTGAAGCAGAAGCACTATTGCAGGATTTGCCGATGTTCAATAAAAAATGTCTTAAAAGTTAAATAAGCATTTGCTCTAAGATGTCCTTGTTTTGTACTCCGCTCACCAATACATGCCCTAACTAGCTGTGGACGTCAATGTGCTTTTGGTTGATTGGAACTGCTTCGATCATAGTTATATTATACAACGGTTAAATGAGCACGGAACTGAAGCCATTAATGTGTACAGTTAATTGTCTTTGAGCTATGGGGGTGGGGGTACGGATTGAAGCCTGCTATGCTAATTTATGTCGTGCATAACCTTTTCCTTGTTACCTTCAAAGAAAATTCATCCATCTTGCTCTTGTATGCTCGTTCACTATATTATCATTTTGCCTCTCTTGTAGGTTGGCGTGGAAGGGTTACAGATACTGAAGCCACATTCTCAAAAACAATTTAGAGTTTCTGAAAATGGAGTTGAAGAAGTTGTCCAGTCACCTGGAGGGATAGATTTTGAGGTTAGTTTGGTGATGCCAGAGGAAGATGATGATGATGCCGATTATCATATGGACAACTGGGAAGCAGAAAACGTCAAGTTCTCTGTCAAGCAACCGGTACTTACTTTTTCATTGACTTTTATCTCTCTTCTCATCATTGCTATTATCGTTCCTAAGAATATACCCACTACTATCGTGGTTTTATACTGTATTGCAGATTCAGGCTGTTGTTACCAAAGATGAGCTCCAGCATCTTGCATTCTTGTGTAAATCAGAGTTGGATGCCATGGGCAGGATTACTGCTGGCATCCTGAGGCTCCTGAAGCTGGAGCGCTCCATCGGTCTGGCTGCCATCGACCAGCTTAGCAATCTTGGTAAGAGACTAGGAACTGTGTATTTTGTATCTTCAATCAGCCTCTGAAAGCCTAAATTCTCACTTATTCCTAACGTACCTTTGTGCTAATTATAGGAAGTGAGGGCTTTGAAAGGATTTTCACTCCAGAAAGGCTAAGCAGAGTTGGTAGCCCTCATAGCTTTGCAACCATGCCACCATTGAATCTGAGCAATGGCACCATGGATGAGAGGAAAGCAGAATCTACAGTTTGTTTGCTGGAGGAAGCAGTGGAAGATTCACAAGCTAAATGCGCAGCCATTATGAACAACTTGTCAAGCCCCGAGTCGTCAGTGCAGAATATTTCAGATATTATTCAGGTATGTCAGAACCTTGAAAGCATGAAGAATTTGCTGATGCAATTACGGACTCAGATTTAGTCACACCGGGGGCATTTCCCAGTACTGTACAGTTTTGTGATAAAAACGGATTCAATAGAACAGAGCTCGGCATACACACTTGATTCTTCAATTTTTTGTTTGTACATATAGAGAATCGGCAGTAGATTGGTGTTCCTCACATGCTGCTTTCTGAGCCTTAAACACTCAGAGCCTTGTTGTATGCATTCTTAAGCCTAGTATGCAAAACTGCGAACCTAATCAAATGAAACTCACTTGAATCTGCATTTGAATGAAACTGACTTTGATCTGATTGAGATCGAAGTAGTTGGAGAGATTCATTAGTTTCAACGCAATCTAGTGTTGCTGTCGTTTGCAAGTTATTGTGTAGATTTGGTGTGCTCCATATCCTGATCTTAACTTCCAATTTTTGGAATGAATATGTCGAGTGGAGTGCTGCATCTTCCAACCAAAGTAAAAGATGAAGAGCAAAAGGATGACATGACAAGGAAAAGTAGTGAAAATGACCAACTGGAACAATACTACAATAGTGATTACTAATAGCTATTTTACAACAGAGAAAATGGTAACCTCGATTGCGGAAACTATCCTAGTTCATATCCCCCGCACCCTTCTGTTTTAATTGAAAGATGCAAACAGTGACGCGTTCGAATTCCTACACTAAACTTGGGAAGATGACGACGAAGATGATGAGGATACTGCATCCCAGCGCCATATTGTTCCATCCTCGCAGCAGCTAAGAATGGTGCTGCATTCAGGCAAGCATGCAAGATCAAACGAAACTCTTCGAGCTGCAAGATTCAAATAATATTATGCCAAACACTTGATAAAATCATCATGACGTACCTGCCATCAAAAGACATTGCGGTCTGTCTAATTGGAGATTTGGACTGAGCATGAGAGAGTCTGATCAAGAAACACAAAATTTCGAAGTCATATTTGCCTGCTGCGATTTAGTTCTATAACGTAGAAGTTGGCATTTTGTTGCTGTAATCTTACAAACCTTGCTATAAGACTGGGGGGACTGGTTTGCAGCTCCCAGACAAAGATCTTCCCCTCTCTGTTCCCTGTAAACAGCCAGCGGAGCGTGTGAGTCATTGATCAGCCGTGGAATATATGCTTACCTTGGTGAAATACAAGGGAAGAAGAAAGTTGTCATGTATGTATACCTATGGCAGCAGCATTATAGTGGAAGTCGCACGAGAACTTGATGAACCAAATGTCACATTCTGGAACAGGGTATTTTTGAAGGATGTCCACCGTCCCCTGTACAAAAATTCCGAGTTATAAGAAAATAGCAAATACTGAACATTCAACATTCGTCATCAGGAATAACTCATGAAGTGCTCTAGTATGCGGTTCATGGATCTGAAATCTGATAATGTTGAAACTTCTAAATAGATGTTTATCAATCTCACCTCTCCGGGAGACTGATCCTTCGTTCTCGGTTCCCACAACACAATCTCATTGTCAACACTCTGCATTGGACGGGTAAATTACTCCAAGTGAGGACATACATGGAGTGTATTTCTATTTACCAACAATTGTAAATGTCGTCGCAGTGTTCTATGCATATCTGGTGACAACCACATGAGACATTTCACACCAATTGGAATTCTAAACTGACACACCACCCCATCACTTTTGACTTGTTAATTGCATTGGATGGGGCTTGATGCTTCATACTGCAAGTGCTAATTCTACCCGCTCTCAATTTTGGTTCATAGAAATACAACGTGGGATCAAGCAACATTCTTACCTTTGAAAGGACAAAATCTCCAAGCCACCGGTTACAATCAACATAGTTTGAGTGAACTGAAGCTATGAAGACCTGAAAATCGGAAAGTAGCTTCATTAGTACGCGAGCACTCTTGATCTTCTACACTGAAGGACAAAATCAAGGAGGCTGCATCTTGTATATAGAGACTAAAATAAAAACAGCAAGTAGTAGTCTCTCACCGGAAACTGCACATATTTGGTGGGGAACTTCGAAGGAAGGTCTGTCCACGTGAATGATTTTTCGACAGACGGCCAAAACTCTGGAAAAGTGTTAAACCAATACTACACATTAACAGGAACTAAATTGCAAACAGGCAATCAAATTTTCACAGCATTATCCATTCCACAACTTGCTCCGTGAAACATGTCTACCTTTCATTGACCAAATCTTCACAGTGTTATCCATTCCACAACTTGCTATGCGATACATATCTGAAGGATGGAAGTCCTGTAGAGATAGCCACAAATTTAGTTATCCCAATCAGGTTATCCATGAAATGAAAATTCCACAGAGAAATATACTTACGACACTTAAAACTTCGTTCCGATGACCCCCAGCTCCAGCAAATATGAGAATGCAAACTCCGGTATGAACATTCCACAGGCGAACTGACTCGTCCTGCTCCAACCTCAGTTGTTTTGTCAAGAAGTCCAGAAAAGAAAACAAAAAGAAAACTCGATGGTAGTAATACTCACTTTACTTGCTGATACCACAAGTGAAGGTTTTAGTGGCTGAGTCCTTATTTCATTTACTGAGTCCCCATGACCTACAAAGCTCTGCTCATACAAGTGAAAGAATGCAAGTGCACAAAAGATAGCACATAGTTACTAAGACTTGACATACAATAGTTTCTACAAACTTCCAGCTATAAATATAAATGCAATCGGAAAATCATTTATACATTTAGTCATTTACAAGCGATTCCACCTAGTGCTCATGGTCTAAGAGTTCTGAGAATGAGCAAAACTTGACGAACCAGCAAATATATGTTGAGATTTCCTTGCTAGCAGTTCCGTAGCAGTGAGTTCTTAAAGAAAGGCCACTAGCTACCAGTTGAATTCAACATAAACAACCCCCTAGTGCTCATGGTCTAAGAGTTCTGAGAATGAGCAAAACTTGACGAACCAGCAAATATATGTTGAGATTTCCTTGCTAGCAGTTCCATAGCAGTGAGTTCTTAAAGAAAGGCCACTAGCTACCAGTTGAATTCAACATAAACAACCCCCCATTGCATACCTTGTCTATCTTCTCGTGGCCAGCATCTATAACACGGATAATCCCATTGATTCCGCCAGCAACAACAAATGGGGATCCATCGCGATTGCACGCCCAGGTCACCGTGTAGAAGGATTCATCCTTCTGATCTACAAAGCAAATGGAAAATTCCAAAAGTGCTTCAATGATACCATCCAGCCCGCAACACTAAATACAAAATATGAAAACTAGTATGCAGACAGTTCTTACATCCTCATCGACATAAGACTGTAACACAGCTATAACTCCTCCTTCAAGGCATTGGTAGACAGTGACCTGAAACATCAATCTTATTAAACCCTCAAAAAGACAGGCGCCGGAAGACTATATATGAAAAACCCAGCAGAGAGCTAAATTCACATAAAGTTCGAGCCTTTCTAGCACACATTACGTAGATTTGACTGTGATTCGTTGACAAAATGGTGATAAACCCTAGTCAATTAAAAGACAGAGGAGTAATGCAAGTTGGGTTCGGTAAAGAAAATAACTTTCAGAAGCTGCGTGGAAATCGTGACGCACCCGATTGCCGCCGACGGTGGCGAAGACGTTGAAGTAACGAGAGTCGATGAAGTTGAAGACGACGGCGTAAAGAGGACGTTTGCCTTCTTGGAGACGGTTGGTGACCCTGTAGTCTCTTTTCTTCGAGGGAACGAGAGACCCGATAACTGGCTCGCACCCTAAAGGAATCCTGGCCATGGTCGCCGGCAGATTCACTGAGCTAAATTCACTGTCCGGTGGCGTCGATATGAAGAGCTGGAACAACAAAAGCTAATGCGGAGGAACATTGGGTAGAGCGAGTGTGAGAACTGAGAAGCAAAAGAGAACATTGGGCCCAATTATTCTCCTTTTAAATTTAAAGGGAATCAAAAGCCCAATTTCGTGGACCTGAAAAGCCCAACTAGCAATTAATTACCCAATTCCGTGTGATGCAAGTGGGTTGACTTGGTCAATGTCGGTTTGACGAGACGCGTCCAATTTAAACGCGTATTACTTGCGCATTACGCTACATGGGTAAAGCGGCAAATATAACTGACTGTCCAACGTTGCTCTGCAGCTTGCTGAGCTTCTCCTGTTTAGAGGCGCGTCCGAAGTGAGGTCTTGCCGCAAAAGTGGTCGCCGGCGGGTTGCTTCCTTGGAATCGTTTCTGGTGGCGAGTAGAGAGTAGTGTTGCCTCTCTGACTCTGAGACCGTAGTGTCCGCTCGATCAATGTCGGTAATTTGCAGCGGATGTCCGACGGTAGGGTTTCATGGTGTTTATCGGTGAGGGAATCGTTATACTCTTCTTCTAATCGCTCATTGTCTTTGCTCTTCTACGCTTATCTAGATTTTGCGGAGACCCGTTCTGTCGCTTGCTGCAATATTTTGATCGATATCATCGAAACCTAAGAATCTGCAATTTATTTGTTTCGTGAGCCCTAATTCTGACGGCTTTAAGATACACGAGTTGTGGTTACGTCTTTTGTTCTTCTTATATAGGAATTGTGGGTGATCCATTCAAGAAATCTGTAGAAGTTATGGGAACGTGGGTAATTGTGGTGCGATTTTTATATACGATCTGTTTGTTGGGTTCTTTGACAGTAACAAGAGTCGGTGGATGGTTAGGGTTTTTCTAATGATCAGGCCAGTTAGGGTTTGAGTGCAGCCATGTTCGTGTGCTCGTTGATGATATAACCTTGCAAGTCCTTGGGGTATACATTTAAGTAGAGAAGGTCGAGTGTTTTCCTGACTATGATATATATTACATGAGTGGGGCGGTCCATTTTGTGTTTTTGTCGCTTGGAGGTGAAATCATTTCTCTAGTATAACTCCTTATGTCCCTTCTCTATTGCCTAGAAATTTTTTATCTGGATGGAAAATCTCAGAGTTGCGCCTTAATTTGCTTATGAGTGCACTAGCTGCGATAACTATCTTTTGCTGTACTAGCCTAATACCTAATATTGTTGTTGGTTGATGTGCCTGGTTGTGCCTATTCGGTTGTTTCCGTTGTCATCTGGTTGCCCTATATTTCCGCACATATTAAATTGTTTCATTCAAGTTCTGCCAGTTGTAATAGATAAAGTGAATCTGAACTCTGCAATGTTCATTCAATCAGTTGCCTCCTCGTGTTACGTTGTAGTCTGGTGACCCGTATATGTTGCCATCTTGGTCTAAGTTGAAGCGATGGTTTAGCAACTATAGTTACCTTTCTGCTCTATCTTTTTCTGAATGGAGTCCTAGATGGGAGCTTTGGAATGGTTAATAGAAACTAAGTACAAGCATGGGTTGGAGACCATGTTTGAGAAAGAAAGCTATTCCGAAAGTTGTGTCCCATTTTTCCTATAATTGAAATTGTCCCTAACCATTCCAGCTGCCCTTCTGCTCTATCATATTCAGTGAATGTCTTAACTAGAGTCCTAGATGGGAACTTTGGAATGATTAAATACTGACTGGGAAAGTACATGGATTGGTGGCCATGTTTGAGTAACAATGTTGTGTGTCCGAAATGCCAGCCTTTATTTAATCATTCCAGTTGCCCTTCTGCTCTAGTTGTGTCCCATTGTTCCTATAATTGAAGTTGTCCCTAACTATTCCAACTGCCTTTCTACTCCATCCTATTCAGTAAATGCTTTAACAAGAGTCCTAGATGGGAACTTTGGAATGATCAAATATTGACTGTGAAAATACATGAATTGGTGGCCATGTTTAAGTAACAATGTTGTATGTCCGAAATGCCAGCAATTATTTAATCATTCCAGTTTCCCTTCTGCTCTATCCCGTGAATACAAAGTCCTAGAAGGTAACTTTGGAGTTAGTGATTCCAACTGAATATACATGGACTGGTGACCATGTTGTTGCTCTAAATGTTGTGTCCCTCTGCTCTATCTTGTGAAGAAAAAGGTCATACATGGATTGGTAGTCATGTTGTTGCTCTGAATCTTGTGTCCCTTTGTGTGTTATTTTGAGATAATGTTTGTTAACTAAAAATAACTAGTATGAATCCTAGAGGGGGGAACTTTTCAATGATTACTATGAAATTACTGTCCATTATGTCGGGTTGCGTGTTATTCTGTTGCATATCTTCTGCTGGGTTATTCAACTGTTAATGTTTCCAAGTCTGACACGGAATTATGGCTGGAATGTGGTCGAATCTATGGAGGAATTGGCTCGACTGCATTTGTTTGACTTGGCCTTATTAAGGAGACTACCTACCATGTCAAAGCTGGGGGAACGTGTGCATTATAGAGATATTACGGAGACCTGTTCTGTCCCTTGATGCAAATTTATGTTTGATATCGTTGGAACCACTTGTTTGGCTAAAAGGATTCAGAATCTGCAATTTGCTTGCTTTGTGAGCTCTAATTCTGATGTCTTTAAGATGCACGAGTTGTGGCTCCGTCTTTTTTCTTCGGATACAGAAATTGTGGGTGTTCTATTTAGGGAATCTCTAAAAGTTATGGGAACACGGGTAATTGGTTGTGCGATTTTCATGTACGGTCTGTTTGTTGAGTTCTTTGACAGTAACAAAAGTTGGTGGTTAGGATTTTTCTATTGATCAAGCCAGTTAGGATTAGAGTGCAGCCATGTTTGTGCGCTCGTTGATGATATAATATAACCTTGCAAGTCTTTTGGGTATACATTTACGTAGAGAAAGTTAGAAGGCAGTCAAATGTTTATTGACTATTATAAATTACATGTCCATGTTGTCGTTTCGCCTCTTGGAGGTGAAATCCTTTATATGGTATAATCCCTAAAGACTCTTCTCTGTTGCCTAGACTCTTATAATCCGAATGGAAAATCTCATAGTTGCACCTTAATTTGCTTAGCGACACACTAGTTGCCATAACTTGTGGATGAGTATCTTTTGATGTACTAGATTAATACCTGATATTGTTGTTGGTTTATAATGCTTGATTATGCATGTTCGGTTGTTTCCGTTGCCACATGGTTGCCCTATATTTCTGCTCATATTAAATTGTTTCATTCAAGTTCTACCAATTGTAATAGATAGAGTGAATCTGAACTCTGCAATGTTCATTCAATCAGTTGCCTCCTCGTGTTACGTTGTAGTCTGGTGACCCACAAATATTTGTTACCGTCTTGGTCTAAGTTGAAGCGATGGTTAAGCGACTATAGTTACCTTTCTGCTCTATCTTTTTATGAATGGAGTCCTAGATGGGAGCTTTGGAATGGTTAATAGAAACTAAGTACATGCATGGATTGGAGGCCATGTTTGAAAAAGAAAGTTGTTCCAAAAGCTGTGCCCCATTTTTCCTATAATTGAAGTTGTCCCTAACCATTCCAGCTGCCCTTCTGCTCTATCCTACGCAGTGAATGCCTTAACTAGTCATAGATGTGAACTTCGGGATGATTAAATATTAGTTGAGAAAGTACATTGATTGGTGGCCATGTTTGAGTAACAATGTTGTATGTCCGAAATGCCAGCAATTATTTAATCATTCCAGTTGCCCTTCTGCTCTAGTTGTGTCCCATTCTTCCTATAATTGAAGTTGCCCCTAACCATTCCAACTGCCTTTCTGCTCCATCCTATCCAGTGAATGCCTTAACTAGAGTCCTAGATGGGAACTTTGGAATGATTAAATATTGACTGAGAAAATACATGAATTGGTGGCCATGTTTGAGTAACAATGTTGTATGTCCGAATTGCCAGCAATTATCTAATCACTCCAATTGCCCTTCTGCTCTATCCTGTGAAACCAAGTCTTATATAGTCCTAGAAGTTACTTTGGATTTAGTGATTCCAACTGAATATACATGGACTGGTGACCATGTTGTTGCTCTAAATATTGTGTCCCTCTGCTCAATCTTGTGAAGAAAAAGGTCATAAATAGGGTCCTAGAAAGGGTACTTTGGAGCAAGTGATACTAACCAAGATATACATGGACTGGTGGTCATGTTGTTGCTCTGAATTTTGTGTCCCTCTGCGTGTTATTTTGAAATAATCATGATTGTTTGTTAACTGAAAAGAACTAGTAGAAATCCTAGAGGGGTGAACTTTTTCAATTATTACTATGGAAATACTGTCCATTATGTCAGGTTGCGTGTTATTGTGCTACATATCTTCTGCTGGATTATTCAACTGTTAATGTTTCCAAGTCTGACACATTACAGCTAGAATGTGCTCAAATCTATGGAATAATTGGCTCGACTGCATTTGTTTGACTTGGCCTTAATAAGGAGACTACCTTCCCTTTCAAAGTTGGGAATGTGTGCATTTGTTTTACATGCATTTGAAGCGAAGAAGTCTTTAGAATCTTCAAGCATTATGCTGCAGAGAGTCCATGGAGAGTACTTTGATGTTGCTACTATTAGAAAATGTCCAAACCCAAGTGAAGTGGAGCATTTTAGTTCCCTTTTTTGAAGCCATGAGATTGCTTGTCCAGTTTTCAACTATTCTTATCGCTATACATGTTTGAGTGCACTTCTTCTTTTGAAAGTTGAAAGAAATTCTATTCTCTATCCTGAAATCGATGATCACAGGTTTAATGTTACCTTATCTCTTGAACTGTCTAATGATCATCATATTATGCTTATCATCCACCGCAAGATTGCCCTGGTATTGGGACAATGGGTTTCTGAGGTAGCTACTGTTCAACTACACATCTGTAGTTGTTCTCTCCTTAGAAACATCAAACAGTGATGCATCTCTTATCTTATTCATATGGTGCATCCCGTGTACCATGTGGATTTTTGGCCTGACCATAATCACCTGTGACATTATGACATGCTACCTTGTTACAGCAGTTGAACTGAAGGGACAAGTTGATACTTTTGAAATCAATAATGTATAGATACGTTTCTGGTTAGCATTGGAGGAATTTACCACCTTATGCTACAAAGTTTGTGCCAACATGTTGGGAAACTCGTATAGTTTGGGAATTTGGAATCGTTGATGAATTCGTGTTATACTTGGATGCACTAATGTATTCCCACTTACTTGCAGATTAAGGATGACACAAAAAGACCTGTGTATTGTGGATTAATCAGAGATTGCTGCAAGCCAAGCACCTGTCGGCCAAAGTATGGTTCTTCAGATCTCTGTGATATCCATCTACTCTACACCCCTGTACCTGAATGTTCAAAAAGTTCTTTCCAGATTTCTTGTATTGCTTGGATGTTGTTTGATACTGATTTCTTCATTCATGGATTTAGCTAGCAGCTTGTCGGTCTCTGATCGCATATCGAAGATGCCAACTTCTCTGAGCATGAATTTCAGGATCTCCTTCCTGTTTGCTGGGATTCCTGTTTTAAGTTGTTTGATGAGGTTCAAGAATTAGTTTCGAAGGTAAAATGCTTCTTCTAATGAGCGTGTTTGTGTTTTGCTATGCGAAATGGCTCCTTTGGTTTGTCCAGCTGATCATCTGCATATGTGATTTTGTTTCAACTAGTCATCCTTTTATGTAAGCATACTTCAGTTTGGAAGAGTTGTGGCAATGCAAGATTTTTACTTTATGGAATTATGATGATTTGTTAGATCTATAAGGTTAATTATGTTATGCGTATATTAAAAAATTCAATAAGATGTAACATTCCTGTCTATTGGTTCCTTTTGCAATTTTCATAAGAAGCGACCTCCTAGTCCTCTTGTTGGTGATTTCATGATTGCTTAGATGTATGGAACTGTTAAACTCCATTCGTCTGTAGTTACTAAATACTACTTGGTCTACTGATATATCTCTATCATCGCTCTGGATATCAGGTGGACAATGCATCTTCCAACCAGATTCGGGCTTGTGCTTTCAATACTTTTGACTCTAAGGTTGCATCAGGTCCTTGATAAGCTTGATCTTATTCTGAGGTGTGCATTCTGTTCTTGGTTTCTTGTGCCAATAATGAATGCTGGTTGATTATCCACCTGTGCGTCTATTTACTGCGGGATTGAACTTTCGTAGTGTGTGCACAAGCATTATACAGGGAGGTACCGATGAAGATTCCAGGTTATAATCTTTAGCAACTTTGTTAAATTGGATGCAGTCCAGTTAGCCAAAAACTGACGTACACGATCTTTTATTTATTTATCTATGGACCACAGTAGCGATAATATGAGTTCCAGCAAGTCCGAAATGAGATCTTGCCACCAAAGGGGTACCCGACGGGTTGCTTCCTTGGAATCATTTTTAGTGGCAAGTAGAGAGTAGTGGTGCCAATTTGACTCTGAGACAGTGTCTCTGCTCGATCAGTGTTGGTATTTTGCAGTGGATGTCTGACGGTAGGGTTTCATGGTGTTTATCGGTGAGGGAATCGTTATACTCTTCTTCTAATTGCTCCTTGTCTTTGCTCTTCTACGCATATGCTTACCTAGATTTTGCGGAGACCCGTTCTGTCGCTTGATGCAAAATTTTGTTCGATATCATTGAAACCATTTGTTTGGCTAAAAGGATTCAGAATCTGCGATTTATTTGCTTCGTGGGCTCTAATTATGACGGCTTTAAGATACACGAGTTCTGGCTGCATCTTTTTCCTCCTGATACAGAAATTGTGGGTGATCCATTCAAGAAATCTGCTAAAGTTATGGGAACAGGGGTAATTGGTGGTGTGATTTTCATATACGGTCTGTTTGTTGGTTTCTTCGACAGTAACAAAGTCGGTGGTTAGGGTTTTTCTATTGATCAGGCCAGTTAGGGTTTGAGTGCAACCATGTTCGTGCGCTCGTTGATGATATAACCTTGCAAGTCTTTTGGGTATATGTTTACGTAGAGAAGGCTAGAAGGCAGCCAAATGTTTCATGACTGTGATAAATTACATGTCCATGCTGTCGTTTCGTCTCTTGGAGCTGAAATCCTTTATATGGTATAATTCCTAAAGTCCTTTCTCTGTTGCCTAGACTTTTTTAATCCGGATGGAAAATCTCAGAGTTGCGCCTTAATTTGCTTATCGGCGCACTAGTTGCCACTTGCCATAAGTTGTGGATGAGTATGTTTTGTTGTACTAGACTAATACTTGATATTGTTGTTGGTTTATAATGCTTGATTATGCATGTTCGGTTGTTTTCGTAGCCACCTGGTTGCCCTACTTTCCTGCACATATTAAATTGCTTCATTCAAGTTCTGCCATCCTTTTCGAATGGAGTCCTAGTAGGGAGCTTTGGCATGACTAATAGAAACCAAGTACAAGCATGAAGTGGTGGTCGTGTTTGAGAAAGAAAGTTGGTCCAAAAGTTGTGTTCCATTGTTCCTAGATTCAAGTTGTCCCTAACCATTCCAAATGCCCTTCTGCTCCATCCTATTCAGTGAATGCCTTAACTAGTCCTAGATGGCAACTTTGGAATGATTAAATATTGACTGATAAAATACTTGGATTGGTGGCCATGTTTGAGTAATAATGTTTGAGAAAAATTAGCCAGCTAATGAGGGAATCGTTATACTGTTCGTCTTATTGCTCATTGTCTTTGCTCTTCTATGCATATGCTTATCCAGATTTTGCGAAGGCCCATTTTGTCGCTTGAGAAAAATTCCCTTTGATATTGTTGAAACCAGTTTTGTGGGTAAAAGGATTCAGAATCTACGATTTATTTGCTTCGTGAACCATAATTCCGACGACTTTAAGATACACGAGTTGTGGATTTGTCTAATACATAAACTATGGTTCACTGTCATATTATAAACATCAGAGCAGGTTCCTTTCATCTGGTTCGTCAGAATTCACTGGTGATGTGGCCATGAAAGCTTATGTTGGATCTTTGATCGATCAAAGCCATTCCTTTCATCTGGTTGCATGTGGGAAGCACACAAGGAAATACAGGATTTTTATGGAATCCCGCAACCATTTATTTCTAATTGGATGGCACTTCTGATAGACCTGTCATTGTTTTTGGTCTTTTTTATGCTCTTTCAAGAAACCCAGTAAAGGATCAACTTCCATGAATGGCTCCTACAAAGTAATCATGGTCCCTGCCAATCGGAAACTACGAGGTGTTTTTGAATTTCAGAGAACCTGACACTCGTGATGAGATCACTGTGATGTCTCAAAGAGCTTGCCAAGATTGTTAAACACCAAGAGAAAAATGGATCCCAGTGATGTCCGCCATCGAAGTGGACCTTACCAAATGGCATTTCAACAACACGAGCAGAAGAATGTTGACAAAGAGACCGTAGGAATCTGGAAAGAGGGCTCTAAAAAAAGGTTGGAGCTTTAGCAGGATGGCAAGTCAAAAGCAAAAACGAGTATGTTAACTCATCCTCGCATTTTGTTGTAGATCTTCACTCTCACTCACTGATTCGTTTGATCCCATTTTGTTTGTTGCTTAATTCCTTTGATCTTCTTCAACCCTTTTCTTACTGATTTAGACGATGCAGCTTCTTGGTTGATGCACGAGAAAAAAAAATGAAAGAAAATGGTGGTATAATTAGTTTGCAGAAGAAAGCTCATTTCTGACATTTTGAGAGTGGACATTGTCGAATGCTTTTCTGACGTTAGTCAAGGAGTCAGAATTATAAAAGATAGAATTTCTCAGGTCAAAGCTCTTGTAGTTCTTGATGATGTGGATGAGGGGTTTAAGGTTGAAAACATATTGGGAAGATTGAGGACTTCATTTCCGGAACTAGATTCATCGTCACTTCTAGAGACAAAAATGTCCTGCGTAAAGTGACTGAAGAATCCACGTTATATGAAGTTCAAGAAATGAGCAATACAAGCATGTATGAACATTTTTGGTTTGGATTTCCCCCCTCCTTTGGTCATTCGATATCCTGTGTTCTTTTTTTTTTCCTTAGGGAACAGACCGAGTTGAGGGCATTAGAATACACAGTGACTCTTATATGAAAATGGAATAGCCTGGAGTTTCAAAAGAATGTTTCATTATGTTATCACAGTTGAGATACTTGGACATAAATGCTAGGATGCTCATTGACGACTTCGATAATTACATTCCAAATTTAAGATGGCTTCGACTGAAGACGATAGATGGTGGATGGATGCCTAAGTTTAGTGTGGAACACTTGGTGATTCTTGAAGTCTCGAGCGTCATGAGCTGTGTGAGATATAAGTTGGGAGCTTTGAGGCATATCAAGGTATGGGTATTACCTAAAAACACCTTAACATAACGTGAAGTGCGCTTGTTGAGTTCTTGATCAATTCTTGGGGGAATGGGATTGGCAACGACTTAATCGGCCTTCGATTGTTCTCTCTTTGGTTGTAGTGACTTAGACGAGACAACAGAAAATATTCTTCACGCTTCCATGAAGACAAAAGGAATCTGGGATTTCTTCCAAAACAAATTGGTGACATTAGAAGGGGCCACTGATTTCCAGAGCTGGTTGACCACTAGTCTTAATGATCTTAACAATGGAATTGAGTTTGCCGTCATTTGTTGGCTATGTGGAAGCATTGAAATGAAGAAGCTCGTGAAATTTATTCTGGATCAAGGCCAAAGACCGATTACGCATCACACGACAAACACAGTTCCGCTTTGCGAAAAATAGTCGCTCCAGAAAACCGGATATATGTGAACACACACATTATGTGAAATCCCTCAACAAAATGTTGGATCCAGGTCCAAACTGATGGTTCGGTCAGTAACAGGAGGTCTTCTTAGGGATCATCTTGGTCAATGTATATAGGCTTTTGTATGCAACCTAGGCACTTTATCCATCACCAGGACGCGACCAAATAGTTGTTTCTTTTTATCAGTTTGTCGCTGTATAGAATAGTGATAATTTCACCGGACCAAGTATAATACGGTCCGGTCCTTGGTCCCCATTAGTTTTATAATTACTGAAGAAATGATGGATTGAACTGGTATTTGAACCGTAATGAACCGGACCAAATGGACTGAATGCAATGATGATCTGGTCCAAACGGAACCTTCCCTATTTCCCTAAAATCGAGCTTGAATATATGATATAATGGATTCATTTCGTTCTATTTCTTTATTATCTTTTCTTTATTACGCCTACCAAATCACTGAGCTGAGCTATTCGGACCGAACCGTTGCACAACCCTATTACGTCCATTCACATTTATTTCCAAGCGGGAAAGGTAAACCTCAAAACAACCTCACCAATCAATTTTCTATTCAAAATAAAAAGGGCGAGAAACAGTAAGAAAAAACACCTCAATTAAAAGTTTGCCATCACAAATCCAACGAGATGAAAAACAATCATCATAATCACCTTCTCCTTGGCCGGAGATTGACAAAGGAAACCAAAAGAAAGGTTATTTCAGACACATTCTTCAAATTGCCTTGGGGAAGAGAAGAGAGTGGGAGACGCCGGCAGGAAGGCGCCGGCGTGACGTTGTCACGACATCCACCGCCGGCCGGAGGAACCCAACTCAAACAACGTTAAAGCAACAACCTGTGTACCTGGTTCGTCAATTCCTACGACTGATCTAGTAATCCTCGTAAATTTCAAAATGTTTATTCATATTGATTGTACATTTTCAAAATGATAATTGTTCTTATTGGTATTTATTGCGATAATATTGGAGGATAATCTAGTTGGGTTGAACGGTTAATATTACTGGAAGATTTGAATTTGTACAAAGTAGTCACTTGTAATGGGAGGTGGTGGAGGAGGTAAGGGAGGAAGAGAGACGGTGAACGAAACGACGAGGGGAAAAAAGGAGCAAAGAATTCAATGACCTGAAGTTATTGATGTTCTCTTATCGTAGGTAAAATTATGACCTCTTGTCAATTAACCTTTGACTATAAGATTATTACTTGTTCCATTTCTATCTAGCAAAATCAAAATTTCGTGTTAAAATTGTCATTTCAAAAGGTTTGTACAACAAGTTCCGATAAGTGTACAATTCATTCCTTCTAATGATATTCACACGAAATTTTCTTCTTAATTTTACTAACTCATAATTGAATAACTTTATCTCTTTCAACACAAATACCAAATATACCCAATTAAGATTAGAATGAACATGATTGAGTCTACAACATTTTCTTATTTGATTTTATCTTTCTTGCTCCTTAATTTTCTTTCTAATCCTATAATGGTAACCTAGTTTAATATCAGTTTGATCTAGGATTATGTTGAATTGATTTCCAAATTGGCTCATCCAAATTATACATAAATTTATTCTTGAAACATGTATTCTAGTTTTTTTTTTTTTTTACATACCTAAGAAAAAAAAGTCGATACATCTTCTGATATGATATCGATAATTTTGCAAATGTTAATACCAAACATTTCCCTCGTAACTCGTTAGGATTTAGGGGATTAGTTTTGAAAAACATAGTCGGAATATCCATATTGATACAATAGATTGAGCTAATCCTCTCCCAACTTCCTACAAATCTTATTATTTATTCTTGAACAAAAGTTGCCAATTTTATATGTCTACCCAATATTAACAAGCTCACCTATGCTTACATTTCTTTGTTGGTTAACTCTTAAAACATATATAATAGAAGAAAACAAACAAAGCATTGGCTTCTTCTAAATGACTTCAAATTTAGCACTTCCCTTTTACAATGTTGTGTCATGACTCATGACATAACACATTGACAAACTCAAAATCTCCCCACCTTTTCGATTCTGTTATTATAAGAGAAAGGAGAAAATAAATAAAGATCTTGCTGTGTTGCTACTCCAAAGACCAACTCCTACAAACCAAACCCTCAAAAAGAGGAGGAAGGAAAAGGGTCATTTTCCAATGTAGAAGCCCTGTTTGTGTCACAAGAACCTCTTCATGTGTAGGCAAAGCTATGTAACACCAAACCCTCTAGACACATATACAAATAACAAAGACCAGAAAATCAAACTAAAAACAGAAAACCCATGAGGAAAGTTCCAATCTTTTTTCTCTTTTTTCTTTGTGACATTTTGCTGTCTCTATTCTTCATAATATGTGTATGTTGATGGATGGTATAGGTTTGAATGTCACAACTTCCCTCCCCCACCTTCAGTCCTAAGCCAAGGCAGCTTCTAAGTCTCAAGTCTCTTTCAGTTTAACAACCCCCTTCCTCCCATTCCTCTCCTGCAAATTCCTAATATATACACACAGCAGTTCAAACATTACATGTATGCATCATTACTCAATTATAGCTCATTTACTAAGCAAGTTTAGGTAACTGATAGGTACATTCAACTCTTATATCCCAAAACCATTTCCCCTCTTCCATCTCTAACTTCCCTTATTCTGCTGCCCATTCCCATTCCCCAGCTGCTGATCATCTCAGAGTGGAAAGCAGCAGAAGAAGAGGAAATTTAAGAAGAAAAAAGGAAAGAGCAGCTAGCTACCTGGTCTGGCTGCAGCAACGTACATCGCGGTCTCATTTCATTCAAAATGCAACTCCACATATCTCCGAGCTTGAGGCATGTCACAGTGCTTCAAGGGAAAGGTGTTAGAGAGCTCATCCAAGTCAAAGTTGGAGGCAAGAAGGTTTCGTATCGAATGATCTTGTATTCGCTTCTCTTCTTCACCTTCCTCCTGCGGTTCGTGTTTGTCCTCTCCACCGTCGACTCCATTGATGGCGAAACCAGGTGCTCCTCTCTTGGTAAGTAACTTATCCTACACCACATGAACACAACATGTTACTCTTACTATCTCCCTGCATTTTACCCTCATGTTTTGTACTATTATTACTAGGCCATGACTTGTTCACATTGCATATGAACTTCTTAAGCTGCATGGGATTTTCCTGGTCTGAGAATTCAAGTCAGTGATTTTCATTGTTCAACCATCTGAAAATGCAGAAAAGGGGCTGACATTGACAAATATGCACTTCTTAAGCCCCTTCATGGGTGCTGTTAATTTTCTGGTAGGGGTTGCGTAATTGGTATGCAAGAAAAGGGTTAGTAATATAATAAAGGCTGACAGTTTACAAGCCAACAAACACTTTATAAACTTAATCAACCACTACCACATGACCAAATTATACTAAAAAATTGTTTCTTAATCTCCCCCGTGATTGAGATGCTGCTGCATAACGATAATGATGTTGTCATGGCTAACTGCATAGGATTTATTAATTAGTTACCTGATCTATCTGGTTGGCCTTAATGTTGGTTATCTTTCTGAACTGCAGGTTGCTTGGGGAAAAGAATAGGGCCAAGGTTACTAGGAAGAAGGATGGACCAATCTGTAATCTCCTCAGCCTTTTAATGGGAACTTGCTATTTGTCCTGCTTCCCCTTCCATTAGATGATGCAATCTGTACTGATTATGGAATTGGCTATGACTTATATTGTTCACAATTAGGTTCCTGAAGTAATGTACAGAGTACTAGAACAACCCATTGACAAGGATGAACTACAAGGAAGAACAGATATTCCTCAAACACTGGAAGAGTTCATGGCTGAAGTCAAAGATTCCGGATTTGATGCCAGAACTTTTGCTCTCAAGCTCAGAGAAATGGTATTGTTCCTTCCTCTATATATACACATCTGAATTGCACACAAAAAAAAACCCAGAAATGTCCTAAACCCAGTTCAAAACCTCTGATCACTCTTTCTTTCCTCTTCACAGGTTTCACTAATGGAAGAAAGGACGAGAACAGCGAAGATCCAAGAGTATCTGTACAGGCATGTGGCATCAAGTAGCATACCGAAACAGCTCCATTGCCTAGCCTTGAGGCTGGCGAATGAGCACTCCACGAATGCAGCCGCCAGGCTTCAACTCCCTTCAGCTGAGCTAGTGCCTGCTCTTGTTGATAACTCTTACTACCATTTTGTACTTGCTTCAGACAATGTCCTTGCAGCAGCTGTGGTTGCCACATCCATAGTCCATAACTCATTGAGGCCACACAAGTTTGTGATCCACATCATAACAGACAGAAAAACTTACTACCCAATGCAAGCCTGGTTCTCCTTGCACCCTCTATCTCCTGCGATAGTTGAGGTCAAGGCGCTGCACCATTTCGATTGGTTCTCAAAGGGCAAAGTTCCTGTCCTTGAGGCAATGGAGAAAGATCAGAAGGTGAGGTCACAGTTCAGAGGTGGGTCTTCTGCAATCATTGCGAATAACACCGATAAACCTAAGGTGATCGCTGCCAAGCTCCAAGCTCTTAGCCCCAAGTACAACTCCATGATGAATCATATCAGGATTCATCTGCCCGAGGTAACCCCCTGAAAATTTGCAAGACTTGGTTCCTTACCTTTCAAGTGTGTTTGGTTTTTTTCCCTTTCAAGTCCATGTTGACAAATGTCCTAGTGTTGATTTGTTTTTATCAACCTCCAGCTTTTCCCAAGCTTGAACAAGTTGGTGTTCCTAGACGATGACATTGTGGTACAGACCGATCTTTCGCCACTTTGGGACATCGATCTGAATGGGAAAGTGAATGGAGCTGTGGAGACATGCAGAGGGGAAGACAAGTATGTAATGTCTAAGAAGTTGAAGAACTACTTGAACTTCTCACATCCTTTGATAGCTCAGCATTTCAACCCTGAAGAGTGTGCTTGGGCATATGGAATGAACATCTTCGATCTAGAGGCTTGGAGAAAGACCAACATCAGTAACACCTACCATCAATGGCTTGAACAGGTAACTATCATCTCTATCCACAGAAAGATCAAGCAAAAAAAAAAAAAAACATGGCTAAATGAAGCTTTTCCTCTTTTGTTCTGTTGTGTTGCAGAACCTGAAATCAGACCTCAGCCTGTGGCAGCTGGGAACACTACCACCAGGGCTAATCGCATTCCATGGCCATGTCCAAGCCATCGATCCATTCTGGCACATGCTAGGGTTAGGGTACCAAGAGAATACCAGTTATGAGGATGCTGAGAGTGCTGGTGTTATCCATTTCAATGGAAGAGCAAAACCATGGCTAGACATAGCTTTCCCTCAGCTCAGGCCATTATGGGCCAAGTACGTTGACTTCTCTGATAAATTCGTCAAGAGTTGTCACATTAGAGCAGCTTAAGAACTTGGCCAAATGGAAAAGGCCAATCACAGCTCACACGCCTACAAGGAAAGATGACGATCGCTCTTTCTGCTTTGTATATGAAGGAGAAGACTACAAGTGGATGATGAAGAGGAGCAAAAAAAGAGGTTCATATCGCAGTTCCAGAACAAGAAGGCCTTCACAAGTTCATATTGTAATATATTTTCCCATCTTTCCCCCATACTTTTTCTTTCATTTCCTTTCTTATGGTCTTCTCCCGCAAAATTTGTTCTTTCCTTCCTTTGTAATTCATGCCACTTAGGAGATTAGTAAACAGAAATAAGTTTTTTTGGATTCAAGAAAGGAAAGGAATTTAACAGAGAATCAATCATACAAAAGAGAAACTTCTTGTTATTTCGCCACTTCTTCCTGCAGTCTGTTTATTTTCAGTTATCAAATGAAGGGAAGGAATCCATTGATTCGGTCCATTCACTTTCTTCCAGTTACATTGGAGACCAAATCTTTGAGAAACTTGGCAGACTTGGTGATGGGAGAATTGATAGCCATCAAGTTGTACAAAACAATCTCAACTTCACCTATGGAAGGCCTCGCCTTGAATTGAGAAATAACCTTCATCTCACCTCCTTCTTCTTCAACAAGAACACTCCACTTCTCCCCACTCACAATTCCATCCCTCACACACTTAAAGATCACTCCTTTCCTCTTGCTCAAAACTCCTTGAACCTCCAGCCCCATGAAAGAATAGATGACCTCAAAGGAACCCACAAAGCCACTCAGCTCTTCTCCAAAATCACCATCACGCTCACCCCCTTCTTCTTCAAGTCCCCATCTTGGGTTCAGAATCACAACTGGGTTTGGATACATACCGTCTGCAACCCTTTTCACATCCACTAGCTGGGAACTCTCTGGAGAAAGAAACACTGCCACGTCAGCACCAGATATTGATCTCCTGATGTTGTCATAGGAAGACATGTCGACGTGTTCCACATTGGCTGACGATGATGGTGAAGCATACAACTGGAATGCTTCAATTGCAGCATCTCTGAGTGCAGGGTTGGGCCAGAGGATCAGAGTCTTGACTGGGGAGCCTTTTCTTTTGATGGGCAAGTCCTTGAAGATTTCAAGAGCTAGCTGAGAGAGGGAAGCTGGGGAATCATCAACCACGGGGATTTCAACTTGGAACCTTGGCTGCTTGAGCTTCTTGATCCTGCCAACGAGCTTGGGGTTGTTGAGGGGCTTCTCTAAGGTTTTGGAGAGGCAGGTTTGGGCTTGGAGGATTGCTTCTTCTCTGGAGGCTGGTGGGTTGGAGGATGAAGGAAGTGAAGAGTGGACTTGAAGACAGCAAAGTTTGGATCTTTTCTTGGGAAGAACAGAGTGGGTGATGGAAAGATGATGGAGGTCATTGTTGCGATGGGTCAGGGTAAATGGAAGGGACTGGCTGAGAACTGGATGGCGGTAAAGCAGTGGAGGTGGTGAAAGCTGTGTGGGGTTGAAGATTTGAGAATGGAGCTTGAGAAGACTACTGTAACCCATGGAGGAAAGTGGATAGTTTTGGTGGTGGAGAAAAAGATGATGATGCAGAGATACTTATACATTGAGTGTTGGTTGAGACTTGCGAGAGAATAACTGAAGATGATGGTCCTGTACTGGTACTGCTGCGAAATTCGAAGGAGATAAGATATGATTCATGATGTATGGCAGCTTCACAGCCGCATAATCATTTCAAATGGAGTTGCCCCACAAGCTACAATTCTGCCTTTAGGACATCCCAATCCAAGATACGTCCTCTCAGAGTCGATTCCGATTTCCTAAAGCAAATCATTCCTGTTTTAGCCAGCGATTGTAAAATCGTACCAGAGGTTATTACCGAAAATGTCAACGATCAGATATTTTGTGCGAGAAGTATGAACATATAGTTCAGAGAGATGATACGGCTAGAGAAACTTATTGAAATTTACACGAGTATACCAGCAATAATTCATAGATCATCACTCCAGATTGGGACATTGCAGGGGCCACGGAGTCACCCACCAATTCTGAGTTAGAACACTTCATCAAAAGCTCATACATGACCAAGAACAATAAGAGGAGAACGAATTACAACTTGGGTTGCAAAATCCAGCCCTCAGCCACCACCGGTTGAAGCAACTTAAGCAACAGGCGGTCGAAGCACATGATCCTGTGAGGTATCAACCGAAGCCGGCGGCATAAACTGCCACATAGCAACTCCTGGATAACCAATGAAAGGTACCAACTTGTTGCCAGGAGCTTGGGCTTGAGCTGCAGCAAAGGCAGCAGCTGGAATAGCAGGGGGAGCAGGCAAAAAGCTAGGTTGAGCGTGAATGGTTTTCATTTGCTGTTCCAGCTTCTCTTTCTCTGCTTTAAGACGCTGCTTCTCATCACGAAGTTCATTCTTCTCCACCTATGCAAGAAAAACGGGGGATTTCATTTAGCCAACCAGTGTACATTTCATCACTCATTCTGCTGCACTTATCAGCAAATGAAAGGCATGATAGTGTAGTAGGAGGCCTTCACCTTCAATTCTTTAATTTTCTCTTGAAGACTTGAATTTGAATCCTTCAGCTTCTGTGCTTCACCGCGTAATTGATTCACCATCCGGACAGCATCAACTAAAATAGCTGCCTTGTCGGTTTTGGGAGGTTTTCCAGGTTCCAATATGGAGCCTAACTCCAGAAACCTAACACGAAAAGAATATATTATCGCGTTGTAAGGGAAGAGAGAATTGAAAGAGAATAAAAAGGGGGAGGGAGAGGCAAATACTTGTCATTGAGCCTATCCCTACGCAACTTCTCCCTACATGCTTTCGAGCTCGTTCCACTACATGACTCGGATCTACCCCTGCATAGAAAGAGGACAGCATCAAGCATAACCACGACATCCTTCCTTAATTCTACATAACAAATCCAATCCAAATATTCAGATTTGGAGAGTGAATTTAGCCTAAAGTATACTAGATGCATGCATAAAAGTTCTATCAGCCTATTATATTCACTTATTAATACTAGTAATATGCAACCACTGAGAGATTGTACTCAAGAAACCCTATGAAATTTTCAATTCCAGTGGCTGCTGATCCAGAGTTACTATTTTTAATTTTTATGATCATAAATGTACTAGCAACATCATGAAGCAGTGGCTACAAACAAGAGGCATTTCAACTACAGTTCAATCAAGCACACAATTTGCGCTTCAACGTCCATCTACAGGCACGGCCGCACGGAACCTACAGCTCAATGTACTTTGTCGAGCAAACAACCTATTCTTACTCGGTTACTCTAGTTATCTTTTCTGAAAAAATGAACAAGTACCTATGCCTAAACAACAATATGAAATGGTCTTTACTCGACCGTAGAAAGAAGAAAGATAAACTCTGCTTACCTTTTCTTGGAACTGGATTCTTTCTGGCCTTCGGAATCTCCAAAGGATGCATCAATTTGACTAGTAAAGAAGTCGGAAATTGACAAGGATAAGTTGGTGAGCATCAAAAGAACCCAAGAGAAAACATAAACCGCAGGAGGCAGAACACGACACGGTGACAACAAAAACCAAACCGTGGAAACGCATGCATCATCAACCTAGGGAAAAGTCCGAGCTAGACACGGCATACTAATTCGGAACCAGAAGAAATAGAAACAAAAATTCTTGAACCCAGCAGCACGGCATTCGCTAAGGGTGATGTACTGACAAACTATAGCTTTTTCCCAACCATTCTCAACTGGTCCTGTACTGGGCAGTACACAAAGCCCAGGTGGTAGCAACTAGCAAGCATAAAGCTTCAGCTGCTGCTTTCCAGAAATGGGTAGTTGCAAAGACATAAACTTTATATCAAAAGAAAGAACCCTAACCTAACCATGCAATTCTTCCCTAATTGAGATGAACAGAGGAGGGAAGAAAACGAAAGAAGAACAAAGGGAGCGAGCGAGAGAATTGAATACCCGGCGGCATTAGAAGGAGGAGGGGCGTTTAGGGTTTGGACGGGCCAGGAAAAGCCGTTGACCGGGACTGAGAAATTGGCATCGGGAACGGAGATGTCGTCGATCAGGCCGTACTCCATGATCCAATTCGTGTTCTCCGGGGAGACCATTTCCCGTCTCAGTAAAATACCGTTCCACAGCAGGAACTGCAATGGCCGGAGATTTGGCGGTGGAGCGGGCGTTTCCCGGGGACGGTGAAGGGAGAAAGAGAAGCGGAGCGGTGGATGAGAGACAGAATGGAAAGATAATTGGGGGCGCGTGGGCTAGGCGATTGAAATAATGGAAAATGCGGAAACACGTTTTTTAGATTCGTTGAATCTGTGCGTTGTTGCTATACAGAATGGCAATTGGGCGGGTTGGGACCGGTTTTGTTAAACTCAAACTCATGGGTTTATCCGTCAAAAAATACGGGTAAAACACGTTGGGTTTGAAAAATTTAAACTCAATCCAACCTGTTGGGTATCTGCGGGTTCATGGGTACCCGTGGGTTTTTGTGGTAAAAAATTTACAATAACAAGTTTATTTCAAAATAAAAGTTTTAACATCAATTTTCTCATACAAATTAATCATACGAAAAAACACCAATCTAGAGCATACAAGCAAACCGCAAATGATCAATACAAATTGTTCAAAATTAAAGATAAACATCTATAAACAAAAGATTAATTGAAAGCTTCTTCCTCGTCAACTAAGTTTATTCACTCTCCACTTCATAATATCAACTTCATTCTAAACAATTAGAAAGAACAAATTATACATGTCTCCACAAACATAAAGAATATTAAATTTTTAAGGAAAATATATTATTTAGTATATATTAAATATACCGAAAAAGTAATTATATGTGTGTGGGCGGGTACCCATGGGTCGGGTTTACCTAAACCCAAACCCAACCCGGTAAATAGTATAGCGGGTTTAAACCCGTACCCGTCCCAAAACCCGTCAACACGAATTTTACCCGCGTTGATCGGGTTGGGTCGGGTGGGTACCCGTGGGTTCGGGTTTTGTTGCCATCCTAGAGCAAAGACTCAAGAGCGTACTAATTGGGATTTGAATGGGCTTCACTTTTGGGCTTCGCTTTTGGGCTTCTTACGCATATGGTAATAAGTCATGAGCCATTCATGGGCTTCTTTCTTATGTCTTTTGTAACTACCCATTTCTGGGGAAGCATTCACATAATCACATTGATGATTTACAGTATAGTATCAGATGAATGAATGAATGAATGAATGAACCAACCTGCAGGTGGATTCTTTTATATCAGATTCAGAAGTCACAAGAGAGAAAAGTAAGCAATCATTATACAATAGTGACAATAAAGAATTACCCTGTCTAAAATGACATCACAAGGTGCAGCAAAAGTAGTTTCTTCTACTATTACTACTACTAATAACTACTATACAGGCTAATAATGATATGGTTTGGTTAGCTAATGTTTCATACTACAAACTCTGCTCCCCTCCTCTAAAACAAATTCCATCAACCGTCCATGATAGTGGCAGAGCAAAATGCAATGCAATCGCGGGTGCAGAGGGTGGTGCGTTGGCAGACCATATATCTCGAAGCTCAACCCAAGCTGAGGCGAAAGTCTGGAGATCGCAAGTTGGTCTGGCGGCGAGGAACACCAATCTCGCAGGCGTTCACCCTGGACGCGAATCGGAGCGAGCATAGCGACTCGCCAGCTGATGATGCCTCTGGCGATATATTTACAAACATCAACGTCTTCGAGTCTCCACCCAAACATGGCTGCATAAATTTTGAACCACCACCAAGTTAACGAAGACAACCCAGCCTATCATTACTTAGATTCATTGGGCAAAAACATTGTCAAAGAAACAACTTCTGAGCCATTATGATTACCTGAAGCAGATATGTGAGCTTTGAGTTCCTATATGGTACAAAATCTTCCTTCTTTGCCAAGGCAAATATGACGTCGCTCAGTGACGACAAGCTTTTGTTGATTGCCTGACAATAATGTGAAAAGAGGAGGGTGTTGCAAAATTAGTAGGATGAAACAAGGATACAAAATGGAGTGATCAGAAACACGGAAGGATAAATAAGGTTTGTTGAGTCAAAATACTTGGGTTTCTTTCAATCGGTCACCAGTAGAACCACTCTTGGAAAGACGCTCACTTCCAGCAAGATCAATCAGATTCAGAACACTTTCTACTTGTTGCTCAGTGCTCTAGAGGAGAGCAAAAAAACAGACATTATTCAGTTCCAATGTTAACAGAAATAAATAAAGGAGAGAAGAAACATGCACATAGTCATGGCAGCATTTACCTCATTAACGCCAGATATTCGTAGGGTGAAAACAAAATGACTTCTAGATGATTGCTCGTTCATCTGTGTCTTGCCCACTGACCTGCAACGTTGAAAAACATGGAAAAAAGTTTTTCAATAAAAACATTTCGCAAACAAGATGATTGTAAGAACTTGAACAAAGCTCATACATTAATTAATCTGTCTGGGCAAAGAAAAGAGCATTCTACTCTTAACGATTACTTTCTCCTTTTCGCGTAGAATCAAACCACAAGCCAAGTAGCAAACAGAAGAATGGGAGTTCATCTCAAGACTATTTACCTACTATGAGATGCCCGATCCAAGAGGTATGAGACCTCCCTAGAACTCCGAACATCTACAACAGTAAGGTCAGAGACAGTTGTGTTCCCGTTCAGGTCATGCTTGATTGTATATTGCTTTCCGTTAGGAGTACCCTCTCGAAATGAATCTCGATTAGTTGATAGC
This sequence comes from Linum trigynum, assembly GCA_964030455.1. Classification (NCBI taxonomy): domain Eukaryota; kingdom Viridiplantae; phylum Streptophyta; class Magnoliopsida; order Malpighiales; family Linaceae; genus Linum; species Linum trigynum. The sequence continues at coordinate 54,879,193 of OZ034817.1, read as the reverse complement.
AAGTCCCGGATCGTTTCATTGTAAATCTCCAACATTGACACCTGTCGTTAGTTGCAAAAAGGGAAAATATCTCACTGCTGTTGCTCATGCTCATATGAGTATTTGAATCTCTAGCTACATGCAGTACAATCCAAGAGTAAAATATGGCATTGCCCTCACCTGCATTTCATATTTCCAGCCCTGTAATTTAAGGGATTCCCTTGTTTGGAAGATTTGTTCCAACGTTCGGGGAATCAATCCCTTCTGCTCTGGCTGCCCTGGTTTCCCCATCATGGTGTAAGTTTTGCCAGATCCTGTTTGCCCGTAGGCAAAAATGGAAACCTACAATTTCAAATTAAGTGAATGAACACAGGCAGGCAACACTAACAGGTTGAAAAAACTGGAGATTCTCGTAGATTGAATTATATAACATCGTTTCATCCACCAACTCCAAACTCAAAACAAGTACCTTGTAACCATCAAGAGCACTTTGAACGAGCTGTGAAATTTCCACAAATACATCCTCTTGTGATGCCTCAGGTGCAAAAACTTGGTCAAAAGAAAATGAATATTTTTGGCCTGAAGACGATACAAAGCAATTAGTTTTGAAGTCTTTAATATCCAACTTGATTTCACATTTATAACAGTATAGGTAAAGACGTACCATTTTGATTTAAATCAATGGCACGTCCAAGAGCTTCTAATGAATTGGGATAGGAGAGAATCTTCCCATCAGTTCCAAGACCATCATCAGTCAACGAGGGCCTCACACGGCAAAAGACACGAATATTCCCTTTCAGTTCCTTCAGCAAAATACATTTCTGTAAGATGAAGATATTGATCTTGCAAAAAAAAACTGAAAACTAGATAGCTCAAATTTTACCAAGATTGTATTATGTAACTTCTTCCGAAGTTTCTCCCCTTCAACAACTTTTTGTTCAGCATCTTCCAACCGAGTTTGTAATGTTTTTACAAGTTGTTCTTGAGCTTCGAACTCCGTCTTTGTTTCGAACACAGACATGTCAGACGCCTGAAAGGGAATGCAAAGTTGATCATCTCCAAATGATTCTGGACAGTAACTCATGACAAGAACTACTAATAACAAAAAGGCAGGTGCGTAAGCATGAGATAAGTACCTTTAACCTACTCTCAGCGGCCTCCAATTTGTACTGCAACGTCCTTATCTCGTGGTTTTGTAACAAATATTTCTCCTGCATAAAACATTTAATCACTAAGTAGAACAGCAGAGGCATGGAATTGCTGATCACATTAGGAGAAGGAAGTGTATAAATTATACCTCAAACTCATTTGTCTTTTGTGACTGCTCTTGGTAACTAGCGACTTCAGCTGTCAAAGCTTGGACTTGCAAAGTTAGTCGATCTCGATCATCTCTCACCTGTTGCAACTCTCCCCTTAGAGATGCAACTTGACTCACCAACAAATCCTTCTGTTTCAGAGCTTCGTCTGCAGATTCCTGTTAAAGTTAACCACCAATTAAACTATATTCAGGATTGAATATTCAAGAGCAGCAAATCCCATGAGAGGCAGCTTACCTCGTATGTTTAAAAAAAAATAGGAAAGATATGATTAAGTCAACCATTGTACTGTAGAAATGTCTAAACCTAATAAAATATGAGTCCTTGGATCAAGGAACAGGTTTTTGCCTTCCAAGACTTGGTTGTAGTTCACATTAAAGATTGCCACAATCTTCCCTTGCAAAGAATTCCGTAAACTTTGGGCAAACATAATAGCATGCAAACTCTCTGTTTCAAGGAAGATATTCACTTAATCACAGCGGGGCCAGAACTTTTATGCTCAAGGACAAAAATGTTAATAAGTTATTCCTGGCCACTAAAATAAAGGGTGGTAAACTGCCCCACGCTAATGGTGAATCCTGTCCCAATCTGCATATAAATTTAGAGAATTTCAAATGTCTTAAAAGAAGACTTCAATGATATACTCATATCTAAGAGATCATCTTTCAAATGAATGGATTTCACAGATTCCGGCATAAGTTTCCTTAACGGACTAAGATCGTAATAAACTTGGTTAATTGAAGGTAAGTTGACAAACTGGAGATAAATTCAACTTCCTACACTAAGCACCATCCGAATCCCTATCTATATTACCAGACACCAGACCAAAGTCCAATTAGCTCGGTGCTAGACTTCCTATCTCAAACGAATAAAAGTAATCTGTGAATCAAAAGTAAACCAAAGAAACAACTGCAAAGCGCAAGTGGTCTGCAAAATCCTGGCATATCTAATTATGCCCTCAATGATGAGGGCACTGACAGTCAGTTTCTTGGTTTTCAAAGGAGAAAAGTTTCATCCGCGAATCCTTCTTAGTGCTAAAGGACACAGAGGTACGAGCCTATAGAACAGATCATGTTAAAGTAAGGTTGTTCATCCGCGAATCCTTGGTACAATTACAGTGCTTAACACTCCCTCTCAATTAAAAGGACACTTTCCTAGCACTAGTGTCCACTCTCCAGTGGTCTCCAATTGAAAGCAACCTCCATCAGTTAGTAAATACAGCAATTAAATGACACACGTAGTCAATTTATCCAAGAGCATAGGAATCCAAGATAAAATTCTCACTTTGCATGATGTGTACTGCTCTTGCAAAGACTTGAATTGACCCCTTAGGTTCCCCAGGTTTTCCACTATAGCAACTTTCTCTTGTTCTGCACGCTTGAGATTTTCGTGAGTCGCATCGAGATCTGTCTGAAGTTTAGTATTGTATAGCTGTAAACTTGAATTATACTCTTGCAACAGCTTGTACATGTCGTTAACTGAAGTTATCTGCATAGGCCAAGAACCCAGAGAGGTACAAAAGCTTAGTGACTTCTCTTAAATGGTCAGGCACAAAGGACCTGATAACTAATATGCTGCATTTATTCAATTACCCGCTGATTCGCACTTTGGAGCTCTCCTTGAACCTTTCCAAGCTCCTCGGAGATGGATGCTTGCAACTTCTCTGTTTCAGTTCTGGCCTCTTTCTCTTTTGCAAGAGAATCTATTGCAGCCTGGTAGTTTCATCATAGGATTTGGGTTAAGCATGGTGACAAAAAGAAAAGCTAATCAACAGTTCTAGAGAACTTCAGAGGACATGTCTGCTCCTACCATCCTCTCTGATTCTTCCTTGGAGAGTTTCTCTTGTAAAGAAGCAAGACTCTTTCTCAGCTCCACAATGATCAAATTCAGTTCTTCGTCCTTGTTCTTCAAGACCAACTCTGTAATCAATAGCAACAATGTCTGCATCAGGACACACATTCACAAAGTTCAGGAGTAAAATTGGTGAGGGAAAACATAAAATATTAAATCCAACCTGATTCAGCACATCTACCCTCAGCAAATTCCAATGCGGTTAGCAACTTCTCCTGCTCAAACAGGAAATTCCCTTCCACCTCTTGAAACCATCTGATACACAGCCTCAGCCTCCTTATATAGTCTAGCATAGTTTCACATCTCTCCTACAAACAAAAAAACATAGCTTTAGCTCAGATTTTTGCCATCAGAAAACCAGAACTACTAACCAGACCATCCTTTCTCCGCAAACCTCAAAAGCTCCATTTGAAAAGTAAAACACTTGTCTAACCTTGTAGTTGTACTTGCTCTTGTATCTCATTTTCTCACTCAACAAAGTCTCGACATCCTCTCTTGTGAACTCAATGTTGGCACCATACTCTGATCCAGCATTGCTTGGTGGCTCACTGCCGGGAGCAAGCTCCTGTTCTCCATTCACAATGGAGAATGCTAGCCTCATTCTCCCACTAACATTTGCTGTTCCAACCATTTTCTCAGCTCCAAGCTTACTACACCTATCTGAACTCAGCTCATGGCCTCCAATAGACTTCCTCTATATTCAATCCCCACATCAAAAAATTAAAATGATAAAGACAGTCAGAAAACCAAAAGATTCCCAAATTGAACCAGAGCACCCATTCTCAAACAAACATCTCAAGTGAGAAATTCAAAGGGAAAAAAAAACAAGAGACAAGAAAGTGAAAGAATAAAAACCAGCAGGGAGAACCCTGGAAACGTACGTCACACAAACACAGCAGAATGACAAAAAGGAGGTGAAAAAAGGGGCGCAGAAGAAGGGAAAGAAGAGAAACCCATATCAAAGAGGAACAAGAAAAGGCAAACCCAGATCTCAGAACCCTCCAAAAGGAAAATGGGGAGCGTAAAGAAGAAGAAAAAAATGGCCAAAAGGAAAGAAAGCTTACACGTGAAGAAGGCAGAATAGCAGAAATGGGCATGGACTTGAGTGGTGGCTTGTTCTGGTTTTTACAAGCCATCTCAAGAAAAAGAGAGAGAGTATTTGAAGCCTCCCTCCCAACTCTTTTTTTCTTTTTTTCCGGTGGGTATTAAAAAATAACTTCTCAGAGAGATTGCAGGTGACTTGTTGTGAGCGGTGGGGGCTTTGATTGCATCCAAAGCGAAATATTCTGAATCAGAGCCGTTGCTTTGATGAGCAGCAAGGAATAGGAATGAGAGTGAGAGTGGGACTGCCCATCCAAAAACAAAAACCCAAAACCAGAAAATTAATAGGAAAAATCAAATCTTTGCAGATGCAGGGGAAGCAAGCGAGCGAGCGAGCTCACAGTCAGAGAGAGAGAGAGAAAGATTGTATTTTTATGGGAAAGAAGGGGAAAATCTAGCTGAAGACGAGGGCAGAGGTGAATATTCTCTGGTTTTCTTTTTGGGTTTTCTATTTTATGGAGGATTTTTTCTTCCCTCTGTTTAGATTTGTGACAATTGGAAACTGGAGGTGACAAGAACAAGAATTGGTTGCTATAAAAAGAACGGAGATGGAATTGAATAATATCATGTTTGTACAGATTGGGTAGCTTCGAGTAATTATTGTTGTTACAGAAATTTACCCTAGTGTAATTGGAATAGGAATTGGTACTTTTTTTAAAAAAGTTTGAAGATAGGCGGCATCCCGAGATGGGTATCTTGTTGACGTTATGTTTGACTGAATTGCCCTTCTCATTTATACAAAATTTCGTACTACTCCCTTTTTGTTGTGAAGCTAGGGTTGTCAGTCGGTCGGTTTCGGTTTAACCGAAAACCGAAAACTTGGTTATCGGCTAGCCGAACGATCCTCAGCGAGCTCCGACAACCGATCGACAGGGGAAGCACGGTCAACCGATCAACTGACGGTCAGTTTCCGGTTTCTGGCTCGGTTAGCCGTGCAACCGACCGACGGAAGGCAATTAACTCGCCCCTCTGGTCGCTGCGGCAGCCGGCAAAGAAAAGATGAGGAAGGGGGCGAGTGGCCCGCCGTCCGGCGGAGTGGAGGAGCGGAGGTCGTGGGGGCGAGCGGCGGGGGCCTGCCTCCGTCCATTCTGTCTTTGCCTCGGTCTCTGTTCGGGCGATTGGAGAAGAAGAGGAAGGAGCGAGGCGCAGGTCGGGGAGGCGAGGAGTTGGTGAGGCGGGGTTGGGGAGGCGCGAGGTCGGCGAGGCACGGCGGGCGAGGTCGTCGCCGGAAGCGCGGGATCTCGAAGGGGCGACGGCAGGCGGAATGGGAAAGGGGTCGATGAAGAAGGTGTTTAGTTTGGAGGGTGGAGGCGACGTAAAATGAGGGTGGAGGCAGAGAGTGATGATTAGGGTTTCAATTAGGTTAGGTTTTGTTTCTTTTTTTTTATAATTGGAGAAAACGACCTCGGTTTGGATATATTTGGGCGGAGGTCGGTTGCCTTCGGTTAGTCGGGTAACCGCGGTTAATTGCCTTCGGTTACTCGGCTAACCGGACAACCCCTATCCCTTTCCGCCAACCGACCGACGGTATATTTAGTCTATTTCGGTTAGCCGCTAACCGGTGGTTAACGGTTAAACCGGCCGGTTAGCCGCTAACCGGAAACCGACCAGCCACCCCTATTGTTGTCAACCAAGATTGTTGACCCGGACCCGGTCGAGCTAGTGGATCAAGGGTTAATGGATCACCCGTTTTAGCCCGAAAATATGGAAAGAGTCATTATATTGTATTTATCTTGATAAATTATACCAAATTTCATCTAACATATGAGTAATAACATATAACATCGCACCAAAGTAACATATCCTACTTAGATCCAACATATAGTAAAAATTCACACACACTTATATAACATCAATATTCAAATGTTCAACTAAGGATTCCAAAGATTGAGTTAGGCGAAAAGAAAAATCGGAAAATAGGCGCATTTCTCAAACAAAAAAAAAGACACAATTTGACCTCCAATCCGATACCTTGTAGCGGTCGACCCAGCGGGTGCGTGCAACTCTTTTTTTTTTCATAAAATCAGAGTCAAAGTGGGTCGACCCGTGGGTCAACCTGCGGGTTGACAACCTTGTTGTCAACTTACCATGCTACAAAGCAAAATAGTCTACAATGTACCTTGTGACAATCGGGTGTGAAACATGTTTTTGAGGTTATCTCCATCTTTATGACTATTGGGCAAATTTGTGAGAGTAGGTGAATTAAGATTATATTTTTATTGGTGTTCATTAATTGTCGTTTTCTGAAATGATAGGATGTGTGAATTAAACGATGGAGCACACAATCCTAGCCGGTAACCAACGTGTATAACTACCACTTGAAAATTATCACATCTAAGGTGTTCAAATGGTCTCATTTTTTGTAGTTTTTTTGGTATTAGTCGAGCCGAGTTTAGTATGCTGGTTTTTCTGTTAATTAGATCTAGTTTGACTATTGTTGGAGATATTCATTTCAAAAAGTTAATGCATAGTTCACGATTCTATCACAACTTAATATATTGATTTCGGGCTGTTGTACATACATCCTCGTCTATAAAATCCCAATAGAGTGCTCACTCACACAACAAGTTAGTTGTGGTTGTCCATAAGTAAAGTGTCAAAATAATCGATACTCTTCCTGACATTAAGTGTCTAATATTTTTCGCTCTACAACACAATGACACCTAAAAAAAAAAAATTTGTGCATATATTCATAGAATAGTGGATAAGAGAAAGATAAAAGGATCATGGAAAGAAAAAATGCTTATGTTAAACAAAGAGCACCAAACAAATGCTTCATTTCCCTAAAATCCACCTTCTCCACTCACAATAAACAACATAAGAAATGGTACATAGCTAGTTCAGGCTTTGCTTCAAATTGGTTCCAATGAATCTTATCTTCCACCCTTCTCTAGAAAAGGCTTTTCATTCTCTCTTTCCAATGCTCAGCAACAACCAACAACAACAAGGTACAAAATTTGACAAAACCAGAAAGCAAGGCAAATGCACCACCCAATTGTCTACATGCAAGGTGGTTGACATATCCATTTGGCCTTAATTTGGTGCTAAGTTCCATTCATCATAATGTGTCCCCTCATCCATTCATCCTCTCTTGTCACATTTTCATGAACAAGTAGCAATGATGGTTCATTCTTGCTCTTGGTAGTTTGCCAAACACAACAAAATTAGAGGTGGCAGATACATTAGAATTTTGGGTTAATATATTTGTAGATTGGATTTGTTAACCGATTATATTTTTGGATCAAGCGGCATTGACTTTCTTGATCATTTTATAAAATTTAAGTTACCAAAATGTCATGCTATAAAATTCGGGTGTTAAAAAGTAATTTGAAAACATTTTTGTTGCAAGAAATCAATGATTGAAAAACCGTACCATACCGGCGGTTTGACATGAAAAATCTCATTTAGTAGGCTCAACCATATGGCAATATTTAGCGCTAAGAAATCAATGCTTATGTAATGTAAATTATAATAGCTAATAGATATTGAATTGTAATTTTATTGATATCCATCCCAAAACTCATCGACCAGCTATATCCATTAGATTTGATCAAAATAGATTTGAATTTGAATTAGATTGGTATTTAATGCATGCTTTAGATTGCCATCTATCTATCTATCTATCTATCTATCTATACATAATATTATAGCAATTCAAAAGTAGTTTGTTGCCACATAAGCATTTGGAGAATTTACAAGGTGCCATGGTGGACAATTTTTTTACAAACAAAAAAGTTAGTTAATGATCATTTAATGTAGAGCTATCTATCTTTTTTAATATTTTCTTTTTATTTTAATGATCATTTATGTAGCTATCTCTATCTTCTTTTAATGTTTTCTTTTTTATTCAATAATTGTATTTTCCAATATATATGTGTAGCAGTAGATACTTATGTTTGGAGAGTGACATATATTGTAATGCTTCAAAAAATATATTTGATTAAATCTGATCAATTAATTTTTCTTTTTCTTTTTATTAGAACTTAATATCTATTATATTTCGATAAAAATAAATTAAACACACAGATAAGTAATAAAAAAATTAAAAAAAATATAACGAAGGAAGTTTAGATAATCAACATTTAATAATCAATTGAATTTGAAAAACCAACTATATAATTTTATGTTTTGGTTATCAAACGTTGTCTTTTTCTAATATTTATATCTATCAACGAAAACAAGTATTAAATAGCAAAATGCTTCAAAAGTTGTTTTTTCATTTTGATAGAAAATTGACGAAACCATAATATAGTACCTGATTGTACAAATATAGACGATAAAGAAAGACAATGTTTTTTCTCTCTTATAATGCATGCTTCCATACCTTATTTTCTCTTACATTTGTTCATACTTCCCCTTATTTTTCTTAACAGTTTACATATTTTGGTCAAACTAAGGTGTTAATTACACTTAAAAATACATTAAACTCTCTTTCTATATATATATATATATATAAAGAGTTTAATTATAAACAAAAATCAATGGTCATGATTCGTTAAAATCTATGCAACAAATTACATGCACAATCTTAGAGGTTAAGCTCTATGATTAAGATAACTAAGACCTAGGGTTCACTCATCAAGGGTTAGGGTATAGTATCATGCCCACAAATCCGGTTAATGCGCGGTCCAGATATCATTTTCTTACTTAGAGTATAAGATCATGCTTAGATATTGACAATAAATGTGGCATTACACCAACAAAATGAAGATATTAGTATAAGTAGTGGATTTTTTATCTCAAAAAAACACCAAAGATAAATAAATTTTAGCAAATGCATATTTGATAAGTTAGAAAATTATACAACAATGGACCATGTTAAGATTAGAACCCTCGACAGTGTGTGAGTATCTTGGACCGATTCTAAACCAACATTTAAACAACGATCATGAGTTGAGGGTTAGTCTGTATTAAACTTCAGGAATTAACAATTGGTACATATTGTATAAGATATTAAATTGAGTGTCTTGATAGACAAATATGATCTTACACTAAGACAGTAAAATTTCAATTGGGATGACCAAATCTATGTAATATTGAGAGTCTTGGTACATATTAAGTTGTCGTCATCTGAGCAACATCATTGGTTGAGAGTTCCTCCAAACTCGACATTCATTGAATGACATATATTGTATAAGACAAAAAAAAAATTGAGTATCGTTATTGACAAATCTTGACATAAGATTCTATAAATTTAAAATTGAGTATCGTTTAGAATTTTTAATTTATAGACGCACCGCATACTCACCAAGAAATGCAAATGTAAAAAATTTAGATGATCCAAAATAGTTTAAACAAATAGATAAATTGATTAATGTAAATGGTAAAATTAAACTCACCGGCCAACAGGCCGGGTAAAAAGCTAGTTTGGATATCTAAGCAAAACACTCCCTCTGCCTACCACATATAAATTTAGGACACTTACAATTTGTAAATAAAGAATAAAAGAGAGAAGACATAATGATCGACAATGAAGCTCCAGTTATGTTAATTAATAAGAATAAGAATGGTTATTAAAGGTTGCTTGAGGACATAATTGAGCACCAAGTGACTCCCTCCCTTCCTTCATTTATCAAATTAATAATGCGATTCCGGGGCCCTAATTAATCTCTTTAATAATTAGCCCTGTAATGTGCATCACTCACTGTGACATTTTATTAGGGTTGGCTATTTGGTCCGGTTTTTTTTGTTTTATTCGAAACTGGATTGTATAACCCGGACCGAGATTGCACCGGGACCGGATAATAAACAATCCAATCCAATATTTGGGCTTAGATTTGAGGTAAAAAATCGTTTGGGACCAGATTGAAAACTGGAAAAAGACCGGATAAGAGAGCTAAACACCCAAAACTTCAGGGTAATTTGCATAAACGGTCACAAACCTTTGCACTTAGTACAAAACTTAACCAACTCCTCACCCTTTCAGGTCTTAGACCACTCAAATCCCCACAAAGTCAATATAAAATCAAGACCGAATTGGGACCGGACCGGGTCAAGACCGGACTGTATCCAATCCAATCTTTGGTCCTTATATTTTCAAAAAGACCGGACTGAACCAGATCAATTTGGGCCAATTTAACCGGACCGTATAGCCACCCTTCATTTTATACCAAAGATGGATGATAATAATTAGTCTACGGCTACCTATTGATAACAAAGATAGATATGGATGATTGATATATTATGGACGGTTTGTGAAACACATTTATTACTTATTTTACAACTCCAATATTTTTCAATACATATACACCAACAGTCATTGATATATTAGTCACTAGTCTGATTTTTAATATAAATTTTAATCAAACTTTATAGCAAAAGGTTCATTTCATTTGTATCTAAAGAGGCATCAATTACACCTTTTAGAATTATACTATAGATCCTAATTTCAAATTTTTATAACGAAGATCATGAAATTTTTACGAAATTGCGGATGGAAATGTGTCGCTTCACACACCTGCTCTTAACCTAGTTTCGCCTAAGGGCAGACCCAAGTGAAGACCCAGGGCACCCCTAAAATTTGGGAGAAAATTTAAAGAACCCTCAATAGTAGTTTGAGTATGAGAAAAAGGAGGAAAAAATGATAGTAATGTATAACACTGTAGTTATTATTAAACATCTTTTCTATTTTACTACACTTCATTTGTTTTTGTAATTTTATTATAAATGTAATTATAAATGTGTAACCATTATCACCAAACTTTCAGAGCCTAAAAGTGAACCCACGAACTACCCCTAATCCTCGTCGTATTCTAATTTATAACACAATTTTATTATGAAGAGTTTGGTCATATTTCTCATTCTTTTCTACTAATGATTTTGAGCATTGTTATCACTGTGTTAAAAATGGTGAGTTATTTTGTAAATTAAATTAGTTGGAGTTTATGGTAGAGAAAAAATTGAATCTAGCTACCATAGACATGAGTATATTTGCTCCTCAAAGTTGTATTGATTTTACTGATTGCAACTCCAAGTGTCGAGAGAGATTTTTCAGCTTTGGGTTACATCAAGCACAAGGTTCGAAATCGAATAAGCGATCAATTCGTGAATGATTGTCTAGTATGATATACTGAAAAATATTTGTTGAGCAATACAGACAGTGAGTAACACGTCGTGGACTTTTTGTCAATGATTGAAAAACCGTACCATACTGGCGGTTCGACCTAAAAATCTCATTTAGTAAGATCAACCAAATGGCAATATTTAGCGCTATGAAACGGTTAAACCACAGTTTCATACTAAAATACCCTACTACTAACTTTTTTCGCTACAACCTCCTGTACGTATTATAATCCTTACTTTTTGTTGTAATTTGCACTAATCCGATATTTATTTATTGAAGTAAATGTTGAACTTTAATTGTTATTTTGATATAATTTTTTTCAAGGGACACCCCCTAATACAAAATTTATAGTCCGCCACTGTTTCGCCCCTCATCCAGACGACTATATACAACCAGACAAGGCCCAGTGAGAGTTGGCCCGCCCGTTTGCAAACGACAAACTTGGCCTCACTCAAACCAAGAGAGGAAAGGCCCAGCCCACGTAACCCATTTTAGAACTGAAGAATCGGAGGCAGAAAAAAAGTGGAGATGCGGGGTATCGATCCCCGTACCTCTCGCATGCTAAGCGAGCGCTCTACCATCTGAGCTACATCCCCTGATTGTTGTGTTATATGTAGTTTAAATTTTTTTAAATGTATCATTAGGCCTGCTAAGACGATTACTAGTTGAACAACCATTCAGGATTCAGAATTAGCAGCTGGTACTGTTAGCATTCATGACCATTTTCACAAATCAGACAGTTACTGCATTTGAGAAGGAGATCATCATGTGAATCAATCATTCATTTTCTTAAAGTTGCTTGAACATAACTCATGATGAACACTTCCCCTATATTAATAATGGTCGTGAAAACTAACATTTGTGACGATTAGTTGTAAAAAGTCGTTGAAATTTTTTTTTTTGTGACCATACAAATGATCGCTAAATGGTTCGAGATTAGCATATAGTAGTCACCAGCTGATCAACTATTCTTCGACGATAATCTCTTTAATGACCATTAATTGTCCGAATTCGATACTGATTTAGTTATCTTTAAACATGACTTTTGCTCTTTATTGCTGATTTGAATTTGGATCACATCTATACAAACTTTGTGTTTTTCCATGATACTGTAGTATCTTTAAATCATTTTTCATTGTGTTAATTAATTGCATTATAGCGTTTCTCGAATTCACCGGACCAAAATTATACGTACATTTATTAGTTTTTCCCCATGTATTAGTAGTTTTACTGTTTTATTTTAGTTTGTCAGCCAGAAAATAGGGGAAAAGAAGAAAATTAGAAGGGAAAAGAAAGACAGAATCCAAGCCCAAATTCAACTGCCGAATTGAAGAGGATTTTTTCTATTTTTTCAGTTTGAATCTCTTCGTAGTCATCTTCCTCCTCTCTCTACCTCTGGAAATCAAAAGCTTTGAAGAAGGGAATTGGGGACATTTTTCAAAGAAAGGGGGGAATTCTTTTTTTTTTTTTTTCTTCCTTTTCTTCTTCTCCTTCTTCCCCAGCTCCCCCCGTTACCAGCTTCATGAAGAAAGACCAAAAATTTCATCTGTGATTATTATTTCATTGTGTTTTAGTGCAAAAATTCCAGCTTTATTTCTATTGTAAACGAAGATTATGATGATGCGCTGGTAAAATTGCCTCCCCGCCTCCCTTTCATCGGCTCTGGTCATGATCGAATTTTACCCCTTTTGAGCTTTCAATTAGGGTTCAAATTTCGATTTTGACCGATCCCTTTTTTTTATAGCCCCCGTCTCAATTTCCTTAATGGGTTTTGCTCGACGGGGACGAAGATCGTCTGGGTTTCGTTTGTTAATCAACTCGAGTTCTGGTTAAGGCTAGGGATTTTGATTCATCAACCAATTGGAACCGAGATATTCCCTCAAGAATTTTCATCGGGAGCTTTTTCGGTTTCGTTTTCACCGACAAAGTATAGCTTCGCGGAGGTGGTGGGGGGTGATCAACGGCGGCAAATCGGAAAATTTGCTTTGCTGGGTGGTTTTTCGATGCCAATGATGTGTTAGGGTTTTGCATCTTCTCGATTGAGGAGGGGTTTATCCGTTGGGGAAATGAGAACGAGAGAGCACGATTACGATGCGGATTCATCAACTCATTGTTCTTGTGAATTCAAGGTTTTCGTTACTTCTGGTCTTCCTGCTATGCGTTTCTGCCGTACGAAGCTTGGAGCAGAGAGATGTAGCAGAGAGATTAATCGTTGGGAAATTGTTAAACCCAGTGACAGAGGAGGTGGATGAGCCCTTGGTAAGGAGAAACCTCTCGTTTCTATTTTTGATTTATGCAAATGTGTTTAACCTCTAGTTGTTCATAACTTATAGTTCAGTCTCAAACCTAAATAGGTGTTGTTTGTTACAGGCAAAACTACTATGGGACACTTGCAAGCTAGATTTGATCCATTTGAAAGAGGGTGATGAAGATCTCAACTTGTGTTTCCTTGAGGAAACATCTGCAGGACCCGGTGAGCTCGATTCAAACTGCTGGTCATTGTCAAAACATAATATGCAGCAGTTGTTCAGGTCCCCGCGCCCACAATTGAGAAAAGCTCTGTTAGATTGTATAAGAAAGAATGATCTTTTGTATGTTATCTCTAGGGAGGAGGAACGTAGGTTTTCTATGCCATATATCAAGCACCTCACCTCCTTATTTTTTAAGTCCTCGATTCCTTCCCGGAATTTGCCTGAAAACGCAGCAGAGCGGCCAACATCTGCTCGGGCTCCTGGACCATCAAGATCTTCTAGTGTGAAACCAACTTCAAGGAAACTTCATGCTGCGTCCGATGAATCCGAAGATGAAGGTGATGAGGCTGAAGAAACAACTGATCAGAAAGTTATTATTGCAGTGATTATAACGGCTGTATCGACATCAATATTTGCTGCTCTATTATTCATTTGCATTCTAAAAGTATTTGGAACAGGCCCTGATCCTGGGCTAAATGACGAGAAGCCACTCCTCAGTCTAAAACTGAGCGACTCTGGTTAGTATGTACCTTTTGATATGTTATGTTTTCCATTATCGTTAATATTAGTTCAATACTCATTTTGAATTTCTGTGCGTTTTAGGTTCTTCGTACAAGTCTTTCAGTGTAGGGGGTTCTTTCACTGAAGACAAGCTTGGTTCTCAATCCTTAAACAGCAACTCAAGCCATCATAGAACAAATTCATCTGTAGATGGCAACATCCTCTCTGATGATGTTATCATTGGTTCAGTGGACGGTGTCGGCGGTGTTTCTAACTCATCTGAATCTACTGGTGCCTCTGTGACGGGTTCTGGTTTGCTACCACTTCCTCCAGGAAGGACAGCTGGTCTGCCTCCCTTGAAGCCTCCCCCAGGGAAGGCAATTCCTCTTCCACCCGAACCTCCTCCTCCTCCTCCTCCGAAGGCTCCTGCCAAAGCTGCTCCACCACCTCCTGCCCCACCTCCACCTCCACCATCAAAAACTTCTCCTGTCAGTGCGGGTCCTCCACCTTCTGGACCACCCCCTCCACCACCTCCTGCTCGTCAGGGCAAATCTGGTCCTCCACCTCCGGCACCTCCTCCAAAAAAAGGTGGTGCTCCTGGTCCACCCCGAGCACCAATGCCAGCAGGCCCAAAGGTTCCTAGAGCTCCTGGTATGAGAGGTCCGGAGGGAGATGATAGTAAAGCCAAATTGAAGCCATTCTTCTGGGACAAAGTTTCTGCTACTCCGGATCAGGCGATGGTTTGGCATCAGATTAAATCAGGATCTTTCCAGTGAGTTGTTGTCTCCTTTTTCTCTTTCCCATTGCTTTTTGCTACCTCTCATTTGTGCATCACCTTAGTGTTGCATCATCATGATGCTCAATTAATATTGCAGGTTCAACGAGGAGATGATCGAGAATTTATTTGGGTACACACCACCTGAAAAAAACAAAGTTGAGAAGAAAAAAGACTCTTCTCAAGAACCTGCTTCGCAGTTTATTCAAATTTTGGATCCCAAAAAAGCTCAAAACTTATCAATTCTACTCCGCGCTTTGAATGTTACAACAGAAGAAGTTTCTGATGCCCTGCTTGAAGGTGATCGTCTGCCAACCATTCTAGGCAGTGGGATAGGGGTTGGGTTGTACTCATGTATATGGTTTTTGTTTGGGCACATGAATTTGGTCCAAGTGAACTCATATATTTTTAGACAAAAAACTGCAGTACTTTAGAACTGGAGTTTGATAGTTTCTCCTATGTTGTATTGTTATGTGTTGGGTGGTAAATGTGTTATATTTTTATTCAAAGCATCATGGTCTCGTTTGTTGTGTTAAAAGTTGCAAATTCTTTTTATTTTTTATTTTTTTGTTGATAGATAATTTGTTTGTTTTTTCTTTGCTTATTCAGGAAATGAGCTTCCTGCTGAGCTCATTCAGACTTTATTGAAGATGGCACCCACATCCGATGAGGAACTTAAACTGAGGTTGTTCAGCGGTGAACTTTCTCAACTGGGCCCTGCTGAGCGGTTCCTGAAAGCATTGGTTGATATCCCTTTTGCTTATCATCGTATGGAAGCTCTACTTTTCATGGGCACTCTAGAGGAAGAGATTGCCAGTGCTATGGAATCCTTCAAAACTTTAGAGGTAATGCTAAATTTTATGTACTTGTTTACATGTTCTACGCTATTCATTTTTTTTAAATGGAAGTTTGTAAACTGAACTTCTCGATGCAATGTAGAAATATTTTCTTATCGACATGATGATAAGACATGTTTACACTCTATATTCCATGAGCAGCGATGGTAGATTTTTTTCTCATGCTAATTGTTTCTCAATTGACAAGGTAGACACATGTAAAATGACAATGGTTGGATCAATTAAAATTTTTAGTACATTGTGAAAGCGTTTGTTTTAGTCGGCTCATGGTCCTAGTGAAGTGTTTTATTTTTTACCAAGTCAATGAGCACGCACATGTAGAGAAGTGTTCGTACGTCCATTTACAGGCATTAGTCCATGTGTCTGCTACTTTTGAACATTAGTCGGATAGAGGCATGGTTAGGCTTAGCAGATCAAAATTAAACTTACCGCTAATATGTGAATGTTGGATCCATAATGATTTTGTTATTCATCCTTGCTTTTTTTGGTTCATAGGTTGCTTCTAAAGAACTCAGGAACAGCCGGTTGTTCCTCAAACTTCTAGAAGCTGTCCTAAAAACTGGAAACCGAATGAACGATGGCACCTTTCGTGGTGGTGCACAGGCTTTTAAGCTTGACACTCTTTTGAAACTGTCAGATGTTAAGGGAGCTGATGGCAAAACCACATTGTTGCATTTTGTGGTCCAAGAGATAGTTCGTTCTGAAGGAGTTCGGGCTGCCCGTGCTAGGAGAGAGAGCATGAGCTTCTCTAACATGAGTGTAAAAACGGAAGATCTCCTTGAGGAGATTTCTCCTGACACAGAGGACCACTATCGCACCCTTGGTCTTCAGGTGGTGTCTCGTTTGAGCAGTGAACTGGAAAATGTCAAGAAAGCAGCAGCTATTGATGCTGATGGCTTGACAGGATCTGTATCTAAACTTGGTCATGCACAACTGAAAACTCGAGACTTCTTGAACAAAGAAATGAAGGATTTAGAGGAGGATACCGGGTTTCATGAAGTGCTCAAGAGTTTTGTGCAGAGCTCTGAGGGTGAAGTCATGTCACTGCTCGAGGAAGAAAAGAGAATTACAGCCTTGGTAAAGAGCACTGGCGATTACTTCCATGGCAATTCAGGCAGGGACGAAGGGCTGCGGTTGTTCACCATAGTACGAGACTTCTTACTGATGTTGGACAAGGTGTGCAAGGAAGTAGAGGCAGCGCAGAAAAAATCAGCCCAAAAAGCACTTAAGAAAGAGACTTCTACTGCATCATCAACTTCTAGTACTACTACACAAAGCCAACCTCCTCCTCCTACCGATCCTCGTACAAAACTTATGCCTGCAATCGCAGAGAGACGGCCCCAAAATTCAAGCTCAAGCTCAAGCACGGAGAGTTCAGATGACGATAGTGAATGAGAAGTTCTTGCACGAGAGGTTTGACCGTGATCGATCTTCATGGATCATCACGCCCTCCATTCTTACCTAGGTACGCAAACATCACCAATTCTTTTGGCACTATTCTATCTAGGATTGCTGCCATGAACGAAGTGAAAGAAGATGAAAATTTGCATCTTGAAGCCCTGCTTTGCTGGTCTTCTATGCCGCGGGTGAGCAGTTTATATACTAGGGGAACCTCGATCAGGAACTTGAGCCATGTTCATGATTGGGAGGTTAGTTCAGGCAGATATGATCGGATGCTAACTTGTGCATAGGTAGGAAATATTCAATTGGTGTTTAACCTTTTCAAAATTTTACCTTATTTTCTTTGTGCCATAAGTGTAAAGATTCTATTCATGTTTTTTGAAGAGAGAAAAATTGGCCCTGCCTTCTGTGGTGTGGTGCTTCAGTCGTTGGAAGATGAGAAGCTAAGCTTGTTTTTCAATTGATGAGTATTGGAGAGTAATGTTTTTTATTATGTTCGAAGACATTTGGTGTATACGTACGAGGCTACCATACCCCTATGAGTATTTCACAATCCATGAGAGCGTAGTATTCGAACTTGGGACCTCCAGGTTCACTACTGGACCAAGTCCTTGTTTGTAACGACTCCTTCTTCTTGTGCTATAGAATAGTCATGTTAATTTGTTATGATTAACTCCTTGATCCGGAGCATTCTATTGAAAATTGGTTGCAGTGGATATCTAATTTATTTGAGAGCGTCCATACATTTCATAAATTAAATGGTCAACGAGACGACCTATTGATGTCACTATCACTGTAGAGGGGAAGCAAAAAATATCCTACATTACATAAGCCAAACCATTGTCACACTTATCCATACCCAATTCCACTTTAGTATGCGTCCAGTTAATGGTCACGAAATATTACAAGTATGAAGAAGCGATTGGAGTCCACTCATACTGGCCAGGCTAAGTAATTTGTCTAAAAAGAAAGTTGATTCACTTTTTTTTGCTTGTTTTCTCTTTACTAGTAGAGGTTCCCGTGATTCCTACGTCGCCGCCTTTCCTAATCTTTTTCTTTTAGTACTTCGACACGAATTCCAAAAAGTAATATCAATTTTGTTAATTTTGCAACAAATCACCATGTTCACATCTTCACTACATCATTGTCACCTAAAAACATTGTGGTCACAACTCACTAGTCAGATATCATGATCAAATTTGACCTATAATGAACCATCAAACTGCATTCTAATTACAATCAAACAAATCTCCTACGATTCGACACGTGGCCTAAAACTGCATGACACGTGGCGCAGCTCTCAACAAGCTCCCCAGCGCATTCGATTCAAACTTCCTAGCAAACATATAACAATACGACGTCTCCCTCCCGTTATAAACACACCGTGTACCGTTCCTCATCCCTTCCAACAACCGCGGCGTGACGTCCTTGCCCGAGAAGCTGCTCGGGTGGGGCCCGCCTCTCGACCAGTCGGTCCACGTCAGCGTGCGGTTGGAGTTCCGGCGGCCGAACCCCGTGACGTGGACGAAGGTGGGGAGGTAGTGCTCGTCGCCGTAGCAGATGCCCGTGCAGTGGCGCTGGAAGGCCGGGAAGTAGGCCCGGTCCGAGACCACCTCGACGGCCAGCTTCCGGTCCATCTCGAACCACTGGGAGCCCTTCCGCCACTGGGCCGGCCAGATCTTGGGCCTCATCCGTGGGCTGTAGCGGCCTCGGCCCACTGGGCCCGGGAGGTCATAGAGCTCCACGAAGGTGTGGGCTGAGTTGAGGAGGTAGTTGTAGACGGTGGTGAAGTTGAAGAGCGGGATGCAGGATTCCGATAAGAGGACGAAGCGGTGGTTGGCGGAGTCGAGGAGCGCGTTGGCGACTAGCCGGCGCTCGGCTTCGATCATCGACGGCAGTCCCCAGCCGACGTCCTGAAGCAGATAGCAAAACCCAATTAAGCGGCAATGAAATATCTTTACTAATTTGGTCAAACAGGAGAGTTGACCGACTGACCTTACTCGGGATCCTCCGGCCGTGGAAGACGGAATCGAGGGGATCGGTGTGATTGTAATTAGGAAGGTTGTGGACGTAGACGGAGTAGAATCCCTCATGCCCTTTGAAGAAGAGCTCCCACAGCGGCGCCAACGGCAGCGCCCCTCTCGTCAGGAACATGAACGCCACCTTCGCCACCGGCCGCCGGAAGTACGGCGGCGGCGATGCGTTAACCCTCGGAACCATCGAAGCCCTCCGCAGTAGCTCCTCGTCGTCCATGCCGTGGCACACCGTGCAATTCTGCCCTTTTTCCCTCCGCCGCCGCCTCGAATCGCCGGCGCCGCCTTCCTCCGCCTCCGCCGGAGGAGACACCAGTGAAGACGGCGTCGTTTTGGATTCCTCCCGCGAATCAATCGCCAAATGCGGCGTGGAGGAAGAGGAAGGTATGATGACGGAGGAGGAGACGGAGACGTTTTGGGCGGCGGGCGGAGGGGTGTGTACGGAGAATTGGTAGAGGCGGAGGTAGAAGGAGATGTCGCGGAGGTAGAGGCAGGCGGTGACGCCGAAGGCGAGGCCGCCGACGAAGATGAAGAAATACAGAACGAAGCTTTGGAGCTTCTTCTGGTCGCTCTTCCTCTTCATCATTTCCCTCTTCTGGGTTTAATTTCTTTCTTTTGTTTTTAAATTGGGGGGGATAATTTTCTTCAAATTATACCCCAATTATGAAGAAAAGAAATGATGAAGAAGAAGGAGCCTATCTTTCTCTAATCCTCTCTGTTACTTTCTTTCTTTCCAAGATGGTGGGGATTTGTGTGTTGAATTTAATTAGTTTCCTGGGTTTTGTAGTTGATTGTTTAATTAAAAAAAGCTAATTGTGACAACTAGTGTGTACGTTGTTGAGGGAATTGAAGAATTTGAATATTTGCAATGTGCGGTTCTTGGCTTTTCTGTGAACATAAAATTTTGAATATTTGAAGGAGCGTGGGAGGGAAGAAGATCCTATGTGGAATGGAATGATGATGAGACTTGGGAGTTTATAGAGGTACTTAAACATTTACTAACACTAATGTTGTACCTGATCGGGGTCCTTGGTAAGCTAACATCGACGAGAGTACTATGTGGTCCTAAACTTGAAGTATCGTACTAAACCCTATGTATCTAAAGGGTTTTGTGGTCCAATTTTTTGCCAGGTGGGGTCCTAGGACCCATCTCCTCCTCACCTCCCTCCACCACTGATGATATTAATGGTTAACCCATATAGTTTTAGGTTGTAATTAATTATATATATAGTCAAGACTAAACGTAATCTGGATTAGTATAGTTTATGTGATTTGGAAGTTTTATGCACACCGATAAACTTCGATCAATCAGAAGCATCAAGTGTATATAGTGTATGAGCATAGGGATCACTAGACCGGTTGGCATGTGGGCTTACCAACCAAAACTCAATAAAAGAACCATTAGGTTTTGAAAGACCGAAACCAATTAACTCAACCGAGTGGCTATTCGTGGGATACGCAACATGAGTACCCATGGCTATACAGATATAATCGTGAATAATATCCTTTGAACAAGCACGTTCCTTTATTATTGAAATACTCCCCACAACTGCATGTCATAAAAGTGATAATATATGATAACTTTCACAAAGTATTCATGAATTATGCTTAGTTGGGCAAACCAATTTTCATCCAATGCTAATCGGCTTAGAAACCCAAATACAAAAAAAGTATTATTGAAATACTCCCCACAACTACCGTCATAAAGTGATAATATCTGATAACTTTCACAAAGTGTTCATAAATTACGCTAAGTTATGCATGCCAATTTTCATCCAATGCTAATCGGCTTAGAAACCCAAGATACAAAACGACGTCGTTTTATCATTGCTGCAAGTCGGGTGAAACGCAAGCGAAATTTTAGTCAAAGTGTCAAACCCACACCTAGTAGAATCCATCAGTTTCAACTGGAGGTTTATCTGCATCCGTTCCGAAACTCTGACAACTTTGGATTTTGGTGATGACTACACAACTGTTTAGTAGCTTAACCAAGAAAGATGAAGATTATTGTCCATATATATTAGTTTGCTTCATCATAGTTTATACTTCGTCTATGTCGTTTATCTTACCTTAGCTGTACGTAGCTATTTCTTCTGTGATCAATGTGGACTCTGGAGTCTGGACTGGATGCCCAATTTTGGAGGCTCTGCATTTAGCTTACCAAGACCAGAAGGGTTCCCAAATTTCTCCTGGCCATATCGAATCTGTTTGTTCTTGTGGGATATTAGAGAAATGAATTAAAGTTGCATCGTCCAATGCCCAACACAAAGCAACAATGGCGGGTATCTACTCTGGCCAAACAATGGACCAGCTACAGACCAAGAAAAAACCAGGCCAGAACCTCTCTTGGAAACCCTAGTTTGCGTTCAACACTCGAGGCTCCGTGGTCAGGAACAATGGCACCGTGGACTGATTCACAGAGTCATGCGGGAGATCGAGACCATGGCCTATTCTGGGAACTCAGGGAGCTGCACGATTACTCGAGCAGAGGGCGCGATATTTGTAAGCTCAGGAGGTGGATCCTTCTCGCGATTCACATACAGATCCTCCTCTGACCAATGGTTTGGATGAGGAACATCGTCACCAGGCAAGTCGTGGTCATGTAGCAAGTTTTCGTACGCGTTTAATCGATTTGAAACGATCTGGGTTCTTGGTACTGGACTAAAATAGCATGGTGTGTCGGGAGTCAGTCTCTGTGAGACTTGCAGATAATACAACTTGTTAGCTTGTGTATACACTCATTAAGTATGTGTTGTTCCTCGTTTAATTGCTTGCATATTACCAATCACATCGACACTGGGAAACGAACAATGAACGAATCTCAATAGATCGAAACGCCAGCTAATGAACACAACAAAACGGTAGGAAAAAAAAAAAAACAGAGTAACTCAAGACAACAATAGCTAGTGAAGTGAGCGATTCAACACTGAGATTTGGCCAGAGTCTCCATCTAACAAGAACACTTCAAGAGGAACGTAAGGAGAGCCGTCCATTACCGATCCAAACCTGTACGTCGGCTGCAATATTTTACTACCTTTCCCGCACTGAACGGCCAGAATACGTCCTCCGGTTCTCATTTGCCACACCTAATTAGAGATCATTAAGGGTTCAGAATCCTACTCGATAGTATGCGTAAGCATCCGACACGACAAGGAAATGGAAAGCTTAATTACCTCCACGATTCCTTTCCGTGGTGCATGAATAGCAAGGCAGAGGCAGTAATCACTCTTCACAGGTTCATAATAAGATGAAGAATGGCTTCCTGGTTTATCCTTATTAATCAGCATTTCCATGAACAAACAGCTTGCATCGCGATATCCCTGGTGTACAAGTTAAGTTAGAAAGATAAGAGCGCAGATTCTCGGCTTGCAAAACATTCTGAAAATTAAAGAGATGGATATGGGGAAAAGACCTTCCATAGTCTGACCACTACTAAGGCTTGAGTGTCTAACAGCAATATACGGCCAAGAGAGTCTGTAATTGCAGCCAAAGTGCCGCTGGGTGACAAGGTTAATTTCTCCCCTTTCCTTGGCTTATCTTTCAAGCAAGTAAGAACAGATGCTGCCATAACAAACAAATGGTGTTAGTACACTTAAACAACATGACCTTTGAATCAATATACATGATACCATCTGGAACCCAGAATGGTGAAACGAACTACAATATAAACCTGATAGCGACAGCATTTTCATTAATGAGAGGAAATCACATAAAGGCTCAAAATTCAAAATGGAAACAATAGTCTTAAAAAAGTGGCAAAGGGTCTTGAAACATGGAAAAGTTTAGAATATAAGCCATGCAAGGTGCTTATATCTGATAGAGAAGCAGTATTAGAAAGGCTAAAACGCCTTACCTTTGGCAAATGACTGAGTTTTGGCTTCTGACTTTTTGGGTGATGGTTGTTCACTCCGCCATATCATTTTAGAAAAAGAAGTTATTGTTGAATACGCTGCAGGAACAACTTTTGACAGAATAGCACCAACTAAAGACCTGCTCCTGTCCTCCGATAATCTTCACCAAAACGTGAGAGCAATTGGTCAACATGAGAACATAATATAAATGTATACATACAAGAGTTTTTCATTCATCGTATTAATGCAGAACAACCATGCTCACCACAAGCTCTAAACTGTCTATACCCTCAAATAGGTACACAAAGTAAATAGGATTAAGGATGACAGAAAAAGATAAGTTTGTCTGGAAGCAAACAATGGAGAAGAATGGAAGTGGAGCTGCTAATACCTCTACAAAATATAAAGGTCATCAGATCACCACCATGTACCCTTAAGACACTATAACTTGTGAAAGTTACATAGTAATATATCCAGTTCTCTCCCATTCAAAGAGGCAGGTTTATGGTATGACTGTACAATTTCTTTTATTTCCTTTTTCCGCTGCAAGAATCCTTCCTGCCAGACAATGTCAACAGTATCCACCTTCTCATCTATTCTACTTCACTTCAGATCTGCCACTCCAGCCCTCAGGCAAGAAATAAGCAATAAATTCTAAACTGATTCAGTAAGGTGGCAGGAAGGAATCAAAGACATTGGATTTATGATTCTTGTATTACTTTTGGGTGTGTATTTTTGTCATACTGGTAAGTTTAAGAGTTACGACCATTCATTTTAAACAAGAGAAAAAGTTTGTATAGTTATGATGTCATCCTCCCAATGACCACACTTACAATGGAGGCTACATTTTAGCACATTTCCTTCAGTTTCTAAATTTTGGCCAAAACAATGAAGATGAGAAAATGGTCACCTGCAGTTGTAAGATGATCCCCTAGCCAGTAGGCACAGATAACAAATTAAGGGAATATAGAGCAGCACTTATCATGTGATGATGGAGACAGAAGATAATCCTCCTCTCCTTTATCCCTAATTAATGGCTGAGGAATTATGGGTGACTTGAGTGGTGGAATGGAATTGGAGTGACTGCTTACAGTAATTGGGTTTTTAACTGGCATACAAATGCCAGAGACATAATAAACAGAAGGTCACACAACTCAAGGAAGGGTCATATACTCATGTTCAGTTTGAGGATGAGCTAGCGTGTGATGTACTATCAGTTCTGGGTTTCCTTTCCTTATTTTTTCTCCTTCCCTTTGTCTTAATGAAATCACTCATCAGTGTTGCCTCAACTACTGGTCTGAAAGAATAAACGGCACAAGTCTACATCGGAACTGATAATTTCACTTCAGCAGTGTTATGCATTATTGCAGGATCAATCGTAAAAGAACGATGGCAAGGAGGATAAAGTAATGGCCAAACTTACTGACCTGTAAGCAGCAATTACCGCATCCTCTCCAACAGTGACTGCACAAAAGTAACGCTGACTGGACTGCCCTTCAATAAAAGCAGCTGAAATCAATTTACCAGAACAAATACATCACCAGCAGTTCTAGACAAAACTAGTCACTCTACACTAGACCTAAAAGCCAACAAAAGGAACTTAAAACTGTTATAAATATCCTCGATCATTCACCCTGGGAAACCAAAAGAGCATCCACAATCAAAGAGGCAATTAATGGTGAACATCTTCAGACCAAAATTGCTAAATTGCGGACAGGAAGGAGCTCAAGATTGCTAAATTGCAGCAGGAGAAGGAGCTCACGATTCCACATGCAGTGTTTCCAAGAACTGGACTGAATGAGGGGGAAATGGTATAAATACCTGAACTTCAAGAAGTGGTGGTGGCATTACTCCACTAATCGCGGCATCAATACACAATCCATGCTTATTAACGCTCCATAACTGATAAGGTAAAGCTTTGTGAGAGTTCCCTTGGTCCTCTTGGTCTCTCTTTTTCGAAATGTCGTCCCAAAACCGGGAATTCACATCTTGAAACCAATCTCTAAGCAATTCCTTCAGCATATTCAATCAACCAACCATGGAACGGGTAAACAAGTCATGTTATGGTCAATCATCCATCAAAAGGAAAACAGAACACATTATTGTCCTCCAAGCAGACACAGAAATACCTGAATGACAGTGCCATCGAAGCGAGCAATAACGCCTGGCATAACAATGGAAACCTCCTCCGCTAGGGAAGTATCACTCATCATATCTTTCTTAGTTCCACGGACCCTCAATTTCAAAATTCGCCCTGAATAGACCAACTGCAAAAGCACCACAATTTGTCAAATCCCAAGCACCCAAAATGCTGTCCTGGAAGAAGAGCAAAATAATATGCAAAAAGGGTTCAGCAACCTGTCTATGAACCAACTGGCCATCCAAAGTATAAACCAGGAAGTACCCACAAGAGGTTCCCACTGCAATGGCTCGAACCTCATCAAAAACCAGCCACTCCATTGCAGTGATGTGCTCCGACTCGATCGGGGACAACTCCGGGCGGATCTTGAAACCGGGGCCGCCATCCCATCCTGTAATCACGACGAGAAACTTGTTGGCGAGGGCAATTGATTGCGTGTCAAGTGCGCAGAGAAGGTTGGGATTGTCCACCAGCCATCCTTCCTTTCCGGCCCCTAGTTCGTCGAGCTCCTTGCAAGCTATACATCCCAGTTCCCTGATGTGGCTCCGCCTCGACATGGCCTGGAACCGGCTACGCCGTGTGATTTGCAGGCAGAAATTGCAGAGGAAAAAGAAGGAAGTTTGTATTTGGATAGGGGAATCCAGACGGAGCTGCAGCAGCGGGATGCAGTTGGATTGGAGAGGAGAAAAGGAAATTGAATCGTTCGAGTGACGTTGCTTTCCTGCACAAAGCTAAAATGTTGCGATGAAGGCAATATTGAGAATCGACAGAGGAAAGCACGGCGGCGAATGATGGCGACACGGTGGTGTAGGAGATTCTCCGGCTGGGACTAAGGTTAATAAGTAATAACACCAAGCTGGTCAAACCGGTTTAATGATCGGATCAGATTCAAAATCTTTAATACTAAAAAGAGTATGCATATATTTAATATATTTTAAAAAAATCTCGCTAATTTACATTCATATATTATTAAATTATTTTTTCAAACGAAATATATATTACAAAATTATCAATGCTCATCTTCAAATCCAGTTTTGATTAGTCAGACCATTCGATTTTTAACTGGTTCAACCTGGTTTTGACTAATTTAACCCAATTTTGATTTTTACATAACCGTCCATTCAAAGTGTATTCCAACCGTTTAGATGATCGGTACCAATCACACCCGGTTGAACCGGTCAGCCGAATACTGGGTTGACAACCTTGAATAACACTACCCGACTATAATATGTATCTCAAGTAGAGATGACAATTTTGTATCTAATCCACCAATTTGTATATAGCATTAGGTGTCTCCCAATAGCGGATAGAGTAAATGAGAAGCAAAATCAGTACTCTCTCTAAAATTCAAAACGCTCTCTCCTCTCTCTAAAAGTCCCTTTTCAGCTCTTCCTTGAGGGCTGCGGCCGGCAGCTTCCGGTGGCGGCCCTCCCTTCGTCCTTCCTTTGTATGCACTTTTTCCAGTTTATGCGTTTTCTTTTTCTGTTTCCATTCCCCTGTGTGGGTTTTCCTTATCCCCCTTGTGGGTCTTTTCCTTGTTCTGTCTCTTGGGATGGATCTTTCCTCGTTCAAGTTCTGTTCGGAGTTTCAGATCTTGAAAGCTTGGAGCTTTTGGTCCAGTTGGAGAGGGGGTTGTTGATTTTTCTCCAACTCATCCTCTTTCCTTGAATCTTTCATCTACCTCCTTGTTTCATCCAACAGATCGCGATGATCCGGAGATGCAGTAGTCTTCCTTTGTGAATCGGCTCGGATGCGGTTCTTGGAATCGAAGATGGGCACTCCTCACTCAGAGATCGTTGCATGCTTTGTTTCTAGGTTCTGCCAAGTCCTTCAGTGGTCATCTCTTTGTTGAGGGTGTTGCTTTGTCATCATCCACGGCTCGTCGTCTGCTGGGTTTGCAGTTCCCTGTTTTCCTGGTCGGTAGCTTCTTTTGGTCTTGGCAGTTTGTTTTTCTCCGCAGCGGCGGCGATCTCTTTGTGGGGTTGCATTCCAGATAGGGTTAGGATTGGCTTTCCTCCATGTGGGCCTCCATTGTGAGCTTTCTTGTGTATTTTCTGGTTTGTGGTGGGCTTACATGTTTTGGGCCTCTCCTTTTGCCTTATTTGATTTGAATGTCTTTCTTTGGACACAGTCCACTACTCTGTAATTGTTTCTCAGTTAATGAAACTGTGTTTGTCAAACAAAAAAAAAAGGTGTCTCCCAAGAATAACTATGTTCTAAAGTTTGCACAATTTAGATTCTAATGTCTCACAATATTCTATAAGTAGCTTGATGAAATTGAACATCGGCTCCTGCAGCTATGATTGCCTTCTTCCTTTTGGGGCACCTTGCCATGACCTACAGGCTACAACTAGACAATAGGGTTCTCAGAGAGAGGAATAAGGAAGTGACCCAACAATAAAGATAATAAATGGATACTGATTAGAACGAGGGACATGTCTGTTCTATTAACCAAACAACGACACAATCTCCTTCGATTCTAGGAGAAACAGATGCAACAACTTTATGACGACTTTTCGTTTCACGGCTAGTTGTCTTCCATTTTGCTTCGCATTGTGTAGCAATATGTGTCTTCTTCTACTTCGATTCACGACGACTTTCTGTTGGCGAGATTAGATCCGACTCTAGTGTGATGGTGACGATAATGAGATTTTTTGTGACTTTGGAGAACATAGACGAGGCTATGGTCGAATGGGAGGAGCAGGGGAGTTGTGGTTTTTTTCTTTTTGCTTCTCTGTGAGATACATGACTCAACATGAGGGAGAGGAAGGAGGAGATGTTGATGAGGACATTTGTGGAATAAATGAAAATTATAAGGGAAACAAATTTGATACACAATCTCCACTTAATAATCACATCTTTCAGTAGAAATTGTCAATCCGTCAATTTGAGTGATTAGAGGTAGGCCTTTAAAAAGTAAATACTTGTATTCTAACGTAAATTAAATAAAAAATGTCTTAGCTAAATACAACTTTAAAATCATAACCTCCAACTTAGCTAGATAATTAATATTTCACTCGCTAAACCACTAGTAAAATACTAGGGTCGTTTGAAAGTTGTGATTGTTAAATAGATGTATTGTTGAGAATGCATGTATAATATTATACATGTATTGTCGAATTTGATGCATTGTAGAATACAACGTTTGGTATGTGTGATTGTGTATGTTGCATCAACTAAAAGCTGAGATAAAACAATCTCAACTCAACTATCTCAACAATCACAACTAAAAGTTGAGATATAACAATCACTCAAAATGAGTGATAGTTTCTCTCACATCACAGAAACAATTCATGTATTGTTTCTGCTAAAAAACAAAAAAAAAAAACAATACATTGTAAACAATACAAAACAATCCCAACTTCCAAACAAACCCTAAAATATAAGAAAGGAAACTAAAAGGAAAAGTGTCTGGCTGATGGCTGCACTGCATTGAGTATTTTTTTTTTTTTTACTGTGATTGATGGACACTGTAGCTCTGTTGTTTACAGCAGTCGATGAATTTAATTATTTTTACCGTACCTACATTGCTTCCTTTACGAACTCTGTCTCTGCCTGAGATTCAATCAATGAACCGAAATGACTGTGGGTGAAAACTGAAAAGTAAAACAAATCCCCCATTTCCTTTTCTTTGAGCAAAACAAATGCCATTTCCGTATCTCTGCGGGTTTGTTCTTCATAATTCATGCTACCGCTACTTTCTTCCTCCATAAATGCCCAACATTTACTTATCACTTTATTTTATGCTTTGTTATGGCAACGCAGAGTTGCAGACCTCCATGGATTTCTCCTTGTTTTCTTTGTCATCGTCTCTTACCAATCGCCAAAGATTCTCCCTCTCCTTAGAAAATTACAAAATATGATTAAGTTCCTCGTTGCAAATACTTATTTTGTTTTAAGAAAAAAGAAATAAAGTTGTTGTCTTTCTGGCTTTTTGGTTCATGGGTCCATTTCCCCTCTCCTTTCCTTGTCTCATGGCTCACCCATTTTAGGACAAGCCTCCAAAACCGATGCTCGCTGAAGAGATGATGATGATGATGATGATGGATATAGCTATGTGGTTCTCCAATACCCCGTTTTAATTCTTGGCCATGAAAGTTTCCGGCTTTTGATGTGCAACATCACATTTCCCCTCTTTCTCTCACTCTCACTCTCCCTCTCTCTGTCAATGGTGGTTTAGTTCTTCAAAAAAGCTGGCATCATTCATCGCCCTTGATGGGTCAGTTTGCTGGAAACAGAAAGGAAGTTGCATGGTGAAGAAGAAAGTGGGTGGATTTGATACTTCATTTCTCCCAGCCTGTTCAAATCAAAATGGGAAGGCAAGCTGATGAACTAACTCTACAACAACAGATTAGTGTTTGTCTGATAGATTGCCAAAGCCAATAATCAGAAGAAGAAGGGAAGTTGGGGTGTGGGAGAAAGAAGCATGCCAACAGTGTGGTTCTCTCTGAAGAAATCTCTGCACTGCAAATCAGAGCCAGCAGATGTTCACGACCCAAAATCAAGGAAGCAATTGAGCACAATCTTGACCAGAAAAGCTGGTGGTGGGAGGTCCGGGTGTTCAAGGTCAATAGCCAATCTGAAAGATGTCATCCATGGAAGCAAGAGGCACATGGAGAAGCCACCGAGTTGCAGCCCGAGATCCATAGGCAGCAGTGAGTTCCTCAACCCAATAACCCACGAAGTGATTCTGAGCAACTCGAGGTGTGAGCTCAAAATCACTGGCTTTGGCGGTGGCGGTGGGTTCCAAGAAGGGTCTGGTGGTGGTAATTTGAAGGGCACCAGTGATGACAGCAGCGGTGGCGGTGGTGTTGGTTCGAGTTATGTTGGTACCTTAAGGCCAGGGACGCCAGGTCCTGGAGGGCACCCTACAATGCACTACTTCAATCCTTCCTTTAGGAACTCAGCAGCCACTCCAACCAGGAAATCTCCTTTCCTTGTACCAGACAGAGAAGGGTCTGGATTTGGTGGAGGAAATCATGGTGGTGGTGGCCATTCCAGTACAAGGGTTTCTCTTGATGCAGATGCCAATGGCGGCTCTTCTTCAATCACTTGCCACAAATGTGGAGAGCAGTTCAGCAAATTTGAAGCTGCTGAAAACCATCATCTTTCTAAGCATGCTGGTATGTCTGGTTACCACTCAACACTCCCTAATTGTTCATCATTGCTTACTTTTCTTCTCTAATCCTACTTCCACAGTAGGCCTCTCACCTTTCACCCTTTCATCACCTTTTTTAAACTTACCACGCTCCCTGGGATACTCTTTTTGACAGTATATTCTGTTTTCCAGTTCCTTCTTTTCCTTTTACCTTTTGTTTTCATTTCTCCAATGTAGAGTAGTACAGTTCTTGGTCTGCATTTACTTGTTCTTCAGAAGCTTTTTCCTTTTAAGATAGGCTAAGTTTCTTTGATGATTAGCTTAACTATGGATTCCTTTTATGTCCTTGCCCAGTTACTGAGCTCATTGAAGGAGACTCATCCAGAAAGATAGTGGAAATCATATGCCGGACGAGCTGGTTAAAGAGTGAGAGCCATTGTGGCAGAATCGAGAGAGTACTGAAAGTCCACAACATGCAAAAGACCCTGGCTCGATTCGAAGAGTACAGGGAAATCGTGAAGAAGAGGGCCAGTAAGCTCCAGAAGAAGCACCCTAGGTGCCTAGCAGACGGGAACGAGCTGCTGAGATTCTATGGAACCACACTGGCATGTTCACTTGGCCTAAATGGCTCGTCGAGCCTGTGCATATCGGATAAATGCTGCGTGTGTCGGATCATCAGAAATGGGTTCTCGTCGAAGAAGGAGCTGAAAGGTGGAGTTGGTGTGTTCACTACTTCCACAAGTGGGAGGGCGTTCGAGTCGATTCAGATATTCGAAGAAGAACCGTCTGCTACGAGTATGGTGAGGAAAGCTCTGATAGTGTGCAGAGTCATTGCTGGGAGAGTCCATAGGCCGCTGGAGAACATCCAGGAGATTGCTGGGCAGACTGGGTTTGATTCTTTGGCTGGCAGAGTTGGGCTGTATTCCAATATCGAGGAGCTCTACCTGCTCAATCCTAGAGCTCTCTTGCCTTGCTTTGTGGTAATCTGCAAACCATGAAGACCAAGAACCAGGTGGGAAATGAAAACCATCATCATCCAGTTATTGAACCAATCATGGTAGAGATTTTTCTTTTCTTTTTCTGCATAACTCATGCCACTGTATTCTGTCAACCATGTCAACTTCCATTTTGTGATTAGTTCCGACCGAAGACAGGTCGTTTTTTTATCAGCAGAAATCATGCCTATATTCTATTGGTTCTATGTTCAAATTGATAAGGATGTGTGAGCAAATTTTTGGCTAAGTGCCAAATTGTAGGATGACCCGTGAATCTGGGGCAGGACAAAAGCAGTGGTGGGTGGCTCTTTTGGTCCAAGGCAGAAAGATAGATAGATGGGTTGATAATGATGACTATCTCAATCTTCAGTTAACTTACAAAGTGTTCATTTGGGGAAAGAGGAGGACATGACCTCTCAGTAATTAAGTGAAAGTTGCAGTTTTGAATTCTGTGTTATGGTGTTGGGGGAAGCTTCACTTGAAATTTGAACCTTCACTAAGCCATTAATATTTGACGAGTACTTCCAGGTCTCGAACCACATGTTTCAGGAAACCCAGGAGGAAGAAAATAATGTAAAGAAAACGGAAGGCAGTCGTTGCTGGCTTGCTGCTACTGCTGTGGCTTCTTCTGTTACCATTTTAAAAAAGAACCGTTTTCTCTGACTAGCAAACAAGGTGAAGGTATAATCAACGTGCAAAGATCCCATTATCTGTAATTTCACTAGAATTCAAACTGTTGAGGGGACTTTCAGAATATCATTATCATAATGCTGTGCAGAAACAAACATGTTGGGCAGCCATGGAAGCTTCCTTCCTGGAATGTGATTATTTACTGATTTAGGGGGTGAAGTTTGAGAAGTGTAGATTTGAAATGCTTCTAGTTTATAATATAATCATTTGAAGTAGAAGACAGTGGAGGCCAGAACGATGGATGGATAGATGGATGCATCAGCTAGCAGTCCAGTACTGTGAAAAGTGCAGCAAGTGGTCCTCCTCCAGTAACCAATTGGTTGGTTGGAGTGGGGGCTGGTGCAGCTTAAAAAAACAAAAGGGTTTGGCCAAAACCAGAAGACAAAAATGACTCAGAACTGAGAAATAACAACTGCCTTTGCTTGCTTCTCTGCTACATGGAAAGGTAACTGTGAATTTGGCAGTAGGGTTTCTTTTGCCATCATTATATTTTTTTGAAGAAGAGTCACCATTCACCATTTTTGAATTTTCTGGTGTTGAAATTTGAATGCTTCCTTCAGGTTTTTCCCTGTGTCCAGTCTGGACTCTGGAGTCTCTCTCTATATTGTTTGTGTACTAGATCTTCCTGGTCAAGTTGCAGCTAATATCTAGGATAATGAATCATTTTCCCATTTCTGAAGCTTTTAATGCTGGCACATGCAGTTCATAAATGTAGGAGCAAGAGCAACCCTTCCTCTGAGACTGAGACTCACATCTCTCTCTCCCTCTCTCTATTGCTGATGCCACAAGGAACCAAAGTAAATAAAGAAAGAGGTTTATCAAATGGGAATTCAATCTTTGCTGAATCTTAAATGAGGGTGAGAGAGAGAGAGAGAGAGAGAGAGAGAGAGAGAGAGAGGGAGTAGCTATGGGAGGAGCAGTAGTCGGACACAAATGCTGCTATTTAATTTGTGCAGTTGGTTGTGGGTAAAGGCGGACCCTCCTGCCTTTTGATTTAGACTACTCTTCTGCGGCATTGGTTAGCTTGGTAACCATAAGAGAGTTAGCTTCATCATAGACTAAGCAAGAGCTGTTGTTTTGCGTTGGAGTTGTACTAGTAGCGGTACTGCACAAAATCTGAGTTGTAATAGTCTGGACTAGTAGTAGTACAATCATAGTTGTAATTGTAGTAATTATTTTTCAGAGTTATAGTCGTTGTTCTTTGCAGATGTAGGACTATGAGTCTATGACTACTATAATTTATGGTTGTGTTAGAAACATGATTTTTGAGGTATTCAATTATATGGATCATGGTGTCGATTTGTTTATGATTTGCGACTCTAAATGCATTTTGGACGTTTTTGGAAATTATTTGAGTATTTTGGATATGAGATTAAAGAATCGCTAGTTAGTAAAAATTAGTTTAGTTTATATTATGTAATTGTGAGGATTTTCACATTAAGTAAAGGTTAAATGGACAAACCTTTCAAACTTTTCAAGTTATTAGCCAAACCTTTCAAACTTTTCAAATTATTAGCCAAACCTTTCAAAATACAAAATATTAGACAAATGTTAACTTTTTATATGATTTTTGTTAGTAATATTGACATGACAACATGATACTGACTTGGAAGAGACACGTGGATGTCAACATTCTAAATTTTTAGTATTTTAACTAGAAAATGAGTTGCATAATTACTAACGGTAAAAAAATGGATAATATTTTGATGTGTTACAAAAGATTGGGCTAATAATTTGAAATGTTTGTGTTTACACCAAAAATAAATCTCATTAATTGTTAGATGTATGAACAGTTTGGCCACTTAATTGGTCCATATGTACTTGGTTGGTTCAATTTATCTAGTTGGCCGTAGGTTTGGTGGATAGTAGCTCGGTTTGAGGTAACTATCCAAGATGGTTAAAGTACCAACCATGGTAGCCATCCAACCGTATATTGGATGGTACTATCCCATATGCAATTGATTCAATCCAAACCTTGTTATGGATGGTACCAACCCATTTATCATGGATATCATCTCAACCCTATGTTGGATAGTATCATCCTAAACATCATGGATACCATCCCACCTCTAATGGATGATACCATCGCAAATATAATGGACACCATCCAAACTCAAAGTGGATGGTGTCATCGAATAACATGGATACCATCCAACCTCAAAGGGATGATATCATCTCATATCATGGACACTATCCAAACTATTAAATTGATGGTGTCATCCATGTTATGGTATGGTGACCATCTAGTATGGTTACCACCCATGGATTGTTGTCTTAGTCAACATGGATACCATCCAAGTTGATTGGTGTATGGTGACCATCCAATGGTTCATACAATTGGTACGCATGGTTGATTGTCTAGTGACATGATGATGTGTCGAAGGTGGTCACCTCTAGCAGCAACTGACTAACAAAGGGCGCTCGTAGAGGAGTTAGTGGATGCTATGTGGAGCTTATTTCAGGAAGAGATAGAGAAGATGGTTAGAGGATGAGGCACAACAAAACTTGCAACAAACTTCTGATGGTGAGATAGACAAATCAAACCAACAAGTCTCGTCAAATTTTATCTTTCTCTCTCTAGAATATTAGTCGTAGCAATAGCACCAGAGACCCTCCACGAGGCTTCTCTGTAGTTGTAGCAGTAATTGCAGAGCTCTCAAGGAATTTCCATAGGAGTAGAGGTAACAGTTAGCAGATCCTTTGATGTATGCATCGAACACCCTCGTTCGAACAATGTTTGAAAATATGTGAATTGAGTAACATCGTTTTAAAGTTTTTTTTAAGTCATGATGCATTGATCACACGAAATTTACCAAAAACAGTTTGAAAGATTTTATTAATATATTGTATTTGCCCTTAATAAATATTAAATACAGAACAAACATTCAAAATTATAATTCTCTCTCCTCTCTCTCTAAGCTCGGCCGAACTCCTCCACTCTCTTTCTCTTTCTTGTTCTTCCCCTAATCTTCCCCTAAATTCTATTATTCGAATCCCTAATCTCACAACCCCCCCAATTTTCCTATTATCCCCAATTGATGGTCTCCTTTTCTACTCTTCTTTGGTCGGCGGCCACGGTTGCTTTTGCTTGCAGATGAAATGCATGCATCACTCTTTTACTCCTAGGAAATGCTTTGTTCTCTGACAATTCTTAGGCAATTTTATTACCAACCCGTGAGAAGTTAATTGAATCAAGCCAAAAGGAAATTCCAATGTCTTTGTTGCTTTTTATTTGGTTTTTCTAAGAATGTCATGACTATCTTGCTGATTTTTAACATTTTATTTCTCTCAAACCAACTCTTATGAGATTAGGTGGGGAAAATTTAACAGATGTTGCAACGATGGTGAAAATTCAGTATGATGAAGAAGCATCACGAATGTAAAACCATTTTCATTCGAAAATTGACCTACAATTTCTAAATGTGGTCCCTACAATCAAATCATCAATTTTTCTAATCATTAACATTCCTAAAATATGTTAGCGATTTCTAATTTGGATCCCACCAACTATTTAAATTTACCAAATACTAGACAATTGAAGAGATGGTCTAACTAAGAAAAATAGAAAAGAAAATAATTACAAACGTGACATTGCTAAAGGACTTTGCAAATAAGCAAGCTTGCTAATTTAGCAACAATCCCTCCGTTACTAGCAATTGCAAAAACTTTCTTACATAAGCTCTGTCTCACTTTAACAATTGTTAAATGTTAGGGATTGAGATGGTCTGAGAGGGCATACCCTTTCTGTCTTTGTGATGAATATGTGTGTTTATCATTTGATTGCAAATGAAAAACATGTTTCCCTATCTTACAAGTAAATAAGAACATATTTAAACTTTTGTGGGCTAGTTTAAACCCAAGAAAATTCAGATCAACTTCAACGATCACCACTTATATAGTAGTTGATGAAAGCAACGAACTCATTCGATCAAGTCATTATAAACTATTTGCGGGCCAAAAAGTTTGTTGGACTAGTAATTGATACTAGTCAAGTTGGATTCAAGCTCAAACTTAGAAGTAGAAATTAGCTTTGCCAACATGTCAGCCGATTTTCATATGTC
Source organism: Linum trigynum (assembly GCA_964030455.1). Classification (NCBI taxonomy): domain Eukaryota; kingdom Viridiplantae; phylum Streptophyta; class Magnoliopsida; order Malpighiales; family Linaceae; genus Linum; species Linum trigynum. The sequence continues at coordinate 54,843,010 of OZ034817.1, read as the reverse complement.
CACGCATCTTGTTGACCTTCGTATCACATCTAATGTAGTGATAACTCACATCAACGTGTTTTGTTCCATAATTGAACATCTAACCTTTCATAAGATAAATAATGCTTCAAAAATAAAAAAAAGTGTCGTAATGTATTATATACTTCTAAAGCTCGGTGAAGAAAATGCATATCCAATAAACTTCTTTAGAAGCTTTTAAAATAGTCATATACTCGACTTCTGTAACAGACAAGTTGAAAATAACTTTTAAATTTGTCTTATCAAAATCTATAGCTAAATCCTAATGAGAGAATCCTTTTCAAGTACTCCCAAATAGTAGAATGAGTGAGAAAGCTTCAACTAAAATAGCAATCACATGTTGGATAGTGTACATATCAAGACTATGAGGTACATTCTCATTTCTCATCAAATCATTTGATTTAGCTACAAATTTTCAAATTATGTACCTATGACGATCTCCGTGTCAGAAGTCTTTTGTCGCATCGAGATCCTTCATCCCAAATTCTCTTTCCAATTGTGCCTTCAACTGAATGCCATTTCTAACTTTGCTATGCAAACTTCCCCCCTTCCTCTCTCTGTCTGTGATGAAATTGACAAAAAGATTAGGAGGTTCGTTTGGGGAGGGCAGGAGGGTAAAAGAAAGACCCACCTGGTCTCTTGGAACACTATTTGTAAGCCTAAGAGCCAAGGTGGTCTGGGCCTCAGATCTGCCAGAAACTTGAACATGGCATACATGATCAAGTTGGCTTGGCAGATGCTTAACAACGATTCTGAGCTTTGGGTGCAGGTCCTACAAGGGAAGTATTTTAAGCATAAAGATGGTGTCATTACCTCTATGAAGAAGAGTAATCATTCAAACTTGTGGAAGGCGATTGTCAAAGCAATGCCTCTGATGAAAAGCGGCTGTTGCTGGAGCATCAGGAATGGGGAGTCTACAAGTTTTTGGTCTCATCCATGGATTGACTGTGATCTCAAACTTGAAGATTTCCTCCTTGACGACCTGACACCCACTGAAAGAAACTCACCAGTGGCAGCATGGGCTACTGAAGAAGGTGAGTGGGACTGGAACCGACTCAAACCACTCCTCCCTGATGACATTCTTAATCTGATTGCAGGCATGGAAGTTCCGAATGCACAGCTTGGCGAGGACAAAACCATATGGGCAATGGAACGTGATGGGAGGTTTAGACTCAAATCGGCCTATGCACTTGCTGCAGGGTTGGATGAGGCTGATGATGATCAAAGCTGGACTAAACTATGGAAATGGAAGGGACCAAACAGAGTTAAGCATTTTTTGTGGCTGGTGATGCACGATCGCTTAATGACTAACAAGGAGAGAGCGAAGAGAAAACTCACAGACAACCAAAACTGCAGCCAATGCAAAGATGTGGAGGAGTCGATCGAGCATATTCTACAGCAATGTCCATCTGCAAAACTTACATGGATAAAGTTCAAAGACAAGCTAAAGGTCAACAGAACTGGTATGGACTTCAAAGAGTGGATGATGAAGAACCTCTCAGATGAGCAAAGTGGGATAGATTTTGGAATTGTGTGCTGGAATATCTGGAAGCAGCGGAATGAGCATGCCATGGAAGGAAAGGCTTTCAACCTGCAGAGTCTTACCTGCAGAATTCAGGCATGGTTCAATATTGTGAAGCAGGCTAAGCTTTTGGTCAGGAAAACTTCAACTGCAGGCGGCCCCTCTACCTGTAAGAAACATGTGTCCTGGAAACCACCACGGGAAGGGTGGATTCAGCTCCAAACAGACGGGTCGTTCTACTCGTCCACGGGCAGTGCTGCTGCAGGGGGCCTGCTTCGTGATCACCTTGGAAGATGCAGTAAAGCATTTGTGTGCAACTTGGGCACCTGTTCGATTACTTGCGCTGAACTGAAAGCGGCTGCAGTGGGTCTCAAGATTGCGTGGGATGAGGGGCATAAGAAGGTGGAGTTGAACATTGACTCGGAAACTGCCATTGCAATCATCAAGAATTCTGTTGATGATGATCACAGACACGGACTACTTGCAGCAACTATTAACAAACTTTTGAGCCTCGAGTGGGAGGTGAAGATTACCCATGTTTTTAGAGAAATGAATAGTGCAGCTGACTATCTTGCAAATGTCGGTCACTGTTATTCTTTTGGTACACATTCATTCGATGTGTACGAAGTCGGTCTTAGACGCTGGCTCTTTCATGATGTAATGGGGATTTCCCAAGACCGTGTTATTACAGTAATGAATTAGACGCACTAGCGTCACTCTTTCTACCAAAAAAAAAAACTTAATGATATTTGCCTTGTCTTTTTGTAGGAATCAACATAACATCAATACATAGGATGGAGAGAGGATTTGGACTATAAATATTTTAAAAATAGACATAACTATGATAATTAGACTTCCAAGTTCCTCAGAGTTCATGAAATTATTACACCTTGTTCCTCTTCCTCCCAACACTAGTATTTATCATTCACGTCTTTTTTCCCCCCAACAAGGAGTAAGCTCCATCCCATCAAAGACTGTTTTACAAGCTAAACTGATTACAGACGGGAATGATAACATCCATGATAGTAATCCATGCATGAGGTAGCGTTCTTCTTGCTGCTTTTTTTGCCATCCAATCTACAAGCCCCTAAAATGCGCCAACTGAAAGAACTCAAAAGAGGGTGAATATGACTCAGATGAAACAAGTTACATACACGTAGTGTTTGAATCCTCAGAACCTCCCCATTCACTTTTCATAAATTTTCACAGATCAAGGAAGGGAGTGCAGCAAAAAATGACTACAACAGGCCGGAAGTGGAGACACAAGTGCATGCCCTCTAAGACAACCACCAAAATGTCAGTTGTACCATCAAGCTGCAGCAGCTGCTTCAACTGCCTCGCCCTTCTGGCTCGCTTCCTTCAGTTTCTTCCAGTTCTCTGCAGTATCGATGATCTCACCCGTCTTGATCAAGTACCGGACTCGCGTCCCATCATCCAGCACTTTGTGCCCCACCCGGCTCGCCACGTTCTGGTCTTTTGAGTACAGCATTACGTTTGAGCTGTGAAGGGGTGCTTCAATCTGGAATATGTGGAGATGCAGGTTAAGTTGGGCCTCAAAGACAGCAGAATATGGAAACAAGAAATGCAATATCCAAAACAGTACTAAAGTCTACACATACAATATTCAGTCTTTCAGAAATATCAGAATACAATAAAATAAAGGCAGAATCCTTTCAGAACTCATGCATACTCCAAGATATGCACCTACTTCATGCAAACTGCAGAGAAGATTTGCTACTGATGTGCTTAGTTTTGTGTCGGTTCAAGAGATAGCAAAGACTGCATTTTACATACGAAAAAGATTGCGTATCCCAAGTCAATCTTGCTGCATTCATGCAGAGGTAAATGTAACCTATGCTATGTGTGTCTACAGTTTTCATAAGGATTGCCTAACAAAAGTACGACGGTGGAATCACCTTAATGATTTGGCCAGGTTCATCCTGTTCTCTGCTCTTCATATGCTTCGTCTTTAAGTTGATATCTTTGACGACCACAGTGCTGTTGTGCCTGAAGATCTTTGTAATCTCTCCAACTTTCCCTTTATCGTCTCCCGCAATCACTTTCACCGTATCTCCCACCTTGACATGCATCTTGTGCAAAATTGGAAGGCTGTTTGGTTTGCACTCCTTCCGCTCCCATCGTTTTAGCTACAAGTAAGCAAGAGACAGACATACAGCAATTCATTAATATAGGGTTGGCCCTCAGGTTGAAAACAGGAGGTCCTAAATTCAGCAAGCTTCTCAATCTCCCCTTAGTCACAGGCTCAAAGCTAACACAAACTCCTGTTGTTCAATGGACATTGCACTATCTCATCTTCTCCATAATCTTATACTTCAACTGTGAGCCAATAGAAAATTCACTACAGCTCTATATGATTGAGAAAGTCCCTACCTTTACAACAATGAGACATGGCTTCTCCGGCGACTTAACCTGCGCGGGGAACGTAAAGCAGATAAGATCATCGTCAAACACACATTAATCAAACATTCTCACATTGCAAATTGAACAACAAATGACAAGGGCAAATTGCTCAACACACACAGTACACAATTGACTGAAACAGCTCACCCATCCTGCTGAATTTCCGCACGGGAAATCAAGAATCGAAAAATAGAAGTGGAATTTCAGATGGGTACATGAAGGAATCGAGGAATGTCAAGAAGCTAAAACAAAAAAGCACAGAAATTTGTTTGGGGGGAGAAAAAATGGCGTACAGTTAAAGGGGAGAAGGTACACGGAAACGAGAGGCGGTAGCCGAAGAAGGAGCTCGAGGATATCGAAAGAGAAGCCATGGAGGCTTGAATTGCAGCTGTGGCTGCCATTTTCGCTCTGCTGCTGTAATGCTGCTGGCCAGCTGCTGGTGCTTCTTCGTCTTCCTCCTTGCAGTTCTTGCGATTGATAGAGTTGAGTTGAGAAGATGAAGGAATGGATAACGCCTGCTCGGCGCTCGCTATCTAGCAGTTGGCAGACGACAACCTTCGCTGCCGTATTAAGTATTAAGTTCTAGCCTTTTTCCTTCTCACATTGGGCTTAGCCCATTGATCTACCAAAATGGGCCTTGATTTGGGTCAGCGTCGCAAATTTATCCACGTGAAACTAACGGGTACGGCCCTCAACCAAGATATCCGCAAATTCTCTCCTTCAGAACTTGGGTCAATGCGAACATTATCCATCCCTTAAAACCATGAACGTATTCATAACCAAAAAGTCTCGGCACACTAATCATGATCTTTAAAGTTTAAAGAAACATCTAATTTTATCTACAAAATTCTCTTAATTTCATGATGTATACGAAACGAATCACAAATTGCATATAAGAAAGCGAACTGTTATTTTGAAAATTCTAGGAAGTAATAAAAACAGCGGTAACACGACTCGTGTGGATTTTTATCGTAGAAAAACGGATCCAATGCATAACTCTATATTTATCATTTATGTAATGCTCCTAATTTTTACGCAATAAATAATTTTTAACAGGTTATATGTCTCAAAAATTGTAATATCTCCTCTTTTGTTGTGTGCGTCATGTACGTGGGCATCGGGCCGTGCCGCCCACAGGCTAGCACGACACGACACGGTTAGAGCACGACACGAGCACGAGCACAAAATAAATGGGCCAGCCCGGCACGAGCACGAATAATTTATGGGTCGTGCCGAACCTAAACTTCATGAGCACGGGCATGGCACGGTATATAAGTGGGTCGTGTCGGGCCTAATATTTTCGAGACTTTATTGAGTATAAGAACGGACATGACATGAAAATAATATTTATTTGATAGAAAATAAGTATAAAAAGAATTATAGGTTCAAATATTACAAAACACAAGTAGAAAAATAATTATTTGTTGTTGTTAGAAGTGTCATAAAGATAATATATGTAATTACTAATATAAGTAAAAATGGAAAAATAATTAAACAAAGCCAAATCACACTCGCTATACTTTCAATTTTCTTTCCCCCCTATTTGTTACTTTTCTCAAACATTATAGGTTAATACTATCTTCCCCGGTCAAATTTTCATCTTCTTATTCATTCTCTCTTTTATTTTCGTCCTTTTCATTAAACACGAATACCAGCATGGCACGAGCACGAATAGACACGGCACGATTCGAACCGTGTCCGGACCTGAGCCGGGCCTAGCAAAGTTGACAAATGAATTTGCATGGCACGGCACGAAAACTGACGGGCTATGCCAAACACGACACGAAATAAATGGGCCCCAATCGTGCTCGTACCGTACCGGCCCAAACACAGCCTAGCGCCCATGTACATCAGTGCGCATGAACAAAAGATGGTGCCTCCAAGACCGATACACATGATGTTTCTCTTCACCCGCACATGCTGCATGCAAATGGACTAACGTGTATGATCCGCCATCACGTGATGATGAGTGATGAGGAACATTCCCACTCAGTTAGAAGGCTGTCAAGTTGCCTGGTCGGTTTTGTTGTCTTGTTGCTGTATATCCATGAGAGAGGTGACACCGTCACCTAATTCTCGCAATTTGGTATTCGTTCACGCAATTTAGTATTTATTCGGATAAGAAAAGAAATCACGTTCCTTAGGTTCGTATCTCTAGAAGAAAATTAAGAGAGCATTTTCATATATCCATTTCCATATGTTACAAGAAAACCCTATCCATCAAAACACAAGAGACCCAAAACTTCTCACCTTGTGATCATGTCTTCCCTCTGCTCTTGCATACTAACAACCAAGCCAAACTCATGTACAAATCAAACCAATCAAAAAAGAACCAAGAAGAAGAAGAGACCAGGCATGCAATGAGAATGCATCATCATCATCATCTGAACTTTCACAGAGTGTCAATACTGTCCACTGACTCCTCCCTCCGGTGTTGGCGTTCAGATGTTGGCGTCTTGACTTCAGGCAGCTCGATGTCGATGGAAACTTCCTCCGGCGTGGCAGAGAGGAACAACTTCCTCAGCTGGTGCTTCCTGTTGTGCCTCGCCTTCAGGATTCTTGACAGCACCTGCACTATGTCCCTCATCGAGGGCCGCTTTCTTGGCACGCGCTGTATGCATTTGTACGCAAGAGCTGCTACTTCGTTCAGCTCTTGCATATCCAACTTACCTTCCAGGCGCGAGTCCACTATTTCCTCCCATCCCACTTTTCCCTCGGAGTTCATTGCTGCCTGGCAAAGTAAACCAACACAGAGAAAACAAAAAATGTGCTTATTGTTCATGTCATGATGATGGCTGGTAAGTAAGGATTAGAGAGCGAGAGAGAGAGAGAGCATACAAGCTCAACGTATTCCATCAGACCCTGCTGAGGATTTCTGCCAGCTATAAGCTCAAATAGCAACACCCCGTAGCTGTAAACATCGCTCTTCTTTGTGAACGTCCTCGTGGATATATACTCAGGATCAAGGTATCCGAACGTTCCCCTTATGTTGGCAGCGTGTTTATCGACCATCTCTTCTCTCGATAGTCCAAAGTCAGCCACCTACTTAAACCACGCACCGCATACACAAACGAGATTTTTCCAACCAGTTAGTGTCTAGGAGGAACAAGAAAGGTTTTAAGTACACAATGCGTGATTCAGCATAATGTTGGGATCTGATCAAGGCATTAGAAGACGTAATTACCCTGGCTCTCATCGAGTGATCTAGCAGGATGTTGGATGATTTGATGTCTCTGTGAATCACAGGTGGCACTGCCTAAAGATAGGAATAGGGTGTTAAGCATACAGAGTATAGCGTGGCTTAAATTGATCAGTGCAGAAGAGATGTGCACACAATGAAAAGAGTCTAACTAAAAGAGAGAGGCTCACCCCATCATGGAGATACTCCAAGCCTCTTGCAACATCTAGAGCAATATTAATCCTTACATCCCACTTCAATGGTTCATGGTTTTCACCTGCTTGGAGAAGGGGGGAAAAAACGTCATTTCAAGGAAACTATTCTAACCCTTCTTCTAGGCTTTCAAAATTTGTGAATCAAGGTAAAACCAGCCTTCTTCAGTTCCTCGGCTGTTTGGCTATATTCTTCTCTGGAGCAGATCGATAAATCTTACAACAAAAGGTTGAAGATGAAGCGTTCACACCAACTTACTGTACAAGTGAGAAGATAAGCTCCCTTTGGTCATATACACATATATGAGTATGTAGACCCCTTTCTCAGAACAGTACCCAACCAAATTGACTAGGTTTCTATGATGCAACCTTCCCAGTAGCATGACCTAGAAGCAGTGGAAAAGGAAAGTAGGGAGTTAAATAGTGCTCACTGATGCGGATTGGCACTAAGCCTCCGGAATTAAAAAGATTTCTCAGTGAAGATTAAATTGTTAGAATGTCTTCAATATCACTTATGTCCCTCAAACCCAAACCCACACCATTTCACTACCTGTTGCAAGAGGTTAAGCTGACTACTAGCCTTACTAAGCTTAACCTCCATTAGCACGGACCCTATATACTGTTAGAAATGAAAATCACAGTGTCCTTACCAAGCATATTGTCCACGAAAACCAAGTAGAAAGAAGCAAATTCACTAAAAATTCCATGGAAAGTTTAATAAGCAAGTTGTAATAATATTCTTCACAATTAACAGGCAATGCTGTTAGAGCAACTGTCGTATCTATCCTTCCACTAACTCAGGATTTATGGCATTACCTCGGTCCGAAACTCTTTCTCCCCTTGTTTAGAATCGGTGGCCAGCACTTTGGCTGCTACAGTTTCGCCAGTCAACATTTGAGCTTTATAAACAGAACCAAATGCTCCTTGTCCAATCACTGTAGTAAAGTTACTTGTCGCTTTCTGGAGATCCCTGCATTGTGGTGAGGTTATCATTATGAATAAAACCACAGGCAAAGAGCTACATAAAAGACCTAACAGCCAGAGGTGATGACAGTTGGGAATACACCAATACATGTAGGTGATGGCACTTTGTTGCCATATGCAACCAACATAAGCCAATCCCAACAGGAAACATCAAAAAGGAAGAAAACCTTTAAATAACAAGCAAAAGGGCAAAGGAGAGTGTGAGAGGAGGATGAGAAAGGGAACCAGTGAACATACTTGTAAGAATACTCGGGTATGCCAGAAACCGACACACCATTGCTCTTCTTAAAGGTTTCAAGCCAAAAGGAGAGCCCATTTCTACCCCCGGATTTCATAGGCGAATCGGGACCAACAGTTGAATCTGACATGATGGTACTAGCATCACCCCCATTTTCTCTGATAGGTATCGTGGCTGCTCTCCTAGAACTGCTGTTACCAATCTGGGATCGCTTCCTGTGGTACCTAAAACTGAAGAACGCCAGAATAGCCAAAAGCACGCCAATCACCACCCCAATTGAAATCCCAATGATCAACTGAGATGATTCCCCTTTCATATCTCTCTGTCTCTTTCCTTCTGCTGCTGCTACTTGCTACTACTCAAGCTTCCAATCCATGTCATCATAACCCTGCAACTCATCACCAATTCACCGTGTTACTACAAAGGATAAACGATGCAATTTCCATCGCCTGTCACAATTCTAGAGTTTGACCTTTCAATTACAAGCCAATTCTCAGATTGGTTGGGACTAAAATTTGCTCACGTACCTGTCACTTCTTCTATCCAATGTTACTATTATTAATATTGTCGTTGTTTTAAAATCAGCAAATGGTTAACTGGAAAAGTCAAATGCAGAACATGTGTGATGTGTCCAGCATTCTGCATAAGCGAGAGATCTCTTTCTTTTTTAAAATGAGAAAAAATCAACTGGAGCAGATGGATTTTCCCTGAATTGTTCAACCCAGTGCAGAAACCCAACACAAGCACAAATTCTGAAACTTTTTGCCAAAATAACCCTAACAAAGAGCAAAATTCACTAGTAGAACGCAAAGAGCAGCAGAGCAGAAATTTGGAAAAATGAAGGTTGGATAAGACCAAAGCGAGTTGTCCTTTGTTTCCCGTCCTGGAGTTGAAAACTAAGGAATCACGGCAAGAGGGAATTCGGGTTAGTACTGACAATAACAATACAACCTTAAATGGCACCTTCCCAAGAAAGTAACCAATCAATCCGTGCAAACAGAAACACGTATGAATTGATTTGTCATTTCTTTCTTTGACTGCACGTTTGTTTGTTCTGGGTTTGTCCGCCCTCTTCTTAAATGCTAGAAACCGTATGAGTTAGAAACCGCTAACAACAAAGTTAGTGAAGAAAACAGATGGGATATGGGTCAGCCTCTCAGCCATTAATCTATGTTAGTTTAACAAGAACACACTGAAATCCCACCCAGATATCCTAAACCCAAATCCACACTGCAACTCGTGCATTTTCAACAAGGGCGGAAAGAAAGAAGAACACGTACAGTTGAAGAAACTGACAGATCGAAGGCGTAAGGAAGTCATTTCAAAATAGAAACATTTCTCCATAATTGGGTTTTTTGCCCAGAGAAGAGAATTTACCTGCCGGTCGTCGTCGTCTTCTTCGGCAACTCTTGGAGTGAAACAGCGTATTTCTGGACCTCTTCGAGGAGAATGAGAGAAGAGCAAAAACCCAAAAGAGAAGGAAGAAAGAGAAATGCCCTGAGTGGGATTGAAGCAAAAGTGAGTGACGGAAAAGGATCGAAGGTGCAAGGAAGGAAGGACCCAGTTTGGAAAATTGAATTTTGAGAAGAGAGAGTGAAAAGGGAGAGGGCGTAGGACTGTAGGAGATACGATTTGTTGGTCGATGGCAATGGAAGAGAGCAGAGTAGCAGACAGAGAGGGATTTTCAGACAAGGAAATGGGACGACGAGTGAGAGTGAAAAAAAAGTAGTTTTTGTTGCTTTCGCTTTCCGGGGCTCGACGCTTTTACTTAAAAAAAAAATATATATTTTTTAGGGGAAAAAACGCCTCAGAAACTCCGGGATTGCTGTAATAATAAATAAAAAAGCTGCCTCGTCATCAAATCAATAAGGAGGTAGGAGCTAGGAGGATCACTGGATCACTAGATTCAAAGTGAATCATAAGTAGGGATGGTAATTTCGACCTGACCCGATTTATCCGACTTGTTTAATCTGTTTGGGGCGGGTCTGACCCGCCCCATAGGCGGGGCGGGAATGGGTACCTCTCATCGACCTGACCTGCCCTGACCCGCCCCATTCTCGACCCATTCTGGCTTAAGTTACATGTAATCTTAGCAAATTACTTAGGATTTTCCTCTTATTACATCATATTTTAGGTATAATAAAGTTGTAAATAAGTTACAAACTCAATTTCTCCTATAATTTAACTACATTTTATCAAATTATGGTTTCTTTCTTGGTCTTTTAATTAAAATAATGAATAATTCTAATGTTATTTCGCATAAATTATATACCCAATGGGTCGACCTGTCCCGAGCCGCGCCCCATGATAAATTACCAGACCCGGACCCGAACTGCCACGAGACGGGTATGGGTATCGAGATACCCGCCCCGGACCTGCCCATTGTCATTCCTAATCATAGGTTATGTTATAATTCCAAGTTTTTGTGGGGAGAATAGAAAAAAAAAACGACAAAAATGATTGAGCATGGGATCTAAGCTCACATGATATTGGGGAACACGATGATAATGGTTCGGGTTAAGATGGGTATCGTCAAAACCGTTATTTATTTACATTATCAAAATCACTCCTAAAAATGGTACATTTAATTTGTCAGAAGACTTTGACAACATACAGGGGAATCAATATCATCTACAAAGTACACATTTCAGAACTAAAAGATTAAAATTATCACGAAAGATAGGATAAATGAGAATGCGGAGATAAGAAAGTGGTACATGTATTACCAGCTTTTACACGATTTTGGGGCAAATTGAATAATTATAAATCGCATCGAGCAACAAATAGGGGGTGCGCAACAGTTTGGTCAAGTTATGAGAACCACAGTTCATTTTTTTCTCTCTCTCGCAAAGTCAGTGTTGAAAAGAAAGTCATAAGAAAGAAGAAAGAAAAGTACGAGAGTCTACCAATAGTCGAACTCCCGATGAGAGGGCCTTTTTGTGCCACATGATGGGCAACCATATTGAGTTGACGGGACCACAAAACAGTAAGAGTTACTGCTAAACAGTAAGAACCACGGTTCATTAGTGAAAGATATCTTAGGATCAAGGACGGGGCCATCACTGCATTCGGTCCATTTGATCCGGTTCGGTCGGATCCAAATATCAATTCGGTCCATGTTTTCTTCGGCAATTAAACTCAAACGGTCCGTCCAAATGACGGTTTGACCTGGCACGGTCCGGTACGAACCGACCCCCCATATTTGTGTGTATGAATTGGATTGCCATCCTTACTGAATAATGCTTTTTTTAACTTTCTATTAGATGCAAAAAAAAAAGTTACAACTAAAAATACATAGCTTTTTGTTAAGTAACTATAAATATACTCAATGATGGGTATAAATAGGAAGAAAAAACAATCACAAAATTGTTGGTTGAATGCAAATCAAAACAAGTATAAAATGGATTAGTAATTTTTAAGGGTGTCCCATAAACACCCCAATAAGCCAATACCGTTTATGTCCCCAGAAGGAGTAGCCCTCCCTTCCAACTTCAAAAGACACATAGTCCCAAAAGCTGTCCATCTACATATATGTCTAGACTGAAAATCCATGGCGCCAGGGGATTCCGATTCAGCGGCTCCCCGGCTGCCAGTAGTGAGGCAGCATGTTCTCCCATGTTACACCGTCTTCGTTACGACTTTCCTGGTAGACTGCCTCGTCCGTAACGTTCCAGAACGAGTGGAACTCGAACTCCCTCTGAGGATCGGCCTTGTTGTACGCCTCGAAGGCGACATGGCGATTGTTGTACGCCAGGTAGCACCAGAACATCGTCTCCTTGATCACGTCGGGCTTGAATCGCCACGTGTACTCGTTGTCCACGGTCACGTAGTGTACCCCGAGATCGTCGTCCTTGGACTTGCAGTGCACCAGCAGCACTGCCTTGGGGTCGCTCAGCTCGTTCACGATGTGGACGTGATGGTAAGGCCAGAAGCTGAGACCCGCCTTGGAGGGTTGCAGCAGCACAAGCAGGATGATCAATACGGGCAGAAACACTATTGGTTTCATGAGGAAGCTAGGAATTGTAGAAGCCATAGCTTTTGATCTGGTTTTTGTTTTTTCTCAAAGGTTTTGGTTATATGTAGGCATTTGATGTACCATTTCCACCTCTCTTTTTAAGCACGAATCGCGCGCGCGGATCGATCGAGTTGAAACAGTCTTTTTAGACAGAACAATTTCTAAGTTTAGGGGAAATTTTCCCTTGCTCATAATTAGATTGGTTTGACTGTAAGAAAGTGTAGAATGGAAAATTTTGAACAGAAGGAGAATATACAAATACAGATGTGCATTTTTTCTTTCTGGCGGTCGAATGTTGGTTCCGAGCGGCTAAATGTAAGAGAAGAATGTGCTCATGAGCTAGACAATGGACAGTACTGTGCTTGAGTTATGCTCTAATGAAGGAGTGCAATTCACCATCCATCCATCGCAGAAGCGATATCGGATGTCTCGAACGCGTTGTGCGTTACATTTTCCACAAGCTTATGGAAGTTGGAACACATAGTTAGTTTCTTATCTGATGTCCCCATTCGGCCTTTACAGCATCTCCCCTGATCTCACTTTGCTCCTCTGCAATCACCAGCAGATTCGCGCTTTTTCAACCGACTAAGCGCTTTGATCTTAGTCGATCGATTCAAGACAGACAGCGGCCTTCAACTTCGAGCGTGGCAGGCAGATTTAATGCCAGCTTCCTCTCCAGGTGGACATCATGAAACATTTTTGCAGAAGAAAATGGGGGGAAAATGGAATTCAGTTTTTACTTGAAAAATATAGAAATCAGGCTTCTATTAAAGATTTCACAGTTTCTCCTAGGCTAAAGATCAGGTCTCTGAAAAACAAAAATATTCTGAATTAAGACTACGGCTAAAAATATCATTTTCCTTAACAGCTGTTGGCAGGGAAAATGACAGGAGTTTTGAAACTAAGCGAAAGCTGCAAGCTGATGAAGCGTTCAATATGGTGGACTTTGAAGAAGAAAGGTTGGATCTTTGTGCTAGGGAAGTTGATGTTTTACAGCAAGGGGGAAGAGGGTTTGAGGGCTGAACCAAACGAGCTCCATGGATACGGAACACATGAGAATCGCCTTCTTCCTGCAAGTTATGGATAAAACTGGAACTGGCAAGAACAAAAGAAATCGAGGTGTTTGTTGACGTTTGTTTGGCTTGTGGGTTTGGTTGTAATACGTTAACGAACTTCCTAGTTGCTAGAAGTTATTGATAGTTCGCGCCAGTAATGGTAAAAATTCCAAAAGTATCACTGTTTAAAAAAAAAAATTCAAAAATACCACCCTTTTTCAAAAACCGCCACCCCACTCTGCGGTTTACACGAAAACCGTTTGTTGGAGGCGCGGTTTTCTATGCAAACCGCGGGCCTAGGGAGCGGTTATTAAAAAAAAAAAATTTACCAAACCGCTGGGTGGGGTGGCGGTTTGACCCAAAACCGCCACCCCACCCAGCGGTTTGGTCCATTTTTTTTTTTTCCGATCAACTCCTAACTTCGGCCGAAACTTCAAACGAACGTAACTTTTCACTCGGGTATCCGATCGTAGCGATTTTTTTTCATTTCGCATAACTTTTCAAGATCTACAACTTTTACTAGGATGAAATTTTCAAAACTGGAACTATTTGTGGATATACGGGACCTTGGGAATAACTTTACCTTTACTTTTCACAAATCCATGTATATTTTGAAATTATGATTATATTAAAAGTTGTAGATCTTGAAAAGTTATGTGGAATCAAAAAAAAGTTCATGAAATTCGGATTTGGGAGCACAAAGTTATAGCCGCCTAAAGTTTGACGAAATAAAAAAAAAAGGCTAGTTCGGGGTGGCAAATGACGTTTTTTCGAGACGAAGGCGGGACCCGGCGGTTTGCGGCTTGCAAGATCTCAAAAATTTATTCGGATTCAAAAAATGGAGGCCGCAAACTTTTTGAGATCTTGCAAGCCGCATACTGCCTGGTCTCGCATTTCGTCAAACTTTGGGGCCTCCATTTTTTGAATCCGAATAACTTTGCGGCCTCCATTTCGTCAAACTTTGGGGCCTCCATTTTTTGAATCCGAATAAATTTTTGAGATCTTGCAAGCCACAAATCGCCGGGTCCCGCCTTCGTCTCGAAAAAACGTCATTTGCCACCCCGAACGAGCCTTTTTTTGATTTCGTTAAACTTTAGGCGGCCATAACTTTGTGCTCCAAAATCCGAATGTCATGAAATTTTTTTTGATTCAACATAACTTTTCAAGATCTACAACTTTTAATATAATCATAATTTCAAAATATACATGGATTTGTGAAAAGTAAAGGTAAAGTTATTCCCAAGGTCCCGTATATCCACAAATAGTTCCTGTTTTGAAAATTTCATCCTAGTAAAAGTTGTAGATCTTGAAAAGTTATGCGAAATAAAAAAAAAATCGCTACGATCGGATACCCGAGTGAAAAGTTACGTTCGTTTGAAGTTTCGGCCGAAGTTAGGAGTTGATCGGGAAAAAAAAAACATTTGGACCAAACCGCTGGGTGGGGTGGCGGTTTGAGTGGCGGTTTTGGGTCAAACCGCCACCCCACCCAGCGGTTTGGTCAAATTTTTTTTTTTTTATAACCGCTCCCTAGGCCCGCGGTTTGCATAGAAAACCGCGCCTCCGACAAACGGTTTTCGTGTAAACCGCAGGGTGGGGTGGCGGTTTTTGAAAAAGGGTGGTATTTTGGAAATTTTTGGGGTTGGGTGGTATTTTTGGAATTTGTTTTTTAAACAGTGGTATTTTTGGATTTTTTCCCCAGTAATGGGCTCGGCTGGAAATTGTAATGTCGGTATTTGCTAGCAAAGTAACAATGGCCACCAGGGCTGGCCATTCGGTTAGCGGTTAGCAGTTAACCGGCCGGTTAAACCGATAACCGCCGGTTACCGGTTAACCGACTAACCGAAAAAGTCAGTGTCGGGCGGTTGACGGTAGCGGGTTTTACTTTGCCGGTTAACCGGCTAACCGACGGTGGTAACCGCCGGTTAACCGGCTAACCGGCCAGCTAACCGGCAAAACAAAGACGACGCCGCTGACTCAAACAATCCACTTCCACCCGACTAACCCTAATCGAAGACGAAGGCAGCTCAGCTCCTGCCTCCTCTGCAAAGTGCAAACGGCCTCGCCCTCCTCAGCAATCGACCCTCTGCCGACTGCCTCTGCTGACTGCCGCCCGGCCGCAACCCGCCGGCGCCGCGCCACTCCTCTGCTCCGCCGGCGTCGCGCCATCCTCTGCTCGCTGCACCCCGCCATTGAAATGTACGTGTTTGTAATTAGACCTGCACTCCACTACTTGCCGCCTTCTTGCTTTGTGTTGCTTCTGCTGAAGACCTCTCTTCTCGCCTTCTTGCTTTGTGCTCGGCTGCTCGCCTTCTTCCTTTTGCTATCGTATGAAAGTCTTTCGGCCGAAATGCATTCGAGTTTTGCGTAATCGTTTTTGTGGGGGGTTATATCATTCGAGTTTTGCATTCGAGTTTCGGCCGAAATGCATTCGAGTCGAGCAACTAACCGGTAACCGACCGGTCAGTTGCCGGCTAACCAACGTGTTCCTTCGGGCAGTTATCGGTAGCCACGCCGCATGTCTCGGTTAACCAGTAGCCGGCATTTCGGTTATCAGTTATAACCGAACTAACCGAAATGCCAGCCCTAATGGCCACATACATACACCGCTCTCGTGAAAAGTCAGTTGCTGGCTGTTACAGGTCAAGAACGTCCTTAAGCAGCAGCAGCTGCTGTGAATTGAGAAACCTTAAAGCCCCGAAAACAAGTATTTTCCTTCTGATTAACAAACGCTTTCTCGGCAGTAGAGAATCAACATTCATCCCGTCGAAAATAAATAGGAGAATAGATTACTTTCAAGTTCTAACGACTGCGGCAGTACTGCAACCTGCATGACTAGCACTAAGTCCACGCAACATAAACGGTACATAGCTCTGCACTTTCAAGTTCAACTCCAAAAGAGCGATCGAACAAAACCATGAGAACCACAATGTCATTCCGTAGAGCAACAAAAAGTATCAAAACCTCTCTAAAAAAACTGCAACAAATCCATCTCTTCAAAGGTCTTGCACGCTCAAACCTGCAACAAACGAACACAGATGTGCATTAGCCAAAACCTGAGTGACATGTGCGGCAAAACGTTCAATTCCCAGGTGGTAAGTACCAAGTACAGTGCAACCAATTGATTCTTGGTTTCCTAGGGAAAGCATGTGTTACCGATGCTAGCACAGTGCTATTAGATTACATCACCAAAACCCAGCAGATGGTAAGAGAACTGCCAACATTCTCCTACCCCACACAAGTAAAAGAACAAAAGAAAAAGACTCCATACCTGGGGGAAGAGATTGCTTCAGCTTATCGGCCTTCTCGTTGTCAAACACACATAGGGTGTAGAGGTACTTTGAGCAGCGGACCTTGAACTTGACTACATCTTTGCTCCTCTTGATCTTGACAGAGCGTGCATCCTTCCTTCTTGCAGTGAGAAGGAAGTCCTTGATCTCATGGATCTGCTTCGGCTGTTCATCACAACAAGCAACCAGCAAATGCCATCATCAAACAATGGTCACCAGACAAAACGGACAGCCAAAAGAAAATGTGCCCAAAATTACTGCATAGCTGATGCGCTGTCGCGCCATGTACCAAAGGCAGAAATCATTTGCTATCCCTACTTCTTATCTTGAAACAGCATCAAGCTGCCTAAGGTCCAGACTAACTACACTCAATCAAAAGCAGCAGTAGCACTTGAAACAGCCTAATCATACAAAATTTGCTGCCAAATATTAACAGAAGCCATCGGCTTCAGGCAGGTAAGGGCTTGGGACACGATGGTCAACACTCAACATCCACCATTTTCACGAACAGTAACTGTATCAACTACAAGCATCGAGGTGGACACCGGACTATAGGAGCCTGGGATTTTCCTTCGACCCAATACGAAAACAACATAAAACTGCAGACTTTCAGGGTTTCCAATCAACTATCTACAGTAATTTACCCGGGTTCTAAATCTGGAGGACACAGAGGAACGAAAAAAAGAAACGCAATAGCAGAGAATATGAAGATGGAAGTGAGTATTCGTAACCACCCCTATGGTAAACTGACGTTGAAAACAAATATTGCGAATTGGAGAGGAGACGAGATTAGGGTTTACCATTTTGTTTCGTCAAGATGAGCTCCTCTTCTTCTGGAGCTGATTCTGCCCTCGCTGAGAGTAAAACAATGCAACCGGAGTTTCCGAGCTTTTATATACGGGGACGGTGATGGCAATTGTAAACCCTAGGAAGCAGAACACTGATACGACGAGTCAAGGTGTCGTTTTGGTGCCCCAAGTCCAAACTGTTCCTGGTACGCCACCGTTTGGGCTCTGTAGTATAAACCACCAGTGGGCGTTAGTGGAGGAAAGCATGGGCTTTCAATATTGGGCCTCGTAGATAAGAACAGTGTTTTCTACTTATTGGGCCCTCTGTCCCCGTAGGCTCGTCCCACTGGGCAATTAAGAAAGTAGGGGATTTTGTTATTTTGCTCCCCCGAACTTTGGGATTTTCCTATTGAAGCCTTTTAAAAAAAAGTTAATATATTTGTATGGTCCAAACTTTTTACATATTAAACACACAGTCTAATCTTTTCGATCTATAACTTCGTGGCCTCGACTATGCATTAAAGTAACGAAATCGGCCAAACTCGAGATTTGACCATTATCTCTGACGGTCAAATACACTGACTAACAGACAACGCGTCGCGTCACTACCAAATCAACACAAACTACTTAATATTTTGGTTTTTTTCCACCTATTATCATTTATCTTCTTCATTAGCAATAAGACTGTGTTCAAGTCAGAGTCAAAGATAGCGTGGTGATAACCATTAAGGATAAGGACGTTGTGATGGTAACTAAAAATGAAGTTGTGGCAACATACATCAAGGACACAAAAGGTAGGGATGACAATTTCGACCTGACCCAATTTACCCGACCTGTCCTGACCCGCCCCATTTTTTTACCTGTTCTTGCCTAAATTACATGTAATTTTAGTCAAATTACTTAGGATTTTCCACTTATTACATCATAATTTAGGTATAATAAAGTTGTAAATAAGTGAAAAACTCAACTTCTCCAATAATTTAACTACATTTTATCAAATTATGGTTTCTTTCTTTGAATTTTAATTAAAATAACGAATAATTTTAATGTTTTTCGCATAAATTATATACCCATTGGGTCGACCTGCCCCCGACACGTGCCCCATGACGAATTACCTGACCCGGTCCTGACCTGCCACGGGGCGGGTATGGGTATCGAGATACCCGCCCCAGACTGGCCCCATTGCCATTCCTACACAAAGGTGTAGTCGTGGATGCAAAATTACAAATTAAGGACTACAATTGTGAATTATGTGATCAACACCGTCCAAACTACAATGTATACAACGGTTTCATGTAAACGAGACGGTTTTGAACCCTAAATTCCGCATTGAATTAAAATCCACATCGGAAAATAAAACACTAGAGATGGCTTAGTGAGCTTAGGCTGGCTCCAACAGAGTCTTTATATTTGGGGAATCGCCAAAAATGCCGATAATCGCCATATGCTCCCCAAATTTGGCTCAGGAAATGGCAGCTCCTCCATTTTTGGGGACCACCGGGTGGCGGGTGGCGTTCTTTTTTTCTTTAATTAACAATTTTGGGTTCAATTGGGGGCTAATTAGGAGATTAATTATAGGTTTAATTAGATTAATTATTTTCAAATGTTGTGTGTAAATAAAAATTAGGTCAATCATTTTTCGAAAAAAAGAAAAAATCTCAAAATTTAGCAAAATTTTATCAAAAAATTTATATTTGAAAATGATGACAAAATATAAAAGAATTAATGCATGAACAAATTGTATTAAGCCTTCCATAATTATATTTTTAGTTTTTTTTTTTGTAGAAAATGGGACGCTAAAAGGGCGCCCCTGCCTGATACTTAAATTAACCGGTTTTGGGTAATCCCCAAAACGTCATACAAAATCCAGAAGTTCAGACCCGGGTCTGCACTATCAAGAACATGGAAACCTATACTAGCTGAGTGGCCTTTATTAGCTAGAAAATCTGCCACTTTGTTACCTTCTCTATAAATGTGGGAAATTTTGACTTCCCAGTTCTGCTGAAGCAATCCCTGAAACTGAAGAACCAGATTATGGTACCTGTGCTCTATTTGATCCTGCGAGGTAAGAATGTTGATGGCAGTAGTAGACAATGTAGTCAAAATCCCGATTTTAATCTTAAAATCTTACGATTTTAATCTTAAAATCTTACGATTTTACGATCTTACCTATGGGTTCCGATCCTGATTTTACTGTAAAATCTTTGAACCTTAAAATCCCGTAAAATCCCGATTTAAAACTCTAAAATCCATAAAATCTATGATTTCTACGATTTTGTACGATTTCAAGGTTCATATCAATTGAATCAAAATTAGGCCGGTCAAGTTGGGTTATGCCCATGAACCGAGTCAAATTTACTTTTCCCAACCCAACATAATGAACAACACAACCCCAACCTGATAGTTAACCCTCAATTTATTTCATTCTCTTCCTCGTATCTTCCTCTTTCGCACGTCGGCGCCCAACTCCTTCCATCAACGATATCTTCCACCCTCCCAATTAGCTTGTAGTTTGTTCCCACCACCCTCACAATAATCCAAATCTCCATTACATTAAAAGCTTTTGTTCATCTCCCAATCCTTCGGCACCACTAACCCGACCTTTTATCAATTAAGAAGGGAATGCATCCATCAATGAGTTATCTTTTCAAGATGATGGTAATCAAGGAAATATGGTTAATGGTGAAAGTACTTCAAGTGATCATAAGAGTAATGATATTAGTCCTTAAACAAATAAAAACGATGAGAGTGAGGGTGAGGTTGAGGTTGAGGATGATGACGATGATGTGTAAGTGATGTTAATGTTGATCCTAACGATCTTATGTGATTTTCTACTATTAACAATTAATAAACAGTGATATCTATAATGTTTCAGGTTTTTTATTTGTGTGTTTCTATTATGTACAAGAAATATATATGGATTAGTTGTGTTTATTTAGCAAACAAACTTATCTTGGGAAGTAATTATGCTTTATATGGTTGATTGTTATTCAAGGTATGCATTTTTATTACTATCTAGTGTTTTAAGTATTTATTTTAATATGAACCTTAAAATCTTACGATTTTACGATTTTAATCTATGATTACGATTCTACCTCAGTTTTCGATTTTACTTAAAATCTAGATTTTGACTGCATTGGTAGTAGAATCCAATTGGAGGAGGACTTTCCTGTACTCGTTCTTCCACGCCATTTGCAAGCCTCGAATGGCCGCCATAATCTCCGCTCGGGTAATCGTACAAACACCGAGGTTTTCCACAAAGGCACCCATACATTTCCCCATCCAGTCCCGGATGATCCCACCCTCTGCTGCTTCCGATCCTGGCTGCTTCACTGAACCGTCGGTATTGACACACATCCAATCCTGTGGTGGCGGACTCCAAGCAAGCTGTTGAGTGGTCTTCCTGGTTACTTCTTTATGTGAAGCAGTGTCATTTTCCTGGGCTTGCCTGATAGTTCACGTCCAGCATCCAATGCGTTGCGCCAAGACCTGATCCTCCTGGGTCAGGTTGTGAAAGACCTTCTCATTGCGTCTTTTCCATAGATACCAAGCTGCCACTCCAAACAGAAGCCCTTCCTGATCCCTCTTGAGATGTTCATCAAACCAATCTGCAAACCCAAGGCCGCAAGTTAGAGTTGTCTCCTGAATACCCAACCTATGCCATACCTGTATTGAACCCGGACAGTGGCGCATAATGTGTTCGGTAGTTTCCGGTCCGTTTCTGCACATCGGGCATGTATCGTCCGTCGTCAGTTTCCTCCTCTTTCGCTGGGCATTCTTCATTAGCCTGTCATGAAAAACCAACCACAAAAAATGTTTAATACGGTTCGGGCCCGCCCATTTCCAGAGTCGCTTCCAGTGGTGGTGGTTGTTCGCCTCCTCCGACTCCCTCTCCTCGTCGCTCAGCCATTCCACAGCCGCGGAATAAGCTGAACGCAGCTTGAACTTTCCGTCTGGCTCCATACCCCACGCAGTAATGTCTTCGCCCAATCCCGGCCTGGGAGGGTCCGTACCTGCAATCAAGGCAAGCAAATTCTGAGTCAGGTGAGGCCCCAAATCCTCCCACTTCCACTCACCTTCAATGGTAACCATCTCAGCAACGGTGGCATGCCAGTTGATTCCCTCGCCATTGCCCATGATATGCTCACTCAAGATCGTTCCCTCGGCAAGCCAAGGATCCATCCAAAATCGGACATTATGACCTTCTCGAATGTCCCACACAACTCGCTGCTTAAGGATAGGCCAAGTATCAACAAGTATGGAGAATGTAGCATTAAAGCAAAAGAGAAAGAGAATAGAGAGGATCTCTAAGTTTGGAGACTAGTATTTGACTGCGGCCTTACGAGCAACACATGACAGTAGGAATTTGACTCTGGGTCGTCGTCCCCGGTCAGCACCGAAAATGGGGAAGACAAGAAGAAGTCCGAGTCAGTCACTGACCCAAGCACACAGTCCAAGCAGTCAGTCCCACGCGGGAGGGGGAATTAATACTCTTGAGCTTCCCCATTCATCTTTGGATTCACCAATCGCCGGGAGAGAAGTCGGGGGTAGGGATGCTGCTGCTGCCGCCGTCACAGCTCCTTACCCCCCAAGGTCCTTCCCAATTCCCAACTCACCGGAAATCGAATTCCATCTTTAATACCCTTCTCCCTCTTGTTAAAGCCTCTGGTCCTCTTCCTCCTGGCCTGCTTAGGCTTGC
The DNA here is from genome assembly GCA_964030455.1 of Linum trigynum. Classification (NCBI taxonomy): domain Eukaryota; kingdom Viridiplantae; phylum Streptophyta; class Magnoliopsida; order Malpighiales; family Linaceae; genus Linum; species Linum trigynum. Next base: position 54,820,593 of record OZ034817.1, on the reverse strand, counting down.
ACACTTTACCACCAGTACCATATGGAAGCTGATCACATGGACATTGATGCTCCTGATCACGATGACCCTTCTCTTCCCTTCGCCAGAAGGTAAAGACCAGACATTTTTTTTTGTGTGTGTTGATGTGGGTTAAAGATTACTGCTTTTTTGAACCATTTTGCACAATTTGTGTGTGTGTGTGTATCTTCTGTGCTAGTTATCAACTGGAGGCACTCCAGGTGGCTATCAGGCAGAACACCATATCGTATTTGGAAACTGGGTCTGGCAAAACCCTCGTGGCCATCATGCTTCTACGTTACTATGCACCTTTTCTGCGGAAGCCTTCTCCTTTCATCGCCGTTTTCTTGGTTCCTCAAGTTGTTCTGGTCCGGCAGGTAATATCTGCAACTCTGCCATCTTAGCCCCTTGCATTTCTCTTAACAAGCTTGGCAACTAACCAGCTGATCATATGGAATTTTGGGTGATCGTAGCAAGCTGAGGCTGTTAAAAGTCACAGTGACTTGAAAGTGGGTACTTACTGGGGTGAGATGGGTGTTGACTTCTGGGATGCAGCTACTTGGAAGGAAGAAATTGACAAACATGAGGTGATATGATTCCCCATTTCAACTTTCAAGCTTGGCCTTATTATTATTATTATTTTTTTTTACTTTTTCCTCTGTTTTCTTCTTCCAATTCTGATCGGCCTCCCTCGATTGTGAAGGTTCTAGTGATGACGCCTCAAATTCTGCTTAATTGCTTGAGACATAGCTTTTTCAAACTCGAGTTTATCAAGGTTTTGATATTTGATGAATGCCATCACACTGGTGGTAAGCATCCTTACGCCTGCATCATGACGGTAAGATCTCTTCCACGTTTAACAACAAGCATTCAGCTTTGGAATTTAGCTCTACATTTTCTCAAATTTGATTACATTTGCAGGAATTCTATCACAAGTTGGCCTGCAAAAATTGTGACCTTCCAAGGATATTTGGGATGACAGCTTCTCTTATCAAATCAAAATGTATGCTTTTCAGAAGTTTCGCTTGCCAGTGTCCATCACTATGTTACATTATTAACCTTGAAATCTTGTGTGCATAATTGATCTTCCAGGTGGAACATCCGAATCAGAGTACTGGGAAAAGATTAAAAAGCTAGAAACAATAATGCATTCAAAGGTTTCTCTCAGTTTCTGGTTGACTTAATTCTTTGTATTTTTCTTTTTGAACTGATTTGAATATGATATTCAAGGCTGATCAGTTACCTAGGAGTGATAGAAGGAATTGCATGTATGGTAGCAGTTTATTTTTCTTGATTAGTACTGACTGTTCAATTTCTTTTTTTTTTTTTTTCGCACTGAAGGTTTACACTTGTGTTAGTGAGTCTGCTATTTCAAAATACGTACCAATTTCAACGCCCAAATTCAGATTTTATGAAGCTTTAGATGTACCGGGTGATCTAGTTGCTCGCTTACGGTTTGGTCTAAACAACTTGAAAACAAAGGTGGGTTTCCACTTGTTGATGATGTTGATGTTTATTTAGTGTGATTTGGTGGTTCTATGATGTTGACAACAGACATGCCGTTCCTTTCAGCATGAGAATTTATTGACTAAGATGGATCTTACTACAACTTCCTTGGAATCCACGAGGAAAAAACTGACTAGAACTTGTGAGGCATTGCTATATTGTTTAGACAACCTCGGCCTCATGTTGGCCTCCAAGGTACGGCAATCATTGTTCAATGTTATTTTTTTCATTTTGTGTTACTGTCCCTGAACTACAACATGGTTACCGTTGTTAATAATCTGTCACAGGCTGCCAAATTCCTGTCTAGTTGTGATAGTGATGGTATGCTATCGGATAAACTGGATGTCTTTGGTGAGAGAGTTGTTAAAAAGTTCAGTACAGATGCGTCAATGGTATTTCAAAGCTGCATTTCGACCGGTAATTACTTCCCGAACTGTTTAATAGGAGAGTATTGAATTCAGGTTCTTTTTGTTTGTTTGAGTCGTTTCCCTATTCATGTTTTATTTATGCGGACTACTTGTCTCCAGAATGGACCCTTGGTGGAGATGCAAGAGCTCATGTCAAGTCTGGATTTCTAACTTCCAAAGTGGCTTATCTCATTCAGTGTCTACTGGACTACAGGTGGGAGTTTATTTATGATCTCACTTTTAATTTAATCCTATCTTGAAGCTTGCCTCTAAGTTGGTTGCTAAATCAGATAATCTTCAGATTTTGTATGAGTTCGCTTTGTGGTAATTTTGTTCCCATTCTTTTGTATGTTAGCTAACCCTGTATTGATGAATTTTCTTTTCATTTGGTTAAAAGCAGGAATTTCAAGGATATCAGATGCATTGTTTTTGTAGAAAGGGTCATTACTGCTATCGTTCTTCAATCATTATTGAGTGAAATTCTTCCTGAACATGTTAGTTGGAAGACAATGTACATAGCAGGTAACAACTCAGGGTTACAAACGCAGACAAGAAAAACACAGAATGAAATCGTCGAAGAATTTCGCGAAGGCATGGTATGTATTATACACCCTTCTATTGTATACAATAGATTGGTTTTTTCTTCTTTTCTTTTCTCTTGTCTGTTTTCTTTTGTCATGTTTTTTTTTTTTTTTTTGTTTTGTTTTGAATGCTCAAGTTTATCTGTTGGATGATATTTTCAGGTAAATATAATTGTTGCTACCTCAATTCTTGAGGAAGGTTTGGATGTCCAAAGCTGCAACTTAGTGATTAGATTTGATCCCTCCGCTACTGTGAGTAGCTTTATCCAGTCACGTGGTCGTGCTAGAATGGAGAACTCGGATTACGTGCTAATGCTCAGAAGGCATCGCCCACTTAACACTTATCTTCATAATAATATCAGTTAGTTAGAAAATGTTCAGTTTCTTCAATTCTTCACAAGTGATTGTTCTTTAAATTTATTATGCAGTGGCGACATTTCTGAACAATGCCGCCTAGAGAAGTATCTTTCTAGTGGAGAGATAATGCGAAGTGAGTCACTTCGACATGCTTCAAATCCTTGTCCTCCTCTTGGAAGTGAATTCTACGACGAAGAGATTTATCGGGTTGAAAGCACTGGTGCGGTTGTGACTTCCACATCTAGCATTTGCTTGATACACTTCTATTGCTCTCGACTTCCTTCAGATGGGTTAGTTATTAACTAATTTAGTTCTTAATTATGGTAAGCTTGAGATCCCATGCGTCTAAAATCTAAATAGTATGCTATTGTTTTAGGTACTTCAAACCAGCTCCCCACTTTGTTATAGACAAGGAAACAAGCCGTTGCACACTTTACCTTCCAAAGAGTTGCCCACTGCCACCTGTTTCTGTTGAAGGAGACATTAAGTCACTGAAGCAGAAAGCATGTTTGCAAGCGTGTATAATGCTCCATAAGATTGGTTCATTAACCGATAATCTTGTTCCAGATACCGTTGCAGAAAAATTGGATGATCGAGGACTTTGTGAGTCGCTTTTATTCATAATATTTTTGACTACTTTGTCTTCAGGCGATTCGTAATTTATATATTGTTTAAATATCCAGAAGCTATTCTGCAACTCTTAATGTTTCTCATTACCTTCCTTGATGACAGGCGAAGAATGCTATGATGATGAATTTCCTGTTTACTTTCCACCGGAGGCTGTGCGTAGCCATGAGAGCTGCAGTCAGCCTGGAAGCGAAAAATATTACTGCTATTTGATTAAACTTTGTCCCCAATATGAAAGTCGGACTGCTGTGCAGGATATTGTCCTTGTCATGTGCAGTGAACTTGAGACGGAGATTGTAAATTCAAATTTCAATTTAGAAGATGTTAGAGGTTCACTGAAAGCTACCTTGAGCTACATGGGATTTCTGGATCTTACACCAATGCTGGTATGCCAAATTTATCTCCACGGTCACTTCCTTAATTGTGGGTCTAACTAGATTTTTGTCCTTTTGGCTTTCTACTATGTGATTGTAGGTTAATCTGTGCAGGATGTTCCAGATCACTGTTTTTAATGTTCTTATACATCATAGCTTGGATAAGCTGAAAGGAAAAATCCAAGCATTGAAGCATTGTGATCATCTGGATTATTTTGTGCTACCAGCTACTACTTCAGCACAAAAAGCCAGCATCGATTGGACATGTGTTAGATCTGTACTGTTTTCGTATAAACAGGCATGGGAGGATCATAAGAAGTACCCCTTGCAGTGCAATGGTGCTGGTGTGGTTGTAACGACAAAGGACGGACCAGCATGCAAATGCATGCTACAGAATTCATTGGTTTACACCCCTCATAACAGAAAACTGTATTCTACACTTGGTATATCGGATAAATTGTCTGGAAATTCCTTCTTGAGCATGCGTGATGGAGCAAGTGTCACATACAAGGACTACTATAAATTCCGGTGAGAAAATTTTCCTTGTTATTCATGTGACACCTTTCATCATTCTGCCATATGACACTTTGTTGTGAAGGCAACTAATTTGGATGTTTTCAGGCATGGCATTAAGTTAGACTCTAGCCACCAGCCATTACTCCATGCAAGGCAGATATTTCCAGTCCATAATTGCCTTCTTAGATGTAAACAACAACGAAAAGAAAAAGGTCCTGCTTCTTTGACCATTTCCCACTGTTTGCGGCAGACTAATGCGTTAAGAGGGATACGTAGGTCTTATCTAATTTCAATCCCTCATATCCCTGTACTATCTATTTGCAGAATCAGGAAATGCCTATGTAGACCTGCCCCCTGAGCTATGTTGCATACTTATGTCGCCAATATCTATTAGTACCTTTTATTCCTTCACATTCATTCCATCAATTATGCATCGTCTCGAGTCTTTGTTGATTGCTTTTAACTTGAAGAAGATGCATTTGCATAGCGGACATAATGTTGATGTTCCGTTAGAGAAGGTAACTTGCATTTCTTAATTGAATCAAAACTAATGATTGCTCGTTTTTACCTTCTTCTTTTTCTTCCTCTCTGTATTGATATTTCATCGAGTTTTCTGGCAACTGAGGTAATTAATATCAACTTTCCATGGTAGGTTCTGGAAGCAATTACTACGAAGCAATGCCAGGAGAAATTTCACTTGGAATCATTAGAGACTCTTGGAGATTCTTTTCTCAAGTATGCTGCCTGTCAGCAATTGTTCAAGACCTACCATAGTCACCATGAGGGCCTTCTGAGTATCAAGAAGGACAAAATTGTGTCTAATGCTTCGCTTTTCAAGCTAGGATATGACATCAAACTTCCGGTAACTAATTCATTCCATGTACTCTCTCACTTTATGTCTATGCTGTATACGGCTTGTGATATCGTGCTTCCTACTTATTTGAGCACAGGTGGTGAAACAGCAAGTTTACTGTTTATGGACTGGATTGGTATAAAGGTAGAGTTCAACAATAGTGTTCCAAGTGAGAGGCAATTACAGGTGGATCCTGAGAAGCTTGTAAATATACCTCATTTGGAGTCTCTATTGAACTATTCCTTCAATGATCGATCCCTTCTTGTGGAAGCATTGACTCATGGTTCCTACATGCTTCCTGAGATCCCAAGATGTTACCAGGTTTATTCACAACTTTTTTCCTGACGGTCAATGATTGCAATTGCTTAGACACTATAATAGCTTCTTTGTTCTGCTGCTAAATGTTGTTCCCCAGAGGCTGGAATTCCTTGGCGACTCGGTCTTGGACTATCTCGTCACCGTGCATTTATACAAGAAGTATCCTGATATTTCGCCAGGCTTATTGACAGACATGAGATCGGCTTCCGTGAACAATGAATGTTATGCTCAATCGGCTATTAAGAACGGGTTGCATAAGCACATACTCCATGCATCACAGAGACTCCACAAGGACATAAGTCGCTGCATTTCGAACTTAAAGGAAGTGCCTTCTGGGCCAAGTTTCGGTTGGGAATCTGAGACTTCCTGTCCCAAGGTTGGTCATCCCTGAGCTTTCCTTTTGCATCATATTCTTTCATTCCTTTTTGGTCACTGCCCATGTTTGTAAACCATTAGTGCATTCTCGAAACTGATCAGTACTTGTTCTTCGTCGTTAGGTTCTTGGAGATGTCATAGAGTCTTTGGCTGGGGCTATACTAGTTGATTCAGGGTACAACAAGGAGGTAGTTTTCCGGAGTATAATGCCATTGTTGGAGCCACTAGTCTCTCCAGAAACACTCAGGCTAGAGGCTGTGAGGGAGTTGAACGAATTTTGTCAGAGAGAACAATTTTTGATGAGGATGCCTGTTGTCTCCCGCGAGGATGGGTTAACGTCCATCACGATTCAGGTGGAAGCTGATGGTGCCATGTTCAAGCACACATCGACCGCGGCCGATAAGAAGATGGCCAAAAGACTAGCTTCCAAGGAAGTATTGAAGGCTCTGAAGGGAATCGGCAGCGCTCGCCTTCATGGTGAATGACGAGGCTTCTGGGTTTGAGTTGCACTGCTTGATGTTAACTACAATTAAGCAATTGATGAAGTACATCTGATTCTTGCCATTGTATCCACCATTTTTGTCAACAACTCATCAATTGCTTTGATTAATTGAAACATGGGCACTTAATCCTTTAGGTTTGGCAAGTTGACTGGAACAACTTAATTTAATAAGTGAAGTCAACTTAATTTGACAAGTGAAAGTTTAATAATCTGTGTGTTTCGTGTGGTCACTTAATTTGACAACAGAATTACAACAACAACACCATCAAACGAAAAACATAAACGTGTGCAGTGGGTAATTTTGAGAAATTATGTAACTTGAGAATTTTATGTGTTTAACTACTTCATTATGCAACTTATAAGATGTGAAGCTAAAACTGCCAAGAGAAAACACATCTCCTAAACGCCTTCTGTTCATAATAACGCGTTATAAAAAAAATCAAGCTTGAACAGGGAGCAGACCAGTTTAAACACTGATAATGAACACTACGCAACAAGCCTCGCAACAGATGCTTAGTTAGATGCCTACATCGTACGCAAACAACACAAAATGCAATGGATGAAATCAATATAACCTTTCATCCAGTGCTAACATGGTGTTCTGAGCCCTGGATGAAGCATTTACTACAGACATGCAGCAAGAGAGCTGCTTCTTTATACACAAAGTGAACGAACCATGCTGATCTCCACCAAAATGCACGACGCCATAACAGCAGGCAGGAAGATACCCTTTTACTAACAGGATTTCATGCTTATATTTGACACAAGCCACCAGAAATTGGTCCACTTTGGCCAACTAATCTATGCCTGGTAGCTGCAGACTTGCTATACGATTCGAGTTCAGATTCGCTAATCCTCTGAACATGGCAATCTTAACTACTTGAGGGGTCAAATACAAAATCATCACAGCCATTATACATGAGACCATTACAGACTAATGTGTTATTCGAATTTCACGACGGAATGTGCACAAGCATGACCACCAGGATAACTTGCAACCAATCATATACATTATACAGCATATCTATGCCAAATTCACTTCTGGTTAGCAAGGCATTAGATTCAGTATTCCAATTTGAGAAAGAGTAACTCACAGAGCAAAAAGCAACCGAGACCCAGCACAACACAACAAAATCAAGGTTGTCAATGGAAGTGAATCAAGTGAAAATAAACCATACACATCCACAATATCAGTTAACACAAAAATGGACCTTCAGGCTTGACAAAGTCTCAACTTTTCCAATATTATGCAGAGTGTACACACAGGCAAGGTTCGAATATAAGACGCTCCAGAACGAACTCAATTCGCAGTCATGGTTAAACAAAAGATCAAACAGAACCAAATTGTTTTCAGATCAAAGCCCTTGTCTTTTTTTTTTATTTCTTAGCGTTCCCTTTACCTCCGGAAGATTCCCCTCCGGCGGCCTGCGCCGCTTTCTTGGCCGTCTTCTCCTGCAGCGCCTTGGCGTCCCTGCGCACAGAAAAGCAGAACCCAGAAATTCAGAATCCCTACAAGCAGCTCGAAAAAGGGAATTGGAAAAGCTTAAAACGAAGGATTGGATGGAGAAGGGGAAGAGAAAGACCTCTCGCGGCGCTGTTCAGGGGTCAAGCCATCATCTTTGCCCTTGGCGCCCTTGCCGCCGCGAGACTGAGCTCTTTCGCGATCTTTCTCCCTCTGATTTCCGCGTGGAGGATCAAACCAAAACAGGGTCAAGGAAATCACAAAAGCAGGACCAATTGAGAGAATGAATGAATGAAACAATTGCAAACTCGTTAGATCTGAAAGCTAAGAGAGATTGGAGGAGAACGACATGAGAAGAAGAAAAAGGATATGAGTCATGGCGAGGAAGCTGCGATTGGAGCGCTGAGAGAGACTGGGGAACTGGGAAGGGATTAGATTCTCGAGCGATTGGTTTGGTGGTGGTGGTGGCTATGGCTGCCAGGGCAGACGACGAGATCGGAGACTTTTTATTATTAGCTACGGCGAAAGTCAAAAGGGGAAAATATAACTGGAAGGAGGAATCCTATTTTCGCTGTTTTTCTCCCTTTAGTTTTGGAGAGGAATCCTATTCGCTTTGTAATAATGCGGGTTCTTTTTTTTTTTTTTTTTTGGATTTCAATTGCAAAAAATTGATTTTCAAAATAATTTTTGAAATAACCATTTTCATTTATTCTTGTAATATGTTGGCTTATTTCAGGCATATTATTCGAGGTGTTCTTGTGCTAAATTATCTTGAAGATATATTTAAGTTCTTATTCAAATGGTATTTTAGGTAGCAAGTTGCAAAATAATATAGGTACTAAACTGTAATTTGCCAACAATCCATGAATCTAATTTGATTAAGATCAAATGGATTGGATTAATTGAATATTTTAATCGATGGATTGGATTGAATAGTTTACTACTATGTCCGTAAATATTGTTCATTTTAAGGAGCTATTTGGACTCTAATTATAATGAGGATTCAAGTATCTAGTTTTTTCTCATTTAAAAAATGTAATGTTGCAACAAGGGTAATTCAATGATGGTTAAATTAGAAGTTTCATAATTATAATTAAAAGTTTAAATAGAAAATAATTCAATTTTCGGCCAACCATTACACTCCACCTTTCACACACTCACAAATTCATTTCCCCTCTCTTATCATGTGCGATAATTGAAAAACTACACAGATTAAGTGCGTTATGTATAAGAGTGATGGATAGGTAAAACACTTATCTTTCTCATACCAAGCTTTTAGATTGATTGTACGAACTATTTAACTTTTAATTTTATTCCATCACGTCATTTAATGTTTAGCTTACGAAAAATAATTCTTTGTGTGCAACCCAATACCATATCGGATTCAATAAAAAATATCATATCGAAAAAATAAGTGAAAGATTTCTCATATATTAGTGTCCACCTACCCCAATTAGTACAATTTTTTTTGGAAAGGTACCCAAGACCATATTCGTATAACCTTGACTAAGAACAAACAATATCGTACTAATGTGCATGTCCGCTCTCAAATGATAAATCCAAATCCTTTTATATTTTATCAAAAACATAAATGGGATCTCTCTTTTTTTTTTCTCAGCTATATATTTAGTTTACTTAAAACCAGATTTTTAAGGGGTATATATGGGAAATGTATCCTACATAACCATAAATATTGGTCAGCTAATATGAACACAATCTAGATTTTGCTCCAACAGAATCCTTATAAATAAATAGAGAGCTCTCATTACTCTATAAATTCAACAACATTGTGGCTAGTGTGGTATATATTGAGACTATTAGCACAAGTAATTATTCTCTCCCAAAAATCAAACAGGTCTCAAATTAAACCCCAAAATATGAAGACCTCCAATATCTTCCTCCTCTTCTTACTCGCATCTTTCGTTATCATCGGTAAATACCTTGGAATCTTATCCTTTTTTTTTACTATGATTTCACGATAGAATTGAGATATAACACAGGTTCTAATGATGCTAATACGAAATCCAAGTGCACGTTGTATCGTACAATATGTATTTTCCTTCCAATCATCTAAAAAAATTAGCAAATTGTTATTATAATACAGGAAATATCGAAGTGGCTATGGCGACGCGAACGATTGAAGAAAATGGAGGGAAAAAGTGTGAGAGAGGAAGTGTGGACATAGTGAATGGATGTGTTGATTCCGACTGCGACAACGGATGCAGGGTGAACTATGGGAGCACAGCTACTGGTGCATGCAAAACCAAGACTTTATGTGTTTGCTATGGCCCGTGTTAAATTAATTAGTAGTAAGTTACTATGGAGCTATATCGGGTGATACGATTCTTACCATAATGATACGATGTGTTTTTTACCATAGTGATTGAATTTTGGAAGAGAAAGTAATAGAGATAATCATGCTCCTAATTTCATATCTCACATTTCGTAAACTATGATTTACTACACACATTTGCCATGGTCTAGGTCTTTGCAACACAAAGTACCGATAATAGGGTTGCAGCACCAACTGCAGAATGGAAACTTCCCTTCCGCTCGATAATTCGCCATTACGGCTGGCTGTCCTTTAACCGTTATTGCTGGTGTCGCGGCCACGGTCATCGTCTCGAGAAGTACGTTTCTCGCTGCGCTACAAGGACGTTGTTGTATCGCTACAGAAAGAAGCGGTACACATATACACTGAGAAGGCTATTGGAATGAGCTGATTGTTGGTTTTTCGACATGAAAATTGAAAATCATGAATGATTAATATACGGTATATAGTTGATGACGAAAAACATTATTTTTAAGGTACTTACAGATGATAACGAAAGATGTGAGTAAGAAAAGAAAGAAGATGTTGGAGATCTTTATACTTTGGGATTTGATTTGGAACATGTTTTCTTTCTGTGAGAGAAGAAGTGCTCGTGCTGATAACCTTGATCCCACCAGTCACAATCACAAATCACAATATTGTTGAATGCACATGGTCAAGAGAAATGAGAACTCTATTTATAAGAATTCCGTTTGAGCAAATTCTAGATTGGGTTCATATTAGCTTACCAATCATTAATATTCCATATATATGAAAAAAAAAATCTGATTTTTAAGTAAGCTAATAATATATTTGACAAAAAATAAATCATTAATGGTGTAGTATGAATGTATGATACACTTTCCAAATATAACAAAAATCTGATTTTTTTAGTAAGCTAATAATATATTTGAAAAAAAAAGATATAGTATTAATTATGATTTTGGTATACATTTTTTCTAACATAGGTAGTAAAATAAGGTATAGATATGTTATGGTATTAAATACGTACATATTTCATATAACATGTTTGGACTGAGAAAAGGTAATATCCAAATGTATGCAATGTTTACAATCCATGAGATGAGATGATGATGATGTAAAATGCGTAAAATGTAATAAGGAGGAATATAACTGAAAATATACCTTGTAACTATGTTGAAGTCTAATTCCTTTCTCTTCTCTTACTTTTTCCCCTGCATAATTGCGTTTCAGAATTAATGATTATTTTTGTGTAATTGCCCCTTAGTATTAACAAGAATACAGCCAAATTTGAGAAATTATTTTCCCATAATTAATAATGATTGAGTTTGCAGAAAGAAAGAATGAGAATTGTTCACTTGAGCATTTTGTATTTCAATCTTGAAATTCAACTGAAGCGCATGTATACAACTATACAGGCAGTGCGATGTGATTACAGTGTTGATCAACGCCTATTGAATGGGAAAACAGAAGGTTCCATTTCAAATTTGTCACTCATCTACTATATATATAAAGCAGATTCATAACTCACTTTTTGTCCATTTTGAATTTCTGGCTCTAAGAGTGAATTACGGTAGGTTATATTCGTCATTAAACTCCCAATTAATGAAGTTGTGCGATGTGATTACAGTGTTGATCAACACCTGCTGACTGGGTAAGAAAGGTGGTCTGGTTTTTAAGATTGACCTCGAGAAGGCGTATGACAGGTTGAGATGGGATTTCCTGCGGGATACGCTTATGGAAGTTGGGCTATCCAGTAGCTGGATTAGCTGCATCATGTATTGCGTCGAGCATAACCGGGTGAGGATTAGATGGAATGGCGAGCTTTCCCAGCCATTCACACCGTCTCGAGGAGTGCGACAGGGAGACCCTCTTTCTCCCTATCTTTTTGTCCTTTGTATGGAAAGATTATCCCATAAGATTGATGAGGCGGTTGCTAGCGGACAATGGAAAGCCGTCAGGCTGACCAGTTCCGGCCCGCCACTGACTCATCTCTTTTTTGCAGATGATTTACTTCTTTTTGCAGAGGTTGAAAGCCGCCAAATCCGAGTCATTAAACAGATCCTGGAGGACTTTTGCTACAGCTCTGGTCAACGAGTGAACTTCAGCAAGTCGATTTTATATGTCTCCCCCAACATCCCCCGGCGGAAAGCAGAGCTTCTTAGCACGCGTGCAGGGATCCCCCTCAAGGCGGCTTTGGGAAGATACCTCGGGATTCAGGCTATCCATGAACGGGTTACTAAGGGGCGGTACCAGTCACTTCTGCTGCGTATCCAAAAGAAGATGGCTCCCTGGAAGGCTAAACGCCTTTCTTTCGCCGCCCGACTCACGGTGGCAAAATCGGTGACTGCTTCTCTCCCTGTTTATAATATGCATACAGAGTTGATCCCGAGTGGTGTGTGCAGGTCAATTGACAAGATCAGCAGAGACTTTATCTGGGGAGATGAAGAGGAGAAAGCTAAGATGCATCTCGTGGCTTGGGAAACTTTAACTAAGCCGAAGGACTATGGAGGTGTAGGACTAAGACAGACTAGACAAGCCAATATTGCTATGCTCGCTAAAGGTTGTTGGCGGATGCTTCAGGAGAAGGAGAGCCTTTGGTCCCGTATCCTCTACTCGAAGTATGGTGGGAAGCGACAGGGTTTGGACATCTTCCGCAAGAGTCAGGGAAGTTCCTTCACCTGGAATAGCTTATTGAAAGCTGCGGACCTTTTTAAGAAAGGTTGTGCTTGGAATATTAAGAATGGGAGACGGACTAAATTCTGGTTGGATCCGTGGATTTTGCAGGTACCACTTAAAGAGGAAGCCAATGGAGTTATTCCGGGAGACATGGAGACGGCGACTGTCGCCGATTTTGTCAGTGATGAAGGCACCTGGAGGACCGAGCTGTTCACTGATCTCTTGCCCCCAGAAATCAGCAATAAAGTCCTGAGTACGGCGGTGGACACCCTCTCGCAAGTTGAGGACTCTCTGTTTTGGCACGAATCCACTGATGGTCGCTTCACTACAAAGTCGGCTTATACGTTGTTGACCAGGCAGGATGAACAGGTACACGATGGAATCTGGAAGGTTGTTTGGAGGCTGGCAGTGCCGGAACGGATCCGGGGTTTCGTTTGGCTGTCTTTGCAGGGGAGGATCACCACCAACGCCATGCGGTTTGAAAGGAAAGTTGCGGATTCGCCTTGCTGCATCCGGTGCATTGGGCAACCTGAAACCATAGTCCATTTATTGAGAGATTGCCCTCCAGCAATGTACTTTTGGAGCAGAGTTGTCCCACAGCAGAATCAGGTCCTGTTCTTCTCGACAAATCAGAAGGACTGGCTGCGCAGTAATCTATTGAGCAAAGAGGTCACGTCTTCGGGCATTGATTGGGCGTCCTTCTTTAGCATGTCTATCTGGCTGATTTGGAAGAATCGAACGGTGGCTTCGTTCAAGGGAGTTGGGGCAGCCTTGACAGCTCCATCCCTCACCCATTCGATTCTTGTCAAGAGCAAGTTGTGGAATGATTCTTGGCATGCTCCGAGCCTGTTGTTGAACCATAGGATGCAGCGGGGTGATCGTGTGACTGTGAGTATCGGGTGGAACCCCCCGTCGGAGGGTTGGGTTATGCTGAACACCGATGGGGCTTCGAACGGCAACCCAGGGCCGGCCGGAGCTGGGGGCAGTGTGCGCGATCATCTGGGGAGATGGCTGGGTGGTTTTGTGGCGAATATTGGCACAGCAACGGCGGCTGCTGCAGAGTTGTGGGCCATTTACTATGGCCTTGAGATGACTTGGAAACTCGGCTTTCGGATGGTGAGGGTGGCATCGGATTCACAGCTTGCCATTCATTTGATCCAGAACCGACATGATCCTATCCACCCTTATGCTACTTTGTTGGGTCTTATTCGCAGGAAACTCAGTCAGGATTGGTTGGTTAGCCTTTCTCATACATACCGCGAAGGGAATAGAGTCGCGGACTGGCTCTCGAAGCACAGTCTCGTCTATCCCTACGGGTTGCATGAGTTGGCAAACCCGCCTCCTAGTGTTATCCCTTTGATCCGGGAGGACGAGATGGGTACTACCTTTGAGCGCCGTGTTGTGGCGAGCTCTTCTTCCTCTGCCTATTCCCCCTTGTAATCTTCTTCTTGGCTTTGGCCTCCGATTAATGCAAAAAAAAAACACCTGCTGACTGGGAAAACTGAAGGTCCCAATTCAAATTTGTCGCTCACAGGCATAGAGACATTTTCAAGTACAATTATAGTGATCCATTTCAATTCTCATTGTCAAATTTGTCGCTCTTCCTGTCTTTGTGAGTTTGGTGGTTAATACACTATGCGTATTTTAATTACATTGGATGGCCTCTATGGATATGTTGTTACTATAGGGAAAGATAAATCCATCTTTTACCACCAAAAAGATGATTAGCAACGATTTGGAGTGTGGCGTACTCTCTAATAATGTATAAACAATTTATAAGATTCCAAATCATTTAAAATATGAATAACTGATTAACATAAACAGTAAAAGTAAAATAAAATTTATCCAACATCCGACCCAATAAGTCGGGTTAACGATAGTATTCAAATATAGTGAGATTGGTTTCATATTAGATGTTAAAAAATATAAGTTACCGACAGTTTCTTTGTATAATTATTATTTTTTTTTGGTCATAGATCGGGAATGAAATAGATATTACAGGACGCTAGAAAACCAGACGCGACAGTCGACATAATATTGAGCTGTCGATGAAAGGGCATCAGAAGCCACTAAGTGGGCAGCCCTGTTGTACAACCTCTGCGTAAAAGTACAAATAAAGAAATTAAAAGACACAGACGCCAAACAAATCTCTTCCAAGATCGCTCCACTTGTCGCATGCGGCACAACACGAGATTGAATCATAAAGGATAGATACTTGTATGGTCAAGGGAAAACTACGTGCCCCCTACAAAAACAAACAAACACACAAGCGCCCATAGAGGAGGACAACTCAGCTCCAACGAATGGACTTAAACAAGCCCTGGAGGCTTAGTCAGATACTCCGAATCAGAAGCTAACAAGGACAAACGAAAAACATTTTTAATTACTTACTTCTTCCTTTTTTTTTACAGTAAAGTTAATGAAAAGATTATAAATACGAGCAGTTAAGGAAAGAAAAAAAAATTATATAAAAAAGATTATAAATATAATTCTTTGTATAATTAATTTATTGATGGAACATTTGTTTATAACTAAACAGTTACAAAGGCGTCAGGACGTCCTAACGTTGACAGTGGTTCCAACCTATGTTGGGGCAACACGCATTACCGACGATAGGATTGCAGCACCAACTGCACCATGGAAACTTCCCATCTACATGATGATCTGCCGCACCAGCTGCCGTCTTCTCAAGAAACACATCTCTCGTTGCTGCTTGATAAGTACTGATTCTCGTTGCAATGACCACTTCATTTCCTATATAACAAAGAGAAGATATTGTCAATAACAATACGAGTATGTGGTGAATAAGGCTTTGTTCTAGCGGTACTATTGCTGGTTTTCAAACGAGAGATCTCATGGTTAGATTATAGGGCGAACCCCCTTCCCACAAATCCCCTTCAATAGCATGTAAAAGGAAAATGATTAAAGAACACATAATCAAAGAAAAAACATTATAAAGTAATTACCGATGATGGCGAAATATGTGACTATGAAGAGAAGGAACATGTTGGAGATCTTCATACTCTAAGATTTACTTTGGAACCTATTTTGTTTTTAAGAGAGATTAAATGTTTGTCCTGGTAGCTAAATACAACTAGTTGAATTTACAGAGTCCTAGAAAATGAGAGATCTATTTATAAAGATTCAGTTGGAACTAATTCTAGACTATATATTAACTGACCAATAAATGTAGTTAGATACATTTTCCATATATACAGACAAAAATGAAATCTGGTTTTTAAGTAAGCTAATTAAATATTTGACAACAAGAGATATAGCATTTATGGTTTATATAAATTGTTGCCCTGAGAAAAAGAGAAATGTGGAAGGGCAATCAATGGCTTAATTGATTGCGTGGATTTTATTTTTGGAACCAATTTTGTAACTATTTGTAATTAGAGCACTTCTACTGTACTATATAATATCGGTGCTATAATGTACAGTTTAAAGTTGTACAATAACATTAAATGTATAAGTTTAGGTTGTACCATGAAGGAATTTGTATCATTATGTTATGGTACAACTTTACAACTTGAAGTTGTACCATAAAATAAATGTTCAAGTTCAAGTTGTACCATAAAAGAATTTGTACAAAATGTATAGGTACAATCTGAAGTTGTACCATAACTTTAAAGGTACGATTTCATATTGTATCATAAAGGAAAAAATCTATAGCACCAATACTATATAGCATTGTAAAATTTCTCTCGTAATTAAAATTCATAACTGACTATTCATGTATCTATATATTTTATAAATTAATTGAGGTGAGTATTGGGTGGTTGAACCCACAAATCCACCCACAATTGACAACCCATTATCATGTGGGTGTGAGTTGTAAAATAGGTGACCCACAAAAGAATGGTTGAGTGCGGGTGGATTGTGTTGATCCACAACCCACTCAATTTTTCAACCTCAAACCATCAAGCTCTAAGATTTAGCTTTACCGAAAATGAAACCCTTATCACAAAAAATTCTCTCAATTTCGATCAAAGGATTGTGTTGTGAGGTGTGCTTAGGCAATTGGAGGTACACTTAAGCATAACTAGTAGACAAATGGCAGAAAAAAGATAGTTGTCTTCCCAAAATGACACCATCTCAAACTACCACCGACTCGTCCTTCATTCCTTCCATCACTTTGGAATTGTAATTTGCGACTATAGGTTAAAAAGCTATTTACGCTCACAACGCCTAGGCAAATGAGGCGCTATGCAAGACCATGTTTATCAGTTGAATATTTTGTAATTTGTGAACAATTGCCAATACCAATATTGTAAAAAAAATGATTCACCTAATTTATGAATTATACATTATTTAGTTTGAAATTTTCTTTCATTTTAAGTGTAAACTATTGAAATTATGTGATCATATGGAATATATGTTGTAAACCCATCGAATCCATCCAACCACCCATCATCCACAATCACTCAACCCAAACCACCCACATGTAATGCTTGGGTGGATATAGATCATTTACTATGTGATCATATGGAATATATGTTGTAAACCCATCGAATCCATCCAACCACCCATCATCCACAATCACTCAACCCAAACCACCCACATGTAATGCTTGGGTGGATATAGATCATTTACTCCTTCACCTACCACATGGTGTGGGTGGTTCCAAACCTATCCAAACCCGCACAAAAGCCACCTACTGCTCATCCATACAAACAAATCCATTAATTATTCAGATTCTCCTCTCCAAAAAATAGAGAAATGGAAAAAGCCAAGCAATGATTAATTCTCACGTTGAATCCCTAGCTAACCCATATTATCATAAGGGTAATGAGTCATAATATTCACCACATAACTAAAACTATAATTTCTTAATTATTTTCCCACTTGATTAAACTTCAAAAGAGATCCAAGTAATAATAAAGTTCATTCTAGACGATGATAAATATCAATATCAATAATGATAAGCAACTGTATCCCTTCCACTAAAACATTTCTAATCGAGCTTTCACCACATTCAAAAAAAAACTACTAGTTAATGGGTGTTTTCGCATCATGTCATTATTTAACCAACCAAACAAGCAAATAAGGATAGCTCATTAAGGTTTTTTTTCAAAAGAAGTTCATTTAGATTGCGACTGGGCTCAGCCCAAAAAAGAAATGTACAAGCTACAATGTAATAGGATTAAAAGAAAGACCCAAACAACAAGGCCCAAAGACAAACCCAGAACCCAATAGGGCCCGAGCCCAGGACCAAAACAAGAAGGACCCTTTCCAAACCCTAACACACGAGCCCCCTCTGTTTCCTCCGGCCGCCGCGGTTGGTGACCATCTCCGCAACCAAACCAGCACCGCCCTCAAATAGGGAGCCCCACCGCGAGCCAAGCAGAGAACTGCACCCACCAAACCCGATCGGCGAGAGGAGGAGGAGAAGCCTCCGACCAATCCACCACGCTACATCCCGCCGCCAAATCGCAAGGGAACCAGCAGAGCAACCAGACGGTCGCCGAAGGAGACAGAGGGTTAGGATACATCTGTCCTCAAGCTCTTCCCACCGGATCCACGTCAAGGGTTGTATCTCCGAATCGCCAAGATCTGCAAGGCAAAACAGGGAGGTAGACCAAAGGAGAGAAGAAGAGAAGACAAGCCGCATCTGAAAGATCCAACCTCCACCGTATCTTGAACCGGGCAAACATCTCCAGATCTGAGAACCAAATCGGAGGACAAAAGGTACATCCCATAAACGAGGCAAAGGAACCCTTCACAAGAGGAAGAAAAAGGACCACAAAGACAGAATAGAGACCAAGAAATGGTCAGAGAAAGCAGCAGCGGGAAATGGAAAAAACAAGAAAGAAAACAAATCGAACCAAAAGGAAAGAGTAAAGAAGGCAGAAGATGAGGATTATGGGGGCAGAGGGCCGCCGCCGGTCGCCGGAGGAGCGCCGGCAACGACACTCATAGGTGCCTGCTAGAGAGAGGTCAGAGGAAAAGAAGGTTTAGAGAGAGAGAGAGAGAGGAAAAGCGAATCCTGTAGCTCATTAAGGTTGACGAGCCCTCAGGGAACCCTGTTCCTTGACTGGTTCTGCTCCCTTAAAGATGTTATTCAGCATAGTTCCTTGATCCATATTGTGTTCCTGTGCTGGAATATCTGGAAGGCGAGGAACGAATGCTCCTTCAAGAATAGAAAACTGTGGCCTCCGCAGGTGTGCCAACTTACTTATAAAGAGCTTTCTGAATGGAATTCATGCCCGAGGCACCCTCCTCCCCTGCCTTCCCTGCCCACTCAGCTCAGGGGATCCCAGTCTCATACAAATCCACCGCCAAGTCATCATTCTTTGGTGATTCACTGTGATGGGTCGTTCATTAGCGACTCCCAGCCGGCGGCATATGGTGTTGTGGTTGTTAACCACCATGGACAAGTATGTGATGGGCGAGCTGAGGATCTTCTTTGTTCCACCCCGATTGAAGCTGAAACTAAGGCCCTTCTTGAAGGAGTGAAATTAGCTCAAGAATATGGATCCGAGTGTACGGTCCAGTCCGACTGTCAAGTGCTGGTGAAAGCCTTGGAATACAATCGCTCTCGTTGGCCATGGAGATGTGCAGCATGGATTGGGTCGATTGTCGCAATCCTTAGGACAAACCCTCACATCAAAATCAAAGAATTGCCCCGAGCACTAAATGTCAGAGCTTATTGGTGGCACGATCAAAAGCTCGAGCAACTCTCCCTGATGATTGGATTAATATTCTTGACCTCATTTCTGATCTTCTTTAAGATTTGTAACCAAGTTTCTCGTCTTTCAGTTATTTGGTGGAATAAAAGTCGGTAATCTTTGTAAAAAAAAGCATCATCCTGAAACCGGCATTTGAAGATTTTGGTTTTCATTCTCATTCTCCAAACATGTAGCCAAGATTTTGACATGCTCTAACCGAGATAAGCAGGCACCATGTAATAAAGGTTTTTGTAAAAAAAAAACTTTCTTTTTAATTAATTATACTCTCTATGACAATGTTGAAGGTTATATAATTTCATTTCTTTTCTATGATTGTTTTTGCATAATTAACTATAGTTTTCATGTAATTACCACTTCATAATAATAAAGCAAATAATGTGAAGTTCTTTTTCAAAAGTTAATAACGATTGTGTTTTAGGAAAGGAAGAATGAGAATTGTTTGCCTGAGCATTTCATATTTCGATCTTGATATTCAACTGAAGCATGCAGAAAAGCAGTGCGGCTACCCCAACATAGCGTAGTCGCCACGCACACAGTGAGATTACCGTGTTAATGTTGAAAATATGGTGAGACTGGTCTTATATTAGATGTAAAAAGGATAAATTACTGGAGGTTTTTTTGTATAATTTATTGGCAAAACAATTAATTATATCTTAAAAATTCAAAAAGAAAATCAATATCTTCACTACGCTCTGACTTCAGCATTACAACCATCTTTTGGGCAAAGGGTACAATTCGCGCAACATAATTTCCCGACGACAGGATTGCAGCACCAATTGCACCATGGCCATTTCCCATCTAAATGATAATCCGCCGCCACAGTTAACCACCATTTCACTGTTGCTGGTGTCATTGTTGTCGTTTTTTCAAAAAACACATCTCTCTTTGCAGCTTCAGTACCGATTCTCGTCGCCATGACCACTTCATTTCCTATATAACAAGGAATAAAATATTATTATTAATTATACATGAGTATGTACTGAACAATGACTTGTTCTATCCCTGATTTTTAAACTTTGGAGGTCCCATGTTTGGATTATAGGGGTGACTTCCCCCCTTGGTAACGTATAGAAAAATGAAACATTTAAAGTTCCTTTCAAAGAAAAACATTCTACGGTATTTACCAATGATCATGAAAGATGTGAGAAAGAAGAGAATGAAGACGTTCGAGATCTTCATACTCTGGGATATAATTTGGAACCTGTTT
Source organism: Linum trigynum (assembly GCA_964030455.1). Lineage (NCBI taxonomy): Eukaryota > Viridiplantae > Streptophyta > Magnoliopsida > Malpighiales > Linaceae > Linum > Linum trigynum. Next base: position 54,799,847 of record OZ034817.1, on the reverse strand, counting down.
GATTTGTGGGAGAGAATTAGTATTTGTGCTAATAGCCTTAATACAAATAGTCACAAGTCACAATAATGTTTTTTTTTTTTAGGGACAAGTCACAATAATGTTGAATACACAGAGTCCCGGGAAATATGAGCTCTATTTATAGACATTCAATTCAAGCAAATTCTTAATTATGTTCATATTACCAGATATATTTTCCTTAAATACCGACAAAAACATATCTTGTTTTTAAGTAAACTAATTATATATTTGACAATTTTATATATATATATATATTTGACAAAAGAGAGATGGTATTTAAGATCTTTCTATATATTGCTTTGAGGTAAATTGCAAGTTTGGTCACTGGAATTACTATAAAGTTTCATGTTTGTCACTAAAATTAGTTTATTCCATTCATGGTCACTAAAACTAGTTCAACAGTTCAAGTTTGGTCACTCTCCGTTAGTCTTCGTTAACTTTCGCCGATGTGACAATCAACTTTGATAGTTAACCGTTAAATGAGTGATGTGGCAATTAAAAAAATATAAAATATTTTTTTTTATAATTTCCGCCTCATTATCACAATAAATTTTAAAAAAGAAATATTATAATTTCCACTCTACTCCCTTCTGCAGCCCGGCGTCACGGAACGCCACTGCCTTCTCTGATTCCACATCTGCGACTCCGGAAGCTCGAGTCTAACCAGCTTTCTTTTGAGCCAACTCAGCGGGAATAAGAATCAATCTCCCTCTGAGTTCAATCATTCTAATCTTATTTCTTGCGATTTACTGCGCAGAAGAGCAGCATCAGGGGGGATTATGTCGATCGCTTCTTCTGCGAGCGCTACTGGACTTGCGGCGGCTCCCTCCGCAACGTCCCCGGCGGCGGCGGCTGCAGGAAGAACAAGCGCCTCAAGCGCCCCTCCTCCATTAGCAATTGCAGCAACCCTCCCCTCCAACTTCCACCAACTTTCTCACCAGTCGGTTCAATTAGGCCAAAATGAAGGTCATTTCCACCCTCAACAAAGTCTAGGGTTACATGAAATTTCTTCGTAGGATAAAACTGCCACCACTGTAGAATCTAGACTTAAGAAACTAAAGCACACTTAGAAGTTTTTGATTGAAGAAGAAGATTGTATATATTTTTTTATGTGTGTCTTCTGTCCCCCACAACCAGCCGAATCCCTCTAATTTATAGACTGCCAAGCGTTGCATTGAAGGATTGTGATCCTTCAATTTGATGGCCGTTATAATCAAAGGGTTGCATCCTTTCAAAGACAACCTTTGATGGTGGAGACTAAGATCTCATGCTGCTGCCACATCTCCATTCGTTGCTTTGGTTTGGACGTCTTGCTTCGTGCAATTTGAGTTAGAGGGAAGTTGGCATGTTTTCAATTCAAAACATATCCAATTAAACCAAATGCTACAACGATTAAGTGCAGAGTAATCAATGGGAAGTTGGCATGTTTTCAATTCAAAACATATAAAAAACCAAACTTTATCCAATTAAAGCAAAGATCATCACACGGCCAAATTGAAATGGGAAGTTTAGCCATTTCAAATGAAATGATAAAATTGAATTAATTCAAATAGAACTTAGGTTGATTATCTCAGTTAACCTCAACAATAATGTAATCAACTTTATTATTACAATTTTCCAACATTCCTCCCCCGTTTTAGTGTATTTGAATACACTAAAATTATAATTTTCAACATTCTTCCAATAAAACTTAAGTATAAACGAAAATATCGCGTCGATTGAATTTTCATCTTAGTATATTATACTTGACAAATATTCGAATACAAAGGGTGTCGGTGACGATTGAACCCATTGACTCATATGAATATCAGAAGATAATATACACTTACGTTTTACAAACTTCCAAGTGACCTTGACACTATTATCCGCCATGTGTCCAATCCTTCTCGTACGCGAACACGAAACCTTAATAAACAGAAGTTAAGCATAACTATGTAGAGACATAATCCATCCCAATGTATCGCACGCCCAATTGGTCGTTGCTTGCCGGTGAAAGATCAAGCGCTTAGGGTTCCCTTTTGGCACATCATAATCACAAGGATTTAAGGTGATTTACTTTCGTTTGCAATAATGATCCTTGAAATTAACGGATATTTTGCAAGCAAATGCAAATGGTGTTTAAAGAAGAAAAACCAAGAGGCGACAATCATTGGAGGTGTACGAGAGTGTTGAAGAAAAAATATCGTTATTCCCTGTTGCTGGTAGTACTATGATTTACTATACACATTTGCCATTAGGGGTGGGATTCGGTTTGTCGGTAAACGGTTTACCGTTTTACCGAATCGTTTACCGACGGTATCGGCGACCAAACGTGCCAATGAGTGTATCGGTTTACCGTTCCAGTTTCGGTAAATTACCGACGGTAAATCGGTAAACCCTTTACCGGGAAAAAACGACGTCGTTTCATGAATCACCAAATCTATACCCTCTCCTCTAAACAACGAAACCTAGCTGCCCTTCTGTTTTCTTCTTCAATCGAAATTCGCAGAGACTCCCCACCTCTCTTCTTCTTCTTATCGTACTCACCGGCAGCTCCTTCTGCCGACGACGGCGACGAGCAGCGATTCGGCGATTCCCACGAGCCACGACGGCGACGACGGAGAGCCAGACCTTCGCCCAGCCCTGACCCTCCCATTCTCTTCTTCAATCGAAAATCGCAGAGACCAGAGAGCCACCTGCCCACCTCTCTTCTTCTTCTCGTATTCGCCGGCCGCTCCTTCTGCTGACGACGGCGACGAGCAGCGATTCCCATGGGCGACGACGGCGACGAGCTTCCCGCTGCCCCACCGACGACGGCGACGAGTTTCCACCGCTGATTAATAGGTAAGTTTGTGGTTGCCTGTGCTTTTTCGACATGAGACTCTCCTGCTAGATTAAGAAAGGGCCACCTGCAGCTTTACTATAGTGTGGGTCAATGTTTCTGGATTCAATCATGGCTAAAACATGTTTTGTGGACTATTCTGGTGAGCGAGGGCCGAGGGGTGACAAAATTCTCAGTTTGTTTTTACACTGAGAAATGAGAATTGGTGTAATTGTTTTAGACTTTTAGTAGAGAAGTAGATCCTGTGAGTTTGGTTCTATTTTAGCAGTTTTGAGTATGTTTGAGATGGTTGGACAGTTGTTTCATTTAGCTAGTAGACACAATAATTTTCCATTACTTGCATTTTGCTTGAAAGAAAGACGAGCCCAACTAATTGGTGTTTGATTGTGTTTATCTTACTTTACAGGCACTGAGTGAGGAACTAAAGCAAACATTTCGAGCTCCACTTATATGACATTAACATATAAGATATAACATATACTTCATTATTCACAAATATTACATACATCATGAGAAAAATATTAACAATAAGAGTTACAAATGATACATGAATGTAAGTAAGTGTAGCCCTAAAAAAATGTTATAAATTATTAATTACAAAAATGAAGAAAAAAACTAATAAAATCAAAATATTACAACATCTTCCCCCACAAACAGAATTTCGGTTCGGTAAATTTTCGATAAACCGAACTGAAAAACCGTCCCACGTCGCGCTTTGCGGTAATTCGGTAAACCGGTTTGTAACCGGTTCACCGGTAATTCGGTAATCGGTAAACCGGTAACGGTAACGGTAAACAGTTTTGGCCAGTTCGGTATACCGAAACCGGTAAATTCGGTAACCAATTTACCGTTTACCGACCGATTCCCAGCCCTATTTGCCATAGTCTAGGTTCTTGCAACAAAAAGTAACAATGATAGGATTGCAACACCAACTGCACCATGAAAATTTCCCTTTCTACTCAATAATTCGCGGATACAACTGGTTGTCCTTTTACTGTTGCTGGGATCTTTGCCTTCGTCTCAAGAAACACATCTCTCATTGCGTTACACGAACTTTGTTGTATCATTACAAAAAGAAGCAGCATCGCTAATAAAGTCGTTGGAATAAGCCACGTTTTATTTTTCAGCTTGAAAGCCATGAATGATTATATATATATATATATATATATGGTGGCGTATTCAGTGCACCCACTTTTTTGGGTACACTCAGCGCACCCACCTCATAATCATCATTCTGAGCATGCGATTCATGTAAAAATGGTATCAATTGTTGCTTATGATATTATGAACAATAAGCCCATGAATTTAAAAAAAAATCATTTAAGATTTACTTTAATTTGAAGGATTTAGTATTTAGGGGTTTAGGGTTAAGGTTTAGGTTTACAGTTTGAGATTTTGCATTAGGATTCAAAATTGAAGGTTAAGGGGTTAGGGTAATAGATTGATTTGTTATGATTCTATGTCATATCATCATGTTAGATTGAGAGTACTAATTAAAGTTCAAAATTTGATGTATTATGAACACTTTTAGAAATGGGTGCACTGAGTGCACCCAAAAAAGTGAGTGCACCGAAGTAGCCACCATATATATATATATATATATATGGTGGTGTTTTCGGTGCACTCACTTTTTTGGGTGCATTCAGTGCACTCACTTCATAATCGTCATTTTAAACATGAGATTTATGTCAAAATGATGTCAATCATCACTTATGATGTGATGAACAATAACGCACATGAATTTGCACAAAAACCCTGAAAGATTTGCTTTAATTTGAAGGATTTAGAGTTTAAAGATCTAAGGCTAGGATTAGGGTTTACAGTTTGGGGTTTAGGAATAGAACTCAAAATTGGAGGTCTAGGGCTTAGGGTAATCCACTAATTAGTTGTTATCATATGTTATATCATCATATTATACTAATTCTACAAATTAAAATTCAAAATCCGACTCCTTAAGACTAGTTTTTGAGTTGGGTGCATTGAACGCACTCATTTTTGTGAGTGCGCCGAAGTAGTCACCATATATATATATATTGCTCTACTCAGTACATTAATATTCAGGAGCGGAGCTACAGTAACTATAACACCCCCGTAACACAGGTTTCTATAAAAAAACTCTTTCTTTTTAATTATACTCTCTTTAACTATGCTAAAGATTATTTATTTTCTTTCCAATGATTGTTTTTTGTATAAATACCTTTTAATTAAATATCATTTTTATGTAATTACCATTTAATAATAATACAACAAATAATGAGAAACGTTTTTTTCAATAATTAATAGCAATTGTGTTTTCGGAAAGGAAGAATTACAATTGTTGGTCTGAGCATTTCATATTTCAATCTTGATATTCAACTGAAGTTGCGCAATCGCCGCAAGCAGCACAGTTACCGTGTTTATGTTCTAAATATGATGAGATTAGTCTTATATTAGATGTAAAAAAGGGATAAATTGCGAGAAAATTGTTTTCATAATTTATTGACAAAACAATTAATTGTACCTTAATAATAAAAAATCAAAATCAATATCGTCACTACGTCCTGACATAGCACGACAACCCTCTTTTGGGCAAACATTACAATTCATGCAACACAGTTTTCCGACGACAGGATTACAACACCAATTGCACCATGGCCACTTCCCTTCTAAATGATAATCTGCAGCCACACTTAACCACCATTTCACTGTTGTTGGTGTCGTTGTCGCCATCTTCTCAAGAAACACATCTCTCTTAGCAGCTTCGGTATCGACTCTTGTCCCCATGGCCACTTCATTTCCTATATAACAAGGAATAAATTAGTATTATTAATACATGAGATGCAGTGAATAATGACTTGGTTTAGTGGTACTATTGCTGATTTTTAACTTGGAGATCTCATGTTTGAATTATTGGGTATATAACGACAAACTTTCTAAGGTGCTTACCGATAATCATGAAAGATGTGAGAAAGAAGAGAAGGAAGACGTTCGAGGTCTTCATACTTTGAGATATAATTTGCAACCTATTTGCCTTTTGGGAAAGAATATGTGTTTGTGCTAATAGTCTTAATACCACAAGTCACAAGTCACAAATCACAATATTGTTGAATATACAGAGTGTTGGAAAATGAGAGATCTATTTATAGAGATTCAATTGGAGCAAATTATTGATTGTGTTCATTTAGCTTACCAATAATTAATGGGTAGTAGGATACATTTCCCATATATACAGACAAAAAATAAATCTTATTTTTAAGTAAGCTAATTATATATTTAACAAATGAGGGATGGTATTTATGAGTTTTCTATATATTGCTTTCTAATCGTTAACCTACTATTTCCTCTTAAACAAGTTGGAGTTATTTGGTTTGGTTTACGCAATATCAAAATCTATGGAGTATGAAACGTTTAAGATCCATGGGAAAATGTTTCTAAAAAACAAAGATCCATGGGAAAATGATGTAAACATATAAAATTTAATAAGGAGTGGACATGGATTTATCATCTTTTCAGATTTTTTTTAAGGTGAAAATTAAATAAATATATTTTCATCCTTGTTACATATATAGATTAATAGGCTTAGGGGTCGTTTGGAAGTTGCGAATGTTAAATCGTTGAATTGTAATGAATCACAACAAAATAAATACATGTATTGGTACAATGGATGCATTGCAATAATATATTGTTTGGTTGTTGAGATTCTACTTTATGTATTGACTTGCATAAAGTTACTTTATGGGGAAATGTCACATTTATCCTCAATTTTTAGTATAAGACAAAAACTAATAGGGATATAAATAAAAAGAAAAAATAGATACAAATCTAAAATCAACAACCACAACAATCTCAACTTTTAGTTAAGATTGTATAATGCATGATTTTTTGTGATTGTTGGTGGGACCTACCTGAAACAATACATGCATTGTTTTACATTTTGACACTTCCAAACATTGTATTGTGCACAATGCATGTATTCAATAAACAAAACTCTAACAATCACAACTACCAAACGACCCCTTAGTAAACAACGGGAGTGTTTGTGTATCTTGGTTGGCTAGTGGAACAAAAGTGATCTATGGTTAGTAAACAACGGGCTTAAATGCAAAGGTTACAGTTGATAGGCTCCAAGAGGATCAATGGAAACACGTTTGTGGGGGAGTGGTCGTTGGTGATATCTTGGCCTTGAGGAGGGAGTTTGATCATATGGATGTTATAGATTTATTGGTCGTCGGTGTAACAGGATTACCCACTTGATGGCATGTAAAGTCCTTTCATTGTTCCCTTCATTAGTTGGGTTCGACTTTCTTTCCTGACTGTTTTCGGGCTCTTGACTCTTATGTATCAGGCTGTTTATTCGGTAATACAAAAGATCTTTTGGCACACAAAAAAAGACACGATAACAGAAGGAGAGAGTGGAGATGCTTGACTAGTCAAAGTCTACAATTCCTAAACTCCAATTTTTCTTAATCAGGTGATGTCTCGTTCGTTTTAACAGTGGATCCCCTTGCCTAAACTAGTCTGAGCAGAGAACTAACCCACCACCCCACCATTAAAACCTACACTAAGCTTAGGGTGGCAATGCATATAGTAATCCATTTAATAAATTATATCGGGAAACTCAACCTCTAAGACTGTTAGAAGAAACTGACAATCCACAGAGTCAATGGTTTTCATCAAGTCCACTTGGACAACACTACGAAGAGAAATAACTTTCTTATATAGTTTTGAACCATTTCATGAGCTAATAAGATGTTTCTCATGTAACATTGCCTTTAACAAAGACAATTTGGTGTTTAGTTATTATCATTGACAAGCATTCACTCAACCTAGAGGATATGGTCTTAACAATGCACTTGTAGAGGATGGTACAAGCAAGATATTGGTCTAAACATCTTCATATCTTAAGAATTTTTAGTTTTTGGGAGAAGAGCAAGCAAAGTAGAGTTTACCTATCTTAGAAAAGCTTAAGTGACAAAGTAGTGTTGTATGGCAGCAACAATTTTTGGCCCTAAAATTTTCTCACCCTTAATACCAAACATGGTCTTCTACTCTTCTTTACCTCGTATGCAGTTACCGGCTCACAAAGTTCCGTCACCTGATCTAGTTGGAGTCTCTTTTTCAGTCTTTACTCGTGGATTTAACTTCCCTAGCAAGTTCATATAGAAAGAAACAACTATTTCAATCAAAGCATCAACTTTAGTGACTCAAACCATTTTCATCAAGCAAAGATATGATAGTATTCATTTACTAATGAATATTCACTAATATGTGGAATCAAATAGGAGGTATTTGAGTCCTCTTCAAGCTAAATTTCCCTTGACTTATAACGCAGGAAAGACTCCTCTGCTAATTTCATTTCCTTCTTCTTTAAAGATTTTTGTTTCTCATATTCAAAAGTAAGGATTTTTCGAGGCCTCCACTTGAGCATACTAGAGCTCAATTTCTTTATGTTTTACTCTATCTCTTAGATTAGAGTGAACTTCTCTATTCAAATTCTTTAACAATTTTTTTTCAAAATTCTCAATTTTCTACACTCTCCCAATAGGAGAGCCCTCTACTTTAGAAGACTAATCTTTTTTTACTAACTTTTGAAATCGAGGATGAGCAAACGAAAACTTAAAAATTTGACAGGTTTAGAGAGAGCTTTTATTGAGCTGAGCGTTTAAAGAAATTGGATAGTGATTAGAAACTGAGGGGTCCAAGAGGTCAACCACACTATTTGCTCAAGATTTTAACCACTTCAAGTTAACTAATATTTTTTCCAGTCTTCCGACAATGGGATTACCAAACTGTTTATCCATCCAGTACGCCCTTTGATATGGGTGTAATGTTATATGTTATATGAGGTTAGATATAATTTATAAATGTATGAACAATATAAATTTTTTCATAGAACTAAACCAAACTAAACCGATAGACCATTAACTCTCAACCCACTATTCGCGGACCAACGGGCTAAATGCCTAAATCGGGCCGGCAACCTTGATTTGCAGTCGACAGCCAGGATAACTGGTCGCCGCAGTAATTAGCTTTCTACTTCTCCGAGCAGTAAAAGGTTTTTTAAAAAAAAAAAAATCAAGCGAACCCAAAAGACAGTGAAAAAACAAGCGCAGTGAGATGAATGATGCGGCAAACGCAAATCCAAACCTAAACCCCTCGTAAGCGGAAGGCCACCTCCGCACTCCTTTTCCTCTTCCTGCGATCCTAATCTCGCAGTCGCCTCCCCGCCCGCAATCCATTCTCTCCCTTATGCGCACTGTCTCCCCGCAAAGCTAAATATCTGACTGCTCTTTTTCTTCTTCAGGTGAGTTTCAATTACTGATTATCATCGGTGTTATGGGTCAGCCTTTTCTAGGCCTGTTAATGCGCGATGTGTTCGTCTTGCTCTGCTTCTGGGATTGCTGTCAAGCATCTTCTGATCGAGATTATCGTCTGGGTTCATCTCTCAACCATCGAATGTGTAATGGGTTGTGGAAAGTTTTCAAATTTGTTGTCTGAGTTATCTGTTAGTGATTTTATGGGTTGAACTTTGGTGGGTGGTAGGTTCTATCTATATCAGGGCTTTCCCGTTCGTTTCTGCTAAGTTGCAATCCATGCCTGTAGATGTGATGTTGGACAGTGATGCAGAAGGGACTTTTTTTTTTGCTTGATGTTTCGTTAGGATGAAGAAGAACTTGCCCCTTGCATACTTTTTAGATGTTAAGTTCTTGTTGATGGTGTCAGTTATTGTTGCTGCTGCTGCTGCTTTCTAGGTTTGTGATTTCAATCGTAGTGAATGTTTGTCTTAAGTTGTCATCTGTGTATTTGTCTGTTTGGCTTACAGGTAGGGGACTATGGGGAAAAAGGTCAAGAAAAAGAGCCGTGCACCTCAGAAGGAGAAGAGGGTTGCTGGTCACTCTCTGAGTAAGGTACCTCAGCAAAGCAGTCTCAGCATAAGTGATGGCAATGTTGCTGGTGATGGCGTAGTAGTAGTTCGTAAAGAGCGAAATCCGTGTGCACATTTGGACAAGGGGTTTGATCTGACCAAGTTCTCTGATAAAATTAGTGGTTCAGATTCTATAAGCTGTGAGGATTGTCGGGAGGCTGTTGCTGATAGAAGGGGCGGTAAGGGAAAGGGTAAGCATGGGAAGAAGAAAGGAGCTGATTCCAAGTCTGATTCAAAGGCCATTTGGGTCTGCTTAAATTGTGGCCATTATGGATGTGGAGGGGTTGGTTTGCCAACAATCGCCCAAAGCCATGCTGTTCGGCATGCTAGACAGGCTGGTCACCCCTTGGTTATCCAGTGGGAGAACTCTCATCTTAGGTGGTGCTTCCAGTGCGATAGTTTTATTCCAGTTGATAAAACAGAAGATAGTGGTGAAAGTAAGGATGTATTTTCAGATGCTGTAAAAGTAATCAAGGCCCATGTGTCCCATCCGCCAACACTGCGGCATGGTGAGGATATCTGGTTAGGAAGTGGCAGCATCTTAAGTGAAGTAAAAGCTGAAGGCACCATCTCCAAAACTTCAGAAGGTAATGGTGGTTATACTGTGAGGGGCTTGGTTAACCTGGGAAACACTTGCTTTTTCAATTCAATAATGCAGAATCTTCTAGCTATGAATAGGTTGAGGAGTTATTTTGTCAGCGCAGATTCTTCTTTTGGCCCTCTTTCTACTGCTTTGAGGAAGCTTTATGATGAAACTAGACAAGTGACAGGTGCGAAGAATGTGATTAATCCGAGATCCTTTTTTGGGTCTCTCTGTTGTAAGGCCCCTCAATTCAGGGGATATCAACAGCATGACAGTCATGAATTGTTGCGCTGCTTACTTGATGGATGGTCCACTGAAGAGTTGGCTGGAAGGAGACAAATTAATGCTTCTGATCCAACTGGTGTTGCTCCAACAAATATTCCTACATTTGTGGATGCCACATTTGGGGGACAGATCTCTAGTACTGTATGTTGCATTGAGTGTGGACATTCCTCAACCATTTATGAGCCATATTTAGACCTCTCGCTTCCAGTTCCGACTAAGAAGCCTCCAACTAAAAAGTTCCAGGCTGTCTCTCGAGCAAAAAAGACCAAGCTACCACCAAAGCGAGTTGGAAAAGCTAGGCAGAAAGTGAGCAAAGATACAGCAGATACAGTGCAGGGTGTAAGTGCTGCAACCTCTTCCACAAGCATTGTATTGGGGTGCCAACCACTATTGATAACATCTAATACAGATAATGTGGTGTCTTCCTCGGGTGATACTACAGTGTCTGACTCAGCTGGTCAAACTTCTGACTGCTGTGAAACAGGCTTAGTCGCAGGAAATTTTCTTGAGGTTCCGGTTTCTGTGGACAAGGAAGTTGTTGGAGCTGAGCTGGAAGGATCAGCAGCTTCTGCTGAACCTTATTCATGGATGGATTTTATATCTTCCGAAACATCAAACGAGAATGACTTGATCTCACAAGTCAATGAGTTATCAATCATTGAACTTTCAGCAGATAAAGATGTGGTTTCGAATGGGAAGGAGGAGACTCCTCCATTTGATTTGGTTCACCAAACACCACCATATTCAGAGCCAAAATCTGTCTCTATAGATCCTTGGGAAGAGGAAGTACCATTGCAGGTACAGAGCTCTGAAGTTCTGTTGCTTCCTTACTATGAAGAGGGTGCCATAGGTGGGGAGGATATTATTTCTGGAGAAGCTGGGGCTTCATCTTCTTCAATTGTGGGATCTGGACAGGATGAAGCAGCCTTTGATGGTTTTGGTGATTTATTCAATGAGCCAGAGGTTTTTATTGGCCCAGTAGCAGGGCCTGTTCATTTAAGCAATGGAGTAGCGGGAGAAACTTGTCCTACTGCAGTTGGAATTAGCAGTGAATCGGATCCTGATGAAGTTGATGATTCTGATTCTCCTGTATCCGTGGAAAGTTGCCTGACCCAGTTTATAAAGGCAGAGGTTCTCTGCAATGATAATGCTTGGGAATGTGAGAACTGTTCCGAAACTTTACACCTCCAGAACCTGGAGGCAAAGAAGAAACTGGGCAGAACTGTGTCAGGAGGAGATCTAAATGGAGGTGATAGTCGGCGCTTAAATTCAGACATCTCATGTTCTTCTGGAAGTGGAATTGTGAATGGAGAAGCCATTGCTGCTGATACACTTGTCAATCCCAAAGATGAAAACTTGGTTTCTAATGGCGAAGAGATTGAATGCCTAAATGAAAATGTCATGGTAGTTGCTGAAAACGGTCAAGTGGATATGCAGAAATTGTTAGTTTCACCAATTGCTGAACAAAGATGTGACATGGCAGCTGCTCCTCGCTCAGTGCTACCACCTTCTCCTGGTGGTGGAGAAGAACCAGCGAACGAAGAAGATGCAAATGGTAATTCATCTGTTAACACTTTCGGTATTGATGATTCTGTTTCTACCAGTGCTGAATATGCTGCTGGTTCTGCTGGCAATGAAGAGAACGGCTTGAAGTTGCCTAGAAAAGTTGAGTCAGAGGATAGTGAAGGCAAAGAACAGAAAACCACAAAGAAAGCGATTGTGAAGAGGGATGCAACTAAAAGGGTCCTTATTGACAAAGTACCACCTATTTTAACTATTCATTTGAAGAGGTTTAGCCAAGACATTCGTGGTCGTCTGAGTAAATTAAGTGGGCATGTCAGTTTCAGAGATACACTTGATCTTAGACCTTACATGAATCCCAGGTACAATGCTTCACCTGCCTTGTTTTCTCGGCCAAATAACCTTGTTGAGTGTGAACTATTCTAATGGCATAGTCCTCGTCTTATGTGCATATTCTCGAGTTAGTAAAATCTGAATGCTTTGTTTCTCGATTCTGGTGGTCTTTTCTTTGTCATGGTCCAACTCTTGCAATTGATTGGGAGTAATGGGAAGACATGTAGCCTCCAATCTATTACTCAAGCTTCTACGTTTTGGCTATAGTGGAAGACTGACCCGGTCGCGAAATCACCCACCCAATAATACGTGCCTTCCAATCCTTTGCAGGTGTGAGAAAGAAGATGAAGAGAAAACAAGTAGTGTCTACAGATTGACAGGCGTGGTTGAGCATATGGGGACGATGAGAGGAGGTCATTACGTCGCATACGTAAGAGGAAGGGAGAGGAGCAAGAAACAAGTAGGAGACGAAAATGGTGGTGGTGGTGGGGATGGTGATTGGGTATGGTATTATGCAAGCGATGGCCATGTGAAGGAGGTTTCGCTGGACGAAGTTCTTCGCTGTGAAGCATACATCTTGTTCTACGAGAGGGTTTGAGAATTTAATTCATTTTTTTTTACCTTACATACACACTTTTTTGAAATGTTGCCGGGGGTACCGGCTCGAGAGCCAGCACTCGTACAGACAGTCACCCCCAAGGCCAGATTGCATTGTATTCTGTTCGATATGATATGATCTAAACGTTTGATATGATACTGCCCTGAGCAATCTGTTGTACACCCCCAAGTTGAAATTGTTGGTAATGGTAGGGCGAACAGAATACAAGTAGTGATGGCAATTTCAACCCGCTCCCGCGGGTATTACCCGACCTGACCCGTTATGGGGCGGGTATTACCCGACCCGCAGTATCGTGGGGCGGGCATGGGTATCTATTTCCGTCCTGCCCCGCCCCGTTCTAGACTCATTTTATCTCAATTTCTTACAATATCTATACATATTTCTCCTATTTTGACTTTTCTTGAACTAGTTAGAGTCAGATCTTTCAACTTGTTAGGCTCAATTATCCATTCTATTATCAATATTTTTCATTCTTAAAATGTTTTTCCCTACGTTTTATTGTAAAAAGTAAAATTTACTTGTATTTTATTTTTGAACAACATGTAAGCGTGGGTCGACCCGCTCCGCCCCGTACCCGCGCGGGTTTTGCCCGCCCCGACCCGCCCCATTGCCATCACTAAATACAAGTAACCAAGATTGCATTATATTCCTGTAGCGAGTGAGTAGTGTAAAATGGTTAGTTTTTATTAAGTAACTGATTAAACAGAAATATTGACATCAAAGTCGCTTTGGCCGAGTGGTTAAGGCGTGTGCCTGCTAAGTACATGGGGTTTCCCCGCGAGAGTTCGAATCTCTCAGGCGACGAAATTAATTTTTTTTCCTCTCCAAGTAACACTCCCACTTCCCATCCATCATATCCTTCTTTCCCCTGCCATCCTCTGCTTTTTACTCTGTTTCTGACTTTCTGTCTATGGTTTCTCTTTTGCTTTTGCACTTTGCCAACTCAAATCAAATACCAAACAGTACAATCCTCCATACGCCAACTTCCCCTTTCCTCCTTTTCCCCCTTTTTCTTTAATCTCCACTCTTCGCTATAACACACTCACTTGCTCCCACTCCCCTGTTTTTTCCCCAATTTCTTTTGCCTTTCCACCCACAACTCCCATGGCGGCATTGCCATCGCTGCTCTCTGCACTGCTCCTCCACCACTTCCTTCTGGTCGTGGTGGAAGGATCGTCGTCGTGGTGCGTGGTTCGAACCGACGCAAGCTACCAGGCGCTGAAGGCGGCTCTGGACTACGCGTGCTGGGCAGGGGCGGACTGCACGCCGATCCAGTCGAACGGACTCTGTTTCCTCCCAAACACCATCCAAGCTCACGCTTCCTACGCATTCAACAGCTTCTACCAGCGCAAGGGCATGTCCCCTGACTCATGCTACTTCTCCGGCACCGCGAACATCGCCAGAACCGACCCCAGTCAGTCTCTACTACTCACTTACTCTGTTCTTCCTCTGTTTCCTTTTCCTCTTATATACGTGGGGATGTTTCATTTCCTTCATTGCAGGCTATGGATCTTGCGTCTATCCAGGATCTCTCAGGTATTTTATGTTATGTTATGCATCTTTCTATCTTTTTCTTACCAATTCATAAGTAGCAACACAGTGTCAGAGCCAAAGTTCAATGGAGTTGTAGAGACTCCATCACAGTTTGTTCAAGTTTCTGTAGCAGCAGCAGCAGCAACTTCAACTGTTGTGTGTATTATGCCAAACTTGAATGATAAGTTCCTCAGATTACTGTAGGCTTTTGCTAAATACCATATATGATAATAAAGCTTGTTTCTTTAACTAATTAAATCATGATTGCCACCAAACAAAATCAGTGATTTGGTTGTTTCAGTCCTAAAAGAAGAGGTTAGAGTTGTGACAGGATCTCCTGGTCCTAGAGATGGAATCTTAAAATTGCTGTTCTAATTCGTTGTCGGAAACATGTTAGATTCTCTAAAGGTGAACAGAATCATGTGCCCATGTTAGTATAAAGAAAAAGCACACACAGTTCTTCATCCCTGCATCTTTTCTGATACAAATATTCTCTTCCATCTCCATTTTTCGGGTTTGGAGTGCGAATGAGTCTGCATTTCAATAATGCTGCTGTTCTTCCATCTTCAAGAGAATAGAACCTAATTCATTATCTGGTGAACTGTAATGTTATCCAGTGCAGCAGGAGGGGCAATTCCAACCCCAACACCGCCAACTAAACCCTATTCATTCACACCGCCAGCGACCACCACCACCACTACTCCGACCATCATCACCGGCCTTGCTCCACCGCTGCCTACTGACACCGACAACTCCAGAGCTTCCATCGGGTTCATGGATGTTGCGGTGCTACTGCCTGCTGCCTCGGTGTTCGTCATCTTGTTTAGTTTCTGAACTTCAAACCAACCTGTTGAGTCAGGGAAGCAGCTACTCTTCCAAGCACTGGAAAAAAGCTGCCACAGTTTTGTAAGGAAAAAAGGGTTGCAGAAAGAAATCTGATTTTCCTTTTCTTTTCTTCATTTTTTCTTCTCTGAACAATTTTTTTCTTTCCTCTCAGATGGTTAACAATTGTATCTATAATAACCCTACTGTAGTCACAATATTTCTTGTAGGTGTACAGTACAGTACAGTACATGTTCTTGAATGTGAAATCATCTTGATTCTCTCTTGATTCTTACAGGCTTCATTCAGTCATTTGGTGCTCCTAATGAAATCCAGGACGTGGTTTCTTCTAATAAATCACTAATAATGTAAATTTGATTCTCTGTGTTCAATAATTCTGTTGATGCCAAGCTCCGAGGAGCCTGCTTCAATGTGTTTGAGGTCCGGTGAGCGCTGTCCTCCTGGCCAACGTCGGCCGCCAGCCTCCGAGATGGACACCTGCAAAAGAAAAGAGGAACCCACCGGCGGTGTGTCGGCGGGGACCTGCTCCGAAGCTCAAGTCAGTATTGAGAGGAGAGTAACCGGGACCGGCATAGTAAGCCGGCTCTAAAGAGAGTTTTAGAAGTTTAAATCGAGAAAATGAACTGCCTAGAAAGTATAAATGAGCGTCCTATTTATAGGTGCCTCATGCTTCTAACGTGGATGGGGTGTGATAAATAAATTAATATAAAAATACTTTTATCTCACCACCAACCTAATGTGCAATGGTTGGCGTGAGTAACACATCAAATCACCCAACCAACCCTATTAGGTGCAATGGATGGTCGGGTCATTTACCAAGTGCAATTGACTAAACGAAAGATACTTACATAATTAGCACAATTTATTTATTGGTGGGTGAAGTCATGGAGAGTTAACCCAAATCCTTCTTCAGCTTACCTTGGACACCTAGTAATGAGGTGGCAAACAAGGGATTTTCACTCCTCGTTGGTTGCTTATGCACCAAAAGTGAGGTGGCAAAATATACTTTCCTTTTGTTATCCATGTCACCATGTGTAATGAAGGGAATCTTTTGTCATTGTGTGTGTTTAAGTGAGACAAATTATCTCCCAACCAATTAAATGGGAATGAAGAAACACTTACCACCTTCCATCTGCCATCCAATTCATAGCCCACGTGTAAGTTTGAAGTGGGATTTGTTTGATGGGGAAAGGTTACCTACACATCCAATTAACCTTGTTGTTCTTTCTTACTTGATAAAAAAGGCCAGGTGGAGGGTCAAGTAGGAGACTAAGCACATGTTTACTTAATCTCTACATACACATATAATTTGGGGAGGTAGGGGAATTTGTGTTTTGTTTAGATGAGGTGTTAAATGCTTGCACACATGTAATTTGGGGAGATGGGTTATTACAGTTTGTGTTTTTAGGGTAAACTATCCACCCATCCAAGTATATAAAGAAGCACAGCTAGCTCCTATGTATGATCAGGATAAAGAATGTGGTGAGATTATTTGTTGGTATTTTTAAGATGGTGGAATTTTGGGTCCATCAATTAATTCCTTTGGGAAGAAAGAAGATCTCTTTCAGGTTCTCTAACTATGAAAACATTGTCGCCAGCAAATTCAGCAAACTCCAGATTCCTGAGCCATCTCCACAGAGCATATGTATCATTTTTCACCTGCAGGATAGAGAGAACGAGAAGAAATCGGTTCAATCAAACAAAGAAAAGTTTCATCCTTCCTTGCAAGTCACTAGTTTCTTCTTCTGTTTTTTGGGAAGATAAAGGGATTTGGATGGATGGTGGAGAACAGGTAGAGAAAAAACCTCTAGAATCCCATGACCAAAGCTAGTTTCTCTGTATGCATTATACTCAGGCTGCTGATCCCAGCAGAACTTCCCAGCTGAAATGCTCTCTGAAGTTAAGTCGAAGGCACAGAACCCACCAATATCAGTGTCTGGGGTATGAGATGGATCTGGACAGCAACCAGGATCATCAGCACGTATTATGGCCATCATCTCACGACTCCCTCCAGCTCCCACTGTCGACACTGTACAAATCTGTTTCTAGCCATTTATACTGGTCAGCTGCAAAACAACAAAGAAAGAGAAGAAAGAAGAGAAGAGAAGTAAAGTGAAACTTCATTACAAAAGCCACCAGGAATAAAGTGATCTCTGCATTTGGAAAGGAGTTTAATTGTAGGGAGAATATACATGACTTATCAAAAGCAGTGTAGGGATTGAGCATCACTAAATCGACTCCTCCTGCATTGGAAGTGTAATAGAGCGTGGAAGATGATCCACTCTCTTCAGAAGGGAACACGAATCTGTAACTGTATGAAACGAATAGTCATCAACCTGTGGTTCTAGCTCATGTTTCCCACCAATCATTTCAGCAACCTCTGATGCACAATTGTTTTACAAACATGACCAGTGACCAAAAAGGGATAAAAGAACATGATACAAAAGGAAAGCACAGGATGCGTAACGTATTCACCAAACAATTCTTTAAAATATAAAAGCTGGGTACCCTTTATTGGCCCAACTTCTCTATTACTGTTTCACTATTTGTCGTCTAGCGAAAGGAGAAGTTAAACAGCCTCTTTATGTTGTTCTATTAACACCTCCATCTCTCCACTGTCGTGCCGTCCTTTCACCCGCGAATTGATCCTCCTTCGACTCAGGGACTCTGTCCTCCCACCCCTTTCCCAAATCTCGCCATCCCCGTGTGCTTTTCAATAGTACAACTCCTTCAACCCACTTCACATGCGACCCAATTCAGCACTCCAACGTCCACCTCTCCCTGTCATTCCTCTTTCCCAACACCCAATCTCCCATTCGATAGGTCTGGTCGATTCCGATGACGAGATTAGCTTTGTACAAAATCTCGCCATCACCCTTTTCCTCCGACCAAGATAATTTTCATCCCTAAAAATGACTGCTAGAAGTCAGGCATGCTGGCCTCCCAGCTCTCCGCTTCATCCATCGTCGATGGTGACTGCATCTTTTTTTTTTATGGGGATTGCATCTAAGGTGCTCCATTTGACCAGAAAGTGACGGCGGGTAGATCTCAAGTCGTCGTCGATGGTAGCATAATGGATCAACACTCAACATCGTTGTGGTGTACCTCCGCCACCTGGACAAAGCCAAGAAAATCTACTCCTCCCCTGCCTCCACTCGCTATGCCCTGGACTTAAACGCCGCCGCGTAGCCCTACCTCAAAGCAGCAGTGAAGCCAAAGGAGCAAACTGTCCATGGAATGCTTATGATGGCAGTCATGAAGGAGGTTGTGCGCCCAGCAGATGAAGAAGAAGCATAGAGCAGAACTCTCTGACGTGGAGCCCTCCATCTACCCACAAAACCACCAACCGACCGAGAGAGGGAGGAAGCGAGGGAGAGCAGCAGGCACCCATCTCTGCATAAATTTATGTTCTTTTCTTGGTTTAATCTTCGTTTTTCGGAATTTGCTGGTTATAGTTCAGGGTTCGAAATTTCATTTGGGTGATTGGATTTCCAAGTAAAGAAAGGTGATTAAATTTATTTGACCAGAACAATCTGCATCTGTGAGATGGCAGGGAAGGGTACCTAGCAGCCGAGAAGACAAACTGGAGAGATAGGACGGGATGCTTCTATTCTAGCGTGCTGGGATGGAGAGAAAGAGGAAGGCGACTAAGTATATGGATGAGGTGTGAGCCTATTAATGGCTTTGATTTTGTAGGGTGGGAGTATTAGTTGCATTGACCAAAACAACCTGCATTTTATAGAATGGCAGCTACATTTGGAGCTAAAGTAGTTTCCTTTGGTGTTCTTGGAGAAGATGACTACGGTAAAATATCTCATGCACCCCACAACTTTTGTTGGCCATTCAATTTGTGCTACGCTATTTACAGAGCAATGTGGTGATAGGAGGCTCAAGTTTCATATTATGGCATTTACAGGTATGATTGGGACTGGATTTGGCCATTTTGGTTTTGCAGTCGAGGATGTAAGCTTCGATTATGGTATATAATGCTTTAATTCAGCCTCATTACTGCAATTTCCTACGGCCTAAGACTATGATTTCTCATCTCTTTGATCGATTCTGCATAACAGATTGACTAGATGCTGAACATTGTATTGGATCATCAAAACAACAATATTTGTCAAAGTAGAGTATGTGGGATGTTGTTGCTCAGTTTGGTAGTTTGAAAAGGTAAGTTTATTTTCTTTTATGCTTTTTTGCTCAGCTTCATAGTTAGTTGTTTCATTATCAAGACGGTTTTTGTATAACTTGTGGCTGTAGCATGAGAAAGAGAAAGGTGGGAGGGAGTTGAAGCAACAACAAGGACCTAACGAGACTAGGCAAGCGACGAAAGTGAGAAAGGTGAACATTTCAATTTGGTGACTCATTCTCTTGCTTTATTATGTTCTTTTTTATACTGTTGGTTTATAAATGACATTTTTTTCTCGCTTTTTCCAGTTGTAGGAAGATAGATGAACCCTTCAATCGAGAAAAAGTGTCTACTCATCACCTGAGGCAACAGTAGAAGCCGAGGGAGGAGGTTGGATATGAGGTGTTTTTGCAGCAAGATAGGAAGCAGGGTTGATTGCACAGATGTTGCCCGTCGAACTGTGAATCCTCCTGCTGCATGACCTGTATTCTTTTATTCGTTAGCTTCTTTGTGGTATCTCTACTCTAGGGGATAGTTTATGGTATACTCGAAATTTGTTTGCAGGTTTCGAAGGAAAAAAATTGAGGATATTAGAGCACAAGTCGTTGGGCACACATGCACATCGTATGTGGATTTTGGTGGAAAAGAACACCTGAATCCTGGCAGCCCTTGACGACCATGAGATTTACAAGCTACCAAGGCGAGTCTCGGCTGACATAGTTTGGATTTTGTGAGGGTGTTTGTTGTTGCCTCTGAAGTTTCATTACCACAGTATGTTCAACCTGAAGTGTTCATTTTTACAGTTCAAGGATAAATTTGTGTGAGGGTGTTTGATCCTTGCTTCTTAACTTTTCTTCACTTAATTGAAAGGTGAGTTTCTGTGCAGTTAAGGTTTCTCATATTTAAACGTTGTGTTTTTCTCTTCACTAATCTGCAAGGCTTGAGCAGGAAGCATTCTAGGTTACAGTGTACGCTTTGCTATTTTCAGTTGTATCCACGTCTCGGCTCTTCAAATTCACTGGAAGCCCTCAATTTCATTTCCTTTTAATCGCTTCTATGCTTCTAGGTTTTGTAGGTCGCTAGTGGATGGATGTGAGTCAAAGAAGCAGACTAGGAGCTGCAATAGGGAACGGTGTGTAGTAATTAGAGCACAAGTCGTTGGGCACACATGCACATCATATGTGGATTTTGGTGGAAAAGAACACCTGAATCCTGGCAGCCCTTGACGACCATGAGATTTACAAGCTACTAAGGCGAGTCTCGGCTGACATAGTTTGGATTTTGTGAGGGTGTTTGTTGTTGCCTCTGAAGTTTCATTACCACGGTATGTTCAACCTGAAGTGTTCATTTTTACAGTTCAAGGATAAATTTGTGTGAGGGTGTTTGATCCTTCCTTCTTAACTTTTCTTCACTTAATTGAAATGTGAGTTTATGTGCAGTTAAGGTTTCTCATACTTAAACGTTGTGTTTTTCTCTTCACTAATCTGCAAGGCTTGAGCTGGAAGCATTCTAGGTTACAATGTACGCTTTGCTATTTTCAGTTGTATCCACGTCTAGGCTCTTCAGATTCACTGGAAGCCCTCAATTTCATTTCCTTTATGATGAGTCAAAGAAGCATACTAGGAGCTGCAACAGGGAACGGTGTGTAGTTATTAGAGCACAAGTCGTTGGGCACACATGCACATCATATGTGGATTTTGGTGGAAAAGAACACCTGAATCCTGGCAGCCCTTGACGACCATGAGATTTACAAGCTACTAAGGCGAGTCTCGGCTGACATAGTTTGGATTTTGTGAGGGTGTTTGTTGTTGCCTTTGAAGTTTCATTACCATGGTATGTTCAACCTGAAGTGTTCATTTTTACAGTTCAAGGATAAATTTGTGTGAGGGTGTTTGATCCTTGCTTCTTAACTTTTCTTCACTTAATTGAAAGGTGAGTTTATGTGCAGTTAAGGTTTCTCATACTTAAACGTTGTGTTTTTCTCTTCACTAATCTGCAAGGCTTGAGCTGGAAGCATTCTAGGTTACAGTGTACGCTTTGCTATTTTCATTTGTATCCACGTCTCGGCTCTTCAGATTCACTGGAAGCCCTCAATTTCATTTCCTTTTAATTGCTTCTATGCTTCTAGGTTTTGTAGGTCGTTGGTGGATGGATGTGAGTCAAAGAAGCAGACTAGGAGCTTCAACAGGGAACGGTGTGTAGTAATTAGAGCACAAGTCGTTGGGCACACATGCACATCATATGTGGATTTTGGTGGAAAAGAACACTTGAATCCTGACAGCCCTTGACGACCATGAGATTTACAAGCTACTAAGGCGAGTCTCGGCTGACATAGTTTGGATTTTGTGAGGGTGTTTGTTGTTGCCTCCGAAGTTTCATTACCACGGTATGTTCAACCTGAAGTGTTCATTTTTACAGTTCAAGGATAAATTTGTGTGAGGGTGTTTGATCCTTGCTTCTTAACTTTTCTTCACTTAATTGAAAGGTGAGTTTCTGTGTAGTTAAGGTTTCTCATACTTAAACGTTGTGTTTTTCTCTTCATTAATCTGCAAGGCTTGAGCTGGAAGCATTCTAGGTTACAGTGTACGCTTTGCTATTTTCAGTTGTATCCACGTCTCGGCTCTTCAGATTCACTGGAAGCCCTCAATTTCATTTCCTTTTAATTGCTTCTATGCTTCTAGGTTTTGTAGGTCGCTGGTGGATGGATGTGAGTCAAAGAAGCAGACTAGGAGCTGCAACAGGGAACGGTGTGTAGTAATTAGTATCTTTCAGTGGAAGAGAGTTGGTCTGTCGTGGACACTTCTCCAACGTGATTTTGCTTATGGAAAGTTGTGTTCTTTTAACATTTTAATTCTTTTAACTTCTCAGTTTTGTGTTCTTTTGGCATTTTAACATAGACCAGGAAACCGGATCGTACCGGCCTGTTCAACCGGAAATTGGACCAAAAGCGGTACGGTGGGCTGATTGTGCTGATTTTACAGTGTCGGCCAGTTTTTTCGGTTTGACCGGTTGAACCGGCCGGTATGATCCGGTTTCCTGGTCTACGATTCAGCTTCATTTCTCCGTATTCTCGTCCAATATGTGGAAAATAATTAAAAAGAATATTATTTTGCTATTTTTCTATGTTGAAAATGGGTCACCGTGGTTGTATAATGCTCTATTTGGTTCTTTTTTTGATGGATTATATTTTTTATACTATCGCATTTCATTTCTCTACCAATAGTGAAAAACGGTATTTACCGGTACAAAACGGTTGAACCACGATCGTACCACAAAATACCATACCAGATAGGAATCCGGTATGATGTCCGGTACGGTTTCCTTTACCATGCATTTTAATTCCTTTGAGATTACTGGTATATTTTTCTTTATACACTTTTGCTTCTTTTCCCATGTTCCATGTAAGCTTCTGTTTCTGATCCAAAGTCATTGGTTTCCTTGGGGTACTCTTCAATGTTGAATATGTATTAGGTATGCTACATATTCTGTTGTGTGCTTATTGATTTGAGTGTTAATATCTTTCACTTCATGCATCAACGGTTATATTGTCAAATTTAGTTAGGGAACTCTTCAAATAATTTTATAGTTTGCCATCAAAGAAACTGGCCATCATATGAACATGTTGCTGCAAATTTAGTTACCACGGCGTAGCCGTGGGTATTGATTCTAGTATGACTAACATTGGCGCAACAAGTCTCAGATTCCCAACCGAAATATGGTCCTGAAGGCACTTCCTTCATGTTCAAAATGCAACGAGTTATTTCCTAGCCAAGTTTTTGCAATGCATAGAGCATATGCTATGTAGTCCTTTCTTAAAAGCTGATTGGACCCAACATTCATTGTTCAGCGAAGCCCTTCATGTCTGTTAATAAGTCTGTACCACCTTGTCTCCTGGTAATAAGCAGATCACCTTCAGGGCTTCACAGGAAACTGAGGAACGTGTTCTATCCATCACAAGGGCAGAAGGGCGATTGGGTGAAGTAGCATGATCGATCCCTCACCAATAATCCTGACACGAACAAGATCCGCCTTTGAAATGATGGAAACGGTTCCGATCCCGGATAATGATTTCTCTCTCGAATTTTCTCGAAGCATGCTTCATGAAGGAATGGCAATCATGACATGTCCTTAGATTTTTCATAATCCTGATTGTTCTTCTCCTATCTGTGAAGTTCAGAAGGGCAAATGAAACTGCCAGCTTTTCACTGTGGAACCCAACACTCTGCTCCTTCTCCTCGTCCTCAATGTCATGGAACACACTTGACTTGTGCGGCTCATAACCTTCAACTCTGAGATTATCGATCATCTGCTGTAAGAAGTCTCTGACTTTCTGTGTATATACCAGAAGACGAGCATCATCGCCTCCTGATAGAAACTCATGAATCTCATGACCCACGACAAGCAAACTACGGCCAGGGGTTTTGGCAATTCTCTTGTCTTGCATTGCAGCTCTCAACTCTGCCTTCTTGGTATATGAACCAGTCCCACCATAAGCGTTTGATAGAAGCACATAATCCCCATCGTGATGAGGATCTAGCTGAGACAGTTTCTGCTTCACTTGGTCTGCCAATGCAAGATTGTCACCATGCTTCACACAAGCTCCCAGCAAGGTCCTCCAGATGACAGCATTTGCTTGACAGGGCATATCTTGTACAAAATTAAAAGCATCATCAACTAAGCCAGCACGGCCAAGGAGATCAACCATGCAACCGTAATTCTCTAGAGTTGGTTCCATACCATATTCTTCCTTAATGGAACGAAAAATCTGCCAACCGTTGTTAACAAGGCCACCATGACTGCAAGCGACTAAAGCAGCACTAAACGTGATGTGATCAGGCCGCAAACCAGCTCCCTCCTTCATCTCACGGAACAATCTCAACGCTTCCTTGCTGCGACCATGCACCGCTAGCCCATTAATCAATGCAGTCCAAGTCCTTATGTTTCTCTCAGGCATCCGTTCAAAGACTCTCATCGAATCATTTATAGAACCACAACGTGAGAACATGTCAACCAATGCAGTACCTAATGCAACAGTGAGCTCCAACCCATTTCTGGATATATAAGCATCAACCCACCTCCCCAACTCCACTGCTCCGATGCTTGAAATGGCAGAAGCCAAGCTAAGCAGCGTAACCTCATCAGGCTTCACGCTGCCATCAATCTGCATCTGTTGAAACAGAGCCAGGGCCTCTTGCACAGAACCGTTATCGACAAAGCAAGCGATCATCGAAGACCAAGAGACCACGTCCTTCTCAGACATTTCCTCAAACACCTTCAAAGCATCCGCCACCCTGCCGCATCCACCATAAACCCCGATCAACGCGTTCTGCACATAGACATCCGAATCGAAACCCATCTTCAGAATCACCGAATGAAGATGCATCCCCAGCCGGAGACGAGCGCAGGCCTTGAGAACGAAGGGGAAAGTAAAGTGATCCACCGACACTCCAGGACGGCGGCGCATGTTGCGGAAAAGGGAAAGAGCCAAGAAAGGAGAGGTAGCAGCATGAGCTCGAATGAGGGTGTTGTACGCAACGGTCACCCCGCCACCAAACAGTCGACTCCTGAGCATTCCCGGTAATTCCCTGTTCGTTTTCTTGTGAATCTCAGCTTAGAAAATTATTTGCTTAGCATTTTCTTAGTTGCAGCTTGGCGCCTATGAAGTTGCAACAGACAGCAAAAAATCTTGTCCTCAAGCTCCAAGGGACTATCCCTTTATCCGCACGAATGTAATGGCTGGATATATATGCTGCTCTATCTTTCATTTTGGACGGTTTGCCATTTGATCTGAACCATTTGGCGGCAAAATGAAGCAACTGGGTGACTTGCCATCTTTATCGTCCCAAAAAAAAAAAAAGGAATCTTCAAGCTGTATACAGACATAATCTACCTAGTACGTTTCAAAAAGAGAGGAAAAAAGATCTCCCAGTAGTGGAATCGCTTTGATTCCTTTCCTTCTCGACCACCCAAATAACCCACCGAGTCAGTCAACCACTACTCAGTGTCCCACCATTCCCCTTCGACATAATTGCTTCGAGGAGGAAGAAGAAGAAGAAGAGTAGTACCACTATAATTAACAGTGACCGCGTCTTGAAGCTGCCACAGTTTTCTTCATTCACACTCTATTCCTTCCTTCCTTCCTTCCCTCCCCATTATCTCTCTTTCTATTCATCTCTCTCAATCTCAGCCTCCTCTGTTTCTAGTTCGGGACCCTGAATCTCGTTAATGAAGGAAACAGAGAGAAGAATCGTGGTGGACGGGGGATTCGTGCATCAGGAAGAGAAGCATTTCACCGTCTTCAAAACTTCCCTGTTCTTCGCCAACGACGGATTCACCGTATACGACTGCAGCAGCGGCGAGTTGGTCTTCCGAGTCGACTCGTACGGGCCCGACGCCCGGGACAGAGACGAACTCGTCCTCATGGACGCCCACGGCCGCTGCTTACTCACTGTCCGGAAGAAGGTAAACCCAAATTAACAAAACCCTAATTTGATTTCCATGTCGGCTAAACTGAGCATTCCGTTTCTTCTTTTTTAATTTCCCCCAATTTGGCAGAGGCCGAGTCTGCATCAGCGGTGGGAAGGATTTCTCGGGGAGAGGAAGGAAGGGCAGAAGGCGATGTTCAGCGTGAGGAGGTCGTCGATGATCGGACGGTCAGGGATGAGCGTGCAGGTGTACGACAACCCAGGGGAGGAGTACGAGATCGAAGGGAGCTACGGGAGCCGGAGCTGCACGGTGGTCGACGCGGCGAGGGGAGCGGCGGTGGCGGAGATCCGGCGGAAGGTGGACGCGTCGACGAACGTGGTGCTGGGGAAGGACGTGTTCTCGCTGGCGGTGAAGCCCGGGTTCGACGGGGCGTTCGCCATGGGATTGGTGCTGGTTCTCGATCAGATCTGCGGCGGTGATTTGGCGGAGGATGATGGTGATGGTGCCGTTGATGTTGTTCACGTGGGACATGAGGAGGAGGAGGATAGCGGGCCGCTTGTTGTTGATTCAAAAGCGATGGGTCGGTAGTTTTGGGCCTCGTTGTTATGGGCTGTGGGCTGCTGCTAAGGCAGGCCTTGGACCCTGTTTCCTTACGTAGTTCGGCCGCTAAATGAAAAATAATGATGACGAATTTGAAGCTCAAAGTGTAGTCTTACAACCGAGAGCGGATCCCATGACTAAGGAGATCCTTAGTCATTTGACTAAGCCCCTCCTAGCCATTAAATCTGGACACTTCAATCCAATGGTTAAAAAGTGGGAAGGGCTATTTAATTAATGACAGGAATAGTTTGGGTATTATGAAAAATTACGAAGTATACAAACCGGATTTACAATCAGTACAAACCATACAAACATACGAACAGTACAAACTAGAGCGACAAAACATACAAACAGATTTACAAACATTACAAATGTATGAACTGTACAAACAATACAAACTAGACCGACAAACAATACAAACCATAAAAAAAGAAAAAACAACCGGGTTGACTTTGGAGGCTCCATTCCTATATAGAGGGGCTTAGGGGTGTACATGGGTCGGGTGGTCCGGGTTTAGGCATTTTAATCACCCGACCCATGCACTACGGTTTGGGAAATATTAAACCCAAACCCACCCAAAAAAATCTAAACCCTACGGTTTGTTTCTAATTGGGTTGGGTCGGGTTGGCGATATTTTTAAGTAAAAACCCAACCCAACACAAAATATGTAATTATTCTACATCATAAAAATATTTTATAAAAAATTAAAAATTCAAACGAATAAACCGAGGTGAAAGGTATCAAAATTCACAAATATTGTTTGAATTTTAATAAAACTTGATTACTTCAACTTATGTCTAGTTTTTTTCATGCCATTTGTTGAAATAGGCTAAAAAGGTTACAAATGAACGCATCCATAATATGATATTCTTTTAAAATTGTACACAAGAAAAAAAATACGTGAATCATAGCTATATTAAATATATGTCTAAACTTTAAGTCGAAGAATGCATTAGATTAGTGAGACTTTAATAGAAAAACATGGCGAAATATCTTAATTTTCTCATAAGTATGACTATATACGACATAAATATTTTTTTGGATACGAACTCATACCAATAATTGGAACACGGGTTGGGTCGGGTTCTACGGGTTGTGTAATCTAAAATCCAAACCCAACCCAAACAAGGCGGGTTGTACAATAGAAAACCCTCACCCAACCCAAAACCTTCGATTTAGCGACAAATACGGGTGGGTTGGGTCGGGTTGGACGGGTGGGTCGGTTTGCGGGTGTGTTTGTTCACCCCTAGAGGGGCTCCTTCCCAAAGTCAACCCGGGTGTTTTTTAGACATACAAACAGTACGAACATGGTGGACAAAAAATGACAAACTATACCGACAATCCATACGAACTGAAAAAACACCAGGGGTTGACTTTGGAGGCTCCATCCCTATATAGAGGGGCTCCTTCCCAAAGTCAACCCGGGTGTTTTTTAGACATACAAACAGTACGAACATGGTGGACAAAAATGACAAACTATACCGACAATCCATACGAACTGAAAAAACACCCGGGTTGACTTTGGAGGCTCCTTCCCAAAGTCAACCCGAGTGTTTTTTAGATATACAAACAGTACGAACATGGTGGACAAAAATGACAAACTATACCGACAATCCATACGAACTGAAAAAACACCCGGGTTGACTTTGGAGGCTCCATCCCTATATAGAGGGGCTCCTTCCCAAAGTCAACCCGGGTGTTTTTTAGACATAAAAAAACATTACAAACATGGTTGACAAAAATGATAAACACGGTACACAAAAATAACAAAGTTTACAAACATTACAAAAAAAACCGACAAACATTACAAAATAACAAAGTTTACAAACATTACAAAAAAACCCGACAAACATTACAAAATAACAAAACGTACAAACATCATAAAATAAACCGACAAACAATACAAAGCATACTAACAGTACAAAATGTCACTAAAAATGACAAACAATACAAACCGAATCTATACAAACATTACAAAATAGGTAAGCAAACATCACAAATCCAACACTGTCGCCGGGAAATTTCCTCCGGTCGCCGGAAACCTCTCTGCCAACAAATAATCCCAGGGAGCCAAATAATTCCCCAGCAAAGGAATGGCAGGACAAAGGAATAAAAATGGCAGGGGATATTCCCATCACCGGCGCCGCTGAGTAAAAGTGGCCGGCGGATGTTTTCCATTAACGGCGCTGCCGAGAACATAGCAGTCAAAGTGGCCGGCGGAGTGAATACGAGCGGCATGGGCACATTATTTTTTAATTAATTAATAATTGAAAAATAATAAAGTAATGCAATTACTATATTGTCCTTCATTAAATTGAATTAATCTGAGCCTTTGAATTTAAATGAGGTTGGATGGCTGAGATGCACTTAGTCACATGACTAAGGGACCCCCTCTTAGTCACCTGATCTTGGCCCCTTACAATCTCCGGTGATGGGCCCATCAAAGGTTTTGCAACTTTGTTCGGTCGGATCGGAAAAATTTAATTGGTTGAACCAAGGATAAACCACGATTTTAATACAAAAATTTTATTCTTGGTTTTTCGATATAACTTCTGGTGCGATTTCACAATCTTTGATTTTTCATCGAAGACCCATTTTACAGTACGACAAATTGCATGCATAATTTTCTGGAATCGTCGATACTAATTTCGCAAGCTATCCTCTTTATGATTTTCTGTTGGGAATGCAAATAATCACACGCTACAAAATGCTTTCTACAACCACACATACCAATCTTCGTGGTCACAAAATTGTTATTGATTTTGATTCAAAACAAATCATCGAGAGTGTTTCGTCAACTTAAATCGTTCTTAATCGTATTTGATATTTTATTTTCTTTATCTCGAATTCAATAGAAGAAAGTTGCACAACATTACCATGGCTAATGAATGGGGATACATTGTAGAATTATTGTGCCCTAAGACGTATAAGAGCTTAGAAAGGGGAAAACAATTATTATGTGGTGACAGAAGGAATCATAGATCCAACGAAAAAGCTTCTAACTTTGGTTCTTGGGGTTCTCCAATCTCGGCTTCCTCTGAGTAACACAAAAGAAAACCAACAAACAAAGAGATATCAAGATATCTTTCTGGGTTCTTCTTTCATAATCTGTATCCACAACTAAATTGAAAAATTTGTACTGTACCTTAGCTTTAACAGGGCACTCCTCTGGCTGCCTGACAATGTAGAGCTGATCCCCTGGAGAACTATACATGTCCTGATTCCGGTGCCATGTCCACAGAGCATGAGTCTCGTTCTTCACCTCCAGAATGCCATGGCCGAAGCTCGATTCTCTATACGCACTGTAATCCGGCTGTCGGTCCCAACAGAAGCTGCCTTTCGCCGGTCCTGAAGTGAAGTTGAACGCACAGAAACCTCCCATGATCTGGTCCGGTGTCGTGGCCGGGTCAGGACAGTTACCAGGCTCGTCAGCATGTGGGATCGCCATCTTCTCTCGGTTCCCACCGTCGCCCACGGTTATGTAGACCGGTCCGCAAGGATCGAGCTCGTAGTTGTAGACGCGGTTCGATCTCTCGTAGGCATGTACCTGCAGATTCATCAACATTGCCGTTCATAACCATCTTCCCCTCTTCCTGTCCAGCATACAATGTACATACTTACATGTCCATTGAAGACCATATCGACCCCGTGCTTGTAAAGCAAGTCTTCCATTGCGACCTTCATGCACTCTGCCTCTCTGTAATGCGCAGCGTAGCTGCTGTACCAAGGCGCGTGCCACGTAGCCACGACCCAGGGGGTCACCTTTCGATCGACGCTGGCCAGATCTTTCTTCAACCACTTGTGCTGATGTGCTGCATAAGAATGAAACTAATCAAGTTTACAGCACATTATGATTCACTAACTAGCTAACTACATCTGCTCACTAGCTTTGTGTGTTCTGTAAAACGTTACATTTCTTGTGGTAACCGATGTAGGAACCGAGCATCACGAAATGAACCCCTCCGGCATTGAAAGAGTAATACATTGTGGAGTGTGATTTGCTCTCTTCCGAAGGGAATGCGAACCGAGCGCTGTAGGACTCGAACACCTTCTTCTTAACCTGCGTTTCTAGTTCGTGGTTCCCTTCGATCACCATGATCGGGACCCTGGAGATCACTGGCTGCATGTACCTTCCCCAGTAGTCCCAGCGAGGCTGGTGGGTTTCGTGGATCGGACTATCGGGGAAGGCACAGGTGTAGCAATCTGCCCCGGTTCCATTCGTGAGGTACAAGTTGGCATAACTGACGTCCCCAACCAGCAGGATGAGATCAGGATTGTTGGAGGCCATATGGTCGACTGTGGAAGTAGTGTTGTAGGTAAGACCCAGGTCTCCCACGATGGCAATTCTGGTAGGGTAGCTCTGCGAGGACGAAGCTGGCATCGTGGTGAACGAATGTACATCGCTCATCGCTGATAGGGAAGGGTCGCCGCATTGGTAGAAGTAAGTGGTGCTCGGATTCAACCCTAAAAATATGAGCAGAGAGTATGTCAAATCCAACTTGGTGAAGTACCAAGATAATATAATTTCATAGCAGATGGAAATCGATTGGGATTTGAATGTATGGTACCTTGAAGACGAACATGGTGGATGATTCCAGAGGTGTAGTTCTGGAGGCCTTCGAAAGGGTACAGCTGACTGTAAACAAGGGAATTCCCATTAGCTGCATTGTTCAATGACGAGTTGGTGGTTCCATATTTCACCACGCTCGCTACAGTTTTCGGGTCCAATGGCTGAATCTCCTCCCCAATTTGGAAATCCCCTGCATTCACACAAGAAGAAACGCAGCTCATTTTGGCGAAACGAAGAAAGAAACAACAAAGAAGGACAATCAAGAAGATGGATGGGAATGGAGACCTGTGATCCAAGAAACCCAAACGGAGTCATGGGTAGCAGAGAGGGAGACGGAAATCTGCTCAGGAACGAAGCCCGTGACATTCCTCTGCACCCGAGGATCGGTGGGCGGCAAGTCGACGGCGTTACCGCGGAAGCTTGTGTCCAGAGGGATGGTGACCGGCTTGAATGGTCCATCCAGAGTCGACGGTATGCCGCCGAGAATTGCTGAGGAGAAGCAGCAGCTACTTATCGCCAGAAGAAGAAGAGCAAGTGCTGCTCGAGACGAGCCGGAAAACCCCATCTCCGGCGAGGATTTGTGGGATGAAGATGAAAGTTGGCGGGATGAGGAACCATGTGAAGCATAGAAGAGGTATTTGTAAGGAAGAAGAGAGGTGAAGGATAAGAGACATGGAAGCAGAAAGGATAGAAGAAAGAATTGTAACAGTGAGGAAGGGGTTTTGCAGTTGCGGCACGCGGCCAACTCTGGCGGGAAAAGGCCAAGGGAAGGGAAGGGAAGGATGCTGCAAGCTTGTTCAATATGAATCCAATTCCAAACTGAAAGTAATGCTGCTTTCTTGACTTTTACTTTTTGTTTTCATTTCTTTGATGGTTTTGCTAGAATGCTTTCTCTCGTTTTTAGTTGACATGTATATTTTGGACAGATCACGTAGGTCATAGTTCATACCTATCTTTAGAACACAAATGGAGAAAAAGGAGTCGGACAAGAAAGTCTCCCATCACGCCAAGGACCACAGACTTGCTCTTGAAAACAGGGGCAGTGGCCATGTTTCTCATGTCGAGGTCAACGTGCTTAACGGTTCGAGTATCAGACTAGATCGAGAGTCACCATTGTACGTATTCACGAGTCATTTTCGATATGAAAGGATCCTTCGGACAGGCCAAAAGATGGGCACACCAGTTAGAGGTGATGAATTCCTCATCATGGTTGACATTTCACGCTCTGCTATATTCATCAACATCGTGGATGAACTCCTCATCGACCCAAGCAAGCTCTTGGTTCAGATGGGTTCACAAGGAAGTTTCACTACAAGGACTATTTGAAGGGAGGAAATCTCATGGGAAAAGCCAGGTAGATGACTCGTAAGATGGATACGGGAGAGAGCAACTACAGTAATTTCATACAGCACTCGGATTGGGAGTTCAACCAAGTCATAAACCACAAAAGAACCAACCAGAAGGACGAGAACTCATAATTATTGGCTTGTAGACTTAATTCTGAGCAGAAATAAGGACTTGAAACATACTATATCAAACTGACAAACACCAAGATCCTACGTTAACTACCTGAAACCTTACTCTCAATCAATCCATGAAGAAACTCCTGCAGTGCAGTAGCTGCGAGGTATGGGGCTAGGTGTTGTGTTTACAAAGTGTTCACCATTCTCTTCATCTCCGCAGACCTCCTTTGATCAGGCTCTTCAATTGCCCTCTCGGTGAGCACTTGCTTGATGCGACACATTGACTTCCTCACCTGAGTTTTCACGAATCATACGGAAAAGATCAGACGTGAGAGGTTTAGGAGCACGGCATTCCATAACAGTTCATTTAAGGAATACCACCCAAGCAGTTACAGGAACAATATTGTCTCAACAAAAAAGGTAGCCAAGTCAGATAACTTTGCTCGTGGTAGCAATTTCAGGGGCATGCATCAAAATCGTTTCAAGAACGAAAAATAGAAAAAGAAAGGGGGAAAAGAGAACGGAAAATAATGACAAAACCTACATGCTTAATAGCAGCTGACAAGAGATATGAATTTCAGCTAAATCTTGACCAGAAGTCCAGAAGTATATGAAATTATCTCTAACTAACAAATTAACTCTGACATCAACTGTCCGACTGTAGTTTTAGCAGCCAAGAAAAATGCAACTTCATAGTTGTACTAAACGGAGAATAAAGAGTCAATACATACCTTTGGCAAGCGCTCGGGATTAGGAAATCTCAAGTTTTGAGAATGAAGCATCTGACGTTGAGTCATCAGCATGTTTTTCTCCTTTAGAAGGACATACCATAGCTTCTGTAAATCATCCCAAGACTTCAACCGCAGTTCAGAAGCTTTCCAACTTCGACCTGGTCAGGGAAAATTGGTCGAGAACATGTAAGGCATGGAGCATACCATCTTCAAAGTTTTTGCAAGATTATAGTTCGACATCACCAAAGACAGCTATAGAACCAATCTAGCATGTGCATTTCAGCTCACTAGTAGCAAACCCCAAAGTAATTCATGTAAATCAAATCGTAACAAGCTTATCACAGAAACACAAGCAAAGGCCCACATACCATATACGATAGGCTTATCGTCATCTTGGATCCTATCTTTCTCAAAGAATTCTTCAAGAGGATTATGCCCAGACCTAGCCGTTGTAGCACCAGCAGCAGCAGCTGCTGTTGTTGAATAAGTTTGAGAATGAGCAGCAGCAGCAAAGAGCCTTCTCCCGAAAAGTCTTGCCAACAACATGCTTGATTAGTGATTACTATCCCTGCAAATCAAACCAATTCCGATCCTTTTAGTCTTACGACTTGCATACCTCAAATCCCCAAAACCAAACAGAACGAATGAATGAATACTCTGCTGTCATCCAGAACCTACAAAATCATCTAAACCCTCCAAAGTCCGACTATGGTTCTTACGAGTTACCAAATCCATTTGGGTTTCCTAAAACCCTCCTCCCCCGTCAATGCTAGAAAACTGTTAAAACTAAAACAATCACCAAAACCCTAAACCCAAGAATTGAAACATTTACGGAGAAAACGCCACTCGATGATTTCCAAGCACCAGGATAGACATGAAGAGACTCGATCAAGAATTAAGAAAGATTTGGGGGGGGAACACTGCTACCTCTGGGAGTTAGAAACTTGCAGAGCCGACACAGAGGTGAGCGAGATAGATAAGAGGTCTACTGCATCGAGAGTGGCGGCGAGCGGTGGGTGCTTTGGAGAAGAATGACGAGTTAAAGGACTGTGTCGACTCGGGGCTGCGGCGGGACGTTGGGGAGGAAATGGGCACCGGGAAGGGATGGACGAGGTCTAGAGTCTCGACGGAGGTGGGAGAGGGAGTCTGAATTTGGGCCCCGTAAGTTGGCCCTCCAAAACCATAATGGGTCGGCCCAATATGATCTGGCAAGGGTTGGATGACCCAAGACCCAATTCTTTTTGTCCAATAAATCTTTTATTATATGTAACATAATGGTAATATTCTCAAAGTGCCATAAAAGACCGAGTGAGAAAATGAACCACACCCATAAGGATTTGGATGAAAAATGGATTAGATTGGGGGTTTAATTGGACTTCATTTTAATGTTTAATCTTGACATCAATGTCTTTTTGTAGTGATGACATTTGCTTTTGGTTGTTACAAAGTCATGGATTCAAACATGGAGCTCTTAGGTAGATTTAGTGATTTACCTTAAGACATTAGATTGAGTATAAAAAAAAGCCACAAAGATAGCCCAGAACTGATCCACTGAGTCTTCACAAAAGACCAAAGTGTTATCAGCATCATAAACCGGAGTTACCATATATAAAATACCTTGGAGAAATTTTAATATCTAGAAATTTTAATATCTAACCTGATCCAAAAACTTAGAAAGAACCTCCATAACAATAATGATAAACAAGAAAGGTTTAAGAGAGTTTCATTGCCTCAAATTAGACACATCCTTACTAGTTTCGCTCTTCGGAATCAAACAAACGAAAGTACTATTAACCATTACGAGAATTGGGAAGGGTCTCTTGCTCGAAAAAAAATTTCTTAGCCCACATCATGGTTAATAACTAGTAAGTGTCTCTTAAAAACACCACATTGAAACCATAAGGTGTTGGATTCTTATCACCATTACTACTAATTAAAACCACGGCCGAGAGATTCTACAAAGGAAAATCATCCCCACACACCACACGAACTCAAATCTCATCCCTACTACTCGTAATAATCCAATACTCGTCTTCATTCGCAATCCAATATGATCATCCTACTCGTAACTCTTTGTGATCTTTTTAACAATGACTCTTGAAATCATTCATTCAGATTGTTTTGATGGATTTTTAGATAGTAGTCAACATATTAAAGAAGCAACCCAGATGAACATATTCAGGCTTGCAGGGGACATGACACATTTAGCCAGTGTCCTTGTTCTCCTCCTCAAGATCCGCACCATCAAGTCTTGTGCTGGTACACCTTCTTTCCTTCTTGTTTCCATATGTTGCAAGGGAATTTTCGTGTATTGGATGCACCATCAAATGCTTTCTTTGATATGTTTTCTCTCAATGGGATGCTTGGTTGATTGGAGTAGCAAGAGGTTAGAGAGAGAGGGAGAGAGATATTTTTCCATGTATGTATTATCGTAATAACTATTATATAAGATGGGCGCAGGAGTTTCTTTGAAAACCCAAGAGCTCTACTTTCTGGTTTTCGCTACACATTATTTGGATCTATTCACGCATTTCATCTCGTTGTACAACACAACCATGCAACTTATATACCTAGGAAGTGCTTTCTCCATCATTTGGTACATCAGACACCACAAACTGGTCCGAAGGTCGTACGACAAGGACCAGGACACCTTCCCGCGATCTTATTTCGTTCTCATCTCCTTTGCTTTAGCTGTCTTTGTACACGAGAAACTCACATTCAAGGAGGTACAGACTTCTACCGCCATTTGCAATTTGTTAATTTCAGAATGTTACAGACTATATATAAAATGCAGTGTCTTTCTGTATTGCAAAATGTTTCATTTTATTCTAATCATTACGTTAAAACCACATACTCATCCACTTATTATAATTTGTAACTTATCAACTGTTTGGGATTTAGGGTTACTTTCAATTGTATTTTTTTTCCAAGTGGGTTGATTTTCTGGTATTGTGGCAGGTAATGTGAACATTTTCGTTGTATTTGGAAGCTGTTGCAGTACTGCCCCAACTTCTGTTGCTGCAGAAGACTAGAAATATAGACAACTTAACAGGACAATACGTTTTTTTTTACTAGGGTAATATGCTATAATAATACTCCTAAGGGAAAGGATAATGTACAAAATACATAATTACAAAATCTACGAAGTATCTTACCGCTCCCGATATTAGCTAATCATACCATAATAATACGATCATATCATGAGATGAGTGATATGATTAGTATAAGGGGTGGTAAGACACGAGTTTTATAGGTTTTGTATGGTAACCCATGCCCCTAGTAATAATGAATTCTTTTCTTTTACGTGTTTCGATTGTAGAATATACAATCACACGAGAAATTGTAATATTGGTGGTAATGCAGGTCATACAGGGCATTGTACATATTAAACTGGATTTACCGCTACTTAACTGAATACCGATCTATTCATTGGATAAGTAGGTCACTAATCACCTGAATTAGTCTTCTTAATCAAAGCCAAGTAGCCAACACTGTGTGTCATTAAGCTAATTACTTGTTTCTTTTTCGAACAATGGTTTACAGCTTGGGTATCAGGAGTGGGTATTAGGAGTGAACTGTGAAGTAATTTGTGTGAACTTATATATACCAGTCGATGTACCAGCAGCATGTGAACCGTCTCCATTTAAAATTTTCATATGAGAATAGTTCATCGAAATGCTTCGTTTTAATATTAGTTAATTGGTGTGAAAATAAATCGATCATCGATAAATAATCCCTAACTCTCCTTGTCCTTGCCATTGCTTTCAAGTTAAGTAGAAGCAACAACTTAGGTATACTTAACCCAAATCACAATACCCAAAACCCTAATGATCAATAATTCACTTCCATTCCCAATCCATGAAATCGCAACAATTATTCACACCTATCATAAACCTAAAGCAAGAGGGAAACAAGGGCTTAAAACCCACGAAATTGAAATTCCACCTAATACCGCTACCGGGAGAATAGAACATCTTTCTACAGATCAAGCGACGGCCGCTGAGGAGCCAGCGACGACGACAGCCGCGGCGGAAGAGTCTTTGAAGAAGTTACGGAGGTCGGGGACGAGGTCGTGGATCTCGTCGGAGAAGTGGCCGACGATCTCGCAGCAGAGGTCGTGCTTGCTCATCCTCCCTCCCTTGTACAGCCTCCAGCACTCGACGAAAGCGCCGTACGCCGCCTCGTCCTTCGCCAATCGCTCCTTGATTTTGCTCTCTATGTTTAATTCCGCTACTGACACCATCGTCGTCTTCTTCTTCCGCTCCGATTGG
The DNA here is from genome assembly GCA_964030455.1 of Linum trigynum. Classification (NCBI taxonomy): domain Eukaryota; kingdom Viridiplantae; phylum Streptophyta; class Magnoliopsida; order Malpighiales; family Linaceae; genus Linum; species Linum trigynum. The sequence goes on along the minus strand of OZ034817.1, from coordinate 54,762,197 downwards.
TCTTCTTCGAAATTTCCGACGGCGTGCGGCTGCAGTATTCTCCGTTTCTGGTTCATTGTCTAGGAGCGGGCAGGTTTGTTTATATATAGGTGTTAGGTGGAGTGGCGGAGAGGGCAGAGCTTGGTCCTTCTTGTTTTCCACGGAAAGCCAATTCCCAACCAACAATCAGAAATCGGATCACGGGAAAAACAAGGACACGAAAAGGACAAATATTGTAAATAACTAAACATTCATTTTTCCCTAGTCCGTTTGGGCCTTGGGTTTAGTTGTTGACAGGCCGATCCTATAGATTGGTCCCGGCCCAAAATCCACTCAGCGGAAAATAATACAACATCGGTATTTTGGTACAAAATATCAAAATTCTGAAAGTCAAAATGATATGTTAAAATTAATGATAATATTAAAAAGATGGTTTGAGCACCCCTAATTCGAAGTATTTTATAGGCATGTAGGTTTAGTTTTATGATTAAAACCTTAAACCTTTTGTGGTGAAAGTTGAGGTGAGAAAAAGACTAATAAAACCTAATCAAAGTCACAACTCAATTTAAGTGTCTTGAGTTTGACTGCAACTAAGGCAGTGGCATGGAGAAGGGAGGAAATGTTCGATATCTCAGTTTCTCGCTCTAGATAGTTTTTTATTTGATGGATTGGAGGCTGAGTCGCTGAGAGATGACTAATGAGAATGTTCGGTTTTTGGTATTTAAAAAAAGAAAAGAAATGAGAGTGACACAAGAAAAAGGAAACCAAAGCTTGGTTTATATGCAGTTTACGAGTTGTCAAGACTCAAGAGTGAGAAAAAAAATCTCTAGTTTAGCGAGAGCCTAAGGCGGCGGAAACCCTAGGTTTTTTCGGATTTTGTATCTTTGTCTTCCAATCCTTGTGGAAGAAGAATACCGTCTCCGTTCAGAACTAGTTCTGCTTTACAAGAGGTTAGAGAAGTTGCTACTTAAGGAGGAACGCTGCTTGTTTTTTTGACTATTTGTGCTGAAAACGAGCGAGAAAGTTTGTGCAAGAGGAAAACCCTAGTACAAGGAACTAATAGGGTTTTGTGCGAGTAAGGTATTAGGTTTGTGGCTTTCCTTGAAGGCTGAACCTGTGTTTCTCTACGCCATGGAGAATAGAGAAGAAGCGTTGAATGACACAGCTACGAGCAAGGAACGTCAGACAACAGTGGAGCTAGAAAACCAGGTGAATCAGATCACCCTGGAAGATGAAGACGATGAACCTCTGGAGGTGGAGGACTCGGATGTTGATGTACTGAGAATGGAAGCGGTGCGTAGACTGGGACTGATGGGGCGTCTACTAGCTGAAAAGGAACCCAACATGAAGTCAATGAAGATAGCGTTAGCAAAAGCTTGGAAGCTGAAAAAAGGATTCCAAATCACAGAACTGGGTAATATGCTTTTTGCTTTTCAGTTCCTGGACATGGATGACAGGAACAAAGTCTGCTATGGGGGTCCATGGCATTATGAAAACTCACTAATAGTTTTCAAAGCAAGTACAACGATACAGAAGCCAAAGCCAGAGGACTTGCATATGTTGATTTGTGGATAAGAGTTGAGGGATTACCAGCGGAGTTGAGGACTCAGAAAATGGCTGAAAAAATCGCCTCGAGGTTCGAGGGGCTAGACTGGTTTGACAATGGGGCTGGAACAATGTGGGATGAGTACATGCGCTTGAGGGTGTACCTGTCGATCAACAACCCGTTAAAGAAGAAAATCAAGTTAAACATATCAGGGCAGTTAGTGGAATACCCAATTAAGTATGAGAAGCTGTCAATGTTCTGCTATACGTGTGGGAGAATTGGGCATCCTAAACTAAGATGCAAAATGGAACCAAAACCTGAACGAGATCCTTTTGGCTATGAGCTGCATATGGCAGCTCAAGGACAAAGGAACTGGCTCTCCTATACAGCAAAGAAGGAGAATGCTGAGGTATGGGCAGCTCTAAAGCAAAAGTTCGAAATGGAAAGCATAGGGTCTAACTCTGACCATGATATGGCTTTGGAGATGGAGGAAGCCAAGCAAATGGAGGAAGACACACCAAAACAGAAAGAACATGAAGAAGATACGGGACAGAGGAAAGCAATCAGTACTGACAAGGTCCCACAACCTGATGCAGTACAAAAGGAACATCCAAAGGTGCCCAAAAAACCAAAAATAACAGATCAACTGCATAATGGAGCCCCGAGGAAGTTTGTGATGGGCAGCACTGATGGTATGAGAGTGGGAAGGCCTACTGCTCGAGTTTGGAGGAGACAAGATCAAGTCTCATCGAGACCAGCTACTGGGATCCAAATAACTCCCCAAAAGAGACAGGCTGAATCACGTGAAGAGAGAGGAAAGACTGAAGGAAATACAACTGAGGCTGCAAAGAAAGCGAGGACCCTGAATTTCTCTAATGTGGAGGGATTAGATGCTGAGAAAAACAATAACAAGACAATGGATGGCGATGTGGCGGAGCCTGCCCAGGAGGAGGCCCACCCAGCTCAATGAGTTACTTGAGCTATAATTGCCGGGGTTTGGGGAGTCCCCTGGCAATTAAGAGGCTGGATCGACTGATCCAAAGAGAAAACCCCAAAGTAGTGTTCTTAATGGAAACCAAAAAGAAGGAGAATGAATGGCAGGAAGTGGTAGATAAGTTCCAAGGATACAAGGGTACTGGTGTGGGATCTAGAGGAAGGGCAGGTGGCCTGTTAGTTCTGTGGCAGGAGGATATCAAAGTGGAAGTTAAAGAAAGGGGCACAAACTACATTGACATGAAAGTTGAGGAGGATGGGAAGGTTTGGCGTTTTACTGGTGTCTATGGTTGGTCTGAACAGGGAAAGAAGCATCAAACGTGGGAGCTATTAAGGTATCTAAGTACTCTAACAGATTTGCCTTGGTTGTGTGGAGGAGATTTCAATCTCATCCAACATTATGCAGAGAAGAGAGGAAAACAAAAAGCAAGTGGGTATGAGATGGATGGTTTCAATAAAGCCCTTGAGGATTGTCAACTGGAGGATTTAGGCTACTATGGCAAACCATACACATGGGATAATAACCACAAGGATGAGACTTTCCTGGAAGAGAGGTTGGATAGAATGGTAGCAACTGAATCGTGGAAGCGTCTATATCCTGATGCTGGGGTCTATCACCTCAGAAGGTGTGGATCAGATCATAACCCTATTCTGTTGAAAACAAATGTTTTGGTGGAGGACATAAAATGGGGTCATTACTTTAAATTCGAGGCCTACTGGCAAGATCATGAGGACTGTAAACAGGTAATTAAAGAGGGATGGGAAGAAGCAGGGCAGAGTTCGATTATGGGGAGGATCCGAAGATGTGAGGAAAGATTGCGCATTTGGAGTAAGCAGACGTTTGGGAGCTTGAAAGCTCGACGAAACAAAGCAGAGAAGGCCTTGGAAAAGATAGACAGAAGGTGTAAAAATGAGGCAATATTAGCACAACGTCGAGTGCTTGAGAATGAGTTAGAAGATATACTGCTCCAGGAAGAATTGATCTGGAAGCAAAGGTCCAGAAATGATTGGCTCAAACATGGGGATAAAAATACCAAATTCTTCCATCGAAGGGCCTCAGACCGAAGAGCCAAGAATATGATCAAGAAGCTCAGGGATGAAAATGGAAGGGTCTGTACAGACCAAGAGGATATTGTGAGGTGTATTGTTAGTTTCTACAAGAAGTTATACACCTCTGACTCAAGAACCGGATCAGGGGCAGTGATTGAAGGTGTTCCACAAAAGGTTACAGCAGCCATGAATGATGAATTGTTGAAACCTTTTACTAGAGAGGAAATATGGGAGGCATTAAAGGTGATGGGGCCTCTTAAAGCCCCAGGAGCAGATGGAATGCCTGCTCTTTTCTTCCAAAAGAACTGGGACATCCTGGGTGAAACTATTACTACAGAGCTGCAGAGTTATTTGGAAGCGGGTAGTTTCCCTCAGGAACTGAACCACACACTAATAGCCCTAATCCCAAAGAAGAAAAATCCTCAAACCCCTGTGGATTTCCGCCCTATAAGCCTATGCAAAGTACTATACAAAATTCTCTCAAAAGTACTAGCTAATCGGCTTAAAGGGGTGCTTAATCAGGTAATAGTACAAAATCAAAGTGCCTTTGTCCCAGGAAGGCTCATCACTGACAATGTTATAATAGCATTCGAGTGTTTTTCATTCTATGAATGCTAAGAAAGCTGGGAATAAAGGTTTCATGGCAGCGAAGTTGGATATTACTAAAGCCTATGACAGGGTTGAGTGGGGTTTTTTGGAGGCAATCATGTTAAAGCTGGGTTTCCATCAACAATGGGTTCAGATGATAATGACATGTGTCACATCTGTTTCTTTCTCTACTTTGGTGAATGGACATCAGACTGAGAGTTTCTATCCTAGCAGGGGATTAAGACAGGGGGACCCTATATCCCCTTATCTATTTCTGTTTGTGGTGGAAGGTTTATCAGCTCTAATAACTAAAGCAGAAAGAGACAAGCAGATTGAAGGAATAAGAGTGAAGAGACAAGCACCACAGATTACTCATCTACTCTTTGCTGATGATAGCATCCTCTTCCTAAAGGCTACTAAGGCAGAATGTGAAAAGGTTAAAGCTATCTTGAGCTTGTATGAAGCTGAATCAGGGCAGCAGGTAAATCTTCATAAATCTGAACTATCGTTCAGCCCTAATGTGCGACAGGGGAAAAGGAGAGAACTAGCAGAGTTGCTCAACATGAAAGCAGTGGCATATCACCAAAAATACCTAGGCCTCCCTACAATGCTAGGTCGGTCAAAGAAACAGGCTTTTGGCTACTTGGTTGACCGAGTTAGAGCAAAGGTTAAAACATGGAAAGGCAAGCTACTATCAGTAGCAGGGAAAGAAGTTTTGATCAAGGCTGTGGCACAGGCACAGATGACATATGCTATGTCAGTGTTCCAGATCCCACCTAGTATCCTCAAAGAAGCAAAACGAGCAGTGGCACAATTTTGGTGGGGACAGTAGGAGGAGGAAGGAAGGACACACTGGATAAATTGGAAGGAACTTTGCAAACCAAAGAAAATGGGAGGAATGGGTTTTAAAAACCTTCAAAGTTTCAATCTAGCCCTGCTTGGTAAGCAGCTTTGGCGGGTCATTCAGAACCCTGATACCCTAGTAGCAAGGGTCCTAAAGGCAAAGTATTATGAGGATCGAAATCCTCTGGAAGCAGAAATTGGAAGAAACCCGAGCTTGATCTGGAGGGGTTTACTGGCAGCGAAGGAGTTGGTGAAACGGGGAATGAGATGGAGAGTTGGTGATGGTACCAAAATTGATATCTGGTTGGATAAATGGGTGCCATCGAGCACAACTCAGAAAGTAACATCCCCAGTTGCAAACTGGGATGTTTCGACCTCAGTAGCTGAACTAATTGATTTGGAAGGGAAGAGCTGGCGCACAGATGTGCTCGAGAGGCATTTCAATCCTAGGGATCGCATAAACATACAGAAGATTCCCATCCCCAGGCAACCTAGTGAAGATAAGTTAATTTGGGGAGTGGAAAAGACAGGGAAATACACAGTGAAATCAGCATACAGACTGTGGGAAAGTAGAAATGAAGAAGAATTGGGGGAAGTTTACTTGCCAGTAAATTGGAAAAGGTTCTGGGGCCTAGGGATCCCTCCTAAAGTGCGGATCTTTGCTTGGCGATGGCTAAGGAATATAATCCCTACGGGTGCTAGGATATATGATCGAATGCAGAAAGGAAGTGAACAATGCCCCTTCTGTGGCCTCAGAGAAACGCAAAACCATATCTTTCGAGAATGTGATTGGGTTCGAAGGGTTTGGAGAACTAGCCCTATGGATCCATACATAGCAAGGGGGGAAGATCTTACCTCAGAAGAATGGTACTGTGAGCTCCAAGAGTCGGAATCTGACGAAATGCTGGGCGAATTCCTTGTGGCGCTTTTGTACATCTGGGACCAGCGCAATTGCCATATGTGGAACAAAAAGAAGTTAGAAGAGTGGGAAATTTTGCCCAGGGCGAGCAATTGGCTGAAGGATTACCTGGAGAAACAGTCGAGCCCTCGATTGACGGCAAGGAACGAGGTACAGGGATGGAAGCCGCCACAGTCGGCTCCGGTGAAGATAAATGTTGATGCAGCTTGTATATCGGACAGAGGAACGGGGTGGGGTGCAGTAATTAGAGACGGAGAAGGGAGGTTTTTGTTCGCTGGAGTTCGACGATCCAGAACCCAATGGAACCCTGAGGAAGCAGAGGCCATGGCGATCGGATTTGGTCTGGATTTGGCTAGAAGGTTTGGGATACTAGAAATGGAAATGGAATCCGATTGCCAAGGAATAATTCAACAACTTCGAAGAGAAGAAGACAGGGAGACTGAGAGCGGTTTGATCTGTGCTGAACTACGGGCTGTAGCCCAAACCCTGAACCATGTTCAGTGGAACTTTGTGGGCCGAAAGTTTAATGGACCAGCCCATCTGATGGCCCATGTTGAGTGTGATTGGGAGAGTGAGGAGATATGGGTGGATAATCCAACGCAATTTCTTGTAACCCTTCTTAGGGAGGACATGGGAGGAAACTCCAACTTTGCATTCTAATTAATTAATACAGTTTTCATTAAAAAAAAAAGACTCAAGAGTGAGAAAAAACTAAATGGTTTTGGGCTATGTTTAATTAAATAAAAAAATTGATATTTTTAATGAATATATTAGATACCAATCTCAATCTCGTAATCTCGAGAATATCAAATAGTGCGGACCCAAAAATCCATATACAATAATACGAAATAATATGATACCCTACTCTCTTGTCTCTGCCATTCGCCTCCCTAGTCCGTACCATTCTTGGATGATTCCTAATCCTAACCGGCCACGGTAAATTCCCTGCTGCAATATTAGGACTGCCGGTCGACGGCGATTGACAAATTGGCGCCCTCAGGAGTCACATATGTATACAATCCATTGATTCTATTTCTTTTTTTTTTTCCTTCGCAGAGTCCTGGAACTGAAAGTGAGAGAGAAGTAGTCGGTGAGAGAGATGGAGAGAAACGGCGATTACAGCGACGGTTGCCGGCGTCTGAGGGAGTTACTTCCACCGCAAGCCATCACAGAGGAGCGATTAGGGCAAGCGATGGACTTCTTGGACGAGGTGAAGTTCCGCTTACATGGGAAGCCAGGAAATTACCGGACCTTCTGCAGCGTGCTGGAGAAACTCGCCGATTCCCCGATCCGATTGATCGCCGGCGGCGGCGGCGGCGGCCCCGACTTGGCGGCGCTGCGTCCTGAAGATCTGCTCTGGGTTGTCAGGAAAATCCTCTACGGGCAAGAAGATCTGATCGAAAAGTTCAATTCCTATCTTTCTGTTGATCCGGTTTCAGTCCTAAAACCTGGAGAAGCCAAGGCTGCGCCAATCAGGCCTGCTATTGCAGAGGAGGCGCCGCGGGTACTCCCTACTGTACCAGCAGCAGCCATGGCGGATTTAGGAATCCAGACTTCGAGTTCGCGCCAAAGAAGGCATCCTGCTACTAGTGGATTTGTGCCGGTGGTTGCAGGAGCAGAGCCACCACAGCCTGCGATTCCTCTGTTTCCGAGTGGCGGCGGCTCCGCTCGCAGAGAGGAAGAAACCTGTGACAGAAAGACTGATAATAATGACACCAGGAAAGCAGATCGAGTTGTTGCAGAAGTAGATGGAAAGTTCAGGGACCGATTCGCAGGCGAGAAGAGCCGATGTCTGGGTTGGATTCAGAAAATACGGAGGATATCACCCTCCTCTTCAGAGATTTACCAGCAGCATCTGCCGAACTTGTATCGCTACAGTCTCGGCAAGACCCCTGCTGAACTGGCGCCAGAAACGGAGAAGAGACGGCGACCTGACGAAGCAGAACAGAGATGCAGCAGGACCAGGAGGATTTCTGCTGCTGCTGCCACCACCCCGGTGAAGGATAGATTCCAAGCTGCCTTGCTGCAGCAGCGTCCACCGGCGGCTGAGGCACCGGAGGAACGGGAGGTTAAAAGGCAGCGGCAGCGGCTGGGCGAATGTCAACAGACGGAAACAGTTTTTCCGGTGATGGAGGAAGATGCGGACGAGCTTAAGGAGCGCCTCCTATCCGTGGCTCGTTACATCGACGAGAGAATGAACAGAACAGACAGAGGCGACGGTGGCTGTGAGGACGAAGAGATTGGAGGGGAGAAGGGTCGGATCCGATTCCTGAGATGCGTGGAAGCAATGTACGGTGATAAAGGGCGGGAAATGGTGACGATGGCCGACGCAGAGCCGGAGAAGCTGCTGCCTGTGGTGCGGAGAAGGCTGCATCAGAAGATAGGGGAGCTGGAAATCGCCAGCCAGAAGCAGGAGGACTACTACACAATGGCCAGAAGATGAATTCTCAGCCTGGGGATTCAAACCAAACCCCAGTTTTAGTGCTTTATATTGCGAATTATTGTTAATGCTATCATGAACTCGAAATGTAAATCAAAATTTACGAGATAGTGTGGTATTTTGCGGTTTAACAAAAATCAATTAACCAAACCACATGTGTTTCGCGGATTAACTGCGATTTGCGGATTAACTGCAAATCGAACTTTCACTATTACAAGGGGGTAAGCAATGAATCTCACACTTTTGTTTCCTATTAATGAGACAAAAAAAGGGTTCCTAGTTCCTACCTAAGGAAGCAAAGAGAATAAAAGGCATTTAAGTAGAATTCCTATGGGTTATGGGGAGAGGTGCTGCAACAGAAGAAGAGAAACCAAAACATTGCACCTGTGTAAGAAGAATACAAGTACACTTTACAGAGAGACTAGTTGCACACTTTTTTTACGGAGGGTGCCTCTGAATCACGATTCTAAAAACTCGGCAGATTGAACTGTCCTCACAAGCTCCTTCAAATTAGCTAATACATGGCGCGGCCCTAAACTCTTGACACCAATGTAATTCAACAGCTGCTCCAAATCCTACAAACATCACCAAGGCATCGTGTAGTAGGATTAAGAACCAAGAGACCGGCTTTTCGAAACACACAGAAACATGTCGACACGGGCATTAGCGCCTCACCGATGTAAACAAGGAAAGAAATCATTTGTTCATTCAAGCATGGTCATTTGATAACAACAGCTGTAATTGGTATTACAACAAGAGACCCCATCCTTTGAAAGCATGCGAAAAAGTTGTAAAGTTAAAACTAAGGATGAAAATTGGCACTCAGGAAGTTCAGGCGAACTAATTAGGGTTTCGAATTTCAAGAAAAACGGGGTTCCATTTGAAACCTAGGAAACAAACCGGAGAATAATACACCCATGACAGTAGAAATATGAGTGAGACTAACCTTGTTCAACAGGAATACCGCATAAGCTGCTCGTGTTGTATCTTGACCATCTAGAAAGAGGGGGAATTCAACAGGCTTCACAGTGGATTGAGATGTTGACTTTGAAGACTCCACTGATGATGATATGGGCTCTATCGAAGGTGCAGGATCAATTATATAAGAATGTGAACCACCCAAGCGCACAGGATAACGGATGGGAACTTTTAAGTAAGAGGATACAAGTGACACAGCCTGCATAAAACCCAAAACAATAAAGAAGCTTTCTGAATGACAGTCTAATCAACAAAAATTAAGCGATTAAATTCACAGTAAATAACTAAAAACATGGCACAGTCAAAGTAATGCCTTCATTAGGCCATGGCGCAGTAGAAGTAACTCTCACTGGCATATCTAGTACAAAATGTTTTCAGGATATCTTTCATGTATCAATTCTAACATGATTCGGTAAGATTAATGTCAGATACAGACAAAGCAAATTTTAAACATGTCGCAGAAAATGAAAATATCAAGGACAAATGCCATGTCAGTAAGTTGAGCAGAGAGATAGAACACACATGAGCAACATAACCTAGGGCTGTTGCAGACCTCTGCACCTCCTTCTTATTGGAGAAAAAACTCATCTTTGTGAAAGGAAGCACAGTCAAATGCAGACCTAAAATCGTCAAGGATCCTGGGTTAACAAGTTTAGATCCAGCATTGTTCTCTGAGAAAAGCACAGAAAAGGTAACTAGTTGAGATACAACTAATGGTCATCTCCACAACTAAGACTTGCATTAAACAACCAAACTAGGAAACAGTTACTGTCATCAATACATATTCAAAAGCTACATTTGTGTTGTTCTTTTCCATCTTTTGGTGTAACTATCTTGAATTAGCGGCAAGAAATCAGTTCAGGGTCCTTATCAGAAGGCACTTGTACTGAAGATTGTAATCAGAGCCATGCAGATCTTGCATGATCACATACTAAGAACTTGCAGAATAATCTTTTACATCAGCTAATTGGATTGACAGCCTTTCAGCACCAAACTTAAATCACAAAAAGTCATTGATTTAAGAACTTACAAATGACATTTAAGAACAGCTAAATTGGCAAATGCATAGAGTGATAGAGGGCCAAGCCAAGTCAGCAATGAATTTCCAAGCCAATGATGCCTCATCCATTTTGCCTACAAACTCAGTATATCTTCCATTTCTTCCAAGCTATACCACTTTAGGTAAAAGTTAAGTAGACATTCCTCATCTCATTACCTGATTTACTAGTGCTAGGCAGTGATTCAAGTTCTTGATCCTGTGAAGGACCTCGTGACATCTTCACAGAATAAAGCAATGACACCTGTGATATCATAAACTGTTGCCTCAACCTGAGCATCTTCTGCAAGTTTCTGAGGCGAAGAAATCCACTTTCTCCAGCAAGTGACCTATTTGATTCCTGTAGCAAGCGGTATGACTTATTTCTTGTATACAAGTCATCGTATATACTTGAAACTGACAACACGAAGCTTAGGATGAATCATGAAAAATGAGAAAGAAGCATCTTCATGTTGATTTACGGAGCTATCATATGTACAGAAGCATCTTCATATTGACATAAGAAGTAGTGCCCCGAAAAAGATTACTCTAAAATGAGCTAGCATCAATAAGTGTGAGTCAAACTCCGGACTAGGAAGATTTGGTGAAAGGAAAAGAGAGGTATGGATCGCCAAAGCATATATATTATTTCACCAGGAACAATTAGTCTTCTTCCGCAGATGACCTAAAACCATTTTCAACTCCAGAGATATAACTCAATTTGCTTCTGACGAACTGTGCCAACATTTCCTAAAGAAGAGTAACTTGTTTCTGTACTTAACTGAAAGAAAGGATATATCTTCTAGCCATCTCATGATGATACAGTTATGTAATCAGATTAAGTACCGAAGTTATGTGGACAAGATCTAGTTGCAGTCACCATCATGGTAATCCATATGGATGAACCTTATGGAGCATTATGGAAAGAACAGAAAAGGAGAAGAAATAAATTTAATCTTATGCAAGACCTCATATTTCGGATAGAGAAGCAGAGTAGGTCCTACAAATGGAAACTTAGTAATTCCAACAGTTGGGCTTTTCAACGTATCATATGAACATTTATTTTCATCAGTTTCGTTCAAGTAGATGTTAGCAACCACCTTTCAGCATGCTTTGTAGTTACAAATTGAAGAACTTACAGTATATCTATAGGTTTTGTAGCACTGGACGTGATAATAACAGTTGCTCCTGCCTAGGACTAGCCAACTCAAGTCTTATCATCAATCTTCACAACTACCGATCGAACAAACTGTAACTATGACAGTCTAGTAAGTTACTATTAGCCGAACTAAGTTGGTTTCAGGACACACTGGGACTCTCAGAGAATTACAAGAGCCACATTATATCGATACAAGATGTTTCTCAACTGATTTTTTCTGAAAAACACAGCAGCAAGGCAGCAATGGAAAGAGCTTTCAAATCCACTTAAGGCATCTGATTAAGTATTGCTCACAAATTACCTCCAGTTTCTTGTTAGCCACAGAAAGAGCAGTTCCTGCAACCAAAAGTGATCTAACTTCTGCACCAAGCCTTTCTTCTTCCTCCTTAGCTTTCTCACCTGCTCCCTCCAAGCGGTCAGATAAAATTTCCATCATCTTTTTCCTAGCGTCAACCCTCTCCCTTATCTCTTCAAGCACACTCAATCGATCTAATGACTCAGCTTCAACCTGCCGACCATTTCACCGCCCGCTAATCCGCGGGCTAATCAATTAAGGCCCAAGAAATGGCACGGTGGTAACATAACAGATGGTAATTCTATACCAGATTTGCTGAGAACTTAGGTAGCACTAAATGTATCCTCTCAAGATAATCAAGCAACGAACCTGAAACCTCAACTATGTCTCAGCAAACTGCATAGGACTAAATACTTCAAGATTAAGAACTATCTATCGCAAGGTCCTACCTGATTGAGTGAATGAAGCTTCCCTTCCAGAGCTTCCTTCTTCTCTCTAGCTTCCCTAAGAGCAGAGGAAAGGCTCCACAATCGCGCAACTTCCTGCTCGTAATCCTCCCATTCGATCAATTTCACACTCACCAATTCGCTGCAGCTTTTCTTCTTCTTCTCCTTCGTCGTTGTTGGCTCTGAAGAGAGGCTGTGGCGGCGTTCCATCAATAACTCGAAGAAAATACGTGATTCTCGCGTTCAAGAAGAGGTCATGGTCTGACCTCACCATAGCGAGCGATCTTCAACAATCCGAGATCATCCCGAGCTAGCTTCTCCGCAACAAATTCCCGAGCTAGGGTTTGAGGAAGCCCTGGATTTTTTTCTCTCGTTACGATTCGAAACGGTTTCTCGAGAATCAAACAGAGAATAGGAAAGTGAAAATGTGAAATGGATGGCCTCTTCTTCTCTTTTCTGTGTCAGAATCTTTAGACTTCAGATCGAGGGAGAAAAAATGGCGAGATGGTTTGCTCTGTGCAAACTGAGCGAAATCGTTGCCTGCAGTCAGATAGATCCAAACGAAAGGCCCACACCTCAGTGGCCGGTTTATAGTTGGACCGAAAATAGTGGGCTTAGCTTACTGGGCCCAATAACAAATTTAATTCCCTTTTCGATTTTATCACCAACCCGTTTCCTCTCCGACAAGTAAAGAGTGATGATGGAACTTATAAAAACAACGATCCGAATTCAGCCGACCATAGAACCCGAATTCTCTATCCTCCGCCCGGAGTCGGCCGCGTTTGTTCGTCGCCGGCAAAGTTTAGAAGTCCCCGGGAGCTGCTGCTCCTGGTGATTGGCGGATCGATCAATGGCGGGAGTTTCCTTGAAGTGCGGGGATTGCGGCGCCCTGTTGAAGTCCGTAGAGGAGGCTCAGGAGCACGCCGAGCTGACCTCGCACTCCAATTTCTCCGAGTCGACGGAGGCCGTTCTTAACCTCGTCTGCTCTGCTTGTGGAAAGCCCTGCCGATCGAAAACAGTAGGGTTTCAATTGATTTGCCTGTGTCAAGTTTTTGTATCTTGATTCGAGTTTGCATCGCCTCTGAAGATTTGGGTTTTAATAAGGAGTCCAGTTACGGTTGCAAATTTGAATTGGGAAATTTTTGGGCGAGATTGAAACGTATAGTACTGGTTAAAAAGGATCCGTGGGTTAATCTCAACATCTCGAAACCGAACTCCAGTTCTTAGAATGTAGTAGATATTCTGGATAGGAAAATTTTAAGCTTTTATGTCAAAAGGTTTAGTCTGTCTTGGTTTGTATTAGCGTTAAGTTTTTCAATAAATGAATTTTAATACATTGAACTTGCATTGACTTGTAAACCTTACTAGACTTGGGTTTATCTTCTAGCAGATCTTTGTGCAAATGGAATGGAATTCTCTTGTGGTATGATTATTAAGCTGATCCTGTTTCTTCTTTTACCCCTTGAAGGAAACTGATTTGCACACAAAGAGGACTGGTCATACAGAGTTTGTGGACAAAACTGAGGAGGCTACAAAGCCTATAAATTTAGAAGCACCAAAGGTTCCAATGGATGTGGATGAGCCTACCAGCAGTAGCGGACAACCTGAAGGTAGGGCTGTTAGTATTTCCGTTTTTTTCTCCCCATTCATTCTTCATGCTTGTGGTACAGATATGTGGTAGGGGCCATATTGTGAGAGGCATTTGCAAGTTCAATCAAGTGTTTTGGTAAATCAATGTTTGCACTCATGCGGGTCCTTGGTTCTGGTCTTTGGTCTGCTTGGCTTTAGCTTCTCTTTTTTTGGTCACTGAACTAGTCAACAACCAGTAAAGACCTATTTATTAACACATTACAGACTTGTTATGTTCGCATGAGAGTGAAATTCCTTTAGACCAGCATCTTCTAATCATATTTCCATTCAACTTTGTTATGAAGAAATGGTTGCTCCAGAAGTTGATGCAAAGCTTCTTGAAGAACTGGAAGGAATGGGTTTCCCAAAGGCACGGGCAACCAGAGCACTTCATTTTTCAGGTGAGGACATTGCAAACCATATATCCATTTCGTGCATTTTGTTATGATGTTGAATGGGAATAATTGTACTATAGTTCTTGCTACACTTCTGTAACTTCTTTTATGTATTCTGTTAAATGAAATATGTATATTGAAGACTGCTGCTGGAACATGGCAATTAGTAGACTGTTGCTTCCAAATCATGAAATACAGGTTGTCTATAGACTGTGAGAAAAAAGGTTCGGACATCTACTTGGATTGCTGTATTCGACTATTGGGGATGATAAATCTTCGGTTTGCTCTTGGCACACTTGATTGTTCTTTCTTGGGTCCTATTGAGAAGGACAAATGATTATCTAGCTTTTCAGCAATTCTATTTTCCTTCAAAAGCATTGATACCTTAATGAAATTCAATATGAAAGCTTCTGCGGTTACTAAATTGTTATGATGGCTTTGTCTTCAGGTAATACCAGTCTTGAAGCTGCTGTGAATTGGGTAGTTGAACATGAGAAAGACCCGGATGTAGATGAAATGCCCCTGGTAGGAAATTGTTAGTCTTTTTCTCATAATTAAATATGACTTACGTCCATTATTGTTTCATCTCTGCCCTTCTCTTCTTATTGCTCTCTCGTTGTCAGAGCTTCGTGTCATTGTACAGGCAAGAAGTCCTATTCTCATTGAATAATCTTTCCCCCCTTGTCCTCAGGTACCAGCCAACACCAAACTTGAGGCTCCAAAGCCTGCTCTTACACCAGAAGAAGTGAAACAAAAAGCAGCTGAACTGAGGTAGGATTTTGTGAGCCTGAAATCAGGACCTTTGTGGCAGTATCTTTTCCAGTTCAGTCCTTTGTTTCTGTGGTCATTCTCCTTTTGGATTGAATCACTTCGCATGGCTTATATATGGTTTCTTCTCCACAATCTTAAGGGAGCGTGCCCGTAAGAAGAAAGAGGAGGAAGAGAGGAGAATGGAAAGAGAAAGAGAGAAGGTATGGCTGGACCTTACTAAGAATCGTCTCTTATCTGTATAAATTTCTGATTTCAGCATTTATGTTTATTTTTGTGCATATCCATCGGTTGAGCTATGTAGCTAGCAAGCACTATTTGTTTCATGAATGCTTCCTTTTTGCTTTGTCACAACGACTTTGTTATATTACCTGTGCTCAACTCTTATAATACACATTGTTTCCTGCTTTCAACATTCCTTTGAAATTCGTGCATGCAATCACAAACTGCTGCATGGGGAATGTGACACTTGTAAAGTAGTTATGGCTTTTCTTTTTCTTCTTTTCTGAGGGCATCATATGCACAGGTGAATTTGCTTGCACTCCCATGAAGTCATAAATTACAAGATAATATCTGTCATTTTGGTTTCTTTCCTCTTTCCTTAATTTGCTACAATATTTCTTCAACTACATGGTCCACAGTTGTGCTCCTAGAAGTTGAAGTATCATCGAATTTTATATCAGAATCTGCTGGGGATGCATTGTGTTTGAGCCAATATTTCAACATAATTTATTTACTATCCTATCTATACCTGATGGACATGAATCTGTCTTTCTTAGGAAAGGATCCGTGTTGGCAAGGAGCTCCTGGAGGCCAAACGAATTGAAGAAGATAATGAAAGAAAACGGTAGCTTCTTGCATTTTGTTTCCTGTTCATTCATTGTCCTCTTAGTGTAGTACCTAGTACTGCTTCTTTCCCTATCCATCTTAATATAAGCAGCACATTTCCCTCTTTTCCAGTATAATGGCCCTACGGAAGGCTGAGAAAGAAGAAGAGAGGCGAGCCAGGGAAAAGATTCGTCAGAAGCTGGAGGAAGACAAGGTTACTGCTGCTTTTTTGAATCATTCCCTTTGCTTGACTGCTTTTTATTTTATACTTATTGTCATCTTGGTTGGTAAGATAACCACCTAGACTGTGTGCAACTTCCTTCTTACTTTGTCATGTTCATTTTTTTTTTCCTTACAAAGGCGGAAAGAAGAAGGAAGCTTGGGTTGCCCCCAGAAGATCCTGCTACTTCAAAACCTGCAGCACCTGCGCCTGTTGAGGAAAAAAAGGTACAAGGAATGCCTCTTTTTTTTTTTTTTTTTTTTTGGGGTACTTGGTAGATTTTTTGTTTTCTTCTATATTATGACTTCATAAATGTTTGCAGAGCTCATTGCCTATCAGGCCAGCCACAAAAGCAGAACAAATGAGGGAATGTCTGAGATCTCTTAAGCAAGCTCATAAGGTAAAATTACTTCATGATACCCATGTTTTCTCTCTTTACTCTGCCTACTTATCATGATAATTTCATCGATTAAAGCTATAGGTCTCCTGCAGATTTTTGTATTTCTTCGAATTTTTAATGACCAGTTGTATGTCTCTGCTAGGCTAATGGTTTCTTTTCTATTTTCATCAACTTTCGGGAGTTGACTATAGTTCTGTTACAGTTTGATGATCATTATCTCTGAAAGTTTTGCATCTGCATCGAAGGTACTGATCGATGTAATATGTGGTCTCTAACTTCACTTGTTGGTTTCTGTAGGATGACGATGCTAAAGTGAAGAGAGCTTTCCAAACTCTATTAACTTACATAGGAAATGTAGCCAAAACCCCAAGTGAGGAGAAGTTCAGAAAAATTAGACTCAGTAACCAAACTTTCCAGGTATGGGATGTCGTCTTATTTCATATGTTAATTGCAGATGTCGATAACATTCCTTATTCCATCCTTATTCCGGATGTCAAATTGAAACTTTTCTATTGATCAATGAATCAACCGGAACAGTGGGGGAATAGTTATCTATCAAGCCGACTTTCTGCGCTTTCGAATTCTAATCGCTGCTTGCTTGAGTGGCCTAAGTGCTGATCAATCGTTCATTGCATCACAACAGGATAGAGTTGGCGCCCTGGAAGGGGGGATCCGGTTCTTGGAGCTGTGCGGGTTTGAGAAAATCGAAGCGGGTGAGTTCCTTTTCCTGGCCCGGGAGAAGGTAGAGATGTCCGTGCTGAACTCAGCGGGGTCAGAGTTGAACTCCGCCATAAACAACCCCTTCTTTGGAGTTCTTTAGAATGTAGTCTGTTTTGCTTGAGCAAGAAATCAGCTCAAGATTGTTGCTCCTTGTCCCATATGCTTATTTCTGTTGGATGAAAATGTTATCAGCAGCCATCCTTTTGAGCTTTGAGTTGCACCAAATTTGCTTCTTTGCTGGATCATTTTGGAACATAAAACATAGTTCCTCCAAAACTCAATGGTTGTGAATCGTTTGCATTTGATTCAATATCTAACAAAATAGAAATTTATATAACCTGGGGTGTATGATTAGAGCATTTTTGTGTCTGATTAGAGAAATTGTTGAGTATGTTTTTTATGCTTATGGGCATGGTGTAACTTGTGTTCAACAGGAGGTTACTAAACTTTTTTTGGGAGTGAAGACTGAAGAGATTACTAAACTGTATATAGTAGCCAGAAAGTTGAAGCCGTTTGATTGAAAAAGTAGTAGAGATCGTTTGGATTTTGTACGAGGATGTTTGATGAGGGATTTCATCCGAATCTTTTGTTTATCGGTTTTTTTCAATTCCTTCGTTTGGGCCGAAAGTTGAAGCCGTTTGATCCGAATCTTTTCATTCCTAATTTTTTTCCACGGTTTGTCTATCGAGTTTAGGGTTCGCCGTTCGGGTTTCTCATTAAGGGAAATGTGAGGAGGTCGGGAGGAGGCGATGTTGAGTTGAGAGAGAGGTCTGTGATTTGCGAATTGTGATTTGATGAGGGAGGAGGAAGACGCTGTTGGGGGTTGGAGTGTGGCGAGGTAATTACTTGTTGTGCACCGTTGAGTAATCGGTTATTAATCGATAACCGATCGGTTAGGCTACTGCCACTAATCTTCCAACCAACACTGATAATCGATATATGTCTGACGACTATCAATTATTTGGCCAATCGCTAATCACAGTGAAAAAGTTGGCCAATCGACTAACGAATAACCCTTTAGGTCTAAAATAGGATGCATAACCCTTAATTGTATACTTACATAACCAGATATGAACTCGTGGTTTTAAATAAGTCCAGATCAAAAGGTGAGATTAAAGAGTTTTTTATTTTATTTTTCACTCGATTTTTTTTTGTTTAAAAATCTATGCATAGACTAACCCTCCTAATGCGCTACTAAGGTTGTCAACCCGCAGGTCTACCAACTTGTTGACCTTGACCTGGTGAAGAAAACGTGTCACACAAAATTGATTTTACCTTTGGTTTGTGAAATGGCCTCTTTTCCGATTTTTATCTTCGCCTAACCCTATGTTGGGAATTCTAATTTGAAATCTTGAATATTGATTTTATATAAGTATGTGTATGAATTTTCACCATATATTGGATCTAAATACTACATGTTATTTTGATGAAATGTTATACGTTATTACTCATATTTTAGATGAAATTTGGTATAATTTATAAATGTATGAACGATATAATAATTTTTTCATGTTCCGAATTAAATCAGACTGAAGTGGTCAGCCCATTAATACTCAACCAAGGTTGTCGACTCGCGGGTTGACCCACTTTGACTCTGACCCAGTGAGAAAAACGGGTCGCACGCACCCGCCGGGTCGACCGGCACAAGGTACCGGGTTGGAGGTCAAATTGTGTCATTTTTTTCTTTGTTCTGCGAAATGCGCCTATTTTCCGATTTTTCTTTTCGCCTAACTCAATCTTTGGAATCCTAAGTTGAACATTTGAATATTAATGTTATATAAGTGTGTGTGAATTTTCACTATATGTTGAATCTAAGTACGAAATGTTATTTTGGTGTAATATTATATGTTATAACTTATAGGTTAGATGAGATTTGATATAATTTATCAGGATAAGTACAATATAATGACGCTTTCCATATTTTCGGGCTAAACCGGGTTAAAACGGGTGACCCATTAACTCTTGACCCACTAGCTCAACCGGGTCCGGATCAACCCGCGGGTTGACAACCTTGTACTCAACTCACTTGTCGACCGTGCCAACAGGCTAACCCAAAGGATACAGAGCATGGTTGTCACGCCGGCCGGCGTGCCACCGGTTGTACCGGGTTCAACCGGTACCGGTCATAAAACCGGCGTGACACCACCAGTATGACCGGCATGATCGATATACGAATCTCTAAGTAAAATGACCTTATTTTAGAAAATTTAATTGATAAAAATTATGTTATTATTTATTTTATGAGTATAAAAGTTAAATATTGATGTTATTTGTTGGATTCAAATATAAATGTTTAGGTATTGACGTTAAATGTCATGTTTAAATATGAGTATTTATAATTTTATTTATAATATTGACCGGCATGAACCGGCACAAACCGATATGTGCCACCGGTTAAACCATTTCACTTGCTAAACTGGCACACTGGCATAAACCGGTTTGACAACCTTGATACAGAGGTATCGGGCCGACGGGCTAAACGGGGTGGGAAGCACGTAAACAGGAAACTTGTCGCGCTATGGGCCTGCCTTAAGATCCATTAAATGACCGCCTTGTCACTTTACTCCCTCCTTTTCGACTGACGGCATCTCCCTTCCGCTGAACAGAAGAAGACGAAGAAGAAGCAGCAGCAGAAGCAGAACCAAACTGAAAAAAAAAAATCCAGCACTTCCACGAGTCAGCTGAGCCATCAGCTTCCTCCTCGGCCCATCCAACGCTTCGCCCCGCCTGACAAGACTCGCCGCCTTTTGCGATGGTGAAGAAGAACGTGCCGGATTGGCTTAATAGCTCTCTCTGGACCACTGCACCTTCCTCTCCTTCCGCTTCTTCCTCCGACGATCCCTCCAAGCCTCACTCTTCCTCCTCCAAGCCGGAAATTTCCCCCAGCAAGACGAAGAGTGAGCCTAATTTCGAGCCTCCGATTCCCGTCCGGCCTCCGACGGTTACGAGAGAGGAACAACCGCCGCCACCGCCTCCTTCCCTGTCACAGAAACCGGAGATCAAAGATAAGAATTCTCGGACTAGTATTACCAGTAATGCTAATAGCAGTAGCAGTAGCAGCATTGACAAGGATGAAGATCGCGATGGCGAGAATGGCGCCTCTCCTGCTGCTGGCCCTTCCGCGGAGGATATTACGAAGCAGGCTCAGTTGTTGACCGAGGTGAGTGAGAGATTGGGAGATTATTGAATTGCTTGCTTGTTCTTGGTTATGTGGTTGATTGAACTGTGTGAATCATGTGTGAAATGCAGTTGTCGAAGAAGGTAGTAAATGTGAAAGAATTGAGGAAGATTGCTTCGCAGGGCTTGCCTGATGGCGCTGGCATCCGTTCTACAGTTTGGAAGGTAATCATTGGCTGCTGCACTGTTTAGGGTTTGGACGATTTGTTTTCTAAGAAATGTGGATGATGAATGGGAAAATGAAGTTTGGTTTGATGATAACTGATGCGCCCTTACTCTGAGAAACTAGGAGAAACAGACTATTATTGTTCTCGATTTTGAAGTAGGGTCTTCACTGTGTTGTATTGTTTTATATGTGAGATGTGAATCTAGAAGTTGGATGAATTCCCAAGTCCAGTAGAGTTTATTGATCCATAGAAAGAAACCATCTTTTTTGCAGCTTTTGTTGGGATATTTGCCTCCCGAGCGTTCGCAGTGGTCATCTGAATTGGCTAAGAAGAGGTCTCAATACAAAATTTTCAAAGACGAGCTTCTCATGAATCCTGTAAGTTCTGCTATGATGGTTGCCTTAAATCATGTGGATTTAGTACTCAAGATTCGTAAAAGCTGCTTGCCTGTCGATCCTTTCTTTTCTCGGGTTCTTTTGTACTAACACTGTCAAAATAGAGGGACTTTTTGAAGTTCAAGAGCTTCATGCGACCTACAAATGATTAATAGAAATTTAAGTAATGAGTATTATATGATTAAGGTGAACAACAGAACAAACTAATTCTGTACTGTCAGTTGTAGTATGCCCTGAAATTGTGCCCGATGAGATTTATGCTGCACTTTAACATATAATAACGTCATACTGCACTATAGTATGTAATAAGGTCATGCTGCATTAGTCTTCATATTTAAGCCAAATACATATTCGCATTGCTGAACTTCTTTGTGCCTAGTTAGTCAGAAATCACAAGGAAGTTGGAGAAGTCTACCCTTGATGACGAGCCAAAGTCCGAAAGTCGTTGTGTGCTATCAAGATCTGAGATAACTCATGATGAACATCCTTTGAGCCTTGGGAAAACCAGTGTTTGGAATCAGTTCTTCCAGGTACAAGGATGCTTGGTCATTGTTGCTGTTTGAATTAGTAAAGATGGATCTTTTTGGACATGAGGCGACTTTAGTGTGGCTTCGGTCTTTTATATTCTCTTCAAATTTAAATTTTGTAGGACTCTGAGATTATAGAGCAGATTGACCGAGATGTGAAACGTACTCATCCTGATTTGCACTTCTTCTGTGGAGATTCATCTTTCGCAAATTCTAATCAGGTCCAGAGCTGCATTCTTGGTGGACAATTATTTTATTTGATAGTGTAGTGTGTCTGACATGTCATGTTCCCTTTTCTTTCTTTCTTTCAGGAAGCTTTGAAAAGCATATTAGTTGTGTTTGCCAAACTAAATCCTGGCATCAGATATGTTCAGGGGATGAATGAGATTTTGGCACCTTTATACTATGTATTCAAAAGTGATCCTGATGAGGACATGGCCGTAAGTAAATTGTTATATTTTCCAGCTTTTCACTCTGGATTGTTCTTAAGTTGGCGTTGTATTGTATGGTCTTCCTCATCTTTTGCATGGTTGGTTTATTACTCCAAAAGGATTTGTTATTAAAAGTTTCAAAAGATTTGAAGTTGTTGATGCCTTTAATCTACAGCCTAGAGTAGTTTACAATGTCGCCAGTGATCCATGGCAGAGCAACATCCTAGAACAAGCTCCTCTGATTTACAAAGCAATGGACTGATTGTTCTGCTGGCTGACTTTGTGCAGGCTTTTGCTGAAGCAGACACATTCTTTTCTTTCGTTGAGTTATTAAGTGGATTCCGTGACAATTTCTGCCAGCAACTGGACAATAGTGTTGTGGGAATCCGTTCAACAATTACAAAGCTATCCCAGCTTTTGAAAGAACACGATGAAGAATTATGGCGTCACCTCGAGATCACAGCCAAGGTAAGAGATGGTTCAAGTGTAGGTTTAGATTTGTGCATAACATGGGGAGGTTATCAGTTTCTTCATATAAGAGGATTCAGATTCGAGCAATAATGACACTTGTATGATGCAGTTTAACCAGTCATTTAAAATGTGTTATCGGCTGAGATACCTAATCATATCGACACTGGCTGTTTTTTCTCTGAGCATAGAGCTTCTTGTTGTTGGCGATTGAACAGGTGAACCCGCAGTTTTATGCATTTCGGTGGATCACCCTCCTGTTGACACAGGAATTCAACTTTGCGGACAGTCTTCATATCTGGGACACCCTTCTAAGTGATCCCGAAGGCCCTCAGGTAAAACTTTAACTTCCACCGTTCTCTCTACACTGTCATTGTCATAACACCTATTACTCTCTTTCCTTTATCCCCTTGGGTATCTGAATCCAAACATCCCAAAAACTAACAAGCACTGTGGCGGGAGATTTGCAGGAGACTCTACTTCGGATATGCTGTGCAATGCTAATTCTGATCAGAAGGCGGCTCCTAGCTGGGGATTTCACCACCATTCTCAAGCTTCTGCAAAACTACCCGCCCACAAACATCAGACATTTGCTTTATGTTGCAAACAAATTGCGTCATGTACCCACTTGCTAATTGCCCCCAGTATGTTGTCAATCAGCTTCGCTTTCGTTCGTGTTTTGCTTCCTCTCCTTGGTGGGGTCTTGATGTAAATTATCGACTAACCGACACTCTGTGTGTTAGGGAGATTTTAGATCCTTGTTAACATCCCCTGTTGCTTCTTTCGTTGGTCACTGAAATGTTGTGTATTCATCTTTTCATTTGTACCTAAACGCCTCTAGATGTTTATTTTGTGTGATGGAATAGCTTTGTGCTGGCGGTGTCAATTTCGCATTGTGTTTCCATTCACAATAGATGGAGCAGAGGGATCGATTTTTTCCGGCATATCGGATACAAGTTACAAGCACTAGCAAGATTCTTCATATGAGAATGAATCTGGAAAGAATGGTATTCACTATTATATCCCATTAACAAACAAATCTATCAAACGCTTCTGTAGATAGTTCACTACTATTTCCCATCTAACTATCAACCAGTAGGGTGGTTGGTGACCTTTGGAGGATGTTTTAGCCTCGAGCTGCCGGACCAGTGTTACGACGAAATCAGAGACGTGAAACTGACTTCCTGAAAATAATCAGAAGGGCAGACTTGACAACTTCGAAGTGGTAACTGCGACGCCTGTACAGCGTAGGAAAGACTACAACCTGAGAGCAATATGATACCTGAGACAAAAATATAGTATGATAAGGTTTGGGATTGTGCTCCCAAATTGATGAGTAGCAGTCATTCTAAGAGAGCTGCAGTTAACAAGCTAGCTAGAGGCTATCACACAATATTCTTCATCGAACCATGGAAGAAGTTCGATTCCCCCGCTGCTGCTGATGAGGATCCAAGTTGCCTGTCATCTGGCTTTCCAACTGGTTATGAAGAACTTGCAGAACATTGTCAGGGGGGCATCTATGAGCAGGATTTCTTGCTTCTGTTTGGCAGAAACACTCTGGCCAAGAGTTGGTATAAAATGACTCGTTTCTGACCCGCTCACGAGGACTGCCAAAGCTGGTATTCATCATCACACGCCTAACGGCTTCTTCAAAACCGGCTTTTCTCCCTTGCGCCTGAGCTATGAAGGCTGGGGCAAGTCCCTTCCTGTCAGGTCTAATTGTTGTTCTGAAGCCATAGTAAAGGCGATGGCCCAGGAGATTGTTGGCAAAGTTACTCGGTCCATCGTATGTTGGCATGAAAATGTCTGCCAGAAGACAAACCATGTAATCCACAGCGGAACCCAACAATCCCTGGCTTTTTGTAGATAGGTCCTCCGAGGAATCGACAGAACTGTGATTTTCTAGACGCGGAAAAAGAGCCCTGAAAGGTTTCATATATAGTTCCCCACCAAAAAGTTCACCAGCTGCTAAAAATATTCGAGTTGAATTATCAAAACCCATAGCTCGTAGAATAAGTCCAACCTGCAGCATGAAGTGATCTTAGTTGCTATCTCGGCACCAGCAACATAAACACGACAAAGCTATAGTCAGTCATCTAGATATATGCTCTGACAGAATAGGTTACCTTTCTAAGCTCAACAAACTCAATCGCAACAGGAGAAGAAACTAGGACAGCCATGATGAACAGGAGCTCACCTCTTCTGGAGTTAGTGGGCATTTTCCCATGAGTCTCCTCTTGTCAGGGTTTAGGTCCTTCTTGGCAAAATTTCCATCCCGATACTTCTCCAATATTGCTTTTTCTTCACGACTAAATATGTCAAAACACCTGTAAGTAGACCACAACGAAAAATCACGACGGTACCTTGCCACTAAATACAAGTCCCGAGCATAACATAACGAGCTGAGAATGAAGAAAAATTCCTGAAGTTCATAGTGATGAACATAAAGGCTTCCCCAAAAATACCATTGAAGTGGTATCTAACAGGGACTGAAATTAAACAACAGCATACGGTTCACTGGATTTCTTCTTTACCAAAAATTCTTTCATTCGTTATTGCCGCTTTCAACTACCCAAATATGAGGCTCTACTAAATTTTCATGCAATCCTAGAGGCTGCTAATAAGCCCAAAGCTTCGAAGCATTTTCCAACTAGCGGAAAGATGAGACTTAATGTGATATTCCTCTGCATCTCAATTATTCGTTTGCTCATTGAGCATAAGTACCAACTGGGTAAAATATTTAAAAGGACACCAATTGGGAGCATACCCTGCAAATGAAAGCATATCCATCTCGAAACGAAGGTGAATAGCCATGAAGTGACCTTCTGTACGTAGCTTCTCAACTATTGATTCACTTAGCTTCATGATATGTGGTTTAAATCTTAAAGCATGATAGTTAACTCTGCATCTCAGACGTTGGTACTCTGGGTTATCAATTTCCTCAGCCAAACGGTGTGAAAAGGGAGTTAGATATATGGCTCCATGTTGCTTCATTGTCGCGAGGGCCTCTGTTGTGTACCAATCAACACCTGCATTTCTATCGGGCCGCATCTGATCAGGAAACAATGAATTTTGCAGCTAATGAGAAGAGGAAACTTCTGGAATTTTTACGAATCTGGTGGGCACACTAAATTTTGCCGATGAAGAGAAAAGATATGGTATGGCTCACCTGAACAGCCTTCATCTTCTTTGTTTTGCCATTTTTACGAATTTCTGGAATGGTTTCAACAATTCGTACATCGTACCTCAATGAATGAATAAAATGCTCCACGTCATAAATGCCATGGAATCCACTACACACAGCAGGAAAAACAAGTCTCAATACATAACTTGACAAATTTGAAGAATTGAAGAAGACAGAGAGCAAGAAGAGCCAGAACATCAATGCTAATAGGGGCATGGCGAAAGGTAACTCCCAGATTTTGCAAAACTTGATTTATAAGCGCCAGAATGCAGTGCCCTTTTCATTCATACCGGTAATTTTCGGAAAGCAGCTGATACAAAAACTTTGATGCAGTAGAAGAGGGATACAGGAAAACAGATATACCTGTCATCATGCCAAAATGAGTTTGCGTCCAACTCAGGGAGCACAAGTGTAGCATTCATAATTCTAGCAGCAAGAACGGCATTGCAGATCTGTAACATTCAGAACAACATAAAAAAACTAATGAATGACCATAAACAAATATTGACAATCCTACATTGCTTCACAAAGAGAGCTTCAAAGACAAAATCCACGAACCAGGTTTAAAAGAGGACAAAGCAAAAGATGAAAGATTTGTTTACAGACCGCACTTCGCTGCTGATTCAGACCACCATTACATCGAACACGCAGATATCCATTACTCTCTTTCGGAGGAGCTGCCAGATATCAATGGTAAGACAAGAAAAGAAAGTTAATTGCAACCACGGTTTTGCTAATCCTTCCCCACATACTCAATGCTAATTAGAGAGAAATGAAGCACAAGTGCGTACGAGGCCAGTGAGATCTTGGAGCTGATGACGGCCTCCATCCACCCGAATCAGCATTTTCCCATAGCTGTTCTACATCAATCTGCACACAACAATTACATCCTCGAACATCAAACCGAAGAACATTCACATTGAAATCAATGACAATAGCGACAAAAGCAAACGGACCTCTGAGGGGACAGTAAATCCATTGCTTCTGGTAAGTGTAGTGGAAAACAGAAAGGAAAGAGTGCAAATCAAGAGTACTACAACGGCAATTGACAACTTCGCCACCGATCCTCTCAGAGCTCCGGCTCCCTGCCTGAGCGACCTGCTGTGGAGGTGGTGCCTACTCGCCCATGCACATAAAACAAGATAAAATTGGACCAACGGCGCCGATCAGAAGACATGCGAAAGCCGAACGAAGCATACAAAACGGAGAAAATAGTGCACTAGCTCCATGAGCTTCCGTTTGTCTTTCTCACTCGAATTCAAAGGAAAACGACGGAAGCTTTACCTCATTGTTCGGAAGACGAAGCTGAGCATGAGAACTTGCCGACGACGATGGAGGAGGAAAACTGGAACTTCCCGTCAAAGTTGTCTGAGACTGGTGACGGAGAATGGAAGTGAAGTGACCGAGTGAGGAGAGACCAGAGAGAGACAGAGTTTAGGTTTAGCTCTCTCGTTTCATTTTCTGTTTTGGCGTTGAATTAGCGACGGGAGTTTGGTTTTCGGGACTGCGAACGGCGGTGGCGCGTTCAGAATTTATTTAAACGCGTAAAGTTTAATATGGTAAGTTTTAATTGATTAGGGAATCAGTAATGATTAATGAAATTTATTTATAGAAATTCTACCTTAATGCTTTTGTAATTGCTATATATAACTACTATCAAATTCTGGCAATTTAAACTTTGAATTGGATTTACCAAAAAAAAAACATTTGAATAGGAAATAAATTATATTCTTTTTAAATAAGCACAAAAAAATAAATTATTCAGAAAGTCTCGTTGAATCGACTCAACATTTGTTGTCGTGTTGAATTCTCTATGATTATGAATCAACTCAACAAGCACACTGAGTACATTATATCTCATCGAGTTTTTGTGACATAAAGCTAACTCCAATTTTATTGTATGTACTCTCTTGGATTAGATGGAATTCCATCACTTCCATTTGTCCACTTGACACCTCGTGCAATTAGATTTCTAGCATAGTTGCACTCAAATAGGTTAAACTTTTCCAGAACCTCTTTAGTGTACTTTTGTTGGGATACGAGAACTCCTTCATTTTGAGTTATTTCCACTCTAAGAGAGAACTTCATGTGTCATAGATATGTCATCTCAAACTCACTTTCCCTTGAGGTCTTGAATTCATTTATCATATAAGAACTGTTGTTGGTGTATATTATGTCATCTGCAAAAAGACTAGCCAACATAATTTTACTTTCAGTTTGATCTTAATGCCATTACTAAAAAAAAGCTTTAATTATGCTACACTAAACTCTTTGATAAATGCCATATAATGCTTTATTCAACTTGTAAGCCTTATTTTCCTCCTCCGCCACCATCAATCCTTATGGTTGTTTAACGTCTTCTAATAGTTTTCCATACAAGAAGACACTCTTAACATAAAGCTGGTAGACAACGAGTCCGTT
Organism: Linum trigynum; assembly: GCA_964030455.1. Classification (NCBI taxonomy): domain Eukaryota; kingdom Viridiplantae; phylum Streptophyta; class Magnoliopsida; order Malpighiales; family Linaceae; genus Linum; species Linum trigynum. The sequence continues at coordinate 54,734,195 of OZ034817.1, read as the reverse complement.
ATGTGCAGTTGGTGCTAAGAGTTTCCTAAATGTATCTCATCTTGCAACAAGAGCAAACACGTTTGTATAATAAATCAAACCTTCTTAAGAGCATCATTTACCTACATGCTTGCCTTGAATTTATCCACTGATACATCTTCCTTGAGTTTTCTCTTGAAAATCCATTTTAAGCCAATCGGGATTTCACATTCAAGTGGTGTAGTGATGATCTGGGTTTTATCCATTTCTACTGTTTTCATATCTTCCTTCATTGTTTCTTCCCATTTGAATTTGATGTCATTCATTGCTTATTCGTAAGTCTACGGGTTATACATATCAAGATGAGCATGTGCTCTTATTGCCATAGGACCCAATTATGAGGTAGCTAGTCTCAGGCTGTCAGTTGGTGACTCAACATCTTCCTCTTGCAATTCAATCGGGCGGATTCTGGTTGATGTGTGGCTTGAGGGGTTGTTGGCTCGGGACTGACATTGTCCTTTTGGACTTGTTACAGTTGTTTTCGATGAGTCTTCTTCAGTCTGTATCATTCTCATACAAATAATCCTCACGTCCTTCCCATATCAACTTGGTAAGAATAGGTTGTACGTGAAAGTTCCACTCCCACCCTTTAGTTTTATCAAACACACCATTGAATCACCACCTTTTTAACATTAGGCTTATGAAACTTGTATGCTTTGGGACTCAACTAAAATACCCATAAAGTGACACATAACACTCTTGTTATCTAGCTTCTTTCTTAGCTAATATGGAACATAACAAATGCAACACAACCAACACTCTCTAGTGAGATTGATGGAAGATGCCTTATCGAAAGTTTATGAGGTGTTTACCCTTGGCTAGCAGTAGTTGTACTTTTATTTAGGATTTGTGTTGCCCAATATATTGCCTCAAGCCAGAACAAAGTATATACTTTCCCATCTTCTAGCATACACCTTACCGTATTCATAAATGTCATGTTCTTTCTCTTGCTAGGGAGTGAGAGCAGCAATTAACTGTCTACTGATCCTTATTTTTCACACAAATCCTTAAATTCATTCAACAAAAACTCCCCACTCCTATCTATTCTCAAATATATTAATTTGTTTTTCTCCTTGCACTTTAAATTTTTTGAAATATTCCAATGTTTCAGACTTTGCAGCCATAAATTACACACACAAGTTCCTACTAAAGTCACTAGTTAAGGCGATAATATATCTTTTTACCTCCATTGTGTGATTGGACCATATAAATCAACATGTAGTAGTTGAAGCCTATGTGTTTCCCTCCAGTTGCTCTTGTTGGAAAATGGCCTTTTGTGTTATTTCCCAATTAGACATGTAAAGCAGACTCCCGTTATGATAGTAACTTAGGTAGATATTGCACTAGGTTACTCTGTTGGGATTGTAGGATAGCTTGTGGGCTCAAAGTCCATACCTTCAATGTCAAAGTTATAGAGAAGACTCATTGACATCTTTGGTGTATAAACATGTAATGATGTTGCTCATGTCTCCTTGAAGAACAAACATCCGATTCTTCTGCATTTTTTATTTGCAAAATAATCATTTTTCTCGAGAAATACCTTACAAGATCACCCTTTGAAATAAATCCAAACCTTTCTCCTGAAATTGACCAACATTAAGCAAGTTAGTGTTCAATTATGGAACATAGTGGTCACATCAAGTTTAGAATGATTTCCATGTCTTACACTTCTTCTGGAACTTGAATCCATGTCTGTGAAAGAGTTATTCGTTCCACACATGTGATTGTTGCAACCTTGAATCCAAGAACCAATAGTCTTCATTCTTCTCCTTTTGCTCTTACATAAAGATCATAAGTGACATATCTTCCTTCATTTATGGGTGTATTGTGATCAGTTGAAAGATAGTTGACGTAGTTTGCTTGTTGATTATTGTGTCATTTTGGACATTAATATATGAAGCGTCTCAATTTATAGCATTTGTAGCACTGGACATCTTCTATATGCCAACATATTCCTTGAAAGCCACGCGTTCATTGTCCTTTACCTCCTTTTCATCCATTTTCATAGCCCACTCTCATAGTTGGATCATCCTCAACACCTTTTTCTTACTATACTTTTGTTCAACATAATAAATGAGCTTTGAAGGGCATCAACCGAGAGCTAAATATCCTTAGATTCTTACAATTGAGCATACCACATAATTGAACTTTTCTGTCAATGTTCTAAGTATGTTTTCCACAATTTGAACATCATTCAGATTCTCACCATTGTTTCTCATAGAGTCAGCCACTACGATAACTCTTCCAAAATAATAAGTTTTTGGTGTCACATTCTTTCAAGCAGCTCAAAATTCTTTCTTAGGGGTTGTACTCGTGCATTCTAACTCGAGAGCTACTTTGGAACTTGGTTTTCAAGGCATCCCACAACTCCTTTCATGTTCTCTTGTTGGTGATGGTCTTAAGAATTGATATGTCAATTGAACTGAAAATATAAAATTTATCTTCCATCAAATCTTTTAGCCTTATGACCTTCAAGCTCTTTGCTTGAACAAGTGATATTTCCCCATTGGTTGTTAGGAACACAAGCTCATTTGTTTCTACATAAGATCCCTTTTGCTCAGTTATCCTTGAGGCTTCACTCACCTCTCAATATAGGATCCTCACTTATCACACTCGTGTTTCCCAATACACAAATCTACAAATTAGACTTGCAAATTTTCTAAAATCACAAAACTACTGGTTTGTACTTTGCAGAGTTCTTATACCACTTTGTGAACTCAACAAATGTGGGCAAACTAACAAAAGTCTTATGCTTGAAACAAAGGAACATTAAATATATTAGTTTATTACTTTTTTCTTCAACTCTAATCGTTCCCTCTAACCCCCTATCTCTTGATTTCTGCTACCATGACTGAACTAACAAGGCTAACAATCATCCACTCTAACTTCAAGCTTCCTACTAACATGAAATATTGATGGACCTTTGACACAAAACATAACTTCAAACTAAAATAGTATGACGTCACACAATTTTGGTTATTGTATTCAAACATAAACTTTTCCGCTTCTTGACTCCAAACATCAGTCAACTTGGGTTAGAGCCTTCCTTCATACTTCTCTTTAGTTGATAGTAGCTCGTCTTGTGGCAAGAATAATTTTTATTTGCATACCATGAAGAGGACAACTTCATATGACCAAAGGTTCAAACATAAGAATTTATGATGCTATCCAATTGCACGGGACCCAAAAAATTATGACAATAATCATAAGCTTACTCACGAGCCTATACAACAATAAAACACTCAAACGCAATAAAGATCACTTAACGAATGAACAATGACAAAAAAGAAAGGAATGTATGAGATTTTAAGAAAACAGACGGTCCAAACTTATATGAATGAGAAGAATGATGTATGTCATACCATGAGTAGGGATAACAATTAGAACGAGCCCATTCAAGTATAATACCACTTCGACTTGGGCAGGAGTGGTGCGTGAATTACTACTTCTGACCTGCCCTGCCCGTTCGTCCCATTATTGACTCAAAATTTTTCATTTTTCTTCAATATCTATTTGTATTTCTCAATTTTTGAAATTTTTCAATCATATTCACCCAAGTAACTTTAAATAGGTGTGATACTAGATCTTGACTAATTTAATTATCACTAATTTCATTAATAAAGTGTTTTCCTTTATTTTCTCATAAAAATATTTATTTATGTTTATTTTCTTTAAATAACATGTGCAAATGAACCCGCACGAATATTACTTGACATGTCTCATACTTGGAGCGAGAAGGATATGAGTATTGAGATGCCCACCCCGCCCCAGTTATTTGTCATCCCTAATTAGAGGTGGGCAACGATCCGATTCACATCGGGTCAAATCGTACCCAATCGATGTTTGCCCAACTCGATCGAATATGTTTGATTTTAGTCCTGTGGATTATTTTAAGTATGAATAAAAAATGGACCAAAATTGAATTTTTAGTTCATAACCAAATTGAATTGTTCCGGTTCTGATCCTCAATTTTCCTTTATTTTTGGTTATGTTCTATTTCAATTCGATTTGGGTCTTGACCGGTCATCGATACCCACCCCTAACCCTAAGTCTAACCATGAGGCTCATTCGCCATCTCCAAACGACACCGGACCGTGCCAACCCTAAAACCCCCCCCCATTGCTGACATTTAGAAAAACCCCTAGCAAACCAGATGGTATAAATACACCGTGAAATAAAAACTCAGGGGAAAGCGGAAACCACCTGTCTTCGGCTGTTTCTTCTTCCTTCTCAATGACCGGACGCCGTCCTCCCTTTCGGCCTCTCGGCCAACAGCCACCGCCACCAGGAGTTCCGCCGCCGCCGCAACCCCCTCCTATGAATGTCGATCCTAATTTCAACCTTCAGTTGCAGAATATGTATTTCCAATACTTAGCCAACACTCTTCTCCAGAACCTCCAGCTCCAGCAGAGCATCGCTGCCCCTCCCCCTCTCAACCCTAATTTTCCGGTTCCAAACTTTAATCTGCCCATTCAGAATCCAGGTATGTTCCCTCACCAGCAACTCCCTAGTAGCTCAGCTGCCCAGCTGCCGCATTGCTCGCCTGCGCCGTCATTGCCACCGCCGCCGCACCCCGGCGGTTCGGTTGACCAAAGGCACGAAGACCCAACCAGGGAACCGTCTATGAATAAACCTGCAACGGCCCCTTTTGAGAGAACCCAGCCCTTTGCAATGAAACATGATAACCTAAGCAAGAATAAGTCTATTGAGAAAATTGACCGGGCAGCGGATAAGGCGAGGAAAGACCTTATTGCTGCTGGGGAGGGCGTTACGTCATGGAAGGTTTCCCAGGAAGTATTGCTGGCATTGCAGGTTGATTCATGGCAATCTTTAGGGTTTAGGATGCAGGAGATACCGGCTCTGCACCGGCTCATTCTCACTGAAGGGAAGGTAATGGCAAACTTATTCTTGTTTCCCCCCCTTTTTAGAGCTTGCTGATAGATGCTGTGTGTGGGTTTTGGCGGGTAAATAAAGCTTGCAAGTAAGCAGGGGGCAGAGCTCGATATGTCTTTAACGATCATTGGAACTATTACTACCCTGAGATCAGGGGATAAAGATCATTGGAAAGTTCCTGACCATGCATTTGCACCGTCATTTGTAGTCCTATTTTGAATTTTATTCACTCTGGATATGAGGTTGACTTCGGTGCAGTTGAGACTTTGATCTGCTAGCTGCTGAGTTGTCAATTGTCATGGATGTGTTTGTTGAACCTCCATTGTTATAATTGCAGTGTACACTGTATGCTATTTCTGGTTTATGCTTTTTTCCATGGATTATGTCTTGATTCTTCTATTTAGTTTCTTACTTCCTTTGTTCGTGTTATCAGGTAAATGCATTCATCCACTGCTTTGTTGCAGTCTGGAGGATGACCTCATTGTATGACCTAGAGGTGGCACTGTGCCAAAATGAGGGTGTTGAGCAGTTTGAAGATCTGGATTTGGGACCGCTGTTGCAGCATCCTCTCATCTTACACTACTTTTCTGTCAATTCTAATGTCACTAAAGTGTTAAAGATAACTAGGGAGGACATACTTGCTGACCTTCAAGAGTTCATGCATTTCCATACAAAGAAACATATAAAAGTTGATGAATTTCTAGATTTCGTCTCTCAGAAGCGATCTATTGTGGAAAAAGAAAAGCTTGGAGTCCGTATTCAGAACTTGGGGTCGGTATTCATAAATTTACAAGTGCTCTGTATTATTTTCTCTCTTCTCTTTCCTTATCTCCCTTCCACACTCCAAGAAAAGGGTTCAAAACGGCCTTCAATCTTTTCAAGTCTTCCCCACAATTGTTCATTTTATGTTTCATTGTCCGACTGATTTTGAATTCCTCACTTTAGAAAATAGTCATTCAAAGATTATTTTTCTGCTATCTATCGTTTTTGAAAATCTATATATTTTCATAATACATCCATTCCTACAATCCACCATCCCAACCACCCATTATTTTTACTGAGTTTTAATTGTTTATATGGAGGGCATTTGGTTGTGGTATAGACTGATAGGATGAGTTAATATGTTTTTAACAAAGATGGGAAGGTCAATTCAGGTAGCAGCATATGCACAATCTTTGTTCTTTTTTGTTGTTTTCATCGGATAACCCCTATTTAAGAGTTCTAGAGTGTACAATGTCTCTAGTAACTCACAGTGAGGGGCATATTAAAGGAGCCTACAAATTATGCTGCTACTTCGAAAACAAACAGTTTTTGCCTGAGAAACTAGAAGGAACTTTGTTTTTGACAGGAAGAATCCTGTTCAATAGACAGCAGTTTAGGGTTTATTCTTTTTCCCATGGCATAACGTAAATGTAGCTTGATGCTGATCATGCTACATTTTCTGACAATAGGATGTATATTTCTTTTATCCGGGATGCCAAGAGGTCTGAAGATGAGGCATTGAGGATGGCGAGACGGAAAATAGGTTTTGCAAGGAACACTGTTGGCACAAGTACAAAGCAGCCTCCTTCTAACGACCATAAGAACCTGGAGGAGCGTTTTTCCACTATATGTCGTCGGGTTGAAACATTTTCCTCTGTACAAAATGTTTTCTGTGGGAAGCACATTCGCTTTGGTTCATCAAGCTCTGAGGATGAAGAAAGTGACATTGGTTCAAGTGAAGATGAAATGACACCAAATAGGCACAACACTGATATGAAGATACCATTACAAGATTTCAGTGGCTCCTTTCGTGTAAATAGTTGTCCTTATCCATCTGCAACTGAGGAGAGGTCGCGACTGGGGTTGAAAGGTGATGTTGCTTCCCAGTCTTCTCATGATGCTGAGAGAAAACACAGTGGGTTGGGAGGTAAAAGAAAACTCCCGATGACAAAAGGCACCGTGTCACCACCTTCCAAATTTCGTAAAGTTGACAAGGTAAAAGAAAATGGTATTGCAGATTCTAATATACCGGATGACGATTCTGCTCTATTATCTGATTGCTCCATGAAAAAGTTCATTGCGACATGGAAGGGGGACTGTAAGGAGCACACTCTAGTCAAGGTATGTCCATCTACAAACATTCACCTAATGTAAGTACACTTCTGTGCTGGTTGTGTTGATGCTGGATGTCTGTGCCAGAGGTCTCCATTTCTGAATTTTTCTGTGGTCTTAGTGTGGCAATTTGATATGGCCACTTGAAGGTGTAACAGTCTAACTAGCTACGAGAGAAAAAAATTTACATTTGATTTTGGTGGTTTGCCTTGTGTGGTTTTGTTTCTATCAAAGATAAATTTACTCTGACCTCAATTATTCACACACATAATCGGATATCAAATAGGCTGAACTATATATTCTCCATAGGCATCATGTTTAGGCCACATGTCTCTGTCATGACTTTGCAACATTCATATGAAGATAACTACTTTAGTGGGATGATAAGGAAGCCATCATACTTTGAACATATATGTCAAGACAACTCCACTAGAATGGAGTGACGAGGATCCAAATGTGGTGGAGCGTGATACAAAAAACTATGGTTTAAATGAGGTCACTAAAACTTATGGATTATATGCCATCACCTTGTTGGTTATAATCCACCTATGATACAACAAAATGGGATATCCCTATGCTACTCATTGAAGCTTGTGATTTCTATTTTCCTGTGTTAGGTGTCTACTTTGTATATTAATATTTAGCAAGCTGTGTACACTGTAGAGGTGATAGGTGCTGATATCTTTATTGAATTTTGCTTTCCTACTTCCATTTCAGTTCTAGATATGTTCCTTAACTTGGGCACTTTTGGCTTTTCTCTGGTGCTTCTAGGTCCTTGACAAGATGCTTGAGTTTTATGTCCCAGAAAACTCCAGGACATTTGCTAGACGCAGGAAAAAAATCAAGTCGACAATTTTGTCTCAGCCTGCCATTGGATTGCTTAATGTTGCTGTAAGTCAAATCCCCAACTTACTACATGTGGCATCATCTGTGGGATGTTTTCATCTTGCTCACAGTACTACTGGCAGTATGGTGGTGAATCTCCTCCTTTTGTCCGTGTTCCTTGTCTTTTGTTTGATTTCCTGTGGCTGCGGTTCATATTGTGCAACGCTCCTAGTATGAAAGGAATTTTCCGCTTCCCTTCTTTGTTATAGTTCTAGAGTGTCCCACTCCGTTCTATTTCCTCCGATGTATATACTAATAGCAATCTTTCTGTGCCTGATTAATCATTTTCATTTCATACATTGCATGGCAAAAAGAACTATGCTCTCAAACTGATAGTCACATGCTCACATCACGAATGGTGTAGCATGACTTATTTTTGTACTTATCTTTGTTGTCAGTTGTCACTGTACTGTTTGATGTATTGGCCGATGAAGAAAGTTGATAATTTTGCAGATATCATCCATGAAACTTGGAATGTGGGATAGCATTTATGACACTTTTCAAGGAATTAATCAACAAGGGATGCAGGGGCATGAGCGCATTGATGTTGAAGCAGAAGAAGAGCACACATCTGTCGATGTTGAATTGGATGGAGAACACGCACTTGTTAAGTCTGAGCTGAATCAGCAAACCATGAAAGGTTAGTGCTACCTTAACTGTCGTGAGTCTTTCTTTTTAGCCTCATGTAACCTGCCCCCACCTCTTTCGGCTTTCCCCTAGTTCCAAACCCCAACTCTTTTCACCCAAGTCGGGGAAATTAGTCTATTTATTTATGTGAACGAAGAAAATAACAAAACTATAGGTTAAGTCATGTGTATATCACCTCTTAGTGTTACCCTGGGGATGTATTCGGTCAAGTTGAAATGATTTATCTTTAAGTCTGTTCGTTATCACTTAAGTGGGTGGCGACGAATCTAATGTAAGGTCTAGGGTGTTATAAATTGATTGAAACAAACATTTAACTCTCTGTCACAATTTGCATAAGAATCCACCTATAGACATTTCTTTACTTGGTTAGCAGATGCTGCCTTCTAAAGTTAAGTAATATAATGTAGCAGGTGTAGCAGTTGAAGACATTGTTGCAAAAATTTCTACCTACTGCGAGCTTGATCATGAGCTCTCGCGCACCAGTAAGTCAAACTTGGAAAGTAGATTTATCTTTCTGCAGAAGCTTTGCTGTTGCGAGCGTTGGTTGGTTGACCATTTTGGCATTAAAGAATTCAACACCCTCGGTCATGGTGAGTTCTTTGTTTTCCTGGAGAAACACATTTCCCTCTTACCGGCTGGATTCCAGAATCTCTTGGTTCATGAACCATGTAGAAGCCCTTCACTTGAGGTTCACATTCTCCAGGATCAGTTGATTCTGTTAGTTGTGCAAGCTTCAAATAATTTGTGGGAGAATGAAACCATTACGACACAGATGATCTCTGCAATGCTTGCAAGGCAATTTCCTTCGTTCAGTGCCAATGTTACTGGAGACTGCTCTAGTGAACGTTTTCTAGGTATCGTGGAGAAACGTAAGAGTAACGTTATCTCCAAGAGCATTCTGTTTTCTGCAACATTGTTGGGATCTGATCATATTGGTAGCCACTTGGGTCACAATGAAAGTGGCAGATTAGCAACCTCTGGCAGTGAGAAGATGTCCCTTTTGTCTGTTACATCCAAGGCTGCCATTGACGTTCTACTTCAAGCTCCCATGTTGTCTGATTTGAAATTGTGGTCTCACTGGGATCTGAAGTTTGCTCCGTCTTTTGGCCCTCTCCAAGATTTTTTGGTGAGTGAAGTAAATACCAGAGAGCTGATATGTCTTGTCACCAGAGATGGAAAAGTGATTAGACTTAATCATGCTGCTACTGCTGACACGTTCTTGGAAGCTTTTGTTAGGGGATCTCCTCTCCTAACTGCCACAGAACTTTTGTCTTTCTTCTCACTGACTGGTGGTGAGAAGCATGTTCCTTTGTCCCTTCTCAAATCCTATGCGTGCAATGCATTTGGTGTCATTCTGAATGATGCATCAGACAGTATGGGTGTTCAGGGATATGCAACGAACCAAGCGATTGCTGTAATGGGATCAAAGGATCCGAGCTTTCCACTATCTGTTGCTTCAAGGTTTTTCCTTGACTGCATTGGTTACGTGCCTGCAGAGTTTCGTGGTTTTGTAGCTGATGTCTTGCTTGCTGGAATGCAGTCTGTAACTTCTGATGCCTCATCAGCTATTTTGCTCGAATGCAGAGGAGTAGAACGTCTCATGCTTCATGAAATAGGGCTATCCATTGACGTAGCAGAATGGATAAAGGACTACCATGCATTTTCTACTGATTCCAATTACTCAGCCAAATTCTCTGGATCGTTATGTATGGATGTTTCCATGTCCGAGTCAAGCACAATACAGAGATACAACCAAGATGGAACTGATGAAAGACCACTTGCTTCTTATGGGGATTTTTCATGTGATAAGGGAGGTACCGATGGCAGTCTTACTGTAGGTGAGGCAGTGATCACTAGTCACACAGGTTGGTCTGGATTAGAGAATAATGATAAGGAGAAGGATGCAGCATCCATTGTTGACTCTATTAGGAGAGAAGAATTTGGTCTAGATCCAAACCTTTCAAGCATGGAGAGTGATATGTTGAGGAAACAGCATGCTCGCTTGGGAAGAGCACTTCACTGCCTATCACAGGAACTGTATTCCCAAGACTCCCATTTTCTTCTTGAGCTGGTCAGTATCTTATTATTCTCCTGATTTACATGTGAGAAAGTTACTGATAAAGATTAAGTCTCAATCTCTTGGCTGTACTAGGCATTTTCTCCTCATTTGTGTTATTATTTTGTGCCCATCCGTTAGACACTGTCGTTATTTGCCCAAAGTAGATTCTAAGGCTTCTATTCCGTGCCACATGAAAAGAAAAATTAAAGGGAGAGTTCAAACATTGTATAAAAGAAGAAGGAATAGGAACATGGATATAGGATAATGAATGTGGAGTATGTCCATCTATACTTGGCTGAGAATTATTACGGTTTGTTGTTTTGCCCCCTGTAAACCGTTTTTCCCCCCTATAGGTGACGGTAATAAAGTTTGAACCTAGGATGGGTTGCACATTTTCCATCCTCATCATTTATCTGAACACTCTTCGTAGCTGTCCGTTTATCCTGTAGTAAAGTTCCTTTTCTTGACCAAGTGTAATGTTCTGTGAGGCATTGTTATAGTGGCATGTGTTCATCTTGCATTAACCTTAAGCATCTGGGTTTTCCTTTTATGGATTTTGATCTTAACCTTAGGTACATTGTCTCTTCAGGTTCAAAATGCAGATGATAATACCTATCCAGACAACATGGAACCGACCCTTGTGTTCATCCTTCAGGATTCAGGCATTGTTGTCTTGAACAACGAGCATGGATTTTCTCCTCAAAACATCAGAGCACTATGTGATGTTGGTAATTCAACCAAGAAAGTATCTGGTACTGGCTACATAGGACAAAAGGGGATTGGCTTCAAATCTGTGTTTCGGGTAGGTTTATTAAATCCTTCTCTCTTGATCTGCTTGTCTCTATCTTTAATATCATTGGAATGACAAAGATAAGTTAGGATTAACCTCTTGAAATGATTAAATCCGTTGAGATATGTAAAAATAGTCACTATGTTTCTATCTACCAAAAATAGTCACTAGGTCCATAAAAATTCTGGATTTCGGTAAACATTTACAAATTTAAATTGCATATATCAATTTTCAAAGTTGCAAACTCAATTTTCAAAATTGCATATATCAATTCTGGGAGTTTCATTTTAGATCACTACATATGTTATGACCGTCGCTTCTGCTTGTACTTGTTTGAAGGGCTTTGTGTCTGTAAAATTTCCATCAGCAATGTTTATATAAAATGTTCTTCATTGCTTTTTTTCCTCAATGTCAAAATGTTTCTTATGTCAAGTTCACATTTTGCTGAAGAGTAATTGTTGCTTTTTTTTGAAGGTTACAGATGCTCCTGAGATCCATTCCAATGGTTTCCACGTTAAATTTGATATAAGTGGTGGACAAATAGGGTTTGTTTTACCAACAATTGTGCCTCCTTGCAATGTTGATTTCTATAGCGGGTTGGTTTCTGGTGGCAGTGAACGCTGGAATACTTGTATCGTGCTTCCTTTTCGGTCAAAATTATCTGAAGAAACCACTATGAGAATGTTTTTGGATCTTCATCCTTCCTTACTACTCTTTCTTCACCGCCTCCAATGCATCACTTTCCGGAACATGCTCAATGACTCGCTTGTCACTATGAGAAAACAAATTGTGGGAGATGGTATAGTAAATGTTACATGGGGAGGAGATAAAATGACCTGGCTTGTAGCATCTCAGAAGCTCCAGGCTCATTCCAGCCGACCCAAAGTACAGACAACTGAAATTGCGGCAGCATTTACTCTTAAAGAGTCGGACAATTGTGACTATACCCCTTGTTTGGATCAACAACCAGTTTTTGCGTTTCTTCCCTTGAGAGCTTATGGGCTGAAATTTATTCTCCAAGGCGATTTTATTCTCACTTCGTCTAGAGAGGAAGTGGATAGGAACAATCCCTGGAACGAGTGGTTATTGACAAGTTTCCCTGCATTATTTGTCTCTGCCGAGAGATCATTTTGTTCCCTCTCTTGTTTCAGGGACAAACCAGGCAAAGCTGTGACTGCTTATATGAGTTTTGTTCCACTTGTTGGAGAGGTGCATGGGTTCTTTTCACGGCTCCCTAGGGCAATTGCTCTGGAGTTAAGGAGGACGCCTTGCCTGTTCCTTGAGGGGGACACCTCGAAGATGGTTTTGCCTAGCAAGGTGCTCAGAGGTTGGAATGAAGAAGCTCGTATTCTCCTACCTGAATCCTTGCTGCAAGAGCACCTTGGCCTTGGATTCTTAGACCACAACATAGAATTGTGCGACTCACTTGCAAGTACTTTGGGTATTATCGAATATGGACCTGAACTTCTGGTTAGATTCCTGACTTGCTTATGTCCCACAGGAAATGGACTGCAGTCCATGGAAGTGGGGTGGTTCTCGTTGCTGTTAGATGCTCTCTATCAAATGCTACCAAATTCTTCTGCGGAAGGTGCTCTTCTGCACAGCCTTCGGGCTCTTCCATTTATTCCTCTGTCAGATGGTACGTACAGCTGCACTGCTGCAGGCACAATTTGGTTTCATTCTGATGTTTTGAGCTCAGGCCATGGGCTTGAGGCTTTCCCGAAGTTGTATGCTGAGCTTCGGATTGCAAATCCTGTCATCCTTTCTGCACCAGCTGCTGATGGAGCTTCTTCACAGAACATTGTGTTAATGCTACAGAAACTTGGCGTTCAACCATTGTCTGCCCATGAAATCATGAAGGTGCATATTATAGATGCTCTATCCGATTTTAGCAGGGACAGACACTCAATGATAGACTATCTTTGTTTTGTGATGATCCACTTGCAATCAAGTTGCCATATATGTCATAGTGAAAGGAAATCAATTATGTCTGATTTGAGATGTAAGGCATATCTTCTGACAAATAATGGATTCAAACGGTCAAGTGATACCCCAATTCATTTTAGTAAAGACTTTGGGAATCCTATCGATGGAAGAAAATTTAGTAATGTTCTGGGGATGGAATGGCAAGAAGTTGATGTTACCTATTTGACCCATCCATCAAATGGGTCACTTCCTGGTGCACTGACAAAATGGAGGGAGTTTCTCATGGAGATCGGCATTACGGACTTTGTTCAAGTTTGTCAAACGAACAGGAAAATTGGTGATTTATCTGGTCCATCAATTAAAGAATTGATGAGCGATGTTAAGCTGATTTCTCCAGAGTTTATTGCCAAAGATTGGGAATCAAAGGAGCTGGTGCAGTTACTGTTTCTTTTGTCAACCAATGGTGATGTACAGTGCTGTAAGTATCTCCTGGAGATTCTTGATAAATTATGGGATGATAGCTTCAGTGATAAAGTAACTGCATACTGCAACGGTAATACTAGTGACAATTCTAGACCTTTCAAGTCTTCCTTTATAAGCAGCCTCCATGATGCTCGGTGGGTTGTCTCGAGCATGGATAATGAGCTTCACTACCCTAAGGACCTCTTCTGTGATTGTGACACCGTACGGTCAATTTTGGGCCCTTTCGCCCCATATGCTATTCCAAAGGTAAGATTGAATTTCGAAGCACATGACTTGCTCATTTTTTTTTTTTTAAATCTTATTATTGATACCTTTGGCACTGAGATTATGACTTGTGAGTTGCGAGAGGTGTATAACAAGTTGATTTCTTGAAGCATCATGTGATTGTTCCATCCTATGGGGCTTATTTCTTACTTTATTCCCGTAACATATCAGTGTCAACATATTGTTGTGGGGGCTCGGTTAACTTGCTATTGGGACCAGAGTTTTCATGTGCTTATAGATTTTTGCATGGGAGTTGTTACAGCTGCAGTGTCTTACATTTTTTTTAATATGTTTCCTGAAACAGGTAAACAGTAGTAAGTTACTGGCAGATATTGGCTTTAAGACCAAAGTCTCTCTGGATGATGCATTGGAAACTGTAGCATTATGGAGAAAATCAAATACTAATTTCAAGGCCAGGTACTTTCTCTAGTCTATCTCAGTTACCTCGCCTATGGTTCTGCTTCTGAATGATGAATCATATAAAGCAATGCTTCGTGTGAACATTTAGTTTGTACAGTTTATAGTCATGTGTGGATGCAGAACATGGAATTTGCTTAGCATTGAGGCTTTGTTAAAACTTTATCATCTACAAATAATGACCAAACTTCTTTTCACGCCTCCATACTCTGGATGCTTTAAGTGAAATTCCTCTGGTGCAGCTGCAAAGTCTTGTTTTATGGAGAATAAACTAATTGGATATGTTGTAGGCATGCGATGTAATAACATTGGGTTTTGTCTGTTTTTTCTATTTGCTCATCCCAGCATAGCACAAATGTCCCTGTTCTACACATTTCTCTCTGAAGAATTGGCTATCTCTAAGAAGAATATTCCGGAGGCATTTGGCTCTGAACCCTTTATTTTTGTTCCCTCCAAAACTGCAACAAGGCATGGCAATCTGGTGCGAGGTGCTTTTTCACATCCTGAAGAAGTTTATTGGGATGATCCGACAGGCTCTTTTCACGAAATGAAGCTCCGCCATCAACGGAGCTCGTCTTCAATTACTCGTGAGCCATTGAATAAGGCACTGTGTAATGTTTATCCAGGCCTTCATGACTTTTTTGTTAGCCAGTGTGGTGTACGTGAAAGCCCTTCTTTGTGTGGCTATCTTGATATCTTGAGGCAATTAACAGCTCTTGCACCACCTTCTGAAGCTGCTAGTGCAGTAAGTATAACCTACTAAAAAACAATTAGAGACAAGCGTAAATTTGCTATGCTGTAAATTAATCTCTCTTTCTCATACAGGTTTTAAAAGTCTTCTTGAAGTGGAACAGTGAATTCAAATATGGTTTGTTAAGTTCTGAGGATCTGATTCACTTGAAAGAATGTCTCATGAAACTTGAATATGCTATACTTCCTACTGCACCAGATAAGTGGATGTCCTTGCATCCCTCTTTTGGTCTTTTGTGCTGGTGTGATAATACAGAGCTAAGTAGCGACTTCAAACATCTGGACAATATCAATTTCCTGTACTTCGATACCCTCAACGACAAGGACAAGGAGATACTTCGTAATCAAATGTCACAATTCTTTAAAGAATTGGGGATACCTGCTCTCTCGGAGGTGAACTCTTTTTCCTTTCTCTTCTTTTTCGCTTCATAAGTTTTAGCAAAAGGTTGTAGATTTATGACTCGCACTTATTTTCTCTCTGGTTTGTTTGCATTGCTGTTGTCCATTGGGTCATGTTGTTTAGAAATAAGCATGTTATAACCCCTTCCCAGTGTTTCTGAAAATGAACTAAATAACCGGCAAAAAATTAATAGTAAAAAACTAAACAGAAGCCAGACAAGCTGGACGATCGATTTGACAAGAAAGTCCTTTAAGCTAGTGTTCTGTTCTGTTGTCACGATTCAAATTGCTGATTCTGGAGCGTGTGACCATCAGCTGGTTCCAATTAGGAACTTTGTCGTCAACTTTCATGTCCTCCCCCTGACTGATGAGATGGTGCGGTTTATAGATATCTTGTCTTTGAAGTATAGAAGAGTTTGTAGTGTCACCATATGCAGGCTAGGGAATTTTAATTGTATTTTCTGTACTTGGCATCCCAAAGTTCTTGTTCAAATTTTCCATTGGTCGGTCTGTTGTGCCTTTGTTCTGAAAAACAGGTTGAAGCAAGGTCCACAAAATCATATGCTATTGTCAATTATTTGTTCAGGGATATCTTGGATACTATTCTCGTTTTTGTGTGTCAGTGACTCTATTTGTTTCTTCACATCACTGCAGGTTATTACTCGCCAGGCAATATACTATGGTCCATCAGACTCTAGCTTCAAATCTTCTCTGGTTGATTGGGCCCTTCCTTATGCTCAGCGCTACATGCATGGCATTCATGCCACGAAATATAACCAACTCAAGCAAAATGGTTTTGAAACTGTGAAGAAGCTAGAAATCATTGTGGTTGAGAAGCTGTTTTACAAAAATGTCATAAGAAGTTGTGGCAAATCATCTCGGAGCCGATATGAATGTAGTTGTCTTCTACAGGTATGAAACTTTTTTGCTGCCCTGTCACGCAGAAGGGCATGGTATGATGTTACATGAGAGAAAAGTCTCATCTGTGTGATATTTTAGCAAGGAGTTTTATTCACTTTTCCTATATTTCTGTTTCCAGGATGAAACTCTGTACTCAACAGTAGCAGCAGATCCCCATGCATTATTCCTGGAGCTTAGTCGTTTATTCTTTAATGGTTTTCCAGATCTGCACTTAGCAAATTTTCTTCATATGGTCACAACCATGGCTGAATCTGGCTCTACAGTGGAGCAAACGGAGTTCTTCATCTTGAACAGTCAGAAGATATCAAAGCTGCCTGATGAAGAAGCTCCCTGGTCACTCTCCTCCGCTCCTGCTTCAATAGGGAGTGGTGAATCCCTGACAACAGATATTGTTTCTATGTCAACGGATGGTGAGGATAAATGCTTGGTACCGAGTGAAGTTTCAGCACTAGAAACTGGATCAAAATCATCGAGATACCAGATAAAAGCTGGATTCGGATTGAGCTGGCCTCCTGCAGATTGGAAAACTGCACCTCGTTTTGATCCTCACGCAAGGGACCTCACAACTCAGGCGTCTACATCTTTTGGCTTAGCTAAGGACCCGTTTAATGATGACGTGAAACAGATGGAATGTACAAATAATGGCGAATGGACCATTAGAGAGGATCCAGGAACATTGCCTACTCCTGCCTGTGAATCTACAGACAATCATATGGGCATTGCTCGTGAACAAACCCATCCGGCGTATGGGACAGCTGATCCTGCAAGGTTCAGTATCATGCCTGATCGCCCCGAGCCAATGATGTCACTTGCATTTCCCAAGAGAGAACAGTTTAATATCACTGCAGGAGGTAGTAATGAGCATACAGCAGCGACGGGGAGATTGGGCGAGGAGCTCGCTTTCAGATACTTGAAAGCGAAATACGGGGAGGAAGCTGTGAGGTGGGTTAATGAACAGAAAGAGACCGGGTTACCCTACGATATACGAACAGTTGGCAAAGAGCACGGTGGGCAGTATTTCGAAGTGAAAGCCACAGAATCTGTGCGTAAAGACTGGTTCTTCATATCAGGAAGAGAGTGGCAAATGGCAGCTGAGAAAGGTGATGCCTATACCATTGTCCATGTGCTGTTGGGGAATCACAATGCGAAGGTCAGTCTGTTCAGGAATCCGGTGAAACTGTGCCAGCAAGGAAACCTCCGGTTGATTGTTGTGATGCCAAACCAATTGCCGCAGACGTAATTGGGACTTCTTCCTTGTTTGTTTGTATGTATAAAAGGAAGAAATATTTGTGTTATTGAAATTTACAATAAAAAATATTCAAATTTGTTGGATTATTACTATAAAATTAGTCATTCTCCATTCTGTTTATCACAACGGTGTGCAAGGATTGGACCAAACCATGGAAGCCGCGTTCCAAAGTAAATGAAATTTAAGAATGAGAGTCGCACCATCAATGTATGTTAAGATATCGACTAACGTTCACTTTTCTTCAATATTAAAGGATGGAATTCATAATAGCAAACTATATTATATTTAGTTTGATTTTGATATGGTCAAGAATGAGTTACGCGCAGGGTGTACAACAAGTCAATTTATATCGGAACGCACCAAATCAAACTGATACTTGAACCGGACGACCGAGTGTAACATGATTCGATCTACGGTCCCATGAATTATTATTCTTTTAGCTCTAACACTGTACGCAGAGCAGGAACAAATCCAAACCGATGCCAATTTGAAATCCCATTTCGTACCGGACCCGATGAGATCAAAATGAACAGAGTCTAAACAAGCAATCTACTTTTCTCCTCTACTTATTCTGTATATGCATAATGACGTGCTAATTAGTAATTAGAGGGGTTGAATATATATACAGAAGTTGATTTCTCTCTTACAATGGTGTGCATCTCATTAGCTGTGGTGTTCTCTAACCTTCATCCCTCCGCCGGTAAGGCTATCAACGAGTATGTCCTGCCCGCCTTTTCTCCATTATCGGTTAATAACTCGCGCTTAATGGCGGTGAGTTCTCCACCACCAGCACAGCGAACAAGACAGCTGCTGACCAAATCGGTAGTCAGTAAGAACTCCAGACCACGTAGAATGAAAGGACCACTAAACAACCATGGCAACTGATCCTCAGGAAACAGAGGTTTCACATTGCTATTTCCGACGCTGCACTGCAATGTACAAACTCAACAAAAAGATTTAGCTACCTTTGGTTGAATCTTCACTCCTACATGGATCAGAGGAAAACATTCATCACATGCAGGAGCAAAACAACGACAACAACATACCAAGTGTACGATTAGAAATGAAGAGGAGCTTGCTCCTGAAGTTTCTCTCTAGCTGTTAGTTGTTAGTAGTGGAATGTTGCCCACTATTGGGCATTGGCAGTTCCTTAATTCACTTCTTTCAGTTCCTTGTATACCGCAGCACTCTGCTGCTATGTACTATGAAGCTATTGATTGAATAATGGAAAACTTAAGCCTTGGGCTCTTCATAGAATCAGAGCCCCTAATACTCTAACGAGTCAATCTCCTCCTCTCTTCACTTTATCGTCATTTTTTCCCCTCCCTGTTTCTTCTCCCAAAATGGTCACCGAGTCATCCTCTGTTTCTGCTACTTCTGCCTCCATTGATCCCACCACCATGCATGTGTCGTCGTTGCCTCTCCCGATCAATTCACAACTGACCGTCAAACTCACCCCGACAAACTATCTCTTATGGCAATGCTCAGATAGCTCCTCTCCTTCGATGTCACCGTCTGATGGGTCATGTCGCCGGCTCCCTACTTGCTCCGCCCCAGCTCGTCGACGGCAAACCCAACCCCGCCTACTAGAATTGGTACGATCGTGACCAATATGTTCTCACCTGGATCAACCTTTCTCTCTCTCTGAAGCCGTGCTGCCCAATGTCGTCAACAAAGTCACCGCCTTCGATGCGTGGACGGCGCTGACCACCATTTATGCATCTGGTTTCGTCGTTTAGATTCAGCAGCTCGCCAAACAACTGCAAACCATTCGTCGGGGCGATGCCTTGATTCATGACTATCTTCAGGGTGCCAAATTCTAAAAGAACCCTCTTGTTAAGGATTCTAGGGACTGATCTTCGGCACCCGTAATTATCGTAACAATTAGGGATTTAGGGATTTAGATGAGAATTGGGGATTAGGGATTGAAGAACAGAATGGGGTTGAGATAGAAGAATGGCCGACGGCCTTTAGAGAAGAGAGGGACGAGATTTGAGAGGGATTAGAGACTAGGGTTCGAGGGATACTATCTGTAATATTATTCTTGACTGATTATGACGTAAACCCAAAGTACATATATATAGGAAATAACCCCAAAACCCTAATGAACTAATCCTAACCTAATCGGCCTAGGTTAGCCGCCAAACCCTAACATTATTAATTATTATTATTATACTAATTATATGTCTAACATTCCACCCTCCTTCGAAGCGACCTTGTCCTCAAGGTTGCAGTCAACTTTCGTCTTCTTGATCTTCCGCTTTCTCCGCTTCCAATTGCGCTCAATTCCACGAATGAACTCTTCTCGCTTCAGTCCAACTTTCCTCGACTCTCCACCCACGTGACATATGTCACGTTCGTCATAGCCGAATTGGGGATTAGGGATTGAAGAACAGAATTGGGGTTGAGACAGAAGAATGGCCGACGGCCTTTAGAGAAGAGAGGGACGAGATTTGAGAGGGATTAGAGACTAGGGTTCGAGGGATACTTTCTGTAATATTATTCTTGACTTATTATGACGTAAACCCAAAGTACATATATATAGGAAATAACCCCAAAATCCTAATGAACTAATCCTAACCTAATCGGCCTAGGTTAGCCGCCAAACCCTAACATTATTAATTATTATTATTATACTAATTATATGTCTAACAAATTCTCCCGTCAAGAACGACGATCTCACCGGCTGGATCCTTGATGGCCTGGGTGAAGATTATCGTCCGTTTGTTCATCACATCGAGGCTCGAATGGCTCCAATAAGTTTTGAAGATCTTTCCTCTCTCCTTCTCAGCGAGGAACTCCAAATCCGGCGCTACTCCTCGCGCTCGGATTTTCACCGTCACCGGCTGCTTTCTTCTCCAGCTCCGTTGGTTATCGTGGCAGAGGAGGCCGCGGACGAGGTCGCGGTTCTTTCCGCGGCGGCCGTTCTTATTCTAACCCAAATGTGTTTTACCCTTCTGTTGGCAGGTGGAGCAATGCTGGAGGAGTGCTTGGGCCCAGGCCCGCCAGCCCATTGGTAATCTGTCACAATTGTGGTGGCCGGGGCCACATCAAACCCCACTGCCCAAGCCCAGCCATTCCCCAGCCCAGCCCGTCCAGTATGCTACCTCTGTTCCTCCCTACAGCCCCCACATCATGTTCTCCTCCTCACCCGCTCACGCTCTCAATCCGCGACAGTGGCTCCTCGATTCCGGCACCAATCAACACCTTACCTCTGATTTAGACAACCTTGCTCATCATTCTGAATATAATGGGACTGATCAGGTCACTTTTGACAACGGTAACTCCCTTCCTATCTCCAGTTTTGGCTCCTCCGTCACCTCCTTGTCCGACATTCAAATCTCATTGGATAATATTCTTCATGTTCGTCATGCTCCCTACAATTTGCTCTCTCTATCAGTTCTCTTACTTGGTCCAATCCCATTTCCATTGAATTTTTTTATTCTCTTTTTCTTATCAAGGACTGACGCACGGGGCATGAACTTTATTGCTGTTATGCGCTGGACGGTCTCTACTCTCTCCCATTGCATATCTTCTGGCATCTTTCTCCCATTGCTTGTGCGACTTCTCTTGATGTTTGGCATCGTCATCTTGGTCACGCTAATGAACGGGCTGTCAAGCACGCTCTTCATCAGCATCAAATAAAATTTGTTTCCTCTCCCCCCCCCCTCCCTCTTTGTGTCATGGTTGTGCTGTTAGTAAGATTCACAAGCTTCCCTTCTCTTCGTCCACATATCAAGCCACTGCTCCTCTTGAACTCGTTTGTAGTGATGTGTGGGGCCTTGCCCCTATTTTGTCTTATGATGAGCAATCCTATTATATTCTGTTTTATGATCATTATAGCAAATTCTCCTTGATTTATTACATTCGATATAAGTTTCAGCTGCTAAATGTTTACATTCAATTCCGACAATTGGTAAAAAAAAAAAATCGGTCTTCCCATCAAAATCTTTCAATCTGATTGGGGAGGTGAATATCAAGCTTTATCTAACTATCTCTCTAAACACGGTATTGCTCATCGTTCCTCATGTCCCTACACTCCTGAACAAAACGGGTGTGCGGAACGTAAGTGACACGCTAAAACAAAACACCAAACTGCGACCAAGTGTAATCGCAGTCCGAAAATGCAGTAACAGGCAAACTCTATTTGTCAACCCGAGGTCTAGATCTACTGCCTACTCCGTGAATATCTATTATCTAGCAAACTAAGTCGAGTGATTGTGATTTTAACTCAAAGCAGTAAGAAAGCAGGAAATGGTTCAGTTTTCTAAAGCAAGGGAAGAGTCACTCGGGAATGAGTCCCCCTAGCTCCTTAGTTAGGTCACAGTTGTAATTACCCTAGGTTGATTAACTGTTGATTAAACTGCGGAAGATTCGACACTAGCTTGGAATCTCTTAAGCTGACCAAGCCCTCTCAGTCCAACTACCCGGCAGACGACTAATCTTCATCGAGATAGAAAGCTGAGGCTATGAACGCAGAACTCCATTACTGGAATTGGATTCCAGTACAAAGCACTAAATCGATTAACTCTCGTATAACCAATCTACCACTACCGATTGATGAAGCTCTAGCAACCTAATCAGATTCTATCTATCTCAGGTTGCAGCAGAAATCAAGAAAATATGATCAGACTTCAATTGACTCAATAAGTCATGCATCAATCGATTAAAATCAATCAGTATAACAATCCCAAGTCATTACAATCAAAATCCCTAACACATGGAACTAGGGTTCTTCATACCCAAGTGAGAGAAAATTCTACTCCATCAAGAGAGAGGAAAACAGAATTCAGAGTAGTCATACTCATAACAATGAGGATAATCTGCTCCGAGATGATGATCTTCACTCCTGGGAATGCAATCTGGGCTTCAATGGTGAGAAATTCACTCCAATAGCTCCTAGGGTTTGTTCTTCGCACTTTCTCTCTCTAAGACTCTGTTTTTGCACCAAAAATTCGATTCCCTCTCCTTTGGCTCAAATCTGCCTCAAAACCCCGATTATGGGCAAAATACGGGCTAAATTACGATCGTAAACAAGGTCTGCACGTAATTCGCTCAAAACGCGCGTTTCACTTAACACTTATGAGAGAACAAATTCGAGCTAAAATGGTCAGGAAACAAGAATGAAAACATGTGCAAATACGACGCTATCAGTAAGTATCACCATATTTTCAGTAATGGTCTTGCTCTCCTCCATCATTCCCATGTTCCCCAAAAATATTGGACTCTTGCTTTTGACACGACGTGTTACCTTATTAATCGCTCCCACACCTTTGCTGCACAATGATTCTCGATTTCACTTTCTTTTTCACAAATCCCCTGATCTCTCTAACCTTCGGGTTTTTGGTTGCCTATGTTATCCATGGCTTCGTCCCATCGCTCCAAACAAACTTGCTCCTCGTTTGGTCCCATGTGTTTTCCTTGGCTATAACAAGCTTCATACACATTCCTATTGGTCGTCTCTATGTCAGTCGGCACGTTTTGTTTGATGATATGCGTTTTCCATTTGCTGAACAACCCATTATCCCTCCGCCCATCCCTACTTCCTCTGACCTCACTATACTACCACCTCTTCCATCGCCCATTCTCAACCCAGCCCCTCAATCTCGACCCAACCCATCTCCTCAATCACCTAACGATTCTCACTCCCCATCTTCCCATACAAGTCCATCGTTCCCTATCCCTTCACCCGGCCCAACAGAACCTCGGCCCACCTCTCCTCCTCAGCCCCCCAACGACCCTCACCAACCCGACCCATCGTCTTGCTCCCTTCAACCCGATCCACCACTGCCCTTGATGACTCCTTCCCCAGCTGTCGTTCCTCCTTTTCGGCCACTTCTTTGATACTAGTGTCGTCGTCCCTCCACAACCGCCACTGTTCCTTCTTCCTCTGTCCTACCTTCACCTCAGTCGAATCACATTCCTCCAGTCACCTCTCCTCCTCTCGTTCCCACCCCCTCATCCCACTCCTCTCCCTCCTCATCACCCACTGCCGAAGCGTCCCCCATTTACTACTTCCCCTCGCCCTCTTCCTATTACCAATCCCACAACCTCTATCCACCCCATGGTCACCCGGATCAAAACCAGCCATCTCAAACCTCACAGTCTTCTTTCTCACCTACACATTGATGATACACCAACAACTGTGATCCAAGCCCTCAAACTCCCCCAGTGGCGCTCGGCCATGGCCGATGAGGTTACAGCTCAGCTTCGGAATCACACGTGGGATTTGGTTCCACGGCCCCCTAATTGCAACCTCCTCTCCAACAAGTGGGTTTACCGCACTAAGCTTCATCCCGACGGACAGCTGGACCGACGTCGTGCTCGTCTCGTGGCCCGTGGCTTTGAACAGATACCAGGTCTGGATTTTGATCTGACTTACAGTCCGGTTCTGAAGCCTGCTACAGTACAGCTAATTCTTGGACTTGCCGTTACTCAGAGTTGGCCTCTTCACCAGATTGACATAGCTAATGATTTTCTACATGGTGAGTTGCAGGGAACAATCTATATGCAGCAACCCCCTGGTTTTATTGACCCGGATAAACCCGACCATTTTTATCGCCTTCGGAAGTCCATCTATCCCTATTCATCTACAAGTCCGATGTCACTCGACCATATATGCTTGTTTATGTTGATGATATCATCATTACGGGTAATGATTCTTCCCTCATTCAGCGGTTGTTCGCCTTCCTTCGTGATAATTTTGCTCTCCGGGAGTTGGGGTCGTTGTCATACTTTCTCGGCATTGAAGTGTGTCGATCATCCACAGGCCTCGTCCTAAGTCAACGGAAGTTTATTCATGATCTTCTTGACCGTGCTCAAATGTCTAATGCCAATGCCATTCTCCACTCCATGCACAGTTGACATCATCCAACAATCAGCCATGGATTCTTCTCCAATGTTCATAAATCCTGTTCTGTATCGCAGCACTGTCGGCGGATTGCAATTCCGGATTGCAATTCCTAAGCTTCACTCGACCGAACATTTCATTTGCAGTCAACCACGTCTCTCAGTTTCAGCACTCTCCGACAGACAACCATTTGGGGCGCTGTAAAGCGTATTCTACGCTACCTTCGAGGCACTCTTGATCGTGGCCTCGTTTTCTCCAAATCTCCCTCACTCCATGTACATGGCTATTCGGATGCGTCGTGGGCCTCTTGCCCAAGGATCGCAAGTCTATCATTGGGTTTGCCGTATTCTGCGGAACCAAACTCGTGTCCTGGTCCACTCGCAAGCAGAAATCCGTTGCTCGCTCCTCTACCGAATGTGAATATAAGGCCCTTGCAACACTTGCTTCTGAGGGACTTCGGTTACGAACTTTACTTCATGAACTCGGCCAATCTATACCCACTGCTCCAACTCTGTGGTGTGACAATCTTGGTGCGATGTTTTTTGCGCACAATCCGGGGTTCCATATTTGGTCCAAGCCCATGGAGATCTCGATCCATTTTATTCGTAATCATGTCAGCAAAGGGCAGCTGCACATGCACTACTTACCGGCTCCTGCTCAGATCGCGGATGTGCTAACCAAGCCTTCGCCGCGCAAGTCCTTCAACAAGTTTTGCTCCAAGTTTCGTCTCACCGAGCCCTCACTTGCGGGGGCGTGAAGAGGAGCTTGCTCCTGAAGTTTCTCTCTAGCTGTTAGTTGTTAGTAGTGGAACGTTGCCCACTATTGGCAGTTCCTTAATTCACTCCTTTCAGTTCCTTGTACACCGCAACACTCTGCTGCTATGTACTATAAAGCTATTGATTGAATAATGGAAAACTTAAGTCTTGGGTTCTTCAAGAAGCACCAGAGACTGATTCCATATTCCACAGCCAAAATCACAACATATGCAGGCGTTTCACAGCAACTTAGAGGACCTGTTTTGTGACAAAATCGAGCCAAACCCGACTATTCTACCAAAATGAAGCACAAAATAAACAGATGGCTACGTAACTGATAAGATTGAGAATTTAGATTTGGCTTAGGAGCTGCAATTCAGAACCAATAGTACCAAAATTATTTCACCGACTCCTGAATACTAATCCGAACGAAATTTGAACAGTTGACAGAATACTTCTAGCAGAAAGTCTTAAACCAGCCAGGAAAATCCGTTGAAACCAGTCATCATGTCATCCCAATAAGGAAATATCAGTGATTTCATATTCACTTCGGCTTTTAATTCTCAACGCGAAAACATCAGATCAAGACCAAGCACAACCAACTTCTAAGACTGCAGTAGAAGGCATCGATAGAGAATTGTCCAACAAATATATTTAGTGGGGGATGGATCCTCTAACTTTCCCAACCATTATCCCAATGGATTTGCAATATGATACCAAAGGCTAGGGTTTCTAACAAGGAGGACCCAAGAAAACTTGTTTTCAGCACTGTACCATCCCCATAAGCAAATTCAGATACAGTTAACGACATTGGAGGATAGCAACTATAAATTAATAGGTATGCAGAGTTACTCACAGCGCCATACCACCCAAAAATATCAAATCAACATCCGCTTCTCGTAGTTTTCATCACAACCTAGCTACAGAAACTGCAGCAACCGGACTTAAATCAGTTCCAAATATTCTCAAGGCCTCGCCATCCAGATTTTGATTGAAATTGTTTGCCTGAACAGATTTGAGCACCTCCACATGAAGAAAAAAGAAACACAAGGACTAAGTAGTGAGCACCTCCACATGAAGAGAAAGGAAACACAAGGATCAAACATGATTGTCCTTGGGGTCCATATTCAAACGCTGGCGTCATTAATTCTGAAGAACTTAACAAATGAGCATCTATGGCCTAACAAAGAAGAGGGAACTACCACTGGAGGTCCAGGCCAAAAATCACCCCGAAAAGCGAACAGAACCGGGAACCAACTGAAGTCGAAGAGTTGAGCAAGGGAACATGAAGTCTCCTCTGCAGTAAGGTCAAAACCTTATTCAGCCTCAGAACTGGCTACCAGTAAACAAAAAGAATACATGAGGATCCATGGCTTCATGCAAACACAGCAGCCAAATGCAACCCGATCCCTCCATCTTCATGCCCATGAGGCGCTAATTCCAACTCTTGTTTTCAAAACCATTATTATCCTTCCATGATCTGAGAACTAGAGCTGAATTCAAAAGGGCAACATGTGGAAGCAGGGATTCGATATAGAGGCAGAATTAGAATTAGATGCAATGACCACATTGGATTCAACTACGTAGCCTAACCTTCTTACTTCCGCAGAACCATTACAAGCAATCAGAAGTCAACATCCTGCTTCACCAAATGAGATTATTGGAGTCAGCACATAGACCAATTTGCCCATTCCACTATCAAGATCAAGGCATCTGAAACCGTAAACAAGAGGTGGACTTAGAATCTCCAGTTCGAACCCATGACATCATTGCAAGCAACATGCTTAGCTAGTTCAATATCTGACACCCTGAAAATCAATATTTCAAAAGCATCATCCACATGGTAAACGCAGTATGAGGCTACAAAACTATTTGAGCTTATATCATGCAGAAGCACCAGGACCGAGTTCCACCCCGCATTCAAGATTTACCTCTTGAAGGAGACGCTTTTCCTTAACAGATTCAGTCCGTTAGAATTTGGAAACCCATATCAAGAAAATGTGGCCGCACAAAACGAGACTTGTGCTTAGAGGCCAAGCTTCATCACAAATATACAAAGAATAATACCACCACCGAACTCCCAATACTACGAACACTTTGAAAGCAGTTGACAGGGAAATCACATTTGAAATGATAGCTCCAGGACATACCCATCCTCCCTCTTATAGTCCAAAGGCTGCACGTAAACATCCACAAATGCACAGCTATGGCCAAACAAGAAAGACGTTATACTCTATGCGATTCCTCAACGTCTGTTTCGTTGTTTGTGCCATTAAGTAGGCAAAAAAAGGCTAGTATCCAAATGAAACTCATATGCTAGACGATATACATCCAATACAGAAACCCACTAACTTGAATCCGGACCACTTGAGAACAATTGACATGGAGGCAATCACAGCATGCAGATTAACTCCATCAGCTTGGTTTTGACCCCCCCCCCCCCCCCCCCCCCCCCCCCCCATGAAGCCCCGTTCCAACTCTTGCTTTCAAAACCACTCCTGCTCATCTATCGTCTAAGGACTACAATGATCTCGATGGGAATGGAAACAAACATATCACATCCAAAATGGTACTTTAGTCTTGGAGAACAATAAGGCCGAAACCAAAGGGCATCATATTGAATTCAGCTGTAATACTCCACAAAAAAGCCACAGATCAAGAATAAGCACAGCTGCCTCCTACGACTATAATAGAAGGGTCAATAGAGAACAATAAGACCGAAACCCAGAAATGGAAGCGGTAATGTAAAAGTGTGGCAGAACTGCAATCACTGAATTGCCCACACACCACCACTGCCATACTGTTAGAGTTCCCTCACTGTTACCTTATAAAACTGGAGAATTTTACCTTGTTCATACTTCAACCATAAGTAATCACCGAATAAGGTAAAAATGAAGAGGCAAAAGGCACATGTGCCACAAGAGAACTCAATGTTCTGAGCCATATTCAATAGAAGGGCACCGGATGTACTACCCTTTTTCTCCAAATTGTCACCGGAGGCAAGGAAAGTGAGGTTCTATGTAGTGCAGGAACTAGACTGCACCATATGTACTAACCTTCCAATTGCTATTACCTATTGCACGGGAGACACTGCACTGCTAAAGAACATACCAATATAGTGCAACCTCTTCCAACCCAGCACCTTTGTTGTTTGCAGTAGAATAGGCTGCTATCATGATAAGTTCAAAATCAACCTACCCATCCCCAGACAAAACCAACTAGATAATAAATATTGCAGTGAATCAAGAAAGCCTACAAGATGAACAGAGAGCTAGAAAGAATATGGCAAGTCTCATTTGCAGCCTTGCTTGAACTTCCAACTGCATCTAGACAGAATCCATCTGCATCTATGAAGTCCATACTAATCTCAATGGTTCAAGTTGTTATTCTGTCAATGAATTGATTGTTTGCTTTGGCACAGGATTCTTTAATATACAACTAACTACCCAGCTAAACACATTGATACTATGTACAAGGACACCAAACTTGGTTATAGAGGACAGAACCAATGAAACCCATGCTTAACACCAACTCTTGAGAAATCAAAATTATCTCCATGGAATATAATTCAGGGAACCAAGCTCAATAGCCAACAATTCTAAAGCTCACGGATAATTAATAGCAACACGAACCTCAAACACCCATTGAACTTGTCACTTTAAAAGCAAGTAAAATACTAATTCCCACTTGATTCCCAGTGGTTTTATCCTCATTTTACCACTCCACTGCAACACAAATCAAGACAAACGAAGTCTAAAGCACATCATTTTCCCACTCCACTGCACTCCACCCATTAGCCGAAATGGTGATGAGCACCAACCAGTATGGCAAACGGGCAGAAGAAGCAACCAAGTCCCATCATACATTCATAATTCATTTCTAGTACCAATTGGAATATCCTCATCTTAGAGAGCACGACCAAAATGATAGACGAAGAAGGCAACTAAGATAAGCCAGACCGATCAATGTTCACCTTTGCTATTTCCAGACGCTTCACTGCAATGTGTTAGGTTACCAATATAGAAAAAGTCCTTGGAACCCATTAGCCGAAATGGTGATGAGCACCAACCAGTATGTCAGACGGGTAGAAGAAACAACCAAGTCCCATCATACATTCAGAATTTCTTTCTAGTACCCATTGGAATATACCTCATCTTAGAGAGCACGACCAAAATGATAGACTGAGAAGGTAACTAAGATGAGCCAAACCAATCAAGGTTCACCTTTGCTAGTTTCCGCCATTTCACTACTAGGAAACTAACATAGAAAAGGTCCTAAAAGTGCAACGATACAGGTTTTAAAAGCACTAAGGTGCCTAACTACAAAGGAGTACTGGCTAGTAAGCCATTATTTACTAACATAAAATGCAGACTGTTTTGCATGCAATACCTCACGCTGAAATAAATAGAAACTTCTGCATAATCAAGATTCAACACCTTCATGCTTAACACCATGCTACCAGCCTCTTCTCTCGTATGGAGTATACACCTTTTATAGTTTAAACTAGTTGCTACAACAACAAAGAGCTACATGAGATGAAACAATATGACTGGGATTTGCAAGAACACAGCCACATATTATCATCTTTCTTAATTTGCTTGATCCTCAAATAACAACGATTCCAGAGGCTTTAGAAGGACACGGTAATACACAGGAAAGATCCATGGCATCAGGGGCAATCAAGGCATGCAGGTGCAACTCCACCCAGTTTGCAATATAACAACATGACTGGGATTTGCAAGAACACAGCCACATATTATCATCTTTCTTAATTTGCTTGATCCTCAAATAACAACGATTCCAGAGGCTTTAGAAGGACACGGTAATACACAGGAAAGATCCATGGCATCAGGGGCAATCAAGGCATGCAGGTGCAACTCCACCCAGTTTGGTTTTAACCACCATGTGGCCCTTGTTCCAAATCTTTGTTTCATAAACACTCCTTCCCATGTATAGTTTAAAAACTAAGATGATGACATCAATGGAAACAAACAAAACGCATCCAAAAAGGGCACCACGGGAAGCATCATATTCAATTCACCAGCAATACTCCATAAAAGCCACAGATAAAAAAGAAGACTCGAGTGATAGGTCAATAGAAAACAATAAGACTCGAATGATAATCTGACATGGAAAATTTAGTAGGATACCCCATTTAAAGGAAATGGAAGCAGTAAATGTAACAAGGCGGCAGAACTGCAATAATTGTATTGCCCACACACCACCACCTCCATACTGTTAAGAGTCTCCTAATTGTTATCTTATAAACCTGAAGAATTTCACCATGTACATTCTTCATCAAATGAGGTAAAATAAAACCGAAAGGCTACAACAAGAGAACTCAATGTCCTGAGCCATATTCAATAGAAGGCTACCAGAATCTGATGAAACCAACAGCATAAAGAACTACATGTTCTTCTGAACACTCCAAAGCATGATCTATAGGATTTATAACACTCCAAATCAGAATTGATAATAATGTTGTTATTCAAAAGGGAAGTCCATCTAATTGTTGATCCATAGAATTGTAGCTAACTTTCCATCCAAAACAATAGATCTTCCAATCGAGAAATTTCTAAAACAGACATTGTAAAGGAGGCCAGGAGTGTGAGGTTCTTTATAGAGCAACGACCAAACGGACGCCAGATGTACTATTTCCTCCAAATTATCACCAGAGGCCAGGAGAATTGAGGTACTATGTGGAGTAGGAACTATACTGGCACCAGATGTACTAACCTTCCAAAAGCTATCACCTACAAGTTGAGCTAGTATACGGTGCCATAACCATAGACATGTCTGCAAAACATAAAGACCCTGAGTTCCAAAGGATAGATAAGCATTGAAAGCAACCATTCAGGCAACAACAACCCACTTACTTTAAACCAAGCTTAAAAGAATTAAACATTGTATTTTTCCCATTAGTCGCAAGGAATAAAACCTATAAACTCTTTCCCAATATTGTTTTGATATTCCAACTCTTGAATAAAACCTAAAAGTAGAAAAAGCCAGCAGTCAAACGAAATAAATAGCTCACATGAATGCCAAGAACCACAAAAATAAAACTTATGCCTCAGCTTACTCCTTTTCTGAGATCACATAATTGGAGCATAATTCTGATTGCGTCCCTCCTAAGACTCGCAAATGACATATGTTTTACACATCAATCGAGCACATTGGTCTTATCAACTTTGTTTCTTGTATCTGGGAGCATTTTACTTGCACTGGAATGCTAAAGAAAATAACCAAATGAAGCTTCTAGCCCAACACCTCTGTTGTTTATCAAGATAGTTATCAAGTAGAATAAGGCTCCTTATCATGAGAAGTTCAAAAACAACCAATCCATCATCCCTAGACGAAACCAACTAGAAAAATATTGCACTGAATCAAGTCAGACTACAAGATGAACTGAGCTAGAAAGAACATAGCAAGTCTCATATGCAGCCTTGCTTGAACTGCCGATATCCATCTACATCTATGAGGTCCACATGTAATCTCAAGAGGACCAATTTGTTGTTATTCCATCAATGAATTTATTGTTTGCATCGGGACTGAATTCTTTAATATGCAGCTGAACACATTGATACTGAATACAAGGACACCGAACTTGGCAAGAGGACGAAACCAATGAAACCCATGCTAAATACCATCCACCAGGAAGGAAACCTTTGAGTCACAACACTCTAAAAGTTTAAAACGATCTCCAGGAAATTTAATTCAGGGAATCAAGCGCAATAACCAAAAATTCCAAAAGCTCGCAGAAAATTAACAGCAACACGGCCCTCAACCTCCCATTGGACTTTATCTCTTTAAAAGCAAGTTACTCATGCCCAGGTTATTCACAGAGATTTCATCCTACATTTTTCACTCCACTACAACACACATCAAGACAAACAAAAGTCTAAAGCGCATCACTTTAGATTTAGACACCCGTGAGGCACCTAATCACTAAGAAACCAATTTACTTCCTCCATTGAAGATCCATAGTGACAAAATAATGACCATAGAAAAATGCTGCCTCCTTTGCAATAAGGTACTTAATCTTATGCAGCCTCTTGGCCATCTGTGAGGCTGCAAACAATGCACAAGAAAGACCAATAAGGATGCAATTCACATAAGAATAACAACACGTCCTTAATTCCTCCCTTCTCGTATGAATGGACAGACCAAAAATGGTTCCCTTCTAGAACCCCAAATACATTAACATTACTTTCAAGAACCACATGGTCATGGCAGAAGGGCAACTTGGATTAACCACAGTTCCCTTCTAGGACCACATTAGCAAGGACCTCAAAAGATGCGTGGGCAAAGCACCTGATAGGCAGAAGTAATAGATTGTACAGAAGAGCAGCTACACTAGCACATCGCTCTCTGCTGGGACCACATCATAACTTTCACGTACCCTTAATTCCCCTTCTCATATGAATGGATAGCACAAAATCATTCAAGCCAACACTATAACAATTAATTTTTACCATTAGAGCTTCGAGACTAAAGACAGGGACAAAATAGGGAAGTCGTGATAAACAAGGTGATCAAATTTGGACTCGGACTTAGGGATGAATATATTATTGAACACAGAATTCCCAACACAAGCAACCATTCGGCACAAAATCCCTACAGGCAACAGAGTACTTCAAGGGCATACTCCCATTGATTGCACCTATTGAAGAGTATAAAACCATAAAAAGAAGGATAAAACCCTTCATATCCAGCCATAAATCGATATACTCCAGGAAGAGCATAATAGGCAGTCAAAAGCATAGCCAAATATAGCCTTCTCTATATTTTCATAACCATGGGACTAAAACCACATATCCAGCAAATTCAGAAATGGACGACGTTCTAACAAGGATTCTGATATTGATCAAGAAGAAGAGCCTACTCTTGTAATCATATTGGATACACAACACCATTAAGAAATTCAGAGATCGATACCCAGCTTTCCCACATGACACTATAGTTCCAGAGACTAAAAATGGCAACAAATCCATATTCTCTTCCAACTCTTCCAAATGAATCAAGATAATCGCAGTACTATGATCATTTCCAAAAACTAACCGAACAGGATAATGCAAAGTATTAAAATGGAACAGAAGTTTCAAGGTTGATCCTCCATTCCAAAAGGCAATCCAGCGGTACCCCATACAAGACCAGCATCAAAATTTCCCTCTGAAAGTCAAGCCAGCGCCCCACATCCCAAAAGGATGTTCACTCGCAGCATAGTTCATATCTGAAACAATTTTGGCACCACAAGCATCTAGTTCTAAGAGTTCTGATAGTTTAGGAAGATGAGCAAGCGGGACTAGGCACAATTCTCTTCAAGGACCCGGAGTCGAATGAACATTAAAAAATACAATGATGTGTCAGGTGGAGCAAAAGGGCAATAAGTCTAATCATGTTCCCTTCTCGGACTCCGTCATAGAATATGAACTGATATGTTCAAGTGGGCAAAAGGGCAATCCAGAAATATCCCTTATAGGATCCAACTATTTAACATCATATCATTAACCAAACCAACAGGCACCAACTGACAATTGGGAAAAATAGGTATCAAGAGCAAGTGAGTTGCCTTTCATATTATCTCACTGACATACAACCAGATGGTTTTCCCCATTCAGTAAAATGATCGGACTAGACTCAATTTTCTTTTAGGGACTGAAACTGTGGAGCAGAAAGGCAACTAGACTAGTCTTAGTTCCCTTCTAGGACCCTATTAGCATATACCTTTGAGTAGCCACCAAAATTAACTAATAGAGCAGAAGGGCAACTAGACTAGTCTTTGTTCCATTCTAGGACCCCATCAGCATATACCATGGAATTTCCACCAAAATGTGTTAATAGAGCAGAAGGGCAACTAGACTAGTCTTAGTTCCCTTCTAGGACCCCATCAGCATATACCATGGAATTTCCACCAAAATGTGTTAATAGAGCAGAAGGGCAACTAGACTAGTCTTAGTTCCCTTCTAGGACCCCATTAGCATATACCACGGAATTTCCACCAAAATTAACCAATAGAGCAGAAGGGCAACTAGACTAGTCTCAGTTCCCATCTAGGACCCCATTAGCATATACCACGGAATTTCCACCAAAATGATCAAATAGAGCAGAAAGGCAACTAGACTAGTCTTAGTTCCCTTCTAGGACCCCATTAGCATATACCACGGAATTTCCACCAAAATTAACCAATAGAGCAGAAGGGCAACTAGACTAGTCTCAGTTCCCATCTAGGACCCCATTAGCATATACCACGGAATTTCCACCAAAATGATCAAATAGAGCAGAAGGGCAGCTAGACTAGTCTTAGTTCCATTCTAGGACCCCATCAGCTATACAGAACAATAGGGGCCAATACGCCATAAATCATGCATCGGACTAGAGACTAGAAGCAGAAGATAGAATTGGAAAAACGTTTTTCCTTTTAGCTGACTATAAAAGGGGCTCAATTTTTATTGTCAATTTTGACTCACTTCATATCTCAACAGAAGCAACAATTCAAAAGAACCCCAACAGGCTCCCATAGTCCAGACAGTAGCTATAAACCTTTGCGTAAATGAAGCAACAGGGAAAACTATCAATCATGCCATTCCATTCACCAATTGGCTTAACCCGACAATTTTTTCAACGGACACAGTGGTCTCGAAAATCACTTCAATTCACTCCCTCTCATGATCAACCAATGGAAAGTGGTAAATCCGAAAACATTACCTCATGGAGAAGCCATGGCATCAGAAAATTCGACCCTCCAAGCCTTATTATCATCTATCGTCTGCCATTACAGTAACAACTCCGCACAGAAATTATGCTGTTTACCACAATCGTAGAATCATTGGGGATACCAGCAACTACTTAGGGCAACTGAGGGCAACCGGTTCAGACAAATAAGAGCAATATCTGTCTTACACAAATTTCATCGATATTTAGGGCAACGAGGACGAACAGAAAACAATAAGGGAAGACATCTTTTCCCCTTTACTTGAACAAGGCGAAAGATTCTTGAAGCCGACGAGAATAAACAAGGAATAGAGGCGATGAGATGCTTCTCCGATATCAAGCCTCATGGAAACCCTAAATGGAAGAACCAAGCCTTACCTAATTTTCAAACAGTCATTCTTGGAGATCCCATGAATGCTTATTTCCGGCAACGGTAACAATAGTGCGAAGACGATGTCCTGTCAGCTATTTATAGATGCAAAAGGAGGTTCAAAGTCGGTTGCCGCGTACGCGTATTCCTTGGTGTACACGTTTATTTGCCACGTGATGGACAGGTAATACTTTTTGCTTACCTGTCCTGCCAGCTGGATTACCAATCAACAAGAGAAGAACGAGTCAACATTTTGGGGAAAAGCCCAATGTTCCCTCTGCAATACACGGCCCAATTAAAATGGGTCCACTGAGAGTATACAGTAATACGAATCAAATCTGAGGATTTAATGCCCCACCAATATTGTCGTACGTACTAAATTATTTTTCACCATTAATCAGCCAATTATTAGGTTTTGATTAAAATAAACTGAATTAATTATTAGAATTTTTATGGATAGATTGAATTAGGATTCAGGAGTGGACATAGAGCCAACCATCAACATTAGGTCTCGAATTGGGCTGGTGGATTGTGGAATTGCCGATTGGAGCATCGAGTTAACGCATAAATTACAAACAATGAAATTCACCAAATATTTTTTTGTCAATAAATTTGTCTCCATTATCATAATGAAATGAAATTGTTAGCTTCAAATTGGGGACTCTAATTGTATGAATTCTGTGAGATGTTGACGATCCGATAAATTCGAGATTGGCTCCAGCTAACACGGTTATCATATATGCTTTACTGGAGGGAGTCGTTGGAAAGGGAAACAAGATTATCAAAATTATTATCAAACTAGATAGAAATCATATTTTGAAGATTCTTATGCACAATAAAGAGGATTGTTGGGTGAACAATTTTGGAATTTGAAGAAAATAAATCACTGGATGAAATGAAGTAATAATTATCATGAGATGAAGGTGAATTTCTTTATGAAATTGATTGCGCGATTTGGATAGAAGTGTTTTTTCTATTACAAAAGGTTAAGCAATTTAAGCTAAGCCAAATACATATGCAAGTTCGGTTTTTGAAAAACTTGTAAAGTGCTTTCTACAACGTTAAAGTAGAAGATCTGATTTAAAGTTTCTTCGAAAACCTGTTTTGAAAATACATGACTACCGTTACCCTGTTAAATTTCTTTTACTAAAAATATATTTTTCTTTCATTTATCTTATTATACAAACAAAACAAAACAAACGAATGATTACTTCCTTCAACGATATATCTTCGATTTTTCAGTTTATTCTAAACGAAACCAAAACTAAAGGACTATCAATTTTCTATCAACCAAAAATCGGTAAGCCTTAATGGTTTTGGTTTCAATTTTTGTCAATTATTTAATTATGTGTTCAATTTCAAAATGTTTTTTTCGGTTCGCTTAACAGAACCGCAACTTCTAATCTTGAGTTAGAAAACGAGGAAAAATCACTCTCAAGCTCTCTCTAGGGTCTCTCCCTCATTGCAAGTGTGCAACTCAATCTACCCGTACCCAAATGGAAAGAAAGAAAGGTGCATTCTCATACAATTCCAATTTCTCAGGAGGCAATCATTGCAAAATGCAAACTACAAGAACACAAAAACTTCCCTTTCCAACTGCTATTCTCTATCAAGGAAAGGGCGCAATAGAGGGCAAAACTGGGGAGACTACCAATTCCTTCATTACAATATCGCAATCAGTGCCGAGTTATGTCAACTCTGCACTTTCTACTCTATGGTTCCATTACTAATGGATGCAACCTTGCACACCCCAGCGGATGTCGAGAACGGGATGCCTTTGAAGCAAGCTACCAATTCAGAGTTGGTTTGAAAGTCCACTTTAAGGGTCTCCCATATCTTCTTCTTTGGGTTCAGTGAGACGTCGGGCTCCCCCTCGAAACCTGCAAACGTAACTCGCTCGCCCACGGTAGCAGATTCGGGTGGTTCAACCAATTCAACCTGCATTGTAAAATTCGCAATTCAGTCTAACCACATCTTCTGTGATAGTTATTACGGGCTTGCATCAGACGCGCTATGAGAAAGATGCAAAAGCCCGCACTGACCTTGGTGTGGTCGCTGTTGGAAGCAGCGAGAACCATTGCGTGTGACCTGATTCCCCTCATGGTGGCTGGCTTTAGGTTGCAGAGGACGCACACCTTACGATTCTGTCAAAAAGGTAAGATAGCAAATCAAATATTTTTCATGCAACTCAGACACGGGGAGTAGTCATTACGATCTTTAAGTACCTGCATATCTTCCAGAGGTATGTACTTTACAAGTCCACTGACAACTATTCTAGGTTCTGCTTCACCCACGTCAATTTCTTCCACATAGAGGGAGTCGGCATCAGGATGCTTCTGCGCTTTCTTTATCAAGCCGACACGAATATCCAGCCTTGTGACGGTGATTTCTGGCTCAACTGTTCCCTTTGACTTGCCATCTCCAGCAGGCTTTTTACTTTGTTGCTTTTTCCCACCATCTGTAGCAAATAAAAGAGATGTATAAGCCACCTATTCATTTGAATCCCTCCTGCTGCATGTGCAACAATTGCAGCTAACCTGAAATGTTTGACTTCTTAAGTTGTGCAGCAACTTTTACAGCTTCAGCCTCTGCCCTCTCTAACCTGTCAGCCTGACTGCCAGCAAATTTGGCACTGTAGAACTCCACATCTTCATCTTTCTGGAAAGGCAAAATGAAGAGTATGGTAAATTTCAAAAAAATGAAAAGAAAATGAATGTCAACTGCAAATGATTTGAAACAAAAGATAAGCTAACAAGTCGACCACCAATCCTTATTTCACACTAACAACCTCGTAATGACACTGACAAAGATACCCTTTGCTCACAAACATAAATAAGCCTGGAAGTCCGAAGCAATAAAGTTCTTACCAGTTCCTTAAACAAAGGCGCTGGAGTCCCAATTTTATGACCAGGAGGAATTATCTCCCACGGTCTTTTTGCCTTATCAATATCTCCTTTTTCATCAGAAAGTGAAGCTTGTTCGAAAGGCAAATTCAGCTGCTTGAAAACCTTGTACAAAGATGCATGAAGAAAATATCAACAAGGCAGTCAGATAATAAGTTATATGATCGAAATTCAAGTCATTTAATAACTTAAACAACCGGTTTCAAGACAGTTGATTTACCTCAGCAGAGAAGGATGGCATATAGGGTTCTAACAAACATGCAAGAAGATATACCAGTCCAACAGAGGTCCGGATCACTATGGAACAGGAAGGTTGGTCTTCCTTGTAAAGCTTCCAGAATTGACTTTCCTGCATTGACATGTATTGGGTATTAGAACAACATATCCAACCTCACCAAGACAATAAGGAGATACATCACT
This sequence comes from Linum trigynum, assembly GCA_964030455.1. Classification (NCBI taxonomy): domain Eukaryota; kingdom Viridiplantae; phylum Streptophyta; class Magnoliopsida; order Malpighiales; family Linaceae; genus Linum; species Linum trigynum. Next base: position 54,695,390 of record OZ034817.1, on the reverse strand, counting down.
TACTATCGAGATACTAAACGTTCAAACTTACTTGAAGATAAGCGTTCCCTTCACTTGAAATGCTCATGGCAATTTTAAGTCCTTGTTTCAGTTTGACCTATAATATTAGAATGTTAGAAATCATTATTGTTTGGTGTAGGAATAGTTGGCAAAAATTCACACCTTTTCCATGGCTTCTAGATATTGGTCCACATGTCTGCCAACTTCTTCAGCAAGTTTCTTTGTCAATGAATGAGACTCTGCACCTGGAGCATCTGGGATAATGGAGCCATAACCAGCACCTGGACACAAGACATTGGCAATGGTGTATAGTCAAGAGGACAACACACTGATATTTGTTGTGCCATAAATAAACCATAAGCACAACTGATAAGATAACACAAAATGGTGGTGAACTTGAACTAGCAGCAAATCGACAAAATAAGGCATGGGCAACTTGTGTTGCTGCGGTGATCACCAAGCTACAGGTTTGGTTAATTTCAGTTTCCAGTTTCTACAACCCATCAGAACAAGGCTCAGCGGTTTTTTGTTATGGCAATAGGAAAACTAGAAAAAAAATTTAGAGTTTTTCATAAGAAACGGAAATCCAAAAATGAATAGTGTACAGTCAATGAAATCTGATCAGACCTTACAGATACTCAAAGCAGGAATGTTAGAATGCTGAAGGAACATAAAGGAGCTTCCGGAAACAGGGCATAGCAAGGGAAGGAAAATCACCAACAGTTCCAGAACTGGTGATTACTCCCAATCAATAGAAAGAACCGGTAACGCAGTAACAACCAAGACCAAATTTAAGCAATGTAGGAACAGAAGAATGCAGCCTAGTCCACCAATTTTAATGCGACATTGCAAGATAATATGCGAACAACACCCAATCTAGTCTAGCGAAAGCTAAGAACTTCTGAGCAGCTAATTTACCTTCAGGCTTAGCAATAAAACTCAAAACTCTATTGACGAAGTTCCCCAAATTGTTGAGCAACTCGCTGTTAAGTTTGGCTTGCAAATCGGCCCATGTAAATAGTGTATCAGATACCTATTTACATGAACTTCTGGGTCAACATTTATAATATTTAATAACAAAATAGTCAAAGAATAGGAAAATGAAACTGAAGTTACCTCTGGACGGTTAGTCAGTAGATAATATCGATATACTTCAACAGGGATGTTAGTATCTTTTGCATCAGTACCAAAAACGCCTATCCCTTTACTTTTCGAGAACTTCCCTGTACAAACCATCCACCAATCGTTCAGTGAGGTCTCACACAACTGTGAAGAAATGTTAACGGTGATCAGAACTGAAGGCCAAGACAGAATTATTTTCCACTGTTTATTTACCAACCTGCTTCATAGTTTAAGTATTCTGTTACACTTATAGTCTTCATCATGGTCCAACTTTCACCAGTTCCAATAAGTGAAGAAGGAAACATAACCTGAAATAAGAGAATATCTTCAGGAGGACAACTTCATTGCATCAATAGAAGAAAACAGTGTGAATGACCAGTGCAAGCTTTTCTCGGAGCAGTGATGCTCAAGATCACATAGCGATATGCAAATCATCAAAGCCTACTTGTCTGCTTATCTAACACAAGGCAATTTACAACCAAAATTATGTTTTAGTTTCCTTTTTGAAATAAATCCTGTTAAGGTATTAATGCCTTACATGAAATCAAGATCCAGCCAGGCCAGGGTCTTCACTAATTGTCACTTATTCCCTATATTCTTAAGTAGCATCAGAAAAAAAAAAAAAGTGAAAAACATGTATTTTCTAACTTAGATTTTACATACTGTTGTTTAGAGATGAAAATAGTAAGAAAAGGTGGACATACCGTGTGGAATGGGACATTATCCTTTCCCATGAACTGATACAGCTCAACATTTTCAGGATTCTTCCACCACTTGTCCCAGTCAGGAGTGTAGCTAGCTGTGATTGAAACATATCCAATAGGAGCATCAAACCAGACATAGAAAACCTGGCGGAAGCATGACACAAGGTTGTGAAACTCATGAAGAGTAGATATATCACATGTGCTTCGACAAACGTCAAAGTATAAATTTGACTTATCTAACTAGATTAGACTACGAGCAAAAATGCATCTTGATATAAAATAAAAAAGCCAAAAGAATTTAGAAACATGGCTCCCAACCTTGTCCTTATACTTGTCATGGGGAACAGGAACCCCCCACTTCAAATCCCTGGTAATACAACGTGATTTCAGCCCTTCTCTAAGCCACGCATTTGTAGCTTGGATGGCATTCTGGCTCCAAGAACCAGCTACAGACATGTGCTCAATATATTCCACGAGTTGATCCTTCAGCAAGGGAAGCTCAAGAAACAAGTGATCCGTGTCCCGAATACGTGGAGTGTTACGACAGACCTGTTCAAATATGAGAAAGCATGGAATGCACAAAGGGTGAATCGCTAACATCGAAATTGAAAGTTTTAGAAAATTAAGATGCAGATGGAAGACATCTATGGATAGATACTATTTTCAAATCAGAAGATAATACAAAAATTAGGAACATAACAGTATAATGAGCAGAGCAACAGTTCTTTATTACATCCCAGCCTCCATGTTTTTCAATAAAGTCAAGTCAAATCCTTCACTCAACCAACCAAAATAATAGTCCTTCACTCACACAAATTCTAAAGGAAACACTTCTACAGGCAAACTCTCAAACAAAACTCACGCCCCATTATATCCAAAAATTCATGAACGACAATACTGCAGCTGACACTGACTCTAGCATGCTAGTATTCGTTTAAGATAATCATTAAAACAAGAAATAGCACACTTCTTTCGTACCTTGCACTTAGGATCCTTCAGTTCAGTCGGATTCAGAAGTTTACCGCACTTTTCACATTGATCTCCTCTTGCAGAGTCATAATTACAACCCGCGGTTGGACACGTACCCTCAACAAGGCGATCGGCCAAGAACTTCGTACACGTATCACAGTACAGCTGAACTCAATATAACAGTTAAATAATCAGCACTCTGCACTCGGCAATAACATGAATTCAGTTTTCAGCCAAAACACGAAACTTCATATCCATTATCTACCTGTTGCATCGTGTTCTCCGAAAGCCAGTTGTTCTCCAACAGTTTCTTGAAAATGGACTGGCACACTTCAGTCTGCTGTGGGGCCGAGGTTCGCCCAAATTCATCGAAACTTATATTGAACCACTTGTAAACCTCCCGATGAATGGCATGGTACCTGAACGAGCAAAAAACCAGCACACGAACTAGGTAAGAACACAACCGAAGCAAACCGATGAGCTCTGAAGCATGTGGCCCAAGTGGAAACGAGAATTCATACTTGTCACAGATCTCCTTCGGAGAGCATTTCTCCTCCAAGGCCTTGGTTTCCGTGGCAGTTCCATACTCGTCAGTTCCGCAGATGTATATAGCATTGTAGCCTCGCAACCGGCAGTAGCGAGCAAACACATCAGCACTCAACACACCTACGAGGAAGAGAAATGAAATTTTCAGGCAAACCAAACGGAGAATCAACTCGCCGCACACATACTAAAATCATCTCAAAAGTAGCGAGAATTCATTGCATGTGCTAACTCGTCACTCTGAAAATCGGAATCAGTAATAGGGAAACGAAGCAACAGACCAATCCGTTCACAATGAAAAGAAAATTCGAGCTGTTGAGGGAAATGGAGGAGAAAAGCGAATTACATCCGATAATATTGCCGAGATGAGGTACGTTGTTGACATATGGCAAGGCGCTGGTGATGAGTATGTTTCGCTTGCCGGCCACCGGAAGCTTGGGGGCCTTCCGGTCACCGGCCGTCGAGTGATCTCCCATTATTCTTCCCGCTTAAAGCTCGCCGCCGCTAGGTTCCCAGCAAATTGCAGAGGTACTGTTAGCGCGAATTCGCTTCCTTTCCTTCTGTTCCACTTCCACGGCGCAACGATTTTAGGAAGATGGCTTTTGCAGTGCAGCTATTTGCTGGCTAGGGTAATGAATAGGATTGCTTACGGCACATGTATTATTTCGTTTTGGCCCCTCTTCTTTTGTTTTTTGTCAGAATCTACTTTCCAACTCGTACTATTTAATTAAGAGTGGCCCAACAAGCCCATTCTTTCATGGGGGGAAAACGAGCCCATTCTTTCATCAGTTAGTGGATTAAACAATAAAAAGTAGTCTCTGGGCCCAAACAATAATGAAATAATTTATCTGTGGATAGTGTATTAAAATTATGTGTATTAATTAACCTATATTTAGTATCATTTTAATTAATGCATTCTATTTTCGTAAGTAAAAACAGAGACATAAAATATTTAGTATTGTTTTCACATGTTGTTGTGACAATATGAGTTCAAAAAAAAATAGAAATGAGTAGAAATCAATAAAACCACTTAAAGTAGTTTTCTTGCTATTTCCAAAATAATATCTTATGAGATCCTAACAGTTGTCGTGAATAATTTCATTCAAATGAATCTGACAAACTTTTACTAGACCATACTTTATACATGTTGTCCCCTCTCAATCCCCGAAAATCATTTTTTCAAATATTATTTGCATATCATTTTCTCATACCTCATTCAACCACACTTCATTTTATTATTTTCTACTTTTTACTTATTCTCAACCTCGATATCATGTAGTGACATAAAAAAAAATTAGGAGTAAAAAAGACATTGATGAAAAGTAAGCAACTAAATGATTTTATGTTATTGATTTTTTAGAATTATGAACTAAACAAGTTTTTGTTTTCCAGTCTCGACAACAATACTAAATGGAGCATAAGAATATGTGTATCTATGATTCATTGTTTCTATAGCTCATTTCCACAAAACGATTTAGATGAAAGATTTGAGGTGTCATATGTCTATTTCATAAACAAAAAAATTTAAATTTTCACTCCAGTTTAAATTTTGAAGTCATTGTAGGAAATTATCTTATTTGTTTACTCTTCCCCAACCTATATTTTATTATTGTGCCAATAAGTTTGAGTTGAGTTTGATTCCTTTGTCATGCATGTGCTAATCAATCAACATAACTTAAGTATAACAAGAATCAAAAGTCACTTAAATAACAATTCGATGGCATTTTGGTTAAGTTCCGAGCATCTTCTATGTCCCATGAGCTATCCCCTAATAGGACGAGTCTCGATATAAATAAGATATAAACAATAAAGAAGAACAACTATGTAGTAAGGATAAAAGACAATCCTTATTTTGCCTATTTTAGGTAACAATTGTCAAGTTAGACTTTCATGCCTATTTACTTGATGACTTGAGAAGGTTAAGTTGCACTTCTCATCCAGATCCCCAAGCTCAAAATGTTGTTTATAGATGTCTCACCAATAAATAAATAAATTATATATTAACAACCATATTGTATAATACACACCATCTCCAAAATCTATATCTAGAAGATTTCACATTCCAGCAGAAGTCTTAGAAACTTGCTTCAAGGCACTAGCCATTTCATCTGGCGTTGCTTCCCCGTTGATGAAGGCAACCAAAGGACTGTCCTTTGGCACCATATCATCTCTGATCTCCGATCTCATCAGTTCTTCTGAACCTTTCTTCACCACATTCTTCATCACTATGGTCTTGTGAGCTCCAGATATCATTTCCTGGTAATCCGTGTCTCCGGTTTCGCCCAATATCACAAACATGTTCCCGACGTTCAATCTCCATCGAACGAAGAGGTACCTGAGCGCCTGTGCTCGCGAAGCGAGAAGAGGAATGATCTGCATTCGCGTCGAGGCCCTGCAGTACATCGGATGGCAACGAAGGCCTCGCATCCTGAGCTTCTGCCTCAAGTCCTGCACTTTCATCACCTGTACACACCATGGAAAATGAACATTCAGTATTGAGTAAAATATCAGACAGAGTTGTCACGAGTTTGAATTAAACTCGTGACGATTTTTTACGTAGGATCGAGTAATCCTTACCCGACTAGGATCCTTGATCAAGTATGTGATGCAATGGGTATTGTTCAATTTGTCATCTTTCTCGATGGGACTAGACGATCCAGTTTTTGATGGACCACCATTCTGATCAGGTGAATTCATCAGCTTCCATATGGTGTTCTTGAGGCCTTCACAGCCCCAACGATAGTCGATGTGAGTAGCGTAGTCAGGATCGGGGTAAAGCTTTCCATCTCCTTCAGCATAAGCTCCAGGATAATACAGTTCACTCCCACTACTGCAAATCAGTGCATCAAACTCAGCTGTCTGGAGTTTTGCTGATTTCAGGAATGCTTGTGTTTCAGGAAGTGACATAGCAGTTGATATTGCAATCCCGGATACTCTTGCAAAGAGTGAGTCCATGCGGATGGCTTTCATGATGTCTTGCAGGATCTTGACCATCTTCCCCTCAGGTTCTCCCTTGTTGTCGTAGTAGTCAAGAGCGATCACGATCAATCTACGTCGTTTCCTCAGCAAAGGGTACTTGCTCAACCCTGTCTCGGGCTTGACAGGTTCATTGTCATTCGAGGAGATAGATTCCGGTTTCTTCATCCTGCTCATAACATTCTTCACCTGGTCCTGGATGTCACGCTCACCACTCGCGGCTAGGTAATCCACTGAGCTACTGAATCCGTCTATCGAGAGCCTTAGGGACATATCTTGCACATCCTTTAGGGAATCGTTGAGGGATGACTGTTCTGCGGGGCATTCCTCGAAAGGAGTATCAGTTTGCCACTGGGGATGCCTCATCCGACAAGCAGCTACCCTGGTCAAGTAAGTACGACAATGTTCAGGCCACGAGAACAGGTGTATGTTCTTCCAACCATTTCTTCTGCAGTCATGCCACAAGTTCTTCTCTGACACCAGTTTAAGCAATGCATCAGCAATGGCATATTGGTCGTGAGGATCGACGAGCAGACCATTGTTCAAAGCCTGCCAGTTGGAATACATGATAAAGATCAGCAATCAAAATGCTTAAAAAGATGGTTCAAAAAGTTCAAGCTCATTTACCCGATTGATGTCAACTGGTCCTCCATTTTTGGTTGCTACCATTGGAAGCCCATGAGCTGCTGCCTACAGTGTCCCAAGAAAGAAAAGCATCAATCGAAATTCGAACTCTTAAACGACAAGTTGAACTATGGTGAAAATGAAACCAACCTCAATCAAGGTAAGACCAAAAGGCTCAACCAATGCTGGATTGATGAAAACACCCTGCATAAATCAAACCCACATTAATCACCTCTGCAAGGGGAGAAAAAAATCCTAACAAGTTGTGGCAATGAACCTTGGTTTTTGCAGCAAGCCTGTAAATCTCCGGAACATCGGCCTGTTTGTGGTGCTTAGGGTAAGCCACTAGACCATAAAGATCATATTTGTCAATCATCTTCAGAACTGTGGTGAGAACATTTGCATTGCCTCCAGTCATCTCATCTATGTCATCCCTATTCCCCATTATCAATGTCTGCACAAAGTAGCACATTACCTTGTAAGAATCATCATATCTCATCATCAACTATACCAGTATATTATCCAAGACAAGGTGCTTACAAGATTCGCAAGCTCTCTCAATGGCCGACATTCTCCAAATGCTTTCAACAGAGTTGTAATGTTCTTCTTAGGGTCGGGCCTCGACAAGGCCAGAATCATCGGCTTGTGAGGGTTTGTCAGGAATCTCATTACCTGACAATAAAGAACACGAGCTTATCAGAAAACGGGAAAAAATACACCTGCAGTAGTACTGCAATGTTGTCACCAAAATCCGCAAAGAGAGACTCACTTCAGACCATATCGTTGGAATCGCTTTCGGGGAAGACCCTTCAGTACCACCAATAAGCGAGGTAAGCTCTCCATCAACTTCAGGTGTATCCTCTTGAATCACAACATTGCTGAAGTCCATCCCAGGAGGAATAACCTGTGCAGCACTTAGAACCTCAAAAACCAGTATACATGTCTACAAGTAAAAAAAAAACAGAAAGAAAGACACAAGTTCTCACCACCATCCTTGGCATGTATCTCCCATGGCAATTAACACCGCGCCTCGATCGAGCACGTAACACCTTCTCAAGCTTCACATCAAACCCATCATACAGCCCCCACTGCTCCTCGATCTCCTGCTTCGTACTCGTGATCACCAATTCAGCAGCATCGAGCGCGAGCTCCTCCCCTTCGATCCTCCTCATGATCTTATACGTCGAATTGATGTCCTCCTTCGACTGACGCCCCTGCTTTAGAAGTTGCTCCAGCTTGTTCCTCCCCAGCGAGTGTCCAGTCAGAACCATCGGCACATTCAGCGCGCCAGACAGCAATGCAGCACTGTCGCCTGCATCGGCATAATGTCCATGAATCACATACGGCCAGATTGGCTTGCCTTCACCAATCTGTTCACCCAACACTTTCGACATGTTCAGAATGTGCACAAGAGCTCCATCCACGAATTCCTGAATGTACGGCCAGAGCAGCTCCTTTCGAAGATACTTGTCTCGAGGACCGAAGGGGATTCTCACTATGTAGGCGCCACTGCTCTCCCCCATCTCGTTGCCGTCGCCATCTTCAGCTCCCGAAGATAGCATCTCCGTCGGTTCGCCATAGCTCCAATCGACATCGGTGCACAGAACCTGGCGGGTGAAGAGATCCACTCTGTACACTCCAGGCATCTTGGCGAGTGCTCGTGCTAGTTCGACCACATACTTGACCTGAGAGGAGACAGTCAATGTGTAAAGCAACATAACTACATAATTATGAATTTTGGAGGAGCTAATTAATGGAGGTTCATTTACCTGTCCTCCAGTGTCGGAATCTCGACCAAGCTCCATGTTTTCTCCCCGAACTAGACCGTGTAAACTGGTCATCAAACAAGTCGTATAAAACGAGACCGCGGTTAAATCTGTTATCGACCTTAACACGCTTCGAATCGAAAATTCGTATAATGGTCAAATTCGTAATATTGTATTTTACCACTACCATAGGAACCATAACAACAGAGTACACTGCAAGAAGGAAGTGAAATACCTGATAAGAACAATGTAGAGCTTCTTTTCCTTCTTATCGTCCGACCAGACTTCCAAGTTGGAGGAGTTTCGTTGGAAACGTTTCTTTGGCGTTTCGCAACTGTGTGTTAATTCCCCGACGCCGTCTCCCTTTTCTCCTTCCGATAAGTCCTCCGACAAGTCTTCGGTGGCATCCTTTCGCCCCTGCTCCCGCTCCATTCTCCGCTTCGCCGACCTCTGCAGGTCTTCCCACTCCAGCTGCTTGCCATCACATCGGATCACGTCAAACACATTGCATGTAAGATTAGATCATACAGTAATAGTACCAAGCATTAATTAAGATTACTACCATTACTTGCAAGAAATTTCACTTTTTGCGAAGAATTCTATTGCGACGACGAAAAATTCATCGCAAAAACTGCACATTTTGCGACGAACTTTACTTTTTCATCGCCCGCATAGTGTTAATAATCATAGTCGGTAAGTGGGATAGAGGGCTTTGCGACGAACATTTTTTCCACGTCGAAATGATTCATTGCAGATAATATGAAATATTTTACAATTCGTCGCAGAATATTTTAGAGACTTTTTGCAACGATAGTCCGTCATCGCAGAATGTTAGTGGAGGTTATGCAACGACGAATGTAACTCGTCGCAGAATAGTTTGAGATATTTTGCGACGATTATCTGTCGTCGCAGAATTTTAGGGGACTTTTTTTTTCTTTCGTACCTGCTTCTTTTTGCGAGTAAGGTGCCAAATGCGCCAGCACATGTTCTCGAGCCTGGAGCTCCGCTCGCGAGTGTTGCGAGTGGCGACGACCTTGATCCACGTCCGGTGGAGGTCGGTCTCATCGACGCCGGTGACGACCTCCTCGACGAAATACTTGGTGGGGTTGAAATGGCCGCTGTCTCTGAGATCCGCCGTCGTCGGCTTGTCCTCGATGGAACCGCCGGCGCCACTGTCCAGTATGGCTTCCAGGTACCCATTTATCCACTCGTTTCCCGCCATCGCCGCCGCACCAAAAACCACCGGCGTTAGCCTGGTTGATCAATCAACGGGATTGCAAAGAGACAAACAGAGCAAACATTCGTGGAAAGGGAGGAAAAAGCTTTTTTGGGGGATCTTCAATGAGGAAGCATGCCTCGTTTTCAGACGTTGTGAGAAAAAGCGGAGTTGTGGGACACGTAGTGGTGGTAACCGTGAATGGGAAGGAGAGAACGGTCAGATTCGTGACACGTGTGAGCCAGGGTGTGGAGAGTGGGCGGGATTTTGGGCTAAATTTTTGGGTGGCATGTTTGTCCGCTTCCCAATGGCGATGCTCTGGAACTGCAAATAAGTGTCTTCTTCAGGTTTTTCTTATCACAAATTTAACAATTATAAAAAAAAAACAAGTTAACTGTATTATCCACACTCTATTCATGGATTTAACTGCACATTTTATTGAAAGAAACTTCACATTTTTCTACAGTTAGTAGCCATCTTAGTCCTACTCCTACCTATGTTTAGGAGCCAATTTTTTTTTGTTTAATTACCGGGGGGGAAATTGTTTGATTTTGATTCGGTTCATTACAAAGCAAACATTGTCTCATAAACAGAACTAGCGTAGAGCCCGACCCGTTGGTCGGGAGAGTTTGATATTTAGTAGAGGTGTAACGAACTTTGAAATTTATGTGTAATATTTGAGGTTTAACTTTTTCGTTTGGATTATTGACGTTTGGAGTGTTTGCTCGGGGAAGTTGCCATAAACAATTAAGGAAAATATTGAACATATTTAACTCATGGATCTATAAAATACTACCAATGTGTACCTAATATAAATATATACCCAATGACAATTTAAAATTTTTCTCTAAACAAACTTGGAAATGAAGACAATAGATAAACATGCACTCTGTAAAGGAAAAGATGGCCTGCAAACGTGCATTGTACACACATAGCTATAAAACCAAAGTGAAATATTAAAAACAACATTTTGATGGTAATTAGACTGTTATATTGCTTTGAATTGAAACTAAAGATATAAAAAAAAAACATTGGCTGAAGATGCCTGAATGCGGTTGTTCCTTTAAACATTTTCTTATGGCACAAAAAATGGATTGCACTTCAATAATCTTCTCAAGTTTCGGGAGAGAATCAATATCTACACATGTATAAAATTTGATATTGGTGAAATTTAAGTCAAAGCAACCAGTACCAAATGGATTAAATTTCAATACAAATGCAGGAATAAATTTGATTTAGTTGTTCCCTTTTTGCAAAAGTTTCTTGTTGGATATGACCGACTGACCGTTATGCTTGTAGAAACATTGCTTAAGGAGAACGCAAAGAAATCATGGTATATTTACTTTACAACTTGGTATACACATAAAGATTCCTTTTTGATAGCATAAGAATTAACATATGTCAATAAATTGCTACATTTTAAAAAATGCTTATGTTGGCATCTCAATATGGGTTCAGTGCCAATGCCAAATGTCTTTGAAAGTAAGAGGGTATAACAAATGCACATACTGGGTGGCGAAAGAAATGGCTCGGGGATCTCTCCCTCCCGATTGGATTCATATTGTTGATTTAATATCACTATGGTTGTAGTTGTATCTTGTCTCATCTTGGTTGTAGTTGGTCTCGCTTGTACCAAGACCATTGATTAATGAAGTACTTCTCCGTTTTAAGAAGAAAAACAAAATTAATGACAAATTAGCTACATATGAGGAAATGTTTCAATTGATTAGAGTATCAATAAAATACCTCGAGGTGACGCTATGAAAACACTATACTGAATTTGTGTGGATCAATGTTGTGGAAATGGTGTAAAATTATTTATATTACAAAAAAAATCATGGTGATCGCACCAAATCTATCTCAAATGCTTTCAACTTCCATATTCAAATCGCCTCCAAAAATGCATTATACAAATCAAGCTCAGTATACACGGGGCCGTTTGGAGAATAAGAGCTAAATCTCTAAATTTTAAACAATTCAATATTTTAGATGAGTGCATGTCACATGCCAACTAAATGTGACAACAAAGACTTTCTAAAGATAGCATCATTTCCGACTCATTGAGTGAGAGTTTGTAAATAAAAATGACAATATGTTTAGAAGAGAGCAACATTGATAAGAAACTAACTCACACAATCATGGTTGGAGTGTTATTTCATATAGAAGCAATTGTGACACTAATGTTGCCTAAACATCATCGCGACACTAATGTTATCTAAGCTTGTGAATCTCTAAATGGAAAGTTAAACTAATAGGAAAGCACAGAGCTAAATCAGAGTGAAACAAAATACTGAAACTAAAAGCAACATACCTAAATTGAAACCCACAAAGATAAAAAGTCATTGTGGCTAGCCAGCTTTAGTGCCTAGCCCATCACTATAAGCCTTATTTCAGTGTTAATCCTTGAAAATTTAGCTATTCATTTTCTACTTTTTAAGCAACTTGTATCTTTTTCGTTTTAATTGAAATTAATTTTTTTTTCCTAAAAAATAACATCATAGCGAACTAAAGAATTCAATATATTTCTAGGAAATATTTTTGGGACCAAATATACCTCCATTTCCCTTACTATACCATAATGTTAATTAATGGTTGTTGACGATGGAGTAGAGGATACATGATTAATATATTCATACTATCTTGCATACAATCATTGTACACTACAATATCTTCATAGCATAATGATGCTTAGCAGGGATCCTAGTACATGGTGAATAACCAAATTCCAATTGAAATGAGCGACGGCGGAAGACGAAGACCGGCCAACAATGAAGCTTTATAGTCTTATGCACTGCCAAGTTTTGCCACCATTGTATACAATGATCAAAAATAGCTCAATTTTGTGTCAAATATATGAGAATGCATGTTATTTTGGAGAATATGGTTAGTACCATTTTACCGTAGAAAAATTATAAATTGTGAAGTAAAATAAAAAAGATAAAATCTACACATAATATAATACACCGAAGGGAAAAACGGGAGCCCCATTTCAAATTTCCTGCAACGAGAGTGAAAGTAGGAAGGACATTTTGGTCTTCACAATTACTTTTTTTTATTCATTAAAAAGATACGTACTAGGATTCGAACCATGACCATTTTAAAGAAAAGCAAGGATCATAACCAATCACACTAAGTACATTTGTTGTATCTTTTTAAATTAAAAACATATAATAGCAGGGAGGAAAAAACCCTTCCCCCATTTCAAGTTCCCTACTCCAGGAGCGTTTGTAGGAAGGGTAGAATAAAGAGTATCAATTTTTTTCTCTTTCCTCTGTGGAACGGGCCAACTTACCGTATACATGCGGATTTATACGGGCCAAGGAGTGTCAATTTTTTTTCTTTAAGCCATTTTATTTCTCCGTGGTGATATAATATATACGGAAAGGCAAAAACAATACTCATTTTTATTGCTAAAAATAAAAAATTTAACAATAAACTAATGCATGGTATCTAATGGGCTAACCGCTAACCATAAAATAAAAGAGTTGAATGGGCCTGACCTACACGGTATTTGGCCATCAAGTAAAACAAATGAACATCATTGGTTTGTCATTCTAAAACAAGTTATTTTGTCTGGCATAATATATATTATGCTATTATTTTATATCTTAGTGGCTAAAATATAATGTATTTTAAAGTTATTCAATGGTTCAACCTCGACCAACCCAATTAGTCCAATTTTTATCATTTCAAATATATATTATATAATTATTTGATATCATAATGATCAAATTATAGTGTATTTTATAGGGAATTGTTTGGTATTTGTTAGTAAAAAACTAAACAGAATGATCTATTTGGTTATTTTAAACATTAAAACGATCCTAAATATTTTCAGTTCCTTTTGAATTTTTATGGTTTTATTCCCGAATAAGTGATGTGCAAATGGCGAATTGCAGTCATCTCTTTTCTTTCACTATTTTTATTTTCAAATAGAAAGTTTAAAAGTAATGAATAATTAGAATTTGGCATGGGTCGGTCCAACATGCTGAATTTCAAGTTTTGGCCCGTTTTGATCAATTCTAATTTATAATCACATGGTTCCCTGATACCCGATAAAAATCTCAATTCAAACCAGTTTGGCAGGTGAGTCTGTGTTTACCACCATTTTCTAGGGATACGACAACGACGGTTCATATCCCAAATCGTGTTGTTCGTTCTTGATTTCCTTAGATTTTATCATGTCCTAACAAAAATCAGAAAGCACAATGACGACAAGATGAAAGTTTTATAAAGCAAATTAATCGACCAACGGGCCGAGTAAAAGCTAGCAACGATTGTGAGATGCTCATTTCCCGAAAACCGACGGGATATGCGATTTTTTATTCGATTTTCTGGAATTTGGTTTCTATAAAACTTACTCTACCTCATCATATTACCAGAAACAATATTGTTTCACAAGGTAACATGAACTTGATTTTGGTTCATAAGGCCGATTTTTTATTTATTGCATCATTCATGTCTCTTTCCTGCTAAAATTCACTATTTTTATCACGAGTTTCAAAAAAAAAAAAAACTATACAACAATAAGCTCTACACCTCATTACATTATCAAATTTCATACCTCACCTTCCTCCGGACCGGAGCCACGCTAGTCCTATATAAAAAGTATAAAGATAATACATACTAAATGTATGCTAAATAAAACATGAATGGTCGGTTACCCTGTTGCGTGGGTTTAGAAAGGAAAAAAAAGCCTGATATAACACAAAATAAAAACATAAAATAAAAGCACAAAAGGGTTAGCAAATTAAAACGCTGAGTTTCATTTAAAGTGTGTAAAATGACTTTATCACCCTACCGAGAAACGCTCTAAGAGCAGGAAAATTCAAATGGAGAAAAACCCACCCTTGAATCTCCATTATATATTGTTTAGATTAGAAGATTAGATGCTATAATTACTTTTATTTTCAAGTCGATGTATAGTTTAAGGATGCCAATGAGCCGAGTTAGGTTAAGTTTTGGTCAAGTTTGAGCTTAGTTTGTTTGTCTACTAAAGCAATAGCTCAACTCGAACTCGACTCGTTTTAGTTAAAACTTTGATTAAAACCCGGTTTATTGATAATTCACGAGCTCTACTCGAGGTCGGCTCATAATCTTAACTCGAAGTTAGCTCATTTGTTAGTCTAAATGGTTATACCCTGAATTTACTCTACAATATTATATAATTAGATATGTTATATTCATGGTCTAATGAATCACGGAGGCCCTGTTCCAAAATTAATATGTGGTCCAAAATAATGTGTTTGACAAAATTAAAATGATTGTACTATCATTAATTAAAATGTAATATCTTTGTAATATTATTTGAAATAAAATTATCTATTATCTCTCTAATTTTTGTGTTCTCCATTAATATTTTATTTTATTATTTTGTAGTATAAATAGGATTCTCATAACACGAACAATACTTTGATAATCAATTTACGTGTCTTTTTTTTTAGTAACGATTTACGCGTCTAGTGTATATATGCATGAGAATATTAATCAACAACTAATACTAATACTAACCTTAGTACATCACTTGGATAACGGTGATTCGGTTAACCGAAAAAATTAACCGAGAACCAACTATGTGATGACAATAACCGACTAATATAAACGGTGCGATGTGCTTATCGACTCACCGAGAAACGACTAAACATTTTCATATATAACCGAATCGATTACGAGCCCAAACTCTGGTTAAATGGACTCACAACATGATCCGCAAAGAAATCAACAGAAACACGAGGTTCTGTTAAGATATCTATCTATATCTATCTATCTATCTATATCTATATCTATATCTATCTATCTATCTATCTATCTATCTATCTTCTATATTTTATATATTATGACAATTCAAAAGCAATCTCTTGCCACATAATCACTTGGAGGATGCACAATTTGCCAAGTTGGAAAACTTTTTTACAAACAAAAAAATTAATTATTAATGTATTTATGGAGCTATCTCTCTCTTCTTTAATATTTCCATTTCTTTTATATATATATTTTTTTCTTTAATAATAGGTTACATGTTGATAAACTTAACCAAACACACATAAATAATAAATTTTATGTTGAGTAAAAAAAATATAAATAAGAAAACAGAAAGTAGCATATGCCACATTTGTTTAAATAAAAAGTATATGATTAAACCTTATGAAGTAAATTTTTTACTCATTTTTACTAAAATTGAATGATAAGTTACATTTTGATGAAAAAATTAAACAAACATACACATAAACAATAACGTCTTTTTTATTAAACAAAATTTATATGAAAAGAGAGAAAATAAACATTTGACATTCAATTACCTATGAAAAATAAATTATATTACTTTATATTTTGTTGCAATGAAACACTCTCTTATTCGTAAATTATATGTCTATAAAATTAAACAAGTATATATTATTTAGCAAAATGTCAGAGTATAATTTTGATCGAGTAATTATAGTTATTTACTTAAAAAATACTTCTTATTCCTCGGATCATGTTCTACCTTAAACTCCTCAAATGAAGTAACTGGATAATGTTGAGTCTACTATATATATATACACACATATATATATCTTTTGATCTTACTCAAGATACGATAGAAGATATGTATGACAAAGTATTTGCATAAATTAGAGGTTAGAGAATTAGAGATTAGAGTTAAACTATTAGAGGTTAGAGTATAGTATCATGCTCCAAAAAACTCCGGAGTCTAAATAGCAAAACTCAATGGTCGTTTGGTAGTGTGAACGCAAGAGTATAGCGTACTCATGGCGCACGCTAGCTTGAACTATATATATGTGTGTGTGTGTGTGGGGGGGGGGGGGGGGCGTTGTTCAGGTTGGGGTACGCTAAATATTAGTGTTTTGGTTGACAAATTTTGACATAAGTTCTAAATGGGACGTGACAGAGACATAATTTATGATTAGAAAACCGAAACATCAGAAGTGAGTGTGCTAAATATTGAAAATTTTCAATATAGACATACTACAAACTCTTTTATGAATCAAGAACAAAAAATATATAGAAGATCCAAAATGATTTAAACACGTCATCAATGAAGGTTTAACCACGCCATCAAACAAAAGCTAAGAAACTATGTAACACATACTAGATGGCAAATGCTCCATTCTGATTAGGGATGACAACAAAACCCGAATCCACGGGTACTCACCCGACGCAACCCGGTTAACGCGGGTAAAATCCGTGTTGACGGGTTTTGGGCCAGGTTTGGGTTTAAACTCGTTCACTATTCACCGGGTTGGGTTGGGTTTAGGTAAACCTGCCCCATGGGTACCCGGCCACACCCCATATAATTAATTTTCTAGGTATATTTAATATTCTAAACAACTAATCGTATTTATGTTTGTGGAGACATGTCTAATTTTTTTCTTTCTAATTCAGTAATTCTGTAGAATGAAGTTGATGTTATCGAGTGGAGAGTGAAGAAACTTTAGGAAGAAGCTTTCAATTAATCATGTTATATATGGATAATTTGTGATGTGCTTCAATTTTCTTGAGTTTTCTAGATTGGTGTTGAACAATTTGTATAGTTAATTTGTGATTTACTTGAATTTTCTAGAATGGTGTTTTATATATGGATAATTTGTATTGAGAGATTGATATTTGACTTTAATTTTGATACGAACTTGTTATTGTAAATTTTTACGAAAAAAACCCGTGGGTACCCATGAACCCGCGAATATCCAACGGGTTGGGTTTGAGTTTTTCAAACCCAGTAGATTTTACCCCGAGTTTTTTCACAGATAAACCCATGATTTGAGTTTAACAAAGCCCGACCCAGCCCCGACCCATTGCCATCCCTACACATGATGCATAATATCAACATCAACTGATTTTCCCCATCCCATAATTTTTAATTTGTGACTTATCCATCCTACACAACATAAATCAAAATAAACTGATTTACCCATGCCATGAATTTGAACTCTAAATTAACCATCAACATGTTTCTATGAAAATATTCCAAATTTAACCACATTCTCAACTTAATTACATGAAGTTTATATAAAATTTTGATCATGTGCGAGGAAGGTATATGAAAACTGCAGGATGGTAACGAATAGGCAGAAGTAGAGGTTACAAGAAGTAAGCACAACACACCACAAAACTTGAGTAGTATTCTACCGGATTACATCACATCCCTCCCACCTCATAACCTTCTAATTCTGAAAGCCTACCTTTACACATATTGCAACTCATATCTCTCTCTCCGATAAGCTCCTTCATTCACCAATGACCAAACATAATTCGACTTGTCCTCGACATACATAATACATTCATATCCTCGTCGGCTCATTTCAAGCACTTGATCTTCTTAGCGCCTTCCACAATGCTTTGGCTCATTACCGGGTGTCTCAAATTCAGCAGCTTCTCCAATCGTCGAATAGATTGGGGCGACGACTTCGGTTCAATGGAGTCCTTGCAGCATAAGCCAAAAAGAACCATGTTCACATCTTCCTCCAGCTGAAGGCTATATAGATGGGCAAAGACCTATAAAAGAAAAAACGGTTATCAACCCAACAAATTTACTCTTTTGAACAAAATGTGTATGTGTATATAGTCGCGGGAGTTGAGATAAAAGGAGTAATAGATGGTTCTCACTGTTTTCATTCTCTGCACAACCATGTCTTTCATCGTAGGGGACCTAGCGACCAAATTAACCACGAACAAACCTTGCTCGGAGAGGGCATTCTTTACTTTCAAAAGAAATGCCTCCTCGACGAAATCTGCAGCAGGGCAAGTCATGCCAGAGCTGTAAACAAGAAAAAGGAGGACAAATTATGAGGTTGTAATTTATCATGAATTTTCAGTGATAATTTGTTTAACTAAAAGTACCTATGACAGTGTACCAACCTTGAGTCTGCCGAGTCCACGTCGATAATAAGTATGTCAATCTTAGACCTAGTATTGTCCTCGTTCTTAGGTGAATTCCCATTGGAAGAACAGTTTGCTTGATTCTCCACCTCTCCAATGAACTTAATCCCATCAGCAATGCGAACCTACAAAACTCTAGCCGAGTGTAAATATATGGAAATCATGTATATATTTTTGCAATCATATCGTGAGCCTTTCAATTAGTGAATGTGACCTTCAAATATTCATCTTCGGAGAAACCAAAATAATCTGTTGCAAGATCGAGTATCACGGCATCTAGCTCCACTGCCTAAGAATACCACAAATTGTTAGTCCTCAACTGAAAGATTATAAAAATCCTTGAAATTCTTTGTTTATCTTATTGACATAGAAGAAATGGTATATATAGACCATACATACCTCTACAAGCAGAAATGACATTGAGCGATGAAGAAAAAGAGGCAGTAAACCTGCTCCAAGACCTATCACAATTGTATTAACCTACGAAGAAAGTATATTTAATAAGTAAATCAGTATGCAGGAAGTGGAATCCCATCTTAAGAAATGTAACTTTTAAAATTGGAACATGATAAATGGACTCTGGAAGCAACAAGCTTTAGGTAGTAAAGTTTCACAAAGAACATTGTTGGTATTACCTTTCTCCCACTTGAAACCATGTTTTCCAATTGAGAAGCAATCAAAACAAATCCAGATACAATTCCCAAATGATATGAGCTAGCCAGATAATCATGATAAACTTGAAGTTGGTCCCCTGATTCTGCTCCATTTGCAAATAATCAATAGATAAGTAAATAATAAATTTCAGATAGAAGATGTTACAAGCATGTCAAAATTGAAAAGAATCAGTACCATTTTTCTGTATATGATTGCCTTTCTTTTTTGATTTGGAAGATGACTTAGATTTTCTTCTTTGTTCTTGATCATTCTTTAAGGCTCCATTTCTAACAAGAAGAGCTTCAGACTGCACCAAGTTTTCAGCTCTTTGAAAGACGAGGCGGCGGAATGTCAAATCTCTAGATGAAAGAAGGCGAGCAACATCCTCATCAACGTTTTCATATACCACATCTTCAACAACTATGGGTCCTGTCAATTGTGAGGTCACCTACATGCAGTATTGCTAGGAATTAGTAAAAAACACGAAACACTCTTGCATATTTTAATTTTACAGTGCACGTGCATCTCCCTACTTTAATTGATTTCATCAAGTTGCAAGCAAAATGAGTATCAAAAGTTCAACACACAAGCAGCCTCCTGATGTCTAGACATGGAAACAAGTAGTCAACACAAAATTACACATCTCACAAAATTGACGTCGTATTGTGAATAGCTCTATATTTGAGGTTAAGATTACACATTCCACGACAATTCAGGATAGACATTATAAAAAATAAGTATGAACTTGAAGTTGGAACCTGATGAACATTATTCCGTTGCTTGATCCCATCACTGGCCATCATGAACCTGCACCAATAATTGACATGCATCCAACCAATCAGTAACATTATGGAAAAAGACATTTAAACCAGTAAAAATGATCATTGCTACTATTCTCACTTCCCCTTTCTCAAATTTCAATAAACAGTATTTAAAATGCCTAAAAGGATATCAAAGCAAGAAGAATAAGAGAAGAACATACGGAATTTGTACTTCCTCAGCATCTATTCCAGGTGCAAGCGGTTTTACTAGAGGAGACAAGTCTGCCTGAAATAGAATCATATATAAATCATTATTAAAGAGTCATAAAAGCAACACACACTTGATAATTCAATCAAAAAGAAGTTGTTCATAAATATTGGAATTTGGAAATTGGTTACCTGAATGTCAGCCATGCTAGCACTCGAATGACTGTGGTCCAATATAACCTTCATTAAATATGACAAGTGTAATTAGATGTTACAAAACATAGCTCCTTCCATGTCTCCCTTCTAAGTTCTAATGTTGCGAACAGGCAATGTTGCAATTCGAAACTTAT
Source organism: Linum trigynum (assembly GCA_964030455.1). Classification (NCBI taxonomy): domain Eukaryota; kingdom Viridiplantae; phylum Streptophyta; class Magnoliopsida; order Malpighiales; family Linaceae; genus Linum; species Linum trigynum. The sequence continues at coordinate 54,674,621 of OZ034817.1, read as the reverse complement.
AAAATCTAACTATTAGAAAAATGAAGTACCATAATTAGACGAGCTGCCTTTGAGCTTTCAACAACCATCCACTGTCCTTCTTCTGAAGAGAAGAGCCATTCATGAGCGCGTGTCTGAAATCTTAAATTTGGTTAAGATTCTAAAATAGAAAGAAAGATCATCACTAATACCTAGACATATATTAACGTGCTTGAACAAAGTATATTCCTTTTGTTTTGAAATTTAACTTGGATGTTCTCTATGTGTGTGTGTTCTCTACATCCATAGAAACACATAAGCAAACAAAACTAATTTCGCGACCAATCAAGATGAATTCACCCAATGGGGAAACCATCATACCATACATGGCGGTGACTGATGGGTTTCGCAAGTTCAACATTAAAAATGAAAACAAAACAGGACTAGCATATTAAACATGAAAAGGCTTTTCGATGCTTAAAGACTATGAGTCTAAGACAAGAATCAAGAAATATAACATACCTTTGGCACGATAAACACTCCACAATGATAAGAAAATGAGCCCGAGTTCTCCTTGGCGTCAAGCAGTATGGCGCTATAACAGAAACGGGATTTGCCTTCCCCGCCTAGAGTAAATTGGAACCTGCTACCTTGATTCAGCTTGCTTAAGTTGCCTTTGGCTCCCAGTTGGAGGTCTTGAAAAGAGTAGAGAATATCAGACCCACTTGAATATTCATTTCGAATTTGATTCTCCCTTTCCAGGGCTTCAAAGAGACCAGCAGCCTAAAAGGGCCAATGTAGAGAGCTTTGTCATCCATTTACTAAATCTCCAGATCAAGTGATGACATATTACAGTCAAGTAAGAACGATAAAGAAAAGAGGATCATTATTAACATCCTCTTTTTTCTGACCATGTCCTATGATGCATCTCTATGTCAACTTATCTGACAGAGCAGTCAAATGACACAAATTTCTCCGTACCTGACCTCCACCGGAATTAAGACGAGAATGTCCTAATGATGATGTTATAGGCGACAAGACAGTTGAGAAATCCTCTTTCTCGGCAACCACCATAAATGTAACTAAGCTAGGTTTGTTAGATGGCTTCTGAGGAATGGAATGAACAGCCATTTTCCATCCAAATCGGAATTTGGGGAAAAGCAAACCTAGAAAGGGAAGGAGACAAGAGAACCACAATAAGATAACCCAGCACGAGGAAACAGATGCAGAGACTTTGCCAGAGGAAACAGAGAAAGAACTAATTTTGATTCTTTGCAAAATGTAAACTCAAGCATAAGCACATAGCTCCAAATTGATCCCTGAAACCAACTGAAGTAAGATAACATGCAAAGAAGTCACCATTATCGTACCTAGGACATGAGATTCTGCCAAGGTAAGACAAATAAACTTGCCCCCGGATTTCAGAAGTCTTCTAACCTGATGAATTGAGAATGATCAGCGAAGGAAATAGATAGACATTAATAAGGCACATGAATGATGAAACATGGCGTCAACGCCCACGAACCTCAGACAAATACTGATCACCCAACTTAGGCCCTAACTCCGGCTCCATCAAAGCATCCAATCCACCTTTATCGAGCACGGCATCAAAGCTCTCGTCTTCAAACTGGGAAACGCACACTTCAAACACATTAACAAACCAGCCATGGAAAGAGGAACAGCCAAATTACGTCTCGGGTAACTTGAAAGCAACAAACAGGAATCACATTCACACCCGCATACTCGTCATGTCCATGACTCGCCACTTCATCCCAGGCCGCTCCCTCACGTTCCTCTTAAGCATATCAGAGATGACAATTTTGGAGAAATCCACATTCGTGATACTTTTGAAACCAGCATCGTACATATGCTCCGACAACCGCGAATTCCCGCAACCAGGCACGAGAATCTCCGGCGAGGAAGGAGCGCCGGCGAAGAGGGAGAGGAGGGGCTGGCTCAGCTCCGGCCACTCTGCGTACCACTCGAAGGCATCCTCGACGCCGCGGATGGTGAAGAACTTGTCCCAGTTTTCCTTGCTGGTGAAGTCTCCAAGAGTGTTGAGGATGTCGTCGGTGGACGAAGATTGCTTGCCCTTCTTCCCCATTGCCGTGTGCTCTGCTTCGACTCCCTGAGGGTTTTTGGGCGTTAGGGTTCCGGTTACGCAGAGAGTAAGACACAGGAAGAGAGTACTGGGGATGCCCATAAAACCCGAACCAGCGAGTACCCACCCGACCCAATCCGATCAATGCGGGTAAAAATTTGTGTTGATGGGTTTTGAATCGGGTTCGGGTTTAAACCCGTTCATTATTCACCAAGTTGGGTTGTGTTTGGGTTTAGGTAGATTCGTCCCATGAGTACCCGTCCAAACCCATATAATTAATTTTTTAGGTATATTTAATATTCTAAACAACTAATCTTATTTATGTTTGTGAAAACATGTCCAATTTTTTCTTTCTAATTGTGTAGAATGAAGTTGATGTTATCGAGTGTGGAGAGTGAAAAAAACTTAATTGACGAGGAGGAAGAAACTTTCAATTAATCACGTTATTTATGAATAATTTGTGATTTGCTTCACTTTTCTTGAGTTTTCTAGATTGGTGTTGAACAATTTGTATAGTTAATTTGTGATTTGCTTGAATTTTCTAGAATGGTGTTTATAAATATAGATAATTTGTATTTAGAGATTGATATTTGACTTTAATTTTGATAGGAACTTGTTATTGTAATTTTTTTATGACAAAAATCTGTGAGTGCCCATGAACCCGTGGATAACCAGCGGGTTGGGTTGGGTTTGAGTTTTCCAAACCTAATTAATTTTATCACGATTTTTTCACGAATAAACCCATAGGTTTGGATTTGAGTTTTCACCCGAACATTCCCATCCTTGATATTGTCGACTCTCGACGACTATAAATTCCCGCCAGCTATCTACTGGGCCGCTCGAGCCCAGAAGTTTTTGGGCCTGCCTACTAGGCTCTACCGCACGAGCCCATGAGTATTTGGATCGCCGACTCGCCGTCAATTCCTTGACAGGGAAAGGAAAGGAATCGTAAGAACAACGCAAAGAGAGAGACGGGCAAGGCGACAGGAAAGGGAAAGGCAAAGAGAAGGAATCCAATTCCATTGATATCGGAAAACAAACAGCGAGCGAGGAAGGAAGGAAGGAAGAAGATGACGGTGAAGATCGTAGACGCAAGCTTGTCGAGCTTCGATCAAGTATTCAGCAAGTTCAAAGCAGATGCCCCGAATTTCAACTCCAATTTCATCCTCTTCCTTGCCGACAATGAACCTTCCACCAACCTCAGCTGGTGCCCCGGTTAGTTAATCTCTCCTGTTACCTGTCTTCCCTAAACCTTCAGGGCGGTTATCCTTTCTAGGGTTTGAGATTTGGGTTCATCGAATCAGTGCTAGCTTGCATCATAATCAGCCCAAACAGAGCAAAAAAGCAACAGCCTTTAGTTTTATTATATTATGTGTGTGTTTTGGTGGATTGTCCAGACTGCGTGAGGGCTGAGCCGGTGATATACAAGAAGCTTGAAGAATCAGAAGCTAATGTCGCTCTCCTTCGAGCTTATGTTGGTGACAGACCCACTTGGAGGAACCCCGCCCATCCTTGGAGAACCGATTCCAACTTCAAGCTCACTGGAGTCCCAACCCTTGTTCGCTGGGAGAAGGACGCCATTACGGGGCGGCTGGAGGATCATGAAGCTCACCTGCCCACCAAAATTGATGCCCTTCTCGCTTCTGCCAAGTAGAATAAAACCCGCATTGTTAATCAGCTTTGTAACTGGCATCAGGTGTTTGTTTAGCTGCTACTGCTGCTGCTTTACTTTTCTTGCTTAATAATGGGGTTTGGGCTCACACTCCTAATAATGAAGTTGCTTGCTGCTAGTTGTTATGATTAAACAAGCAAGCAAGCTACACATGCAAGTTTTTTCTTGTTTCACAATTCACTCACTGTTTTGGGTGCCCTGTAACTTGCGGGGAAGCCAAAGTTGAAGGTAAGGTTGTCTGAAACTTTCTGCAGCTTGAAGGAGGCAATGACAGTTACAAACTTACAATGATTGCGAGAGTTCCACTTCCTCTTCTTATTAATCTTTGAGCTTTGGGTTTGATTTGCTTCTGAAGTTTTCACCAGCCGTGATATTTGGTTTGCTGAGCGAGCAATCAGAGCTATTGTGCCCTTTTTTTCTTTTGGCAGCAGGCACCCATTGCGAAGTCAACGGTGGACAATATAGAGCTTGCTCATATCGTTGCAAGAACAGGTTCTCTAATTGAATCGTTTGTTGGCCGATCAACGTATCTTCCTTATCGTGTTAGAATAGAACAGACTGCCCATATCGAGGCAAAACAGCTGTCACTGGATCGTTTGTTTGTTGACCAATGTTTCTTCCATATTAATACTTGATGAATTGACCTGCAATTCTGTATATATTCGTATCTTGTTGTTCCTTGCCGGAATACCTCTTAAACAACGGTGGACAATATATAGTCTTTGCTTGGGCCCTGGTCTTTTTTTGGATGGAAGTTGGAAAGGCTTCGGTAAATTAATCGAACTTACTAATTTAATTTTAGCGGCCCAAGCAAAGCCCGTTGGTAAATTGACCCATTCATTCTCCCTGAATCCTGATCCACCTTACCTTAGCGATGGCGATTTCAACCCGCCCCGTGGGTATTATCCGACCTGACCCGCGATGGGGCGGGTATTACCCAACCCGCAGTAACGTGGGGCGGAGCATGGGTATCTATTTCCGACCCGTCCTGCCCCGTTCTAGACTCATTTTATCTCAATTTCTTACAATATCTATACATATTTCTCCTATTTTGACTTTTCTTCAACTAGTTAGAGTCGATCTTTCAACTTGTTAGGCTCAATTATCCATTCTATTATCAATATTTTTTATTCTTAAAGTGTTTTCCCCTACGTTTTATTGTAAAAAGTAAAATTTACTTATATTTTTTTTAACAACATGTAAGAATGGGTCGACCCGTCCCGCCCGTTACCCGCGCAGGTTTTACCCGCCCCAACCCGTGTAACGTGAGGCGGAACATGAGAATTGAGGTACCCGCCTCGCCCGCCCAATTTCCATCGCTACTCGCTAGCTTACCTACCGCCACCTTGTCTTGCCTACCGGCTACCACTGCCAAATTTCTAAAAGCTACCCACTCAACAACCATCTTTTCATCCGATTCCGAGTTCCGATCCCACCACCAAATACGGGTACCAATCCGGAATTTACCAACACGAAGTTGGTTGGTGAAATTTCAGACATCAGAAAGAAAACCCAGAATCCGAGTCGATACTTGCTCGAGTCGCCCACCAACCACGCCCACCAAACCCCAAATTTCCCTCCTTTTTCTGTTCTCGCGATCCCTTCCACGGGAATTGTTAAGATTTCAGGCACCAGGTCGGAGCGATTCAATTTCCGAGCAAGGTAATGGCGCAGGTTACCAAAATCTGCAGCGGAGCTCAAAGCCCGGGCTGTTTTCCCAGTATATCTGCAACTCGAAGCCCCAAATCCCTCCCGTCGCGGGTTTCCTTTGGGTCGCATTCTGTTGGGTGTGTAGTAGGTTTAAAGCAATGTCGACGACTGGGTAATGTGGGTGCTGTTACCGCTCCTCCTCCTCTTCGGGTTTCGGCTTCGCTTGCCACCGCCGAGAAGCCTTCCAAGGTGCCGGAGATCGTGTTGCAGCCCATCAAGGACATCTCCGGTACTGTAACTTTGCCCGGTTCTAAGTCTCTATCCAATCGGATTCTCCTTCTCGCTGCGCTCTCTGAGGTATGGGGGATTCTTCTGGGCTCTTGTTTAGTTCTGATTTGTTGAGCTAGTAGAAATGAAAGAGGATCATCCCTTTGACTGCTTGGGGAGAAACTGGTTAGAAATTGGTTTCTTTCTCCCTTTGACTGCTTGGGGAGAAATTGGTTAGTAGAAATGAAAGAGGATCATCCAAGAGATCATATGTTCAGCACAATCCCCTTTTTATTTTCAGTGGTTAGATTTGTTATCTACAACTTATATTGGAGGAAACAGATTAGAGGTTTCTGTGCTCGTTGTCTTTAGCTGTTTTGAACATTTGGAGTGAAGTGGTAAGTAGCCAAGGATGCTTTCAGCTGATCCTGGGGTTTTAAGTCATACTAGCGATGTTCGCTTGTGTTAGTCAATTTATACTTTGTTTCTTCGTCGTTATCTTACTAAGTAACTTGGGATCCAGGGTACAACCGTGGTGGACAACTTGTTGAATAGTGATGATGTTCATTACATGCTTGGTGCACTGAAAACACTTGGACTCGATGTGGAGCATAACAGTGAACTGAAGCGTGCCATTGTTCAAGGCTGTGGTGGTGTGTTTCCTGTGGGTAAGCAGGCAAAGAATGATGTTGAACTTTTCCTTGGAAATGCTGGAACAGCAATGCGACCGCTGACAGCTGCTGTTACAGTTGCTGGTGGAAACTCTAGGTAGTCCCTCCTCCCCTTTCAGTCCTAAACGTTCTTCTAAATGTTGCAAGTTTTCTACCATAAACTTTGTAGAAATGTTTGTTTAATTGATGCATTGGTTAGTTTATACAAGTTGGTTTATTAATGGTTTAAGATGCAATATTTTTGAGATTGTTATGAGGAACATTGCTGCATTTCTACACTAGGATTTCCATTTCCAAAGTACCTTAGGTTACGTATTTGCAGTAGTAACATCGGCTTGACTGCTCTCTATGCTTCAGTTACATCCTCGATGGAGTACCACGAATGAGAGAGAGACCTATTGGGGATTTGGTTGTTGGTCTCAAGCAGCTTGGGGCTGATGTCACTTGTTCTTCTACAAGTTGTCCTCCTGTTCATGTAAATGGAAAGGGAGGCTTACCAGGAGGGAAGGTGCGGGAAAAATAACTTCTTGTTTGTTCGTTGCTTAGACCCTATCTTTAACATGGTTTATCTTCCACAAGAAAGTCAAAGAGAGCCTTCCTAAGTTACTCTTCTCACATCTTTTTTCAGGTTAAGCTTTCTGGGTCAATTAGTAGTCAATACTTGACTGCTTTGCTGATGGCTGCTCCCTTGGCCCTTGGAGATGTAGAGATCGAGATTATTGACAAACTGATTTCCATACCTTATGTGGATATGACTCTGAAACTTATGGAACGGTTTGGAGTCACTGTGGAACACAGTGGTAGTTGGGATCGTTTCTTTGTCAAAGGAGGTCAAACATACAAGTAAGTTTTTCAAGAATATCAAGCATGTGAAAGGATGCTATAACTTGAAATAACAAAGGGAAATCAATATCAGGTCTCCTGGGAATGCTTATGTGGAAGGTGATGCCTCAAGTGCCAGTTACTTCCTGGCAGGGGCTGCCATCACGGGTGGCACTATCACTGTCGAAGGTTGTGGAACAAGTAGTTTACAGGTACTTGAATCGTGCATCTTCTTTTAAGTCCTTTTGCTATCATGAGAAAATTAGCCAGCCTAGATACTATATCCATTATTTCTTTTTGCTGGTGGCCAAAATGATATTGTCACGCTCAACAAAAGTATGGTTTACTTTGTTGCAGCTCTTTCAAGTTCCTCCTTGCCTCAAGTAACATAGATTTCTTTCGATTATGTTTAGGTTCTGGTGTATGATCCAATTTATCCTTTTTTTGTGTGAAAATTAGGGAGATGTAAAATTTGCTGAAGTGCTCGAGCAAATGGGAGCTAAAGTTACATGGACAGAGAATAGTGTCACTGTTACAGGGCCTCCACGAAATGCCTCTGGTAGAAAGCATTTGCGAGCTGTTGATGTAAACATGAACAAAATGCCAGACGTTGCTATGACTCTAGCAGTGGTTGCTCTCTATGCTGACGGACCTACTGCCATAAGAGATGGTGAGTTTTCATATTCACCCTGCAAAATTGAATGCTCCAGATTGTCTTCAAGCAAACATTATGTTTGTTTCTAAACTTAATCGTCTTGAACTCACAAATTTCAAACTGGTAAGTCCGCATCGATGATTATTTACTTGCAATAATGCTTAGGATGTAACATGCATCTTCAGAAACCATTTTCACAGTTCCATATCACAACTCTTTACATTTTCCTATGTGCAGTGGCTAGTTGGAGAGTGAAAGAGACGGAACGCATGATTGCTATTTGCACAGAGCTCAGGAAGGTTGGCCACCACCCGCAATCTTCTCTCAACTCCTTACATTTTTTACTAAGATCTGGAAACTGTCTGGTTTCTGCTCCTGTTTGTTTGTTCTGACAATTTGAATTTGGTGTTTCAGCTGGGAGCCACGGTCGAGGAGGGACCAGATTACTGCATAATCACTCCACCCGAGAAACTATTAATTGCTGAAATCGATACATATGACGATCACAGGATGGCGATGGCGTTCTCCCTTGCTGCTTGTGCTGATGTACCAGTCACCATAAGGGACCCTGGCTGCACAAAGAAAACGTTCCCTGATTACTTTGAAGTCCTTGAAAGGTACACCAAGCATTGAGGTGATACAAACTTGGAACTCCACCACCCATACACGTTTTGCAGCAACTTGGCAACTTGTGGTAGGAGACAAGGGGGAAGGCAAAATTAGTTTTGCTGTGTAGCAACTAGCAACATTGTAATGCAAGAAAATGTATGGTAGCAATTGGTAGTTATATAATCGCGTGAGAGAATAATGTTCGGGAAACCACACTGGGAAATGGGTTGTTATTTTTATTATTATCTATTTGTTGTGTATGGATTTTGTAGCTGTATGAACATTAATAAGAACTTAGGTTCGTTTAGTTTTTGTGATTGTTTGATTGGTATAGTTACAATGCATGTATTGTTCACAATGTATTGTTTTTTGAATTTCTGCACAAACAATACATGCATTGTTTACTTGATATATGGCAAAAGTGAGAAGGAATTTCTTAGATCAGTTATAATAATACTAGGCAATATTCTGCGATGAGTCAACTTTTCGTATAGTAGTTTGTCTTATAATTGAGTTACTGTGACAATTGAGAGGATGTATGTCGTATATTGACAAATAATTTCGAAATTGCCTACTTATTTCATTGAACAGGCACACAATTGAAGCAATTTCATTCGGTTCATGACACTTATTATGTTGAATCGCATATGGTAAATAGTACATATTTATGTCTAAAAAAACGTATTTATTTCGATCTTTTAGATGAATGAATAACAGATTCATAAATGTCGTATCTTTTAGAAGTTTCTCTACTACAAACCAAAATAAAAGGGTACAACGAAAATATTTCTAAGCTGAAGAGTAGAGTAATCCATGTTTTAGTCATTCTAGTTTGATGGAACTCGAGTTAAGCTTTATCAAGTTTGTGTTTCGTTATAGGCTCATTTATCCATACTGAGTCAAGAAGTAGTTGATGCTCTCGAACTATTTTTCACTTTGAATCGAATACATTATCGAGAAACCAAATTTTTTTATTAAGCAGGAAGAAACAAGTCAAATAAAAAAAGTAACTGCTTAAAAATATAAATATTATTTAGACTTAATTATTGAATTAATTAAAAGCCTTAATTTAATTACAAAATACTATTTCTGAGTTCATGCACTTATTACTATCGTGGACAACAGGCCAAATTGATCATATGAATAACCGCAAAAGGTATAACTTTGAAGGGTTTTTTTTAAGGCTCTGAAGATCACTATCCAATGAAACAAGATGAACAAGGCGTTAATTTTAAAATTGAACCGGCACAAAACAAAAGCGGGGAAGATAATCGGCGCCATTTATGACTTTTCAGGTAGAGGGAAAAGAAAAGTAAGAAATGGAAAAGAAAATGGAGATAGATCCATCCAAGGTCAAGTGGCCAAAGCATTTCCTCGAAACAAAGATGGAAAAAACAGAGGGCCGCGGCAGTGCGCTTCTTCTTCCTATTCCGACGCTTGATAAAACCAAATCGTCCACCGTCTTTTATACTCCCTCGGCCGTTTCTTCAAAATCCTTTTCCTCTCGTTCTTTCCTTCCTTTATTTCCCCACCGCGCCTCCCTCGCCCCCAACCTTTCTTTCTTTCTTTTGCTTTCTTGCTGGAGAAATCCGTTAGTCCATTATTGAATTGAGAAACCCCGTTATTGAATCGAGAAACCTCCTCTCGTAGGTGGGTTTTTCTTTACGTTTCCTTTACTCTCCTATGTTCTTGTTATTCTTTGGCTTTTTGGGTTTTGAGATTCAATCGGATTCTCTCCTGGGTTTCTCAGATTTCGGTGGGAAGCTACGTTCTTTGCGGGGGAAAAAGGGGATATGACGCGCTATTGGAGGAGAGGATGGGTGCCGGATCTCAATCACCTCCCGCCTGTGGATGAGCCTGTTCTTGATGGGTTAATTGGTTTCTCTGTTTTGCCCGATTCAGGAGCGCATAGTGGGGGTTTTACCCACCGGCTGTCGGGTTATGTTGAGTTTTCCGACGATGAGATTGCTGTAATCTCTCCCAGGACTTTTGCTCAGGTGTGGTGGTGTTAATGGGTCCTAGATTTTTCTTGTTCTTCCCTTTTTATTGTATTTATTTGCTTTCTTGTGCGCTAAATTTTTACCCGTCCTTCTCTTTGGCGTTTCAGGCGAAGTGCAATGTTACCAGAAACAATGTGCGGAGGCTCCATGACGTTTTGGGTGAAGCGGCACCTAGTTTCTTCGATGGTAAGCTGGTGTCTCTCTTTTACATGGCTGGTGGAATTGTATGGGAATCTAATGTTGGTCGACAGACAGGGTGGTTTTGCTTTCCATCAGTTTGAACTTCTATCTGTGAATTGTGAAATGGCATTTCTTGAGCTCGTGGTGCCCAAAATCTTTGAATCTCGGGATTTTGCCTCTTACTGTATGCTCTTTTTCTAGTTGGTTGTGTGAAGTATGGATTTTGATTGTTGAGCTACACTTTGGAATCGTCTTGTGATATTGAGATAGCAGAGCTGAACATCTATCTACATTTCCCTTTCTTCTTTTCTTTCTATTGAGGAGACCAGGCAAAAGGTCGGCAGACATGAGGAACGCCAAAAACATTTGGTGTTTATGAAGATTTTGCTTATATTTTGTGGTTCTCCCCTTCCTTAAGAATCCCTATTAGATCTTACATTCCATGTTCACCGAGTTCATCATGGTGATAATGAATATACCACTTACACTTGGGGTGCTCCATTCTTGATCATCATGGAATGCTAATGGCTTGATTCGCTGATCACATTCTTGAAGTATTGCTGTGTGTTTTTTGCTGAGACTCAGTAAACTTGGTTGTCTACGTTTGCTTTTAGAGCAAGCTCTTTGTTGCCTTTTGTTTGATTTTCATCTTATCCTGTATGCATTGGATTGGCAGCTGAGACGACAATGTGTGGACATTGTAAAAGGAAAATGCCTGAAGGTGACAGCGAGCTGCTCCTGCAATTAGGAATCAGTAACAAGAAGGTATTTGACATGCTTTACGCTTTCGGTAGTTGATGAGCTTACGCGATATGGTATCTGCCATTTTGTGCAATTTCATAATAGGTTTATGTTACCTCTCTTTCTGGAATGATTTAGCTGTCTCTGACAAAAAAATTCAGTATGTATGTACTCTTGAATCTTAGCCATCCCATAGTGCTATTCTAGCTGTCCCCGACCTCTATATATCTTAGCTGAGCAGCTTTGAAGAGCAGCCTCCCCCTTCCAAGTCCATATTGGGTTTAGCACTGTCATATTTTGTCTATCGAGTCTTGGAAGCTACCTGTAATTGTTTCTTCTACTTCTGGGTTTTCCTTCTTCCGGTAATCACTGTTGAACGGCTTATTGCAGGCAAAGAATGTTCAGGAAGCCATATGCCCTGTACCTCCTCCAAACGAATCCATCTTCAGTTGCCCTGTATGCATGAGTGATCTGGTCGAGCCAACTTCGACGAAATGCGGCCATATCTTCTGTAAAGAGTGCTTAAGAAAATCACTAGCATCATCAAACAAGAAGTGCCCTACCTGCAGGCAGAAGGTTGGCAGACGAGGCTTCTTCAGAGTCTACCTTCCCACAAGAAACTGAACGAAACGCGAGATGCTCAGACATTAGCTCTAATGTTAGTAGTATATGCTTTAAGCTGACCTGGTAGAGTTGTTAAATTGTAGACGAGCTACAGATCTGCTTCCCCATCTTCAATCTGCAAGACCAGGTATTTTAGCTCCAAGTGCAGTTGGTTCGTGAAGATTGAAAAATTGGAAGGTGGTTCAGTATTCTTGACTCCTGCGGAGTAAATAATGAGCTCTGTTGGGTTGTCTGACAGCAGCCTGAACTACTTTTTATCTGTTCACTCAGCAAAGCGATCCATTTCTGTACCATGTGTATAACAGGGATTCTTTGTATGTTGTCAATGATACTGAGAGACTCATATTGGAGATTTAGAATTCAATGCAGTTACAGACATCATTTTTTGTTTGCCGACTAACCGTTTATCATCCCTAGATTAAATGTGTGTTCGTCCTACTTTTAATCCAATTTTATTTTTACTATTTTTTTATCCGGAATAAAGCACTATAGGGATTGAGGGTGGAGAGAGATTTGATCTATACCGGGATGAATTGTATGGAATCGAGAATTGAATCGGATAGAGTATATTTTGAATCGATTCGATCCTATCTCAAGTATGAAAAAAGTGGACCAAAATTGAATTTGGATCCGATCGAGCTGAATTAAATCAATCAAACATGTTTTTGTATTGTCCCTCAATTTTTCATTAATTTTGGTCTGGTTCTATTTAATTCGAGGATACAGAATGCGAACTGTATGGGCTTTTGACCAGGAGGGTAGAAGCCCATTCTTGTGAAGCCCAATATTCCGTCTCAATTCAAATATGCTCTTTCTCCGCTCGCTTTCCAGCCGGTGCTTTCCCTTTTCTGCTATTAATGTGGCTCTATCACTGACCTGAGCCGGGGAAGAAATTTGGACAGGGTCTGCTGTCTCTCTGAGTAGAACTATAGAACGGAAAGCACTGAGAAATGCAGAACGTTCCATCCTCAGACATGGAGCCTCTCGATCTCAAAGCTATTCGGAGGTCTGTCGAAGTCATTCATTCAAGTTTCTAACTCTACCTAGCCATATATGCTACCAGTAGTACCCACGCGTTCTTCCAACTTGTTCTTGCCCCCCCTCCTTCCTTCCTTGCAGTCGAATTAGTGAGCTTGAAGAAGTGTACAGGAGCTGCATTGACGAGGAAATGGTGTCGACGGATTCGGACCAGTTGATGATTGATTGCGCTCTTCAGCCGGAGGTACAGAAATCTCCTGAAATTCTCTATTCCTTGTGTGCTACTATGCTCAAAGTTCTGTCTTCTTTCCCCCCGTTGTGTCTTCCATTTTCAGAGCAGAGTCGACCAGGTTTTATCGGGTCTCTCCGAGGTTGGTTACTTAGGGATTTCAGATTTAGGTAAGGTTTCCTTCAATTGGAATTGGTGATTTTGGTGGGTGTGAGTGAATGCTTCGGAGAAGCTCTTGAGTTAATTAGTTCCGCTATCAACTTATCGGGAGAATGGACTGGTGTAGATGCATGCTTGGAGCACTTAAGAGACGAGCTCTCTGCGGCGGAGGCTGAGAGTACTAAGATCGCTACTGAAATTGAAGCTCTCGGTAGGATCAATCTCGAAGGTTGATACTCACTACTCATGCTTGGAAAAACTTGTATTGTCTGGAAATTTTGGTATTTTATGTTTGCTTATTCTTGAAGTTGTTGACCCTTCTCTTCAGATTCCAGTCGACTAGAGAGCGATCTTGAAGGGTTGAAGTGTTCACTGGAACGTACATCTTCAGAGGTTTGCTTTTAAGCTTTGATCATAATATGTTCTCGAAGTGTGAGACGAAATTATTATGTCCACCAATCTACACCTAAGTTTGAATGCATGTGTACGGGGTGGGTATTCCTGCTTTGTTGGTTAGTTGATTGTCAGTCCTTCTACATAACCATGCAACCTAGAGTCAAGTACTTGCATTCCTGGATCTGGTCCTCTTAGTGTAACAAAGCCGGGGGTTGAGAAAACCGAAATTGAAATGTTCACATCATCTCTTAATTTTATGTTTGAAAATGCTTGCTGAGGGATCACGTATTACTTAGCTTCATTGTTCTCCTTTCTGTTTGCTATTTGGTAGGATTTACCTCAGGGAACTGATGGTGCACGCCTTGCTTGCTCACTGCTAAGGCATGATCAATCCAATTCATTACAGACAGATCATGATGATGAGTTTGAGGTATCCTTGCTGTGGTTTGTTGGTACTGTTTCGCTGTCTACCATTTTATGTGACATGTAGAATTCCCTTCAGATTATGAAGCTTGAGAATCAGATTGAGGAAAGCACTGCAATGCTAAAGTCTTTGCAGGATCTTGACTCTTCACTCAAGAGGTAAGCAATTTGTTTTATGCTTGTTTGCTCTTCTGTTCTTTTACTAAGACGTGCTTTTTTTCTTTTGATCGTCGCTACCAGGTTTGATGTCTTGGAACAAATTGAAAACGCGTGCTCAGTTCTGGAAGTCATTGAAATCGATGGAAACTGCATTAATTTGTCAGTTAGGGAAGATATTAAAGAATTGGAAGATGTCTTGTGCAAACAAAAGATTGAAGATATTGACGAGCTGTCTGAAGTACATCACAAAGTTCTTGTAGAAGCTTCCAGTGAGACAATGGAACTTAAGAATGTTGAGGTATGAAGTCCTTTTATGATTCAAAAGATGGTATATAAGCCATCATTTCCTGTGCCAGCAGTCTGCAGCCATTAATATTACAGAACGATCCAACACCAGCTGATATTAGCAGTATTTGTTGCACGTTATTGCATAATATTGGTGTGCTGAATCTGTACATCACTCAGGCATGATTGATTCAGATGTGAAAAGGATTGTATATCTTCATTGAAACTTATAGTTGCATGACTACACGTCCGAGGCTTTAGGTTTCTGGTTTGATTGCTCTTACAGTCTTACCTCCTAAATTTATCTTACCGAAGACAAGAATTTGATAATGTTGTCACCTTCAGAGCACCACCTATTACTTGGTGATACGAGACCACATTATAATATTGTGATAAGGCCAGTGAAAGTAAACAAGGAGCTTTAATTGTGCATGTGAATCCAAGTATACTCGTTACGTAGCAATCAATCCTCAAATATCTTCATGATATCTCATTTTAAAACCTGGGGATTGCTTGTTAGGAAGTCAACCATGACGATCTTCCATGTTGAGGCTACACGCGCATAGTTTACGTGACCTTAAGTTCTGAATGGCCACAGTAACTGAAGTGCACAATTGTTAAATATTTAATTTTAAGAATGAAGTGCACAACAGCACAATTATTTCTGTTTATTGTTCTTTATCTACTGTAACATGTAATTGTTTTGAATATCTAAAATGAGATATGACATTATTTACTCACTTGTTAATTTGTCCAGATTTTTCCAAATGATATATTCATTGCTGATATAGTAGGTGCTGCCAATTCATTCAGGTATGCATCTTTTTCCCGTTCCCCAACATACCTGTTCTCTCTTTAGATGAGAATCATTAATCAAACTAGTCAATCTGGAAGAGCATCATGTATCCTCCATCTTTTGCCTGTTTGCAAAAGGCGACTGCTGATAACTTATTTATGTATTTTATACTGATAAAAGGTCAGCTAAATTTCATGGTATTGCTGAAGAACTTGTTGAATCTTCTGGTTGCAGCCATTTGTTCACACATGACACCCTTCCGGAGACAAGTTCCTCACTTCAATGGTTTATGATGAAGCTACTAGATAGAATAAGAGACTGTAATTTAAGAAGAATGGTGGCGAGAAGTGCAAGCAAATCAAGGTACTGCTGTCTTTAAAGAAGATCAAGTTTATTAGTCTGAAAATGGACAAATGTTTGGACAGATGACTGAACCTTGATTACTGCTTTAGCTTCCACAATTAAGAATACATAACCGAGTGGACACTTGCAGGCATTCCTTTGAATACTTGTATAGAGATGAAACCATAAAAGCTCATTTGGTTGGAGGAGTTGATGCCTTTCTAAAAGTTCCCCCGGGATGGCCTCTGACAAGTTCACCATTGAAATTAATGTCCCTCCAGAGCTCAAACCAGCATAAGGAGATCTCCTTGAGCTCTCTTTGCAAGATTCAGGTAATCAATTTCCTTCTTTGCCCATATAATCGTCCAAGAAAGTGAATTGTTTCCTAGCCTTAAAGCTGACAATAGTTCTTAAGAAATGAAATGATGAAACCAGTTCCATCTCCCATTAATGGCTCCTGCTTTCTGATCTGAAATCCATAGGAAACAGCAAATTCCTTGGATTCCCAAATTCGACACCAGTTGCTAAGCTTCACTGATGAAATTGAGAAAGCGGTTCTGCGGGAAGTGCACCTGGAACTCCACCATGATAATGATTCTTCCTCCTAAAGTTTGTTCATTTCAGGATAACATACTTCTTCTGCTTCTTCTGGTGCATTTTAGTACAAATATAATGTACTTCAGATCTCACGTGTATTTGCAAAAGTCATGATATAATGTCTGATAGTCTCTGGGTTAACCCAAAAAGGTTACATGTATACATGGTATTTATATTTCGTTTTCTCTCATTTGCCCTAATTAAAATTTGGTATTAGATGGGTATTAAATGTGTTATAGAGGTATAGTCAGGATTTCACGTAAAGTGGGTTTGACAGTAACAATAAAAATTATATAAGATAAAAACTGCCATTCGTAAATATGATTACAATGACTTGTAAAGTGTTTTTGTATATTGAAATTTGTTCAAACAAAGCTTATAAACTAAACTATAAAAAATCTCATCGAAACCAGTCTCACATTCACCGCAAGATAAACTCTCAATACCACAAAATTGATTCTAGTTCACTGGTAGATATGTAAAACTAGCTATCATGACATATTAGGTTTGGAAATTTTATACTAAATTAATGTAATATATTTCACACATTAGCCAATTAACTAATAAGTAAGCCACAAGAACACCAAACAAATAAAGATACATCACTGCCAAACGATGGAGGGAACTACACCCAGGCAGCTTGATTATTTCCTCTCCACTACTTTTGATTAAACTTGTTCTTGAACTCTGGCGCCATGGATGAGCAGGCCACCCTTCCATCTCCCCGACCAGACTTCATACAACCCAAAGTAAAGCCTCATATCGTTGGCATCAGCTGGGACAGTGACCTCCAGCTTCTCTGTCTCGAACTCTTCATCGGTCTCTGGTTGATCAACCAGCTTTATCTTTTTAGCTGTGTACTTCCCCCGCTGCCCTATCTTACACATCAAGCAAACGGAACAACCATTCCAACCGAAAGCCCCTTGCTTCATCTGCAAACGGAAAGAGATTGCATACTTCTTCCCTGCCACTATGTTGTCTTCCGACGAGGGCATGATGCTTGTTACTTCAAGCCAGCTCACCTGCAACAGCTCTGCCGGCCCTCCAACCCTGGCATTAAGAAAAGCATCAGAATGCTTTGTCAAGATAAGATACAGGGCAGAGAGAGCTTTAGTGATTCATAGCTTTCTGCAGGAGGAATGGAACTTACTTCGGAACAGACCAATAGCGATCATCATTGCCCCATACGATGCTGAATGCCCTTGGTTTAAACCACCACGATCTTGTTGGAGCCTGCAAATCCATTCATATACAGTTCATTTACAGCCAACCATATGACAAGCTAAAGGAGGGACGGAGAACAAAAAAGGAAACGGATTCTAACCTCGGTGAACTCCACTTCAGATGGATCTCCCTCGTGATGAGGTTTATTGTTCATGTTCTTGAAGGCAGAGAAATTCAAGTCCAAGCATAATCTTCTGCCTCGCAATTTATATAGGGAATAAGAAGCGTAACACCACGTACAAGGAACTGAAAGGGGAATCATTCAAAAGGCCACGCAAAAAGAACTCAAATTTGAGTAGATTGTGTTACATGAAATATAGGACTCCCCAAATATAGTAACTTGAATGTGAACAAACATAGTTGTTATTCTTGCCTTGCTATGGGGAAAGGCACTTGAAGAATATATAAATACCTGTCAGTGCTCCATTTCACCATCAAGGAAAGAATTGATCCCATCACACAGTTTCCTCAAGTCTCCTCCAGAAGGCTTCAGCAGCATCAACATCAATGGCCCAAGTAAATTAGGCCTTCAATTGATAGGCTAACAACCTTTTGTGATTCTCCATACCAGGAAACAACTGGATGTTGGAAAAGGAATCTGCATCTTTCGGCAGCTCTTCGTTCCACCAATCTTAACCATTTTCGTAACCCTCAACAAGAAGTCAATTCCAGATTGAAATGTATTCATTGACAAATGAATACACCTGGAAAAAAAATTCTCCCTTCCTACGAAGCCAGTTTTGTTCCTTCCACACTTGCTACCAACCTACATAAACACAAGTAAAGAACAAAGGTGACCCCAGATTTGTTCAGCAACCCCTCACGACCTTTACTTCATAGGAAGGGAATTCGAAGCCAAGTCTTCTACTGTCACCTGCTTGTGTAGCTACGGTAAGAAAGCAAAATTCTATGGACATGGAATCAGAAAAGGAAAAGAGAAGAGGACGCGAGGGAGAAAAGAAGACTCTCTGCCCATCCATCTAATGCAAGAATGCAACTTTATTCTGTCGAACAGTTACACAGGCAAAAGATGCATAGATACACAAGCAGCTGATCTGCTGGTAAATTCCTAAACAAATGTAATTGTCAGATCCGAGGTTTCTTACAACATGTTACCAAGAAGATAACCGAACCTCACTTATTCAAGCTGAAATACGCTTGTTGCTCTGCCAGTCCATCGGCACTTCTAAGTTCTTAACCCTAATTCGGGACAACACCCAAAATGACGATAGTTCGAGGCGAAAAAAATTGAGATAAAAACTAAACAAGAGCGCAGTGGGGGAAAAAGGTTGGACAAGGGATTGGGTTACGTTTGAAATTTTGAAGTAGTCGGAAACGTCGGATGTCGCCGTTGTAGTTGATTAACAAGTGGTGGACCTCGCCGGCGGGTTTCGTCTCTAGACTGAGATTTATGACCCCCGACGCCGACGGTTCTCATCTTCATATTTCTCTCTTACTTCCACTGATTTCCGCTTGCCTTTCCTTCATTCAAATTAGGGATGGCAATGGGTCGGGTCGGGGGCGGATAGTGCATATCCGTTATCCTACCCAGTACCCAATGTAGTTCGGGTTTTACCCATATCCGTATCCATACGAGAAACGGGTAGAAAATCAAAACCATGCCCATACCCGTTCGGCATTCGGGTATCCACGGTTATCCATGGGTAATAATTTCTCCTTATAATTCCAACCAATATGTAAACATTCACACGTATAATCATATTATGTAAGAGGAAAAGTACAACAATAATTCACTAGAATGACGAAAATTAATTAAAATAATATAATTTCATGAAAATATTATATTTATATGCTAAATATATAAAATATTCTAGAGAAAAATAATGATTATTTCTAGACAAAATACATATGCATGTGTATAATCGGGCGGGTTCGGGTTGGATAGTGAGATAACCATGCCCACCCATTATCCGTAACATTCGGGTTCGGGTTTTACCCGTACCCACGAAAAATGCTTCGGGTTCGGGTTTTACCCTACCCGATTAGGTCTGATTCGGGTGGATATCCACGGTTACGGATATTTTTGCCATCCCTAATTCAAATTGATGAACGGTCAGCTTATGACTTATACGGGTCGTTTGGATGCATCATTTTGGTTCTATAGTATTTCGAATCCAAATAATGCATTATTTTGTTACGTGGCATTTCATGTAGTATTTCATTTTGAAATGTAGTAATTGATGTAATTGTCTTGTTTGGATAAAACATTCAAATATTGTGGTATTTCACCACGTAAAGAAGGGATGAAGTGGAAAAAGAAATTGGGAGATAGGTATTTGAAATAACTAGGGGGTGGGTAGGTATTTCAAATAACTCACAATGAGTTATTTCAATTGACTCATGAACAAAATACCACATTCTACTTTATTTTTGCCAAACGAGTTATTTTAATTGAAATACCTCATTCTGAGTTATTTCGACCAAATTACTTCATCAAAATACTGTATCCAAACGACCCGTTACACTTTCACGGACATGCTTTTTCTAGAGGCATGTTCGTTCTAGGATCGAAAATCTAGACCAAACTGTATGATCCAAAATGAAGGTTTGGTTTGGCTTATGGGGTCTGATGTGGTACGAATCGTGATTGATCATTGACCCACTAGGCCACTACTCACTAATCCAATCCAAAATACCATTAAAAAAGCAAACAATATTCACTCCCAAAACAAAACAAAATAAAAAGCAAACAATATGATCTTTCTATCAAATTTCGGTACAGACAGAATAAATCTATTGATTCTTCGTCCAATGGAAACCAACCGACTAGTCAAGCAATCCCTTTTGAATTATTATCTCCTAATGAATGAACTACTCCACTGACCATGTCTAGACTCCGAATTCGATAATATAGAAATGCATAACAAAATTTATTATATTGAGAATCCCATATGCAGAAATGAGGAAAACCTGGTGATTCACTTTGAAGTTTGCTTTCTTTTTCCCCCTTTTTTTTTAGCTGTTCGGTTTCTGTAACTTCAGTGTCATACATTTGAATGTAGTTAAATCCTTTAGGTTTTTCGAAACGATGATCTCCATAGTTACTGTATGATCTAAACTTAACAAATCACTTGCAAAGTCAAGAACAAAGAATATGAAGAATGTTCCATTCATTGGGATCTCTGCTATTCTTCATCATCATCAGCCTCAATGCCAACCCACTGAATCAGTGCAAACAGGAACTCCCTGAAGCCAACCTTCCCATTCCTGTCCCGGTCCATTTCCTCTGTTGCATCAAACACCAACACCACATTCTCATGGTCAAGATCAAGATCAACAAACAACCCAAGTAAAAGGAAGGAAAATAGATCAGATTGACTTGTTTCAACTCACTGAATCTGGACTTGGTGATCCTCAATGGAGATTTCTCCCACGGGGAAGTATCGTTCAACGCGTTCACCAAGTCTTTCCTGTTCAACTTCCCATCTCCATTCTTGTCCAGAAACAAGAATGCTTCAACAATGGTGTCAAAGGTTGCCTCCAGCTCTGGCGAACCCATCTTTGACGCCTGCATTCGCCCATCATTATGGTTGTTGGGAGATGGGTGTGCCAAAAGATAGATGAGGCAGAGGAGGACAATGAACTCATTGAACTGGATCCCTCCACTTCCATCAAAATCACAGGAATGGAACAGATCGTCCATCTCCGACTCCTTGAGGTTGATCAGCTGCAGCTTCTCTAGGCATTTCTTGAGCTCCTCGCGATCGATGCTGCCGTTTCCATCTTCATCTGACAGATCGATACAAGACTGACATTTTTCACAAACAAAGATGATAACCCATATCAAAGAACCTAACTTTCTGATTCACATTCATGATTTTTAATTACCAAACTGTTGGAAAACGGCACTGATGGTTTTGAGCTGTTGCTTGAACTGAGGGAACCTCATGATAATGGTGTTCATGGATTTGAAAGTTCTTTTAGACCCAGACGAAGAAGCAGCAGCAGAGGAAGATGATGATCTCTTGACTTCCATCATCTTCTTTTCTAGCTTTGCATCAAGCCTCTTGTATTTGCTTGCAGCGCCAAAATGGCGAAGCAATATGGTTTCTATTTTGGAAAACAGCTGCTTCAGAGAAGGGCAACGCTGGGCAGACTCATGAGATTGAGATGTCCCAGGCAAAACTACAGTGAATAAAGTGAAGAACATCATGAATGAGACAAACAGGGATGTGATTACTGGTAAATTAACAGAAGATTTCAGATGTCCCATCAGTTTTACCAGGGAACTCTGATTGATTTGATTAAAGGAAGTGAAGGGAAAGATTGAAACTTGCAAGCATTGATCAATCATCATCTAAAACACACAGAAACAGCTATCTGCCTAAGGACCTGTTGTCAGTCAAGTCCATGATTTGAAAGGAGGGGGAAGAAAATCACTATTACCCAGAGATTCTTTCATCGCCATGGATGAGATGCAGAGAGATGTAGGGAAGCTAGGACAGGCTGCTTGCTTGTTTCCAGCAGACGAAAAGGAATTCTGAACATTAGAAAAAACCAAAAAGAGGTGAAAAAGGAAGAGTGTAAAAGACTAAAAGTCCAAAGAAGAAGCAAAAGTGGAGAAACCATCATTTTCATCAGCATCATAAGGGCCTACAACATCCATTGTATAGTCACTGTTCATCATTATTCGAATACATCAATAGGGGAAGGAAGGCGTAAGAAAGCAAGTAATAAAGAAAAGCTTTATTCTTTTCCTGGGAACTGACATCTTATAGAAAGATGCAGATGCCCGAATGCCTTGCAGATGTAAAAAGGGAATCTAATCTAATGAGTACTTTCTTCGCCAAGCCTGCCAAAAGATTTCCAGGCTTTACGGACTTGCTCTGTTGAATTGGAATCCGTTGGTTTGTTCAAAACTGGTTCCATTAACGCCAAACCATGAATCCAGGTCATGGACTGTTGGGCGTAATGAGGAGATCAGATAAAACTTAGCAGAGTCTACAAGAGACCATGCTTTGCTTGGTTAGTCGTTGGCTAAGGATTCTGCTGACAGATTTCCACAGGGCAGAAAGGTTGTGAACTGAAAGTAAAGATCTTTGTGAGGGAAGAAACGAGAAGGTAACAACTTCCCAACCGAATAGGCAAAAGTCACTTCCTACCATTCGAAAAAGGATCACAAGCTATACAGGAGACATTTTGATGGTGATACAGTTAACTTAGGAGATCAAATTAATCTGACGCCTATAACCAAGAACTAGATGAGCAGGACGGGAGAAACAATGAGGCTCAGTTTCTAGGATGCTAACGTTGCAGTAGCTGGCTAGCTATTCAGGCCATGTTGTTCATCATCCATTCAACTTCATGACGCATGGTGGTGCCATCCAATGGAAGAGAATCTCCATTGCCGAAGACAGACCTTGATCTTTTCTTCATAGCAGCAGCAGCCTGTGGAGACATTCCCATGGGCGAAACTGGACTCCCAATTGAAGTCAAGCAGCTCTCTGTGGAGCAGTCACCAATCCGAGCAGGCACATTGGAAGAAGCACTTTTGCTGTCTAAAGCAGCAGCAAGTTCAGATAAGGACGGCATCTTGATGGTGTCGAGGGGTGCCATTCCATGACATTCATTGGATACTTTGATTGCTAACTCTGAAAGCTCCTCTCTTGCAGCTTCTAGTCCGGCAGTTGCAACTGCCTGGTCGTTTAGAGCTTTGCAAGCTTTCTCTAGTATTGACTGTAGATATTTACCCTGGGCTTCAATCCTCAGTTGGAGTCGACGCTGCACCTGTTTTGAAATAAAAAAGACGGGTAAGTATCATCCTCAGCTATAATACACAAGATATAAAGAATCCCCACTTAGAACCAGATGAGAAATTCGCTAATCATTATAGGTGTTCAGCTGCTCTATTCTCTACCAGAGCTTCAGAAGCCAAGTTTCAAAAATAAACCATCTCAAGAACAATGACAGACCTCTAGCTGTTCATGTAGCCTTCTCTGAACTTCCATCTGTACACGCAAAGCCTCAGTGACCTGGTAACCACTGTTTCATAAATGAAATTAATGAGAAAGCAAGGACATGTGCTAAGAAGTTTAGGCAGAATGACAGAAGAGATGATTGGCATACTCATTCAGATCTTGTGCAGCCATTCTAGATGATGTTGATGTTGATGAACCAGTGTCCTGACTTTCAGCAACAGATGCTGCTATTCCAACTACAAATACCAAGAACCGCCACATTTTCATCAGTCTCGCATTCTCCCAAAGTTTATTTGCTGATTCAGTAGTTATAATGAAATGGAGCACATACAATGATCTTAAATGCACTTCTTTTCAACCAAAATCTAACATGCATTAGAACGAATGAGTTTCAGAAATCTCCGATGTCTCAGACATGCAAACTGGCAAGCAAGAGTCGTTTGCCAGATATTGCATGACCAGAGATCAGACAAGATTCAAACAGTGGTAGATTCTTACTATCCTTAGAACTTTCAGTCGATTCCTTGCAGGATTGCCTTCCCAACCTGTATTTCTGGAAAGGTGACGCATAAAGTTAGGAAACTCTTGTAAATGTAATTTCAACCCGAAGGATAACACATCAAGGCAAGCAAATTTAGACAAGCTTAATATAGAAAAAGCATCTATACAAAAACAAACCTGAAGATGGGATTTCAAGTGATAAAGAGTGAGGCCTTTAACCCCCATTGTCCTCATTATAGTCTTAGGAGTCGCTTCTGCAGAGTCGCAAAAATAATGGAATAAGCAAGAAATCCATATAAAATGCCGTCGATTCTTTTCAAAAGTAGGGAAATAAAGGTATCAGTACTATCAGATATATAGGAACAAATGCCTGAAATTGAGAGAAAGTAAAGGCAGCAGCGAACCAGCTATCTAGGTGAGAGATGCATGTAGAGCACCTACTGTACATATCACTATCAACCTCAGAACTCACAACTTCCTATTTTATCTGTTATTACCTTACTTACATCAACTCATCCATAAATTACCTTTATTATTCTCAAAAACAGTTCGAAGACAAATAACTCCACAGGCTGAGCTCAACGCATATTAATGCAGCAAATATATGACAGTGAATCAAGTGTCAATGTACGACATGGATGGTTGGGTATCAGTATAAAAACAAGCACCATCAACAAGTTAGCAGACCAGCAGTCAAACTGCCTAAAACTTTTCCTCCCAAGTCATTGGGATTCACATATATGTCATACAATCTCCTCATGTAACTTGAGGTCTCCGACTCCATAGGACAAGGAAGTCACCCTAGAATCCTTAATTCATCTCTTTGCAGCATGCCAGGTCTTATATTGCAGCCATGACAATTGACTCACACTTCCTAAATGTAAGCAAACTGTTGTTCACCAGCTCCACTTCCTAAAGTTCTAGGATCTTGAGAGCATATTCTATGTGAAGTACTCTTGAAGGAGTTCAAGTTCATCAACTCGTAACTGGTCCATGAGTCAAGATGCAGTTTAAACCACAATAATGTGGTCCATAGCACCTACCAAGGATATCCTCTGCTGGGTTCCTGGTAGTGGTAAGGTCACTGACATTTTAGACTAGTGCCAATAAGCAGCTAGCATTTCCCCGTTGCATATGAATCAATAACCAGTCAAAACCCTTTGGAGAACAGAAGAATGTAGCCAAACCTACAAAAAACCCAAGAAAGGGTCTCTCCATTTACCATTGCTATCAGGGTGGAAACAATAATCCACCGTGAGATTTCCTAATGGCTACAGCAAAGAGTTTTAACTGCACATTTTAGCAAGAATAAAATTCAGAATATTCCTTGTAAAGCAAGACAAAGAGATCCTGGTTCTTCTTGTTTGTCTTTTCAGCTGTAACCTATAGTAATGGTTCGGCACGGTAATATGATTACTTTATGAAATAACAATCACAAAGCCAACCAAGAACAAGAAACAGAGAAGTTGTCTAGTTAGAGACGAAAGCTGGTCAATGGAAAGCCAATAAGTTGTAGACATAAAAAATACTTGGAAACAAACATCTTCTCATACATCATGCAACTACCATCCAAAATGCATCCGCCCACTTCAAAGATTAAATATTTACATCAATAGCCAAGCGAAAAAAGTAAGGAATTGGCTTGATTATCAATTCTCAACTCTAATACAAACTCCACCAACCAAAAAACTAAATTTCTAATGGGGAAGGAAGTTCAGCCAGTAAAGGGGAAACATCCTGCTGCAGAAATCCCCAATTTACTGCCAAAGTTAGCTACTAGTAGATGGAAATGAAGCAATCAATCAAACCCACAAAATGGAACTTCAAAGAAAAGAGTTAGAGGAAAACCAATGGACCAAAAGTTCCTTCACTCCGCAATAAAGGCTAAGTTTGGTGGGAGCGGGAGAAAAAGGGGGGGAACCCAAAATTTGAAGGAATGGAGAGCAAATTCGTTGAATGAACTTACTGTCAGGTCCTCCCAACTGGGTAACGGCGTCGATGAATCTATCGTGGAGCTCGGCGGTCCACCGGAGGCGAGGCTTCGGATCCGTGGTGAGAACCAAGCACGCATCCCCAGGTAGATTGGTCCCATCCAACGAACCCTGGTAATCCACGTGCCCTGCTCCAGCTCCGACTATGCTGCTCCCGTCCAGCGGCAGAGAGTGTATGGCGGAGTACATTTGCTCTGCGGTCGGCGGCGGCGGCGGAAAGGGGGGGAAATGCGGTGGCCGGGGATAGAGATCGGGTCGGGGGGGTGGAGCCCCGGGGGGGAAGGAACAAGGACAGCTCCGAAGAAAGAGAAGGGGAAGGGAGGAAAATGAGTTGAACAAAAGAAGACGAAGATGGCTGGGTAGGAAGGAAGGAAGGAGGGGAAGAAGAAGAAGAGTGGCTTTTCGGCTATGGCTCTCTTTCTCTCTCCTTCTCTTCTCTCTCCCGCGGCTTTCGGCAATGGGACAGCGATGGAGCTTATAATTTCTTTTCTTCTTAAATTGCAAAAAAATTTCCCTGCTATTTTGTGTTGTACAGTGTACTTGTGAGCTGCGTCTTTGTCAATATTAGTCTTTACCCTTTCTTCTCTCTCTCCACTTCCTGCCCTATTTTCCCTTTTCTTCTCATTTTCACCATCATACTTTTTGTTGAGTTCCCTTTTCCTCTCAGCCGTCCTTATAAGACCATACACAATGAGTCAATGGGGTTGTTTGGATACTAAATTCGGGCTGAGAAAATTGATGGGTCCTTTGGATTGAGAAATGTTTAAATAAGGATTTTGGGTTTAATTCCCTCTTTCAAAAATCTAGAGATTCTAAACAAGAGATTTGGCCAATTTATCTGTTTGTTTACTAATAAGAATTTCGTTAATCATGAATTTGTTTTTATTGACAAATAACAAAATACAACTTTACCATTTTCAATTGTGCACCTACCCACTTCTCTTCTTCCTCTAGCAATGGAGACAACCGCCCCTCACTTTCCCAATTTGGGTTCGAGAAGATAATCCTCAGTTCTCCACTTTTCCCTCTTTTTCCTGAAATTCGGATCAACCATTCCTCCTCTCCGCCTCTGTCATCGCTTCCGTCGCCAGCAAATCCATCATCCCGCATCCACCGTCGTAGATCCAGATGTCACCCTCGATTTCTCTCTCCTCGAAGCCCTGCAAATCCAAACTGTCATAGTCCCTCCCACGAACTGCCTCAAGGTCTGGATTTGGGTAAGGCCAGTGACACAGAGGACGAAGATCCCGTTGCATTCATCTGATTTTTTTCTCCTCGCAAGGGAGAAGAGATGAGTTGGTGCGGCGGTGGAGGAGGATGTGGTGGTGGTCGGAGAGCTTGCGAACCCAGATCCGTCGGATGAAAGGAAGAACCCAGATTGGCGGCGAGGAGAATATCTATCAATCAAATTACCTGGAAATACGAAGAGAAGGAGAAGGGGTTCTTCTCGCAGTTGGGGCAACGAAGAACGTCGACCTTATTCTAGCGGGTAATCGTCGTGCAGTGGCTGGCCTGACAACAATGAGACGGAGGACTGACCTGGCGGCTGTGGTGGCGGACATGGCGATTTCGAGGGTTTGAGGTTTTGGAAAACAAAGTTTCAGACGTTTGGGTTTTGGAAAGTAGGGACACACTAGGAGCAAACAAAAAACTAGGGCCGAATTTTAAAATACCTAGGGGTTATCAGATAATTCTAATTCCGGACTGGGTCGGATTTAAAATTTCCTGTGGCCCAAATCCTGGCTGTTTAAAGACCTATCCAAACAAAGGAATTGTTTAAATTCCTGGACGGACCCGAATTTGGGCCAAATCCCTGCCCACTTTCCTGGATCCAAACGACCCCGTGAGGAATTTGGGTTCAAATTCTTCTTTTAAAAATTCAAAAAGATTAACTGAATTGATGGTAACATTTATTTATTTGTTTACGTATGTTGAATTTAAACTCAAATTGTTGAACGATAAATTTGTCCTCGTGTTCTTGCTTCTACCTCTTTCTCCCGTAGGAAGTTGAATACTGAGATCAAACTCGATTGCCAAAAATTAGATCGAAAACACACAAAATTATCCTTCATCAATTATCTCTCTCTATGTCATACTTGCCTTCCACCTTAAGCAACATCTTAAACTTATTGCTACTTTTTCTTTACATAGTATGCAGCCTTTCATGCAAGATCAATACGTTATAGTCTACTTGTAAAGGGTGCGACCGCAACAATTAAATATCTTGTCACAGACTTCATTTTTCAGGACAATGATGATTGTGAGGTGGAAAATTACACGTAATTAAGTATTATTATTTTAATTTAGAAAACACTCATTTAACGGTCAAATATGATAATTAAATTTCACGTAGGACACAATTAATAGAGTTGCAAGAATAGTGGTCATTGGCGAAACGAAAATGTAAAGTTATCAACCACTAATACAATAATAATTTGAAAGTAACAAATATAAAATATACTTATAAACATAGTAATAGATGTGTCATTTAGTCATCATATTCTCTTAAAAAAAACTGAGCGCAAAGTGGCCACCAACAAGATGTGTGGGTGGCATACAAGAGCCGATTCAATGAGGTTAATTGCCGTTAGGGGTGTCAGTTCGGGTCGGGTTCGGTTATCCAAACTGAAACAAAAAAAAATCCGAAAACTCGAAATCGAAAATTACTAAAACCGAACCCGAACCCGATAAGGACTTGCGGGTTCGGGTTTGGTTAAAGCAAAACCGAAACCCGAAAATCCGAACACCTAAAAATACGGGCTGAGTTCTATTCATTGGAGGTTTTTAGCAGGAACCGAAAAATCGATAAGCAAAACCGAAGCCAAAACCGAAAACCCGAAACCCGAAACGAACCCGAACCCGAAAAACAAAAAATGTATATAATCGGGTCGGTTTCGGGTAAACCCGAAAAACCAAACCCGAATTGACACCCCTAATTGCCGTTGTGGAGTCCGTCTGCACTATCACCTTCTGACACCCCGTTTCCATGTTATCTGTAGGCATTCATATTTTACGAGCTACAAAATTTTATTCATCCATCGACCATCAATTTAACTATCACCAAAATCAAAGCAAAACATCAAACTTCACAAACTTGGCTAAGTGTTTTGGGCCTTCAACTTGCCCATTTGGGCTACGTAAAAACCGAACTCCAAAATGCTCCAACATCCGGCCTTCAATCTGCCTGCCCACACTAAAGTGGTTTGTTAAGACGTAAAGTTCAGTAGCTGTTTTAGCAATAACCTCAAATTACAGTGATCATAAATGTGCGGTCTATACTATTTGGAAAACTTCATCCTTGGTTGCATCTTTCCGCATTGTTGAGTGACTTGAGTCTCGCCTAGGGTTTCTGCTGCTTTCTCAACTCCGTCCGCCATGGTAAGTTCTCTCGCGTCATCATCCTAGTTGCCTTGAATCCTTCTTTCTAATCAATCTAGTGGCCATGGGGATTTTTAGGTCATACGAGATTGGGTTTAGATAGTTAGACCAGGCCATATGAGAGTTATGCTCTGTGTTTTCATCAGCTGGAACTAGGGTTTTGTGCTGTGCGAAAGAATTTGACGTTTTCTATCCTTGTGTGCCTCTTCTTTTACAGGCCAAGAGAACGAAGAAGGTTGGTATTGTCGGCAAGTATGGTACGTGTTCCCGCTCTTTCATTTTCATTGTTGTTGCTTTTGCAGCATCACTGCAAGAAAATAGAGGGGGTTTCTAAAGTTGGATATACTGTCAAGTTTTTGTTCTAGTCAATTGGTTGAATGTTGGTTAGCCTGCTTGCTGCTTGCTGCTTGCAATTGGGATCTTTTTCTATTGTTCTTCGCCGAGAGGTTTCGTGATATCTTTGTTTCAGGACGTCTTGAATTAATGAATGGGAAGTTGATTTTCATGCTCCTAACATGCTGTTGCAGGAACTCGTTATGGTGCTAGTCTGAGGAAACAAATTAAGAAGATGGAAGTTAGCCAGCACAGAAAGTACTTCTGTGAGTTCTGTGGCAAGGTGTTGATGATCTCAGTGCTAGCTCTGTTGTATTTGATTTCGTTTTTTCATCATCCCTAAACATTGGATTGATTGAAAGCTTTCCATGTTTGCCAGGATGCTGTGAAGAGAAAGGCCGTGGGGATTTGGGGGTGCAAGGACTGTGGCAAGGTCAAAGCAGGAGGTGCTTACACCATGAAGTAAGATATACTCGCGCCTCTCTTTGCCACTTTGTCGCTCCTTGAACGGTCTTTTGCAAATAAAATTTTCATTTTCGATGTGGCGCTGATTGCCTGACTGCGTTTCTGTGACAGTACTGCCAGTGCTGTGACTGTGAGGAGTACCATCCGCAGGTTGAGGGAGCAGACGGAGAGTTAGATGTGATGAATCTATTTTGTTCAAGATTTTTGATGATTCGTTAGCTGTCAACAACGTCTGCTCGTTTCATTTCGGGTTGATTTACTTTCCGAATGCTGTAGGATGTAACGAATGAAACAGAGATTGTGATACTGATGAAAGCTGTCAGCAGAGTTTCTATGCTAGACTTGTCTGCTGTTGCCTTCCATTTGTGATGTTTGTAAGTTTAGTTGGTCTTATCAGTGCGGTTGATCTTCTTCTGCTAGTATTATCTTACTAGGTTTGTTTAATGTACTTAGGTATTTCAGGACAGAAATATGGTGAGTGGTGACCCTTGAGCTAAAGTTGTTTCGATAGGAATAAAATTAGAGGTAAAGTGGAGTATATAAAGTGTAATTTTCTACAGAGCTAGAAAATTAGTGGGTCAATGTAGGGGTCGTTTTGAAGTTTGCAATTGTTAAATAGATGTATTGTTGAGAATGCATGTATAATATTATACATGTACTGTCGAATTTGATGCATTGTAGAATACAACGTTTGGTATGTATGATTGTGTATGTCGCATCAGCTAAAAGTTGAGACAAAACAATCTCAACTCAACTATCTCAACAATCACAATTAAAAGTTGAAATATAACAATCACTCAAAATGAGTGATAGTTTCTGTCACATTACAGAAATAATTCATGTATTGTTTCTGCTAAAAAAAACAAAAAAACGATGCATTGTAAACAATACATGCATAATGACAATCTCAACAAAACTATCACAACTTCCAAACGATCCCGTAATTCCCTTTCCAGCCATACATATTACATCCTTATTTTAATGAAAGACATACTGGTCAGTGGTCATCTTCTCACGTGTATTTTAAGCAAGGATTGTAAAATCGTGTTGCTAGAAATGACAATCTTGGCTCGGTCCGATAGGTTGTATTTGATGCATTTTGTTTTTCTCTTCATTCACACAAAATAAACAGGTCAATATGCGTGCACCTGTTGGTACTCCAGATAGTTCAAGGACATATCTTAGGCAAACAAACATTTAGATTATTCAAGGACGTAACAAGTAGTTAATTTGCATGCACCTATTGGTGCTCGACATAATTTAATGACATATCTTAGGTAAACAAACATTTAGGTTATTCAAGGATATATCAAAGTACAAATGGAATTCATTTAATCTAAACAACTAAAAATATTAATTTGTAAGGAATGAGAAAACAAACGAAAAAAGAAGAAGAAATTTCGATAGTGGGATACATATTGATTTCTCCAAAAATCAGCTTCTACGTTTGATTTGTTGGAAAATTTCCATTTACTTGCTTCAAACTTTTATCTTTAGCTCGTAGGAGAAGGTAGAAAAAGTTTCAAAAACATAGGGGCAAACCTCTTTATAGGCAACTTCACGACTCTAAAACGTGATCCCAAACACAAACGTGTTCCTCTTCAGGTGAGACATTGACAAATGACACGATCGTGCTCCAAACCGTGCTCATTTCGAAATGTGCTTCTTGTTGTTTTGATCTTCTGCATCTCCAGGTGAGCGAATATTGGAATTCGACACGACGCGATCGCTTTAGGTTGCACCGACCTCAACATTTCAATCCCAAAATTGTTTTAAATGAATACCACACTCGTCTAGAACTCCATAATTTTGCTTTTTAGTGCATTTCTTGCCAAACATAATCCAATTCAATCTAAACCGCCTGGAAACACACCTCAGCACGACACAAAGTGAAACATAATCCAATTCAATCTCCAACCTCATGACTTTAAAGTTTAATCATCTCCCAAAGTAGATTATTTAATGTTTCACTAAAACAAGTGAAAAGTAGCACGTACATGTGCGGACGGGACGGCATCCGAATCCAACCAGAAGAAGGGTATATTTGTAAGAATATAAAAGTTTAGGGCCATTTACAGCATGAGAAAAACGTAAAAATTCATTAACGAACTCGGTTTCCGTTTCCTCGGCGGAAGAGTGAAGTTTATTCTTTTCATTCATTTAAGTCCCCAAAATTTCCTGACTTGTTCCATAAGTTGATTCTATTATATTCGCACTCAGGAAAACCGGCGTGGAAGATAACAATTATTCGGCCTCGTCGGACCTTTTTTCCGCTTCCACTCCCACCGTAACCCTAACAAATCTACTTCGTCCTCCGGAGGTGCAGGCGGATTGGGAATTTCGGTGCTAGATTACCAGCAATGGCGGCTACGATGGTCAGCTCAGCTGGCGGATTACTCGCGATGCTCAACGAGAGTCATCCTTTGCTCAAG
The DNA here is from genome assembly GCA_964030455.1 of Linum trigynum. Taxonomy (NCBI): domain Eukaryota; kingdom Viridiplantae; phylum Streptophyta; class Magnoliopsida; order Malpighiales; family Linaceae; genus Linum; species Linum trigynum. The sequence continues at coordinate 54,642,044 of OZ034817.1, read as the reverse complement.
CAGCATGCTCTTCTTAACCTCAACAACTACGTCGACCAGTTCTGGCCCGAGATCTCTACTAGCGTCACAATAATGTAATTCTCTAGCTATTCCTCTTCTCGGATTTTTATGCGAGCTAGGGTTAGGGTTTTTTAGTTTTGTTTTGGGTGCTGGATTCGATCTATTACGTTCTGGAGAACTGTTGAATCTGTCGAGCGAAGGACCCTAGTAGCTTGACGCAGCTAGGTTGCTTTGTTCTGATTAAGGACGTGGAGCTGTGATTTGTGCTGGCTAATGTGTGTTCTACACTGGTCGTGGAGCCAGAGTAACAATTCAGCAATGCTAGTGCCTGGTAGTGTGATTAGGCGGCGATCATGAATTAGCTGATGTTCATCCACTAGCCACACTATTCTAGTCGGCATGCTATCCCGGGCTTGTAGGGATGCTGCTGCTACTTATGTTTAGAATTTGGCTTACTTTTGTCTGGCCCAACTCCTGATGCGAAATGTGTTGTAAACCTCGAGCCTTGGTTGTTTGATGCATCTGATTATCTGAATGCTGAATGATGCCTTCTCTTGTTTTTTTTTTTTCAGCGAGAGTCTCTACGAGGATGAAGAGTTTGACCAGCATCAGAGACAGCTTGCTGCGCTTCTTGTTTCGAAGGTCATTATCTCATTACCCTTTGGATTACCACCCTTTGTTGCACTTTTTGTGTCAAAGCCCTTAAGTAGTTGTACTTGTAAGTTTGGTTATTGGACATTCTGTGTCTCTTGTGTATGAGAATTACTTCTTACCTTCATGTAATGTAGGCGTGGTTACTTATGTCAGTCTATGGTTTGGATATCGTCCTCTATCGTTGGGAAGTTAACGTGAACCATGTAGCTTTTCAAATATCATAGTCCCGAATAATTGCAATTCAATGGTTATTATCCTCCATTAAATTGTCAAGTGAACCCCTTATTCTAATTAGTTAGCTTTAGCATCTTGGGTTATTTCACTTGGTCTGGGTCCTATGATAGGATTAGTAGTGGCAGACTGCAGGACTAGTGTCATTAGGTCTTGAAGGGGTGATTTGTCTTGTTTAATGTAAAATTTGTTTACAAAATGGCGTTTTTATACTAATCCTGTCGAAGAATGCTCTCTCTAAAACTTGAGAAAGCTGAAGACATTTGGTTACTGTTAAAAACAACTACCCATGTCCTTTTTTCACCTAAATGCTTCTGTTTCTATCCTTCAGGTTTTCTACTACCTGGAAGAATTCAATGATTCACTGTCTTATGCTCTTGGAGCTGGTTCCATGTTTGATGTTTCTGAGGATTCTGATTATGTTCACACACTTCTTGGTAAGTCAACAGGCATCTCATTCTGGGCGAAAGATGGTCAAGCTTCTTTTACTTTGCTCTATTTAGTAGTCTCACTGATTTATGGATGTTTGACAATCATGGTGATTTTGTCTCTATTTTCAGCCAAGGCAATTGATGAATATGCCAGTCTAAAGACTAAGGCAAGTGAATGTAGCGCTGATGTAGAAAGCATAGATCCTAGGTTGGAGGCAATTGTTGAGAGAATGCTTGATAAGTAAGTAAACTATAGTTTCTTTTGACATAATTGTTGTATCTTCCTATCGCTTCTGGTGGTCTTACCATACATTGCTTTAGGTGCATTACCGATGGAAAATATCAACAAGCCATGGGAATTGCTATTGAATGCCGAAGATTGGATAAGCTTGAAGAAGCAATCAGTAGGAGTGACAATGTCCATGGGACTCTATCATATTGCATTGGTGTTTCCCATTCTTTCATTAACCGCAGAGAGTATCGCTGTGAGGTAAGAAAGTTATTGTTCTAGCTAGTCTATTATCTGCAATTAGTAGTGGTTGTGTTGGATTGTATTTGCCTGAGCATGTACTTGCATCAACATTATGTGTTCAGCTATTTGTTGAACTCCTGGAGTTTGATATACAAACAGTTGCTTCCTTTTCTTGTCATACCTTCATTCCCAGCAATTTTCTTATGTAATTTCTGAGTTTCTAGTTTTAATTGTTGAGTGTTAACTTGCCCACTACTCTGCTGCTGTGGATAGTGTTTTTTTTCTTGGTTCCACTTGCCATTTCTTCTGTATGGACTTGCTGTGGATATTTTTCACATCTTTCTATATATATGCTTTAACCAAACATTTGTACATTTGCTGCAGGTGCTTCGTCTTCTAGTTAATGTATACCAGAAACTGCCTTCACCAGATTATTTGAGCATTTGTCAGTGTTTGATGTTCTTGGATGAACCTGAAGGTGTAGCTAGCATCCTGGAAAAGCTCCTGCGCTCAGAAAATAAAGATGATGCTTTATTGGCTTTTCAAATTGCTTTCGATCTCGTGGAGAATGAGCACCAGGCGTTTCTCTTGAATGTCAGAGATCGTCTTCCCACTCCAAAGTCTCAACCTTTAGAGTCTGCAAATCCAAGATCAACTGAGCCGGTTTCTGGTCAAACTGAAGATTCTACTGCTTCAGAGGATGTTCCCATGGATGAAGGAGCTTCAGCTTCTACAACTAGTACACCTCAAATTGATGAAAGTGAGGAAACATATGCTGAGAGGCTGACAAAAATCAAGGGTATTCTCTCTGGAGAGACATCAATACAGTTGACGCTGCAATTCTTGTACAGTCACAACAAGTAAGAAAACATGACTTTCTACTGCTTTGAAACATCCCTGCACAATACTTGCTTTACTAGATGCCGTCAAATCCATGTGTTCTGTTGATGTGTTGGGTCTTAACCAAGGTGTTGTTTGTACATGCAGGTCTGATCTACTCATTCTGAAAGCAATAAAGCAATCTGTTGAGATGAGGAACAGTGTCTGTCACAGTGCAACTATATATTCTAATGCAATCATGCATGCTGGTACAACAGTGGATACATTTCTGAGGGAAAATCTGGTGAGCATACATTTTTTCTGCTTTTACTTTGTTTCCTTTTTGTTGATTAATGTTTCTTTGTCATTTAGTATTTAATTGATTTTTCTTGTTACCATTTACCAGGACTGGTTAAGCAGGGCTACAAATTGGGCAAAGTTCAGTGCAACAGCTGGTCTTGGTGTTATTCACAGAGGGCATCTGCAGCAAGGGAGGTCTTTGATGGCACCTTATTTGCCGCAAGGAGGAGCTGGTGGTGGGGGTAGTCCTTACTCTGAAGGTGGTGCTTTATACGCTCTAGGTCTGATACATGCCAACCATGGCGAAGGGATCAAACAATTTCTTCGCGATAGCTTACGTAGCACTAATGTTGAGGTGAGCTCAAGTCTAAGAATGCTTCTGCTGTTTGCATGGATTTATGGCAATTTGTGAAAATAACAGTTCATGAATCTCATTTGCAGGTAATCCAGCATGGTGCATGCTTGGGTCTGGGTTTGGCAGCATTGGGCACTGCTGATGAAGATATCTATGATGATATCAAGAGTGTGCTGTATACTGATAGTGCTGTAGCTGGTGAAGCTGCTGGTATTGGCATGGGTTTACTTATGGTTGGTACTGCTAGTGAGAAGGCAAGTGAGATGCTTACTTATGCTCATGAGACACAGCATGAAAAGATCATCCGGTAAGTTTTGCTTTCTGTGTCTACCGTTGCTGCTTCTACTGTGCACACTCTAACTTTGGTAATATTTGTATAATGACAGAGGTTTGGCATTGGGAATAGCCCTAACGGTTTATGGAAGAGAAGAAGAAGCAGACACTCTCATTGAGCAGATGACTAGGGATCAGGATCCAATAATACGTTATGGTGGTATGTATGCATTGGCATTGGCCTATGGGGGAACAGCAAACAACAAGGCCATCCGCCAGCTGCTACATTTTGCTGTCTCGGATGTTAGTGATGATGTCAGGAGGACTGCTGTGCTTGCTCTGGGATTTGTTATGTATTCTGAACCAGAGCAGGTTAGTCCTTGGTTAATCAATTCATCTTTCTTATATATTGTCCTTTATTGATGACAGCCTTGTCCTTCCTGTCCTTGTTTGTTGTCTAATAATTCTGATGTAGCAACCTTACCTTTCTGTTCCATATTTGCTTTTGATACTAATTAGTGATTACATCTACGAATTGCAGACTCCTCGAATCGTCTCCTTACTGTCGGAGTCCTACAACCCACACGTCCGTTACGGAGCAGCCCTTGCTGTGGGCATCTCGTGTGCTGGTACAGGATTGAGTGAGGCGATATCTTTGCTAGAACCTTTGACATCAGATGTTGTTGACTTTGTTCGTCAAGGTGCCCTGATTGCAATGGCTATGGTCATGGTTCAGATGAATGAAGCCAGTGATTCTCGGGTTGGAACATTCAGGTATGCTTTTTCCTAATAGTTAATGATTGATTTACAGTAGAAGATTGTGATGCAAACATTTTCTTTCATTATATTATCTCTCAGGCGACAACTGGAGAAAATTATCTTAGACAAACATGAAGATACCATGAGCAAAATGGGAGCTATCCTTGCCTCTGGGATACTGGATGCTGGTGGCCGGAACGTGACCATAAGACTGCTTTCTAAGACAAAGCATGATAAAATTACAGCAGTAGTTGGTCTGGCTGTTTTCAGTCAGTTCTGGTACTGGTATCCTCTTATCTATTTCATCAGTTTGTCATTCTCAGCAACAGCATTCATCGGGCTCAACTATGACCTGAAAGTCCCAAAATTTGACTTCATATCAAATGCAAAACCATCGTTGTTCGAGTATCCAAAGCCAACCATTGTTCCCACCGCTACCTCTGCTGTGAAACTGCCTACTGCTGTTCTGTCGACGTCAGCTAAGGCTACTAAAGCTAGGGCAAAGAAGGAAGCTGAGCAGAAAGCGAATACTGAAAAGGCTGCAGCTGCAGCTGCGGGAGAGCCCTCTTCCGCTGCTGCCAATACCGGCAAAGGGAAATCCAGTGAGAAGGATGGTGACTCCATGCAGGTAAACCTGAGTTCTCTTTTTGTTCAGCATTTGCATTTAATGATAAGTGTTGTACTTCAATGTTGAGAGTTTTTCTTTTAATTTACCCAGCAATGTCGCCTGTCAGTGCCCTAATATTCTTTGTCTGAACTGTCAAAATCTGATTTGGTGACCAGGTTGACAACCCACCGGAGAAGAAAGCAGAACCGGAGCCGTCTTTTGAACTTGTGACCAATCCAGCAAGGGTGGTTCCGTCCCAGGAGAAGTATATCAAGTTTATGGAAGACAGCAGATATGTGCCGGTGAAGTCAGCACCTTCAGGATTTGTCCTTCTCAGAGACTTGAAACCAACTGAACCTGAGGTGCTCTCCCTGACCGATGCTCCTTCATCCACTAATGCCTCTCCTCCCGCTGCTGCTGCTCCGGCTGCCGGAGGACAGCAAGCGATGGCTGTCGACGACGAACCTCAACCCCCTCAGCCTTTCGAGTACACCTCATAGAAGCATCGTCACACTGGCTGGCGGGTGGGTTTCGCTTGATCTGCACCGGTAACCACACGATGGCCTGGTTTCTGCAGCGTGCACCAGTGTTTAGGCAAACACCATCCATTTCGACTGCGACCCAGTATCTCGACGGTCTTTGGCCTACCAGCATTGCCATTTCTTTGGAGAGGTTGTGTGTTTTAAGGTTTTGAGGTACACTTTGGGGCTGAGGTCCACAACAATGCGTCTGGAAGGACCGTTTTGTGCAGCTGCTGCTGCCCTCCGGTTATGTAAACTAGTTTTTATGATTGTTGATTTATAATGTTATACTTTGGAATCTGTTGTGCACAATTTTCCGGCTTTAGGCTAGGAAGGGGGACTAGTACAACGAGAATGTACAATTTATGAGCCATGCCTACTTGTTGCATTCTTTTGTAGCGGCTTAATATAATTAGTTGTTGGACTTCTCTCCTTTGCTTCGATCTTTTCAGTAATTTGATTTTGGATCTATGGAAGGATGATGGATTTAAAAAATGAGGTAATTTAATTCAATTGTTTCAAAATGTGAGATGTATTTTAAAATACTTTAAAATGAATCAATTTAAAATGCTTGAATTTAATTGATCCTATTAGGCTAACCACAACTCGAGGGGCAAAAATTGAGGCTTTTAACTTTTAAGGCTATTTAAGTCTTTTAGCCCCATCGAAAACAAAAACTGCTGCAATCCTCATGGCTAATTTTTTCTGTTTCGTATTTAGTAATCCTAAATTATGAATAGTTAAACTTATGTTTTTAATTTAAAATTAATATATTCATTCATGATAATTGAATACGAACATTCCGATAAAATTTGAACAAATTCTAAGATACTTTATTTTTAGTTGAATTGGAAGAAAGTTACACCGAAATGAACTTCGTTAATCAAAATTACCAAAATTTATTCGTGTTCCTTTCCATTTTACATTTATTGGAACCAAGTCCCAAAGAGCAAATCCCACAAACACTTCCCAAAGGAAAGTCGAGTTCGAACGACAGATAAAGAGAGGAAGCGTCGATCGTAAAGAAGAAGCTGGAAGGCCGAGCTGCCAGTATGGGCGACCGAGTTTGAGGGAGCTCGAGGCGGAGGTAGAGTCCAGTTTAAGGTCCGAGCTGATTGTGAATTGAGTTGGTATAAAGCCCATTTTAAGGTCGGGTCCGGGCCAATCCGAGTTGACCAACGGGTTGACAACCTTACTTATAAGTGTCTCCCCATGTACTTCGACTATAAGATCAAGACTAGCTTTTTGTCTATACCCTTATGAGAAATATAAAAATAAGTTCAATCTCTAAATTTCACTATAATTTTAGAAAGAAACACAATGTTGACAGAATAGTACCCAAAATTACAAATTGGAAAAGCAAAGTTCCCGAGTTATGCTGGTAGGGTATAATTGGTCTCTTCTGTCTTATTTAGTTTGACTCAATACTTGATTTTGATGTCAGTATTTTTATTACCTAAATCAGTGGTAAGTGAGGTGGAAAAGCTCTGCAGCAATTTCTTATGGGGATTGGAGCTGGGAGGTGAGTAAGCAAAAAGTCTTTAATTTGTTTAGAGCTAGAATACGAATAAGGAGAATGGATGAGATGTAATAGAGCAAGTTCTTATTATTGGTAATCTTTAATTTGATGAATTGGAATGTTGTTTGTGACAATAAATACTCTAGTTGTTTAAGGCTAAAGTGATCAAAGTTTGTAGAAATCTAATGGGTGGTTAGGAGTTCAGAATTCTAGAGAATCTATTTACATTGTGGTGTGAAGAATTCTAGTGGATACATCATACAAGCTTCTAGCAAATTTTGGGACGGGTTAGCATGCTAACTCCTTAAAGGGTTGGTTTTTTGACACCCCCTTTTAATTGGTCAATTTTTCATTAATTATTGACAAGTATTAATGAAAGTAAACATAATAAATGTTATGTTATTAAATACAAAGTAAGCATTAAATACACCACATTAATTACCACTTTACTGGTATTTGTACCACTGTACTGATACTCAGATATGACATTGCTACCAGTGCACTGATATCGCTACCAGTGCAGTGGTATATCTACCAGTACAGTGATACAACGTATCAGTGCAGTGGTATATCTACCAGTACAGTGGTACACCGTATCAGTGCAGTGGTATATTTTTGGAGGTGGTCGGAGGGAGTCTGCCGATGGGATTTTCACCGGAGAAGTGTGGCGGTCGGAGGAAGTCTGGTGGTCGGAGACTGCTGAAAAGGGAAAAATCAAATATAGTGAGAGAATTCCTAATGTGTATTTAATGTGTGTATTTAATTCCTAATGTGTATTTAATAGTGAGAGAATTCCTAATTAATATGGTACATTTAATTCCTAATGTGTATTTAATGTGTATTAAATTCTATAGTTGTATTTAATATACTAAGGGGTGTCATTTTCCAACCCCTAAGGGGGGTTAGCATGCTAACTGACCACGCAAACCTTGCCAAACAAGCTGTCACATGTAACACGAACACATGCCGTTACTGAGAAGCTTCCATCGACCTCGCGGCAAAAGTAGTTGAACCATCTTCAATCTAGGACTGGAAGTTTGGTATCGGTATTTGGGATATACCGAATATCGTACCGAATTTGTATATATTTTGTATTAGTGAATACACGTATTATTTCTTGGGATTGAGATTGTGATTGAATTCCGATTGTTATTCGGTATTAGGGATTACGGGATTGAGATCGGTATATACCACAATTCCGATCAATACCAAAATATAAGCTAGTGTGTATTTTATCCTCTCAATTAGAATCTCTCATTCACTTCTACACGACCCTCAACCACCAAGAGTCTCATTTAATTACACATAGATCATTCCATCACTATTTCGCAACTTAGAAATCCCCATACAACTCAAAATTGATTTTTCCAATTTAAGTCACTCCCGCCAGACCATACGAATTGCACCTTGACTCCAGCACAGTCTTCTACCAAAATTCTTGGCAGGTGGTCGGGAAAGCCCTTTGTGAGATGGCTCTTAATTTCTTCTCCACGGGGGCCCTGCCAGAGGAAGTGGTGGAATCGACCGTGGTCCTCATTCCTAAGGTGGATCATCCGGAGATGGTGTCTCAGTTACGTCCGATCTCGCTAAACAATGTGTGTCTGAAGGCTATCACCAAGGCTATCACTAACCGGCTCAAGCCCATCATGAGGAAACTGGTGTCTCCGAGACAGAGTAGCTTTATCCCAGGGCGGCAAACTACGGATAATATTATTGTTTTGCAGGAGGTGCTCCATTCTCTCAGGAAAAAGAAGGGCAAGAGAGGGGGGCTCGTGCTAAAGATCGATCTTGAGAAGGCCTATGATCGCTTGAGATGGGACTTCCTTCGAGATACCCTCAAGGAGGTTGGACTACCCAGCACTTGGATCAACTGCATTATGTTCTGCGTAGAACATAACAGAATGAGGTTGCTGTGGAATGGTGATCTGTCTGCCCCGATCACGCCAACCAGGGGGATTCGCCAGGGAGATCCTCTTTCACCCTATCTTTTTGTTCTTTGCATGGAGCGTTTGTCCCACAGGATTGATAAGGCTATTGAGGACAAACTTTGGAAACCCCTGAGGTTGTCCAAAGAGGGCCCTACGATATCTCACCTATTTTTTGCGGATGATCTTATTCTTTTTGCAGAAGCAGGAGGGTCCCAGGTTCGGATCATCAAGCAATGCTTGGACGAGTTCTGCCACAGCTCGGGGCAGAGAGTGAACTATAATAAATCCGCTATGTTTGTCTCAGCCAATGTAGACAGAAGGCAAGCCCGTCGCCTGTCTCACAGAGTGGATATTCCCCTTACAGTGGATCTGGGCCGGTACCTGGGAGTCATGGCTATTCATGGGAGGGTGACTAAAGCTCGGTATCGAGATCTGGTGCTGCGAATCCAAAGGAAGCTTGCTCCATGGAAATCCAGACACCTCTCACTTGCAGCCCGTATCACGGTGGTGAAATCCATTACCTCTTCTATTCCCATTTATCCCATGCACACAGAACTGCTTCCTGTGAATATTTGCAGGACTCTGGATCGGATCAACCGGGGGTTCATCTGGGGAGACACGGACAGCCAGAAGAAGCTTCATCTGGTTGGGTGGCCGCAGTTGGTTTTACCCAAAAGTAGTGGAGGACTTGGTATTCGGTCGACTAGAGAAGTGAACATCTCCATGTTGGCCAAGAGTGGATGGCGCTTACTCCAGGAGGAAGATAGCTTGTGGGTGCAGATGGTCAGAGCGAAATATGGAGGAAACAGGCAACATCTGGATATGCTTAAACCTATTCAGGGAAGTTCCTTTACCTGGGCCAGCTTTACTAAAGCAGCCAACCTGCTTAGGCAGGGATGTGCCTGGAATGTTCATTCAGGAAGACAAACTAAGTTTTGGGCTGATCCTTGGATTTTGCAGGGACCGCTCTACGAGGTTGCTACTGGGCCGATCACGGAGGAAGATCGGCAGCTCATGGTCGCTAACTTTGTGGATGAGGAGGGGAATTGGCTGATTGAGAAGTTCGAGTCATTACTCTCTCCGGAGATCACTCAGAAGATCCTGGCTCAGGCTGTTGACCCGCTGGCGATGGAGGCGGATAAGATTTTTTGGAGACCAACAGCAGATGGCCGTTTCTCAACCAAGAGCGCCTATGTGTTGCAGCAAGGAACTCCGGACTCCGAGGGGCAACAGTGGTGGAAAGCGATTTGGCGCCTCCCGGTGCCGGAACGGGTTAGATGTTTCATGTGGCTGGTTAAGCAGGGAAGGGTGACCACGAATGAGATGAGGGTGAGAAGGCACCTAAGTGATGATGGTTTCTGCTACAAGTGTGCCAACCAGGAGGAGAGTTTAGAGCACATCTTCCGAAACTGTCCCCCAGCAGCCTTCCTATGGCATCGCACAGTCCCAGGAGGAGCACAGCAGGAGTTTTTTAGCCTTTCTTGGGGTACTTGGTTGCATCGGAATCTCGCCTCCAAGGAGGCTACTATGGACGGAGTTCCCTGGAATGCGTTCTTTAGCATTGCTCTCTGGTGCTTGTGGAAGAACAGAAATGATGTGGTCTTCAAAGGTGAGAACAAGGCTCTATCTGCCTCCTCTCTGACGCAATCTATCAAGATCAGAGCTTCCGTGTGGACTCAGGCCTGGAATGCCCCCTCCCCTTTGGTGGGAAGATTCAAGCCGGCCCAGGATCGTGTGATGACAGAGGTCGGTTGGAAGGCCCCCCCGGCGGGGTGGGCTAAAATTAATGTGGATGGAGCAGCCAAGGGAGAACAAGGCCTAGCAGGGGCAGGTGGTGTTATTCGAGATGACAGTGGTAGTTGGGTGAGAGGCTTTGTGTCGAGACTGGGATCGTGCTCGGCTGCTTTGGCGGAACTGTGGGCGATTTACCATGGGTTGAAGCTTGGATGGAATTTTGGATACAGAGCACTCATCATTGAAACAGATTCGCAACTAGCGACCCAGTTGGTGAAGAACAGAATGGATCCTTTGCACCCGTATGCAGCTTTGCTCACCGCGATCCGGAGGAAGATCTCCCAGGACTGGGTGGTGAGTCTGGTACATGTATACAGGGAAGGGAATAGAGTCGCGGACTGGCTCTCGAAGCACAGTCTCGTCTATCCCTTCGGTATGCATGAATTAGATTCACCGCCACCAGAGCTTCTCCCTCTTCTTCAGGATGATCAACGGGGAAGTACAATTCTGAGGAACATTGTGGTGAACTCTACAGCCCCCTCCCTGTAACCCCTCTGTTTCTGCTTGTTCCCTCTTTTCTTTCTTCTTCGGCCGTGAGCCTCCTTGTATGCAAAAAAAAAAGACTCCAGCACAGTCTCATAAAACTACGGCCCAACTGTTATCAATTACAAATCAGACCAAGGATTGGGCCTCATCAAAGCCCATAACCACAACCCTTAACCCGCACCGTATATAAAGCCACCCAAACCCAGTTCTTCAAAACCCTACATCCTCCTCCCCTTTTACCCCATTTCCACAGATCAACGCCGCCGAAGCAGCCGAGCCAAAATCAACAATGGTGTCCGGTTCAGGGATCTGCGCGAAGAGGGTGGTCGTCGACGCCCGCCACCACATGCTCGGCCGCCTCGCCTCGATCCTCGCCAAGGAGCTCCTCAACGGCCAGAAGGTCGTCGTCGTCCGCTGCGAGGAGATTTGCCTGTCCGGCGGACTGGTCCGCCAGAAGATGAAGTACATGAGGTTCCTGAGGAAGCGCATGAACACCAAGCCTTCCCATGGCCCCATCCACTTCCGCGCTCCTTCGAAGATCCTCTGGCGCACCATCCGCGGCATGATTCCTCACAAGACCAAGCGCGGGGAGGCCGCGCTCGCCAGGTTGAAGGTCTACGAGGGCGTCCCGCCGCCTTACGACAAGGTCAAGAGGATGGTGATCCCCGACGCTCTCAAGTGAGTGGATGCCTCTTCTTTCTACAGGTTATATGTGGATTGGATTTCGTTTAGGGTTTTTGGGATTCTGATTTTTGTTGCTTCTTTTGATAGGGTTTTGAGGCTGCAGAGTGGTCACAAGTACTGCTTGTTGGGCAAACTCTCCTCTGAAGTTGGATGGAATCACTATGACACCATCAAGGTATTGTTTTTTGTTTCCCTGCTTCGGGTTGTTGTAGCTCTTATTCCCGTGAATGATTAGACCTTTCGCGGCTGGATTGTACAGATTCTTTCTATGCCCTAAATGTATGTTTCTGGAGTAGTGGATTCCAAATTTGTTGCTTGAGCCTGGAGTTTCTAACCTTGAGACCTACTTAACAAGGTGTTAGCAGAAAGTTCATATTTTTTTACTTCTAGTTTCATGAATTTGAATTGTTTCGTTCTCTGTTCAACGCAGTTTGATGCCATCATCTTGTCCATCCAAATGGGAAGTAATTGAACTAATCTGATTTGGTGAAAACTGCTTCTGAATTCAGTAATTCAAATTTTTACATTTGGTGTATATTGTGGCTGACTGCCGACACTTTGAGAACATCGTGAGTTTAGGCCACTGGTTACTTGGTTTTAGCTTTTCATTCTCGTATATGGTGGTTGTGTGTTAAGTCATAATGGCTGGTTTCCTGTATGTGTGTGGAAGCTGGAATGTTATTGTATGGTTTAAAACTAATCTCTGCTGATGATATTACAACAGGAGCTTGAGAGGAAGAGGAAGGAGAAGTCCGCTGTCATGTACGAGAGGAAGAAGCAATTGGCGAAACTTAGGGTTAAGGCCGAGAAGACCGCTGATGAGAAGCTCGGCGCCCAGCTCGAGGTCATTGCTCCCATCAAATATTGATCTTGTTTTCCCAAACAAAAACTTGGTTTCCTATGTGTTGCTGCATGATCTTTGTAGGGGTTTAATCTTTGCAAGTTTTCAGAGAATATGTATTTTGATCTTTCTGGTTTTGTCGTGGATTTATCTGAAGAGAGTGGATTAATTTTTGTTATAGTTACATTGAGATCCTCGTTCTTGCAACCTTCGCCTGCTTTGCTATGTGTTAGATTAGATTGGCAAATTATAACCCGAAATCCAAGTGACCTGAACTCGATAAAACGCGATTTTTTTGGTCGGGTTGGTTAGTTGTTTGACCCGTTAGATCCGTTCTTTTTAATATATTACTCCTCAAAAATTATATAATCACTAATTACTCCTCAAAAATGATATAATCACTCATAAATTAGTGAGATATTTTAAAAAAAAATTCACAAGGATTTGAATGACATGTTAGGAGTTAAGGATAATCAAATATCATTTCTTTTAGTAGTAGTAATTGTTTTTTTATGATTTGCGCAATTTATATTTCATTTCATTAGCGTGGGAGGATTTGAGAATATGTTAATTGACATGTTTTAGGTAAATTATTGTTATGCATATGTGAAAATTTGTGTTCTTTAAGAAAATATGAAGCACGTTTGATATTGTTTCTGAGAATGCTCATAACCAGAAGTGACATGTAACCTGACCCGAAATCGAATTGGTTGGGTCAATATTTGACTCGAAATAAACCAATCAAATATGACCCGACCCGTAATCGAAGTTCCCAACTTGAAATTAGCCAACTCGACCTGATTGCCAGGGCTACTGTCAAATTATTCGAAGATGTTTGGACTCTTCAGTCTTCATCTCCCTTCATAGCTCATTCTACCATAAACTATAATAGGGAATGTTCTTTCGCATCCTGTAGTTCGAGGGCATGAGTCTATTTCCAAACATTATTTTTGGTTGAGCCGCCATTGAAGATGGCAGTGACAACCTCTATTCAGTGATTTCATAGAAAGTAGTAAACTCCATTTCTGGTCATAGGCGTGAACTAAACCTATGACTTCGTGATTGAAGGATGAAGTGATCAACAACGAAGCAACTGTGGGGTTTTTTTTCCCCTCGCTTGTTGCATTATGTTTGCTGGTGAAAATTAGGAAACTATAATCAGAAAACTAGGGGTTACTGCTACTTTTGGTCATTGAGATTACTAAATCGTGTCATGTCTAGTCAGTCAAGAAATTTAATATCAATTTTGGTCACTCGAATTATTGAAACATATTACATTTAGTCACTCTCCCGTTAGTTTCCGTCCAAGTCCATTAATGGAGTTGGACGGAGGTTAACGGGAGAGTGACTAAATGTGACCTGTTTCAGTAATTCGAATGACTAAATGTGACATGTTTCAGTAATTCGAGTGACCGGAATTGGATGAAGGCTAACGGGAGAGTGACTGAACGTGACATGTTTTATTAATTCGAGTGACCAAAATTGATATTAAATTTTTATAGTGGCTAAGCATGACTCAATTTAGCAATTTCATTGACCAAATGTGACATTTACCCGAGAAAACTATAATAAGCTCCACCTGCAAATCAACATTAAATTGTAGTAGATGGATGATTGATGAAGTAGGTGGACTGTGGACAAAATTTTCTAGCCACACTTATTTAGATCGGTGGTGAGTGGGGTTGGGTTACCCGATCTTCACATTTCAGTCTCAATGAAAAATAATGTTTTCTTGTTTATATTATCGAATAGTAATCATATTTTGTTAGTGCACCATATACGAAATAGAAATTATATTAAAGTATAGGATATTGCTTGCTCCATGATTGACAAATTTTGTTCTGTTGTTTTTATTGGAAACCCGAGGTGGAATAAAAGAAAATCATTATTCTTCTTATTTATTGCTATAATCTTATTTATTAATTCGAATACCACTGCAACGTCCAAAATATATAAAACAGTGTAAGTTCTAGCACAAAGTATTCGATATGAATAACCTAGTACCAACTTTCTGATAACTGATTAGCATTGATTGTTAATTGTCAACGGTGAATGAGTTGATCGCTGAATAAAACAGCAAAACACTTACAAACAAGGAATTAGTATAGTAATAATACTATTAGTTATGAACCTGGAGGTCCCAAGTTCGAATCTCTTGCATAATACCTAATAACAAAAAGCAATCTATATCACCCCTTATAAAAAAAACAATTGCTAAAGAGCTTGTCTTCTTCTCTGAAGCTTCTCGTATCTGTTGGTGGAGAATAAATGTGTTGCTGCAAATTCGGTTGGCTAGTTGGTTTGCGAAGACTTAGTTCTTCTGATGCTTTCAAAGCATCTAACACACCACTGCAAACATGGTGGATTGAAGTATCGAGCTACGAGCCTGCGACCTTTGATGTAATTAGGTGGGCAATCGATTCGGTAAACTCGAATCGAACCGAAATTGAATTAAACTGAATCGAACCGAAATCGAAATAATGTTATTCGGTTCGGGAGGGAAATATGGATATTTCAGAAACCATAGTTCTTTCAACCGAACCGAATTTTTGATAAAAAAAACCGAAATAAATAATTGTAAGCTTCAAATGGTGGTTTTTTTTTATTTTTATGTTTGTAGTTGTTTTTAGACTTAAATATTTGAAATATTTATGACTTATGTGTTGAAAAGTTTGATTTTTCATTGATGATGCATATAATTGTATATTTATTGTTTATATTAGGGGTGAAAAATAATTTAAAAGTGAGAAGATACAAGTAGCCTCACAAATTCAATTTTGTGTGAAAAACGAACCGAACCAAATTATAATTCGGTTTAAACTGACTTAATCGAATTATAATTCAGTTCGAATTCGGTTTGAGAGAATTCGAGGACCTGGTATTCATAATTTCAGTTCGGTCGAAATCGAACCGACCGAATGCCCACCCCTAGATGTATTGCATATCTACTAGCGGTAATATTTCATTAGTATTAGGCGTTTGAAATGATCGTAATAGGCAGTGTTATTAAAACCGAGCCGCTCGGTCCGACCGGTAAAACTGCCACCCCGGTGACAAAATCGGCTCGGAACAGTCTAAAAGCCGCTCCGGTTTTATGTAGCGGTTGATGAGCGTCCGAGGCGGTTAACCGCTCAAGCCGCTCGTCCGAGTTTTGCCATTCAGCCGTTAAATTTAATTAAAAAAAATTGCAGAAAATTAAAAATTGAAATAAACCAAAAACGTCGGGTTCTCAAACTGAATCCTTATTTCCATTTCACAATTTCGAAGGAAAGAGACGAGCTCTGATTAAGAAATGTCCACTATTTATACTGATAAAGTTTGTTAGGTACCGGTTCTCTAACGGTTTTTAAACGGTCTAATGTCGGTTGGACCACTAAAGTGCGAGCCGTTCGCATTATCGAGTCATAATTCGATTCGGTTCCGAGTAATAGGAACCCATATCTACTAGCGGTAACATCTAATTAATTGAAGAAAGTCGCCCCTCAATTAACTCATAGTTGATGTTAATTTGATGGTGAACTCTAACAAACAGAGTTGCATATTTTATATTTTTGTTTTTGTTATAGATAATCTTATCCTAGTTACCATATTCTTCGCCAACTGATTTATTTTCTTCTCTCAACAACACCTTCTTGTTCCCCGCATTAATTATCGTGGATTGAATGTTTAAAGTTTCCACCACAACAACCTTGTTCTTCATGCATTGTGCGTTGATCCCTGTGTATAAATTCATAACCAAAACCCTAACACATTATCATCACGATCACCTCGCACATTGAAGCAAACAAGAAGATCGAAAAAAGGGAAGGATAACGATGGTGCAAAAGGGCGGTGTTGCTGTAATCTGGCTCCTGCTCTTGTCAACACTGCTTTCCCAAGTGTTGGTCCAGGCATATAATTTCTTCCCAAAAACGAAGGTGGTTATGTTTAACCAAATCGAAGGAGGGCCGAAACTGATGGTTCACTGCAAGTCCAGGCAAGACGATCTGGGAGTGCGCTGGTTGGACCCAGGAAAGAGTTTCGAGTGGTCCTTCCACCCGCACTTTTTTGCAAAGACTTTGTACTTCTGCGCCTTCCGCTGGGAGCACGGAGCTCATCTTGTTTGGTTCGACATCTATAAACAACAGAGGGACGAAGAAGTGTGCAAACAGTGTCAATGGGCCATCAGGAGAGATGGACCGTGCTTGGCCGTATCGGGTTCCGAAATGTGTTATCACTATAGGGACCATCTTCAGTAAGACAACGAGCTCTTCTAGGCACACTATAGGTGATCAAGTTCATTTTGGGTTGGACACAAATTTTTGTGAATAATTAGTTATGTTGCATTGCATATAGTGTGGGATAGGATGTTGTTAGCTCTATCTATAACTAGGAATATGGTTTTGATGCTTTTATTGGGAGACCTGATGGAAGTGGAATAAAATGAAAGCTATTCTTCTTCTTCATTAATATCTTTATTATAATCTTGGTTATTACTATTAAATTTTTAATTTTGGTCACTGAGATTACAAAAAACGTTCAAGTTTGGTCACTCGAAATATTTAAATCCATTGGTGGTACTTCAGTTTACTGAAACCGTTCACGTTTGGTCACTCTCCATCCAACTCCGTTAACTTTGGCTGATGTGGCAGTCAGCTCTCAAAGTTGACCGTTAACTTAGTGACGTGGCATTTAAAAAATTATTAAAAAATACAAGGACATATTTGATATAAAAAATAGTAAATGGGCATATTTGATAAAACTACATAGTATAGTAGAGTAACATACTATACTTATAATGTTATCAACTTTGTTTTTGGACTAATATGTTATTAACTAACATAAGAAAACAGGCCTTATTCCGGTCGGACCATACTGATGAAAACTCAGTGCAACATTATCAACCGGTTTGACAACCTTGGGTTTGGGTAGTAGATTAGGTAAGAACTCACCTAACCTTGCGCTGATCTCCCTCTTCGTTTCAAGTTTCAACCCTGTCTTGTCATCTACACCGCCGGATCAATCTCTTTGCACTCTTCTCATAAAATTTCTGATTTGGCTTCTCCTCTTCTAATTTCTAAATTTATACGTTTCCGGTCGCCGGTCTCGAGTTCTTAGTGATCTCATTAATCGCGACAGTGTGAAATCTGTCCTCTTCTTTCAGATTTTACATTACGTTAGAAACATCGCCGGCCACCTACCATACCAATTACCAACCCACCTTTCTGAAGATTCCGGCGACCTTGATCTGATCCTCCGGCAACCCACGAAAACTCCAATGGCTACCATTTCCAAGCTCTCCTCCAATCTTCACCATCCCCTCCAATCATCTTCCCATCCCAACTCGCCATCTCCCTTCTCCAACATTTCCTTCCTCCCCTTCCAAACCCCCAACCGGTCTTCTTCTTCCTCGCCTTCGCCTTCTCTCCGGCTCGTTTTCTCCGGCAAGCCCTCGACGCCCTCTTTCCTGTAAGTGCTCCTCTCGATTAACTTGTCATTAATTTTTACCCTTTTTGTTGGATTGCTTGTCTTATATTAAAAACCCTTTGTCGCGGTTGATCACTGGTCCTTCATGGGTATGCAGAGTTAGGTGTGCTGCTTCAGCGGGGAATGGGAGCCCTGCCAAGAGAACCACTCTTCATGATCTCTATGAAAGGGAGGGTCAGAGCCCTTGGTATGATAATCTCTGCCGCCCTGTCACCGATCTCATCCCTTTGATTGAGACTGGTGTTAGAGGCGTCACTAGCAACCCTGCGGTAACTGGTTCTTTGTTTATTTGTTTGTCTTGCTATGATATATTTCCATCCTTTCATTTTCTTAATTGGCTTTCTTCAATCTGTGCTTGCAGATTTTCCAGAAGGCTATCTCATCCTCCAATGCCTATAACGATCAGTTCAAGTACTTCCCTTTTCTCCTTACTCATCACTTTGTGCCTTAACTTTGCTTCCCTATCAATTCTAGACATATACTCCTTTTCCTGTGCATGATATCCCCTTACTAATGGTGGGCTCTTCCTGGGTCCTGAGTTGGACCCCTTTCATTTCCCTTATATGTTTATGAATACTGAACCTCGTCGGGTCGTTCTGTGGATTTTTAGTAAGAATGATAGTGATATAAGATCGTTTCTGGTTCTTAGGGAGCTTGTACAGTCAGGGAAAGACATTGAAAATGCGTATTGGGAACTCGTAATCAAGGATATTCAGGACGCGTGCAAGCTCTTTGAGTCTATCTATGATCAAACGGACGGCGCTGATGGCTATGTCTCAGTTGAGGTTTCGCCTAGACTAGCTGATGATACCCAAGGGACCGTCGAGGCAGCGAAATGGCTGCATAAGGTGGTAGATCGTCCCAATGTGTACATCAAGATTCCTGCTACTGCTGCATGTGTGCCCTCCATTAAGGATACGATCTCACTTGGTATCAGTGTGAACGTGACTGTAAGTTCACTCGTGTCTACTCCCTTAGCTGTTTATTTTCCACTAGTGTTTTTTCTTAGAACACAGGCTCTGCAAGTGTCTACTCTTCCTAGCGAAACAGCTATAACCTTTTAAGTATCCCTAATGACCATTTTTCATTAAGAAAATTTCCTCTTTCTGGTAGCAAGTCACAATTGTGTGCAGTAACAGCTCATAGTCTGATGTTTTGTGTGTGTGTGTGTGTGTGTGTGTTTATGCATTGGTACAGCTCATATTCTCTCTCGCTAGATATGAAGCGGTCATTGATGCTTACTTGGATGGCCTCGAGGCATCTGGCCTAAGTGACCTCTCTAGAGTGACGAGTGTTGCTTCCTTCTTCGTAAGTAGGGTGGACACTCTCATCGACAAAATGCTAGAGAAGATTGGGACTCCAGAGGCACTTGATCTCCGCGGAAAGGTAAAATGAAATGAAATGCCAATTCATTGTTGTCATCCTTGTAATGCTGATATATTCGGAAATTGGAACCCATAAATTGCATTGATTTATTCATCAATGGATCTTCAATCTTAGGCCGCAGTAGCTCAAGCAGCTCTGGCATACCAGCTGTACCAGAAGAAATTCTCTGGCCCGAGATGGGAGGCCTTGGTGAAGAAGGGTGCCAAGAAGCAGAGGCTGCTGTGGGCATCAACTAGCGTGAAAAATCCTGCCTACTCTGATACTCTATATGTGGCACCCCTTATTGGACCAGACACGGTAGGTTTCGAACTCTGCCTGACAGCCATCATCTGGAGCAGAGTTTTCACTATCTTGATTTTGCTGCAAGTGTTGAATGGTTTATGATAATGAAGGTCTGTGCCTCACTCTTTGTCCTGGTGTAGGTCACAACCATGCCTGATCAAGCACTTCAGGCATTCGTCGATCATGGAACCGTTGGGAGGACCATCGATTCTAGCGTATCGGAAGCTGAAGGAATATATAGTGCTCTGGAGAAGCTGGGCATTGACTGGAGCCAGGTAGGCGATCAGCTGGAGGCAGAAGGAGTGGATTCATTCAAGAAGAGCTTTGAGAGTCTGCTGGACACCCTGCAAGAAAAGGCCAACTCCCTTAAACTTGCTAGCATGTAAACTGGAAATTAGCAGTCATATTGAGTTGTTGATTGATCTTTAGTTGCCAGTTTTCGGTAACGAGAACTTCGGTCTGTTGCATCATTGAGGTCGTGGATTTGGCGTGCGTGGGTCTGCACTATATGTTTTTACAATAAATGTGCGTAAATCGATCGATAAATGCTCGTAGAACTTTTATTCTTCCTTCCCTGTCTTCTTCAAAAATTTCCAGGGCACTAATGGAAGAATGGTGAGTAAGTATTATTACCATGTACATAAGAACTGGACCACAGCTAGCAGAGGTCCGGATAATATATACAGGTCAGGACTCAGGACCATATATTCATCCAATCTGGAAGGACGTCCAATCTTTCCTTTTTCCGTTTATGGTAGAAACAATCTTTCCTTTTTAACAAACACAACCTTCATCATTAGGAAATAATGATCTGCGACTCTGTAGAGAGTTGTCACGATGTCAATTGAACTTAATCCTAAACTACATGCATAGTTAATTTTTGGCAAAATACAGCTGTATATCCACAACTATCAGGTTTGTGACAAATATATCCATAACTATCGAAATACACGAAATATCCATTTCCGTCCACTCCGTTAACTCCGTCAGTTAACTTGATGACTGGACAGACGGTGGATTCTTAGTTGGCATGCTTCTGGCCCCACTAAATGATGTGGATTAAAAGAGAAAAAAAATTAGGCAAAATACAGTTGTATATCCACAACTATAAGGTTTGTGACAAATATATCCACGACTATCGAAATACACAAAATATCCAAAAATCGGAAGGTTGTGTAACAAATCTATCCACTTTCGTCTGAAACTATAACGACATGTCAGACGACGTTAAATTGACTAACAAAATGCTGAATCGATGCCATCTCACCTTCCATAAGCCAAAAAGCAACCTAACTTTACACCGTTATCTGTTAGACCTCGATGTTGTAGTCTTCTCTGTTGGCGATTTGGTTAGATTCAAACTTGGTATTACCATGGCACCGACTGCATGGAAGCCGTTGGAGTAAAAGGGAGGCAATGGTTCGGGATTGTGGTTGGAATCAAAATCTGGGCTTGGGATAGGGTTATTTGGGGGTGGAGGCGTCGATCGGAGGAAATCAGTGGTTATCGGGCGTGTTTCTAGGTTGAATTTTTAGTCTCGCTGTCTGTGGTTTTTAGGGTTTTTAATTTTTTTTTTTCTCTTTTAATCCACGTCATTCAGTGGGGTCAGAAACACGTCAACTAAGCATCCACCGTTTGTCCAGTCATCAAGTTAACTGACGGAGTTAACGGAGTGGACGAAAATGGATATTTCGTGTATTTCGATAGTTGTGGATATATTTGTCACAAACATGATAGTGGTGGATATATTTGTCACAAACCTGATAGTTGTGGATATACAGCTGTATTTTGCCTTTATTCAACTAGCCTATTTGGCATCTACGTGTAAAGTTTGGTTGCTTTTTGGCTTATGTGTCAGGTGAGCTGGCATCGATTCAGCATTCCGTTAGTCAATTTAACGCTGTCTGACACGCTGTTATAATTTCAGACGGAAGTGGATAGATTTGTCACACAACCTTCCGATTTTTGGATATTTCGTGTATTTCGATAGTTGTGGATATATTTGTCACAAACTTGATAATTGTGGATATACAGCTGTATTTTGCCTTAATTTTTATGGACAGGAGTCAGAATACAGTAGCACATGTGTTGGCTCGAGGAGCTCCAGAATGGGATAGTGAATTAATTTGGTTTGATAGCCCTCCGGGGATTATTGTAGCTCAGCTGGAGCAAGACACTCTTCATAGCCTGACAACATAATAATATTCATACAGGTTTACGTAAAAAAAAAATTATGGACAGAGAATCACGGAGTGCAACTTATCAAATTAGTGATGTCAATAGGGCGGGAAATGGCGGGTAGCTCAATACTTATATCTGTATGCACTAAGTATGAATTGGATAAGGTAATATCCTGAATAAAGAGTTCGCCTCTCTCTCTAAAATTCAAAACGCTCTCTCCTCTCTCTAAAAGTCCCTTCTCACTTTCTCAGCTCCTCCTTGAGGGTTGCTGGCCTGCTGCCGGTAACGTCCTGTGGCGGCCCTCCCTTCGTCCTTCCTTTGTATGCTCATTTTTTCCAGTATATGCGCTTTTCTTTTTCTGTTTCCAGTCCCCTTTGTGGGTTTTCCTTATCCCCTCGTGGGTCTTTTCCTTGTTCTGTCTCATGGGATGGATCTTTCCTCGTTCAAGTTTTGTTCTAATTTTCAGATGTTGGAAGCTTGGAGCTTTTGGTCCAGTTGCAGAGGGGGTTGTTGATTTTTCTCCAACTCATCTTCTTTACATGAATCTTTCATCTACCTCCTTGTTTCATCCAACAAATCACGATGATCCGGACATGCAGTAGTCTTCCTTTGTGAATCAGCTCGGATGCGGTTCTTGGAATCGAAGATGGGGACTCCTCACTCAGAGATCGTTGCATGCTTTGTTTCTGGGTTCTGCCAAGTCCTTCGGTGGTCTTCTCCTTGTTGAGGGTGTTTCTTTGTCATCATCCACGGCTCGTCTCGGCTGGGTTTGCAGTTCCCCTTGTTTTCCTGGTCGACAACTTCTTTTGGTCTTGGCAGTGTGTTCTTCTCGGCAGCGGCGACGATCTCTTTATGGGGTTTCATTTCAGATAGGGTTATGATTGGTTTTCCTCCATGTGGGCCTCCATTGTGAGTTTTCTTGTGTATTTTCTGATTTGTGGTTGGCTTACATGTTTTGGGCCTCTCCTTTTGCCTTATTTGATTTGATTGTCTTTCCTTGGACCTAGTCCAAAACTCTATAATTGTTTCTCAGTTAATGAAACTGTGTTTGTACAAAAAAGGATAAGGTAATATCCATGTAGGTACGAGGCGCGGTGGCCGACCCATTTACAAGAACACACAGGAAAACAGTTCAATATTAATGAATGAGAAATATAGGCGAATGAATAATTCAGTCTAAATAGTTGAAAGATAGAGTTTTGGAATTTATTTGGGATGCAAATATGAATTTGTTAAGGTCAAAAGATGAGAAATGCATGTAGATATTGATGCAAATCATTATAGAACGGATCGAAAACGGAACAAGACGAGACGAAGCAGGTCAGAACCATGTCTCCAATACTATTGCAGGCCAGGTAATACCCGCCTCAAGCAGGCCGGGGAAAGTCGGATGGCACGGATCATGTCATATTGCCATCGGTAATTAACTAGAAAAAGGAAATTTGCTTGTGGCAATAGAATTGTAATTATGGAGTTGTGATGGAGTGGGAAAAATGCTCTTTTCTTAACTTATAGTTGTTGAGTTCAATCCATTATACTTGCATCCCAACATAACATGGAATAGGATTAGGTGCTAACCCCTTAAGCGGTTAGTATCATGCTAACTAAGTTTCCAACCATTAAATATAATTTTTATATATCCTACTGTTACAGATTTGTAAAGGTTAATTACGTAAAAATTCACTTCACACTCCCACAAACCCTAATATATATTTGCTATTCTAGCCCCTCCTTCATCAGAAACCGTCGCCTCCCCCAATCACCTTTCAAAAACCCTCCCAAGTTCCAACTATATTCTCTCTTCCTCCTCTAGCGGCGGCATGGTCACGGATCGTCCACGACGATGGAGGAGGTAGGGCGGCAAGGGCGTCGATGATGATTGAGGAGGCAGGCGGCAATGGCGATGAAGTCAACGTAGGAACGGTCAGATCTGGAGATCTCTCTTTTTTCTCCAACGACGACATGGGTCCAGGGCGTCGACAACAATGAAGGAGGTGGGCGATGGCGACTCTATTTCACCTCCAACGGCGGCATGGTAACCGCTCTTGATGATGGAGGACGCAGGTGGCTAGGGCAGTGGCGGAGCCACTCAGACAGATGGGGGTGCTTGCAGCCCCCTTGGAAGAACAGACCGAAACTCCAAGAATATGATAAAAGGTAATTTAGAACCCCTAACTGTTAAAATACTGGCGCTTGCTTCCCATCTCGGTTTCATAAGACTTTCTTTTCTAAAACACATGCTTTTACATTTATAATAAGAACGATTTATCCTAAATTAATCTTACCACTAATTGTTTACCACCAACACACTCCTCTACCCTCTTATTACTTTCTGCCGCCGCTCAGTTGAATTCTTATATTAATTTTTTTTTTTTTGAATAAGGGGAGGCGTTAGCCAAAGTTACAAGGGAAAGCAGTGCAGAACAGACGCACTTCTGCACAAGAGCAGGTGGCAAACTGCAGCAAAGAAATCACACCAGAAATCAAAGGCGAAAGCCGAAAAAAGACCGTTACCAGCCCGCCAACCTACTCTCTGTTCAACAGAATTCTTCTGGGAAAACTAACCCCCACAATGTCATCAATCAAGATTCTTTCAAGCTCCCTAGGTGGACTTGCTACTTCACTCGTACCGAAGGGATAGACGAGACTGTGCTTCGAGAGCCAGTCCGCGGCTCTATTCCCTTCTCTATACGTGTGAACCAGCCTGACCACCCAGTTCTGTGACAACAAACGTCGAATACCCGCCAACAGTGTGGAGTGAGGGTGAACAGGGTCTTCCCTCGCTTTGATAAGCTCGATAGCGAGCTGCGAATATGTTCTAAGATCAGAAATTGCGTACCGTTGTTCCAGGCCATGAGAAGCCCCTGATGAATGCCCCACAGTTCCGCTAGGATTGCTGTCCCAGTTCCAATCTTGCAACAGAAACCACAAACCCAATCTCCATTACTGTCTCGGAGCACCCCGCCAGCAGTAGCTAACCCTTGATTACCTTGCGCCGCGCCATCAGTGTTCATTTTCCTCCACCCACTCGGCGGCGCCTTCCAACTGATCAGCTGGTCCGTCCTCGAAGGTCTTTCAACTACACTTAAGCTTGAAGAGGCACTATCCCACGTCTTCAACCAATCGGCAGCCTTAGACGTGACATAGTTGACTATGGATGACTCGGCCATCTTTTTTCCCTGAAAAATAAATTCATTTCTATATTTCCAAACATACCAACAAATTAATGCAAAGAGGCTTGGCCAATCCTCCTGAACATCCGCCCCAAGTTTCTTTTCCAGGTTCATGTCAAACCAAATATCCGGATCTGCTTCGAAGAAGCTCTGGTGCGCCTGGACAGGCAGAGACTTCTCCCAAATCTTCCGCGAGGCTGTGCAATCTCTCAGGCAGTGCAGATTTGTCTCCAAAGCTTCATTGCAAAGTTGGCAAGTGTCATCAGTGGTGAGGTGACGAAGCCTACGGACACTGTTCGTCGACAATTTCCCTTTAGCAGCGAGCCAAACGAAGAAACGAACTCTTTCAGGGCAGTGCAGCCTCCAAATCTTCCTCCAGTCTATGCGCTCCTGCCCAGCTTGGTCCGGCGTCATGGCCTGAAACGCCGAGCTCACACTGAACCTGCCATTGGAAGTAATTTTCCAAAAAAGAGTGTCACCCTCATTGGTCAGAGGATCCAGCCAAACAACCCAAATTTTATCAATGATTCCGGGCGGGAGATATGGCTGCATCTCTTGGAGAATCCATCCTGTACTTGCATCCCAATAATCAGCAACTGTTTTGTCTCTTAACTCCAATGGGACCTCAATCGTCGCCAGCTCCACCAGAGGTACCTGCATAATCCACACATCATACCAGAACTTAGTGCCATGCCCATTCTTAACATTGGAAGCAATCCCTTTTTTCAAAAGATTCACAGTTTGGGAAAAACTGTTCCAAGCAAAAGAACTTCCCTTTATTTTACTGAGCATGTGAATCCCCTTCCTTCCTCTCCCATACTTGCTCCTCATAGCTCTAGCCCATAGATTTTGGTTGTCCGTCACGAGATTCCAAGCCCCTTTGGCCAGCATAGCTTGGTTTGCAAGTTTAGTTGGCCGAATCCCTGCGCCCCCTTGCTGTCTTGGCAAGGTCATCTGGTCCCAAGCAATCGGATGGAACTTCACCTTACCATCCTCCTCTCCCCAAACAAATTGCCTGTTGATCCTGTCAAGAGATTTACAAACAGAAGCAGCTAATCGTTCGGTGAACATGGGATAAACTGCCATGGAAGAGGCAATTGATTTCACCAGGGTAGTCCGCCCAGCCACTGAAAGATGCTTAGTTTTCCAAGCAGCCAACTTCTGCTGAATTTTCAAAACCAATTCCTGGTATCTGCCTTGAGTGACCCTGCCATTAATAGCTTTAAGACCCAGATATCTGCCTAGATCACTGGTAAGAGTAATCCCAGCCCTTGCACTAAGTCTCTGAGCTCTGTCTCTCTGGATATTGGGTGACACAAACATGGCTGACTTGTGCAGATTCACTCTCTGTCCCGAGCTCGAGCAGAAGTCCTCCAAGCATGATCGAATCACATCAATCTGACCACCTTCAGCTTCAGCAAATAAAATCAGATCGTCAGCAAAGAAAAGATGAGACAACTTTGGACCTCCCTTGGATAGAGAAAGGGGTTTCCAAAGTTTCTCCTCTACAGCTTTCTCAATACGATGTGATAATCTTTCCATACATAAAACAAAGAGAAAAAGGGGATAAGGGGTCTCCCTGTCTGACGCCTCTAGTAGGATTGATCACCGAAGTCAGCTCGCCATTCCAGTTGATCCGCATCTGATTTCTCTCCACGCACGTCATAACCTGCTGATCCAAGAACTAGGAAGGCCAATCTCACCCAAAGTGTCCCGAAGGAAACTCCAATGAAGCCGATCATAAGCCTTCTCGAGATCAATCTTGATTACCAGACCTCCCTTGGACCCTTTCCTTTTCCTCAGAGAGTGGAGGATCTCCTGAAGCAATAAGATGTTGTCATTCGTTTGTCTTCCCTTAATGAACCCGCTCTGGGTCGGAGCCACTAGACTAGGCATAAGAGGCTTGAGTCTATTGGCTATGGCTTTGGTTATTGCTTTCAAAGCCACATTATTAAGGCTGATGGGTCTGAACTGAGCCGAAGTTTCCGGGTGGTCAACCTTCGGGATGAGAACCATCATGGACTCAAAAACCTCATTAGGAAGATTCCCTGTTTCAAAGAAATGAGTAGCCATCTCTGTCAAGTTCTTTCCCACAAGAGACCAGAATTTCTGGTAGAAGATAGCCTGATACCCATCAGGCCCCGGAGCCGACATCGGCTTCATCCCAAAGATGGCTTTATGATAATCCGAGATATGAAAAGGGTGAAGCAGTTCCAGGAGATCACTTTGCTGCAAACGAGGGAATCTGCCTCTAGGCATCAGATCTTCATAAACACCATCCTCCTGGGTGAACAGGTTTTCATAGAAGTTCATCACTAAGGCCTTAAGGTCCTCCTGGCTATCAACCCAATTTCCGTAAGAGTCATTCAGAACCATAATTCTGTTTCTTCTTCGCCTTCTGGTAGCTTGCTGATGAAAATAAGAGGTATTCTGTTCTCCCAACTTTACCCATTTTTCATTTGCCCTCTGGTACCAAAGAACTTCCTCTTGAGCAATGATGACATCCAATTCTTTCTCGAGTTTAATCTGAAGCTTTAGGAGGCTCGGCCTAAACGAGTCCGCCAGTCTAGTATTCACTCCCTGGAGCCTCGCAAGCAGTCTTCTTTTTTGACGAAAAGTGGAGCCAAACACGTCCCTGTGCCAATCCTTTAGCCTCCCCGTCATCTCGTTCAAAGAATTGTAGAAATTAGAGTCCTTGAGCCAACTATCCTCCATGAATTTATTGAATTGAGGATGCAGGAGCCATGCTGCCTCAAATCGAAACGGTTTAGAATCCCCGTTAGTCAACTGCTGGAAAGAGTATGTTGCAAGGATCGGCAGATGATCTGAATGAATCTTCGGAAGGTGTTGAACCACAGTGTTGGGGAAGGCTGAGATCCACGAGTCATTGCAAAGGGCTCGGTCCAATCGGCTAGCTTTATGAGTTGAGTTTGTACCTCCCTTGAACCACGTGTAACGCGGTCCCGAGAAGCCCAAGTCCGTCAAGCAAGCTTCGTTCATCCACACTAGGAACTTCTTACACCGTCTGAAATCCCTGGCTGAGCAAGCACTATTTTTCTCCGTTGGGGAGGAGATCGCGTTGAAGTCCCCTATGATAATCCACGGGCCACTCCAAACTTTGCTGAAGCCGATGAGTTGCTCCCAGAGAAGGGAATGATATTTGTATTTGGGGCTGCCATATATGCTGGAAAGAATCCACTCTTCGTGACCATCTTTCTCCACTTTAACTGTAATATGTTGTTTGCTGGCATTCAGAGGCGTCACCCTAAAATCCGCAGACTTCCACGCTAGCCAGATACCACCCGATCTTCCATCTGCGTCAACTCTGATGATTTCATCATATCCCAGCTTGCTGCACACTGTATTAGCCTTGTCTCCACTGATCTGCGGCTCCAAAATAATCAGGAAATCAGGTTTGTGAACATCCCTCATCAGGCGAATAGCCCTTTTGAATTTTCTACTACCTGCACCACACACATTCCAGGATAAAATTCTTATATTAATTGTGAACTACGATTCCTTGAAATGTTCAAAAAATATTAAGGTGATGATGAGTTATCTAAAAAATGGTGGCAACAAATACGCGCAAGATGTTTCTTTACTTCTCAAATTGACAATCATGTTCCAACAAGTATAGATACCATTTGCATCCATGAAATATATCAAGAAAATATTTGTAACTAGATGAATGATGAGTGGTTGAACAATGTATTGGTGACATATATTAAACAAAATTTATGTGTTATTTTAGATTAAAAATAAGTTCTACGTTGCCTTTGATTTCAAATCTAATCGATGTTCACTGTAAACAAAGTGCTTTGAACTATTATTTGTAATCGTACGAATATTCTTCTATTATCTGAACTTTATATTGAGTATTATTTTATTGATTTTTTGTTTCGTTAATCGTTATAGTTGACTTTTGTATTATGTATTTGATTTTTTTACGGTATGAAGCACCCCTGGTCAATTTTCTGGCTCCGCCACTGGGCTACGGTTCATATTTATTGACCGGTAACCTTATATCCGTCGTTTCCTCCAGCGACGATGAGGGGAAATAGTGGCGAAAGCCATATATGTTAAGCAACAGGTTGTCTTGGCGTAGTGTTTCCATAGTGTTGATTACTTCTCAAATATATATGCCTCAGATCAATATCAAAGAGGCAGAGATTTGTCCGTTATTAGTACTGATTTTTTAAGATAATAGTGATTATATTTGTAGATATTATTGTAATTATCTTGATTAGTAGTAATTTTGTAGTTATGATTCGTAATTTGTATATATTAGTTTGTAGTAGCTATTTCTATGTAGTGATTCTTAATGTAATATTGAATTTTTTTGAACTATTAGTAATGCTTTGGTTATTCCTAATAGTAATTTTTCATTTGTAATAGGGAAGTATTATTTTTTGTAGTGATTCTTACCAAAATTCGACAATCACTACTACTACTTAAAAAAAAACCCTATTAGTTAAATTAAAATAACTACGGTACACCTATAAAAACACTACTATAAGCAATCAAAACTATTACAAATTTGTGGTGGTATATTTTTTAATAGTAATTTTTTTTTCACGTAGAAATGCTCTGTGAGAGATGAAAGAAAGATTTTAAAATATAATTAATTTATTAAATATAATTTCTAAAAAAACAAATATACCCTTCGTTACTCTCCATCATCAGATTTACTTAAATATAATAAACGGTAATTAGAGTAGTTAGTACGGTGCTAACTTCTTATAAAGTTAAAGTTAGCACTCTAACTCGTCCCAACAACATGCATACCTAAGTGTTCTTGTGAAACACACCCATTCCACCTTAGCTCGGCGTATGGAATATGGATGGCATGTTCCGAACAGTAGCGAGGAGGTGTTGGGTCCAAATCTAATTGGCTATTTGGCTCCGATTATGTTTCTACACAATAATATCAATTATTTACCACAAATTCACTTATATATACATGTATATTGTTTATTTTTTTTCATGCAATGTACAAGACTGTGTACAAAAAATTGATTAATGAACTTTGTAAAATTTATAAGAGTGCGTGAAAAAATAGTTCATAATTAGTAAAATTACACAACCGTTTTATAAGGGAATGATGGAATGAATGACTCGCAAGTCGCATCTACCTTCGTCCATTAATAAAATTTCTTGTCCAAGAACACCTGAGACTCGTTTACTCTTTTTGCAAAGCGTGACAGTTGGGGGAGAGAGTACTCTCCTTTCCATTCAGTATCCACTTCTTTTTAAATATAAATACACATCTCCGCCTCTCATTTTGCATCACCCACCGCCGGCTACAACCTTTTTTTTTTTTTTTTTTAACAATATGGCTGACACAGCTCTCTTCTTGTGCGCTCTGCTTGCGGCCATTAATGCTCTGCTGCTACTGCCGCCATCAGTTGCGGCGGATCAGTACGGTGATGATCAGGTTATGAGTACTGGTGGTGGTGAATCCGATCACGTGGAGGCTAAGCACTTGAGAGTGGCGCCTCGTCCGCTTCTCAGAGGAGGCAGCAGAGGGATTATCGGCGTCGGCCACGGGATTCCCGACAAAGGGTTCCGCCACGGCAGGTTCGGCGGCGGCGGCTATAGTGGCGGCATTGGACACGGGGGTGGCATTGGTCACGGTGGTGGCATTGGCGGCCGGATT
This sequence comes from Linum trigynum, assembly GCA_964030455.1. NCBI lineage: Eukaryota > Viridiplantae > Streptophyta > Magnoliopsida > Malpighiales > Linaceae > Linum > Linum trigynum. The sequence goes on along the minus strand of OZ034817.1, from coordinate 54,611,226 downwards.
GGACACGGTGGGGGGCTTGGAGGCGGTGGTGGCAGCGGCGGCGGGTATGGAGGCGGTGCAGGGGTTGGAGGTGGCGATGGGTATGGTGGGCTTGGCGGCGGCGGCGGCGTGGGTGAGGGAGATTATAGCGGAGGAGATCAGCTTGGAGGCGGTGGCGGAGGTGGTGGTGATTACGAAGGTCTAGATCCTGGGTACGGTGATGGAGTAAGTGTCGGAGGTGCTGATGGTCCCTGATGAAGCTGACATCCGCCGCCGGCCGGCTGGCACTCCCGACAAAGGGTTCCGCCGGCCGGTTTAGACCGGAAATTTGGAGAGTCATTATATTGTACTTATCCTTATAAATTTTATAAAATTTCATCTTTATAACATATAATATTACACCAAAATAACATGTCGTGTTTAGATCCAACATATAGTGAAAATTTACACACTTATATAACATCAATATTCAAGTATTTAACTTAGTATTCAAAAGATTGAGCTAGGCGGGGAAAAAATCAGAAAATAGGTGCATTTCGCAAAAAAAAAAAAAAAAAAAAAGATGACACAATTAGACCTTCAACCTGGTACCTTGTAGCGGTCGCGACCCGGCAGATGCATGCGGTCCTTTTTTCTCATCGGGTTAGGGTCAAATTGGGTCTACCCGCAGGCCGCCTATGTGGCTATATCTGTGTGTAAGCCTGTAAGGTTACTCGTGATTTTCACTCCATGCATGCACTTCTCACGTTGTGTCTCTTGCGGTCTTACCTTATGATAATGTGCAAAGTATATTTGATGTTCCACCAAATTGATCTAATTGCGATAATGTGTAACTATATCGTAATTTATCCAACATGAATCTTAATGATAAAAATGTATAAATATATTGTCAACTTTTTAACATCAATCACGAAGACAAAATTTACAACTAATCTAGATAAAGTTAACGAGATTATATACTCATCAAGGCGCTTCATAATTTTGTAACCAAGGGGTCATCTGCCTCCACTAATTCATTAATTGAGTTGCTCATCAAATTCTTTTAATAATGGTGATATAGGTTTAAATTTTTTGTGATTAAGGTACTATTTAAGAGATTGGAATTTGAGACCTACAAGTTTTGGACTAATGATATTATCACTAGACCAAGCCATTTCCGTAAAATCCACACAAAACTTAAATTGCTATTCAATCTTGGCGTGAACTTTGAAGAGAGCAAATTTTCTGTGTTGAATATTAGATCAACCGGTTCTTAACATTGTATTAGTATTTTTTCTGATCGAGATAAATATTTTATTTGAGGGGTGCGGATAGTATAACAACAGCTCATTTGTTGTTATTGTAACATCAAATCTAACTAAGGGTAAAAGAGTAAATGAACAAATTACAGAAAAAGAAAATTGAATTAAACTCAAAAGCGACGGATAGAAACTCTCGACTCTGCTCTCCCATTCTCCGCCTCCTCCGACCAGAAGACCTCCGACTCTGTCCATCCCCAGCCTCCGTCGGAGCTTTGTCCTTCACAACAACCGCAACAGCGGCGGCGGCGTAAAATCGAGTCCCTCGCCGTCGACCAGCGTCCAACCTCACCGACATTGCGACACTCTTCCATGCCAGATCTCGTCTCTCTCCATTTTCTGTTTTCGATTCTTCTTCATCGACGGCTAATCAAGATGGTGGCGAAGAGGGTGGTGCTGTTCGGAGCTCGAATCTTGGCATTAAGCATGGCCGGTTGAGCACCTCCGCGACGCACTCTGCAATTCAGATCCCGTTTCTCCTCCACTGCCTCGCTTCTTCTGTTGCCGATTGTTCTTCATCGACGAGAAATCAATCTGCTTCTTCCCCGCCGCTCTGATTCTACCTACTATCACCGCTTCAACCTGGTGGAACAGAGGAGATCGAGACTGCTTTTTATCTTCAATTTCGAAATAAGAATAGCTCGGACCTTGCTTGTTCTCTTCAATGGGAATTTGATACTGTGAAGATGGGCAGATTGGACGAAAACGGAGGGAAACGTTGTATTGCGTGGAGATCAAAGGTGGTGGTCACGGAAATTTCCACCATCTTCAGTTCCACCACCATCACCATCATCAACGTGTTGGGAGAGTGGGAGATTCCATTAATTGCCCCTCCAATGACAAAGCTTCTTACGCAAAGAAGAACCGAATGAGATCTGTGCTTTGACTCTAGTTGGAGGAGTGGGAGATTCCTCTTGTTTATGGGACGACGGAGATTCTGACCGGTGCAGAGTTCGTCGATCAGTTGACTATTTTGGGGCAAAAGATGGGCTTGGGGGTTAGTAGTGCTAACCCACCTGCTCCTGCTCAGTAGAATCCCATATGCTCTTTGTATATGCTTATGCATTTGGAAGATCAGGTAGTCGATTTTCTGGCATGGAAAACTTGAGCAGGTATAACATAGATCCCCCTGTATCTCAATGTTTTTCTGTTCATTTAAAGGAGTTGATATTAGCTTAAGTTGGTTTTTGGGATTTGCACACAATCTATCGACAGTGGACTATATATTTTGTAGGTAATCTCTCTTAATCATAATTTCTGGTTCAAGTCTTCATTAACCTCAACATTCATAAGAATTACAGCCAATAAAGGGCAAGAGTCTAGTTTCATGATCACAGGAACTATAAATAGAAAGTGGGAGACCTGCTAAAGAGAACCTTTCTCTCTCTCTCTCTCTCTCTCTCTCTCTCTCTCCAAATCACAGGATCTCCGCCATAGAAATTTGTCTTACACCGAGCATGCATCTCCGTCTTTCTCTCCAAATCATTCGTTTTTTAGTGTAACCTAATCACCAATAACAAGAAGCTAGGTAATTTATATTGGTATTTAGTCATTCTAATCACAAATATTTCTAACACCAAAAACCCCCTAGTGCAAATCACAAACGCAATAAAACAACCCACAAAAAACATACCGTAAACCTCCTAATGCAAATCACAAATTCGCTAAAACATATCAGAAACCCCACAAAAGCACACCAGAAACCCTCTAATGCAAACCACAAACACGGTAAAACAAACCAAAAACGTCCTAATGCAGACCACAAATATATTAAAACAAACCAGAAACCTCGCAAAGCAAACCACAAAAGTTTCGAAAGCACACCAAAAACTTCTTAATGCAAACCAGAAACCTTCTAATGCATACCACAAATCTCCTAAAACAAACCACAAACCTCACAAAGCAAACCACAACATTTGCGAAAGCACACCAGAAACCTCCTAATGCAAACCACAAACACAGTAAATCAAACCAACACAAAAGCAAACCATAAACGTCCTAATGCAAACCACAAATATATTAAAACAAACCAGAAACCTCACAATGCAAACCACAAAATTTTCGAAAGCAAACCAGAAACTTCCTAATGCAAACCACAAACACGATAAAGCAAACCACAAAAGACATAAAAAAAATACGAGAAACCAAACCATAAATCTCACAATGCTAACCATAACATCTGATGATCGTTGACCGTAGACCGAACTCCGGTGACCGTCAGTGAGCAGATTCCGACGCCGATGACTAGATTCCGACTCCGGTAAGCATATTCCGGCGACAAAAAGCATATTCCGGTGACCGGCGATCAGTTTCCGGCGACCGGTGACAGAATTCCGGCGACCGGTGACAGAATTCCGGCGACCAAATTTTTGGGCATAAAATAATATTTTTATTATTTTTTATTATTTAAACAGATTTTTCATAATGACAATTATACCCCTGCTTTGATTTTACACTAGGTCAACTCATCTAATAAAAAGTCATCACAATCCTAGCTTCCTATTGGTTGGAGACTAGTGTTGTTACAATAACAACACAAGGGGTGTTGTCATAGTAACCGGTCCCTTATTTGAGTACCGATGACCCCAATTATTAAGCAATATGAGTTGTCTTTCGTTTGAGGAGTCGTATTAGTAAATGTTAGATGATCTATAATTGATCTTCTGCCAATAACTCGAGTTACTGGAACCAATCTGATTCTTGACATATTCGAGCAAAAGTGATTAGGGCCCACAATAAAAAGAGACGTACATACACTCAAAAGGCTTAAATCATCATACGCACGAGATATATAATCTAACAAGAATATGAATTATCAACAAACCAACTAATAATATACAGATAAATCACTTTATAAGCCGCTAGTTGAGCTGGCTCGCTAATCTCATTATCGAGCTAACTCATGAACTCCAAACGAACCGGCTCATAATTTAAACTCCACAAGCCACCAAATAAAACTTGTAAAGTTTAATTCAATCTCCGCTCCTTAATAAACAGACCAATTATCCAACGAATTTTCGAACACTAGCTCATTTAATCTGCACAAGTTGGATCATGTAGGCGGACTGGCGGGCTTAATCGTTTGAGCTGAGTTAGCCCATTGGGTTCGTAAGCAAGACTCTTATCAAGTTCAGAAGCTTCAGCCCGAGCCCATTCATCAACAGCGAAAGAATAAACGACGTCGCCCTGAAATGGATCAATGAAAAATTCGACTGGTCAGGACTCAGGACCGTGGCCATCTCTGCTCGTGAAACCACAGATCGATCTCAACTCCTGTCCTCCTCCTCTTCCTTCTTCTTCTATTTCCCCGACGATGATGGATTCTCGCGTTCTTGTTGCCCTGCTTCTCGTCTCTTCCTTACTCTGCACATCTGCCAAGGTGATGCTCTCGATTTCTCATGGCACCAATTCCGCGTTTCTCATCTGATCGCGTTCTCCTCGCTTTTGCGAGATTTGATCTGATGGTTGCTTGATCCGATTCGATTTCAGGCGGAAAGCAGCGGGACGGTTCTCTTCATCGACGGCCAGCAACACCAATACCTTCGTTCTCCATCCACCAATGATGGCGTCCAGGTTTTTGTTTGCTTATGTTCCCTTTGCTTAGTGTGTTGGTAAATTCCCCTGAATAAACTTGATGCGTTGCCTGTTTGCGTTTGAATTAGAAACTAGGAAGCGTTTTGCGCTATTTGATGTCCGTAATTGACTTGTTTAGCCTTGTGCGTAGTGGTGATGGATTAGTGTTTAGTAGAAATTTTAGGTGGATGAGAAGAACTGTTATTTCCTTGGGGACGCGTTTTTATTTTATTTCATTGATTGATTCAGGCTTTCTTACTTTCGTGATAACACATTCTGCAGTCCCAGTCAATGTCGATTCCGGAAGTTGCTGATGCTGTGTCTGTTCTGCTTGGTTTTGCGCCATCCGCTACACTTTCAGCAGCTGGTTCAGCGAAGGTCAAGTGTTGATTAGCACTCTTATGATATTATTTAAAACACCTATTTCACCATGTCGTATTCACGGATTTTGAGCTGGTGTTGCAGTTGAATGGGGTTCTCAGTCCCAATATATTTGATAGGCCTCGTGCTGTCTTCATGTTGGAAGTTAGTGGAAGCAAAGGTATTGAAATTCTACGCACCAGTCTTGATTCTCCGCTTTGCTGCTTTAGTATTGAAGCAAATTCTCTTACATGAAGCTCTTTCTCATGCAGGTATCTCAGCTATGGATAAGTACAGCCATGCTTTGCGGCGAAATACCGTTCTGGGTTCAGACAAAGCTCAAATTGAACTTCCAGGTTGGTGCCCTTTTCAGTGTACTTTTAATGATATTTGTAGAAGTTAGAATGTCTGTTCTTATCTCATTGGACCATGGGAGAATGAATTATGATGACTGCATGTCCTATTTTGTGAACCTTTATAGGTGGAGAAGTCTCTGTGGTTCATTTGGATGAAGGATTAACAGATTTCACGGAGAAGGAAATAAGTGATCTTGTTAGTGCCTAATTATTTCATATTTTTTCTTGAGTGTTTTTACTTTTTAGCGTGTCTTGTTGTGTAAACGAATGCTGTTATGAGTTATGACGTTTCGGATACATTGTTTATATGCTAGGCATCTTTCGTGGGTGGATCATATGTTACTGACGCTTCACAACCAATGAATGGAGACATTACAGGCATAGCTTTGGCCAGTGGAACCATGAATCTTCACATGTCAAAGGTCTTACTCTTCTTTATCCCTAAGTTTGAGTTATTCTGAGTTGAAAAAAGCAGTATGCTAACCTTCGGTTGTTACAGGAAGCGGACAGGAAATATGTTGAGAGTCTATTGGCTCTGATGCGAAATAGCAAAAGGGCAAGATTGATGCATGAAGATCTATCACAAGGAACCCGAAGGCCAGCAGAGCTAATAATTGGAAGCTTTGATGGCATTAAGGTGAGTTGTTGAATCTGTATTCTTCTCTCTTCCTTTTGAGAGTTTGTTCGGTATTCTTGAGCTGGAAATAGAAATTATACAGATTTGAACAAGCTCTAGACTTATTTTGCTTTCGTGTTTAGGCTTTGCGAGAGCAATATGGAACAGAAAGCATAGTACAGCAAGGGGAGGAGCTATTACTTAGCATGCTGTCTATAGTTCTTGATTCCTTGCAAGCAGCATACAAAGGTCTGTTGTCCTGTTCTTGTTAAATAATAGTGCAGTAAAATGGAAGTCACAACATTTAGATCAGTGAACATAATGGGATTCAAGTAAGAGATGGCAAGAGAATCCTCATTTACCTTTGTAATGTTTGAAATCCCTTCACTCCTTCAGCCCATTTGCACCACGGCTATCTCATTCTTAATAGAATCCTGTGTTCGATTGCTATGTAATGGGAAATGGGAAATTGTTCCTTTACGAAGGAGGAAATGAGTCGTCCAAATAGATAAATAAATAAAATAAAGCAGGAGATGGGGGATGCTGGTTACAGTAGCCCGAGCCATCGTTTAACGTACTTTTGCTGTACCTGCTTGATGAAACGTCTTCAGAATATGTTCTCAGCAGTGTCATTATTGTGACCTGGCGTGTTGTTGGCTCTTCAAGTTGGTGGTAATTGACAAATTGTTTTTTTTTTTTTCACAGGTCAACTTGTTGCGGTTGTTTCCTTCGAGCCAGAATCGGAAACAAAGTTGGATGTGGTGCTGACTGATTATCCATCTGCTCGTTTGCTGGTTGAAACCAATGTATCCCCTGTATTCAATACCACCATTTTGGAAGTGGCCCTGGTCAGAACGACCCTGGCTTGGTTGACAGGAATCATTCTTCTCGTTTCTACTCTTATCGGGGTAAGAATAATACGAGGCTTGGTTTCAATTTCCATTGAGATCTTTTTTATTTATTTACGAACCTGCATTTCTGTACTTGCATGGATGTTGTGAATCTATCTATGAGATGCATAAAGGGATCACTTCTCTCTGTGTGCCTAGATGCGCCCAGCAGTCGTTAGCCATAGTGATAATATTAACTGCTCGTATATTTTGTGCTCGTGCTTTGACAGGTCTGCATGCTTTTCAACATGCCACTGACGAAGGACACCCTTCTATATTCCAATGTCAAGCTCGACTAAGTTGGAACGACCAGACGCGTGGTCTGTGCAGGACGTAATAGGGGGCCAGTCTATTGCGGAGCAGGTTCACTAGTAGATTGTTTAGTTATCAGTGGTTATCTACGGTTTCTGTTAAACCCATACCAACCACATACCTTGATTGTTGATCATATTGAATGTAATCAACGAAGCTGAAAGCTGCTGCTATGTTGGGGAGTAGGGTCCTGCACATGCTGGCCGATTTGGAGTTCTCTGTATTCTGTAATCCTAAACAATAAAAATAGACATGAGCTGAAAGTTGTATTCAGGATTGTTGTGCGCTGTTGAATAAGTCGATATCTTGTTTAAGCTCAAGTCCATTTAATGTGTTTGTCATATTTGTGATTTTGTAGCATTACTGAGAACTGTGAAGTTTTTTTTTACTGTGTAATAATATTCTTCTACAGTTTTGGATGGGGTAAATTACTAGATTGGTCACTGAGATTGTAAAAAACGTTCACGTTTGGTCACTAAAAATATTTAATTCCATTTGTGGTCACTAAAATTAGTTAAGTATTTCAAGTTTGGTCACTCTCCGTCCAATTTCGTTAAGTTTTGCTTATGTGACAGTCAACTCTTATAGTTGACCGTTAAATGTGTGACATGGCAATAAATAAATAAAATGTAATTCTTTATATTAAAAAGATAAAATTTAATTAATTATATTTCCCTCGGATTCACCTCTCTCTCTCCTCTCTGCACGCGATCTATCGTTCACTCTTTTGCCGACGAAATAGCCGCTGACTCTTCCGAATCCGTAGTCGTCGTCCCATAGTTACATACTAGCCTATTACCCGGCCTGTTGGCCGGATTAGTGTATGTTACCCACTTGTGGAATAGGAGAAAAAGCAAGTGAGAGTAGAAGGAATTGGGATTCCACTTGCTTAGGACCGACCCACTAATCCGATTCTTCCCGACCCGCCCCAACCTAAAGGGTCAGAAAGAGTCAATAAGAAAATACGAACGGAGAGGATTAGTCATATATCTTGAATCTTCATAAGTCGGTCAAACAGGATCAAGGTTGGGTGAGGGGAATTTTTAGCGCTAAGCAGAGTTCTGGTTGAATAACTTTACTTAGGCCTAGAAATTGGTGCTGATGCAGACTGCAGTTTTTATTATACCATCATCAATCATCATTGAATTAGTCCTGGGCATCCCTCCCCGTTGTCGGTCTGAATTCTAATGATGGCTTCGTTCCTTGCACCAGCCATATCGGCGAGTTGTCATCTCGAGCATGATTTGCCTATGTACAAATGATACAATTAGAGTATGAAACTGAATTCAAAGAAAGGAAAAGAGAATTCTATCACATGACAATAAATACACGCATAATAGTGAAGCTAAGTGAAAGTCATTACTCGCAAAATCAATTCTCAAAAATTACAGACTAAACAATGGCTAGAATGGCACTGAAACTACCAAGAATCATGGACGAAACAACTTGTCAAATTAAATAATCCTTATACTCAAAACTACCTTCTAACTTGAAATAGGACATGATCACAGTTCATAGCTCTCTTCTCACTATGAATTGGTTGCAACTCGTCCTTATCACTGCCTCCCAAGCTCAATTCCAACAGAATAGAGACAGTTATGTAAGATAACCATATCCTTACTGATCATAATTCCTTTCTTCACTCCATTTTTGTCAGAGAAAAGAGTTAACCCCCTCTCCTGCATTTCCCTTTCCCCCTCTCTTCTCCCTCTTCTTCACAAACCGATCCCTAAACCAGCAACAACAACACAAAAATAGCCTTCGCCTCTGCCATCTCCATCTACTGAACGCGTTGGTGGCAAGACAGGACTGCAGAAGCAAAATTTTCTAAAATCAAACTAATTTTTTTGAAGGAGACCTAACCACGAAAAAAGAGTAAAGCAACAATGCTAATAGTTCAGATGGTTGGTTTTGATGTTATACATTGCTTTTGTTCTGGTCTCCAGTATATCAACTGCACGATTTAGAAGCAAGTCCTCCTGTTTGTGTCAAACGAAAACATTCATGGGTTCTTAACTCCCCTGTTAGTGTAAAAGCAGCAGCAGCGGCAAAGAAGTTTGACAACACAGCAAGCACCCAGGCAAAATGATACAATGCAGTAGGTGATATGTGTCTCGAAGGTTTTGAGTTACTAAAGTTCATGTTAAAAATAAACATGAATTAAAATGGATTATTCTATTAAGCAAACATCCCCTCTAATCATACAAAGATCATATATCCAATTCACAAACAATTAAGCCATAAAAAATATCATACATCCACCACCTTTGATTGCCTAAATTTGGTTTTTCGCAAAGTTATGGACTCTTAAGGGTAACGTTCATGGGTAGTCCGTTTCATAACTCTAGAGAGCACAGTAAGTAGCCACCAGCCAGACACAGTGCGGTAGGCGAATATGATTCTCAATTCACAATTTCTCACCACCGGAAGTAAGAACAGACCATAATAAGCGTAACATTCATGGGTGGTCTGTTTCATAGCACTACCACACAATTTGTTAAAAAAGAAAGAAAGGTATTTAGCACCACGGTGGAACAACTTTTACAGGCCAACAACGACAACATGCTGCAACCACCAGAACTGGTATCACAACTCATAGGGAAAATCAAAAGAGCAATCGTCAAGCACATACACCATCACAAAAGTCACGGAACCTGATTCACGAAGCATTCAAACATTTGAGGACATTTCTGCAAAGGTACAACTTATATGTCTTTTTTCCAAGCCATTTCCATCAACGTGCTAATAAATTTGCAATGCATAAAACAAACGGGCCAAAACTTGAAATTCAGCCTGTTCGATCGACCCATGCCAAATTCTAATTATTCTTTACTTTTAAACTTTCTATTTGAAAATAAAAAAAAATAGTGAAAGAAAAGAGATGACTACAATTCGCCATTTGCACATCACTTAATCGAGATTAAAACCATGGAAATTCAAAAGGAACTGAAAATTTTTAGGATCGTTATAATGTTTAAAATAACCAAATAGATCGTTATGTTTAGTTTTTTACTAACAAATACCAAACGATTCCCTATAAAATACACTATAATTTGATCATTGTGATATCAAATAATTATAAAATATATATTTGAAATGATAAAAATTGGACTAATTGTGTTGGTCGAGGTTGAACCATTGAATAACTTTAAAATACATTATATTTTAGCCACTAAGATATAAAATAATAGCATAATAGAAAATAGCTTGTTTTAGAATGACAAACCAATGATGTTCGTTTGTTTTACTTGATGGCCAAATCCCATGTAGGTCAGGCCCATTCAACTCTTTTATTTTATGGTTAGCGGTTAGCCCATTAGATACCATGCATTAGTTTATTGTTAAATTTTTTATTTTTAACAATAAAAAGGAGTATTAGTTTTTCCTTTTCATATATATTTTATCACCACGGAGAAATAAAAGGGTTTAAAGAAAAAAAATTGACACTCCTGGACCCGTTTAAATTCGCATGTGTACGGTAAGTTGGCCCGTTCCACAGAGAAAAGAGAAAAAAATTGACACTTCCTATTCTACCCTTCCTACAAACACTCATGGAGCAGGGAATTTGAAATGGGGGAAGGGTTTTTTCCTCCCTGCTATTATATGTTTTTAATTTAAAAGATACAACAAATGTGCTTAGTGTGATTGGTTATTATCCTTGCTTTTCTTTAAAATGGTCATGGTTCGAATCCCAGTACGTGTCTTTTTAATGAATAAAAAAAAGTAATTGTGAAGACCAAAATGTCCTTCCTACTTTCACTCTCGTTGTAGGAAATTTGAAATGGAGCACCCGTTTTTCCCTTCGGCGTATTATATTATGTGTAGATATCCAAATCCCTAATAGTCCCACAGTTCACTCCTACACTTTAAACGAAACCGACGACGACAATCGAGGCTGTATGCATGCCGCCATGACCGTCGGAATCGCGATTTCCAAATCCCTAATTGTGGCTGAGCTCAAGCACTCCAATCTGTAGCGATGACTGACATAAGCTACGGATATTTCACCATGGAAGCTGTTGAGGAAAGGCAATATATGAAGTACAAGACGAGGAAAGATGTCGACAGAGGCAATATAGTCAAAATCGCGCTTTAAAATTTAAAAACTTACGATTTTACTTTTCTAGATCACTAAAACGCTTATATGCAAAATCTCCGTTTTTATAACTTATGTAGTTGAAAACTCGCTTTAAAACTTAAATACTTACGATTTTACACTTCTAGATTACCAAAACGTTTCCACTTAGAAACTCGTTTTTAACTACATTGGACAGAGGGATTGAAATGGTTTCCCTGAAAGTTGGTTCATGGACAAGTCCAGCAATGCCAGAGTGGAGATGTTTGAGATGCATTGTTTAATCGGGCTGGAGAATTGGTTATTGGATAATACTAGGGCCATGAAGGCATGAACCAATCTTGATTGCATCTGTCGCTGTCTGGAAAATTTTCACCTAATTTATTCTTTGACAGGTCGATTCTTTGGCTTGGGCCTTCTAACCCTCGTTCCAACTTCCAAGAACAATTCCAGAGCCATAGTACCTTCTTATCGGAAACAACAAGATCAATGATTCACAGTTTAGCCAGCCACTTTGGGAACGCTCCGGCGATTCGATTCCTGCTAAAGTCTAAGTAAGAAATTTCATAAGGGACGACGACTAGGGATTCGGAAGAGTCGGTGGTTATATTGCCGGCGAAAGAGTGAACGACGACTGCTTGCAAAGAGGAGAGAGAGGTGAATCAGATAGAGATATAAATAATTAAATTTTATCTTTTTAATAGTTGAAAATAAGGTGGAAAATATAATTAATTAAATTTTATTTATTTTATTGTTTTTTAATTGCCATGTCACACATTTAACGGTCAACTATAAGAGTTGACTACCACGTAAGCAAAAGTTAATGGAGTTGGACGGAGAGTGACGAAAGTTAGAATATTTAACTAATTTTAGTGACCACAAATGGAATTAAATATTTTTAGTGACCAAACGTGAACATTTTTTACAATCTCAATGACCGACCTTGCAATTTACCTGTTTTGGATGACTGAGTTTGTCATGTATTTCCTCTATTTGTTGCAGTTAGGGCTGTTAATGAACCAAGCCGCTCATGAACGGCTTGGTGTGCGACTCGAGAAAAACTCGTTCGACACTCGATTCGTTTTAATCGAGCCGGCTCGCGAACAAGCTCGTTAACTAAACGAGCCGAACTCGAGCCATACCATGTTCAGCTCGAAAGCTCGCGAACAAGCTCATTTAATGGTTTGACATAAAAAAAAGATTAGTATTCATGGATTTTATATATTGAAATTGGGATAAATATTGTGTTTTACTTTGCTAGACTTTGTTACAGGTTAGAATGTAATTTTGTGCACAGTTCTAGGTCAATCTTGAGCTGTCATGAACATTTTATGAGCTGAACTCGAATTTGGGCTCGTTAAGCTTATTTGACGAGCCGAGCTCGAGTCGAGCTTTCATTTTCATAAACGAGCCGAGCTCGAGCTTGCATATTAAAACTCGTGACGAACACGAGCCGAGTTCGAGCCTGGAAATATATTAACGAGCCGAGCCCGAACTATGACAAAGCTCGGCTCGACTCGTTACCAGCCCTAGTTGCAGTATTGGTAATCGTTTTAACCGCTGGCATTTACTAATGACAAGAGTCGCACGTATATTCCGGGCCGTGATTTTAATTTGTATGGGCTTTAAAGAGCCCATAAAAGAATCCGAGTCTGGGTCTCGGCCCTCGTGGATCGACTGAAGCTTCCCGCCACCTATCAGAAAGAGAAGACTGAAGAGATTAGCTGGAATCCGAATCCCTCAAACTTTTCAAATGAGTGGTTCGGGTTATCGAACTGTAAATCTCCTCTTTCTTCTTCTACCTTCTATCGCTCTTCGTATCTACCCATCCTTCCTTCATCTACAGCTCAGTCAGTTCTCGATTCAAATTGGCTCTCCAATGTCATCATATTTTCTCATCCCTCTGAATCCTCCGCTTTCAATCATCCAACGCCACAAGCCGCCCAACGCTCTTCCTCTTCTCGCGCTCTACTCCAAGTCCTCCTTGCTCCACAAGACTCACGTCTGCCATGCTCACTCCTCAATCTCATCCTCTTCTGGTTCTGATCGCGAGGAGCTTCTCTGGCTCCGCGAAGAGCAGCGGTGGCTGCGCGAGGAGCAGCGGTGGCTCCGGGAAGAGGAGAGGTGGCTTCGCGAGCGGGAGTCGCTGTTGAGCGAAATTCAGTCGCTGAAGCTCCAAATCCAGGCCTTAGAGAAGAGGATTACGGTTGCCGGAGCTGATTCGGTGCCGGCGAATGTCGGTGCGTTGCTGCAGGTTTTGAAGGAGCGGAGTTTGATTCTGGAGAGCGCGTCGAGTGCGACCCCGATTGAACTGGTGGAGACGGTGGAAGAGGAATCGGAGGCGGCTCGTGTTGTGGAGGTGAAAAACGAGGAGACGGCGGCGGTAGGGAGCGCTCGTGTTGTGGAGGTGGAGAATGAGGAGACGAAGCTTAGGAGGAAGAAGAAAGCATTGAGAGCAGGAAGCGAAGGAGAGGAGGTTCGAGAGATGCAGGTGTGCTCGCAATAATACATCATCATGCATTTCTTCTTGGAATAGCCAAGGCGAGTTGTTCGTTTTTTTTTTTTCTTCTTTCATTTCTATGGCTTTTCATGTGAATCTGTTGAAGAAACCTGTAATAGTGAATTTACGGTGCCAATTTTCTGCTGAGATCTGGTGTGTTGCAGGAAGCATTGCAAAAACTGGGGTTTTACTCAGGGGAGGAGGATATGGAGTTCTGCAGTTTCTCATCTGGGACTGAGCTTGCTGTCAAGACATGGCAAGTAAGTCTAGAATCAGTAGAATGCAACTTTTGTTTACTGGTATTGACGAACTTCTTCGCCGAAAATAGTGGCATATTTGTGTGGATGTACTCATTGAATGAACTCTTTTAGTAAAGACCAGAAGTAGTAATCTAGTGATTTCACCTTGGCAGGCAACATTAGGTGCTCCAGAAGATGGAATAATGAGCGCAGAACTGCTCGAGAGGCTGTATTTGGAGACAAGGACTGAGGTTCCGCTGAAGGTATCCTCGTTGTAGCACTCGAACAATTCTGTCACCTTTACTGCTGCCCTAATGTAGGCTTCTGCTATCTTTCTGTCACCTTTACTGCTGCCCTAATGTAGGCTTCTGCTATCTTTCTTGCTTCAAAGAACATGTTTCAAGTGCAATTAAGAGCAGCTTTTCCATCTTGAAAATTGCCTGATATACATGAAAGGGTAGTAGATTCAGAAAGCGTTAGGTTTCACATGTATGCATATGTAAAAGATTTCCATGTCGATTGGGCACTTGAAAAGCAGTAGCTACTGGTTACAACATGCTGCTAACTCTGCTGGAAGTTCTTAACAGGGTGATATCAATGGTGCTGCTGTTGCTCCCATGACTGAACTGTCCAAAATCCACCAGAAAGTTGTGAAGGAAGAGGGTGCGACTGAAGTCGAGGCATCTGATCACCGAGTGTTTCTCCTTGGTGAGAATAGGTGGGAGGAACCATCGCGGCTTGTTAGCAGATATAAAGAAGACACTGCAAATAGGGGTACAAGGACCACACAGTGCCGTGCCTGTCGAGGCACAGGCCGTGTGATGTGCACAGGTACTTGCTTTCTCTCGTTATTGCCTTGTACTAAACATCACTTTGAAGATGCTCCATCAATATTGGAAATAGTGGTTCGTCGTGTAAATTACGTGTTCTCCTCTGCTGCAGAATGTGATGGAACAGGGGAACCGAATATTGAACCGCAGGTAAACAAGGTTTCAGATGTTGCAGCCATTTTTCTGTTATTGTTAATTACCCACCTCCATTGCTGACATCTATTTTAACTTCAACATGGGGATGCAGTTTCTGGAATGGATAGGCGAAGACACCAAGTGTGCATATTGCGACAGCGGGTTTATAACATGTGATGTATGTGACGGCAAAGCAGTTTCCTAGGGACGTTATTCTCCACTGGTATCAGTTTTTGGACAGAGAGAGAGTAGCTGGAAGAGAGCATATACAGAAGCCAAATCGTTCACATGTAATAAGTAATTCTTGCTAGTCTTATGAATGGACAATGTATGCATCCATTTTATTGCAAGTTCGAACTTCGAACAATACGAAACAGTTCTTCTCATTTATTCCAAATAACGTAGAACAAACAACCATCGCAACACTGACTAAATAGTTCAGACTTTTCTACCAGTCCTAGTTACAGCATCTACCAAGCAGCGTAGAAGTGCACAGTACATCTAGAGATTTCTCCCTAATCTGACCACCTGAGAGGATCTGGCAGAAGCAAGCATATCGTTTCATCAGCATAGAATGCGACTCTCCAAATGAATGATTCGCTCCCCCACTCAAATCTTTTACGTGGTATAACTATTTACAGATTCGTCTTCGGTTTCTTAGCACCTTCAGCACGCCTACTAACTGATCGCATTGTGACGAATTCTTCGGCAGCCGAAGGGTGTATTCCAACCTGTTGCATGCAACACAACCACATTATACCCCGTTTTAACCATGTATATACAGCGATAATCTTTTTCTTGTACAAGACTAAGATTGGCTTGCACCATTAACATTGGCTTGGAATTGGATCCATCATCCTTCAAGTGACAAGATGCAATAAAACATAGACTCATACTCGAAAGAAATGACTCACCGTGCTATCAAACTGTGCCTTAGTCGCTCCACACTTTATCGCAATAGCAATGCCCTGTCAAGCAAAGAAGGTAGCGAAAACCAACGATTTCAGCAAATACAAGAATGCCTGCAGGCAAACTAAAATAAGCTGGAAAATCATGCAAATGCCATAGACATTCAGAAATTCTGTACAGCCAATGCAACATGGAAGTACAGGGAAGACGGAAGAAAAACAGGGCAGTGGGCCAACAGACAGGAGAGAATGAGGCCGAAATCTAAAAGTAAACGAGGAAACATAATGTACCTGCATGATTTCAGCTGCATCTGGCCCACACATGGAAGCTCCCAAGACCTTGTCAGTGGTAGCATCAACAACAAGCTTCATGACCGTCTTCTCTTGTCGTCTGTCACCAATGAGTGACGAAATTATGTGGCGCAGAGCTCAAACATACACTACTAAGAGTCTAGGACTATAAGGATCACCTTAAACACAAACTAAAAGACAGTTGATTTTAGCAGTACTCTTTGTTCGGTGGTTTCACTGCTATAACATTTATGGTCATACGACATGCTGTGCCTGTAAACATCTAACTCAGTTGAAATTGCCAATCTTTCCTCCTTAACAATGCAGCATAATTTCATGTGACGGTAGGCAGAGATGAATGGTCAACAACCATTCATACATATAAATAACTGAGAGATTGAAGTTCTAGAATATAAGGTTTCTCATCTTCATCCTCTAAAACCAAACAAGTCAACAAGACAACACGAGCATTATGCATACCCGGATATAGTATTCCTCATAGGATTGAAGCTTGAAGTGAAAACTAATATATCGCCATTTGCTTGTTCAATTGCTTGCTCTTCACTCAGCCCAACAACAGAAAGGGGTGGTATGCTGTCAAGTAGCAGATCATATGTTACCACAAGTAATGGGCATAAAAGCCAGATTAGCAAAAGATACAAGCTGCAAGTCTTTACCAGAACACAGCACATGGTATATGGTCATAGTCCGGTTTAGTAGGTTCCCCTCCGAAAACAGTTTTCTGCAAGCAACATAAAAACGATTCAGGGAAGATTAATGAATAAAAGTGGCTATTGATATTCTTTTCTTCCAAGCACCAAAAGGGCAGACAGAATACTTAAAATATATGTCATCAGATTAACCAATAAGTTACAAGTGTAGGATGAAAAAGTGTAAACAGATACATACTGCAAAACATGTTCCCTCCATCAAAGCAACAGGTGTAAGATTCATTCGATTTGTTACATCACCGATGGCCCATATGCTAGGTATGTTTGTCTGTGAGTGCTCATTGACCTGGAAAACCGAGTTGACGAAGAACTTAGTACTTCAATCAGTAACAGATGTAAATATCTCAATGACACTATTTTGCATGAAAACGAGAGTTGCGTAAACAACATCACTTTACAAAGAATAATATGTTTATAAAGGACAGCAAGACATAATTACCACCAGCAAATACTTAAGCAGAGACAAAAAAGATACTGTACAGTTCAACCCAAACAACACAGGATATAGGAGACCATGTAGTGCATCTCTATATTACCATTGAGGGAAATTTTAACTATCCAGAGTCAGGATAGAAGCCAGGATACATATAGCTAATAAAGAACGCATTACTGACCTTGATAGCTCCCATTTTGTCAACCTCAACACCTACAGCTTCTAAATTTAATCTTTTTGAATTTGGGACCCTTCCTGTAAGAAATGGAATGGAAGAAAAGATTTAATGAACAAAAGACTATTCCATCTCTATTTTCACAGTAAAGAATAAAATTTTGAATAATTCCCACATTTTCCAACAGACAACAATAGCAGTATGGTTATATCTACAGCCCATTAGAATGATTTTGGGAGATTTATGGAAAGAGCACCATGAATTATGAAATTGTGCTGAAATAGTAGAGTACTAGAGTTGGACTGTTAGAACTATATCAGAAATATATATATATATATATTTTTTTTTGAAACAGATCAGAAATATATTCTTAGGTACACTGCAATGCAAGGAATTATAAGAAATGAATGTGGATCTAATTAATGCAGCTGTAACTGTAAGTTGACACAAGATACGTAAGCTTCAGCAATCAAGCATGAAAATTACCCGTAGCAAAGAGTACCACATCTGCGACCAATTCTTCTCCGTGATCTGTTCGAACTTTTATTCCATCTTCAGTTTTTACCAACTGGAATTAAGGAAATGAAAAGCAGGTCACATTTCACGTAATTGTGATAGTAAACAAAGACCATCAACAAATTTTAGATGCATAAGGTGGCACATGAAAAATAAAATAATTGATTCCACGTTGATACTAATCCTAATCAAAGAGTACCTCAGTCAGACTTGTTCTTGCATGCATATTGACCCCTCTTCCCTCAAGATTTCTTGCAACTACTGCTCTCATTTCATCATCAAAACCTCTGCATTGATAATATACATTTGTTAGAAGAATTACAACACAGAAATGATCATTTTAGTATGACAAGCACAGACAGTAAATATCTTTATGTCCATAAGCTTCTTGTCAAGCAATGGTGATTAAAAAAGACATCCTAAAGTTCTCAAGAGTTAACTGTTTCTTGTTGTGACCCTGCTAGGGTGGAACAAGATATTCAAATTCTCGGGATTGAAGTTCTTTGGCTTTGGATTGTTCTCGGAAATAGTAAGGAGTCATGGATAAAGAGAATTACTTCTCTAATAAGAATAGATAGATTGATTCTTAAGAGATAAATCAACAGTTAACATCATAGCATGAAAGAGACTTATGGTGCTTCCACATTTAAAAGTTCGCCTTTCTTTTCAGGGCGAAACACCACAAGATTTAATAATCTTAGAAGCATAAATACTACCAAACGTTCCTAAGGGAAGGCACAATCCACTTCCCGTTTTTGTATAGACAAAATTTATTACCACTTTGACATTTTGGCTTCAGTTTAACCTAATTGTTAAACTATCCATTCCACTAAAAGTACACTAATATGGAAAGCAAACACTTCTCACCACGAACATAAAACCAACAGGTAAGCATAGATCATAACCTCAATGGAAGTTCCTTTCTGAAAAAGAGATCCACAGAAGCACCCATTCCACGCCAAATAGAAGCAAACTCCACAGCAATGTACCTTTGCATCGAAAGGAATAGCCATCAATACCCAGTTACGATCTTACTAAAAAAATCTTTAAAACTAACAAAATAAAGCTCTTTTTACCCTCCTCCAAGCACTATGGCACGTTTAGGCATTTCTTCCAAGCTCAAGGCCTCGTCAGAAGTTATAGCCAGCTCCTAGATGATAAAAAGGGAAACTACGTCAAGCAAGAAATAGCAAAACCTCTGAGTGAGAAAACTCTTGAAATGAAAAAAATAGAGAATTCCAACCAAACCCAGTAGAAAGAAGCAATAAAATAAACAAAATTTAGTCAACACATAGATATGTAAGTTTGTAGGCAGCTGGTCAAAGGAAATGAAATCACCTGTCCTGGAATATCAGGGCGCTGCGCCCTACTTCCAGTGGCAATCAGTATATGTTTTGCCGAGTAGCGCAATTTAGTTCCATCTAACTGTGTAACTTCAACTTCATTGGGACCAGAAATTCTTCCCTCGCCTTCATACAATTTAACTCCCGCATTGGACAACAACCTCTTGTAAATTCCATTCAATCTGAGTATTTCATCGGTCTGCAGATGCAAATGTAAACTGGCCGCAATGAATGGCGGTACAGGCCATGTATAATGTTAATGTAAAAAATATATAATAGTGTACTGACCTTCTTCTTCAACAGCTTTTTCCAGTTGAAATCCAGGTTTTCATTCAGTTCCCATCCGTAATTCCTTGCATCCTTCAAGAAGATTCAAAATACAAGCATCGACTATCTATCATCAACAATTGTTGCTATATCTTGAAAAATGCAATATATTATCATCATAACTCAAGACTGATTTCAGTATTTTAAAAATGTCCAGCATTCCTGCCGCCCAATAGTTGAAAAGCATTCCATTGATAATCAACATACTTGAGGGCACTGTTGAGTCTACAAAATCATTATACATGAAGACAATTACACAGCTGCCTCTAAATATCCTTCTACACATACTAAAGACGCACTTCATGTGCATCTACACAAGACGCTGAATGCATTGAACTAATTTCAAGAGCATCATCAACTCAAACCCGTCATTCCAGAAGGGATAACAAACTCACCTCAAGTTCACCACCAAAGGATGCTCCATACACCAAGATCTTCTTGGGAACACAACCACGAATAACACACCTACAACAAAGAGCAGGGGAAACCTCACTGGTAAGATCAGCAGAAGCTATACGAAGAAAACATAACTTGTGGTTCCAGAAAACCTACGTTCCACCGACCCCTCCAATCACTTCCGAACTGATGGGATGGAACGGAAGCTCGCATATGCCAACCTTGAAAAATGAAATTGTGCATTAGCAGCGTGTAATCTGGCATCAGGATAAGCAATAATCTGCGCAGCTTAAAGATCGATCCAGACAAAAGGCCAATAATAGAAATCCAAGTTCACGATGTCCCCATAAGCATTACAGATCGTCCAACAGTGACACTAAGAAATCAAGAAACTAATTCTAGTAGCTAATGAGCCGTTTACTACATACGGAGGTGTTCCATTGCATTTGCAGGATCGCTATCATCCAGCGAGAAACTACTAAGCTCGAGTATACTATTTTTTCATCAGAAGGAGCAAAATGAAGCACAAGGAAAACACCGCCTACCTTCTTAGCTCCAAAATTAGTAGCGAATCTGGAAGCACGAACACCGCCGCTGCCAGCTCCGATGACGAACAAGTCGAAATCAAAGTGAGCCTCCTCGGCCTCGTTGGTCTGGCTCAGAACCCCGTCGATAAGCATCTTCCTCGCCATGATCTCGATGTACTACTGATCAGAAAAGAAATTAACGAAAGATAAGATAGGAACATTTCTCCCGATTTCCTGGAAACGACAAAACTCGGCATCACGAGTTAGGCAACATTGTAGGGATCTTACCTCGTGTAAAACTATTACAGCAAACCGATCTGGCAAGAGGACGAAGCGGGGCAGAGAGACGGGCTAGGGTTTAAGAAGAGTAGAAGAAAGCAGAATGGGAGGTGGTGAAATGAATTCAAACTTAAAAACTGCTGGTTGGGCTCTGTATGACGTATGTATGTGCGTGTGTATGTGATTTGCACAGCTCCACAATTCGGATTTGGAATGCGATTAGGCGAAACACCGAGAGCCGCCAGACGAGAGCAAAGCAAAAGTAAGGAGTCGTTTGCTTCTAGGATTTTAGAAAATGAGGGATTATGATAAAACCTTGGATTTTGAATATGAGAGATTATGTTGGATTTTGATTATGTTGGATTTTGAAACTTCCATGTTTGTTTGTAGGATTTGGTAATGGCTTTTAGTAGGTTGGAATTATGGCTTGATGGGGGAAATTACTTTCTTATCCTTAATGAACCACTTTTTACTTTACTTGTATTTTGAATGTTTTTGTATATACGTGAAGAATTAGCATATGTAAAAATGGCAGCAACATCCATACTATTTGGTCATATTGTATACACGCAAGAAGCCATTAAAGTAAATTGAAACTCTCAACCCAAACCAATAATGTCGAAAGGAAAATCAAGGGTTTGGATTGGATTATAAAAAAAAGGATGTAAGCATGAAATAATTAATTGTTGAGCTTCATATAAAAGGAAGACAAAACGACGATAGGCAGAGATGGAAAAGGTTGCCGGAGCTTTTTGCTGTGTTGCAATCCCTTGGCAACAAAGAGACAAAGTTGGTGAGATGAGAGTGTAGACAAAAGTCCTCAGTAGAGATAATAATAACCGAGGGCAAAATTGGATTACACAAAATGAGTGGGGGTAACACGGTCATTAAACATCATGGATTGTATCTATCTTCCAAAATCCTAGCTATAGAGGTAAGATTTTATAATCCATGGGGCCCACGGATTTTAGCTCCAAATAATCCAATATTAGTGGACCCCACAGATTGAAACAAAATCCATTATATGCTAACAAACATGGATTCATTATAAAGTCCAACATAATCCAACACCAAAATACCAAAAGCAAACGACCTCTAAATTCAAATATTTGCAGTAACTAGCTTGTAACACAGTAAATTAGCCGGTATGTTCATATTTGATTATTTATATTTTTATGTTACGCTTAAATTTATCAAACTCATTTAATTTTTTTGACAATCCTTCAATTAAGATGATACATAGAGAAAGAATATATAGATCGAACACTCAGAAGAAATACCATCATCATTTAAGAATATAAAATATAAAAAATGTATCATTGATTTGATTTTCATACTGATAATATTATATTAGTTAGTTGATTGTCAAGAAAGATAGGATATAAAAGCTCACGAGAATTACCACACGACCCATATATAGTTTGAAACTGAATCTAAAACCTCACAATCCTACATAAAAGGCTTAAATGCTCTTCTTTTAGGAACAATATGCCACTAATAAAAAGAATGAGGAGTTGTTGATTCAAGTCAACTATATACTAAAAACTAAGCTAACAGGAAACCATCAAAACTTGAGAGCAAATAACAAAGTTTGTGTTACCTCCAGTATACTAATAGACTTGATCAAAATTATAAGGCACAAAATTAGACACTCCTTATCTATCAGTTTCAGTAGGTTGAATAAAGAATTGACCTACTTCAGTAAATCAATCAATGATTTTTCGTTTTAATATAGAAATAGGTTGTGGTAACTGCAAAAACCATAAACCTAAAGAGCCAATAGCCACCACTCTCCGTTGAACGACCAAATTTTTATCCACTCTATCTTCAATCTCAAGAGGCATATGTTTCAACCAAACATTCACTTTTTAATTCTCCTTCTGCAACTCCATTTATGATACTTTGATGGACCTTCTCTCCGTGGCCCTCAATTTCTCTTCCAATTGGGGTTCTTGTCAACTCGCTCTTCAACTCCTCAATCTTCTTCTTGTGTTTTGCCAACTCATCTTCCTCAGGGGGGGTTGTAATAAGTTCGCTAAAACCAACACTCATCTCCAATTCCATCAATATGTTCATCTCCCCCTTGTCAACTTTCAACTGCTTCAGTCCACTTCCATGTCCTTCAATACCCTCTCCATTTTCATTATTATCCTCATCATCTCTCACTTCGCTCTCTTTAATTGCTCCAGTTTCGTTTCCATGTATTTCAATACCCTCCACAATTCGCTCACTGCCCTCTCTGACTCCCTCTTCTCTACCTTCACCTGCTGCAGTGGAACTTTACCTTCTAGCAAATCCAAAAACAATTTCTTCCCCCACCACTTCCATTCTCAAACTCAATTCCAACTCTTCTACTCCAAGTTCAAATTCATAACTACTTGATTGAACTCCATTATATTCGCCATAGATTGATTTTGGATTTGAAATCTTCTACTTGCCTAGTTTAAATCCTAAGAATAAAACTGTCATGCCAAGAGAAACCGGAAGATTAATTTTCAAATGCGCCCTTGTACTGGGAAGTGAAATGGCCAAACTATTGCACGATGGAGGGACTTTCGGAGAAAGTTAGAAATAGATAAGAATAAAGATAAAAAAATCACAAAATTTAAATTGAAAAATGCAATGACACAACACGTAGTAAAATAAATAGTTTTTTTCATGTTAGCCAATTACAAATTTACCTTAGTGAATATTAAGGAGAGAGCATGAATTTTAAAATGGATAAAATTACATGAACCTATACTGTGGAAATTGAAGTATTAAGCACCATAAAAAATGCATACGGTAAGCTTAGTGATGTAAAAGGCATTCACTTTCTAGAGTTTAACTTTGTATATGTTTTGTATTCAAATAGAAGCAACAAATTCATTTAGTGTAATTGATTATGATTGTTGTCTTTGTTTGAAGAGACCCGTGTTCAAATCTTGATATTGATATTTTTTATATGAAATAAATAGTTAATTGTAAAGACAAAAATGTCATTCCTAAGAACCAGTTCCCATTACCCTTTGCCGGTTTGGTCCTTACGTACGTACCCTGCCCAGATCGCAACCCGGATAAGCGATCAGCACGTAAGGAAAATCATAACCACTGTCACGTTACTGTGCATGTTCTTCTGCACCAACAACTCTAGTAGGGTTCGCAATTGGACTCTAACTCAAGGGTATCCAATTCGATCCTATCATATCAAAACGAGTAATATTCAGTACTGATGATTTTTATCCGCTTTTAGTATTGGTGGCTTGAACCGGATTTGAGTTTTACCAAAACTCAATCCGCTTTTCACCCGATCCGTACTCATAAGTAAAACAACATCATTTTGTATGTAGCCGAAACAATATGATCAATTTACAAAAATTATTAGTCTTCATGACAATATAAACCTGACAATCTAGATAATTTATGAATCTTTAACAAATTTTATGCAGATATATCTGTAAAAAAAAATTCCGATTACATTACGATTTGAGTGTTCGAATAAATAATACATTATTATATTCGTGAACCCATGTGTACATTGCATGCATACACACCTATGACTTGTGAGTCGTGAGTACCTGTTGGATTTTTCACTTCTAAAATGCAATTGATTTTTACCGAGAGGATGCACCAATTCGATAGGGTTTAAAGAAACCCGACCTACTGTCATCTCCAAACTCAAGGGGATCTCTATCTTATGCGTACAACCATTGCAAAAGATTATTTATGCGAATCTCCGCTGTGCCATTTCAATTTTATATTCCTCAAAGGATGAAACGGGTTGGAAAGCTCTTTGGAAATGGAAGGGCCCTAGTAGAATCAAGCACTTTATTTGGCTTGTTATGCACGAAAGGCTGATGACCAACAAAGAAAGGAGAAGAAGAAAGCTCACCACCAACAGCTTCTGCAGCCTCTGCAAGGACAAAAAGAATCCATTGACCACATTCTGAGAGACTGCAGCAAAGCGAGGGAGATTTGGGATTCTTTTCCCTGCAAAGTTGCTGCTAATAGCATGAACCTACCCTTGAGAGAATGGCTGCTAACAAACCTTACTCAGGAGGAGAGTGATATTGGTTTTGGTATCATCATATGGCACTTGTGGAAACAAAGAAACGAAGAAGTCATGGAGGGGAGCGCTTTCTGCAAGAAAGGTTTGATTGCCAGGATTAAAGCCTGGTTCCGCATTGTAGAACAGGCACACCAGAATGTGCAGAAGACTTCACTTACCAGTAGGACTGCAGGCTGCACGAGATTGATCTCCTGGATTCCACCTGATGAAGGATGGATCCAACTGCAGACGGACGGTTCTGTGGTCACTTCGACTGGGAAAGCTGCTGCTGGAGGACTTTTCAGAAACAACTTGGGACAATGCAAAGGGGCCTTTGTCTGCAACCTTGGTTCGTGTTCCATCACTGCTGCTGAGCTCAAAGGCGCGTTGGAAGGGCTCAAAATTGCGTGGCAGAGAGGGTATAGAAGGATTCAGCTCAACCTGGATTCTTTGACTGCTCTTGAAATCATCAAGCAACGCCAGAACGACAACCATCGACATGGTAGCTTGGCTAAACAGTTTAGCTATCTTTTGAACCTCGATTGGGAGGTGACAGTTTCTCATGTATATAGGGAAGCTAATTGTGCCGCCGATTTCTTGGCTAACAAGGCACATGACTTTGATTTTGGCACACATCCTTTCAATGTGTGCGATGTGGACTTAGTCCAATGGCTTCGCCACGATGTTATGGGAATTTCCCATGAACGTTTTACTACTAATGTGATTTAGACGCTTTGCGTCTGTCTTTCAACCAAAAAAAAAAAGGACGAAACGGGTGAACAAGTTTTGCCTCGATGCATTCTTTTCCACATCTGAATCGCAGCCAAGCCAAGCCAAGAAGAAACCAAGTTCGACTTGCCAAACTTCATTTTATACTCGAATCTTTTCTTTCAACCTTTATCTGGCTGTATCTGGATGGATACTCGTACCGGGTGGACGACTGAGACGTGGTCCATTTCCCTCCTTCGCTTTTGTTAGCCTTAGGATGGTGGCCCTTTTCCCACTTTTGCAGTCGGTAGGCAAATTTTCCAGAACTGGTCGTCATCACATGGACAAACCTAACCATTATTGGTGTCTGCTGAGAGCAAACGTTTTGTGATTGAGTTCATCCAGCTCTCACTACACACAATTAGAAACCAACAATCCAAGATTGCTGGATACTGGATACATACACGTTGGTTTCGTACAGAGTCGGCATATCTTTCAATAGTCTGCAGTCAGTGTAGAGCAGTTCGACGTTAAGTTGATCGATCGGCACATCATGACTAACGGAATGTTACAGAGAAAAAATCACACTGCATCAATCACGTTAACAAGTATTGTTCAACAGGACAATTAAGCCGTTGAATACCCGTTGGTTTCGTACAGAGTCTGGCATATCTTTCAATAGTCTGCAGTCAGTGTAGAGCAGTTCGACGTTAAGTTGATCGATCGGCACATCATGACTAACGGAATGTTACAGAGAAGAAATCACACTGCATCAATCACGTTAACAAGTATTGTTCAACAGGACGATTAAGCCGTTGAATGACCATGACACGGGACATTAAGTATCCTCTCATTTTCCACAACTTGCACTTGCCCAAGCTGACAAGAGGTACAAAAACAGGCATATGAGTCTCGAACGATGCGTTCTTCGACTGTTGGGCCATCACATTCGGGAGAAGGGAAGTTATTCTTAGTGTACAGATTCGATCCGGTGACGGGTAAAGAGAAAACAAGAGGGACTCCTATGTATAGTTCTGTATTAAAATAAGCTAGTTATTGCAGCAGCACGTTTGATTCATTCCCAAGTTTTGGGAAGGTGAGATTCAGAGAACAACAGATTCTTTACTTTACAGAAAAAAGAAGAAAATGGAGGTAACTTACAGGTGATTCGTATAATATAATCAATCAGCAGGCACAGTTGAAGACGGAGTTCCCAAAGCACTTAGCTTTGGTCGCTATCCTTCTCACGCCGCTTTCGTTCTGCGAGAATCTCGCGCTAGGAGACAGCATCAGTCTCTCCATTATATTTACTTTCGGGGCGTCGAGGATGGCCTTGGGGAGCGAAAGTGCCCACTGCATTCCCCAGATCGAAAGTGGCCTCATGTAGACGAGAGACCGGTAGTGTCCGTCCATGGTCCACCCTTCTGGAGTTTGGAACCAGTACCTGACATTTCGAACAAGACGACATGTCAGTAGAGTCTCAAACAGACGCCATAAAGCCTTCTCGCTCGAGGCACGACAGCTTATTTAGTTACCAACTCACCCGTAGCCCTCCTCCGACCATCCAGCAGTGAAAATGCCTTCAGCAGTGGCGAAGGCCTTGTCCTCCATCCCGGCAAGGATCATCGTAGCTGCCACCCCGTACGTGACACCTGTCCATACTTCGCGAGACTGCATACATGTCTCGTCCACCTTTCCATTGGGATGCATTCCATTCACAGCTCCGATCTTGCCACCTTTGACTCTCATCACATTGAAATCGTAGACCTTCTGCAGAGAACTCTTGATTTTGAGGTCGTCGAAAAGTGGAGGCAATCCCGAAGATGCAGTGTACCATTGCCCAGCCAGCTGATCCGCTTGTATAGACTTGCTGTTGCTACTAGACCCGCTGTCGTAGTTGAAATACGAACCATTCCACAGTTTCGATTCGTAAGCCACTTTCGCCTTCACAAATTTGCTCTTGCAGAGCTCCGCAAAATATTTGTCGCCTAGTTGAAGAGCCATCGCAGCTGCAGCTTGAAGAGCAGCAAGCCATAGGCCACCACAGTAGGCACTGACTCCGTGGACGGTCCACGTGTCATAGGTCTGATCTGGGAACCCATCATTCTCAATGAGGCCATCATCATCTCTGTCGAATTGTTCCATGTATTCCATGGCAGTGCGAACTGCAGGCCACACATCAACTCCAAAACCCATGTCCCCTGTTGCAGCGAAGTCCCTGTAAACCTGAAGCACAAACTTCGGGTTGAGATCCTTCCACTTGCTCGTGTCGTGAATGTTGTAGGCGTTCATCTCATTCCATGGATCATGAGTTCCAAGGTCATGTGGGATGGCACCTCTGACCTTACGAATCCCAACATTACCCTCTGCCAGAAACTTGACCTTCCTTCCATCCTCGCATAACACGGCCTTAGCAAACTCCCGCTGAATACTGAGTTCGATCTTGGGGAAAAGTTCCAAGAGTGCAAATGATGCATAGAAATGCACATCATATGTGCACCACATTATGTATTCAACTCCTTCCAAGTAGAGAAACCTGCCTACGTCATCACTGTCGATAAACGGGTCTGGTACTGCGAGAGGATGTAACGAATGGTTGGGCTCTCTTTTGTCTTGAACTCCTTGGGAAGCATTCTCTTCATGAGATGACTCATCACTTTCGTCTGAGCTATTAGCACTACTATGAGCACTAACGCTATCAACTGCGGTATGCTCAATATTCTCTCCATCAGCCCCAACTTGGGCTTCAATCACACTGGCATCTGGGCCTTCTTCATGAGTTAGCTTTTGACGACGACCATTTGCCATACGTTCTGGCAGGGTGGAGTCTGAAAAGAAAAGGCACGCCAGTATAGTTGTCATGCTCTTGGAGATTCATGAGAAAGAATTCAAATTACACAGGAAGATGTGCTATGGCGAACTACATTACAAGTTTAGTTTACTTATGCTGCTTATATTATGAGCCAAAGCAGTACCGGCAGCCCAAATGTCTGGCACAAATTTGTATAAACTTGGGAGAAAAATATAACTGTAATGAATACATACCGATCCAAACTGTCCCACCAGCCACCAAAAAGTAGAGCTCATTAAACAAAGTGAATTTATACCTGTGAAGGAAATTGTTCAGCAAGATGGAACTAGCGGGAGATATATATGCACAAAAGCACATATGAGCAAACGATCAAGCTATCTAAGTTTATCAAAGTCTGCAGAAATGAGGTTACTAGACAAGACAGAACATGGCGGCAGCCTACTTGGTTCTCTGATGTTTGTTTTAGCAATTCACATAGAGCCTGGAAGGGTCGTTTGGATATGTGAATTCACTGGTGAAACTGGCTTTAAATTCACTGTGCT
Source organism: Linum trigynum (assembly GCA_964030455.1). Lineage (NCBI taxonomy): Eukaryota > Viridiplantae > Streptophyta > Magnoliopsida > Malpighiales > Linaceae > Linum > Linum trigynum. Next base: position 54,582,048 of record OZ034817.1, on the reverse strand, counting down.
GCCAGACTTCAATAAATCTTACATCTAGATGGACACCAAATGAAGGCCAGATGGCAAATCTCGAAGCTCCGAAATCTATTTTCTCAGATACCTCTATCAGAGGAATGGTTTGTTAAATGCACCGATTTTTTTTTCTGTAAACTACTAACTCAAGAACCCATTTTACAACCACTTCCTTATCACTAACCATCCAAACAACGACTTCGAAAATCTATCATGGGTCACAATCCACCCATTTCGACACTGAAAATTCACCCATATAAGTTTTAAATCATTGAAGAGCCAATTGAAGTAAAACAGTGGCTATAAATCCCATTGTATAAATTTGACACCAGATTACTTATCCATCTACAGGCTGGGCATTTGCAAGCATCAAAAACAGATAAGACATGTAATTACCATTCTGGTAGTCTTTCGTCCCGAAGGATAGGATTTTGCCACTTCTCAATCTCCTCTTCCCAATTTTTGTAGTCTGGTCAAGAAAAAGTTCAGATTGTTTGATTAGATGCAAATGCAGAACCAGGAGGATTCTCAACCCAAAGGGCCATAAACAGACTACACCAGTATGTTCAAATAGATACAAGAGACCATTTATTAACTATACATACTTGTCAATGCATCATGAACCAATTTCTGTGCCGCTCTTTCAGAAGTACCATAGAACTTGGTGTATCTCCTGCAATGAGAATGATGTACCCAAATTACAATCAATTGGCATCAGAAATATTCTATAGAGATAGAAGCAAGAACCTAAACTACAACTTCACTTGGGAGATAAGATATTAACAGTGGACATTGGCACTGAACAGAATTGATTACCTGTTGTAGGAGCTCCCCTTCTTAAATTTCACTTTTGGAGATGACCAAGCGAGAGAAAATGCTACTGTGCATTTCCCATGAGGTTCAACCCATGTTGAAGCTGAAACTGCAGCACACAGCGTCTCTCCAACTGATGAAGGCATGCTCGGTCCACAATTGAAATTCTCTCTATTAAATTGCCCCTCCTTCAGGTGAGCAGAACAAAGATGGATTAGTCAAACAGCGAAACTATAACAACACCATCCTGGTATTTCATTCCTGAAACAACGATGGCACAGAAGAACCTCACTCTGTACTGTATTTTTCACTTCACAACTGAGGTAAATATCTCTAATGAGAACTAATCTATTTCAGTCGCTACCTTCACCATCTGAGCCCACATATCCTTTGCAGTGGCGCAGCTTCCTTCAGACAACCCAAAGCATGGCAGGACAGTCACATTTACATTCTGTGTCTCACATGCGCCAACAGCAAATGTAACAGGAGGATTTCCCTTTGCTGTCCTGAAAATTGTCATTAACAGTTGAAATACTTTTTCTATATAGGCAACAGTTGTAATACTAATCTAGTTGATAGATTAATGGATGGAACAAGAAAAGAATTCATGGCAAAGCAGAAAACCAGCAGTTTTTTTTGTTACTTTTGCCATAATATAAGTCTAGTTGATAGATCAATAGAATGGATCAAGAAAAGAATTAATGGCAAAGCAGAAAACCAACACTTTTTATTACATGTGCCATATTATAGGAGATCCTTTCTTAGCAAGTAGCAAGACGAAAGGTCACTTTCAGTCACCACTGACTATAAAAGGAGATCCTGCTCAAGGCAACAGAGGATGTTGATAAATCATTATGCCTACTTACTAGCCTCTGTCTTTAAGGCGAGGATAAGAAGACCCAATTGAGACGGAAAGACAACCGGGAAAGGAAATCAGAAGATCAGATAGGCTAGTGGCATGTAGGACATAAGTTAAAGGAAGGAGATAGCGAAAAAGATGTAGGGCAAGGAATTAATAGGTTTGAAAGAAATGTACATACACCAATTTCCCTAACATGTATCACACAGTTCGCTTGTGCTTCTTTATTTCTACTTCAACTTCTCTCTCTTACTCTTTTTCTCCTTCTCGAGTCAAACACTAGGATTGATAGTATGACAAACTGTTCTTGATAAATAACTGTTCACTTCTGTCTCCCAATGATTGCAGAGAACCCATTTTCGCATTGATTATTACTCTTACAATTGATCATTAACAGAAACTACCAACTAACTAGTCGCTTCGCCCCTTGGAAGAAGGTTATCTACTTCATTTCTGGTCATCCCCTAAAACACTGAAACAACCAGGAGAAATATGCAAACCAACCGTCATATATAGCTATTAAGAGAAGGTTTGATGACTTGCTTGTGATGTAGAAGTACACCAGAGACTCCGTCTTCGCCTCTGAGAGAAAAAAAGGAATAAATTACAATAAGTCCAGCAGGAGAACAAAACCTAAGGATGTCCTCGACAAATGTGTTGTTTGTAAGCAAAGCAAAGAACTCGCCACATATACATACACAAATGGTTCATTAATGTGATCTCCAGACAAGTGCGAGACACCTCCAATTGAATTCTGCGTAATAAACAAGGAAAATGACTTGCAGGTGAGGGGTCTAGATCTTCGTACCATACTTGGTAAAACAACTTAAAATATGTACAATAATCTAAAGGGGGGACAAGCTTACCGCCCATGTGAAGAGCAGGCTAACTTTTGCTCTTTCTTTGCCAGTGTTGACCAACTATGAAGAATGACAAAAGCATCAGCTACCACATTAAGTAATCAAACAGGTGCTCAATGACAAAATCCTAATCCAGGTACCACTTGGAGAATCTATCATCCTCCCAATTAACCGAACAAGGTACTAAGACCTTTCTTGTTCTCATTCTAGAACGTCCTAAAACATGAATTCGTTCATTTAAATACATCCTAGATGTTCAATATGCATACCGTGTATACAAATACGGCGGCAGGAAGACTACTTTCTCTATAATTATGTGGTATAAATGGTGAAATTTGCCTGCATGAGATTTTCAAATCCGGGTCTGGTTCACCTATAAATACAAAAACATTAACATTAATGCAATACTTGAAATGGAACATTATTTTCATGCTAATGTAATTGAAACAGCAAGCTAACCATCATATATTGTCCAAGCCCTTGGGAACAGTGCATGATATGTTGAATGCTGGCCACTTAAGTTCCAGTCCCATGAGGATATACCAGGATCACCAGCTTTCCTAGAAAAAAATATTGACTAGAATCATGGTATAGGTTACCAACTTGCTAGCCTAATATGTTATTACAAAATAAATACAGCCTCTCTGTGTTTCACAATGTAAACTCCATTACACTTCTGGCACAGTGATAAAATCTTTTGTTTGTGCTACTTCTTACCCTATACCCTCTTGCTGCCCAGGAGCCAAGACTGATGCATAGCTTTTATTTCCTCCATCCCGAGAAACAAAAATCTGCAGTAATGGAAAACCAAACATTGAGATGATATAAAGTCAAAATGAAGAGACAGAAATCCATATGGTCAGGCTAGAAGTTCTTGGTGCTGATTACTTTGTTTAAAAGACCAAAGTGCCTAGTGCATCACGATCTATATAGAACACAGTATCAACTTGTACACTATGGCATCCTTTGCAAAGAAGTTATTGATGCAATACATTCAAAATGCACCTAGATATCATAATTTTCTTTCTGGATGCCCATTGCGTGTCCGGCTCAGAAAGTAGACAATTGTCGAGCGCGTTCACATCTTGAAATTCATCCCAACAACCAAATTGAAAAATTGCAGTGTATCATCGTTGGCGCACTAAACTCAGCCTCTGTCAAAAGCAGCAGACTCTACTAGCCAACAAAGCTTTATTGCATTTTAAATAATCTACAACTATGTGGTGGTTCAAGCTCATGATTCTTCAGAAGTGCAGATTTCTAGAATGCAAGGAATTAAAATAGAGGTTACATGACTTAGTTGATCGGAAGAATACACTATTTAGAATGTGTGATTACAGGGAGATAAAAAGAAAAAAGAGGAAAAGGTAAACGGCATTTGAAATGTAAGACTTTGAGACCTGGGATTCCAAAAGAATCAAATCGAGCATCTCATTGGAGTGTAAATACGATCTAAACTGCAAAAATGATCATAAGTCATAACACATCCAAATCCTAATGATTCCCTATAATTTAGGTAGATGTTCCCTAGTCAACAAAAATGACAGCAGATCCAGGGAAAATCAGCCATGTAAACCAGTTGGAGAAAAAGTTCTATGCAGGAATGAGTACTATAAAGTATAAACCTTAGCAATGCCAGACTAAGAAGCAAGTAACGAGCAACTATCACCTATTTAATATCAAATCCACAATAACAGAAAAGCAGGCAACAATAGATACAAGATTAAGTGTAGCGTCTTACAGAGAACTGATTGGCCATGACAGGTGAAGGCTCACATGAACCAGGTACAATTTGCCATTGTTTGAACTCTCCCCTAAACCCTCTGGATATGCTTCCGCTTCTGTGGCATAAATTGAGAAACCAAGTCAAACCCCACTTGAGAATAAGAACAACATATGATGGACGAGGAGAACAAATAGCCATAATTGACTCTCCTACATACCCCATTCCACCAAGCGGAACTCCATGAGATGCTGATGGCTTGCAACTTTCTCTAGTGAAGGGATCTATTGGTGCTTTCTACAGAGATAGAGAAGGGTGCAGCGTATGAGTCAGTGCGTACATTTCTCGTTCATTTGTGAAAAGAAGAATCAACCAAACGAAAGGTAGCACCAATGAGATAGAAACTTACCCTTCCATGCGAGGCCTCCTCTCTAACATACGACCATAGGCGTATACCCAGCCGTACCTAGCACATCAACCCAGCATTTGATCCGATTGTAAGAAAGAAACAAAGTGAAGAATCAGCACCAATTTCGTTCACACTATAACAATGCTTTACCATCTTGATTGCTTCCCTAAAGGTAACGCTAAATTCTTTGAGTAAATTGGCATGGCTGTTCAATTTACGTCTCCAAGCGTGTTCAGGAGGCGCAGCACTATCAAAATCAAACTGCACAACAGGGGACAAAAAAAGGATCGTTAGTTTCAGCTGTAATAAGCATCTTAACTAAGTTCAATAGCGGCGCAACTTCTGCTGCTCCAAGTACTTGGCACAGCTGCCACCTGCAATAGCGATTGGCAGCAGAGGGAGCGGAACGAACGACACAAGCAGTTATGATCCAGCACAGGACTCCGATCTCCAACCTTAAGATACTGCCTGCGCCCGATGGGATCTTATCGATGGCGACCGATGAAATCAACAAATGGAAAGACAGAGAGAGGCGAGAGAAGTGGAATCGCTCACCAATTGCAAGGTCGCTCTATTGATGTACTCCTCTGTCGGCCATGAATGCTTTCTATAGTGAAACAAATTGGTGGTCACCATGTCGACAAACTGAACCTTCTTCTTCTTCTTCTTCTCTTCCCCGAAGCGCAAAATATCCAATCGAGAGGAATGAAACCGAGGAGAAACTCCACTGCACCTCCACTACGAACCTAAAACGCCGGAATTCAATACGCCGATCAATCGAATCTAAATAGCAGCAGCATCGCCGCCGCCTTCAGCACCAAGCAAACTCCAAATCCGAAGTAGCCGCTAATCAAAATCTAACTTCCCCTCTAAGATCCTCCTATATATTTCTGTCCCTTTCTCTCCCTCTCTCTCTCTCTAATCTAAAAACTAAGGGATCAGAATTTCAAAAGCGAAGTCACCGCTTATCCACACACCACGATGTCGCCGGCGGAACACGATTTCGGATTCTCTGCCGGCAGGGATGGAATAACGACGGAACCGGGGGGGAAAAGCAAAAGAAGAATCAAAGTAAACCCCAGTAGTAATCAAATTGGGAACTGCGAATCTGCGATTGGCTGCTGTGAAGGAGAGGTGGAGAAGAAGACGGCAACGGGAATCTCGGGGAAAGGAAGAGAGAGAAGAATGGAGTGGGCGGTGGCGGCAGCGTGGCGGGAGGAGGATGGAACGGCTGGACAGCGGTGGCTGCAACTCTGCGCTCCGCAAACGCCAAGTGGTGCGCGAATGCGATGCAGATGCAAACAAATAAGTATGACAACAAAAACAAATAAAAAAGGGGCAAAGAAAGAAAGAAAGATGGTGGTGACGGTGGGCGGAGCGGGGAGAAAAGTAGGATATGTTGCATTAAAATTATTGATTCTCTCTCTATCCGAAATTAAAATAGTTAGTGGAATACAGAGAGAGAGAGAGAGGGAGAAAGTAGCAGTGGAGTGGCGAGACAAAAGAAAATAGTTGTTCGGTAATGTGAACGGACGGTTACAGCTCGCCAATGGCGAATGTAGAAAGGGGTTTATTTTTCTTCTGGTGAACAGAGGGTTATTTTTCAATAATTAATTTCCTCTTGTATAAAAGACCATAGATCATCTCTAATGAAGAATGTCCAAGGTTCCAGAAACTGGGATTATATTAGACATTCTGCACCTACCAAAAAGGAATTTTGTTTCAATGGTGACGGTTACAATGTTAAAAGTGTCAAGCTGTAGACCCATAATAACTCCTCTCCTCGATTAAAAGAAGATTAAGAAAAAGAGTTGGCAGAAAGAAAATATTACCGTCCTCTTCGTTGAAGAAAATAAGGAACGAATAGGGTGCTAACGGTTTAAGTGTTAGTACGCTGTTAATTTTATTTATAGGGGGTATTATAGTAATCATTCACCATGTCCTCTCTCCCCTCTTAACATTCTAGTAGGGATGGCAACAAAATTCGAACCCACGGGTACCCATCCGACCCAACCCGGTCAACGCGGGTCGCGTTGACGGGTTTTGGGCCGGGTTCGGGTTTAAACCCGCTACACTATTCACCGGGTCGGGTTGGGTTTGGGTTTAGGTAAACCCGCCCCATGGGTACCCGCTCACACACATATAATTACTTTCCCGGTATATTTAATATTCTAAATAATATATCTTCCTTAAACAACTAATATTCTTTATGTTTGTGTAGACATGTATAATTTGTTCTTTCTAATTGTTTAGAATGAAGTTGATATTATGAAGTGGAGAGTGAAGAAACTTAGTTGACGAGGAAGAAACTTTCAATTAATCTTATTGTTTATTGATGTTTATCTTTAATTTTGAACAATTTGTATTGATTATTTGCGGTTTGCTTGTCTACTCTAGATTGGTGTTTTTTGTATGATTAATTTCTATGAGAAAATTGATGTTAAACTTTTATTTTGAATGAAACTTGTTATTGTAAATTTTTTATCACAAAAACCCACGGGTACCCATGAACCCGCGGATACCCAGCGGGTTGGGTTTGAGTTTTTCAAACCCAACGGGTTTTACCCCGGGTTTTTTTGGCGGATAAACCCATGGGTTTGGATTTGGGTTTGACAAAACCCGCCCCAACCCGACCCATTGCCATCCCTACATTCTAGACCTCAGTCTCGCTCATCCTTTTCCCTAATTTCTACGTCCAAACTTCAGCAGTCACCACCACGCATTTTCTCTCTCAAAATTTATTTTCATCGCCGAAAACTATAATTCCACCGCACTCGTTATCCTTCTCGATATGTAAGCTGCACAAAATAGCTAGCAAGCACACTTTACCATAAAGGGGAAAGAAAGAGGATGCTAATTATTATATTTTTTGCAGAGCATGAATTACCAATTAGGTATGGAATTGGGATACTACATATACTCGGTTGATATAATATTATTTAGCTTATAATTTTTAATTGCTGCATATCTTGTTATTTCATAATAACTAATATCTAAGCAACTAATGACACATAATTTATCTTTAAAATTATAAACATGACATATTTGTTCATATACTCAGGGTCTAAAACATAAAATGATGTGAGATATGTAATTTAAGGCTATCCACAATCCGGAGAAAAAAAATTGGGGTTTTAAGACTCAAATGGTCTTTTAGCCTCTTCGAAAACATAAATAGTTGTAAATCAAGGGCTATAATTTTTTGTTTTGTGCTTAGTAATCCTAACTTATAGACAATTAAGCTGATATTTTTAATTTAAATTTTATACATTTTTTATGATAATTCGATACGAACATTTCAATAATAATTGGGAAAAAATTGAGATACTTTTTTTATATTTGAACTATAAAAATTTCCACCTAAATGAGTTTCGTTGACTAAAAAACACTGCATGAAATAACTAAACAAAATTTCTAAAAGAACTAGCCTATAGCCCGGCCCGTTGGCCGCATTTGTTTAAGGAAATGGAGTTACAATATCTATAATGATAGTGTCGAGAAATGAGTCTTGTTTTATATTATCATAAGATTGTTGCAATTTTGCAATTCGTTGAAGACGAACATGTAATATGAATGAACATTCATAATAAGTTAGAAATACATTTGAAGATTAGCTAATCACAATAAAAATACTTGCATGAAATTTTACTAATCACAAATCTAATCTAGTTGAGTATTACGACAAATAACATGCAAGTCCAAAATAAGAAAACTCAATACATTGTCTCATTGTTCATGACATGGTACTCAATTCAACAAAGGCAAAAATAATTTCACCAACACAAGTTCACAATAACCAAATGCATCGTTCCAGGGACCGACTGTGACCATGACTTCAAATGTCTGTTCTCCAAGCATGTTCAGAAGGGCCATATAGTCAGCATTGACAACATCTGCATGACTGAATACAGATTCAACAATTGTTCGTAACTGTGATGACGGGAAGACGATGTCAACACCAATGAATTCGTCCTCAATTGTGAGGTGGACGAAATGGATTCTGGATGCAGGGGACCAGGACGTCGTCAAATTCGTTACACGTCCGGATAACAAAAAAGAGGTGCCCTGATGTAAACACAGAAACGAATATTGTCAAAGCAAATCGATAAAATGCAGCATGCCACAAAAGGCGTACGATTAAAAAGAAATTTATTTGTTTAGTTACCTGATTTTCGACATCCACTTGCAACATAATGAGATCGATGGTGTCGGCACGCTCACAAATTTCAAGAGCATCATCATATTGCAGATTAGCAATAAAACCACGGGGAAGCCTATATATTGGACTGTAAGTTTTGGCATTAAGTAGTGAAAAAAATTGAAATTACATGATGTAGTATTTGTTGGATGCATGAGCAGTACTTACTGATTGAATTGAGGCAGGCCCGCCATATTGAATGCAATTCGCACGGTCAATGGAACCGAAGTGTTTTGTATGGGAAGTAGTAAACGGAAATTGTAACATGAGAGAAAGTGGTATCTCCATTATATAAAGGAGAGAAAGTGATTCTACACACGTGATTTACTTGGCCGCATGCAGTGGAGTACGTGTGTGTGTGGAAAGTGGGATAGTGGGGGAGTGGAGAAGGATTTGTGGCCTCGTGGGGGAGTGGAGAAGGTTGGCCATTTAGAGTTCAAGAGGCGGGTGTGTCACGAAACTCACGACCCACCTTCTTTTTTTTTTTTAGGGGAACGACCCACCTTCTTAAAATCAAACATGCGCCTTCCTTTTATTTTGTTGCAATTAAAAATTCAAAAACAAAAGAAGGTAAGTACAGAATAAAATATAAAGAGAAGAAAAATCAGTTCACTTTTCTCAAAAAAGACCTAGCAGCCGCCCAAATTATGCTTTTTCAGTTTTAATAATTCTCACTTTATTCTTTTATCTCTAATAAGTGAAACAATAATTGTAAAAAAAATAATTGTTAAGTCTACCAAGTAAGTCAACACCGGTTTATGATCGGTTTTTAATATCGATTAACCACCGGTTATTTGATAAAGCTTGAACCTTTTACTAATCCGGATCGATGTCCGGTTCCGTTTTAACAACATTGCTAATTGCGACTGTGTCAACAATTCTTGTCCAAAATTGCCTCTCAAAGTTGCTAATTATTATTTGATGCGCCAACCCGGCCGGCCTGGCCCACACCACCACTAATTAACATGAAATGAAAATCATAATGAATGTATTTAATAAAGAAATAATGGCTTGAAATGCGGCAGCCTTCACCTCATAGAAGATCCAAAAAAATCGGATATTGGGCAGTAGAGGAGGTGGGGGAGTGGGGGAGTGGAGAAGGATCCGCCCAAGGTAGTGTAGGTTGGCCTTTTTTTTTATGGGAATAGGTTGGCCATTTAGTTTCAACAAATCCGGCTGGGCATTCCCTCTCTAAATATATTTTATTTAACTGAACCATGCTTGGGTTGTTTTGTGGGCTGGGTTGTGGTGTTAATTTAGTTTAGTTCAGTTGCGACTATGGAAGTTCTTCTTCGTATTGCAATATAACGGTCACACTCGCATACCCTTCGGTAGAGTAAATTGAGGTACAATTAAATATAAAGTAGTGTGCATAAATCACATTTCATATAATTGGCTGTTAAAAACAGGAAAATAATTTGGACAAATTGAGAACTCAAGATTCAAATTGTAACGACCCGATAAATTTGACAATCTTAGTCCTCAAATCGAATAAAACATAATACATCAATAAACCACTACTCAAAAATCTCAGTGAACACAATGTTCTGCATAGTCTTCACCGGTTTACCTTGAGAGTCACAGCTAAGAATCTTGAGTCCCCTTTCCGACGTAACTCGAGACATAGCAACATACAACTGTCCATGAGAAAATACTTGTCTTTGCAAGCAGATGCCAACGTGATTTAATGTTTGACCTTGACTCTTGTTAATTGTCATTGCATATGACAGTGCAATTGGATATTGCCTTCGAACCAGAGTGAAATTTAAGCTCTTGTAGTGGACCGATAGACTTAGGCGTGGTAAGAAAACTGTATCACCAACATGTGTCCCGGTCAAAATTTGGACCTCAATAAACCACTTACCTAATCTCTTAACGATCATCCGAGTTCCATTGCAAAGCCCAGTACTCTAATCCAGATTTCGAAGCAGAATAACAGGGCACCCCAACTTCAATTTCAACTCATGTTCCGGAAAATTCCCAATCTTTAAAGAGTTCAAGAATTCAACTGTGTAGTCCCCTTCTTCAACATGCTGATTCTTGGCATCAATCTCTAGCGAATCCGAACTAAAATAAGAAACTTCTTCACCAGGAAATAGACCCAATACATAATTGTTAATGGCCGCAACAGTGTCATTATGAGGGGCTAAGATAGCTCGCTCAACCAAATAGGTTGACATATTTTCAGTGGAGAGTAACTGACCATATATTTCAGCAACAATATCAGGAATTGGATCACTGCGACGGGGAACACAAATGTGTAGAGGTATCGGGATAATTGATTCTCCAAAAATATTACTATTTGTCCCATCACCAATTTCCAAAAGCCATTTGCTAAAATTTGAGATTGCTAACCTGGCCGATGCTTCAGAATGAGTCAATTTTAATCGCATGTTCTCGGTTAGCTTCAATACTGTCATAGACCGCCACAAATAAGATCTCTTTATGGAAGAATTAACAATTTCAGTCCGTGTACCCTTCGTGATGATAGGTAACGTCTGTCGGAAATCACCTCCAAACACAATAGTCATACCTCCAAAAGGCTTCAACTCAGAATCAACATGCTTAACTCGGAAAATATCCCTCAATGTCCTATCTAGGGCCTCTATGTTGTGTTTATGAGTCATCGGTGCCTCATCCTAGATAATAAGTGAAGCATTGAGAATCAATTCAGCTACCTCAGAACCTTGCTCAATATTGCAAGTTGATTTTGTATCACAATCCAGGGGAATGTGAAATCTTGAGTGTGCAGTTCTTCCACCGACCATGAGCAGTGCAGCAATACCAGATGAAGCAACATATAATACTATCCTCTTCTCAAATCTTAATTGCTCACAAATTGCTCGCCACAGAAATGTCTTACCAGTACCCCCAAATCCATCCACAAAAAAGCATTTACCCTCATTGGTATAAACAGAATGTAATACCATATCGTAAGCGATTTGTTGTTCTCCATTCAACGGTCTACTATGTCGATCCTCAGAACAGTCTAAGTCATCGGGTCCATAATTCATCTCCATATCTATCAGCCTGTTTACCGTATGTGAACGCAAACACTGATCGGGAACAGGCAACCCATGGAAATCTGCTAATGACTTCGAAAATCTCTCCATCAATTTGTCAATATGAATAAGGCACAACTCCTTAATTTCATCCTCCGACAAATTCAACTGGGGTAAATTCAGCTCTCTACGTCGTGAATGCAAAATGCCTTCACTTAGTAATTCCCAATTCTTTAACCAAAAAGAAGTCACATCAGCCACCTGACAATGAATAAGAATTGTGACAAAAAAATTTCTAAGTTTATAACCAGAAGCCCAGTGCGAAGCTTCTTGGACACAATCATTCCATTCAGAATCTCCTGATAACAGTCCTCGAGCATAACATGCTTTTTGGAATGTTTCATATACCACCCCATTCACTGTTCTAATATCATCATAAGAACAACAACCCCTAACAACATGCAATAGCATTCGCAAATAGTATCGCTCCTTTGCATATGGGTAACAGTAATATAATCTAGCAATGCAGGTACCTTTTTTGCGCTGCTGCCACTTCTTGTATTTTTTATTCCATACATAATATTGTGGCATCTCCGCAAAGGTATATTTCCGTGCATCCATTGACTGAAGATTGAGATCCATCCATGTTAACAACATTGAGGTTTGGGAACTGCTAGACTCAACCGCTTCCTCCACGTTAGAATCAACATTTGAATACACTGTATTCTCACCAGGCAAATGACAGGACATACGCAGTACTGTTGGAGAGTGAGTGTATATATCAAACCTAAAAATTCTCCAACATGCTTCTCCCGATGTGATGTAACGGGCATCCATGAATGCCTTTATCTCATCGATTTGCACAACCGTAGTTCCACGATTCCGACCATCCATAGCCGAAGCTGTTTGTTGTGCAGCTACAGTGACCATTGCACGATCCTCGGGTTTGTTGATGTACTTAAACAAATATTTCACAGCCCTATAGAAACATCAAATAAAACCAAGTTGTAGATGTTAGATAGGGAAGTAGGAAAAAAGTTGTATTCCATTTTTTCTTAAATGTGACTTGTATTAAATAAGAAATCAAAGTACAGAGAACAAAATGCAACAAATGGATCACAATAGCTTATCCAAGGGGCAAAAAAAAAAATGAAGGAAAACACACCAAAAAATATTACAAAAATTACAGAGTTGCGACAAGAAGTCACACCAATAAGATAACACTGGGTTTATAAAATAACTAAAAAAAAAAAGAGAAATCGCACAAATATTGGTTTGGTTTTTATTCATCTTTGAAAATTAAATCATAATTCATATGCATGCATAAAGTTAATAATGAGTGTAGCATATAAATATACATATAGCCTGTCATTAAGAATCTGAGTTTGGTAATATAATAAAGGAAACAACAACGTCATATAGATAAATACGATTTACTTCAGCCATACCTTGTCTTGTTACAATATTCAATATTGATATGCGCTCCAAATCGTAGTAACAAATATCGATTGTAGGGTACAACCCATCGATTATCCAGATCAACGCCGCCATAGTTGAAAACTCTACCATTGTTCCGCCGACGATATTTAGCAAACCCAGTTTCATCAATAGTTGTTTGAGAAGAGTATTCCTTGGGGTAATGCTTACTACATTTCCCATTCTTCATGCACACATTATTAGGACGTACTGTACCACAGGGGCCATGCATCATTGAACTTGTGACAACTGCATACAGCTCAGGATCAAGATCAGGATCCGGAATTTCAGCACATATTATGGAATCAATAGCCGCAGGACCATGGAATTTATTCTCCGAGGCCAAAAAAAGCAATATGTGTGCATGAGGGAGACCCCGCTTTTGCCATTCAATTGCTTTGACATCTGTACAGCAAGATGCAAATAGTGAAAAAGGAATATTAGTTCAATGAGGTAAGAGAGTAATGGATGAACATTAATAGATAAATAACGAATGAATAAGCACACATACATGCATTGATTTTCCCAAATATTTGTTTCTCGCGAATCTCTAACATAAACTCATCAAGCTTGATTTTGAAAACTCTGGCGGTGATGTCAGCCCGGTCAGGATCTTTGCCACTTTACCTTCTAATCAAATCAACCATTAACTGTATCTCTGGCCAGTTAGAATTGCAAGTGAATGTTATAAACAAATCAGGATAACCAATCCACTTGCAAATAGCCATCGCATCCTGAAAATTCTCATACTTGTATCTTGGACTACCAGTGTGTGAGGCAGCTAAAATAACTGGCTTCCCAGAAAGCTTGATATCACTATCCCCTCGCAAATAAGAATTCAACAAATCCTTGTAGTAGTGTCCTCTTAGCTTCGACTGATGGGTACGCATCCAGTCTAAGCGTTCAGCCTCAATTAACGCAAATGCATTCACCATATATTGTTGAAATAATTTACCAGATAATAACAGAGAATTCGACTCCTGGAGACGGGTTTGAAGACGATATGCATAGAAATCACACTGGGTTATCATTTTATCTCCAACACTGATATTAGAGCTACTGTGACTATAGCTAATGCAGGGATGCCACCCATCCTCGCCATATGGGAATAAAATTGGATATTGTAATGCCATCAGACTTGGATGGTATACGCTAATCCTTTCCATTTCTGAACCCTTCTGTTGAACAATTATATCTGGAGAAAAAGATTGCTCTCCTATTTCATCTACAATCAATGCTGCAATCTCATTCGCAGAGGGCAAATCATATTCTCTACTATTAATTTCACGCTTAGCCAATAGTTTCAGTTGAAGCTCCTGGACACCAGAGTTTTGTATCATATCTCGCGCAGAACGAAATGTACGTACCAGGATATTATTGTCATCAAACATATGCTGGAGGCCTTCAACAATACACTGGCGCAACGGATTCTTGGCAGGATCAGTGGAGTAAAAGTCCATACGATTCTGCACCTCGTTATCTGAATCGTGAATGTAAAGCTGTGCAAATTTCGGACTATCCCCATCACCAGGAACCAAACATCCTATTCGATGATAAATCTGACCACCAATTGAATATACATAAACTCCACGACCATCATTAATAGAGTGATTGACTTTACCTCCGAGAGAAATAAAGCAAAAACCCCCATTATAGGCTCTGATGTTAGTACGAAAGTGACGCGCTAATGGTGTATCCCCTTCAAGTAGAGTTTTAAGAAATTCGGGCACATCTCTGCGGGGAGGCAATTTCACTTTACCATGTTTGCAACATAAAGGAAATGCAGGCAACACATCATTCCGTGTAGATAAAGTACTCTCGAACCGCCACATAACTGCTCCACAATGTTGACACGTACATGAAGGTGGACCAATATCAAAAAATTCAACCAACGGAAGACCTAGTGAAATAGATAAGTAATATTAATAAATTTTTGTCACAGTAATTCATAATTGAATGAGATTGAGAAACTGTGAAGCCAATTTAGGCGCGCTACAGTAAACACAATTATTAAAATAAATGTTCTCAAGGCAAGATAGATTGGTATACCGCTCATTTTAAGTAAGAATAAGTCAAATTTCAGGAAACACCAAAGTTTGTTCATAACACACAAATTTGCCGTTGACACATCAACATCTAAAAACAATCCACTATTTGCATAAGGTGACATGAAGCGTACATCACTAAATTATATGCATGGCATAAATGGGTACATTATATGTTCTAAAACCAAAATAGGAAACAAAATATGTTGACCAGAACACAAAAACATATATCCAATGTACAAAAACTAAACCACAATAGAGATGAACCATTTCATGTATAATAGTGGCCATTAGAATCCACATACTTTGATTGACTTCTGTAGGAAAGAACCTTCGGCCACGTCTCTTTCTATGCAGATGAATACGTCGAAGTAATCGACTTTGCTTTTGTAATAGAAATCTAAACTCCGGCTCCAAAACTATGAACAACACCAAAACACATACGATATTAAAGAAATAAATAAAGATTCAACAATCTAGAATAGCCTAATTTGTAAGACTTGCTACAAAATTTAGCAAACAACAACCTTGGTGTTCAAAAGGCAAGCCCCTCCTATGAACCTTCTGTTTCAAAATATGATGTCTTCTCTTACGGGCGACTTGGGATAGTATTCGCCGAAGTTGAGAGAGTTGGAATTGTAAGGCAGCTTCTTCTACAGAATTTAAATATAAAACCATGTATTACTCATTGAATAGATGAACTAATTAGAAAAATTAAAACACAGATAACACACCTCTCTCAAATGCTTCTTCCTCTTCAGCAAATAAAACACAGCGTTGGTACTGATCTTCAGGATGAATAAACACTGCTCGACGTTTCCCTAAACAAATGAGATTCAAGGGAAAATATTAATGTCAGTTTGCATTGAAGCAGTTGCGTGCTAAACCATGACACTCACATGGTACAGACGATCGATAAATCTGTGGTTGGGCAGATGGGATGACATTTGCACTATCCATATTAAATTCTCCAATAACCTGATGCAATCTGAAATAGAGGTCGTGGTAAATGATGCACCCGTTCCAGTAAATTTTGCAGCTACCATTCATATAAATTAATTAATTGTTACAACAGAAGTTGAACTCCTCACCAATTATAAGTTTGTGCGAGTTAATGACACATACAACACACCACACAAACATAACAGTCGAAGAAAAATATAACTATATAAGGCATAATTTAAATTGATGAACAAAACACATATAACAGAATGGCTTCCAAGCTTGGGGATGCAAAGGAAGAGCGAGAAGGACAACAATGTAATGGCCAACACAAATATAATTCAAAGGCATCCATAAAAACCATATCCAAAGAGAAGTTTGAAAAAGAAGCAAGCTGGCAATAAGAAAAGCACTATAAGTGCTTACCAATTCTAGTTCTTCTAACTATACCAAGCTTATCCCTTCTTTCAATTATGCAGTTTACGCTTTGTACTTTTAGCACAAATGGATTCCAACTCCAATGTCACAATACAAATACAATGCAAATGAAGTTGAAGAACAATAAAACAAACTAATGGAGTGAGATAAAACTGTCCAATGATCTTATGTAATAACGGGAAAAAAGCCTGGTAGAACCAATACACTAACCAGTGGAGCATGCTTATCAATACCGCCTACTTTATACTTCTTTAGTGATTAGAGCTGAAAGTACATTATCAGATCATAGCCAGTCCCATTAGATTAATTAACCTAGAAACATATGAGAGAAAACCTTACTGATCAAGTTGGATTTCGACATTTACCTGCAACAGAGTTAACATAAGAAAGTAAATTGATTATGTCTCATACATGGTGGCGGGTGGGGGACGGCGTGCCAAATTTCGTCGGCGATGGGCTGGTTCTGGACTCAAGTAGGCTGGGCCTCTGAAGTATGGGCTGGCGAGAGAAATGGATCCCCGAGGCCTTATGGTTTACGCTTTCCTTTTCCCCCGCCAGGCCAGCGGTAGTTTATAGCCGGCCCTTCGGTTTACTGACCCGGAAAACGACCCGGACGAAGTACCTGGCTGCCGCCGCCGAACGTCTCTTTCTTTCCTCTTCTTTCTCTGCGGCCCGGAAAAACTCAGCTCAAAATCGGCAGTCGGCTGCTCTCTGGAAGACAGTCTAAGCGAAGTAGAATTTAAAGTAAGCAGCTTTGTTACTTTCAAGAGAAAGAGAAAAATCAAAAATCCCCTTTTGATCTCTAGAGAATCCAATCAACAGAATGAAGCGAGGAAGGTAAGAGAGAATAAAGAAAACGGAATGAACCAAGGTAAGGGAGATGAATCTTTGCAACCGAATCCCTGAAAAAAAAAACCCAGAACCCGAATCCCTAAAACTTAAAAGCAGTGACAACAACAAACAGAAATCTGAAAGAGGAAAAATAACTTACGGCAAAACCAATACCGATCTAACGCTTAGAGAACGGAAATCAAAGGTAGATGCAAGCACATAAAAGAACCAGATGATTGAGTCAAGGTTTGGTTTTCTGAAGGCCAAGAAACTTATTCGAATGAGGTGAAAGAGTAGAAGGAAGGGAAATCGGAAATAAAAAATACAAATTAAATGAGAACGTGGGCCTGGAATGAGAAAAAAGTGGGTAGTGGAGAGTTTTTTATACAAATTAAATGAGAACGTGGGCCTGGAAGGAGAAAAAAGTGGGTAGTGGAGAGTTTTTTGGTTCTGAAATCAGGCGGGACTCTTTTTTTCCCGCTTAACACTCTGCCACATCAGCTTCCTAAAATCACTCTATGGGCAGGAAATTTTGAATGGGGGTTGCAGTTTTACTTTTCAGCTATAAATTATACTGTTGATAGAAAAGTGATCCCCACAACTTAAGACCTCTTTTATTGTTAAAAAAAAACTTAAGACCTCTTTTGGATCATTGATTTTTTTTTCAGGTGGTCCCCACATTTTTGGCTCTCCCTTGTGGCCCTCATCAAAATTAAAACCCCTTTTAGACCTTAGTTTGGAGACACTTTTTTGTGTTAGACGAGCAAAGTCTTAGGGTTGCGGTTAGTCTAACAAACCAATGAATTAACAACTCATAAGATATAGATGAATTTGCTTAGCAGTTGTTTGCTTGTATTTCTCAATGTTAAGATATCTCATGAGCTCAAAACAAGACAGCTCACGAGTTACGTTCACCAAGCCATTGAGTAGAGTTGGCTTGCGAGTCTCGCAAGCTGAACACGGTTTAGCTCAAGTTCAACTCATTAGTAAATGAGTCGAGTTTCAAATGTGTTTTTCTCGATCCGAACATGCGAGCAACTCATGAACAACTAAACTCATTTGCAGCCCTAACAACGAACTATTTAAAATCGGTTTGGTCTACAGGTACAATGAACCATCTCAAACTTGTGTATTTTGGAAAATTGTAGGGTAAGTGTGGTATTGTGGAATGTTTTTTACTAGTTTTTTTTTAAGTACCATGCCTTTTATTTTATAATCTACCAAGTTTACAGATATATACATAATAATACACATGTATTCACCATAAATACATCTATTTAAAAACATTAACTTTCAAATGATAACAAATACATTTTATACGTAAATTTTAAAACTTGTCGGATTTTGCAGCGATTTCGGAAACCTCGTGGGCCCCGACTTTCCAAGAGTTGTGTATAGTATTGTAGTGTAGCTCCGCCATTAGCTACCACATTAATAGCAAACTTAGGGGTCGTTTGCTTCATGGATTTGGATCATGGATTTGGTACCCAAATCCAATTCATCATGGATTTAACAAAAATCCATTGTTTGCTTACATTTTTTTTGGAGACCAAATCCGTGGGGCCCACGGATTTTAAGGGTCCAAATCCGTGGACCCCACGGACTTATAAATCCCACATGTTGATGTGGGATTTGGAACATAACATAAATCCTTGATGGGATTTTATCTATATACCCTCATGCACTTTTAATATTCCAAGGTCGTCCTCAAATTTAACTATTACACATTATAATTAATCAAGTAATTAACAATAAATGAATAATATAAACATTCAATTAATGTGCAAACATGAGTTAGATTTTTTATTTCATTTCTTGTGTTCTAGTTTTCTTTGACCTTTTCATGGAACGTGTAATTCTTTGTTCTCCCGATTCTAATATATGTTGTTATATGTTACTTAAGAAAAGGAGGACACAGAATTGGTAATTGATTATGTTACGTTAAAATTTAAACGAAATTTTCTCGTTTATTATTATTGTCCATGTGGCAACATTATGCTTATTAGTATGTATTGTCCTTGTTTTGTGTACATATCATAAACATGTAAAACATATAGAAAAGGATAGTAAGGTAATTTTGAAGTTTTGTCCTTGTTTTGTGTACATATCATAAACATGTCAAGCATATAGAAAATGATAGTAATGTAATTTTGGACTTCAAGTAGTAAATCCCACACCTTTAAATCCATGATAAAAACATCTCAACAAACAAAGGATTGTTACAAATTCATGATGCCTCAAATCCTTGATGAATCATTGGGTTTTTAAATTACAAAACCCTCGTTTTTAAATCCATAAAGCAAACGACCCCTTAGACCCATCTTAATCACTACTTCGCTTCTTTGAGGTTTTCAACAGTGAGTATGGGAGGATTTCGTAGGTGTATGAGGTTTGTTTGGAGGTAAATGCACTACGGATGGGGATTTAGGTAGAGGGTTGAGACAATACGTAAATCTTCTTCTTTCTTCTTCTCCATTAACAAATCCAAGGAGGACGATAGTGCACTCCGATCCAACGGAGTATCCTTCTGTTTTCCAAGATCTAGACTCAACATTCAGAGAGAGAAGTTATTGAAAGACAACCAGGAGATCCGTCAGTACCAAATGGAGGACTTGGCGAAACTTCTAAATGGTAGACTCGACAACTCGAGCATTAGTAGGAAATCCTACAACGTTTTCAGGGTTGATGATGATTAAAGAAGAGGGAGCAAAAGTACTACATCCCAAAGCTGGTATCAATCGGCGCTTATCACTATGGAGAGATTGCTAGAGATACGAAAACGAAAAAGCTTTGTTATCTCAATCAGATGTTGGACATGTATGTATTTAGTGTTTGCAAAGTAGGACAGCTAAGTTTATGAAATTACAAAGTAGAATCATACTAGTTTTTTGGTCCGTCCTTCGCAATAGAAATAAACTAATATATGATTTAATCATTACAAAAGACATACACTATATGTTTATTTAAGTGATATATCAAAATAATTATCTCTCCATAAGCTTTACAGTGTCTCATGACCAAATTGTTATGTGAAAGAATAACTTACCTTACATGACATTTGTGTATTGCAAATTGATGAGGTGATAAACAATTTAACTAATAATAAATGAATTTTCATTCAAACCAATCTAACCGAGATGAAAAACTTAGAAGATAATTCATGTATATGCTATCAAGAGCTGCATTGGATGCAGATACTTTTGTGACGATGATGTTATTAGACGGTTGCTTTCTCATCCAACTACGTGCAAATACGGTCAAATGACTCAAAGATGATTAGTGGACGATGAAATAAATTATATATTTGGCGGTGAAGATCAAGGTGGTACAAGATATAGTTTTACTAGAGAATCAACTTCCGTTCTTTGTTCTTCAGAAGATCTTTTACATGATCGACTCTGGACAAGATGGGGAAAACTTGGTCATGATGTCCTTCATGATCAGGCATGCCTTTGGGTATTTGAACTTTATCCCTAGGAGGTTGTCCAATTCGGCTAAGACATACTCTCATGTATTAGGATTAGCCCATTGTAATAAACTACTTATATGTTTTAATCATTACAAAAGACATACACAATATGTTTGTTTAAGTAATATATAAAAATAACTATCTCTCCATAAATTTTATTGTATCTCCTTACCAAACTGTTACATAAAAGAATAACCTACCTTACTGAACATGCCCATTGTAATAAACTACTTATATGTTTTAATCATTACAAAAGACATACACAATATGTTTGTTTAAGTAATATATAAAAATAACTATCTCTCCATAAATTTTATTGTATCTCATAACTAAACTGTTACATAAAAGAATAACTTACCTTACTGAACATTTGTGTATTGCAAATTGATGAGGTCATACACAATTTAACTAATAATAAATGAATTTTCATTCAAACTTATATTTTTGGATCGTTAAGAAATAGTTATGCAATATATTTTGTTTAAATATTACATAAAAGATATCAAATTTTATATAATATACTTGTAATTACATTACTTTTATAGAATAGTGTTACACTAATCTTTCATACCGTGTGGTCTAATAATGAAGTCAAATTAAGAAATTCGTTTTAACTTGTAATTATTTTCTCTTCAAATGATACAAACAATACCAAATGTTATATAACATCCTTGTAATTACATAATTTTTATGAAATAGTTAGGCTATGCGCTTTGTTTAAATGATACATAAAAATATCAAATTGTATATCTAATATACTTGTAATTACATAACTTTTATAAGGAAACTATGATCACTTCTCTTCAACGTGCAATGACCCTGAGAACTTATTATAATATATTTATATTTACATAGCTGTTATAGAAAAGGGTTCCACAAATCTTTTGTACTGTGTAGTCTAATGATAAAGAGTTTATAGTCTAATGAAAAACTCATTTTATATAAAGTTTGATTAAATTGTTGTGTAAAAATTAATATTTGTAACTACATAACAATAGTAGAATAGTGTTATACAAATCTTTTGTACAATATGATCTAATGACAAAGAGTACAGAATTCAAGTGAGAGTTTTTTATAATATACATTTGTAATTACGTATCCGTTATAGAATAGTGTTACACAAATTTTTACGGTGTAGTTTAATGACAAATTAGTTATGATCTAGACAAAATTACATTAAGAAAATCATAGACAGGGTTGTCCAATGAATCGCGTGGAGGCCATGTTCCAAAATTGAGATGTGGTCCAAATTGGCTTATGATTATTAAAATAATTATATCATCATTAATTGAAATGTAATATCTTTCTATCATATATTAATTAAAATAAAATTATCTATTATCTCTCTAATTTACGTATTATCCATGAGATCATTTTCACTTGTTATCATAGCTATTCCATTAATATTTTTTGTATTATTTTTTAACATACATACAATTTTCGTTAACACAAACAATACTTTAACAAGCAATATACGTTTCTTGTTATATTTTTTTTATAATGGTGAGAGATGTATTAATAAAAAGTAGAAGAAAAATCCCAACAATGTTTCTAGTATATATATACATGTTAACCAATAAGTAACACCAATATTAATCAATATAGTTAAACTCAATATCATACTCATAATCATATGAATTATACACTACAAATACAACCTACAATATACTATTGGATTAACTAACGAATCTAAATGGAGCTCCAAAATATTTGGACGCCCTGGGGCGGTTTTCTGCTGTAGTAGTGTACTCCCTGCACCACCAATTCGAGCTCATCATCCTTAATGTTGTTCAGAATCTCTTCCTAACTTCTCCAGTCAGCTTCAAGAGTTGTTGAAAATATCTGGACTTAGTCTGCTGCGCCTGTGCGCCCTTCATTAACGCCCACAGAAGAAAAAAAATGTTGGGTGGAGGATGCTTGTTCGCATCGATATCTGGAATTAGTGAGCTTCAAGAGTTGTTGAGAAGTGGCGAAATCCTTCTTTGTGAGATTAATTAATGAAAGAGCAGCAGCGCAGCTCATCGGTTTTGGAGGAAGCGGATCTTAATTTGGGCAACGGCCAAGTTTTAAGGGGAGGCGACAAATTGAAGAGAGTTCTGGAGCTCGTTTAGAACAGTCTCTCCAGAAGAATTTCTCCAAGGCTTTTTCGAGGTCCAGAGCCATTGTCACTCTGTTTCTTGCTGTCCAACACCGCCTTCACAAATTAAAACAAGACTTCCTCCTCGCTGTCGCAACCGGATCTGTAAAAACTTCCAGCTGAATTATCATGAGATCTAGTGCAACTAGTGCCTAAGGTGAGAAAAGAAATTGTCAATTACAGGTCTGCATTTTACCCTGCCCAACTTGAACTTAGCTAGGAATCCTGTATTGTTTATGCAAAAGCTGTCTATTTAGAAGAATGCTTGTCAAATTCTGCATATTGAGGGTTGTTGTTGTGTGTGTTTAGGTAGTTAGAACCTTTGCTTAATTAATACTTAGTCGGAACAATGCAAAGAGTTCAGTTACCATATCATTTCTTTGCATTGATCCTAAACTTAGAGGCATGTGAGACTTTCATAAAAATTTTGTTTAGACAATACTTGTAAATGTTGACAATAAATTCTAGAGTGATTTTTTAATGCGTCGACACAAATGTCGGAAATTGAGATACCGACACTTTTATGTATCATTACGTCTGGTTAAATTAAACAATGATAATAAAAAAAATTCATTTTAAGCGATAGTAAAAACATTTAAGGCGATGGTTATAAATGTCGATATAAAACTATGTAGCAACATTGAAACATGTCGGAATACATGTCGAACAATGTTGATGCCAACGCTTATCATAAATGTCGTAAAGTTTTTTAGAGACAATTTGATTTTCTTAGAGACAATTTGATATGTCGTAAAATATAAATATATATATATATATATATGGATGTTTTTTTAAATGTCGCAAGATTCTAAAGTCACATTTTCATGTCGAAATAAATGTCGGAAGATATATGTACCAACACTTTGTGTAAATATCGAAAGGTTCTATAGTCACATTTTTATCTGTCAAAATAAAATGTCGGACGATATATGTACCGACACTTTGTGTAAATGTCGCAAGGTTCTATGGTCACATTTTCATATATCGAAATGAAATGATGGAAGATATATGTACCGACGCATTTTGTAAATGTCGCAAACTTCTCTAGTCACATTTTCATATGTCAAAATAAAATGTCGGAAGATATATATACCGACATTTTCGGTAGATGTCGTAAGGTTCTATAGTCACATTTTCATATGTCGAAATAAATGTCGGATAATGTAGATACCGACATTTGCTGTATATATCGCAGTAACTTTAAACGACAAAATAAAAAACGACATTTGGATGCAATTAACCATCATTTTTCATAAGTGTCGGCAAAAAACTACACCGACATATTGACATCTTTAAGCGACGTTTGAAAAAGATAAGCAATTTTTTTCTATAGTGAAGAGCAGTGGTGAAACATTGGAGACTATTTGACATGGACATATCTATCTCATAGTTACAACTGAGTGGTGGAGACTGAAAGGAGGAGACCGTGGGAATAAGTGAAGCAGACTAAGTTAGAGAAAGAAAACCAGGAGATCGCGGCTAGTTCCTAATGGAGGATCTAGACGAACTTCTCAACGGCAGACTCGACGGCTTGAGCACTAGCAGGAGACAATATAGTGTTTTCAGGGTTGACGACGATCAAAGAAGAGGGAGCGAAAAGTACTACAGCCCCAAGCTGGTATCGATCGGCCCTTATCACCACAGAGAGGCTGGATTGATAGATATGGAGGGTGAAAAGCTTTCTTATCTCAGTCAGCTGTTGGACAGGTACGTGTTATTGTTAGTGTTTGAAAAATAACAACACCAAGACATCTTCAATTTTCACCGTTTACAAAATTATAAATTGGAACTGTTATTATGTTTATTAAGTTATAAAATATAATCATATTGTTTATGTAGGTAGAAATTGGAACTACTAATATTTACTTACCGCTGTGTACAAAGTTGCAAATTGAAAATATTCCTACAATCATTTGTCATAGTTGTTTACAGAAAGGGGAAATAGTGATTTGGGAAGATTTGGATCATAAGATCCAAACTTAATTTATAAGGCACTAGTTTTTAACTAATAAACTAACCGATGGGTTAGATATCAGGGGAAAACACAAGTTTTTCATCAAAGCAATTTAAATCCCCAACGGTCGACAACGGAGCAGAGTCGTCTTCAAAGGGGAAGGAGATGACCCAAAGCAACGTCGTTCCATCGTCAACAGAGTTAAAGAAACGTTCTTGGAGCGATGTTGTTTCTGTCAAAGTGCCAATCAATATCTGATCTTTCTGTTTCGACATTTTACCCTTTTAAGCCTGTACTTTCTTTTTCCCTACATTTTGTCTTCTTTCTTGAATTGTAAGCAACAGTTGAACCTTGTACTGTTTTACCCAACTATATAAGCTGGAAAGTGAAATGAGAACACCCAGGTGATTAGGATTTTTCCAATCTGAAACGTTGTTATGGTATCAGAGCTTTTCTAAACTCTAGCCGTCACAAACATGGCCGACAATGTCCAAGCAGATCCATCTGTTGAAAATGTTGCTGCAAATGCACAGCACCAGCCTGCTGTTGATCCTATGGCAGATCGCTATTACTTGCATGGTTCTGAGCAACCAGGTCTGATCTTGGTGGGTGAGAAACTTACCACCACCAACTACAATGACTGGAGCCAAGCCATGCTCAATGCTTTGGGAGCCAAGAACAAGCTGGGCTTCATCAATGGTTCCATTCCACACCCAGGAGAAAATCACCAGAATGCCTGGGCCTGAGCCTGGAACAGGAACAATGTCATGGTTCTTTCCTGGATCCAGCAAGCAGTTGAAGCCAGCATCCGCAAGACCATCATGTCCTGCAAAACATCTCTAGAAGCATGGAGGAGTTTGAGATCTCTCTATGGTCAAGGAGATGTGGTCAGAATTGTTGAGCTCACTGAAAACCTCAGCAACCTCAAACAAGGTAGTCCATCTGTCACAGAATACTATGGCAACTTTATTGCAATTCGAGATGAGTTGGATAATTATTAGCCTATTGAACACTACACTTGTACACCCATTAGTAGAGAAACATGTGCAGCCATGAGATTAGTCTTTCAATACAAAGACACAAACTCTGTTATTCAGTTCCTAAGAAGCTTGAATGAGAATTTCTCCACTGTGAGATCTCAAGTTCTCTATGGAGATGATTTGCCCAACATTGATCGTGTATTTCAAAGAATGCTTCAACGCGAGAGACAACAATATGGGGCACAACTCAACAGGGTTCTTGCAGTGGATACAATGAGTTTGGCAGCACACAGTTCAAGCACTCCTCATATCAGAAGGCCTAGACCTTACTGCACTCATTGCAAGTTCCTTGGCCACACAGAGGAAACTTGCTACCACAAACATGGGTGGCCACCAGGGATGAATACCAGAACCACCAATCCTTATGGGAAACTAATTGAATGCACCTACTGCAAGAAACCAGAACATACTGAGGAGAAGTGTTTCAGCAAACATGAATATCCCAACCCAAGGGTTCCACCAAGACCCAAACCTCAAGCTCACTCAGTTACTTTAGAAGATCTACACCAAGAGGTCAAGCTTACCAAAGTTGACTACCTGAAGCTGATGTCCCTATGAATGACAAAGGCAATTCAAAGCCTTCCCCAAGTGCCAGTCCCTCTTTTTCAGCTGCCAGTTTCATCAACAGGCTAGCAGAATCCTCAGATAAATTCCTGCTCAATGTGAGTGATAAATCACCACATCATCAAACTTGGATACTTGATACAGCTGCCTTTGACCACATTATGTGCTCTCTAAGCCACCTATCGAACTCCAGACCACTTCACAACATTTATATCACTCTCCCCACAGGATACAAAGTTCAAGCAACACATTCAGGCACAGTTTTTTGTGTTGCAGGCCTAGTGTTGCATGAAGCTCTATTTGTTCCACAATTTAGCTTCAGCCTTATCTCTGTCACTCAACTAACCAAAAACAGATCCCTTTGCTTGACCTTCTTCTCTGATGTCTGCTTGATTCAGGATATGCAGCTGAGGAGGATGACTGGTTCTGCTAAGCCATCCTATGGCCTTTACCACCTAGAGACCATTGTAGATATCAATCTCTCCCACTACATCTCAGCTGCCAGCACATAGACATTTGATGTTTGGCACCATAGACTAGGACATGTCTCTCATTCCAAAGTGCCCATTTTGAAATCTTTTTATCCACAGATAGATACAAGCAGTTCTATACCCTGTGATGTCTGTCATTTTGCTAGACAGAAGAGACTTCCTTTCCCTTCTAGCACTTGTGTAACTACACATGATTTTGAATTGTTGCATGTTGACATATGGGGTCCTAACCATGTTCCCAGTTATGATGGATTCAAGTACTTTCTAACAATTGTTGATGACTTCAGTCGAATGACTTGGTTAATTCTTTTGCAAACTAAGTCTGAAGCTAGGCATAAGTTGCAAGCATTCTGTTCCTATGTTGAGAGACAATTTAAAACCAACATCAGGCAAATTAGAAGTGACCAAGGTAGAGAGTTTGCCATGACAGAATTTTTTGATCAAACTGGCATTCTCCATGAACAATCATGTGTTCAGACTCCACAACAAAACAATAAAGTGGAGAGGAAGCATCAACACATTCTCTCTGTGGCTAGAGCCCTAAAGTTTCAATCCAATCACTCCCTGCCTCTTGGGAAGATTGTGTCAAACATTCAGTCTATTTGATCAATAGGGTTCCCACAATTGTTCTGGGGAACCTCACTCATGAAAAACTTCACAACCAGAAACTAGACCTTACTGACCTCAAGGTTATTGGTTGTTTATGCTTTGCTTCTACACTTTCTAATCACATAGCCAAATTTGACTCTAGAGCAAGAAAGGGAGTTTTCATTGGTTATCAACGTGGAATCAAAGGTTACAAAATTTATGATCTTTCCACACATGATGTTTTTGTTTCTAGAGATGTCCAATTCCATGAAATTGTGTTCCCATTTCATAACCAAAATCCAGATCATTCACCACCCTATTCTACCCCATCTGATCCTTCTTTCTATGATGATCCTAGTCTATCCTACTACCCCTCATCACAACCTACTCTTCCTTCTCTACCAAACCCATTGGTTCAGGACACCCATTTTGACATAGATTATGAACCAGACTCACAATCCTCACCATCTCCTTCCTTCACCATCCCCACCCCCAGTACCTCAACCACCCCTAAGAAAGTCCACAAGAGTTTCAAAACGACCTACCCACCTCCAGCAATACCATTGTAACCTGCTTCAACAGACTTCTTCTACCAGTCATTCTACTCAGCTGCCACCTACAGGTATGACATCAAACCTCTCATCACTACTTGATTACTCTACTCTCTCTCTCTCCTACTCACAAAACCTTTGTCTCAAGTATCTCTTCCCTAAAGGAACCAGAAACCTATAAGGAAGCAGTTCACTTTCCAGAATGGAATGATGCTGTGACAGCTGAGACTCATGCTCTAGAAGCCAACCACACTTGGGATGTGGTTGAATTACCTCCTGGTAAGAAACCAGTTGGCAACAAGTGGATTTATAAGAACAAACATCTACCAGATGGCAGTTTAGAGAGACAAAAGGCCAAACTAGTAGCCAAGGGTTACAGTCAACAAAAGGGTGTTGACTACCAGGATACCTTTGCTCCTGTAGTTAAAATGACAACCATCAGGCTATTTCTAGCCGTTGCAGCATCCCAGAACTGGCACATTCGGCAATTGGATGTCACAACGCATTCCTACATGGAGACTTAGACCAGGAAGTTTATATGAAACTGCCACCTGGTTATGTTCCTCCATCTGGTCTCAAAAACCCAGTTTGCAGACTTAAGAAATCTATCTATGGTCTCAAGCAGGCAACCAGACAATGGTTCACCAAGCTTGCTGACAAATTGCACTCACAAGGATACACTGCAAGCAAGGTAGATCATTCTCTTTTCTACAAACAATCTGGTACTTCCTACACATGTATCCTGGTCTATGTTGACGATTTAGTCATTGGAGGAAATGACATCGCAGAAATTGAACATTTAAAGTCATTTCTACATCAAACATTCAGCATCAAGGATATGGGGGCTCTAAAATTTTTCCTGGGCATAGAGGTAGCAAGAAGCAAAAAGGGCATTCACATTTCTCAAAGGAAGTATACATTAGAAATTCTGGAAGAGGCAGACCTCCTCAATTTCAAATCTGCCACTACCCCTATGGATTACAAGCTTCATCTCTCAGCAGACCACACTGATCCCTTTCCTAATCCAGAAGCCTACAGGAGATAGGTTGGCAAACTAATCTATCTCACAACTACCCGCCCAGACATCAGTTATGCAACACAGCAAGTCAGCCAATACATGTCCAACCCAAGTAATTCTCATTACAAAGCAGTGATAAGGATCCCGCATTACCTCAGGTCTGCTCCTACAAGTGGATTGTTCTTCCCAGCCAATTCCAATCTTCACCTGAAGGCCTTCAGTGACTCAGACTGGGCTGCCTGTGTC
The DNA here is from genome assembly GCA_964030455.1 of Linum trigynum. Lineage (NCBI taxonomy): Eukaryota > Viridiplantae > Streptophyta > Magnoliopsida > Malpighiales > Linaceae > Linum > Linum trigynum. The sequence goes on along the minus strand of OZ034817.1, from coordinate 54,552,391 downwards.
GACACCAGACACTAAGTAACTGGATACTATGTCTACTTGGGTGATTCTCTAGTCTCGTGGAAGTGCAAAAAGCAAACAACCATCTCCCGCTCTTCCTGCGAAGCAGAGTATCGCGCATTGGCATTCACGACTTGTGAGGTACATTGGCTCCTTTATCTTCTCAATGACTTTCAGATTCCACATCCACAGCCTGCAACCATCTACTGTGACAACCAATCGGCGATTTACATCGCTGAGAATCCCACATTCTACGAACGGACGAAGCATATCGAACTTGATTGCCACTTCGTCCGTGAGAAACTGCTCTCTAAAACCATCAAGATTCTTCATGTGTCCTCTGTCCACCAGCTCGCTGATCTATTCACGAAGCCGTTTTTCACCAAAGCTATTTAAATCCTCAACGGTCGACAACGGAGCAGAGTCGTCTTCAAAGGGGAAGGAGATGACCCAAAGCGTCGTCGTTCCATCATCAACAGAGTTAAAGAAACATTCTTGGAGCGATGTCGTTTCTGGCAAAGTGCCAATCAATACCTGATCTTTATGTTTCAACATTTTACCCTTTTAAGCCTGTACTTTCTTTTTCCCTACGTTTTGTCTTCTTTCTTGAATTGTAAGCAACAACTGAACCTTGTACTGTTTTACCCAGCTATATAAGCTAGAGAGTGAAATGAGAACACTCAGGTGATTAGGGTTTTTCCAATCTGAAACGTTGTTATTAGATCATCGTTGTTTATTAACATATAATTGAGCAAAATCAAATCAATTGGAAACATTAAAGTTCTACTGGAATGAAATTTGTGAAACTTGGTTCAAAACTTTAATTTTTCTTCTTCACAGGACAGAAATGGTTACCTATCTAACCGAGATGAAAAACTTGGAAGATAATTCGCGTAAATGCTACCAAGAGTCCGTAGCATTGGATTAAGACGCTTTTGTCACGATGATGTTATTAGACGGCTGCTTTCTCGTCCAACTAATGTGCAAATACGATCGAATTATTCAGAGACGATTAGGGAACGATGAAATCGACTATATCTTTGGTGACGAAGAGAGATTGTTCAAGGTGATACGAGATATAGTTTTGCTAGAGAATCAGTTGCCGTTCTTTGTTCTTCAGAAAATCTTCGACATGACCAACTCTGGAAAAGACGGGAAAAACTTGGTCACAATGATGTCCTTCATGATCAGGCATGCCTTTGGGCGTTTGAACTTCATCCCTAGGAGGCTGTCTAGTTCTATCGAAACATACTCCCATGTGTTAGGATTAGCCCACTGTAATTGGTTAACCCATAAACCAAACGATTTGGTTAACCGAGATACAGTGAGGAACAACAATGCCTTGTACAAGTGGATACCGTGTGCCACCAGACTGAAGGAATTCGGAGTAGCCTTCGAAAGGATGGAAGAAACAAACTTGTTCGATGCAAAGTACAAAGGTGGAGTGTTGAGAATGCCAGGCTTGATCATAAATGATGACTCGGAGACCTTACTCAGGAATTTGATGGCGTACGAGAAGTTGAGATTACCCGAGGAGGGTTTGAAATACGCTAGCGAGTACATTCTGCTTTTGAGCTGCCTTGTGAATTCTGAGGAGGACGTTAAGTTATTGAGCAGATGTGGGATCCTTGTGAATAAATTGGACAAAACAAAGGACAAAGTTGTTCTAAGACTGATCCGACGTCTCGAGCACTCAAATTCTTGCGCGCAGGTGTGTTTCTACTCCAACATATTTGAAGAAATCAACCAACGAATCCAAAACAGACGGCACAGGTGGATGCGGGCAATCAGGAAAAACGTGTTCAAAGATCCTTGGCACGTGATTGCCTTTATGGTTGGCGTTTTGCTTTTCATGATGCAAGTTTTTCAGCTTGTCCTGCTTCCCGTTTGGCTTGGCTTCTCAAAATGAGAATAGGAACAGAGAAAGACAGTGACTTCTTCACTGCTGGCGTTTCTCCTCCTATGGCGGTGGCAGGCCTTTGGTTTGGTGAGTCAATTACCTCAACTCTCAAATTTTTGGGTTGTAGTAGCTGCTTTCATTCATCTCTATGTCAATCCAAATATGTAATTAGCTCTATTGATATCACGCAAGCTTTTTTCATGCATAGACATTCTTTTTATCGATTCCTTCCTGGGTGTTCCTTTAGATTCTTCTCTAGGAGGTTTGATGTAGGGAATAATCTCACTATTAAGGTCCATGATTCTCCTGCTACCTATAATCATGCGGTTTTGAGTTCTGCATTGCTTAACTAGCTATTGGACTAGAGGTCTCTGTTTCCCCTACATCTAGAGGCTTAACTAGCACTGCATTCTTTGAAATAGTGAGTTAAGTTATGTTTAATCTCAAAGATGAGATGCCTGATCCTCGAACTAATCGAACCAAAACCAATACATGTATTTGCATGCCTTTTTGACAGCCTTAAAATGTAGCTCGCTCTCTCTATTGTTTGTTGATCTTCTTGGATCGGACTAACTCTCTAACATATGACATGGATTCTGATTTCACTTCATTCTACAGGAGTATTCACTCACAGGAGTGATGGTTCTTGCTAGGTCGTCCTATGTTTCGAACAGATTGTTATGAGTTGGGATGGTGTGTCATAGATAGTCATGTGTTACAAGCTGAGTACTGAGCTGCATGACTGAATATGCAATGTTGAATATATCGATGCGATGGGAGGAGTCTGTACAGCAGATGCCAAGTGGTATAACGAGGTGGTGGATCCGTTTATTTTGGAGTTGTTGGATCGATTAGTGTAATGTAAGCGCAGGGTCTGCTGGATCAAATGACCTTTCTCGGTCATGCGTAGGTGGTTATTAATATATGAGATGGGATGTGAGGGGAGCTACTTTGCTGGTGGAGATTGTTACTATGTTGGATTTGTCACTTAATCATCAGCTGGTTTTTATTGATGGTATAGGTAAGGATAGCCAATTCAATGAGTTGTAAACCTTTTCATTTGTCACATCTATTCACAAGGTTCGACTCTTGATGGCCTAGAAATTTGACTATCTAACTCCCTTGCATATACAGCAACGTTCATCACTTGCATTTTGTTCTCAGCGGTCGGATCCTGGAGGCTTGCTCTTGATGTTTTCCCTCAATGGTACTGTTTGTCGGTCCCTGTCTTATATTTGTGAAGATCATGAATAATTTCATTGATACAGAAGCTTGAAACTTATGCCATTGCTGGTGGCATTGCAGAACAAGTGATTTCATCAATCAGTATACTCTTTATGTAGCCGAACGTCAAACACTGGAGAAGTTCAGCAATGCACTTTCAGAAGACCTTGGCATTGGACATAAAGCAAAGTCTTGCCAAGGGTATTATGATGGGGTGTGTTGAAATTGTTTTACTTGGATTGGGCTTTTTGAGGCTTGGCTTGTTGCTTATCTGGCGACTGAAAAGTGACAAAAGGGTAGCTCCTTTTTTGTGGCTTCATTGCAGGAATGTGAGTTATCGGTTATCTTTGATTTGATTGCATTTTGTTGGATGATCTAGTCAGTTATTTCAGTTGTCAGATTTGGGATTCATTTCCTTCATTTGCGACCCTGCAGGAGTATAGTGAGTGTATTGTCAAATCTAGCAGCCGCTACTGAAGCAACTGATGCTGCTACTCGTATTCTTGAATTGGTTGATAGATCTCCTCAGACTCAGAAGACAAAAAAGGGCAAGGTTTGTCTCATCTAAGATGCGCATGATTTCATTGTTATGCTACCCGATTGATATGGCACCCAGGTGAGCCCATTTGTACTGAAAACTCTTCCAAGAACATGCATATCTCTGTGTTCTAGATTTTTTTTCTTCTTTTGATTTCTCAGGTTGCCATAGCAAGAGCCCTTATCAGAAAACCGAAAATATTGCTGCTTGATGAAGCATTCAGTGCTTTTGACACAGAATCTGAAGGAATGGTGCAGTTGCAGTTGATCAGGCAACCATAGGCTGGATAATAATCACTGTTGCTCTCCAATGTCGACTTTTTCAAGTCCTACTACATCTACATCCAGCGGCACTCCATATTCCTATTCTCTACAGTATGATATTTCAAAGGCTTTGAAAACTATTACCCTGCAGCGCTGCTCCTTCTCTCATGGAGGTTGCTGGAGATGAATGCTCCGGAATGGCGTTCTGACTTGATTGGATGTTTGGCAGCAATAGTCGAGGATCATCCCAATCAATAAATGCTTATTCTGTGGGATTACTCGTGTCAACCTTGTTTGGCACAGACAAAGTTGCTATAAAGCCCAAGTGCACAACCTTGTACCTCATTTTCCTAAGCCTTGCTACAGTCAACTTCACCACTAGTCTCCTCCAGCACCTTAGTTTTGTTGTGATGGGTGAAAACTTGATGTGTGTTCGAAATAGTTATGTGCTGTAAGCTTAGTACTGAGATGCATTACTTCAAATGCAATGCTGAATTTATAGATGCTATGGGAGTAGTCTGTACAAAAGGTGCGAAGTGGTACAATGGGCTGGTGGATACATTTATTTTGGAGCTGTTGGATTGCATAGTGGAATGTAAGCGAAGGGATCTGCTGCATCAGGTGATCTTTCTCGGTCATGCATAGGTTGTTAATGTATGGGATGCGGGGGAGCTACTTTGCTGGTGGAGTTTGTTACTATGTTGGATTGTCACTTACTCATCAGCTGGCTTTTATTGGTCGTATAGGTAAGGACAGCCTATAAGTCGTCAAACTTTTCATTTGTCGCCTTATCTATTCACAAGGTTCCACTTTATTTCTTGATGACCTAGCAATTTGACTATCCAACTCCCTTGCATATGCAGAAACATTCATCGCTTGCATTGTGGTCTCGCTCATCGTATCTTGGAGGCTTGCTATTGCTTCTCTTCCCTTAATGGTGTTGTTTGCCGGTCCCTGTCTTATGTTTGGGAAGATCATGACTGATTTCACTGATACAGAAGCTTGAAACGTATGCCATTTCCGGTGGCATTGCAGAACAAGCAATATCTACAATCAGAACTGTATACTCTTGTGTAGCAGAACGTCAAACACTGGAGAAGTTCAGCAATGCCCTTCAGAAGACCCTGGAATTGGGCATTAAGCAAGACCTTGCCAAGAGGATTATGATGAGGTGCATTGGAATTTCTTACTTGGGATGGCCTGTTGAGGCTTGGTTTGATGCTTATCTGGCGACTTAAAATGTACAAAAGGATGGCTCCTTTGTTGTGCCTCAGTGAATGTCATCATTGCAGGAATGTGAGTTATCGGTTATCTTTAGTTTGATTGCATTTCGAGTCCATGATTTCGGTTGTCAGCTTTGGGATTCATTTCATTCATCTGTGACCCTGCAGGAGTATAATGATTTTTTGCCTAATCTAGCATTACAGAAGCAAGTGCAGCTGTGATTAACCACAGAACCATAACTTTCTTTTAATCCCAGAAGAGAATTCTTGGCCTCTTCAAGTCCACCCTTGAGAGGACCTAAAGAGGAGAGTTTTAGACATTCTTATTTTTCAGACAATTGGCTCTCAATTCGTCAATAAGGCCTCAATTGCTTTACGTTAGTGGTATGTTGGGAGGCTTCTGACAGAGTGGCTGATCGTAGCCAACAGCTCTTCTTCCAATCATATCTTGCAGTTGTCTTCTCTGCTTATGTAATTGCAGAATCTGGAAGTATGACCAGTGACATATCTTAGGCTGGACTGCAGTTCATGCTGTGTACAAGATCATGGACAGGAACAGTCAAAGAGCTCCCAGAAATCGTCCTCTAAAAAGGAGTTCAAAGACTTCTTCTTCGAGTATCCAACACGACCCGACTCGATAATATTGAAGGGCCTCTACCTGAAGATTGAACCAGGAAAGACCATAGCACTTGTTTGGCCAAGTGGGTCCGAGAAATCGACAATCATTGCTATCATTGAGAAGTTCGACGACCCTTGATGGGCAGAAAGAGCTACAACCTTAGATGGCTGAGATCTCATTTCGTTGGTGAGGCAGGAGCCAAGCTTGTTTTCAGGAACTATCCAAGTAAACATTGCCTACGGTAAGCAGGATGCACAAGAATCGGAGATAAAAAAAATTTATATGCATCTCTTGCCAAGGCTCATGCAGTTATCAGGTGAACATAATCGTACTGTCCAAATCCTGGTTTTGAGTACTTCTGTATACAGCTCCACAAACCTCAGGCTTCTGATGATGATGCATATATTTTTGGGTATGGCGCAGCAGATTGAGCGAGGGTTGTGGCACATATTGTGGAGAAAGACGAGTTCAGTTATCCGGCGGCCAGAAACAAAGTAAGGGTGCAATTGCCTGAGCCATACTGATTACTGAAGAATCCAAAAGTCCTGCAGGATGTATTGCTATTTCGTTCCACGAGCGCACCAAGCATGTGGAGATGGATTGCTATTTCGTTCGTGTGCAGTCTGCTGATATCCAGCCGCAAAAGGTACATACCAGCTCCCAGTTGGCAGATCTGTTTACCAATGCGTTAGGCACTGAGCAATTTCATCACTTATTGTCCAAGCTTGGCGTTTGTAACCTTCACGCTCCAGTTTGAGGGGGAGTATTGGACCTGGTTGTCCGTTTCATATTGTTTTGGGGATCATTCTGTAATTCTCCCTATTACCTACGTTGCATGTAATTGGGTATAAAAGGGTTGTGGCCGACCTCGGCAACCCTAAGGGTGAAGGATTGCGATTGTACTCTTCATCATATAGTGAAACTTCAGCCTGAGAGCTCTGCTCTCCGCGGATTAGTCCCGGTTTCCGGGGATACCACGTAAATTGACTGTTCTCTCTTTTCCGCGTTTAGATTATTTTACAGGATGAGGCAATGAGTACTGCCCTCTACACTGTCTCGGAGAACTTGGTCCAAGAGGCATTGGAAAGAATGGTGGCTGGCAGAACTTGCATGATGGTGGCTCACCGCGGCTCTCTTCAGAATTCCGACAGCATTGCAGTGATCAAGAATGGCCAAGTTGCAGAGGAAGTATATCACATAATGAGCTCATGTCGTTAGGACAGGAAGGAGTTTTAGTCTCTCATCAGTTGACAGAACCAGGATATATACGAGCTCATGTTCCTTATTCACAATTAGTTTCTTGTAACCATGGGACATTTTTCTAGTTCTTGATGAACCTGAAATTTTTATATGGCTTGATCAAATCAAAGATTCCAACTTCGACAAAGCTGCTTCACTCCATTATATCTCATCTTCACCGTAGAAGCACCTAACCTACAAACTACCCCACTCCAGTTGTACAATCTTTTACACAATCGAGAGGAGAGAGAGATAAGTGAAGTTGCAGACCTGTAACTTATTGATTTGGCAGGGAGAGAATGTAATTGGTTGGAGCTTCTGTGTTCAATCAAGGTTGGAATTTCTGGGTTCAATTAAGTTTTGAGTTAAGAATTTTTCAAATCTTATTTTTTCTTCGGGAAAGAAAGTTAGCATCACAACAATAAATAATTATTAAATTTTATTATTATAAACATTTAAATTGAGTCTAAATGAACATAATAAAACATTTGGCCGTTAGAAAGGAACAAAGCAACATTAATTTTTTATTCTTCCAAATTTATTTGTGTAATACCGACATAGTAGCTTTACATTTATTTCATTGTCGTGACTCTTAAGATCAAGTTTTTAGGAAAAAAATTGCCCCAACAACATTCAGTCCCATGCATAGGCTTTAGAAAAAGCAAGACCATTTGAGCTAAAATAAATCCCATCATCCCTAACCGACCAATAACAATGCCTCCGCGGTCCGATGCATGCTTTCTCGTCTCTTCTAGCAATGAACGCATACCAATCCTTCTTCTTTTGTCCGTAACTTGAGAAACACTCGAATTAGTGCTGTGAGTGACATTCACTTCAAACTGCCATGTCTGCGATGCACCCGGAGCTAGAGACCTCTGACCCAGATCGTTATCAGACGAATAACAATGATTGGATAATGTATCGCTCGTCAGATCGTTTTTTACATCCACGTGATAATATGCCAGCAAACGATCAGATTGAGCGCTTGTTGTTGACAATAATAAGCTTATTGTGAGCATGAATGTAGTAACCCACAAACTCATTACACTCATTCTCATGTTTAGTTTAGTTTTTTTTTTTTTTTTTTTTTGTGGATTGTATGTGGATTGTTGTGATGGTCATAGATGAAGATTGTTTATATAGTTGATTCACCATCTTGGAAAGGGAACAAGGTTTTAATAGGGAAGACAAAGGCAACGTACATAGTTATATCTTTGTAGGCGTTTGTATTCCAACAATTTGGACAAATATTTACACTTTGTTATGAAACTAATAAAAATATAAACAACTAAAAGAGAAGATTAGAGAGGAAAAGACACAAGAGAAGAGAGGGGAAGAGTTCTTCTTATTCATCCTATCTCTTTTGATACAATGGTGTGCTTTATTTATAGGCACACCTTGATAACCACTACATCCTTATATCAATGAGAGATAATGAAACATAAAGGAGCTATCAAATGTAGGAATGGGGGTTACATGTAACTCCCAAGTGAGCATCTAATGTGGTAATGGCAATGGTCATCCATATATCAATATTTACATAATACTCCCCCTTGGATGACCACTAGATTGCATTACGCTATCTCATACTGCCTCGTTAAAAACCTTACCAGGAAAACCCAGTGGGAAAAAACCATGGTTAAGGGAAAAAGAGTGCAGTGCGTATATGCTCCCCCTCATGACCACATCACTTCAAATCTTTGAGTCGTTGAACTCAAAATTCACGAACAACTTTTACAAAGATTGTTGTCGGGAGTGAGTTAGTGAACAATCTTCTAAATTGTCAATTTGATGCATGATCTTTAGATTTCTTCATACATGATCATTAGGATCATTTCATTTGAAAATAGTTCACAACCACAAGTACTTGAGATATGGTGGATCACAAATTAAAGTGCAACGGAAGACATTCGGGACTTGCCCATTATAGTTTGTTTTGTTTCTTTATGAAATATTTATATCACCATATGTAAGAGATAGGTCGTCTCCGATCAACCAATATGAGGATCAAATGATATATAGGATTTGATATATAGTTTACCAAATCTCTCTTTGATAATACCATAATAGAACAATCGCATATATTGTTCCCGGAGGTAACAAAGTATTTTCCAATGTTCTAATGAGGGAAACATTGTATCTTGCCAATATTATCAATACCAAAATGATAGTTTATATGGTGCTTGGCTAGCAAGGTGCATTGGTGCTCTAATGCATCAACATATGGTACTTCAGGACCTAATGTTTCACTTCTTTCTTGATTTCTAAATGGATCTTTGGTCACTTCTAGTGATCTTAGGATCCTAATGTTATTTGATGAACACAATTTGTTCATGCAAAATTACTTTCCCACTTTTTCAACATTACCTTCCTTGCCCATAAAAAGGATCTTAAATCCTTCAATCTAACTTATGTCTCGAAGCAATCAACTTCTTTAGGAAGCTCTTCAGGAGATCCAATAATAGTCATATCATTAACATAATATGAGATCGTAAAAAAAAAAAACTTAACTAACACAAATTTATGCAAGCAATTCTTTCCTATCACGAAAGATAATAACAAAACTCACATCATAGAAACATATGACTAGACAAAGCACAATCATAAAACACAACTCATACTTTAAAGTAAAACACAACTCATAAACCAAGATTTTAAAATCCTTGAAGCACATACAGACAACACAACTATATATGCACAATGCAAATGCTCTAATGCAGTCTATCCCGGATTTAACCTTTTAAGGTCGATTCACCCTACTGTTGTAGGTGTTCTCTTAGACGAGTATTTCACATTCGTCTATATTTTCTCAACCCATACAGGGGATATTCTTAGTCTATCATTATATGTTCTCGAGAACTTTACTTGTTTACTTCAGGTAAATTAATCCTTCTGGGACTTTCAAATATATATAACATCTTCAAGGAATTCAAACAAATAGGCTATCACAACAATTTTCAAACATAAATTTAAACATTGATTTGACAAAGTAGTTGCATCCACCACAAGAGAGCATAACTCCTCTCAAATAATGATAGGTCTCTTCGAGAAACCCATTGCAAAACATTGTGTTATATCTCTCACAATTTCATACTTTCCAATAGCACAAAAATTTGTTTGTATCCCGCTAGTTTTGCACTTTTTTAGGTGCTAGGACTTCTGGTCCTTAAACTTTATGCTCCTTGAGCAAGTTTCATGATTTCTTAATATATTGGCCAATAAAATCATCATTTGCATGCATCAATAGAGTTTTACTCTTCATCCTCACTTGTACATATCATATTCAGTACTAAAGTGCAACAAACAAATTTCATCGACAATGATTTCATTACGGTTCCAGTATTGTAGTCTAATATGGTTTTGAGATCTCTTCGCTTTCACAACTTTCAGAGACATGTGTTCTTCTGGAACTAAAATTATATTTTATTCGTGGTTACTCTTCTTGAGTTTTCATGTCCTCGAGTTGACCATTCTAATTACAGCTCCTTTTCTTTCTCGAAGATGTTTATCATTGGAACCGATTGATATATCACGCTTCATGCGATCTTTCGTACACATTTTTTTATATTAGAGTATCCAACAAGGATATCAAATTTAGTTGGAGCATTCACAGCTAGTATATGTGACTTGGTCACTTCGTATGGCCAGTAAAGGCATTTGCTAGTTGGTAACGATAATTCATCTTATGAACTTCAGGTTCATGTTTCTTACTTTGAGGATCAAAATTAGATAATGATAACTCATTCCAACTCATCTCTTTGTCTAGCTGTTTTTTTTCTCTCCCCCTTAATGTTGGAAAAGTTATTCATCAAAACATTAATTTCGCAAAAAAATTCTCATTTGGGATTCATACCCAACCCAAATTCTCAATTTCCAACGAGAATCAACTTAAGATACTGTGGTGGAGCAATTGGGATGTATGCGGCAGGCACACCCTGATATTCTCATATGAGAAATGTTAGGTTTTTGACCAAAACCATTTGTAAAAGGGGGGAACTTATGATAACTTGTTGGTTAGATGTGAACCAATACTATCACTTGCCAGCTAGCATGTCCTCGACAAGAGTCCAGAATGCTCGGTTTGTTCTCTTAAGCAAAGTGATGTTTGATTGGATAACCATCAAAATGTATTCATAGTGAGGCAATCAATCTCGCAAACATCGGGTTGCGATTAGATAAAATAAAAGTGATCATATAAAATCTCAAGAGATTTGGCAACTCTTATACAAGCTCTGATCAATTGTTCTATTCTCCTTGAGAACAAACATGGCATAATAACTCTTTTAGTTGAAGAGTTCTTTGACTTCTCATAGGATGTTCTCATGAATTCTCAAATAAATTTTTCACATAAAGATCCGGGATGGTCTAACCGGACCAACCAATTATCAAGTTATCAAATCTTGTAAACTTCTGGTTTACACTTTTATGTGTACGGATTGTACTAATATACATGTAGTACATATTTGTGATGCAAATATTAGTTTCACACTTTTCTTGATAAGATATTCATTTTACGAATATCCTTTTAATTGGGTAATGCATCATCACTGGGTAGTTTGGGTCTTTCAGGCCACAAAACATTAGCTCTTTTAGAGCTTTACCATATTTTGTACCATATTTCGCCCTTCCAGAGACTTATGATTTGATGCATTCTTAGTAAACACATATTCATAGTGAATATCATCACAAATTATTATCACGAGTACATAATTTAGTTACTTCAAGTAACCAAACATAAGCTTTTCAGAAGCTTTTTCTCATTTATGTACTCTACCATATAGTTTATATGGATTTTTTTCTAACAATCATACTTTACAAAAACACACTAAAATAATAAATGAGAATATTCAAACTTAAGACAAAAATGACGAACTTATCAAGTTAATCGTTCTAGATAAAAGTTATCAAGTTAAATTATGCATGAAAATAATGGCACAATGAAACATAATAGAAAACAAGAATCATAATACTACAATTGTGAAAATTTAAATAAGCTTTATTTGGAACAATATCATCACTAACTAGGTGATTTTAAATTTATATATGTCTTTCATTATACATTTCAATGTACAATAGGTACATTATGTTATCATGACTTTGATAATGCAATTGTTATTTCATCCTTGTTTATAATTCTTCTCTTTTCTCACTTCTGGTGAAAAGATCCAAACAATACATTTAGCATATATATAATCAGGTTTATAGCTCCATTCACTTCGGAGAATAGATTGTTTCATTCACTTCTGGGAATGAAAATGTCTCAAGTGCAATATCATTTTCCTCTTTAATGGAGAATATACCAACTTATAATACAAAAAATATGTTCCCTAATATTGATATTGCATCAGCATATTTGAATTTGCTCTTCCCTTTGATTCTTGGTAGAATCAAGTCTTTTGCGTACAACGGGTACGAGACAAATACACTTTTCCATTACAATGGTAACATACAGAACCAATATTCTTATTACCATGTCCTTTTCTTTCTTTGCCCTTGAATTCTTCAATTTCCACTTCTGGGGAATATATGGGCTCTTGGAACTTGCATTTTCTACATATCAATGTGGGATTGATAAGAACAGGATAACACGGAGAATTGAAAAATTAACTCATCATCACTTATAAAACTTTTCTTGTTATTGTTACTACATGAGCAAATTTTAATTTGCGATAATGCCAAAACACCAATTTAATTTTAAGGAATCGATGTATGTATTGTAAAAACACATAATAATATAAATCAAATTACACAACACAAAATTTTAATCTAAATAGATGTACGTGATAAAATATCAATGGATGGTTTACTACAAGAAAAGAGTAGCATCCATCTTAATATATTGGAATGAGATAATCTCACCACAAATAAGACAATAAGATATGAAAGAAGACGAAGATTTGCATACCTTGATCATATTGTGATCTTACTCCAATATACTAGATTGTGTAGAGAGACAATGGCCAACCATGATGCTAGCAGAGCTTCGTGCTGATAACGTGTTATGAAACTAATGAAAATATAAACAACTAAAAGAGAAGATTAGAGAGGAAAAGACACAAGAGAAGAGAGGGGAAGAGTTCTTCTTATTCATCCTATCTCTTTTGATACAATGGTGTGCTTTATTTATAGGCACACCTTGGTAACCACTACATCCTTATATCAATGAGAGATAATGAAACATAAAGGAGCTATCAAATGTAGGAATGGGGGTTACATGTAACTCCCAAGTGAGCATCTAATGTGGCAATGGCAATGGTCATCCATATATCAATATTTACATAATACACTTAGGATTTTGCTTTTATTGTTGGAAAAAGAAAGAATGTCTCTACAATGTTCTTTTGTTAGATAAGAGGAATAAATTCAAATGCATATATATGTGTAGGAAAGGCTAACACATCAATATTTTGGGAGATATGCACACTTGACAAATATGGTTAGGTATCTTGGCATTTTCTTCCAGTTCTAGTCATTGAACTAGTCATTGAAGATAATAGTTTGTTTTAGTCGATATTGTTATATTTCTATATATTTATTGATTGTATAGTATATGTATCTTTTCTGTTGAGAGGAATAAATGCAAAGTGCAACTATTTGTATCGGAATGAATATCCCTTTCGAAAGGAAAAAAATCCAAATTTGTGAGAATGTGCATGAACATCATTATTCATGAATCTTATGAAGTGTGATTTAATGCGATTAATATCGATTGCCCATATTCATATATTGCCTATAACGTCATAACACATGTATAGAAAAATTTGATTCTAACTAATTTCATGTTTTGTTTCTAGATTATGTTATTGGAATTAGTTTGTAGCATGTGTTTGAGAGTATTGGGTAAAGAAGTTAATCCATATTTTATATTTGTAATTTGTTTTTAGTTTGTGTGGTTGGTGATCTAATTTTTAAGCCGCCCTCGAGTATTACGACGAGATTTGAGCAGTCAATGTTTGTCAAACCCTGAAAAGAGTCATTGGACTATTGCAAATGTGGGTAAAAGTTAGTAACCACCCCTTTCAACATCTGATATCGCCTCATACATCACTATATAGTGATCTAATAAATATTTCCCGTTTCACAATATTCATGGATGTTAAATTTTATATCGTTTTGAGTCTTAACTACAAAACATGTCATTCTGTTATTGGATTCTGACATAGCATAACCACGCACCTTAATGCGCAATCTAAAAAATGTCATTACTTTGCCCATGTTACATCTCCGAACAAGATAAATCATCACAATACCAGACAATGTTGAAAATAAATCAAGGATATGAGACTTTTTGATAAAAACATATTCACACAAAAAAAATATAATACATAGAGAAAATAAGAATTAAAATAGACGGTAAAATAGATATAACTACTCTCCCTGTCTGTTATAGACTTGTAGTCCAATCAAAGTCCAAAAAACTCCTCCATTCCATTTTCTTCATTGATCCATTGTTCTAACTTCGACGGCTACCTACTCTGTGATGATGTAAATCCTAAATACACAGAAGCACCACATAATAATAATGGCGGTCATCCTTAAACCAAGGGAAACCCAAAATTTTGCCATCCCCAAATCTCTATTACCAGCAAAAAGGTCTATTCATTCATCACCGCTCAAATAAAACCCTTTCATCGTCTTCCTCCCTTCTCCTTCCCTTTCTTCCCCCTGAAACTTTCCCCCCAATTTTCCATTCCCCCAAACACAAACCTTAATCAACACGAAGGAAGGAAGAAAAAAAAACCCAAATAGAAAGGGGAACAAAAATATAAACACGAAAAAGGAAATTTGAAACAGGGGGGAAAATGTACAGAAGGAAGTAGGGGGGGAAATTAAATTAAACACGAACACACAATGACAACTCGCAGAAACAATCTTCTTCGCTCTCGTGATTCCTTCTAACGTGAATGGCAACCTTGTGGTCAAAAGACAAATCATCGTCACAGTCCCCGTCCCCCGCCGGCGCCCGTCCGCCTCAGAGTAATGCCCGCCGCCGCACATCTCGCGACGACGACGACGACCTAGACATGCCCGGAAGCCACAACAACTACACCGTCATGATGCCGCCGACGCCCGACAACCAACCGGGATCCAAGTCCGACAACAAGCCCGACGGCCCAAGCCCACACTCTGGCTCCCGCTTCGGGGCCCGGCCCACACCCGGGCCCAAGATGGACCGGCGGATGTCGATCATGACCTCCACCAACAACAACAAATCCATGCTGTTGAGAACCCAGACCGGCGATTTCGACCACAACCGGTGGCTCTTCGAGACCAAAGGGACGTACGGCGTCGGGAACGCGTACTGGACCGACGACGGCCGCGATGGGCCCGATATTGGGCTCAGCATGTCGGATTTCATGGACAAGCCGTGGAAGCCGTTGACCAGGAAGGTCAAAGTTCCCCCGGGCACTCTCAGCCCGTACAGGGTGTTGATCGTGATTCGATTGGTTGTTCTCTTCTTCTTCCTCGGATGGCGCCTCCAGAATCCCAACAGGGAAGCAATGTGGCTGTGGGGAGTTTCCGTGGTTTGCGAGCTCTGGTTCGCCTTCTCATGGCTTCTCGACATTCTCCCCAAATTCAACCCAATCAATCGGGCCACCGACCTGGCCGCTTTGAAGGACAAGTTCGAGCAGCCATCCCCTTCCAACCCAACCGGACGGTCCGACCTACCCGGAGTCGATGTCTTCGTCTCGACCGCCGACCCGGAGAAGGAACCGCCCTTGGTCACCGCCAATACCATGCTCTCCATTCTCGCTGCTGAATACCCGATCGAGAAACTCGCCGCCTATATCTCCGACGACGGTGGCGCCATTCTCACCTTCGAGGCCATGGCGGAAGCCGTTCGCTTTGCTGAGGTCTCGAACAATTGTAAAACACACGTTATCGAATTGAATTAGCAAGCAAACAAACCCTAGCTCTTCTGAAAATCAATTTTGTTTTTACCCTGTTGCAGATATGGGTTCCGTTCTGCCGCAAGCACAACATAGAACCGAGAAATCCGGACAGCTACTTCAATTTGAAAACGGACCCGACGAAGAACAAGAAGCTGCACGATTTCGTGCGCGATCGGCGGTGGATCAAGAGGGAATACGACGAGTTCAAGGTGAGAATCAACGGCCTCCCCGAGGTGATTCGCAAGCGATGCGATGCGCTGAATAGGAGGGAAGAGAGGAAGGAGAAAGCGATCGCCAGAGAGAAGAACGGCGGCACGCTCCCGCCGGAAGGGGTGACGGTGCAGAAGGCGACGTGGATGGCAGACGGGACTCACTGGCCGGGGACGTGGTGGCAGTCGGCTCCGGATCACGCCAAAGGCGATCACGCAGGGATCGTGCAGGTGATGAGCCGGGTACCTGAACCTGAACCGGTTATGGGCGGACCGGACGAGGACCGGATCGATTTCACCGGAGTCGACATCAGGGTCCCGATGTTTGTCTACGTCTCCCGTGAGAAGAGGGCTGGTTATGACCACAACAAGAAGGCTGGAGCCATGAACGCCATGGTTCGTGCTTCGGCCGTGCTGTCCAATGGACCCTTCATTCTCAACTTGGATTGTGATCACTACTTTTACAACTCCCTCGCGATAAGAGAAGGGATGTGCTTTATGATGGATCGCGGCGGTGACAGAATCTGTTACGTACAATTTCCCCAGAGATTCGAAGGCATCGATCCGTCGGATCGATATGCAAATCACAACACGGTCTTCTTTGACGGTAAACCACTTCTTTAAGATGGATTGATTAGCAAAAATTGCATTTCTTCTGGCATACTTATGTAGTACATTATGTTGGCTGATGTAATACAGGAAGCATGCGTGCGCTTGATGGACAACAAGGTCCGGTCTACGTGGGAACCGGGTGCATGTTTCGAAGATACGCGTTGTACGGCTTCCTGCCGCCGAGAGCAAACGAGTACCTCGGAGTGTTTGGTCGGATAAAGAGCAGGGCTCCTAGTGCTCCCGTACACTTGGAAGATTCAGAGCCATCGACTTCTGACCACCCTGACCTCAACCTGCCCAAAGGATTTGGAAACTCGCAACTGTTCAACGAGTCCATAGCCGTGGCAGAGTACCAAGGTCGGCCGCTCGCCGATCACATCTCCGTCAAGAACGGCAGGCCTCCTGGCGCATTGCTGGCCCCTCGCCCGCCTCTCGACGCCCCGACGGTCGCCGAGGCGGTTGCCGTGATTGCTTGCTGGTTAGTAATTGATTGTGAGTTGGTTTACTGTTTCCAAAAGTGATTTCTTGAGCAGCAAGGAACTAAGGTTGCGTATTCTTGGGTGGGTGGTGGTGAAACAGGTACGAGGACAAGACAGAATGGGGTGATAAGATAGGGTGGATCTACGGATCGGTGACGGAAGACGTGGTGACGGGCTACAGAATGCACAACAGAGGGTGGCGATCCGTCTACTGCGTGACGAAGCGCGATGCCTTCCGTGGCACGGCACCGATCAATCTCACGGACAGGCTCCACCAGGTGCTCCGGTGGGCGACGGGGTCGATCGAGATCTTCTTCTCGAAAAACAACCCGCTGCTGGCGAGCAGGAGGCTCAAATTCCTGCAGCGGATAGCCTACCTCAACGTCGGCTTCTACCCTTTCACGTCGGTGATCTTGGTGGTCTACTGCTTCCTTCCAGCTTGGTGCCTCTTCACCGGAAGCTTCATCGTGCAGTCGCTCAACGTGGCGTTCCTCTGCTACCTCCTCGTCATCACGGTGACGCTGACTCTGCTCTCCCTCCTGGAAGTGAAGTGGTCGGGGATCGAGCTGGAGGAGTTGTGGAGGAACGAGCAGTTTTGGGTCATCGGCGGGACCAGCGCACATCTCGCTGCTGTGATCCAGGGGCTGCTCAAAGTGATAGCTGGGATAGAGATCTCCTTCACGCTGACCTCGAAATCGGCAGGGGAGGACGAGGATGACATCTATGCCGATCTCTACGTGGTGAAATGGACCAGTCTGTTCATAGTGCCACTCACCATCATTGTCGTGAACCTCATGGCAGTTGTGATCGGCATGTCGAGGACTTTGTACAGCGTGATACCTCAGTGGGGGAAGCTCTTTGGAGGGCTCTTCTTCAGCTTCTGGGTCATTGCTCACATGTACCCTTTCATCAAAGGGTTGCTTGGAAGGAGAGGAAGAGTGCCGACCATCGTCTACGTGTGGTCAGGTATCCTTTCCACGACGATATCTTTGCTCTGGATATCAATCAGCCCTCCCAGTGACAGCACCTCTACTGGAAGCATTACCATATAACCAACTGTTCAAGCAAAAACACACACACTGTAGACAAAGAAAACTGGTGTAGATACTTCTAGATTGTTCTTCCCGCGGTGTTAGCACGAGAAGGGATCTTTCTTTTTGACCTTTTTTACCACCGCCTTCCGGTGGCTGTCAATATATTGTTCCATGGACATACTGTAACAAAATGTACAATGCATAGAGATTGCTCGATGTAAATAGCTACAGTTTGCAGAAGGGTTGAACTCTTTTAGTTACAAGGCCCTAACCAGGTGATGAAAAGGGAGCAAAGTGCTTCTTCCTTGCACTACAACAGTAAGACAAGCAATTAACTTAACCATACATAACGAGAAAAAGGATAGTTTAGAAGATTGTCAGTATTTTCTATCGCATGACTTGACACCCAAGTGCGCTATTACCTCTAAGCATTAGCACAACGGTTGAATCAAATCAGGAACTCCCGCATTTTCACTGGTCTTTTAACAGCATTGGTGAAGCCCTGTGTTCACAAGAGGAACATGGAGAGTGTTAGTACAGACTGAATACAATCAGGACTTCTTTCTCGGCACTACGTCTCAAATTCTTGCCTTGAAGACTTTTCAGTTCCAGAAATATGTGTTTTCTAGTTTTGGCATCCAGTCGATCAATTTAAGAACTAACTGAATTGACATGCTCTAGAGGTATATACCTCGTTATACTTAAATAAGACTGGTCGTGAATCTCTTTCCAATGTAGCAGCTTTACGGTCCATAGTCTCGGTTTTCTGAGAACCTCTGCTGCCTGCTTTCCTGAACCTGTTTTGACAGCAAAATAGCACAGATCAGCAATTAAGTGGCCATGCCCCATGAATACCTTCAAATTTGGACATCAATTCTAAGTTTTAGCCAATAAGTGATCATCTGCTTTCTACAGCATGCAACAGTCCTGCTACTTTAAGAGTGAGTATTCAGAAAGTACTGATATCAGTTTCCCGTACCTGTCAAAGAAGTTGGCAGCGCCGCTGGAACTCTTCTTGGGGTTCCCACTACTATTTAACTTTGCATTAGGCACAGAAATGTGACTTGCTTCCACGCTGGACGACATCGCCGATGAAATTGGGATGCTCACTCCTTTCTTCCCTTTTTCTCCATTGGAAGCAGAAGCTCCTGTCTGTTTCATAATGCTGGAGGGATCTTTAAGGTTCCCTCTTTCTCTCATGTCAAGGTTTGCTTCATTGAGCACTTCAGCATCATGTGTGGATTTGCTGACTTGCAAAATCCTTCTCTTCTCAACCTGAATTTTTATATACTCACCAAATTAAAAACAAGTTTGAAATATGGTGGCCTGTGGACCATACACATAAAAAAATATCCCTCCATTCTATCTTAATCAAATAATCCCGACAAGTTCAGCTCCCTAGGAATAGCAGTCACAACTTCAAAAGCAATTTAAGTTGGCTGAGGACATACTGTCTTCTTCATTGTGATGTATATATCAGATATCTGACGTTAAGGTGTTCAACAAAGATATGGGAAATAGACATGATATTTCTTCTTTCTTATAAAGAAGGAGAATGAATTTTATCTCACCTCATGAACCAAAACTTGCTTCAAGGCCAAGGGAAGTGTATTACGAGCATATCCATTGCCCTATTAAGTGCAAAGAACACGAGTGAGAATAGATTTCTAAGAGGCAACTGGTTACACATCCAAGCCAATGTTTAACGAACAAGGACCTTGAAATTGATAAACTCTGTAATGGGAGGATCAAAAGAAAGCGTGGATGCATCTGCAGCTGCTTCTTGCTCGGGCTTACTGGAGAGAAGATTGGGCCTCACATTCTTATATGTGACGGAGTAAGACACCATCGTGTTAA
The DNA here is from genome assembly GCA_964030455.1 of Linum trigynum. NCBI lineage: Eukaryota > Viridiplantae > Streptophyta > Magnoliopsida > Malpighiales > Linaceae > Linum > Linum trigynum. Next base: position 54,532,303 of record OZ034817.1, on the reverse strand, counting down.
CTAACTGGTCCATATCATTCTTTTCTTTTTCAGATAGCAAGTGCAATGATACCTACGAAAGAACACCAAAGCTATTACTACAGAAAATTTTGTCTTGTCAGATAACAGCAAACCCAAATATACACTTGGGTGAAAACCACTAACCGGTCTTATAGTTGAGGGTGATAGAATATGCAACAAGGAAGAAATTGAATCTTCAGCAAATGACTTGGTTGATAAATGTCGAGATATATGTGGTGGAATTTTTCTCTGCCAAGCCCTCAACAGTTCTACTTTCTCTGTCAACATAGTTCGATACCTGAAGTTTTACAAAATTGATCACTAGTGACAATCAAATACGAAAGGTGTAACGCAAGACCTTAACTGATTCTGAGATAAACGCGGACATAGACCTTTGATAAGATTTTGGCCACTCAATATTTGGTCTTTGGACTTGTGCCACAATACGATGCACAGTTACTGCTAGAGGAGCCTGATAAACTGCAAAAATGAGAAATATGGAAACAGAATGTAAGAAGCTTGTAAAGCTGATCCGCTTTTGCTGGGAAGCCTAAATTAGCAAAACGGAAGTTTGTTGAGTTACCATAGAGAGGCATTTGCAGTGTTCGCATAATGTATTGATGTATTACATCAAAAACACCAAGACTATTCATGCACTTGACCTTCAATTACAAATCAACATCTCATGTAACTGCAGTAGCTAAGGAATAATGTAATTCACAAAATCACCATCTGGAAGAGAAATAGGATAAGGCTTACTGTCTTCTGCATAACTGGATCATGATATTGAAGATGCAGTAGGTTCTCATGAATACCATCCATAATCGTATCAAAGTCTCCACTGCACATTAGACCCACCATCTTATAAGAAGAGAGGAACTGATTGGAGAGCAAGGTAAGAAATGTACTAACAGTACCCTACCGATTGGACAGCCGCGAATTCAGAAAATCAAAGTCATCAGATGTACTGGTACAGCTACTTGCGTATCTTCTTTCCACCTTCAATTTTCTCTTTTGAAATATCTGCAGAAACGGTGGCAAAACTCAAAAAAAAAAAATACCGGAAATATATTTGTACCAAAGCAGTACTTAGTGGAACTATTCTGAGTCACCTCTTTCCAGATATCGAAAACACCTTTATACTGATCCTTTCGACCCACCACCTGCGAACCAATATCCAACTGAAGAGACGGGAAAACATTTCATCGTCAGCCAATATACCAGAATATATTTGCAGTGAGAAAATTGTAGCAACAAGTGAATATCAGTGGCTAATTTTCAATAGCCAGTTTATAGAACTTATAAAGGAAGCTCTCTGGGACTCAGGAATTATGAATTATCTACTTATCAGAGGCTGTTATACTGAGCCTTAATGTACACCGTATCCTCAGTGTTGGGTAAGTGAATAAAACAAGTGAAATCACGGAAGCGTGTTCCAGCAAAAAGGAATACCACATTGAGTGCCTTTTGCTTTCCGTTGAGAAACTGAAGTGTGTTCAAGCATGACCGTATATCACATTCTGTAAAGACAAAGAAAGAGTAAAACTAGGTGTGGATAATAACAGAAAAATGAACAAGACAAAAGAACTGTATGTGTCAGAAAACACTGATGTGAGGAGGAACGCAACCCACCAGTGTACTCTGCAAGTGCAGCAAGTGCAATGGCGTTTGTCTTCATCCCCTCCTTGTTACATATATACTTGAGCCTACCATGACAATTTCCACAAGTTTAGATTGATATCCCCAAATACCAAGATGCATTTTAGACTATCCCTTAACACATACTTTTCATTTAGAGTTCACGGCAAGCTGTAAATCATCCTTCAATGCAAGTTTCCTTACTTATGTTTTACGGCTTCCTACATTTGCTAGGAACATATTCTTATGCAATGCTCATTATGTTTCAATATAAATTATGCGAGGACACGTGTCATTAATAATCCCACATTTTTTCATTTGTCATTAATGCATCATCTTAATCTCACAATACTCCTTTGGCTGTTTCAAACTATTCAAAGGGTTTACATTAATACCACAGGCCACAACAACGGGTGGAAAATGCATAAAACCAATAAATCAAAGAGCATATGAATTTCAAAAAATTGGAACTTATGCATGTGAAACAGTACAGCCATGAGAAAGATTTACCTGCTAACTACACGGCTGACTGTAGGTTGGACAAATATGTGAACCCTGTAAACAAGCAGAAGCCAAAAAAACAGTAAGCTTGTGAAAGATGCCACAACATTCATAGGACTATTTTGCCCAAGCAAAAACACAAGAAACGGTGTTTACTAAGGACAGCAGTTGATCATTCAGGTCTAACCACAGGTGCATAACTGGATGAAAATTCTGAGCTACAGCCAGTATACTTGGTTGTTCAGTTTACATACTAACAAATGGCGTTCCTCCTAAGGACAGCAATCACATCCATTCTGGTGTAACAACATAATGGCTTTGTAAAACCTAGTGACATGGTTTCAGTTCTTATTTTCATGACTAATTATTTAACCTTTCCCCACACTTTTAACTTTGAGCACGGACCATGAACAACAAGTGATATCATAGCTGACCATACGAGTACTTTCTTCAGTCTGAGTTCAGCAACCTGTACCAGACAGTTAGCGTGGCATATTGAGAAACTTACTTTGCAACCTGACGTAATGGTCTCAAGGCTGGAGCATATAGATCATTGCATATGCAAATAACCTGCATTGAGAGCCAACTACTTATGTCATAAGGGACAGGAAAAGGAAATATTCATTTTGGGGTTTGGTGTGTTGTTCAACTACTCACGGGTCTTGATAGAGAACTTGTTTTACGGCCCTTTTTGGACAATATTCTTCCAGATTGTTCTCCTTTCGCAAGATTATCTTTCCCAGTCTCTGCCTTCTTGTCAGAAGAAACCTGCATGCCAATTGCAGCTCCTCAGAAACCCACAAATAACACAGTGAAAAGGATGCACTTCACACAGAAATAGGCATCTGCTACAATCTTGCATATGAATGTATCTTCAAGTTAATGGGAACACAGTACACTGCCATCTGGAGGAATTCAGACTTTGCATCAGCCTAATAACAGAAAGTAAACTACTAAACTGCAAGATGAGATTTTTAGCATATTGTTTCAATCTCTAAGTGAGGGCATCAGAAAACAAAACGATGAACATTCTTGGTGGAATGAAAAGAAAATCAATCTGCTAGCCTTTGCCTGATAAAGAAATACCCAGCAACTTCTGGTATCAAAGAGCATGATTATCAACTGAGCATTTGATTATGAATAAAGATAAGAGATAACGAAAGGATCCTATGCAGAAGACTATGACAAGAAGAATTCTAAAGCTAAAGTTGGTATAACTAGCAAGTGTGTGCATGGTTATTAAGAAGGAAAGAGCAAAACTAGCACAATGACAAAATAAGTGCAGAGGAACAAGAATCAAAGTAAACTCCAAGACATTACAATTGAAATTAACAGTAAAAAAGTGTACTCTTCTCATACCATCTTCAGAATGACATCCACAGCACCTCTACCATCACCAAGAGCACCATCTATCTCATCAATCACCTGTACCAACATGATCCATTGTATCTTCATCCTCAATCATAGAAATAAATGAAACTAAGAAACTTGTGACTAACCAAACACTTGGGCCTTGAGTCTGCCGTCACAGAGTTCATTTGGACCACATCAAGGATTTTAGCTTCAACACTAGATGATGACCGATCATCACTTGCATTTATCTGTTCAGGAGAAAGCCACCGATAAGCAAATGGAAAATGTGGTAAAAGTTATGTGAATAATGAGGTGAATGTTGCTGCATAGGGTATTCTAATCCATCAAGAAATCAAGAACAAATAGCTTAATGTAGAAACCATTCTGCATCAAATCTAGCCTAAGGTGCACAATGTGGCCCAGAATTCTCAATTGAAGGACAAGCCATGCAGATGAGGTAGTCCATAGTAATCATTCACAAATGCAAGTATTAAGAGATGAATAAAAATCACTAATAGTGACTACAAGATAATTTCTCTCTAGGAATTATAAGTGATAACAAACCTCCACGACTCTGTACCCACAATGTTTAGCCGCTACATGTGCAAGTGTAGTCTTTCCAAGTCCTGGAGGACCACAAAGTAAAAGGATCTGCAATTTCACAGTATAGTTAGGAACGGTACTGCTAACAGATCAAAGGTCTAGCTCAGAAGCAAGGTCACGGGATTAAAAGAACATGTCTACTTCATTTGACTTCAAGTCCCAAAGAAGAATGAAAACATATCCTCGCTTAAGTAAGTCCTCCTTCTAACCTTTTGTTCTGGAGTACCACTTGGCCTTGGTTTCTTGTCTGTTAAGTCCTGCACTTGTTTAGAGTTATCATTTTCATGGTTCGTCCTATCATACCGTCTATCTTGCCCATTAGCCCATTTATGCCCTCTGCCTTTCCTCGTGAAAGACGTATCAGAATGTTTCTGATGTTGCGAAACAGTTGAATGACGCTTAAGAGCAGACAGAACCTCATCCGTTGTACTTCTAATTTCAGATCCAAAGACACAAGAATCCCATTGTTTCAACCACAAGAGAACCTGCAATGATAGGCACAATTCTTAACTCTTGATCAATAACCAGGGAAGGCTATGCATGATAATTAACCACTTGCCTCTCGGTTTGTCTGCTCATCACTCAGCAGCTCCGTGAACGAATTAGGAGCGTACTTATCGACCCAAAGCTTCTCATGAACAACACCTGCATGAGACACCACAGCATCGTCCTGAACTTCAGCAGTAGCTTTCAATGCCTAAAGCACCAAAAGAAGAACTATGAGAAGCATAAACTAGACCAGCATTGCAGTTTCTTCGGTATTTCAATCACGAAAAACGAGCGAGCCATTCAATTATGGTTCCTACCTTATTGAAAGCCAATTGATCAGCCTTCTCGAAGAGAACACTGATAGGTTCCACTAAGAGACCTGCCAGGGAAATGAAAAATTGCAAAAAGAATGAAAAATCTGTGAAACTAGATCGTGCAGATTCGTATAGACTACTAATCTTACCGCATGATTGTGGTTTGAAGTTCAATTTCTTCGATACCACTTCCGTTTCTACTCCACATAACTTCGCATAAACCCTATCTTCGCCTCCCGGGGCAGTCACGGGAAAAAAGTCGCCATCAATCTTAGATATGTATTTTGACACAATCGTCTCCTCCTCCTCCTCCTCCTCCTCCTCATCTTTGTTCCCTTCCATCAGAACATCAACCCTCTCCCCATCGTCCTCTACAACTCCGTCTCGTGGAGGAGAGTATCGGAGCCAGTCTTCGTCGTCGCCATCGTCGACTTTACTTCTCTTCTGGTCGATTTTGACGGCAGCAGTTTCTTCCTCTCCGTGATTAGACGAATCTGAAACTTCCGAACGGAGACGCTTCTGACCGGAGTTCGAATCGGCCAAAATCGATGGGGAACCTGGGGGTGATTGCGCTGGTTCTTCGTCAGATTGGAAACTAGGTTGAACCTCGTCTTCTTCGTGAAAATTAGAGTTGGCCTCGAGCCATTCGAGCTCGTCTGCTTGAGGAATATCAAAGTCCATGTCCATTTTGTCGGCGCGTTGGCGGAGCTTGACGCTGCAGGTTGACAGTGAAGCAGCAGATAGAAGCTGAGTAAGATTGGGGTTTGGGGAGGGTGAGTGGGTTGTCTGGCGGGAAAATGGAAGAGAAAGAAGCGGCAAAAAGTGGTTCGCCGGGTTGCCCACCTTTTTTATTTTTTACAAATTACTAAATTTGTTAATAAAATCACACAATGACAATATAACACTTTTTATTCAAAAAAAGACAACATAACACTTCATAATAATAATAACAATAATAATAAAACTAAATCTATGGAGTGCTGAAATATTTTTTTAAAATTGCTCAATGATTTTGACACAAGATCATTGAGCTTAGCTCGTTGCCATCAAAAATAATTTATCATCTTTGATTTGATCACCCCTGAATTTACCTTGTCAAACCTTTAATTTGACAACATGCAATCAATTCTCACAATCTCACTTAGGTAGCATGTAGTTGCATGTGTAGTTAGCAATTTGGATAAATTGATCAATTTGAAGTATCCAGTTATTATAATTCATTTAAATCTATTACATTTAATTCATATTCAATTGTACTGGTGGAATCACGGATTGTTAGAAATTATTATAAATAAATTTATTTTTTATAATTTTATACATAAATTTAATATTTTGATGAAAAATATAATTTACAATTATATTTTGATACCTCGACTTTTTATAATGACGTTTGTATATTTAAATTTTTAAATTTTTAAATTATGGTTCAAGATTTGAATACCTCTTGGATTGATGAATCCGTTCAACTTGTCACCTAAATTTGCAAGTGTCTATCTTGTTGATAAGGTTCCAATTAATCACACACAGTAGGCATTTTTATCTCGATGATCACCCAATCATCAATCTCACTCCCCAAGCTAGCTAAATATAAACAATTATTTATTTAATAAGTAACGAAAAATAACGAATCTTCGTGAACCTTTGTTTTGTTCAAAGCACTGCAACCAACAATTCATTTTCCTCTTTCTGGTTTTCTTCTTGGCGAGCCATTTTTCGGGTACTCTTTTATTTTTCTTTCTTCCTCCCTGTTCTTCGTTTCTTGTTGACGACGAGGAGATGGTGGGGCAACAGACGTTGATCTATAGCTTTGTGGCTCGAGGGACTGTGATCCTGGCGGACTACACCCAGTTCAACGGCAATTTCACCACCATCGCCGCCCAATGCCTCCAGAAACTGCCTTCGACCAATAACAAGTTCACCTATAATTGCGATGGCCACACCTTCAACTATCTCGTCGAAAATGGCTTCAGTATGCAATTTCCCCCTTTTTTTTGTTTAATTTATATCGAACGATTAATCGAAAAATTGTGCTTTTTCATTTCTTCATATAAAAATGATTCTTCGTACAAATGCATACAATTTCCATCACGGTTCTTGGATAATGAAGATCTGTACTAGATTGATTTGAATGTTTCATGTGTGCATGAACTCGGGGTCTCATTTATTTATTTCATAGTAAATTCGTCAATAACTAGAATTATTCGAAGAATTTAATTGAACTTTTTTACGATGAAAATAATATTTATTTTGTAATTCTAATTAATTTAATTTAAGAAGACGGATTTGAAACAAAAAGCATCAACAAAAATGAAATATGTGCATTGCGATTTGCGGCCAAGGAAATGAACTCAATTAACTCAGAGACTGGTTTTGTTGTTGTTGTTGTTGTTCATGCAATGCAGCCTTCTGCTTGGTTGCGGTTGAATCCGCTGGCAGGAAAATCCCAATCGCGTGTCTGGAGCGGATCAAGGACGAATTCAACAAGAAATACGCAGGAGGGAAAGCTTCGAGTGCCAAAGCTAACGGCCTCAAGAAAGAGTTTGGGTAATGTCCGTAACTCGTTCTTGTTCTTGTTTTGCGCTGCTCACTTCTTTTATATGAATGAATGAATGCTTATTGTATATAGGCCCAAGCTGAGGGATAACATGCAGTACTGCGTGGATCATCCTGAGGAGATCAACAAGCTTGCAAAAGTCAAGGCTCAGGTTTCAGAGGTGAAGGGTGTGATGATGGAGAACATTGAGAAGGTTCTTGATCGTGGCGAGAAGATCGAGCTGCTCGTGGACAAGACCGAAAACCTCCGTTCGCAGGCACAGGACTTCAGACAACAGGGAACCAAGATCAAGAGAAAGATGTGGTACGAGAACATGAAGATGAAGCTCATCGTGTTCGGTATCTTCGCCGCCTTGATCCTGCTCATCTGGCTATCCGTTTGCCATGGCTTCAAGTGTCAGTAGTAGTAAAAACTACTTCAAGGAAGTAAGTTCTGCTGGGAATCAAGATCCCCCATGCACGCACACATTTCACAACTAGCCATCGTTCAAGTCGGCTTTTCTGTTTGTAATGTTTTTACTCCCTTGTTCTTGGTTTGGCCAATTTTGGGTGGGGTTTTTGCTTTGTTCATTGATCTATTTTTTTGCAGATCTCTCCATGACTGTAGTTAAATTAGGAAGTCAGAACAGCCGTGTACTTCTGTTTCCATATTTAGTTTTTGTTTGGATTGATTGGATACGGTTAAAACCCTGTTTTTGTTGGGTATCTTGCCGTAGATTTGCTCTGTTATGCTGGTCCAGCATCACATGTACGGTTTGTTACACAATTGAACAGAGGTTCATCAATGGATACTCACTCAAATGATGTTCACCAACACTGAAGTTCTATGCTTTCTATTCCTCCACACACATCCGATAAAATTGGAACGCGACACACATCAAAACGGTCGTACAAACACCCCCAGTTACCGTCTCTGTACAGCTTTTATCAAGAAGGGATTGATAAAGTTGTGCCAAGGGTACCCCAAATCGAAAGAGGCAAAGAGTATGTATGTATATATGTATAGATCAGCAGGCTAACTGGTCTCTGACAGGGGAGATCTCTTCAAAAATGGGGAGTCTCCTAGATCTGTATGGTGTCCATTGCCCCATCAACTGGTCTAGTCCCTCGGCGAATGCATCTTCTAAGCTCGATCCAATAGGGGTAGGCGAGGCGGATGGTGATTGGCACATATCCTCCATTTCTTGGAGTAGCTCCTCCACACGGTTTCTCGACTTGGGATCGTCGTGTCCAAGAAGCTTGCCGCGCACTACATCATCGAGCACTGAGCGTGCTTCAGCGAATCGAGTTTGCTTCATTAGGCACGTGCTTAAGTTGCAGGCCTTATTGGCATCGGGGTCGATTACCTGAGCTTTACGGTACACTACTTCTGCAGCTGAGTAATTTCCAAGCTGCATATATGCCCAACCCAAGTTCCCCTGCATTGTGGTGTACATATTCGCTATTGTCAGCTTTTATTAGGCACTAGTGGGAAGAGCAATGCGACATTATTAGTATAGCTTGAAACAAAAAGCCAGAGAGTGCATTATTACCAGTATCCGAGAAGTCTCCTGCTTGACTGTGACCTGGAACTTCCTCCCATGAGAGCGAGCTGTCTTAGTCGGCTTGCCATTAAACGCTTCTCCATGGTAAATCATCCGAAGCTTCTGCTTCAACAGCTCAATCTGCTCTTCCATCCTTCCACATTTCTATAAATAAAAAACATTTCACCACAATGAATTTCCAAACAGCACCAAAACAAGGGAAAGGCAACAACATAATAACAGTCACTGATCACCTACCTTGTAAAGGTCAATGAGGACATTGTCAAGTGACTCTTGAGCTTGCTTGGAGCAGAGATGCCTAAACCGCCTTATCGCTTCAATAGCTTCTTCGGCTCTATCTTGTTGCTTCATCACCAGTGCCATGTCTTTGAGGGCACTATCGACTCTGTCTCCAGCGCTAATGGCTTTCAAGAACCACTGAACTGCGGTTTCTGGGTCCTTTTCTACTAGCTGTATTAAGGACAAGGAAACAAAAAACCACAACTCTGTTACAGAAGGCCAAAGAGGGGCGAAAATGTGACACAGAAGAACAATTCAACACAAGCAGGTCTTGCCATCCTGCACATTTCCTTTTATGCATTCTCTGCTAGCGACTAGGAAAGGTAAAGATTCCGATCAAATCTCAGGTGCTTTCCACCATTGGAAAGGAAACAAATTGGAAGACAGTGCAACAGAAGGTCTGCCACTTCGATCAGCTAAGCTTTTCTCTTCCTATCTGACTCGAATAACGACGAATTACCAACGCTGTTATGAGTTATAATCCAGCAAACTCTAAACCTTAATCAGAAATCCAGAGACCAAAAAGGATAGCTTCAACAAATGAATGAAGCACAGCATAGGAACAGAACAGAACAGATATCAGGAGCTGTTTCTGCTAATTTTCCAATCGACAGCAACTAACTTGAACAAATGGGTTCTCCAATTCTTTTCACTTCTCTAGTGGGCACGATAGATCGGATTGAATCAATGAGAAATTTGTACTGTGCAGATCGATTCAGGGGGAACCAGACTGCTCATATTCATTACGCCATTACCCAAACCCCCCAAGAAGAAGAAAAAAAAGAACCAAAATTTCGAAGAAGAAAAGAATTACCTGAACGTGCTTAGCTCGAACGTAAGGGCCGTCGCCAGGCGGAAGCTTGTGAACAACGTGATACGGAGCAGCGTCCGAGCTGAGATGCTGCATCTCAGGCGCTTTCAGAAGAACCCTCTGATGGCTCATCATCTCCTCTTGCATCGAGAAGAAAGAAAACAGGGTACAGAAGAAAAAGGCGAGAATGGCAGAGTTGAGAGATATGTAAACGGCTGCAAAAACTGGTGAGCTGTGGGGGTGAAAAAGGCGAAGTGTTTTCTGAGCTTTTCCTCCGGGGAAGAAGGCAGAGGAAGAGGAGGCAAAAGAGACTTTAAGGGAGCCGAGAATGAATCTGGACACAGTGTGGGTCTTGCTTCATTCCAACGGATCCCAGAAGGGACCGGGTTGCTCCGCCACGTATAAGGGGCGGACACGTGGCGGATTACCGACGTGCTTCCAAGTTCCAACTAATTTTCTCTTTTTCTTTTCGCTTCTTGTTATCTTGTTGGGATTTGTGAAACCTAAGCTGCCTCTTCCCTGGCCGTCAGTCTCCCAAAGTTATCCCTCTTAATTGATTGAGTACCTTTATGTAAATAGGTAGGGTTTGAGTGATCAAACCCATATAAATGTTGAGCCTGAATCAAAGGAAAAAAGTCGAATAGATAAGTGTCTATCGACGATACCATACTAAAAGTCTTTATATTTTTTCGATTTTGCTTACCTTTATTTGACAATCCCTCACTCAAGGTTGAGAGTTTGATTTGGTTTTCGGTTTTAACCGAAACCACGTGATCAAGGTGGAGGTAGTATGTTGGTCGGGAGTTATGTGGCACACCCTTAGGTTGAAAGAACAAGGTTAGAAGTTGGTATACTAATTTGTAGGGTTGTCGGAACGGTTCGGGTTTGGGTAACCGAACCGAACTAACCAAACCCGAAAAGACGAAACCCGCTCTATTTACAAACCGAACCCGAACCCGATATGGGAAGTTTCGGGTTTTGGGTAAACCCGAAGATTTCCTTACCAGGTTTGGTTCGGTTAGACTGCAACCGAAACCCGAAGCTAAAGCACTTATGACGTGGTAAACTCCATAAGTTGACCAAAAGACTTGTTGCCTTAGCCGGCATCTATATGCATGGGATTAGCAAGTATTATGATCAATTAATCTAGGTAATTATTAATTAGATTAATTTTAATATAATTATGATCAATTAATGGCGAGATCGATGGGATTAACAAATGGGAGCAATAAAAGCAAAACGTATAAAGCAAGTAGAATTGATATAGTAATTACTAATTAAAGACTATGATTTCGAAACGTCACCACGGGAGCCCAATTAGTGGATTCGGCTAATCACTGTCAAGGTATTTATAACAGTCAACCCGTTGGAATTATAAGCGGTCATTAGCAATGTTTTTTTTAATAAAAAGTCATTAGCAATGTGATTTAAATGCTTACCCTTTTTCCCATACGCGATTAATATTGTAATTAAAGACTATATAGTTTCAAAATGTCACTATGGGAGCCAATTACTAGATTTCAGTTTTGCGGTTTCCTTATCGGGTTCACGGGTTCACCGAAACCGAAACCGTTACAGCACCTTTCGGGTTGGAACCGAAAAACCCGAAATTATATGGCCCCTTGTCGGTTCGGGTTCGGTTTAAACTGAAAACCCGAAACCGAAGTCCCACCCCTACTAATTTGTTTTATAATGAGATTTGAACATGCAACCATAATTCTAGTACTTAGTATTTCTATCATCAAACTACAGTTAATGATATACATTTAAATTTTATGCAATTATATGGATTGAGTCATAGATTGTAAATAAATAAATTTTAATTAAAATAGAAACCAAATGCAATTAATACGACATTTTAAATTTATAATTTTATTAGCTAATTGTTGGCACCAACGTATGGTGACTCTTATCCTTGCACAATATCGTTGGGTCAACTTATTAGGGTTCAAGTATCTAACTATGTTTCTCTTTTTGATTCCATCAATTCACACAAAGATGGAACTCTTCCTCTCAAATATGGTAGCTAAGCACTTGCCTCTACATCCCATTCCAATCGACGTTCACCAGCTATTGATCATGATCACTAAAGCGACTTTATCGTAACTTTCCACAATGAGAATGCTTAACATGTGAAACATACTAGTCATCTTTTGCTTTGGTACATCGGTAGCATTATTTGATAGCAAGGCGTCTTTAGACTCTTGATATTTTTTTCTCTAGATGATGAGTTATATGAGTAAGATATGATCAATGTGCATTGTGCTGGTTGAAAATTTAAATATGTTTTCTTCCTCTTTATAAATTTAAAGATGTTCTAGATGAGTTTTATGTTGATGTTAATGAGAATTTATCATTTATAAAGGCCGCATATTATGGAAAGTGTTGGGCCAAATATTGAGACGCTTGGGCTTCAGGCCCATAGTCACCCAAAATCCATAATGACGCAAGTTGGGCCCAAACAGGGGCAACGAGCCACCAAACCCTCCAAAGGTGGTCTTTCCCTACAAATACGAAGAAGACCGCCCGACATAGATAAAGACCGCCCGACATAAGGGCAAACAGACACCTGACCCTGACCCTCTTGGTACGGAGACTGACAAAAGTACGGTCTGACGATACAACCAAATACCGTCAGATGCATCCCAGGACGCCCGACAAGTCATTAAATGCCCCTGATCCAACCACAACTAGTATAAATACTCCTTGATGAACTACATTGGGGGTAACTTCTACCAACTCCCTTCTCTCTCTTATTTAATATTCTCTCATTCCTCTCTCTAACTTAAGCATCGAAGGAGGTTCCAGGATCCACCTGAGGACCTTTCCTTGCAGGGTTTCAGAGACTGCCATCGACCACCAAAGCCGCTAGAGGTCAGTGAGGTCTCGCAAAACCGCCTGGTACATTCCAGGCACAAACATTTTGGCGCCCACCGTGGGGCCTCACTACTCAGTCGCGGCGGAAAATGGGAGATGACTTCGAGACCCCTCTCAAAGGGATGACCGAGAACAACACCTCCGAGGTCTCTCGCCGAGGGCCGAAGACGAATTGGAACTCGAGGAAGTTGTCAAGACTCAAGACTTGCAAATCGCAAACATGCAAGACAGCCTGTCAAATTCTCCAACTCTTGAAGACAAGAGAAGATTGCGCAGAGGGTTCGAAAGGAGAACCTCGCAAGGAAAAACAGAAGGCCGCCCTTGTCCTCGACAGCCCCGCTCGGACGGAAGGCGGGGGACAGAGGCGGAGGACGCAGACTTGGGCTTTCTTGGAGGAACACTTGCGGTCTACCTATAGGAAGCAAAAGAGCCCCACCGTTCTCCAAAACCCATTGTCAAGAGAGCTCTTCAAGACCCCGGTTCCACCTAATTTCTCATCTCTGGGACTTCCCACGTACAGCGGGACTTCAGATCCCGCTGACATTTGTGTGCCTTCATGCTCAAGATGCAACTCATCAATGCATCCGACTCCGACCTGTGTCGTGCGTTTCCAGTCACCTTCAGCGGTCAGTGTAGGACTTGGTATACCTCACTACCGGAAGGAATCATTGAGAACTTTGAACAATTCGCGATGCTCTTCTTCACGAAGTTCACGTCTCAAAGGCGTCGCAAACTCACCGTCTCCGCGCTCATCAATTGCCGACAGAAGAAGGAGGAGTCGCTCGCGGAATTCTACGATCGATGGAACGCCATCGCATGCGAAATCCAAGGCATCTCCTCGGTCGTAGCCGCTGGCAACCTCAGAATATCCACGACCAGCATCGAACTCAAGAGAACCTTAATAAAGAAGGAGGCCGCCTTAACATCTTGGTCCAAGCTGGACCAGTTGGTGAGGCATGCAATACTACTGGAGGAAGCCCTGGCTACAGACGACTGGAACCAACAATGCCGCCCGCGGCCCGAACCGAACGAGCGCGGCGACACTCGACGTGGAAGGCGCTCCCTCGAGCGAAGATCGTATCGCAACAAATACTCTGAGCGAGATGGCAAAAGAGAAGTGATGTCCACATACCACGAAAGGGGGAGAGAGAGGCGCAGAGGAGGCAGAAAACCCGAAGCGTCTTCCGCTCAGGAGCCGCAAGACGGAAAAAAGTGGTGCGACTGGCACAAAATGGCCACCCATGACACCACCGAGTGCAGAGAATTCAAGGCGAGTCTCCGATATCTGGCACCAGGTGACCTACGGAGCCGCCTTGAAAGTCGAAACGTGACGACCGCATCGGGAGCACTCCCAGGAAACGCGAGATGACTCCCGCAGTCCCGAAGCAGAAAAAACGAGAAGATCAAGGAAAGAGAGATTAAGGACGCCACCAAGGAACAAGGTCGCATCGCCGCAAAGGCAGTCTCCCGCTTACAGGCCCCCACGCAATGAAGACGACGGAATGGAAATAATAACCATAGCCAGAGGAAGGAAGCGTCCCCGAATGGAGGGAGACCGCGTAGCTCACTGCTTGAGCGTGCAACGCAGAATCCCAACTGAGGTCACTTTCCTGCCGTCCGAGCTAGCCAAGAAGAAAATGCTGAAGACCCCTTGGTAGTATCATTCGGACCGCCAAGTTCAAGGTCACCCGGGCTCTCGTCGAGAATGGAAGCTCATCAGACATTCTCTTCTACTCAGCGCTTAAAGGGATGAAAAAGAGTGTCCAAGATCTCACTCCTTCCAACACCAGCCTGGTCGGATTCTCCGGAACCAAGGTCCGCGTCCTCGGGTCTATCACGCTAAAAGTTACTATAGGCGAGGGCGGGATCACGAAAACTAGACCAGTGGAGTTCCATGTGGCGGACTACCCCTCGGCATACAATGCCATCCTCGGGCGCGGGTTTCTAGCCTCGTTCGAAGCAGTGGCGTCCACCTGTCATTAAATGCTTAAATTCCCTAGCGGGGGACAAACAGGCCGCGTCCGGGGAAACCTCGAGGAAGCCAGAGAGTGCTACCAAGCCACCATCAAGCACCTCGAGGTCGACCTCGTCGACACAAGGGGAGACATCCCGAGGCCTGAAGCGGTTGAAGGGGATGTGGCGATTCCCCTAAACGAAGAACATCAAGAGAAGACGGTTCGTATCTCCACGCACCTCACCAACGAAGAAGCCCAAAAATTGCTCTTACTCTTCAGGGAGTACCAAGACCTCTTTGTTTGGGGTCCAGAGGACATGCCCGACGTCCCCCGCAGTGTCTCCGAACACCGCCTCTTGGTCAAAATCAAGGCACGTCCAATACAGCAGCGTAGACGACATTTGTCAGTCGAGAAGCAAATGGCTTTGAAGGAGAAAGTCCGGCGCCTTCTCAAGGCCTGGTTCATCAGAGAGGTTAAGTATCCCTCATGGCTCTCGAACCCGGTCTTTGTGCGCAAGGCCGGAGGAGTTTGGAGAATGTGCATCGACTTTACCAGCCTCAACGCGGCCTGCCCCAAGGATGCATATCCTCTTCCCCGTATTGATCAACTCATCGACGGAACCGCCAATCATGAAGCCCTCAGTTTCCTAGATATGTTCTCCGGATACCACCAAATCAGAATGGCGGAGGGCGACCTAGAGCTCACCGCTTTCATGACTCCCATGGGCAACTTCTACTATGTGGTCATGCCCTTCGGATTGAAGAACGCCGGAGCAACCTATCAATGAATGGTGGATGCCGTCTTCAAGGATCAAATGGGAAGAAACGTGGAAGTATACGTCGACGATGTGTTGGTCAAAATCAAAAAGGCGGGCAACCATCTGTCCGACCTAAGGGAGACTTTTGAAACTCTGAGACGGAGAAACCTAAGACTTAACCCGCTCAAGTGCGTCTTCGGCGCCGAAGCAGGAAAGTTCCTTGGGTTCATGATCACGAAAAAGAGGAATAGAAGCCAACCCGAAACAAATTGAGGCCATACGCGGCTTGAAACCACCTAAGACCATCAAAGAAATCCAAGCATTCAATGGTAAGATGGCCGCGCTAGGGCGGTTCATCCCCAGATCCGCGGACAAGTGCTCTCTTTTCTTCCGAATGCTGAAGAAATCGACATCGAGACTCCAGTGGGGTGCCGAATGTGACAAGGCCTTCAAATTTCTAACCGACCAACTCAGTACCCCACCCGTCTTGAGCGCCCTAGTCAGCGGAGAGCGGCTTTACCTGTACCTAGCAGTCTCGGAACAAGCTGTGAGCTCGGTCTTGGTACGAAGGGCGCAGGACGACTCCGACCAACCTGTCTATTATGTGAGCAAGACCCTTATCCCAGCCGAAACAAGATACATGCCCGTAGAAAAGGCGGTCTTTGCCGTGGCCTCCGCGGCCAGAAAGCTGCATCCTTACTTTCAAGAGCACCCAATCACTGTCCTGACACACCTCCCCCTCAAGAGTATCATGAGAGGCATGGACGCGTCAGGACGACTGACCAAGTGGGCGATCGAGCTCAGCGAATTCGACATAGAGTACGCCCCAAGGCCAGCCATCAAAGGGCAAGTCCTGGATGATTTCATTGCCGAAGGTTTCTCTCTCGAAGCCGCTTCCTTCGAGGAGCGTAATCGGATATGGAGCCTATTCATTGACGGCGCAGCTGGTAAAACCGCCTCGGGGGCAAGAATTATCATCGAGTCACCTGACGGAGTAGTGCATGAAGTTTCATTGAGGTTTAGAGAGATCAAGACCAACAACGTCGTCGAATACGAGGCATTGATCAATGGGCTCCGACTACTGTCCACCTTGGGGGCAACAGACGTGCACATATTCTCCGACTCTCTTTTGGTGGTCAAACAAGTGCTCGAAGCGTTCGAAATCAAGGATGAAACGCTAGCGGTGTTGGCTACCAAGGTGCGAAGCGCTCTGGCACAACTGAATTCATGGAAGCTCAACCATGTTCGGAGAGAAGACAACCAACATGCTGATGCACTCTCTAAACTTGCAACCGCCATGGACTTCGAAGGAGATCGGCACGTCACTGTCACTAAAGAGAACGAATCCCAAGGCGAAGTCATAAGCATTGAGGAGACCGCCGACTGGAGGACGCCCTTAATCCAATATCTGGAGCACGATGTCACACCGCAGCACCTGGTAGAGCGAAAGGCGCTCAAATGAAGGGCGGCCCGATATTCAATGGTGGATGGTCAGTTGTTCAAGAGATTGTTCTCAGGAGCCTACCTGAAGTGTCTAGGGGCAGAAGAGGCCAAATGGACCTTAAAAGCAATACATCAGGGTACATGTGCCACTCATGCCGACCCTAGGTCGCTTGAGAGAACGATCCTCTTGCAAGGCTACTACTGGCCCACAATCAAGAAAGACGCATCAGACGTCGTCCTCAAGTGCAATGCGTGCCAAGTTCACGCTTCCAAGTACTTGGTGGTCGCAGTCGATTACTTCACCAAGTGGATAGAGGCAGAACCGCTAGAAACGATAACAAGTGTCAGGGTGCAGAATTTTGTGTTCAACAACATCAGGATCCGTTTTGGTATCCCACAATCGATCATCACAAGTCATGGGACACAGTTTGATTGTCGACCGTTTGAGAACTTTTGCGCTCGGAACCGCATTGTGTGCACGATGGCATCAGTAGCATACCCTCAAACCAATGGCCAAGCAGAAGCTTCCAATAAACTGATCCTCCTAGGTTTGGAGAGACTCCTCTGAGAGGCCAAAGGGGCATGGACCACCGAGCTCCCTCACATCATGTGGGCGCACCGTACGACTCACAAGACCGCCACAGGCGAAACTCCCTTTGATACAACCCTGGATTGCCTCCTCACCAAGATGGAATTTCTTGCTCGAGAAGGTAACCCAAATTGTTTGAACAGTATGGAATTTTGGCTAAGTCTTTTGACGAGTTCAGGAAGGGTACTTTGCGAGCTCGGTTCTTCTCATTGAAGCGATGGAATGGAGAGTTTGGAAGTGAGTTTTGAACTTCAAGTGCTCGTCTATGTGCTGGAGGGCTTGGTAGTTCAAGGGCAGACTTGAAAGGTCCATTTTCAGGCTCGACAAAAGGGGATCTCGACACAGGAAAACAGGCTGAATCTGCCTAAGTGTAAAACCGAGTCCAGAGAGGCTACTTTGACGTGCTATTCCAGACGGGTGATTGAGCTTCGAGTTAGGGGCTTCATACCCCATGAATCTATGCACTTTAATCTACAGAGAAGAGGCGTTGGATGATTGAAAGTGCTCCTGGAAGTCATCAGTCGAAGGCCTCAAAGGTTGCATCCAGGCTGTTGGTGACGTGGAGCTGCAGAAAAGAGTTTCTTTCCTTAAGTGTCTTGGATTGCTATTTCCTTTTGTGTTTCAGCTTAGGTTTTCGAGTTGTAATAGGTTTATGACGATTTCCCTTGTTCACGAGGTTAGCTAGGTTCTATTTAAGCTTTAGTTTGTGCTGTAATTGAACCCGTGTTTTAATCAAATCAGCTTTTTGTGTTCATCGAGTCATTCTCGTGAATTGTCCTTGGTTGTGTGGAATTGAATCCAACGAACAAGCGAGCTCAGCATCGGTCGATCATCACCTCGATCGTGGACGAGTTGCGACGTTAGTTCGATCGAGCCTATTCCCAATTCTTGGCGAGAAGTTGCACGTTCAACATCCATCTTCCCTCAACCTATGTTTTGGCTTTCATCGAAATTCAGTATTGAGAATTCTCTAGGCTGCCCGACGTTGATCAAGAAGCTCAAGGATTGGAGCTTATCAAGTGGCATCAGAGCCTTAGGTTCAAACACAGTGGCCAACACGAAGCAGAACGTAGCCAGCACTGCGCCCTGGACAAGATCGAAGGGTTCTGTAGACAGCGACCCTGCAGTTCGACGTCCTGAAACAGGGAGCACGTCTGAATACGAGGAGGCGACTCTGAGTGAAGATCGAGTGATGGGGGACCCAACCATAAACAATTCTGATCTATTGCAGTCGATTGTAGCGACGTTCCAGACGCAATTCGACCAAATCCAAAATCAATTGGCCGAATTACGCACGACAGTGCAGGCCCCTGTTCCGCTGAGAAATTTTGCAGAACACGGCGACAATCGCAGAACTCAGCCAGAGGCGCATCGAGACGAGACGAATCAAGCATTGTTGGCGCGACTTCAGGAACTGGAACATCGTATGGTGGTGGTTGACCACGATAATGAGCACCGCTTCAAAGATCGTGGCGATTACTGGGAAATTCGCCGGGAGGCAGAGCCAGAGGAAACCATTGCCGAGCTCAAGGGTATAAAGTTGTCAATTCCATCCTTTTCAGGTTCCAACGATGTCTCATCTTACCTAGATTGGGAGAGGAAAATCACCCTTTTCTTCCAATGTGGCAACTGAATCCCAGAAGGTCTCACTTGCGACTTATGAATTTACGGAGTATGCTGCGTTGTGGTGGGAAAAGATGCAGCTACGGCGAAGAAGAAACCTTCAACCTGCTACCGCGACATGGAACGAGTTGCGAGGACTATTGAGGGACCGCTTTGTTCCCGAATATTATCAGAGGGATCTCTTCGATTCCTTGCAAGGAATTCGGCAGGGTTCTCGCTCTGTTGACGAGTACTACAAAGAGCTTGAGTTGCTCTTAATGAGAGATGATGTCCGCGAGGACAGGGAAGCTACAGTTGCTAGGTTCTTGCACGGGTTAAACAGAGAAATTCAAAATGAAGTTGAACTTCGATCGTTTGTCGAGTTGGAGGATGCTGTGCACTTAGCGATCAAGGTGGAGAAGCAGCTGAAACTCCCAGCCAATCGCAGAATCCCACCGGGAAGCAAAGCCAATCTTGACGCTGCTCCAGGAACTCAGGGGAATCCAGCTCGACCCGAGGGCGAAAGGACAACTGCTAAAAGCCAGCTAGCCAAAAACGAAGGTTCCGGTGCACAAATTCAGTGTTTCAAGTGTTTTGGGCGTGGGCACAAGGCGAATCAATGTCCGAATCGGAAAACGCTCGTGCTCAAAGACGGGGAATACTATTCTGAAGATGATGAGGAAAATCCGGCAAAACTTGTCATTGACTCTGATGGAGACGAGATTGAAGTGGAAATTCAAGCTGAAATTGCTCCACCACCAGGCAAGTTATTCGCAGTCAGCCGGAGGGCGCTCACAGCAACTCATCAACCCGAAACAGACCAAAGGGAGAACCTCTTTCAATCAAGATGTTTGGTCGAGGGACAACTACTTTCTGTAATCGTCGATGGCGGCAGCTGCGCTAACATTGTTAGCCAGTATGTTGTTAAGCGCTTGGGACTGAACACAAGTCGACATCCAGCACCATATAATTTGCACTGGCTTAACGACTACGGCGCAATCAAAGTTCAGCGACAAGCTCTCGTAAAATTTGAACTCGGCGATTACACGGATGAGATGCTGTTTGACGTTGCCCCTATGCAAGCTACCCATCTTCTTCTCGGTCGACCTTGGCAGTTTGATAGAGGCGTCTGCCATTACGGGGGAACGAATTGTTACAAGGTTCGACATGGCGGGAAGAAGTTCTTACTGAAGCCGTTAACTCCGGCGGAAGTTCGTGAAGATCAGGAGCAGCTCGAAGCTGGCCGACGACGACTGAAAGGGGAATTCAGTGCAACGAATTCCGAGGTTCGCCTTGGAGGTTCCCTTCTCACCCGACGCTTTATGCTCACCGGGTACAAAAGAGAGAGGACGTCTCGCCGCCGTCGTCCCTGTCGTTCGTTGCCGGCGCAGGGGAGGAGAGAGAATGAATTGGGTGGAGTTCACCAGGGAAATTCGAACTCCGTCAAAGGTGATAGCACACTCCTTGAGGGTCAGGGAAGCTCCTCCACCGATTGGATTAGCTCGATTCTACTCGAACTAAACATCCCAATCGGGTCCAATCACCTCTGCAAACGCTCCTGTACGAGCAGAATTCGACCGAATGGGTTGGAGCAGCTTGGGGTGAATCGTCGCCAACCAACGATGCAGAACCATTTGGCCATGAAGTTCGAAGCTGTAGAAAGCTTCAATTGCGCTCGAAGATCCCTGAAGAAGAAACGCCTAAATCGAATTCAGCTCTTTGGGGATCAACTCATTTGAACTCGGCTTTGGGCGGGAACGAGGAAAGTGACGATTCGACGATGCTGAAGCTAGGTCGAGGCATGGGCAGGGTAAAGATGTTCGATTGTGAGTCCCGCGAAGCTCGTGAAGGCAGTGAATTAGATTGGTGTGGCCTCAATCGAAAATTCCCAATTGATGTCCTGAAGAACACCACCCCAATTTTCCAGATTCGCCAGTTCGAGAGGCCAACTTTCGACACGATTTGGGGTCAATTTTGTGCAAGATTTGAGAAGCGGAAGGAACCAGCTTTGAGGACAAAGCTTTTTGAAGAGGGGGGTCCTGATACAACCCTGGATTGCCTCCTCACCAAGCTGGAATTTCTTGCTCGAGAAGGTAACCCAAATTGTTTGAACAGTATGGAATTTTGGCTACGTCTTTTGACGAGTTCAGGAAGGGTACTTTGCGAGCTCGGTTCTTCTCATTGGAGCGATGGAATGGAGAGTTTGGAAGTGAGTTTTGAACTTCAAGTGCTTGTCTATGTGCTGGAGGGCTTGGTAGTTCAAGGGGAGACTGGGAAGGTCCATTTTCAGGCTCGACAAAAGGGGATCTCGACACAGGAAAACAGGCTAAATCTGCCTAAGTGTAAAACCGAGTCTAGAGAGGCTACTTTGACGTGTTATTCCAGACGGGTGATTGAGCTTCGAGTTAGGGGCTTCATACCCCATGAATCTATGCACTTTAATTTACAGAGAAGAGGCGTTGGATGATTGAAAGTGCTCCTGGAAGTCATTAGTCGAAGGCCTCAAAGGTTGCATCCAGGCTGTTGGTGACGTGGAGCTGCAGAAAAGAGTTTCTTTCCTTAAGTGTCTCGGATTGCTATTTCCTTTTGTGTTTCAGCTTAGGTTTTCGAGTTGTAATAGGTTTATGACGATTTCCCTTCTTCACGAGGTTAGCTAGGTTCTATTTAAGCTTTAGTTTGTGCCGTAATTGAACCCACATTTTAATCAAATCAGCTTTTTGTGTTCATCGAGTCATTCTCGTGAATTGTCCTTGGTTGTGTGGAATTGAATCCACCGAACAAGCGAGCTCAGCATCGGTCGATCATCACCTCGATCGTGGACGAGTTGCGACGTTAGTTCGATCGAGCCTCTTCCCAATTCTTGGTGAGAAGTTGCACGTTCGACATCCATCTTACCTCAACCTCTGTTTTGGCTTCCATCGGAATTCAGTATTGAGAATTCTCTAGGCTACCCGACGTTGATCAAGAAGCTCCAGGATTGGAACTTATCACCCTTCGCCTTAACTTATGGTTCCGAAGCGGTCGCCCCAGAGGAGATGAACTTACCCTCCCTCCGCGTCCAGGCGTACAGTCAAGAGCGCAACCACGAGAAGCTGCTAGAACAACTGGACATGATAGAGTCAAGACGCGATGCGGCCATGGAACATATCATGCGCGAAAAAGCAAAGGTCGCCACCTCTTACAACAAGAGGGTAAGCCCACGACCTCTCGTGGAAGGAGACATGGTTCTTAAGTATGATTTTCAAAGGAAGGATGAGCATGGCAAGCTGGCGGCCACATGGGAAGGGCCTTTCCTCATTGGAGAAAAGACAGGTCCCAACACCTTCCGCCTTGCCACTATGGAAGGCGTCCCCGTATCCAAGACATGGAATGGGATGCACCTGCGAAAATACCACACAGAGGTGGTTTGAGTCGTCCTTTGATAAACAAAGGCATTTTGAGTGGATAGAAAGACATTTTCTCCACATGTAATAGTGTATTGGCTGCTACCAAGCACCACTTTTGCCCAAAGTAATACACTCATTTCTCTTTTCGGCCAAAACTTTGCTTCCCAAGGATTCACGCTCGCCTAATCTGCGAGTAGGCAAGAAATCCACAAAGGTCACATAAAACCGCCCCCGAAAACTTGGTGGGCGACAAGGCAAAAATACGCAAAGTCTTAAGAAACGAAAACCCCAGCTCATAAGATAAACCGCTCCAACGCGGTCCCAAGCAGATTGTTTTCAACATAAAGAAAAACTAAAAACCCGCTCCAACGCGGTCCCACAAATTGTCATCACATCATCCAAATTACATAACAATAAAGATTCCATAAAGGGAAATGTCTTGGTGCACAATCACCCAACAAAAGATAGAGAAACCAGGCATAGAATGGTCAAGAGCGGTCTTAAACGTTCGGGGACCCCCCATGGGTAGCATCACCATCTTCAACCTCTTCTCCGTCCATCCCGTACTCTTCTTCAGAATCGATACTCAGGTGGCCGTCTATGCGCTCTTCCGTAGCCAGTCTAGCTCGCTGTTGTCTCCTAAGTTGGCGACAGGTGCGGTCAATCTCTGGATTCAACGGCAGTAAACCTCCCGACTGGCTACGGGTCATGCACTACCTGCACACACTCAAGCAAGCAAACCCGTGAAGGCACAAGTGGGACAAAGCAAACAAAGCGAAAAGAAAAGCTAAATTAACATAAATCACTTTTCTTCAACAACCTAGCCGTCCCCGGCAACGGCGCCAAAAACTTGACTCACTTCTACTGTCACTCTAGGAATTGGCCAAGTGGAACCACTTCCTAAAGCGTAGTATAGCGAGTTTGGGTTTTAATGTCAACCCGGGTCCTAGATTTGATGACTACTCGGTGAATTCTTGTTATCTAGCAATGAAACTTTAATGCAAGTCTAAACTAACAAACAAGCAAAGCAACTAAACGGTTGTTTTCAGGTTAAGAGAGGTCACCCGGATATGGTTCCCCCTAGACTGCAGTTAAGCCGGATTGCAATTACCAAGTTCAGTTTCTAAGATAGTTATACTGCGGAAGGTTTTTAAACAGTCTGAAGTCTCGACTAAAGGTCTCCAGACCCTCTCAATCTGAGTCTCTAGCGGGCGACTAACCTCCACCGGAGTAAACAGATTGAGGCCCTAACGAACAAAACCTCCACTACCGAAGTGAATTCGGTACAGAATAGTGAGTTGGCTCCTCGACTAAAGTCACCAACTCCCTACCTTCAATCAAGGATGCTCTATCAACCTCGGCAGATATTCTCATTCTAGGTTAAAGCAGAAACAACAGGAATTTGATCAGGATTCATGCCATTCAATCATTCAAACCTCAATTGAATATAATCAAATCATAGAATCGGTACTTGGGTTCATACAATCAAACCTAACATACAAATCTAGGGTTCTCCATACCCAGATGAATGGGAGAACTACTCCATGGAGAAAGAAGCAAAAGCAGAATCAGACACGGAATTCATACTGTGAAGGATGGATTCCTGCTCCTGGACGTTGATTGGCACTCCTCCAAGCTCAAGCCAAGCTCCAATGGTGATGAAGATCAAGCTAGGCCACTTGGAGACTCTTGTTCGTCGCTTTCTCTCTCTAGGAATCGCTCTGTCTCTCTAAAACTCGAATCCCCTTCTCTTTTGGCTGAAATCTGCTTAAAAGGGCATCACTGGGCAAAACACGGTCGAGGGCACGACCGTGCTTTGCTCCAGCCCGCCCGTGCTTTGGCTAGGGTTAATTACACGGCCAGCCTGTTGGGAGAAACACGGCCGTGCTTTTGGTGGACACGGTCGTGCTTTGTCTCAGCCCTGTCCGTGTTTTCAGCTCGTGTTTGCCAAACTCAAATCAGCTCTCGGCAGTAAAAGCACGGCCTAGGAACACGCCCGTGTTCTGCTTTAGGTGTGCCCGTGTTTTGGCTCCAGCTTCACCGAATGACTTCCGAATGCCCCGAAACTCGTGCTTAGCCTTTCCTTTGACGCCTGGGACCAGAAATATGACAAAGTAGCACAACCCGGCGTAAAATAGGCCAAAAATACACGACTATGCCCCTCAAACGGATAAGAACTAGGGGTGCAAATACGTGCAATTACATCGTTATCATTCGCCTTGTCTAGGGCAAGAAATTCTGCAGACTTGAGGTAGGCAGGACCCGCCTCAGCTCGCGCAGCGGTCAAATCCGCCTCGTGAATCACCAGCAAGGACGCCTTCTCCAACCGCAGCGCGTCCACCTCCTTGCAAAGGGCGTCCTGTTCCTCCAAGATAGTCTTCTCAATCTCCCCGGACTTGCGAAGTGAGTCTTGGAGGAGGTCTCTTTCTGCTCGAACCGCCTTTGATGCCTCCCTCTCATCCGAAAGCTCCTTGTCCTTGCTAGTCAATTGATCACTGAAGTTCTTCTCTATCTGAGGGCGCAGCTCCTCCTCCAAGGCTGCACGAGCGTCCTCCACGCTTTTCTTCAGGTTTGCGATCTCGACCGCATTGTCATCCACGGTCTTGGACAAGCGGTCGTTCATCAGGATGATTTGAAAGAAGTCGATCTGAGCCTGCAAAACAATAGCTAAATCAGTATGCAAAACGTCAACACTTACGAACCGCTTCAGAAAAGTGCACTCACTAACCTCGAAGAAAAACTGTGATGCAGTTCCTGCAAGGCGCCGATTGCTCTCTGACGAGGTGGCGGTGTACTCATTGGGCATCTCAAGCTGCTCACTAATCGTATGGAACGCCAATTCAGCCACCTCCGTGTCAACGACGACCAAAGGAGGGACGGTTACGGAGCCAGGCTTTGTTGACCGCTTCAGGACATGACCGTGTTTTTCCCCGGCCTTGACACGAGGGGAGCTGACCCTCGCACGTTTTATGGACGCCTCGGGGGCCCCGCGCTCCATCAGCCTCTTTCCCGCACCCCGAGCAGCAGGAACGAAGGACGCACCAACCACACTAGGCGGTTTCGCGGGAGAGTTGACTGGAGGAGCCGCCAACAGATCAATCATCGTGGCCGCCGCTGAAGGAGATGCATCTCCTGCTCGTGTGGTCCTCCCAGCCTTCCTCTTCTTCGGCTTGTTGGCATCCGCCAACTCCCTCAGCCCTGGAGAAAGGAAGCATAAGTAAAAACACATGAGAAGGATAAGAACAATATTTCAAATGCACACTACTAACCATAAAAACCGCGAACGAGCTGGTATGCACTGTTAGAGCCGCTGTGTTGCACACGTAGCTGAACGCCCTCCACTATCCGCGCCACGTGGTCCCGCACCGACTGAGGGAACTGGTTAGAGTCACACCAGTTGTCCTTGGAACCAACCGCATAACCGGTAGGCGGCTCTAAATCACCCGCGTACCATTTCCATGAAGGGCGGGCAAAGAAATACTCCTTATACCATGGGGAATCCAACTTAGGCGCCCCGGTCACAAAACCAACTGAGTTTTCCCGCCTCCCAATCGACCAACAGTTGGTCGAGTCTCTGATATTGTAAATCATCCTAAACACATCAAATGAAGGATCCTCTTTAAGGCGGTCACACGCCAAACGATACATAACCGAATGGAAGACAATCGTCGAAGAGAGACGCCCTAGAGTGCATTGGAGTCGATGCAAAATCCTTGTCAGAAGGTCGTCAAGAGGAAACTGTAACCCGAGCTTCAAGTGCTCAACCAGTATAGGTATCCAACCGCTGGGGCAAGATCCAATGCGACTCTGCTCAGAAGGAACCGCGTAAAGCCAGTCCGGAGGCATACGCAACGACTTAAGCCGGTATAGCACCTGTTCAGGCTTAAAAGCCGCCACGTGAGGAGGACCCTGTTCGAAGACCTCCTCAGGAATGGGCTCCCCACCCCACATACCCTCGTGTCGGAGAACAGTATATACAGAATCCTTTATGGCAATGGGAAGCGGCCTCGGTTCCTCACTCTCCGAAATTTCCAACGAGGAGGAAGTACTCGGATGCGCCCCAGACCGCGCTCCACCACTATTCACCTCCTCTGAGTCTTCCAATGAGATGCTATCTAAATCTACCCGCTCAAATTCCCCAAGGTTATCCCCGACCGCCGACGAGGTAGCCACAACCCCAACTGGTACAGGGTGGAGGTTAGCACAAGATTATCTAAGTCTACGCAAGACCCAACAAGGCAATCTCTCAATTCAGATCCATCTCCAACATATAACTCTAACCCGGATAAATCCCACACGCATTCAGACATGCTTCGAGCGAGAGAAGAATAGTTCGTACCTTGAATACCGGGGGCGGTCCCCGCAGCTTTCTTCCCGGCGGCGCGAGAAGGCAATGTAGCGGCCGAAGTCGCAGGGTCCTTTCCCGACGCTACCACGGGTCCAGGGTCAGCGACTCAAGCGTTCCCCGCACCGGGGGCATCGTGGCTCGCTCTGCTGACCGGCGATGGAGGACCTTCGCCCGACATCTGTCGACGGCGAGAATGAGAGGGATGGCGATTCCCCGATGCCCGAAACAACGGAGCCACCCACAAAAGCAACACACGAGTCAACAAAGCCAAAGAAATCGCACGCCCTAGACTGGAAACCGAAGTAAAAAAACTCACCCGGAAGATCAAATATATAGGCGGCGGAGTCGAAGACCTTGGAGCTTTTTGCAGAGAAAGGAAGAGGAAGAAGAGGCCGCCCTGACAAGACGTTTTCGCGAAACCCGAGAGCGGAACACCCCCAGAGGTGACGTTCTGCCTGCTGGTGTCAGGGCTCCACGCCCGAGGCACGACACGTGGCGATGCAAGAGTCGAATAACAGGGCCGGATGCGGTTCTCACCCTCAGGCGCTCTCGCGCTACGCTTCCGCGACTAGGGGCAACAAGGGAATCATACTCCATGCGTCCTATGACCGCCTAAAGTATACTATAAGCCAGAAGACCCAAAACCACTCAACATTGGCGGAAGACATCGTTTAGCCGCGAAAACCTATCGCTTCCCACGTGTAAGGGGCAAATGTTGGGCCAAATATTGAGACGCTTGGGCTTCAGGCCCATAGTCACCCAAAATCCATAATGACGCAAGTTGGGCCCCAAACAGGGGCAACGAGCCACCAAACCCTCCAAAGGCGGTCTTTCCCTACAAATACGACGAAGACCGCCCGACATAGATAAAGAACGCCCGTCATAAGGGCAAACGGACACCTGACCCTCTTGGTACGAAGACTGACAAAAGTACGGTCTGACGATACAACCAAATACCGTCAGAGGCGTCCCAGGACGCCCGACAAGTCATTAAATGCCCCTGATCCAACCACAACTAGTATAAATACTCCTTGATGAACTACATTGGGGGTAACTTCTACCAACTCCCTTCTCTCTCTTATTTACTATTCTCTCATTCCTCTCTCTAACTTAAGCATCAGAGGAGGTCCCAGGATCCACCTGAGGACCTTTCCTTGCAGGGTTTCGGAGACCGCCATCGACCACCAAAGCCGCCAGAGGTCAGTGAGGTCTCGCAAAACCGCCTGGTACATTCCAGGCACAAACAGAAAGGATGAAAAACGGATATAACTTAACAATCATGTGCTACACAAAAATATAAAAAACGGTCATATAAAACAGTCATGTGCTGCATAGAAGGACAAAGCAGTGTATGTTTTTTAAAATAAATTGTCTGAAAATAAATAAAATTACATCAAAATTTTGTTCTAAAAAATAATGACAATTACATCAAAAATTGTTTTAAAAAATAAAGAATATGCATAAAAATTAAATTATCATGAAAATAAATATTTTAACCTAAACAAATCAAAATATAAAGATGAATGTATTAGATTTAGGGGTATTATGATTAGGGTAAAAATGTGAATTGAGAATGAAAAATGGTTGTTTAGTCCATGAAGGCTTGAGAGCCCATTCCAACGGCCCATTTCTTTTTCTTTTCCTCGTCCGCACGCCAATGGCCCACTACTTCTTCCGATTCGACAACGACAGTCAGCGTATCATTCGTTTGCCGTCCTAGTTCCAAATCCTACTGTTCAGCATCAATTTGGGCGGACACACACAATCACACAAACAAAGCCTCCTTCAGCAAAATAACAACAAGACGATTTCCCGCCCTCCTTCGCTCTACATTCCGCCACGTGTAGCCCCTAAGGCCGCTCCCTTCCCCACACCATTTCTAACACAGTACACCAACTCTCTCTCTCTCTCCACTGTCCGTAGCTACTTTCCGGTGCGAGAGCGAGTTAGATATTTTCTCTCTTTCTCTCGCTCTTTAGCGGCGAAAAAGGCGGTCCTCTGCGCTCGGTTTCGGCTGCGGTTCCGTTATGGACGCGGCACCACGGCTCGTCTATGGCGGAATTGAGCCTCGCTCGTTCGCTTCACTCACTCATTACTCCAGAGCTTCTGTCAGACTGCCGGCACGGCGGAGAATCAGCCGCGTTTTGGCAGTAGCGACCGAGCCGAAGCCGGCGCAGACTGGAACGGACAAAACACCGGCGAATTCGGACAACGGCTCCGCCAAGCCCGGGCCGTCGAGAGTTCTTGCTAACGGAGCTTCGTCCAAGTCAGCGCCGAAGAAGCCCGTCAATGGAGTTGCTTCCACTGTAAGTTTGAGATTGATTTGTTGGTTTGATTCAATTGGAGTTCTGCATTATCGGCGGCTAGGTCTGTATAAGTCAGTAGCATTTGGCTGGGTGAGAGATTGAACTGAGAACGAGAATGAGAATCGGTTCAATTGTCAGTTTGTTCTTCCTGAAAGAAGGATTGCCGATTTTTTTTGACCGAAAATTTGACTTTTGGAATGGGCAGAGGATGGGAGAAGTTTCACAGGAGATCAAAAGAGTGAGAGCGCAGATGGAAGAGAATGAACAACTGTCAATCCTTATGCAAGGACTTAGAGGCCAGAATTTGAGGGACGAGCAGTTCGCCGATGACAGTATTAAGCTTCGCTTGGTTGAGGTAATGAATTGTAGCTTTGACTAGGCTTTTTGTTTTCTTCGCATTTCAGAAGTGTTGGCTGACTGACACTATTTGTCTGTTAATGTGGACCTTGTATGTGCTTAGGTCGATGAAAGCAGCGAGTTTCTGCCCACGGTGTATGATCCTGCCACCATTTCCGCTTACTGGGGGAAACGACCTCAAGCTGTTGCAACACGAATTGTTCAGTTGCTCTCGGTGGCGGGCGGTTTCCTGTCACGTATTCTTTGGGATGTGATTAACAACAAGGTCAACGAGGTAAGTAAAGGGGAAACCTATCCCAGCTCATTTTTTTCCCCCAATGTGGTTTGTCTTCCTTTCCTTACTGAATCTTTCTGTATTTGGATACCAGAATCAAGTGGCTAGAGCTATTGAATTAAGAGAAATTGTGACATCGTTGGGTCCAGCATACATTAAACTCGGCCAAGCATTGAGTATTCGTCCAGACATACTGTCACCCGTTGCTATGACTGAGCTGCAGAAGCTTTGCGACAAGGTAGATTCGTAAGCTTTTGCCAATATAATCATCATTTTGCTTCACTTTCATTTACCAAATGAAACTTAAATCTATCTCATTTAGCTTCATACTTGCATTCAACCTCTCTAGCGGTTTATCAACTTAGTCTTGCAGTTATGTAGCTATAAGCTGTTGTTCCTTTCCCTTTTCCCCTTTTGTTAAAGAGAAAGTGATTGTTCACCTCTATACGGCAGTCACACTTATTCTGTCAGATTTCATTGAAAATTATAAGTAATGAAGTTTTATGATAATTACTCCATATTTCCAGCATCCTCCAGAAACTAGGGTTCTCTGTTGCTGATTTTCTATTTGATGATGTCTGAAGGTTCCTTCATTTCCAGATGACATAGCAATGGCACTTCTAGAGGAAGAGCTTGGACAACCGTGGCAGAATATCTATTCTGAACTTTCTTCTTCTCCAATTGCTGCTGGTATGCTAATTGAGAACATAGTTGAACATTATGCTAGTTTCTGCATTCAGTGTTTTGAAGATAGTAATTAACATCACCCTTTCGCATCCCTGTACAGCCTCATTAGGACAGGTATATAAGGGTCGTCTAAAAGAAACAGGTGAACTTGTAGCTGTTAAAGTACAGAGGCCATTTGTTCTCGAGACAGTCACAGTTGATCTTTTCGTCATAAGGAACCTAGGCTTGTTTCTGCGGAAATTTCCTCAGGTAGGTTTCAATCTCTGTTTGGCTTCAGTGAGTGACATACCTTGTGATTATTGTCAGTAATGAATGAAGGTGATGATGTTCTTTCCCTCGTTTTCATTTTCTCATCAGATCTCTGTCGATGTTGTTGGATTGGTTGATGAGTGGGCCGCTCGCTTTTTTGAAGAGCTAGATTATGTCAATGAAGGTGAAAATGGAACTCTTTTTGCCGAAATGATGAGGAAGGACCTTCCGCAGGTGAGTTTAGTAGTTACTAATTAGGACTTTGTTAGTATACTTGGGTAAAATTTTCATTTGAGAACGGCTGTTTACAAATGTAAGTATCCGTGGACAAATATACGAGAGTGCACTACAAATGTAACCAAAGAAGAAATTGCTGTTGGAACTTTTGCAGAAAAGAGTAGCCAACTAGTTCTTGCTCTTTTACTCGTTTACAGACATCTTACAAAACTTGCGCAGAATTGCAAGATATTACTTATGATTGCTATGTCTAATTACTAGGGAAGCCAACTTTATTCATGAGTAAGATATTGTCTCTTTCAGGTTGTTGTGCCGGCAACTTACCTAAAATATACTAGAAGAAAGGTTCTCACAACACAATGGATTGAAGGAGAGAAGCTTTCGCAAAGCACTGAAAGTGATGTTGGATCATTGGTCAATGTTGGAGTCATATGTTACTTGAAGCAGGTATGCAGAGGTAGTCGTAAAGAACTGAACCATGAACTGTGTTTTACTTCAATTGACATTGGCAAATAACTTAATCATTGTATTTTATCGAACTCTGTTCGATGATAGCTACTAGATACTGGATTTTTCCATGCTGACCCACATCCTGGGAATCTGATTCGCACACCAGACGGGAAGCTGGCTATACTTGACTTCGGTAACAATCTACTCAATACCTTAGCATTTTACTTTCTCTTAGGTTCTTGTTGGTAATTGACTAAGTGCATATTTCCATAAAAGGATCCATGTTGATCCCTGGGTATAAGGTTGAATTGCTTTTGGAAGTAAATAAATTGAACTGTTCAGACTAGTTTTCATTGGATTTTCTTTGTTCTTTTTTATGGATGCTCAAGCTTGCTATTGCTTTAACAGGTCTAGTCACAAAACTAACTGATGACCAGAAATATGGTATGATCGAAGCTATTGCTCACCTCATACATAGGGATTATGATGCAATTGTCAAAGATTTTGTCAAACTGGGGTTTATTCCTGAAGGGGTTAATTTGGCACCCATTTTACCGGTATTGGCTAAGGTGTTTGATCAGGCACTTGAAGGTGGTGGTGCAAAGAATCTCAACTTCCAGGAGTTAGCAGCAGATCTTGCACAAATAACCTTTGATTATCCGTTTAGGATACCTCCTTATTTTGCACTGATAATAAGGGCGATAGGGGTTTTGGAAGGCATCGCTTTGGTGGGAAATCCTGAATTTGCCATTGTAGATGAGGCATACCCATACATTGCACAGGTATAACTTTCCTCCGCAAATGATGTCTTCATGAATTATTTTTCCTATACTGCTAGGGGTGATACAACATCCAAGCAAATACTGTAGTTCTTTTACTTTCATATATTGGTGAGTGTTTCTTGATCTTTTTGGTTGGGACCTTTTACATCACATGAGATCAAGGTCGCTATAAAAGTATTATATGTCGACAATGTGAGGTCAACAAATTGTCAGTTCCCAAGTCCATAACTGAAGTGGATGTTCAATGCTTAAACATGACTGAATAATATATGAAACTTGTATGAATTACTTCAAATTGGAACTTACCATTTTGTTTGCTTGATCTCTTAATCATCTGTCAGAGGCTCCTCACTGATGAATCGCCTCGTCTGAAAAGAGCTCTGCGTTACATGATTTATGGGAAATCGGGTGTATTTGATGCCGAAAGATTCATTGATGTCATGCAAGCCTTTGAGACTTTCATCACCGTAGCCAAAAGTGGAGGAGGAGCGGAGCTGAATGGGGATATGGCAGAACTAGGCATCATGCGAACTGAAAGTGGCGTCTCCTCTGCCTCATTCTTGCCTGCTTTTCCATTTGCACTGACCCAACAACCTACTCAACCAGTTCAAACAAGGGCAGCCTTAACCTTTTTGATCTCCGAGAAGGGGAACTTTTTCCGAGAATTCCTTCTTGACGAGGTAAAATCTATGATGGAACGTAATACTCCTGAATCTGGTTTCTGTTGATGTCAACTGTCAAGGCTTCTCTAATCTCTTTTTTCAAATGACTTCTTGTTGTTTCTTCTGGTACACCGTATAGATCGTTAAGGGTATTGACGCAGTGACGAGGGAACAATTGGTACAAGTACTGGCACTTGTTGGATTTGGAAATGCTCCTCCTGTCTTTAGCATGGTTCCTAGACCCTTCAGACCACCAGCAGCTTTTCTCCCCAGCATCACCGAGGAGGACAAAGTCATTCTCAACAACGTCCAGAAGGTTGTTGAGTTCCTAACTGCCGGGAGCTCGCTTTCAACCACATCCACTCAGGTACCTTCATTCATTGACCAAATCAGAACTCAACCATTCAGGACATACACCATTGCGCAAGAAGTCGATATAACATTGAACGATGGCTTGCTTCTGGTTTTTCTTTATCAGGGGGGTGCCAATACAGCCCAGATTGTACGCGAGCTTCTTCCCGTTCTGCCTGGCATATCAGCCAGGGTTCTCCCTGAGATTATCTCACGCCTCTCTTCCAGAGTCGCTGCTCGCATAATTCGGGATGCGTTTTTGTTGCAGTAATTAGTTCAGATGTAAACATTTGACTAGTTCATGTACATAAGTTAGCTAACACGAGATACCTACAAATTACAATGAGCATCAATTGGGATAGCAAAACAGGATCTAAACTAAATAGTTGAGGAAAGGAGAGAAAGTAGCCGTCTCCTATTCTGTACAATTTCGTATTCGTGTAGAAAGACAAGCATAAAAGCATTGATTTATAATTGGGCCGGACCTGCTAGTCACCTTATGAATTGGGCCAAAAGAATTGAACTGAGGATTGGGTAGGGGCCGCGCGAACGCAGGCCCCCGCTGCCACAAATTATGACGTAGGCTCTTCCACTTTGGGAAGACCTTAGCCCAGCACCCCTCCGCAAAGTGCAATGGAGGTCACTGGCCTAGACCACAGGCCTCATTGATCGCCCGTTGATCCCGTCCAGGTAAGTATGTTGCTCAGTAGCAATTAGTTCTTATTTTATAGCCCTTCCTCCCTCTGGAACTCTTTCATGCTAGCGATGTGGTATTCCGACTCCCGCTTCTGAACCATCCTCCGGCCCTCGTCTAACTGCAACTCTTCGCTCACACCATTAATGGGAGCTTAGTTGTTTGCCTTCTCTGTTAGCTGACTGAGAAAAAAAGCTTTTCAAATTGCAGTCTTTTTACGGAGACACGATTAATAACCTGCAAATTTTGATTGAAGTTGACAGCTAACGGAGTCTTTTCTTCCATCAGTTGGAATTCAAGAAGTAATGATAAGAAAATCTCTTTCCCACTCAGCTTCTTTCCTCCAACCGATTCCTTCCAGGTTCAACATAAGGTTTTCTGCATTACTGCCCCCGTCGCGTGGTCCGATTCGAGTCAAGGCCAGGAGGGTAAACCAGATGTTCTTTGAGTTAAACTTTACTTCTTCCACTCTTCATTCAGTTTCCTTGCAGCCCATATTTGGTCCATCAGATCTTATATTTCCCTTTCCTTGTTGTATAGGTGCATCTGTATATCGCTAAGATAGCAGGGGGGAAGCTTTACATGTCTTAACCAGGTTGGTATTCCTTCCACGTCAGCTTTCTCTGTGCCTAGATGGTTGTGTGATTAGTTTACCGATGTCTGCATATGAGAGCTCTTAGTTATTGCTGGAATATTTCTGGCCTGTCTTTTGTGACTTTAGACGAATAGTGTCACGAAAGTTTATTTTGTTTTTTTGCTAATGGGGAACCTTTAGTTCTCAGGAGACAGGTTTTGCATCAGGAACACAAAGAACGAACTAACAAAAGAAGTTCTCTGATGGGTATGCTTCACCTTCTCGCTCATCTTTGTTATCATGGTGAAGCACGTTGCCATTATGGAAGTTCCAACACTGTATAACACCTCAGTTGGATATGCAAAGCATGCTGCATACCTGGTACTTAATTGAATTTCGCTTTAGTGAAATCATGCTGCATTGGTGTTGATGAAAGCCTCTGGTATGCAGGAGTGTGATTCCAGAAACCATAAACTGGGGAGGATAGAGACTTGGACTCGAACAATTTGAGCTTTGGCAGGGGCAACAATCTCGATTATGCGACATGTTAGTTGTTTTATGTTTGGTTACCACTAGAAGATCATCAGCTGGTTCCTTCCTTCTCAGTTTAGCTCCCTCTAAGAAGGAAGTGGATTTGGGATAACAAAGCAGGATAGATGCATTATCTAGACCAGATAGTTGAGATTGAGAAAAGGAGAACAAGTAAACTCCTATTCTATACATCCGTTCAAGTGAAGTACCATTTATTACACGGACATACAACAACTTATGACATACTCGTCGAGATTGTTTCCAGAACTCTGGAAGTCTCATCACCTCTGGTTTCATGGGAACATGGGTAATCTCTGCTCTCCCGAGGCATAGGAGATGATACTCCTCTTGAGTGGTGAAATGTAGTTGGCGGCATGAAAGGCAGCAGCACGCAACGCGTTAAGAGGCCCGAAATCAACCGAGTATAGCTTCTGAAAACCATCCAGGACAGCCATCATTGCCACGTTCGCAGGTTTCCTTTCTGCTTCATACTTTCTCAACAGTGAGGCCTGCAAGGGTAGCAAAGAAAATGTATAGTTCATCAGCCTTGAGACACTACTGGTTCCTTTCCTTTGCAGCCAAAGGGGAGAGAAACGGTGCATAACATTTGACCATTACGTACCTCCCCAATGTCTGTTCCCACTGCCACCCCTTCGCCGATGATTCTTGAGAGGGTAAATGCATCTCCGAAACCCAAATTAACTCCTTGACCAGCTAAAGGATGAACAGCATGTGCTGCGTCGCCAATAAGGACAATACGTTTTGCTATGTAGTCGTTAGCATGCATCAAGGACAGGGGAAATGCAGCTCTCTTGGAAGCCAACTTCACAACCTTTGGTGGAACCTCGAAAGATTCATTGATCGACATTGTCAAGTTTCCCCCAAGGAATGAAAACTTGTTAGTGCCGTTTGAGAAGCTTGACTTTGGATGAGGGCCATATCCATGATCCAGAGCATGATTTACAGCTTTTACAAATTCATCCTCATTCATCGCCGTCAAGTCTGATGACTGCTCTGGGTTCATGGTCCAGACAATATTGCTAAAATTATTCCCGATCGGCAAGAGAGCAATTGGACCATCTGGTAAAAACCGTTGCCAAGCCGTGTGATTTGCAACATAATGCTCAACAGTACAGATGATGGCATTCTGTGAGTAGTTCCACCCAGTTGTTCTAAATCCTGCAAGATTCCTGACTTGTGACTTCGCCCCATCAGCTCCAACCTGGAACGAATATTTAAGATATATATGAGCATAGATATATATGAGCATATCTACATAGTCAAGTAGACCTATGCTTGGTACTCTTCTGATTGAAGCCTGCCTATCACTGTTCACAATCATGGGTCATTAAATCTAGCTAGGAAAGTTAAACTTAGTCCGCATAGCATATAACATTACCACCAACTTCGTGTATAGGCTGCTGCCATCACTCATTTCTAGCTTTACTAATCCCGCTTTCGCGTATGATGCTTCTCTAGTGTTGCCATCTGCCTTCACTGAAGAACTTGGATATCGAATCATAGAAGCCAACCTAGAAGGGTAGATCGTCTTTTGGAAGTCTGTATCCTGCAATCTTATAGCTTTGCATTTAGGATATATACACATATTGATATAAAACACGTTCCAGGGAAGAGAAATATGGGGGACATAGAGATAGCTGGAAGGCGGAAGCAGTATTCCTAGACTGTGCAAATCTTAGAGGACAAAATCCACCAGAAATTTGGGTTGAAGTAAAATCGATAAAGCATACTGCAGCTGGAAAATGACCATTTGGCAAGGGCAATACCTCAATACGCGATAACAAAGAACTATGAAGCACTCTATTCTCTACAACACACCTGCATCATCATGCAGACAACTATATCAGTGATTGGCGGTAGCATGAAAGTGAGCTAAGTTTGAGCACCTGGACTACAAGTCTGCATACCCTAAAACATCTTTGTCTACGTCTCTGGCGTCGTATGTTGTATATCCTAAGCCAGTGTAATCCCAGACCTACAGTATAAACATCAAGCATGAAACAGAAAATAGATGGTGGTGCATCAGTTCAGAGCAGATTCAACAACGACAGTCACACAGTGCAAATTGGTTTTTGCTATTGGTCACAGAACGAAAACATACATAAGCAGATTGGAAGATCCACATATATTCTACATAAGAAAACCGCCCTAACCAGCAGTTCGATCTCGGTTATGTGCAGGAACTAGATAGGGGTACTATTTTCTGAATTAGCCATCTGATTCAAGTTCGCTACGCGTAAAACGTGGACCAATACATGAAGGAAAATGTTCAGCTACGTCCCAAATTAAAATGGAAACGCCACCGAAGTATATAGTCGCCAAACAAGCCAAAACGTGGTACTAAAAAAAAGGTTTGTACCTGCATCTTATCAAAATATGCATGCCGATGCTGCTGAACATATTGCCAAGCACCAGTATCTGCAATCTGGAAGACATTACTAGGAGTGCAATATGTCCATCGAGTATATCCGTCATCCAGACGCGATATTAGCAATTCCAAGGGGAAAAAAGAAAATGTAACTTGAAAATGACACAAAGGGTCGTCAGGACAAGTAGCGGATGAAATAGCATTCTGGACATCACACAGACTATATATAACCGTTTGCCTGGACGATTCTTGAGTTTTTGCTATTGCTCTAACAGCCTACTCATAAACAGCGTTTGCGTAATGCAGATTGTTCCAGTTACAGAAAGTTCCAGGCAGAATTATCAACATACCTTGGAAATAAGAAATGGTTGCGGGTGTCACAGTACTGACCCTCGGATCAGGTGGATCCTCCATCTTGATTGACAGCTTGTTAGCCAAAGCAGGATTGCTATCAACAATGGCAACTTTCAGGTGCTTCGTCAGGGGCTTTGTTGCTGCACGCAGATAAAATTCAGCGAATTTCATCACTGTGATGGTGTTTGGCCACTTACTAAGCCGAATTTCACAAAGAGATAGTCCCAAATACACACCACCTACCCAAGGAACAAGCTAGGGCCATTCCCACCATGCCTCCGCCAACAATGGCAAGGTCGTAGGGTTGCTCATTTCCAGAGAAAGTCCCATGCTCATCCTGATTATCTCAATAACGAGAAGTTAGTGTGAGTAATTGCTATAGCAGAGCACCATTTCCACACTGATCCAACTATAAAGAACAATTCACAGAGAAACGAACGAAACCCCATTAAAGGAGAAAAAAAACCCAAAAGAAAGGTGGGATATCGAACATGGTTAAGATGGCCGGACGATGCACTTGATCCTGCTGCTGCTGCAGCTTCGCCGCCGCTACAGTAGCCTCTCTTCCATGTAAACTTCAGTTGATCGTGATTCGAGTAAAGATTCCTCCTTGCGACCAATCTGACACCACCAATTAACCAGGACAAAGAGTAATCTAGGATTACGGAAAGTACGAAAATTTCTATTGCCGAATCAGAATGCTAACGGAGGAATCGATTATTCAGACCTGTTCATTCTTGTGGCAGCTCTAAGCAGGGGAGGCGAGAGGGAGGACGCAGGCTGTGGCAGAGAAGCAAGTTCCAGCAGCGACAATTTCTTCGTGATTTTTTTCTTTCTTGTGCAAAGTATTGCGGTTAATGAGGAAGGATACTGAAATACAATACTACAATAGAGAGCCAAATAGCCTGTTTTTACGCTTTTGAGTAGCCAGTTTCCCTCTTCCCCTTCATTTCCTGCTCCAGTCGCTTTCACTGGTTCAGAGTTTAGTAGTTTACCCTTCAGACCGCCATTCCTATCTCTTTCTCTCTCCACTTTAATTTCAATTTTCTATTTTAATTTTTTTTTCTTCGTCTTCTGAGTTCTCTCTCTCTCCATCTCTGTGATTAATTTCCATTTTCCAGGTCTTTCTTTTTCTTTCTTATCGTTTTTACTTGAGCAGTGCTTGACTTTGATTCTTCCTTCCCCTAAATCTACCTCCTAGTATCTTCTCAACCCTTTCATTTTTTCCTCTTGATTCTACTGCTAGCTTTGCTCCTTTCTCTGAGTTCCTTGCTGGAGGTTGGGTTAGGACTTAGAGAAAAGATGGGGTTTTGTTGTTTTCTTCCATTCCTTTCTTGATTCCCTCTTTCTCTTCTCTTCTCATCCCCCACCTTCCTTCCATCATGGTTGATTCTCTTTTACCAGATTCCCTTCCTCTGTGCGTCGTTCTGCTATAAGTGCTTCCTTTCCCCCCTTGTTTTTATAAAAGAATTTTCCTTTGCCCTCTTTCTCTTTTTCAAGTCATATATTTTGTTTGGACACAGCACAGGCCCCTCACATGCATGCTCTTCGATTTGTCTGATCTGGATTGGATCAGAAGAAAGAGAGAGAGAAAGAGAAGTGTACGTGACAGAGAGCAGCAAAAAGAGGGATTCTTCTTGGCTGACTCTTTCATTTGGAGCATATGTGTTGTTTCTCTGAGGAGAAGAAGGAGAAGTAGAGGAGTAAGGAAGGAAGACACGGTGAGATTTCTTGGCCCTTCTTTTGGATCTTTCTTTCTGTTTGGCGCCGCAAGCAGTTATTTTGCTTTGTGTTAGCAGAAATCTGCAACCCCCTTTCAATTTGAGTCTATTAGTTGAACTGGGTATGGGTCTTTGATGGAGATGATTTTGATTTAGGGGTATTGATTCATAATTCAGTTCATTCTTTGAATGAAGATACATATTGCCATAGCTTGAGGAAGCTGGATTGGAGGCTTGTTGGGGTGTTTGAGGTTTTCTAAGATTTGGGTTTGTTCTGCGATCCTCGACTGCCTTCCCTGATTTTACCATTCGGTTCTCGTTCGTTGGTTGGTAATTTAGCAGTGTAAAGAGAGCAATATAACTGGCTTGACTCTATCCATCTCTTGGTTTCTAGGGCTCTGACTTGGCTTTGAAGCGAGGGAGGAATTGGGTTTTGATTGTTTGGAGTTCGCTTCTGAAATATGGCGGGTGTTGATGTTTCAAAGTACGCGCATAGCCCTGTGCACAAGGCTGTTGCAACCAGGGATTATGTTGGTCTTAGAAAGATACTAGCTGGGCTGCCCAGGCTCTGCAACCCAGCCGAGATTCAGACTGAGTCAGCTTCAGTTGCTGAAGAAGTGAAGGCTGACGCCATCTCTGCTGTTATTGATAGGCGTGATGTCCCCAACCGTGAGACTCCTCTTCACTTGGCTGTCAAATTGGGCGACGAGACTGCCGCTGAGATGCTCATGGTAGCTGGTGTTGATTGGAGCTTGCAGAATGAGCAGGGTTGGAGTGCTCTTCAAGAAGCAATTTGTAACAGAGAAGAGGCAATCGCAATGACGATTGTTAGGCATTACCAGCCATTGGCTTGGGCCAAATGGTGCAGGAGGCTGCCTCGTTTGATTGGGACGATGCATAGGATGAGGGACTTCTATATGGAGATCACATTCCATTTTGAGAGTTCTGTGATTCCTTTTATCTCAAGGATTGCTCCTTCTGATACTTACAAGATTTGGAAGAGAGGTGCAAACTTGAGAGCGGATATGACCTTGGCCGGGTTCGACGGTTTTAGGATTCAACGTTTGGATCAGAGCATCCTTTTCCTTGGTGATGGATCTGAAGATGGGAAAGTGCCTCCTGGCTCACTTTGCATGATAACACACAAAGACAAAGAGGTGATGAATGCTCTTGATGGTGCGGGTGCGCCTGCAACCGATGACGAGGTTAAACAAGAAGTGAATGCGATGTCTCAGACAAACATTTTCCGCCCTGGAATTGATGTAACTCAGGCAGTCCTTTTGCCACAATTAACGTGGAGGAGGCAGGAGAAATCAGAACTCGTTGGTCAATGGAAGGCTAAGGTCTATGACATGCATAATGTGGTGGTTAGCATAAAATCCAGGAGGGTCCCAGGGGCAATGTCAGATGATGAGTTCTTCGCATCTTCCAATGAGAATGAAACAGAAAGTGAGGAGCTTAATGACATTTTGACAGAAGAAGAAAGAAGGCAACTTGAATTGGCTCTAAAACTGGATTCTTCAGAGTTAAGCAGTGAGAATGGTGATGGGATGGTTGCACATCGGCATAGTTCTTATGATCATAGGGATATTCCGATTGAAGATGGTAATGACTTCAGGAATGGGGAGACTAAGCAGGAGAAGAAAGGATGGTTTGGGGGATGGAGGAAACGCGACCAGAAAGTTGAAGGACAGAAGAAAATTGTTCCACCTAGAAGTTCCCTATGTGTGGAAGAGAAGGTGAGTGATCTTCTTGGGGACTCCCCACCTGCTAGTCAAACAAGACCCGGAAGGCATTCCGTGGAGGTGACTGTGAGGGACGAGCACAGGAGAGGAAGGGAAGCAAAGGCGTCTACTTCGACAAGTTCTGAAGCTAGTAACCGCAGGAAGGAAGGAGGTCGAGACAATGAGTATAAGAAAGGGTTGAGGCCAACACTGTGGCTGTCTCCAAACTTCCCATTGCAGACCGAAGAGCTTCTCCCTTTGCTTGACATCCTCGCTAACAAAGTTAAAGCAATTCGCCGATTAAGAGAGCTGCTTACCACAAAACTCCCCCTGGGAACGTTTCCAGTCAAGGTTTGTGCTACTCTCAAATGGTACACATGACTACTTTTCGTCGAAGCCATGCTTAGCTGTTTACTTAGTTTGCTTAATATGTCTATAGCCCGTAGCATCTTATATTTATTTTATGTTTTGATCGCGATCGCGATCACGATGGCAATCTCTCTGCTAACTTCAACCTCGTTAAGTTCAAAACTTGAAGCGGTGATGTTCTGCTAATTTTGAAGGTGATTGACATGTTTTTGTTTTGCGGCTGTTCAAATTTGTGCTTGCAGTCTGACTAGTTATATTTAGAATGTGTTGACTGGCCAGCACTTACAGACTTGTTACATACTCAAAATTGTTAGCTATTTCTGTTCATAGTGAATATATGACAACTTCAACCACAGTTTCCTATCTTGAGAATCAAAGACCATAAATGTGGTGATTTTGATGACAGTTTTGTCCTGTTTAGAAATGCTGAGGAGATTTGAGATGGAATATATTACATTCTGGAAATAACTTTGGTTGTCTCTGGAGTCTAGTTTCAGTTGGAAAGCACTGCCTCCTGACTATACTTTGCTTCTCTTTTTTGCATTCATGAATGATGATCCAGGTAGCTATCCCTGTTGTTCCCACCATTAGAGTCCTCGTTACGTTTACCAAGTTTGAAGAGCTGCAGCCGTTGGAAGAATTTGCTACTCCACCATCAAGCCCGTGTCCGGCCCTGGGAGGCAGAGAGAGCCCTGGAATGACACAATCCGCAAGCTCATCGTCCTGGTTTCAGTGGATTAAGGCACCGTACCAGCGAGCTAACTCGTCAAATGGATGTCCGAGCAGCAGGATCGAGACGACTCAGGACCCATTTGTCATTCCTCCAGATTACACCTGGGTTACAGCTGAGGCGAAGAAAAAGAAGGCGCAGGAGAAGAACAAGTTGAAGAAAGCTAGAGGTGGTCAGAGTTGAGATGATAGAGAAGTTGTAAAAGAGAACTTTAGCTTGCCCATTGCAAATAAACCGCTCAGTGATCAGGCATCAAAGTAGGGAAGGGGAAGGAGTAGAGTTTGATGTAAAAGACCATTTACCAAGATGTGATTCTGTATTGTAAGGTAATAGAAACTTGGGTCCCTTTTCAGTCAAGGGAAGATTTGGTATACCATTGTGGGGAAGGAATGAAAAAGGTAAAAGGATATTTGTGATTCTTGGCTACAATGTGCTTAAGAAGAAGTTTTGGATGTATTTGAGAGGATGTAATTAAACAATTGCAGATTCTGTTGGTGCCAACTTCTATGCATTAGAATGTAATTTCAATTATATATGCAATGTGAATATCATCAAAGTGATGCAATTCAATTTACTTGATGCAATACATCACATTCAATTACTTATATTTGAGACAAACCACATATTTTCAAACACATGTAATCAAACAACCTCTTAACCCTATTTTGGCTAAGAGGTAGTTTGATTTGATTGGATTAGATCAACCAATTTTGGAGTGACAAAATCTTGAAAAGTTTACATAATATCTGTATTTTTCAATCACCTTGTTAAATTCACATATATCAACACCTCCTCTACGAAAAATTCATTCACTTGATCGTACGTCCACTGCCCTTATAATTTTTATGACATGAAATCATTCAAAAGCAACAAATATAAAAATACATTTTTTTTTCGAGAAATGCCAAGAGAATAGTTAGAAATAACACTACCCACAATCCCTTCCTATCCCACTAGCTAGCCACCCAACAAAATCAAAAGAAGCTAATTCTAACCGGGACAACAACAGGGCTTTGCGTGCCACTCTATGAGCAGCCCAGTTGGCTGTCCGCGGAACAGCTCTACAGTCTATACAATGAGGAAAAGACTGAGAAAAAAACGACAATCTCTAAGCAGCGGACCACCAGACGAATCCTCAGGCAACTAAATAAAATTCAAAGAGGTGCAATGTTCATATATGTATATTTTTTATTTAAGTTGATATTCGAAATATGTAACTGTAACAACAATACAACTTGCTTCAGAAATCAACTTGAAGCAAACATTAATTTCCCTTCATAGTTCCCCACCCACCAGCGGCCCATAAGTACAAACCCGCGAAGCAATGAATCCCATAACACTCAACAAACACAAGTTGGGCCGAACAAACAAAACCCAATTGCAAGCCCATCACCACCACCACCACACT
This sequence comes from Linum trigynum, assembly GCA_964030455.1. Taxonomy (NCBI): domain Eukaryota; kingdom Viridiplantae; phylum Streptophyta; class Magnoliopsida; order Malpighiales; family Linaceae; genus Linum; species Linum trigynum. The sequence continues at coordinate 54,488,412 of OZ034817.1, read as the reverse complement.
CAAAGAGCCACACTGTGCAAGACCACGGTCTCAACCGTAAGCCCAGGCCCAAACCCAAAAAGCACGCCCCAATCCAGCCCTTCCCCAGTAGTCGCACACCCATCCGCCGCCGACTTCTTCCTCATCTCGTCCAAAATGAACAACACACACGCGCTTGACATATTCCCGTACTCCGCCAGCACGTGCCTCGACGCCCGGAGCTTCTCCTCCTTCAGCTCCAACTTAGCCTCGATCTGGTCCAATATCGCCGGCCCACCGGGATGGGCCGCCCAAAAGAGCGAGTTCCAGTCCGAGATCCCCAAAGGCCTGAACGCGTCATCCAAGCACTTCTCGATGTTCTTGGACACAAGGCCCGGAACATCTTTCAGTAAATGAAACGTCAGGCCCACCTCGCGGAGGTGTCCGTCGATCGCACCCTCGCTGTTGGGTACAATAGTCTGGGCCGTGTAGACGAGCTCGAATATGGGCTTCTCCACCTCCGGGATTGGATCCGAGCCCACTATGACGGCGCCGGCCCCATCCCCAAACAAAGCCTGGCCCACGAGGCTGTCCAAGTGGGAGTCGCTCGGCCCGCGGAACGTCACGGCCGTGATCTCCGAGCATACCGCTAGGACGCGGGCGCCCCTGTTGTTCTCGGCGAGGTCCTTGGCGAGACGGAGGACCGTGCCGCCGGCGAAGCAGCCCTGCTGGTACATCATGCAGCGCTTTACCGACGGCCGGAGGCCGAGGAGCTTGGTGAGCTGGTAGTCAGCCCCCGGCATGTCGACGCCGCTGGTGGTGCATAAGATGAGGTGGGTGATGCTGGATTTCGGCTGCCCCCACTCCTTGATCGCCTTCGCGGCGGCTTCCTTGGCAAGTTTTGGGATCTCCGGGACGACGACGTCCTGTCGGTCGTCGAGGGAAGGCGCCATGAAGGCGCACATGTTTGGGTGCTCTCTTAGGAACTCCTCCGTCAGGTGCAGGTAGCGCTTTCTGATCATGGATTTGTCGCCTACACGAAAAACCATTCATTATTGTTACCATCAAAAGTGTCTGATCGTTTATTTATTTTTATTTTTATCGACCGACACATCCATAGGCGGAGGCAACCCTCCCCGGCATTGTCACGGGATAAAAGGCAAATTTTGGGGAGAAAAAACCCTATACGAAGATAGAACATAACATCTATAAGCGATACGAGAATATTTTTTCACTACGCCACAGTTTATTACATTAACACCTATAAGTGGTACGATAGTACTTTATCACTGCACCACGACTCTTTACTTGTTTATAAATTGATATAAATTAATTTGTTACACTATAAACAAAATCCAATTGAAATAAAGACCTAATCGAATCTCTTTTTCTCCTTATGCCTATTCAATTTTTACCAAAGGACAATGACAATTCCACCAGTTTTTATTTTATCAATTGCAACGCGGCAAGTGTAGAAAAGAGCACGTGCTGCTTTGAGTTATACTAAAAATAAGTTTCCAAGTTGAATTGGTGACCCGTTTTCTAATGATTGTTTAGTGGGATACTGGGATATTTTGAAGAAAAAAAAACTTACTCAAAAGTGTAGACAAATAATATATTGGCGTTTCTTTCACGATATGAAATTACGCCATTGTTGTTAATGTAAATAATGATTGTATTAGTAAATTATTTTTTTTTTGTTTATGAAAGAATCATTTGGATATAATAAATTTCAATTAGATTTGTTAAATAATTATTAATTAAATATTTATATATTTAAATTATAAAAAGAGGACATGGGTAGTTTTGTATCCTGCCTCCACCACCACCGGACACATATGTTCAAAAATTCCTAGGTCCGTCACGACGACTAGTACGAATGAAGGTATGTGGGGGGGACTTACACATGCGCTGGAACTTGCGTTTGAGTTCGGTCATGTGCTCGCTGTTTGTGATGCGGAAGTAGAAGTCAGGGTAGGTGCTCTGGTCGACGCAGTTGGCCGGATTGGCGGTGCCGATCGCCATGATGGTGGCCGGACCCTCCGCGCGTTGGGCCTTGCGGAACTCGTCCACCGTGATGCTCGCCATGTCTACCTAATTGACTAATTAATTATTATACCTTTAACGAAAGGGATCAAATTAAGTAACGCTGATGACTGTCAATTGAAGAACACAATCAAGAAATATAATGTATATATAAGAAACGGGATGTGTTTTGTTTTTATGGGTGCTCTTGCATAAATATATATTCCGGCCGGCCGGCCGGCTGTCTTCATGGCACCACGTAAAGATTACTAATATTAATGTCAGGTCAGGTGTGCCCCTGCCATCCGGCTCCGGCGCGGGCCAAGCGTGAGAAAATGAAATGCTCGCCGTCGTCTAGAACCATGAGAGGCAGAATTATATGCCCAAAATGCATGAGGCCTTAATTAACTAATGAATTTGTTTTAATTAGTCTCCATAATGCATTTAGCAAAAGACATATGATACCATGAATAACATTTTCTCGGAAACGTGAGTACATAAAAAAAAAAAAAAAAGAAGCTGAAGATCTTACTTGGCTGGGAAAATTGTTCAATGAGCAAATACTTGTGCCGAAACAGTAATATATGCTTTGTCAAGGTGCAGATTGGATGAACTTTTTTTTGCCTTTGAGAACAGGATTTAGTTGGCCGGCATCAATGTCTGTCTGTTGATATAGAGGCGACGGGGAGTCGAGGTTAATTATGGTAATATCAGAGGCGCAGAGATCTACTTAATTTCTATAAAATTTTGTGGCAGTAAATCTCGCAATGTCTACCTCACATATATGTCATTTCTTTAAAAGTATCGAGGAATTCCAAAATTAGGACAACCCAACTAACTCGATGGATTGGATATATGATGATGCAAGTAACGGATGGCGTTTTTTTTTTAATGTCAACTGCACATATCTCCACGAAGGGGTATTACCATCCAATTGTTTTTATTTGTTTATGAATAAACTTTTTTAAACCAATGAACAATAAGTGGATAAACTTGAAGGAACATACAACATTTAGGTCCTTGATCAAGTAACCTAACACAAAATAAAATAGAAACTATCACTGAATATGCTCGCGATGAATTCGAAAAACAAACCATGAGTAGGGGCAAAAATACCATCTAAAAACAAACCCTACAAAATTTAATTAGATCAAGGATTCATATTATAAATACTTGTGCAACAACACATGACCTTCTGTAATCCATTAGAAAAAAGAAGATAGTCAACCCATCAACCTAGTTCGTAAACTCTACTTCCCCCATCTCCTAACTTGAAAATGAAGCAAAATGATTCAAGCACATCTAAAAGAAGCATAAAGATTTTGGCATAATACTGGTGAAACATCCGAATTATCCAAAATATGATATTTTTATTATAAAATATTATATATGATAAGTGATAAGTGATAACTCATTAATTCTAGTACGAACAACTTGAGTTTAGTGTGAAAAATATATTTTACCGTCTTGCAATGATCATTAGAGATAAATGATGATCAAACATTGTTGACGCATCACGCATGTAACAGAAATGTGGCTTCCAGCCTCCCACATATACTTCAGTACTTCACGTCATTGCCTATGTTTGGTCCGGCTTATAGAAGTGCTTTTCGACTTCAAAAACTGAAGCAGGATCAAACACCTTTAAAAACTCGGCTTTTGAAAAGCCGAAAAACGCTTTTGTATAACATAAAAGCAGAAGCTCCAATTTGGAGCTTCTGCGAAAAGCTGTTTTGAAAATACAAGATTATCCTTACCATATTTTAATTTTATTTCAGAAAACATAAATTTTCTTCATTTATATCATTTTTAAAATAAAATAAATTATGAATCCATTTTTACTACTTTTTATTGTTTAGAATTTTTATTCATATTTTATATTATAAGTCCTTTATAGTCATTTTACACAACCGCTCATATTAAAAAACACTTCTAATAGTTTTACAACCAAACACTAAACTGCTTTTTTTGAAAAGTACTTATCTAAAAGCTCCAGTCAGAAACTGCTTCTGCAAAAGTTACCGCAGAGCCAAACTAAGCTATTGACCCGTGGCTCAGGTTCAGCGGGACTATCGAAGAACTCCTCTTGAAGTCCAGAGTCCAATGGGCTCCGGTTTGGGCCGAGGTGTGGCATCCTGTATGGCTCATTGGAACGGGCGAGTAACCCAGCCCAAACCTCCTCCCCGAATCACGACCCGCTCGACCCACATCGAACTCAGAGAGAGAGAGAGAGAGAGAGAGAGAGAGGAGGGTTAGAGTTTTGGAGACTTGGAGGAGCAGCAGCGGCGAGAGACGTTCGAGGTTGGACGCGAAGACGATCCTCATCTCAGCACCGACGAAATAATTCGTGATCGGAGATTCATTCGCTACGATCAATATCCGTTTCTCGCCGATCCCAACACAGGTAATACAATGGTCTCGGCGGTTCTCTTTCTCTCCGTCTTCATTCCTGCAATCTCTATTTTTTGTTCGCTTTCTGATGAATTTCCTCCGTTGATGCTTACCATGTCGTCTACGATCAGTTGTGTTGTGTGCTGCTATTCCGGTCCGCGAATTAGGGTTTCTGTTCGTGTTTTTCGTATTCAGATTTTTTAGTTAGAATCCTTAGGCTTCCACCTTTTTTTTTTTTTTAAATTTTATCCATCCACATAGTTGATTTCTAGTTGGCGTAATTTCGGTATTGGCGTAGGATGTTGAGGCCATTTGGATCCTCATGTACGTCTACCTCTCTGATTGATAAATTTGTGCCTTTTCTGATGCTTTGCTTTTGTTGATAAGCTATCTGATGTACTGCTACAAGTTCTTAGTTCATGGAACTTTCTAACTGATGTGCTGCATTACATTGTTTCTTCTTTTCCGGTGTAGATCATCAGAATTCTTTCTTTCGTGAAAATCTTTAGGAGGATGCATGGACTGCGTGTCCTGTGTTATAGCCTTTTTAGACTGTGTTAAAGTGTCTTTGGAAATATGTTACTGTTGAGGCCCGTAACTTTGTTTTCGAGGTCTTTATGCCAGGAACGATTTGTAGTGTATACATTGAATCCCAAAACTTCTGCAGTTTCTGGTGGAGAGAACAGTTCTTAGTATTATTTCTATTCAAGGCCTGGCACTCACATTGCTAATCAGCATGATTATTGGATTGCTCATTGTTGATTCTGCCAACTGACCCCTGTTTCATCTATAAGTGGTGCAGGAATGGATGACGTAGATATTGATATGTTGATGGAAATACCAGATACCCCTGATAGAGCATCTGGAAGGCAGACCAACATGGTGCAATTAGGTAGAGCAAGTGGTTCATCAAGTGTTAGAAATTCTGATTTGATGAATATAGAGCGATTTAATCAGCTGGACATCAGGAGTCGGGTAGCACATGAAAATGTACATCAGGGAAGAACACACTTGCACCCACCAAGGAGGCCTATAATTATTGACGATTTAGAGCAATCCGGCAAGCATACTACATCTCGTACAAATAATTCTCATCCTTTTCAGGATGCTTCTTTGTTCAGAAGAGCAGCAAGAGTTGACAATTCCAGGCCTGAAACTAGGCAACCTAGCGGAGCAACACGTATGGACAAAGGGAAGGACCTTTGTGGTAAGGTTCCTTCTAAGCCGCCTGTTTCCAGAGAAAAAAGAACAACCATGAGATCGGTTGACCAGAGTGAGCATGAGTATGACCACATATTTGACATGGCTTCTCCACGAGGGACATCAAGTAGTCTTCATTCTCAAGGGAGATGTAAAGGTCAAATATCAATTGCTGGTGCCCCATCGCGGTCTCCTGTCTCTTCAAGGACAATTCACAATGCTTCTAAAGGCAAGGAGAAAATAGATGTTGGAACATTCAATGGTTCTTGTGCTGCTTTAAATCGTGGTAAAGCAATTGATCTTTCCAGCTGTTCTCAGCATGAAGTGACCACAAATGTGTCTGCTTCTCATCCAAATATTACTCCTCCAAGAGTCACTGGGCGGAAAAGACTAGTGCGCAATGGGTGCATTTCTCCACATAACATAGCCAATGAAGCCCAGAGACATATCCAAAGATCTATTAGTGTTGAAACAAGCCAACCCCAGAAGGTGGTTTCTAGTGGTCCTTCTAATGTAGATATTAAGGACATAGTTACTGCTGACAATAATTTCGTGGAAATTATGCGAGTTCGCAATTCTACTCGGGATGGCCATGTACGAGCAGCTAGCCCTGCACACAATGATTATTCTAGTTTCTTGGAGATGAAACGAGTTCGCCATTCTACTCGAAATGAACTTCCACCAGTAGCTTGCCATGCATCTATAAGGTATATGTCTTCACTCTTCAGCATCTGTTGGTTTGTCTTCTGTAATCAGTGGTTGCATCTCTATGTGCTCATGTATGTGATTTACCTTTCTGTGAACCTACAAGAAAGTTTTTTTTCAATACCAAAATCAAGTTTTTCTCTTACAGTGGGTCAATTGCATCTACCACTGACGGTTTGTAACTGTTATTCAAGCTGCTAAGTTGATATTTTATATATTTTTCTTTACGCTTTTCTTTCTCTCCGGCTAGAATGCTACTGTGCAGATTATATTTGAGTCCATATTAGGTGAGTTGCTCATAAACATTGATATGATCTGACTGCAGCAGCCAAGCTTCTCGGGACGGCGTAGCCAACAAAGATGGTGAAGTGAACAGAGATGGATCATTAGCTGGTTGGAGAAATACACGCAACAGAGACGCGATGCATAGAGCTCCAACCGGTGTATCTGCAACCGGCCAAATAAACATACCACAGGTCATTGGATCCAAAAGGCTAAGGAAACACGGAAATCATGGTGAATCATCCTCTTCAACTTGCGATGACCCAGAGATTTTGTGTCTTGGTTCATCCCAAAGATCATCCAGACTTCAGAATCGTGAACCTGACAGCTCGATTAGACGTAACGAGATTTCCCTTGAAACTAGAACACAGACCACTCAGGAATCAGGTTCAGTGGTTGCTGACGAGTCGCAAGCCAGGACAAGGCAAGTAGAAGCCGATGAGATCTTGGCCCGTGAACTTCAGGAACAGTTGTATCGTGAGATGCCAGTATATGGGACAGGCGAGGTTTGTTCGTTTCTCATCCTATGCTCCTGTTGACCTTTATTTGGCAGTCCTGATGAGTTAGATACAATACATGGGCATAATTTAATGGTTAATTGATGCTTCATCAGATTGACGAGAGTATAGCATGGGATTTGGCACTACAACAGGAGGAAAATGTATTCCCGGCTGCTTCTACTCATAATCATCCTGCATTACGTATTGTAAGCACAATTCTCTCAGCGGTACCTATTGTATTCGGCTTAATTTGTAATTGATGTGTTTTTCTGTATCCAAAAACATTTCCTAACTGCTCTCTACTCACAAATCTGTCGTATTGTTGACTCTGTAATGCATACAGCCTCCTGTTGAAGCTTTGATGTTTACTCTATTTGCTGGTTACTTTCTTTTATAGGGTAGAGGAACACAGCCTCGGCCCCAAGCACAGGCCCCACGCAATCCTCCAAATAGAAGAGGAACACAGACTCGAAATCCGATTTCTAGGGTGTCACAGTTGAGGAACCGTTTCAACCGTTCTACTATAGCAGCCCCTAGACGGAGGACTCGTATTCCTGTAGCACTATTTGGAGAGAGGAACCTTCAATTTCCTCCGGACATGGATCTAGACATGGTACCTCTTTGTCTTCATCTCTTAAACTCCTTCCCAGTTTGTCATTATATTTTATTCTTTCCAACATTAACTTGGGCGTTTGCGTCTCGTCATGGCTTGTGTAAGGTTATCATGACCAGGTGGAATAATGACCAACTTTTGCTGGCATTGGTGCAGTTCGAACACGCTATCCTTGTTTCTCATAGCAGTAATTAATCCGTTATGATTTTCTTGTGTTACCTGCATTTTTGCTGAACGTTCATTCAAGTACCTATACTGAAAATAGAGAATGTATGTTATTGGTTTCAGCCACTTATATATTGCTATAATAGATAGCATTTTACGGTGAGGTGGCTCTACCTTTTTCTTTTGAGAGTTTTGTGCTGTGATTGGGTGTAGCTTTTCTGGTCACATATACTAAAACATCATAAACTCCTTGATTTTTGAATGTTGGACCTGGATTCAAACCTTGGAGTTGATAGATGTTTTTAATTGACCGTGCTAAATGTCATGAACTTAATTCACCTGTGAGCAGGCTGCTGTGGATAGCTCCCTAATTTCTCTCATTCATACAGAGACTGAATATTCTGGAAGCCATGGAGGCTGCAGTTGGAGACTTAGATTATGGAGCTAGGCACCTCCTGAATCTTCAGCGTGATTTCAATGAGTAAGAATACTTCTCTCGTTCATTTTTTGTAGTGATCAACACTGCTCAACGATGGATAAAAGGATTGGGCCTAACATTTAGATTCTATGCTTTTTTTTTTATAATGGCGAAATTTAGATTCTATGCTTGCTTATGTGTGTATGTGAATTCTGATGTGCCAGTGGCAATGTAGCTTTGCATAATGCTATCGTTAAGTAATTCCCTCATGGTCACAAGAGCTTGATTGGTTTTACTGTTTCTATTATTGAAAGTCCTTGCTTTTTTATCCCATTGGAGGTTTGAAGGTTAATGTGCATGATTATCACAGACTTTTTGTTTGTTATTAATTTGAAGGTTTGTCATACAAGGATAGTAGATCGATTATAATTTATCATTTTATACATGCTGTCAACGTATGTATGTGTTTTTAGCAAATAATAGAAGCGAGATGATTCGTAAAGCACTAATCTGCCTTGCTGGAAAAAGAACTCTGATACCCCTTGTGTTGCAATGGGTTTTCTCCTACAGGAATGATTATGAAATGTTGTTAGCTCTTGATGAGAACAACAGCCAGCAAGGTGCATCTGTCCATCAGATCAACAGTTTGCCAGAATATGTATTGCAGGTTGGTAATCCTATACCACCTTTGTACATGTACGAGATTGTCCTCTGTTTTTTTCCAGTGGATGATGTATTTAGGGGGGTGCTTTAAAAATTCTCGTGTTTCCATATACTCGGGCATTGAAGTTAGAATCACTTATGCTGTCCCCGGGAAAATCACTAATATCTCTTAGGAAAAGGAACCTCAAACGGGGGGTCTATAGAGAAGCGAGAACGGCGCCCGTCGGGCATCACAAAAGCAAGCTAAAACCGAACGTACACCTTACCCTGGACTGTTGCAGCCACTAGCCGTTTCCTATCTATAGGCTTCGGTTCTTCGATCCTCATCCTTTGAATATACTTATCAGCTAACGTGGTTTGTTTTGTTTTCTATTCATTTCACAGTCCGACAACTTTGAGGGAGACTGTGCAATCTGTCTTGAAACTCCCGCGATTGGTGAAACCATTCGTCATCTTCCATGCTTGCATAAATTTCACAAAGATGTAATGACATCTCCTAACTTCCCTTTGCTTTACGATCTCGTCATTTCTTGTAAGCCATGATACTGTTTGGATGGATGGGTTAATTTTGTTTTTATTTTTGTTCTGGTTGTGGCAGTGTATTGATCCATGGCTTGGCAGAAACAAATCATGCCCAGTCTGCAAATCTTCCATCACATGATCGCCACGATGTTGATCTCAGTGGCGCTGTCTTCAGTCTGACTCAAGCTGGCGAATACCTTTTTTCTGGGAAGGTAACTATGGAAAATATGTGCTCCCCTCCCCAGCCTTGTGAAACAGACTAGTTTTGATGAGACACCACTTTTCTCTTTCAACATTGAGTTCAATCGTTACATGAACTGAGACAACGTAAAGCGGCCTTAGCGATCCATGCTTCTTCATTACTCAAATCATACGATGTGGTGGTATAGCTTGTTGGTCGGGGTGGTTTGAGCCGATGATGCAGTATGAGCCGAGGAGGTGGACCATTTGTGCAAACATTGGATTGCCTGTGTAACCGATGTAAGGTGTCAACACAGAGCCTGGCGTGTTCTGCTGACAAGAGATCATGTATTTCTTAATTGAGCAATCTCTACAATGTTATTGTTTTGTTTTCATGGTTGTTGCTTGGAGTGGAATTCCCTCCACCTTGCTGTCTCAAATTTCCAGCAGCAGGCAGCTCTGTTGCACCTCCGTTTACTCTTTTCTATCGGAAAGGAAAGAATGGAAAGACAAAAAAGGCTTTTGCCCAGTTAATCAGTTGTACTATTGAGCTGATACCTTTAGATTCGTTTGAGAAAAGCCTTTCCAAGTCCAATCCATGGCGCTGTCATTTGCGTTTAGCAAAAACTACCTGTTGATAGTCCATTCACGCGCTCATCGTTTAGCCTCTAATACTGGTATTTCGTGGTTGAATGGCCAGTATGGTATGGTTTCATGGAGACAAAAATTGAAGATCCAATACGCAAATGGATATGTGTGGCCATTTTGGCTGTTCCATTTGATTATTAGTTTGCAAATCTAGGCTTATGTTGGATACCACTCATAGATTATATTTGCTTTCCTATTAGATAAAATTTGATGACAATTTTTCCTCTTATCAAATAGATCGATTTGAATCCGACCAAAATGAATTGATCTAAATGAAGTTGTAAGTCAATCCAAAACCAACAAGGATACATTGAAATGATTCCGGAGATACTCTTCATACTCTGGCAGCCGAGTTTGAGAAACATTGAAATTCATTGAATAATTGTATGATTTTCATTAAGTTCTTGAATAATTGTTGTAGGGGTGCATTTTGCATAAATTTGTTTGCTTTCTTCATGTAATATGAATGATGTGTATTTTTAGTGTGATTCCTTTCTAGTTTTGTGCATGGATCTTCAATCATTAACTATACTTCTTCGTATTAAGTTTTCATGTTCAATATGATGAAAACATAATCTATGGTTTTTAATTATTAACAACTTAAACAAATCATAAGCCCAAGAATTATTAAGTTTAACAATTTATGTGAACAAAGTGGTTAAAAAAGAAAGAAGAAAAAAAAAAAGAATTTGAGTGCATGAATGTGGAGCACTTCTACTATGTTCTAAAGTATGGGTGCTCTAATGTACAACTTGAAATTAGGGGTGGGAATCGGTCGATAAACGGTAAATTGTTTACCGAATTTACCGATTTCGGTATACCGACACTGGCAAAACCGTTTACCGTTTACCGATACCGATTTGTAACCGGTTTACCGATTACCGAATTACCGGTAAACGGTTACAAACCGGTTTACCGAATTTACCAAATTCCTTCAACTCTGACGCCAGTTCCCAACTTCAGCCAAAAAATTGAACAACAACAATCAGAAACCATGGCGGCTCAGTAAAAACCAAAGCTGATCCCCATCAAATTAATGGGGTAGCGAAATTCAAATTACCAGCAAGGACATCCAAAGTGTCTCAACAGTGCAACAACAGCCATCCCCTGCACAATCAAAGTTGTATGAATATCCAGCTCAAAGAACAAAACAGAAGGAACCGAGAAGAGGGGAGACTATAGCTCTAATACCTCGTTCTGGTCCCAGAGATCCTTGAACACGACGGGCTCACCAGAGTGGAGTTCGCCCTTGCGGCGGCAGTGGACGGGAAACGGGGATGAAATTTGGGGGAAAGTTGACTGGGAAGAGTGAATGGGGTAGAAGACTGTAGGTATTTCACAGATGATGGGGCGACCGCCATTATGGTAAGCCGAGAGCAGAAAGTGATCCTGGGGTGCAACCACCAGATGGAATGCTCCGGTGAGGGGATGGCTATTCGGGAAATGGCTGATGGTTGTAACAGGAAGTGTGGGTGAATTCTGGGCTCCAATAATTTCTGTGGCAGGAGGAGTTCCTATGTTCGTGTAAATAGAAAGGCTGCCAAACCCCTAACGACACCTAATGAGGGAGGAAGAGAGGGAAGTGAGATTCGGTAAACGGTTTACCGATTTACCGTCGGTATTTACCGATACCGGTTTCGGTAAACCGATACCCCCCAACCCACGCTCGGTCGCCGATACCGTCGATAAACGGTTCGGTAAAACGGTAAACCGTTTACCGACAAACCGAATCTCACCCCTACTTGAAATTGTACCATAATATTAAATGTATAAGTTCAAGTTGTACTATAAAGGAATTTGTACCCTTATGTTATGATACAACTTTACAACTTAAAGTTGTACCATTGGAACTCATACATTTCGGCTTCTAGAAGCAGGCAGAAACACGACCAGGCAGTAAAAATGCGAGTAAGTACCCATTGAACTAAACGCGGATTTAAGGCCAGTAACAATGACATCACGGTGGTGGTCTGCCAAAGATCAAGGCAGTTGTTCCTTCAAATGGTGTATCGAATGCGAAATAACCAAACCTGGTTTGGCAAATTCCAGTTTTCTAAACAAACAGAAGATCAAATGCTTTATTTTGTGCCCTCTCCTTTAGAGGGTTCCGGGAATCATTCCCCCAAGCAGCGACGATCGGTTTTCACTTGGCATCTTTGGATAAGAGGTTTTGGCTGTCTATTTTCTTGGCATTGCAAAGACCATCCACACAATCCCCTCTTTCGAAAACAGCTGCTGCACCCATTCCAGTTCCTGCACATTGGAGTTGCACGGGACATCATTGGATCCACCGAAATATCGGTCCAATCTAGAAGTGAAGGAAGGAACCAGATGATGTAGTACGATTGTGATCACCTACCTATGCACATAGAAATGACTCCAAAGCGAGAGTCTCTACCACGGCGCTTCATCTCATGCAGCAAAGTAGCCACACATCGAGCACCTAAAATATCATAAGGAAAATGTTAAATCCGATTCAATGCAATGCAAGGTAAACCAAATTATCACTTATTAATTTGTTATACGGGGACTAGAACCTCTGATTTTGGTATAAGGGGAAAACTACAACTTATTTTGTGGCCTTATGCGAGGAAATGAATTAGAGCTTTATGTGTATCTGAACTCTAGTGGCTTATTATGGTTCTTTTTCTGGACAATTCACAATTGATGCAGTTAGACTGTAATTACCTGTTGCACCCAAAGGATGTCCAATGGCCATTGCACCTCCATTGACATTGATCTTCTCCGGGTCAAGTCCAAGCTTCTTGCGGCAGTAGACAAACTGGGAAGCAAATGCCTGCAAACCTAGCAACAGTTAGTTTTCAAAAGAATACAAGGACATTAATGCAGGTCCCCGAATGCAACTACAAAGACAAGAAGGGAAAATAGCAGGATATCACTCATGCCTCATTTATCTCGAAAAGGTCGATATCTTCAAGCTCCAGACCAGCAAGTTTAACAGCTGCTGGAATTGCAGCAGCTGGACCAACACCCATTATGGCAGGATCAACACCAACAGCAGCAAAGCTCCTGGGGAAAAAAAGAACGGTTTTTGAGGTCTCAACATCAGTATCAAGCTCAAGAGAGCGGAAACTCAAGAGGTATGTGAATGTGTTGCAACTGAGACTTTAAGAATTAAGTGTCTAAATATGAAAGTTGCCATCCAGAGGACATTCATTATGGTATCATTTAGCAGGAACAAAATCTTTACACTTCGTAAATTAAGAAGAATTCACCAACAATGTTGCATTCACATATAGCCCATTCAACTAAATCACAAAAAGCAACAGACAGCTAAGTGCAAACTTTCTGCCCTGAACATGATGTCAGAGTAATGGTCCAGGATTAGGACATTTAAGTATCAATATAACTTGCAAAGATTCCTTTAAAGTGAACAAGTGGCTAACCAACCTGAACACTCCGAGGATGGGTAGACCCTTTTGCATTGCAACACTTCTCCTCATGAGCAATACAGCCCCAGCACCATCACTCACTTGGCTTGAATTTCCTAAAGATCACAATACAACAGCTTATGAGATGAAGATTTAGAAATAGAGTGCCGTGAAGGAAAGAAAATGCAATCAATTCTACCAGCAGTAGTGGTTCCATCTTTCTTGAAGACGGCCTTCAATCTGCCCAAATCCGCCACAGTTGTGTTAGGACGAATCCCATCATCAACAGAAACTACGATGGGTTTCTCGTCACCAGTCTTCGGGTCAACAATCTATAAGAAAGAAGAAACGGATCAACTGATGCAGATACAAGAAATTAAACAAAATAGATTGCTAGAAGGTGGTTGAAACTGATATATACCTTGGTAGCAACTGGGATGATTTCATCCCTGAATTTACCAGCAGCAGTAGCGGCAGCAGCTTTCCTATGGGAATCAACCTAATAGCAGACATAATTAATGAATGAATTACACATCATGATACTAATATAACCTGAAGTTACTTTTTTTCACTTACTGCCGCTTCATCTTGCTCCTTCCTAGTCACACTGAATCGATGAGCAACATTTTCTGAAGTGACACCCATAGGCAGAAGGCAATTTTGAGCTTGTTCAAAAATTTTCACCTGCCACATATATTATGGTGGACTGAGTACTTGGTAAGTAAAAACCAACTTGCCAATACAAATTCATAACCAACAGTAAACTCACGGAAGATACGTACTTTTGGGTTCACATCACCATCCCAAGCCATCGGGTTAACGGTCATGGACTCCAACCCAGCTCCAATGCCTAAGGTTTCAAAACGGGGCATTACAAGGCCGCATAATCATGAACCGCAACAAGTTCCCAAACACAAAAAAAAGGAAAGAGGCATCCTAAAAGAGAAGATCTCTTACCAATGTCATAAAACCCAGCTTTGATAGCTGCAGCAACATCAGCAACTGCCTGAAGACCCGATGAACATTGCCTGTTAACAGTCCTGACAGGCACGGTTTCTGCAAACACGTCCCACGAAAGAACCAAACCTATTATTAGCCATAAAAGAAGCAACACCATTTACAAAGAGCCGACAGCTGGGTGAGGAAAACATACCAGGGATACCAGCATAGAATGAGGCCATCCTGCACTCACTAGCTCTTTGTGATCCCGGTGCCAACACCGTTCCCACAACAATATCCCCAATTTCGCTTGGGTTAAGATTTGTTTTCTCTATCACTGCCTGCATACCCAATTATTACCAACCATCCACGACAACGAGGCAACAAAATCAAACTTCCCACTTCCCAGATAAATTGGGGCAACAATTCTCGATCATTCAACAGATGTAGTACCTTCAAAACTGGCGCAAGCAAATCATCGGCAAATGTATCCTTGAAACTTCCACGTTTAGACTTGCACAAGGCAGTCCGATAAGCCCTGCAGAAAATTACCGAAACCAAAGAATGTAAAATAAACACTATCGCTTTCACGGCCTCAGGGGACAACTCACTCGAAAGATCAGGTGAGGGCGGAAGGAAGGAAGGAAGGAAACACTCACGCCACGATCACGACATCGTCGCCGAACACCGAGTTCCTCTGGTAGGCAGCGCTATCCCCAGCTGAACAAGCCGAAGCCTAGCGGAAATTCCCACGCGAGCCAAAATCAATCAGCAAACAACACAGCACTAAATTTCCAATATCTCAAATGGATGGAGGAAAAATAAAATCAAACCAGCTGAAAGAAAGTTCAGTCACACCGCAGATCACAGAGAACACAAATCAGAGAGAGAGAACTCACGGAGAGAGCGGCGTGATCGGAGGAGGAAGAAGGGCGGAGGTGATCGAGGAGGATCCGCTGCCTGTTGATTGCTTTCTCCATTGCAATCGGTTCCGACGAAGACAGAAAGGGGGGATATGAATTATGAGATGAAATTGGGGGAAAGTGAAATGATCTTTTCGGGAAATGTTGTTGCGTGTGTGATTTGGAGGTTTTTATATATACACACAAAGTTTGGCGGTCTGGTCTTTGATTTGGAGAGTTGATGAGAAGGAGGTGATGACGTATGTATTACGTAAGAATGAGGATAATGATATGGTTCCTCGTTCGGCACACACTCCTATAAATCTCAACTTCCTCTCTTCTTGTCCGTAAGCGCGTGTAGAACATACGCGAATGTTAAATGTTTGGGCCTCTGAGGCCCGATTTTGCAATCCATAATCCGCTTCTTCAATTTTCGGCCTTTGGGCTTTGAGGCCCCCAATGACTCATAGTTGGTACGGAGCTATGAATTTGAACCAGACAATGGCATGGTCTCTCAAAGGGGTCGTTTGGTTTTGGTGATAGTTAAATCGATGTATTGTCATCAATGCATGCATAATAATATAAATGTATATAGGAAAATTGGTCTATTGTAGTTTACATATCGTTTGGTTTTTGTGATAGTTATTGTAGTATTTAAATAAATTATATCAATTTTTGAGTGAAATGTCACTTTTACCCTTTATTTTTAATACAAAAAGCAACACACATAAAAAGGTAGATACATATTTGAAAGAAGAAGAAGAAAACACAACAATCTCCGTCAAACAATCTCAACAATCTTAACGAAAACTAGAGATTTAACTATCACTCATTTTGAGTGATAGTTTGTGTCAAATCAAGCAAACAATGCATGTATTGTTTGCACAGAAAATTCAAAAAAACGATACATTGTGGACATTGCATGCATTGTAACTATCCCAACCGAGCTATCACCAAAACCAAACGAACCCATTTAGCCGTTTGTCCTATCCATTTGTAACAAATGAGCCCACTACTATTTTTTTTTAAAGACAATTATGGGCTTTTATTATGATGGTACCTCATCCATCTATGAACAAAACAGGAATACGTAGTTTTTTTTTTTTTTACCATTTTGTTATTAGGTCCGAACTCAAGGACCATTTTGTTACTTTGTTCAGCTGACATTTTGTTAACGGGCCAAACTTTTGTAAGCATTTTTTGTTACATTGTCTAGAATCTAGATATGTGTGGTTTTCAGGTCAGATTGATCATACCCGTTAGTGGTAACTTAAATGCTAACATGGCGATCATATGCCAACTTAATATTAACGGCAGCATAGTGGGTTGGGCCCAATACCTAGCTGTATGCGGACAAGGGAG
The DNA here is from genome assembly GCA_964030455.1 of Linum trigynum. Classification (NCBI taxonomy): domain Eukaryota; kingdom Viridiplantae; phylum Streptophyta; class Magnoliopsida; order Malpighiales; family Linaceae; genus Linum; species Linum trigynum. Next base: position 54,471,547 of record OZ034817.1, on the reverse strand, counting down.
AGAGAGGGTGCGGGAGGATTAATTTAAGCCCACTAAAATGGCGAGGCATAGTGACTGGTGAATGGGCCTAAAGCGAAGCAGGCTCGCGGGTGACATTCAAGTATGAAAGTTTGGAATGGTCCAGAGGCCCACCTAGTTACGTAACTGCTTGGGGGGACGTGATTGGGTTACTTGGTTAGTAAACAACTGACTAAACACACAAATTATTGTTTCGAGTTGATAAAATAAGCTACTGTATGCACCAAAATAAATAAATAAATAAAATAAAATAAGCTAGTGCTACTTAGGGGTCCAGGTTCGTGTCAGGTAACCGAACATAAACTATTAGGAAACCCAAATTAACCAATTACCCAAAAATCGAAACTAAAATCGATAAGCCACTAAAGAATTCAATTTCGGTAAGGACATGTCATAAACCGAAAAATGAACATCTGATTGCGTTAAGTTTTATCAATTTATTCTCGGTTTATTGACGTTTTTTATTGGAACCGAAATTGAAAATTTCTTAAGGGCTGATTCATTTTTACCAGTTAAGTAAACCAATAAGCCTATAAAATCGATTTGGTTTCAGTTAAATCCGAAAAACCGAAACCAAGCCGCCACACCTAGTGCTACTATAAGTAGGGCGTGAGTCGGGTCCATAATATCTCTTATATATCATTATCATAATTATACTGGTACATAACATCAATGGTAGGTTAAGGTTTGTCTAAGGATCTCGTAGATACAACGCTTGTCAAACCACATGCTCGTGCCACAAGAGGAAAGTTATTGACGATCAAAATCAATCAACTAACAGTTACGTACATTCGCGTAATACAACTAGAGATCGGTTTGGCATTCATGATTGGTTTATATTTGTCATAGTACACAACGAGCCAAAGAAATCACACATTAGTCAACACAACCATAGAAGAATGGGGGGAAACTTGTGAATACAACTTTGGAATTGCCGACGGTAGAGGAATTGCAAGCAATGATGAGTGGCTTGATATGCGGAGTTTATTGGCTGGACAAACAGAATTGTGGTGATTATAATATTTGCGATGATGCTAATAACATGAAATCCCCTCAATCTTGTGCTATAATCCCCCAGCTAGAGATGACTTTAATTTCGACCCCACATTTGGGTTGAGTGCAGATATTGGCAAAAATTGCCCTCCAAAGCATCTGGTTGGGTTGGTTGGTGCAACAAAACATGAATTCATTTAATCAGATTGCTGGGGGGAAAGTGAAGATTAACCCCATGTGATTGTGGGGTTAACTAATTTTATGCATGATCAAGATTACATATTTAATCAGCAGCTAGCTCGCTCTCCACTGCTTTTTACTTTGTTTGCTTGTCCAATTAATAACTCTAGTTTAATGATCTCTTATTCTTGATTTACTTAATTGCAAATTTGAAATCCATTTCCCCTTAGATATATATATGCCATAAAATGATAGAAAATTAAGCAATTATCTTACCACCAGTTGTAAATCAAGATACAAAATCAAATGAAGACAATTTTTATATAACATAGTGTTTCCCTGTGAGAAACTTGCGTTGAAAATAAATTGATTGCACATTTGACTTCTTTGGACAACGATCACTAAACACGGTTCACACCTCTTCAAACACAGTTCGAACGAGGGTGTTCGATGTTTACACGACTCTCGAGACAGATCTACATTAAATTACTCCTACTACTATGGAGGTTCTGAGAGAGCTCCAGATCTACGACTATTGATAAAAATTTGCAGAGGAAAGATAAGATTGATAAAACTTGACAAGTGGTGTCGAGTGGTAATTTTTTCCGGGGTCTTCTCTGTCGCTCTATCCTCTTATTTATAGCCTTGAGTGGGTAACTGTCGTAGAAAAAACTGCCTCGGATAACTTCCAAAAAGAACTGCTCCCTGCTTCTTCGGAACGTGGCTGACGTGTCCTTTGAACGTGCGATGAGTAGCAGTTATCTCTCAACCGCCTATGTGCCTCTCTTGAGACCGTCGTAGGAGCTTGTAGCATGCCTCATATATCACGGTCATGGACTTCTTTACTCATGTCCATGGCCCTCTTGGGACTTAGTCTCTAGTGATATAATATTTCATCCCCATGTCATTCTCCTTCGTGTCCATGGCCCCTCTCGTGAGGCGGCATGGCCTCTCAGAATTATCATATGGCATGGCCTATTGTTTGCACCCATGGACCTCTCAATCATGGACATGGCCTCCCTCATGAAGCAGCAAGTCCTTCCCTATACTTAGAATATTTTCGGTTGTTTGGTTTAGATCATGAGGCGACATTGCCTCTTTATTCGCGACCATGGACTTCTCATTCATGTCTGTGGCCCTTTCCGTTGGACGGCATTGGCCTCCTCATACTTAGTATTTTTCACGTGCCCAGGTCCTCTTGTCTCGTGTCCATGGCCGTCACATATGACACGGCCATGGACCTCTTAATCATCCACATGGCCCTATATTCTCATACTTAGAATATTTTTTATCATACCAGGCCTTCCTTGAGATAGCATGTGCTTCTTTATTCTAGATGGACGTGTTCTTCTTTGATGAGGCGGCATGGCCTCTTCCGGACTTAGTTAAATTTTCACTCCTTTGGTCTTATTGGTGAGGCGGCATGGCCTCTAGATCTCATACGGACGCGACTCTGTTTGATGAGGCGGCATGTCCCTCTTTAGACTTAGTGGCTTGGGCTTAAAATCAATATCCATAAGGCCCAACTGAAACAACATTAATTGTTATAATGGGGGTGGCCTTATAAACTCATTAATTATCTTGTAACTCACCAATGTGGTACAAGACAACTTTTTATGGTGTAAACACAGAGACATTGCTTTGTGTGTTATCACATGAGGAACCTAGATAGCATGATCAAGCCCTAGAAATCAAACCACGAGCAAGAAACCCATCTCGCATCAACATCAACCTGCAATCCCGCATGCTACCATCTGCTGCCCTTAGTACTAGATTGGAAGCACAACAAAAAAAAATATTACGACGGACGACAGTACCAAAATTCAACTTGAAGCCTTAGAAGGCGGAGGACAATGGTACAATAAATCATTGGGTGTGCATTACCACTAACTAATCACACATTACTTCGACTTCTTCTCGTTTATTTATTTATTTTATAAATGAATGCAGCGCATCTCAACATTCATTCAAAACCAATCATGGTTGGGGTGCCCCTGACAATCATATACAATGCAGTGGTAAAGTACATAATACAAAGTCGACATAAAATTATACCCAGAAGATGCCTGTAACTAGCTAAATGGTCTATACACTTGTTACAAACTTGATAGATGTGGGAAAGTCAGAACTTCCCATTTTACTGAGTTAACAGCTCTTTGAATCTGTAGATGGCAACTGTTAGTATGTAGTATATGATCCAGAATTGAACCTCTCCTAACAACTCGAGTTATTGCAACCAGCTGGTTCTTGACATGGTATCAGAGCCTTCTGTGACCGTGAGGTCTTCTTTTCGAATCCAGGTGACCCCGTTTGTGAAGCACATGGGTATCGTGTATTCAGACCTGTGCAAACGGAAGCCTTTGTGAGGTTACTAACTTTCGTTTGAGGGGATGTGTTAGTGAATGATATGTGATCCACGATCGAACCTCTACCAACAACTCGAGTTATTGTAACTAATTTGTTCTTGACAGCAACAACCTTTCTCTCTTCCAACTGACAAGATTCTCTCTCTTTTTATTTGCAGGGGAAAAATTTTGTGGTTGACTTTAAGCAGTGTGGCTGTCCCACTTCTTCCCCTTTTTAAGAGTAAAAATTACAACCCGTACAACATATGATCATAACATTAGCGAATTATTGTTTTACCATGCTATAGCGTAGATGATTCGGCCGATTCATTATTTCGGTCAGTTGAGTAAGAAACAAGGAAGGAACGGAGTGCACATTATATATGCAGTACTGCAGGTGGGTTGGACCGACGTCGCTTTGGATGCAGCCTTTGCCCCCCAGATTTCCTGGCAAATGTGTACTTAATTATGCTTAATAATTGATCAAACATTGTTTTCATGCTGGTCTCAGTCTGCATGCCAACCGCAGTTTGCTTAAATCGTGATTATTGGAAATGCCTGATTTAGAGGGTCATCAAGTTAATTATATGGACTCACTCTTCCTGCAAGCAAAGAATCCACACGGATTTAGAGGGTCATCAAGTAATTATCTCTGGGGTGCTACTTTATAATCCATGTATAGTGTACATAGATTATCGCAAGTTATACCGAACAAGTTTTACAAATACTTAAAATACAATAAAATTATAAATAGTTCTCTTGTACATTCATAAGTTTTTTTTTATTCAATGGAATAATGAAAGACTATAAAGCTATTGCACCCAAACTCATAGACACGACCTAATGGTTCAAAAAGGCACGCTTAATCTTACGCTTAGGCACGCCTAGGCGCAAGGCAATGGCAAAACGCCTCCCCTAGGGATTTCGCGCCTAATTAGATACTGGAACACGTTAATGGAGTACGACGACATATAAGTCTCTCCTAAACATTACTAGATGGAGCTAAGAAGTCAATATTAAATACCAAAATTAACATCAACTGTGAAATCAATTTTCTATTGCAATATTTTCAATAGCTCAAGAACTTTGTGAACTATTGAGCTATGATTCTATGAACTCGTAAGCTATATATATTCCTATCATTAAGTGTTGAGTAAGGTATTAATCATTTATACTGAAGTGAGGAAGTGTTGTGGATTATTATTTCATTCATCATGCACTGCGAATAGCTATTTCCTTCCAACGCCTAGACACGCTTAGTCAACGCCTAGGCGAGATAGTCGCAAGGCAAAGGCGCTCGATGCCCTCCTTACGGCCAGTGGCGGAGTTGTGCATAATGGAGGGGGGTGCATGCAGCCCCCTGTGGGGGGAAAAACCAAGCATATATGGTGAGAGCTGTGGGTCGAACTTCTGACCCCATAATTGATGGTATGCAATCCCACCATCTCTGCTAGACGAGATTTTTTATTTATTAAACACACACTTTTAATTATAGCGACAGTAATGATCTGTCCTAATATCAAAACACTGTCGTCGATCCCAGGCAGAAATCCCCAATTCACTTTCGTTTTTTTCCACGACCCAGCAGCAGCCAGCAGCAGAGGCGCTCGCCAACCTCCAAGCTTGGAGCTTCCATTCTCCAAGGCTCCAACGGCAGCGAGTCCACCCTCCAAGCTCTCCATCTTCGGCTTCAAGATCGCCAAACCTCCACCCACCACCCTCCAAGCTCGCTGACCTCCAAGCACTCGCTGACCTCCAAGCTTCCTTCTTTTTTCAATCGTGAGCAGGGCAGGGGAGCATTGGAGCAACAAGCCGACAGCACAAAAATTGCTTTGGCTCACATCATCAATCTTAAAAACAAGGTAAATCTAAGTTTTAATTTCTATTACTTGAAGTTTTGTTATTTGTGTTAATTTAGCAAAAAAGATGGTGGAAACCAAAAAGCACAAATTGTATCCACATGTTTATTTGCTTCTCAAGTTGACACTTATTCTTCCAGTTGCAACTGCAAGTGTGGAGAGATCATTTTCATCCATGAAATATATCAAGAATGATCTTCGAAATCGGATGAACGATGAATGGTTGAATGATGCGATGGTGACATATATTGAACAAGATTTGTGTGCTAGTTTGGATAAGGAATGTGTTCTAGAATGCTTTCAGAATATGAAATCTCATCGAGGTTCATTGTAGGCGATGTGTGTAGAACTATTATTATGTAATTGTACGAATCTTGGGTATTATGTTATTGACATCATATTTTCGTTTAAAGTTGACTTTTTATTGTATAGTTGACTTTTTGATTATATGAACAAGCATCCCCTTGGCCAATTTCCTGGCTCCGCCACTGCTTACGGCCAACGCCTTTTTGAACCTCGCCTAAAAGTGTAGTAATCTTTTTCTTTAAAAAAATAAACGAGTTGACGTATAATACACACGAATCTAAGCATATATTACTCAAAGATTGCATTAACCAGAAACTTGTATCCAAGATAGTAAACTTGTTCCCCTCTTGCGTCCCGTTGAGAATGAGAGGAGAGGAATGTTGGTGCCGTTGAGATGATTTTGTTCGGTAGCGTGACTGACCTGACCGTACAGTGTGCAGCTGCACGTGCCGGCCTTTCTTTCCTTCTCCTATCGCCAATCAGACCATTCCTTCTATCCATTGGCTCCTTACCTTTTCTTTTACTTTGGTCCCCTTTTTTCTCCCTCTTTTTTCATTTGTTCTTTTTCAATAAATTAAATCAACCTGAAAACAATACATAACCCCAAACCTAAAATGTAGACAAAAGAAATTATTCTTGTGCTGTGAAAACAATAGGTGGCAACAGCTTCCGCCAATCACTCCGTGTAGCGGCAACGAATACCTACATGAACTCGGCTCGACGGCTGTTCATATGCCAATCCCATGAAAAGAGAGTCGGTGGAGAATAGTCGTAGCCTAACTAAATGGATGCTACATACTATATACGCATTGACTAAAGATTAATGTGAGCTAGGCCCATTTTGGAGGAGTAAAAGATGGTAACAATCTCAATAATAACATGGAAAATATTTAACTTATACAATTCTTATTAGGAATATAACTTTTTCATATTACATAACAATCTCCATAGTATAACATAATATTACTCGTACTACCCATACTCTATTATCCTCTCGCAAATTGATGGTCATTACTTACCAACAATTTGAAAGCTGAAACGTAAAATTGATGGAAACTGCGACGGACAATGTGACAAATAAAACTGTTTGTACCTACTAGCTCGAGGCATGAACAATAATGATTGTTGGTGTGGGTTGACTCGTCATCCGTTCGTCGGATCTCGGCGGGAGGGAGAGAACCTGTGAAAGAGCCGGGGTTGCCCCCCGGATTAAGCTCCGACGATCAAGTCAGTTTATGTGTAAGGTGAAAGTTGAGAGAACAAAGTAGAGAGATACAGTGTAGAGAGATGGTGGAAAGTGGAAAGTGAGGAGGGAGAAGAAGAAGTCCCTTTTCTTGGTGGGTTTCGTACCTTTATATACTCGTAGCGGGTTTCGAGCGCCATAGATTGTCGATTGGACGCGGTCTTACTTAGTCTGTGCGCGAAGTATCTTAGTAACACCAAAAAAACAAAAGAAAAAAAAGGCCCGCCAAATATGTCGATGTAGATGGATATCATGGCCCCTGGCCGTGAAACTTTGAGAGTGATAATTGGGAGAGAACGAAAAAACTCTTGCCAAAGCCGTCTAGTCTGTCAAAACTCTTAAAAACAACGTGCATATGAATCACACGCATTATAGTTGGGATGGAAAGGAAATGTGAGACGATAGATTGGATATTTTATGAGTGTATAATAGACTTTCTCGACCTTCTAATAGGAAATAAGAGATATATACTACTGTTTCGTCTGGAATATGAGATATATATTGTACCTGATTATCCATATTTACATTAATGTTATTCTATGTATATATGATAACAACTACTGTACATATGAAATTTCATACTATATTTCAGATACTTTTAATGAGATATTTCTATCTAATTATGAATTCAACAGCGGCGGATCCAGAACAGGTTAGAGCACTGGGCCGTATTTAAAAAGCGGTGAAGAGGGTTGGGCCGTAACCCTATAAACATTAAAATATATACCCAAAATCGAAAATTTACAAGTACTAGAGGAACTTTGGATCGAGGAGGACTGGGCTGTGACCGGGGCGCGGCCCCTCGATCCGCCGCTGAAATTCAACTGAGGGACAAGACTTTTAAATGGTGAGGCTATGATGGATGAGAAGAGGATGACTATTATAGGGATATAGGTATAATATGCACCTGTACTATGTCGTTTTATCAAACATGCCCCTCTACTATTTTTTACATCAAACATGTCTTTGTACTTTGGAAAAATTATCAAACATGCCCTTCTTGTAAAATTTTCATTGAAAAAATTGTCAATCATGGTTGAACCGAGATTTAGACGACCCGATATCGGCAAATAGGAGGGAAAATGTTAGTTTTGTCCCCTGTTTTATTTCTCTGAGTCTTGTCAAAGTGAAATTATTAGGATTATTTGGCTATATAAAAGCACCAAAAAAATTCTAAAGTGAAATTATTCGGGATATTTTAGACATTTGTGCCGCCCAAGCAAAAGTTTGGCCGTGGTTAACGGTTTTTGGATAAAATTTTTAACATAAGTGCATGTTTGATAATTTTTTCAAAGTACAGGGGCATGTTTGATGTAAAAAATAGTAAAGGAGCATGTTTGATAAAACGACATTGTACAGAGGCATATTATACCTATAACCCACTATTATATTGACGAATCATCAGTAGCTAGCTGTAAACCAACGAAGAGAGATTAATTGGCGCTCAGTGTGTAGTAGATGTGCTTAGGGATAGGGTTATTGTGTTGTGTGAGAGCATGAGCATGGTTGGTTGGTGGCTCACTGGCTCATGATTGGCGCTCGACTTTAACCCCCCAACCATACTTTAACTTAATTAGTTATGATTTTTATATAAATTGGCTTATTAATATGTTAGATTGTTAGTAATCCAGTAGTTAATTATAATATTTTTAACCGATCAAAAAAAATTATAATATTTTTATAATCTATTTTAGAAAAAAGATTTCTATAATCACTCAGTTATTCTATTGTTGTCGTTTCGCTTCACATCAAGTCCGGAGCTATAAGGTATAATTAGCTCGTTGTCTTGCACGAAAGCTGCGCTCACTTGAATTGCTCAATCGGATCCATCAGATTTCAGCCCATTAATCAATACTTTCAAATTAGTTTTAAATAATAATTTCCAATGATTTTGTAGTAAAATAGCCATTATGAATTAAATACCTTCATATATTTGTCATATATGATACATGCGTATTAAATAATCCCATGTCATATATAAAACATATTTGCTCATAAGATTATACAATTTAAAACATCGACCAAACATGTGTTCTCCCATGTGCTTGGTGGATCCAACCTTCATATCCATTATGCGTAGGAAATGTTTGGTGGCCATTGATTTGTGCCTCTTTTTCTATCAAATCGTCCCTAACTCTCTTGCTTCCATGTCCCCAAACTCCCACAATTTGGGTTGATTCGACTGTTCATTCGTATAATTGTATTATTTGAAATCCTTATTTAATTAAACAGAATGACACAATGTACACGAGTAGAAGAAACACATACATGTGTGTGTACAAGTCACCACACCCATGACACCAACAAGACGGTACAACCTACAGAATTTTGGTATCAATTATAAAATATTTAAACTATAATTTATTTTCAACGATGAGTAACAAATTTCTATATTATGCGAGGTTTTTGAAATACATTTATAGGTTATTATGCAACTCAAATATTTTGCAACACATACAATGATACAACAACCCCTCAATCATTGATAAATTGGTTATTATTAATTTGATTCCATATAAAGTTTGTTTATCAACTTCAAAGTGAAAAGTCATTTCAATGCTTGCAACTTCAACATATGTGTCAATTACTACAACTTTTTTAGATGTGTCAGAGATCCTAATTTCAAATTTTTATAATGACAAATCATGAATTTTTCTTCGAAATCTATAGCTGAGGTGTGCCTCTTGACACACCTCCCCTTGACCTACGACCACCCCTACGCATAACAGTATAATAACCCGAAGACAGTAAAAAATCTTTTTAATATCCATACATGTACAAAATGCATTTAAAATTCTTGATAAAGTTTTTCTCATATATTTTATGCTTCAAATACCAAACAAGTTATATCACATTTAATACATGTCTTTTAAATACATTTATATTTACTTCTTACAATTGAGTTTGATCCGAACTACTAATCTTAATGATCAGCCCAAAATTTTAATAAATGAGCAGGCTCGAGCTCAAATTCGACTTGACTCATCTCATTGATAAACGAGTCTAGCTCAAACTTTACTCGTTTATTAACAAGTGAAACCTGAACAAGTCAAATTAACTCAGCTTGCCTCGACTCATTAACAAACAACCCTATCCACAATCAAAGTACACATTAGAGGTTCTTCCACGAAAATTGAATGCATGGATGGATCCACGCCACATATTGTAATTTATTATTGTTAGTTCCTGTTTTCTTAACACGATTAGCCAATCGTATGTAACTCGCAGATGGAACATAATCAAGTTAATTACTTATGTGTGGTTTGGCCACTAATTACTACAACTTAATGTCCATGCTAATGCTATTGATAGTCTATTGTTTGTATTAGCATGAGGGCGGGGTTCCCTCCATTACTCGCACATGCTTAAATACTCGTTCACTTTTCTTTTAGTAAGTTTCTCTAGAGGATCTTTCGTGACTTATAAATATGTGTTTTTTAGATGAGAAAATTAAAAAAAAAACTATGGGATCTGAATTGAAATTCATCACAAATATGAAATCTGAACATAAAACGTGGTAATTGATGGAAAAATTAAGAGTTTTGAGTTTTCCAATTTCCTTGAAATGTAGCGCTTGGAAAATTGCCACATGCCAATTTTCCACATTTAGATTTCTTCCATTCTTCCCTAGCAGCAGCAGAAACTTGGGTAATCTCTATTTTTTATCCAAATTTTTTTAAATTTTTTTATATTATACAAAATTATTAAAATATTATTAATTAGCCAAATTTTTCGTAATGCATCAAAATATTAGCCACTTTTACGTTATCGTTAATAATTTTGTAACTCTTTTCTTAGTTAAAATACTAAAATTTTGGAATGTTGACCTTCATGTGTCTCTTCCACGTAATTATAATATTGTCAACTCAATATTAAATAACAAAAATGCTTACTTGAAGTTAACATTTGGCTAATTATTAATATTTCGATAAATTCGAATAATAATAAAAAAATCCCAAAAAAATTTGACTAATAAATAGTGAATACCTCAGAAACTTGGAACCAGCCCGGAATTGAAAATGGAGTTTTTTTTCTTTTTTTTCTTTCTTGTCATTGGATGACCAAATTAATAGAAGAAAATGTATTGCATTGCAATTGCATGGGTTTAACTTTAAAAGTTGAAGGGTTGACCGTTGTCCCGAAAACGCGTACCGGTGGGTTGTACGGCACACCGCCATCAATCCCGCCAAAAGAAAGGAGCACCAACATGAAAAAAATAAAATAAAATAAAATATACATTGATGTGGGCTTGGTTTGGCCAGTCAAACCAAACCCATTTCGGGTAAACACTACGGACCGAGATATAGAAAGATAGCAGCAATTAGCCAGAGTGCTCACACACATTCAGAGAGCGACCCATTTCGTTCGTTTGCTGCCGTAAGTAAATTAGTAAGCAAGTCACTCACTCTGCAAATTGAATATGACACAGACAGAGAATCCAGAGAGAAAAGAGAACCCGATTCTCCTCTGGTACCCAAGGCGGGATTTTCTCAGTGGTCAAGCAGTTTTTAGGTTCAAACTTGAATGAATGTGGCGTAGATCCTTCATTGTGATTTTGATGACATCTTTTTTTTTTTTGTTCCCGTAGATTCAAAGACGCAACACTCTGTTCCTCGTGGTGGTCAGTTACGTTTCTGGGTGGTGGTCAATTCCCTCAATCACTCCCACTTTCTTTCCTTCTTTCTTTCTTTAGGTAAAGCTCCTTAGCTTCAGCCCAAGTGGAAGAAAGAGAAATACATAAAGCACGGGTGAAGATTGCGATTTTGAGCCAGAATATATGGGTTTTGGATTGGACTCTCTCTCTGCATTGCCATTGCATGCCGTCCGGGAATTTGGTTGTGTAAAATGGCGCATGCAGCTCACCAAAGATGGATCTGGATCTAGCTGGGTTGGGTTGGGTAAACAAGCAACACCAAAAAAAAAAAAAAAGTGATCTCTTCTTCAATTGCTTGATTTCCAAGGCAGGAAAACTTAAATCTTTTTTTTTAACCTTTTTCTTCTTCATCTGTGACTGTGGCTTTGATTGGGGGGTTTATTTATTATTTGGTTTTGTGGGCCTTTTTCTGTTGTCTTTGTTAATCACCTGTTGTCAATGGTTCCCTCATCACCTTCCCCTGCCTCACCCACTTTTGCTCAATCATGTGAGTTAATGATGAACCACCCCCAAAGGACCATGCACCACCAAGTAATTACACACAAACAATGGACCTATCTATCTGGCATAACTGGGTTTTTTCCTCAAAATCTCTCTTGTGTTCACATCAAGATGAACCATGAATTGATTTTTAGTCTCATGTTTATATTTCCTTGTGGACTTTCCACTGTTCATACAAACCCCTCTTTTCATAGCCTGCAAAAAAAAAAAAATGTTACTATTATTATTATTATTATTATTATTATTATTCACTCCAGCCTGCCCGTCTTTTTCATTCGAAGTGAGTGTATAAAGATTTTGATTTCTTGAGTTATTCGCATCCAACATAGTACTGAATCATGGTATGCTAGGCTATCGCATCCACCCATCAACTCGTATCAATCGACTGATGCATCGCTAGTGTGGGGAGAATTCAACGCTTACTTGAGAGATAACACGTGCAATTTTTTTTTTTTTTGTGCTTCTAGCTTGTAACATTCTATAAACAATGCTACAGAGATGGGAGTGAGCAACATGGAGCTTCAATCGGTCTCCTACAAACCCAAGAACCACCAGCACTGTTTTTGATAACCCATAAGAAATCTCCTTTTAATATGTAAACATACACACACATATAGCCGCCCAAATTGTGACACTTTTCATCAATAACAACCATAGAAATCGAGTTTTACAAGCCTTGTTCCGGGCATAAGGAAAGCTCTCGTAGACCGAACTTCGATCTCGCGCCATCAAAAATTGGTCGGAGCTTTCTCCGTTAGTGGTATCCTCTCCAAATATATGTCAAATCTTCTCGTAAAATTCCACACAGAAGCCAACTGAATTCGAGACTCTATGGGATCGGAATCAGCAAACAAGGTCATACTTGACTTAACGTATTTACCCTTTATATTAAGTTATCCATGAATTTTTCAAGGGGCTGAAATGTCTGAAATCCAAATGAAAATACAAAGCCGGCTGAATACGAGTAAAGAAGTAGGGAGAAAGGAAGAGAGAAAAAAAAAAAGATATCTTAAGCACATGATTAGGTTTGTTTGAACATGTCTTGGGGTCTTCTGTTTGGTAAAACTTTGGGGGGGAAAAATTCCCATCAATTTAATCTTTTCTTCTTTCATTTCAGACGACAATGAAACAGAAGAGTAAAGAAGGGGGAAAAAGCAAGAAACAATACAATTGGAAGAAAAGGGGAAAAGGGAAGCAGAACATGATTACAACTTTTTAATTGTGGGCTTTTTCGACGGGAGTTGATTTTGTTAATTGTTATTATTCCCGTCGTTCCTCTTTACTTCTAGAGAGCTAGAAGTTGAAGCCTGTCTGTGGAAGGGTCAAACTCTCTTTCAAATGCCCGTGATTGGCGCCCCCAACAAAGTAAAACTTAAACCCAGCATTAGCACCAACCATTAAATAATTGCCATAATTATAAAAAAAAAGCAACCAAACAACATCATGGTAATTTACTAATAAGTAACGACGAGGGAGTGTTTACGAATACATTTTGGATTTTAAGTGCCTATAGATTACATACTATGAGTCTACGATCGATCAAGAAGTTATGAACCAAAATATTTTATGCGAGGTAAAGCGTGTCAGACAATACATATAATTTTTTTTTAATTTATAATGCGAAGGTAATGTATACGATGTTAACATACATATAAGAACTTACGAGGGACTACAAACTCTCAATATTTAGTCCAGGATTATAATGCATATAAATATTGAGAAAATATTTAGCTTCCCTCCTCCCAAGATGTAAATTCAATCATGCAAACTCATTATAATTTCTTTTCCACAATCCATTAGCTCTAAATTCTACTTTTGCCATGACACATAATGAAGAAAACCAATAATTTGAACAAAAAACCAGGGAGAAAGACTAATTAATTAAGGAATTCTTACGGGAGAATGAACTTCACTAATACTGCACGCAATTGAGTTTTGTTGTGTGGTTCGGGCTTGCCGCAAAATCAGCAGGAAACTGTGTCATCCTGCTTCCGTACTTGGTGGGGGTAATGAGAAGGGTGGGACCCAATCCACCATCCCACCGTAACCGCCTCGCTGACATGGCACCCATGCAGTTAAATCGTTATTGGCATTTAGTTACATTACTCACTGCCGCGATAAATATATTTAGTTTAGTTTGGCCACCGCAGAAATAGTTTCTGGCTGGAACTTTTAGATAAAAATACTTTTTTAAAAAATCAGTTTAGTGTTTGGCTGTAAAACTATTAGAATTGCTTTTTAATATGAGCGGTTGTGTAAAATGACTATAAAGGACTTATAATATAAAATATGAATAAAAATTCTAAACAATTAAAAGTAGTCAAAATGAATCTTTTTAGATTTTTTTATGTTAAATAATATGATTTTATATTTTATTTTATTTTTAACAAGATATAAATGAAGGAAAATTATATTTTCCGAAATAAAATTAAAATATGGTAAGGATAATCTTGTATTTTCAAAATAGCTTTTCGTAGAAGCTCCAAATCGGAGCTTCTGCTTTTATGTTATAGAAAAGCACTTTTCGACTTCTCAAAAGCCAAGCTTTTATAGGTGTTTGTCACTGCTTCAGCTTTTGAAGCCGAAAGCACTTCTAAAAGCCGGGCCAAAATGGTCCATGAAATTGTACCATGTCAGCGGTTCAACCACGAAATACCAGCATTAGGGGCTAAACCGGTAGGCGGTATTTAACGGTACTAAGGTTGTAATACGATTAAACCACGGTTTTACCATAAAATACCTTAACACTGACTTTCCCGGTACGGTGTCCGGTACAGTTTCATGGACTATGCATATTAGAGGTGTAACCGATATTCAAACCTGAATTGAATATTAATAGTTACACTAAAAATCATGTGTGCAATAATCGGAAAGCACAAGAACTCAAGAAGGGGATGATGACACTCTAAGTCAACTAGGTATGATTCTATGGACTATTTGGAATGAACGTAATAACCTTATGTTTAATAAAGCACAAGAAGGGGAAATCGTAGGGAAAGCCCTAACCTACTGGGAGGAATTCAAGTCCTATAACTCCAAAGAAGTCGAATTGAAACAAAGGGAGAGAATCACCTGGGAACCTCCACCGGCGGGATGGATCAAACTGAATGTCGATGTTGCGGTACTGAAGGATATAGGGACAGGATTTGGAGTTTTTGCTCGAGATGAAAGAGGCCACTTCCTGATGGCACCGGTTTGCCGAGAGCGCA
This sequence comes from Linum trigynum, assembly GCA_964030455.1. Taxonomy (NCBI): domain Eukaryota; kingdom Viridiplantae; phylum Streptophyta; class Magnoliopsida; order Malpighiales; family Linaceae; genus Linum; species Linum trigynum. The sequence goes on along the minus strand of OZ034817.1, from coordinate 54,456,239 downwards.
TCCAATGGACTCCAGAGCTGGCAGAGGTCAAAGCCATTGCTTTTGGTGTCCAGCAAATGGGGAGGTATGGCTTTAGCTCTGTCATCATAGAAACCGATTGCCAGAGCGCATTTCTTGCACTGGAGAAGACGGAGGTAATGAGAATGGAGGCTGGAACGTTGATCAGAGAGCTGAAAGCAGATGCAACCAGTTTGAGCCTGATCCAGTGGAGCTTTGTGAAAAGAGAAGGAAATGGAGCGGTCCATCTCATGTCCCACACAAAATGTAATTGGGACACCCAGGAATGTTGGGTATCTCGACCACCAGTTTTTAGTTACCATTTTTAGATTCTGATCCCATGAGGCATTAATAAACTTCAGGTCTGATTATAAAAAAATCAATGAAATAATAAACGGTTGGCTTCTGGTAGCTAAATTTAATTAATTACTAACCTATTGTTAAACAGATAGTAACCGATGATTAAATGTTAATCGATTCACCAATTATGGTCATCTTCGTAATTAGGACCGAAAATAATAGATCTCGATGAGTTGCGGGTATAGGCAAAATATAATGCGATGTTTGAAGGTCTACAAGATCCATTATCTACCTTAGCTCTGTAATAGTGAGTTAGGTTCAAATAAGAATAATTTCAATGAAGGGTTTTAAAAGGAGCACAGTAGAAAGGTGGATTTTGCACACTGCAGCTTGACAACAATCAGTAACATTTAAGCTTCCATGTAGTTTTGTGGGTTTTATAAGTTGAGTAATTATTGTTGGGTCTCTTATTCGTTTATTCTTCTTTAATCAAATATGATAGTATAATGTGTTATTGCGTATTTGTGTTGAATTGAGTTGATTATGGATTGATATCTATGTTAAATAAGTTCTTAATCAATGTTAATGATTTAAAAGAACTCATACGCATGTTGGGAAATACTTACAAAAATGCACAAATGAAAAAGTAGGAGGTCTTTTATTGGTTAGATTGCTGACCGATTATTTTGGCATAACCTTGCCAAATCACTTGCTTAACGGTTATCAACAGACAAAATAATCGAGAACCTGACTATACAGTTCGACTAGCCGACTAACATAAATGATGCGGTTAACGGTAATCACAAAGTGTTTAATGATTTACAACAAACCGACTAAATGATTACGGTTATAACCGAACTGAATAAATTGTCAATTAGGGCTGGGAATCTAGACCAAACCGTATGGGGAACCGCGGTCTAGACCGTATCGTATGGTTTTGGTCTGGACCGTGAGACCAAAACTATGGTCTGGTTTACGGTCTCCTCCTTTAGCTTGTGGTCTGAAGTGGTCTGGACCGTGGTCTACCGCACTAAACCGTAACAGACCGTGACACACTACCTACAAATTCATACCAAAATAACTAAATAAAACCTCCATTTCTGTATTTGAAGAACAAAGTTAGTTGATCTTTATCTCGTTGAGAGCCAACAGATTGTACAAATGATCGCTTGCGCGTTATCTCATTCTCAAAGAACCACACAAAAACTAGAAAGATTCCTAAATAATATTCACCGACAATGTCTTGACTATGAAGTCGATAACAGATCAACACTAGGAAAAATTCATTCACTCTGATGAGATAAGAAAAATTGTTGAGAGATAAGCGATCATCTTAGTGGTTCAAAACGACCTCAACATCATCACGAAGGTGATCTATAGCAAGAACCTTCCGGATCACCCGAGAGAAAGAGAGAGAGAGAAGCGATAACACAAAGAGGAAAAGGGAAACAAGGCTATTTGACGTGTGTGTTTTTAATGGATACTGGATAGAGCAGTTAATACTGGAGAGAGAGTTTGAAAATTGAAAAAACCCACTTCTCTCATATATATTTTCTCATTTTAATTACGATAACTAAATTATTGTTTCACTAGCATATTGGTCAATGTAATTTTTATTTTTATAAATACCGACGAAGAGTTGGAGGGAATAAGAGTGATTTTTTTAAACATGGTCTGCCTGGTCCAGATCATACCGGACCGCACCACACATGCGTTATCTGGTCTGGACTGTATAGTATATGGTCTGATTCATAGTCTGTGTCCCAACCTCTCGGTTTGGACCATAAACCGAACCACACCGTTTCTCATCTCTATTGTCAATCCTACTCACATGGAAGGAAGACTGGAATTACCCGACACGTGAGAGGATGGCAACGGCGCTCACACGTGCGGTAAACCGTGGCAACTACTATAGTTACTAGAGTGGTTAACAAACAACTGTAATAAGCGGTTGGTTTCTGGGTGGGGTTGGGTTAGGTCGGTTATTACACCTAATGATCTAACCAACCACTTCACCGTGGCGTTTTGCACTTTCACCCCGGGGGACAAACAAAACGGCTGGGGAACGGGATGGAAATTTCAACACCGTTAACGTTTGTGGTTAGCTAACGTCGTTAACTCCACCGTTTACGGTTTTCTCCCTTTTCCCCCTTACCTTCCAATGGGATTTGTTCTATAAAAAAGGTCGTTTTGTTGCAGCTCTCTTCTGACTCCGATACACACACTCTGCTTTCTCCTTTTTTCCCCCCACCCCTGCTGTCTCCTCATTCTCTGCAATTTTAGCCGGGATTCCTTCACAGAGAGAGAGAGAAGGGAGCTAGAGAGACGACAATGGCGGAGGCTCTGAGATGGTTCGCCCTGTGCACGGTGCTGGTCGTGGTGACGGTCGTCGGAGTTACGGCTACTGCTCGGAGCGGCGGAATCTCCGGTCTTACTCTGACTCGGTACGCAATATGCATTTTCCACCTCCGTTTGAATTGTACTCGCTCTACTAGCTAATCCTCACCTATTTTCCCCAATCTCGCGCGCTGCACTCGTGTTCGTCTCTGTCGCAACAACGCTTAATTGAGCGGAGCTCTGCTCTCTGTTCTACTCTGTTTCCCTCTGTTTTTTGCTTCCTACTGTTCAAAATTCACAGCTACTTAAGGTTCGTTGCTGCTATTTAGATCTTTTTCTCCGTCCAGTAAGTATAGTCTCTAGCTACAGAACGAACAAATTTTTAGCTCAGAATGTTTTTTTTTTACCGCATTGTGAAGGGAATCTTGTTCTTTAGACAATGTTTGTACTGTTTCTTGCGAAATTTTGAGCTGCATTCCGGAGCTGTATTAAGCTACCTTCCTCCTCTTTACACTAGTCTCTGAGATCGGGTAGAGCTATGGCGAATGAGGATTTCTCCGAATCTCATTAAAGACTGTTAACTGTCTGCATTAATGGCGGTTTCTCTAACGAGGCCTGCGCAACACTTGCCTTTCGCTTCATTTATTTTTCCCCCCCTTTCCTTCCTGTGTTGGCCTTCCGTAAACGGGACACAGAAAGTGAGAGCTGGAATGTAAAAGCCTTAAATGCACCGACACTGTTGAGCTACTCCAAAACCCGGAGCTCATACATACTATGCTCTGTATACCTTTTTTTGTTTTTGTTTTTTTAATGGCGGTTGTTTTAATTCTTTCTTCTTCTGTACAGGAATGTGGGAACTGAGGCGTTGCAGAGCTCGAGCAACTCTTCCATGGCGGCTAGGTAATTAATTAAACAGAGGAACACTCGCTGATAAAGTAGCTCTGAAGTATTTATGAGTCCCCACTCCTCCTTACATTCGATCTGATCCGTTAATCTGTGCGCATTCCTCTCTCCTGGGCCGTTAGATGGTGCTGCTTGCTTGCTGCATTTATGTTGGTTGTCCGGATCGTGGAATCTGTGCCGTTGAGATTGCTAGGATCTTTAGATCTGGATCGTTTATTCAGTTACGGTTCGTTTTCTTGGATTCCTTAGTTGGGAAGGTGGAGAAGCCCCCATGAGAGAAAAACCTTCTTTTCGTTTCCCTCGCCGCTCCCTGGCAGTAACTTTCAGCCTTAACCGACTTAAGTTCACGTTAAACTCACGCCTCCTTTTTAGGAGAATCACATTATTGTTATCTTTCAAATCCAAACGGTAGGTTGGTGATTAATTAATTAATTAATTAATTATACCCGCAAATTAGCTTCTCGCCGGCGAATATAGAAGAAAATGGCTTTTAACGGTTTTAGTTAGGATAGCGACGGGCCATGTGCTGCTGAGAGGGACTGGGTTAAGCAAGTAGGAACTGCACGCACAATATCCCAAACGGACACGCACCGCACTCTCCTGTCATTTCAGGGCTATGGCCTCCTCGAACTTTTTTTTTTACTGTCCTATTCTCAGGAGTCGGTGACACGTGTCCACCAATGTAGACCATTGTTGCTGTTTTACTTTTTTACTTGTCGAGGTTGTCATGGAATTGGAAGTAGCTTTTTTCTGTTCATGTCATTGTAGTTTTTCCTTTTTTTCCCTTACATGGTCTTCTTCCTTCCTTCTTTTTTGACAGTAACTTAGAAGAAGTGGGTGGTGCTGAATCGGTGAACAATGAGCATGCCGTTCAAGACCCAGAAGAGGTGGTTTCAATGGTTGAGATGTAAGTTTCTGTTGCTCACTCTGTTCTATCTGCTGAGCATTAGCAAATGACCCAACTGACGACCCATTTCCTCCCCCATCAAATTTTACTCTCGGGCTGAGCAGTAGTTGTTTTTTACTACTGCAATACTGGAATTGTGGGATTAGAGAACTTTTTTTTTTGGGAAATTGAATGGGGTTCTTGCTAACTTTTGCTTTCTGACCTTCCTTTGCTGCCATGGTCTTTTTGGTGAATGAAACTCCCTCGCTTTACCAAAAATATCAGAAACCACGTTCCTCGGCTCTGCTGCTCTCCCTTCCTCAACTTTTATTTTTTAATATTTAGTTTAAAATCAGCATTTTTCTTCACGCTGTTCATCTCTCTCACCTGCCACTACTCTACTTGTGGCATGAGTCTGATGAGATGTGTGCTTTCTTTTGTTGCGTCTATCTGTTTCATGTTCGTGCTGCATGTACGTTTACATCCAGAATACCTGATTGGATCATTTTCTCGCTGTTGACGTGGTTCGGTCAAGTAGTCATTTATTGGAATAGCTGAGCATCGATTCATCATCAAACATGCTAAGAGTGAGAAAAAAAAAACAGAGTTCTTAACGTTATCTTTTTTTTTTTGGGGTAAAATCTTAACGTTATCTTTGATTGTGACATGTTAGACAAAAGTAACGTAAACATACCCTGTTTTGGCTTTGTGTACTAGAAACCAAAGATTGACACAGCTATCTGATAATGGTCCTTACTCCTCTCATTTGCATACAGCCAACCTGTTTGTTTCCATCTGGTAATTGCATTATTTTCTCCCTGCTGCTCTTGTTGTGGAAGTTGAGCTAAAAGAAAGATAGGATAGGATTGGATTGGATTGGAACGGACAGAAGAGAGAAAAAGGCTACAGCTTTTGGTCTTAGTAACTTTCCACCACCGACACATACACACCATGTGTCCGTACAGTAATACTAATTCGTTCTCTGATATTTGCTAGCCAGCTGCATATAAATAATTCAATCCACAGAACAGAAACAGAGTGTAGGTCAATACCACACACTTTGTTGAAATTGGATAAGGAATCATCTAAACGTATTGCTTTGTGTTCACACTCGATCCCAACTAACCGGATCGAATTTGGCTGGGTTGATTTTGTGTGGAAAATGATGATTGGCCTAACTGGATTTGATTCCCCCTGACACTCGTAATCACCACACGCAGGAGCATCCGCAACAGCACTGAAAGGAGAAAGCTAGGATACTTCTCTTGTGGAACCGGCAACCCAATCGACGATTGCTGGCGCTGCGACCCACACTGGCAGAAGAACCGCAAGAGGCTCGCCAATTGTGGAATCGGGTTCGGAAGGAATGCAATTGGTGGGCGTGATGGCCGGTTCTACGTGGTGACCGACTCCAGAGACGACGACCCCGTGAACCCGAGACCCGGGACCCTGCGCCATGCTGTCATCCAAGACAGGCCGCTGTGGATCGTTTTCAAGAGGGACATGGTGATCCAGCTGAAGCAGGAACTGATCATGAACAGCTTCAAGACGATCGATGGCCGTGGTGCCAATGTCCACATTGCTAATGGAGGATGCATCACCATCCAGTTCGTGACGAACGTGATCATCCACGGCCTCCATATCCACGACTGCAAGCCCACGGGGAACGCCATGGTGAGGAGCTCGCCGACGCATTTCGGGTGGAGGACCATGGCTGATGGAGACGCCATCTCCATCTTCAGCTCTAGCCACATTTGGGTCGATCACAACTCGCTGTCTCACTGTGCTGATGGGCTGGTTGATGCGGTGATGGGCTCGACTGCCATTACCATCTCCAACAACCACATGACCCATCATAATGAGGTAAGGAAGAAAAAGAGAACAGTCAGTTTCAGTTCTGTTGTCCATGTTGCTCCGCGTTTCCACATAGACAAGGGTTTTTGCAGATTCATTAGGTTTGCAAATTGAATGATGCAGGTGATGCTGTTGGGGCACAGTGACTCTTACACAAGGGACAAGCAGATGCAAGTGACCATTGCTTACAACCACTTTGGAGAAGGACTCATCCAGAGGATGCCAAGGTAATTAAACATTTATTTCCCAAATTACAGGTCTCTTTGTTAGGTTTTCTTGGCAAGCACTAACAAGAGAATTCATAATGTTGCTGCAGATGTAGACATGGGTACTTCCATGTGGTGAACAATGACTACACCCACTGGGAAATGTACGCGATCGGAGGGAGCGCGAACCCCACCATTAACAGCCAGGGCAATCGATACAACGCCCCGGTCAACCGGTTTGCGAAGGAGGTGACGAAGAGGGTGGACACCGCGGCGGGCCAGTGGAAGGGGTGGAACTGGAGGTCGGAGGGAGACCTGTTGTTGAATGGTGCTTACTTCACGCCGTCGGGTGCTGGAGCTTCCGCAAGCTACGCTCGTGCTTCTAGCTTGGGCGCCAAGTCTTCTACGATGGTCGGATCCATAACTGCCAATGCCGGTGCCCTTGGCTGCCGCCGGGGCCGCCAGTGCTAGTACACACTCTCCTCTTTCTTCCACAACCCACCAATTTTTCTTTTTGCCCAAAAATGGGCAAGTCATCATTATCATCAACCAGTCTTTTCCTTCCAATTCCATTATAGCAATTAAGCAACAAAAAAAAAAGCAGTTCAGATTAAAGGTCTCTCCCATTTTCCTGTCTGTCTGTCTGTCTGTCTGTCATTGTTGTTTCTTTGAGTCGTCGTCTTCATTCAAGTCTCCATGTCTACAAAACTTCCTTGGACCACACAGCTTATAGCTAGCCCTCTACTCTCCTCCACCATTGTTGGCAAAGTGTACATTTTTGGCACATTGTCAGTCACTATATATATATAGGTTGCTGTCTGTCTTGTTTTCCCACGTCCCCAATTGTTTATGTGTGCATCTTATTCTTGTTTGGTGTCAACCTCGGCCTGTTTCATCGGAAAACCAGGCAGAAGTGCTATAGCAGTAGAAGCAGGTGCGGAAGCGTTGCTGGTTCGGATTTCTTCTCTAATTCTTCTTCATTCTAACAACTGTCAGTAATCGTCTTCGTCATATCTATCTATCTTTCTATCCATGTAATGCGTTCTTCTCTTGTGAGTGTAAGTTTAATTTGTGTTTTACCTGTATTGTCAGCAGTCAGTTTACTTACTAATACAAACAAAGCAATATATCATAGTACCATTTCCCCTCCATATTGTGAGCGTGTTCATGATCGTGTTGGAAACGGGGAGGGAGTTTATCATCATTTTTTTTATACCTTTTACGCTTTAAGCCTTTGTTGGGTGTTAATGATTGATGATAATGTCTGTTGATGATGATTGATGGAGGTAAGTTGGTGGGGTGGTTCCATGTGAAATGATGTTGGGGCTTTTTAATGATAGTTTCATGTGCATTCTCTACTCTAGCCTAACCCACCAACCACCGCGGTTGTCAATGAATCAACCCTGTTTTCTGGCTAATCAATCCAACCACGGGGCCGATAACCAATCCTCGAAGATATCACCTGTTTGTAGGTGTTTGTTTCTAATCACGACATTCCTCTGTGGGATTTCACTTTTCAGCACCATGTTTAATTAAGGTGTCGTTTGTTTGTGGGATTTGGGTAATGTATTTGGCGCTCAATACAAAGCATTACGTATTTGATATGAAAATGCTGTTTGTTGAGGTATACAAATCTGTAGGGCCCATGGATTTTGACATTTTTTTAGTCCCAAATCCGTGGACCCCACGTATTTACAAATACCACATTTCATTTGGTATTTGGTCATTGAAGGCAAGAATTTGAAACCCATAGTAAAAAAAAAAAATCATGATCAAAATCAATTAAACAAACAATGTCTATCTTTCAAATACAAAATGAAACAAATCCATCATTAATTCAAAGATATTTAAAACTGAAAACCTTAATTTTCAAATCTAACAAGCAAACGAGCACTAAGTTGATCAATTTTAGGCATTGGGCGAAAAATAAATGAAGTTCATACCACTACGTTTATTTTCATAGAAAAATGGGCTGAATCTATAGCTCTACCATACAGAAGTCCAAATTTCCATGCGTTGTAGATAGCCTTTTTAAGTACAAGGCAATAGTTCCCACTCTATATCATCACCAAGGTTACAAAATCGTAATTGAGGTTGTATTGAAAAAGTCTAACGACCGGACATTTTATGTTAAAATCGTGGTTTAACCATGATTCAACTGTTTCATATAGTCAAAAAATCACTTACTAATCTATGAAATTTTCCTGATCAAATTGCTGGTACTTTAAGCTTTTTACAAACACTAATTATCAATGAGTATTTTTCTTAGGGATTCTTAGGCTATTTTTGTTTTGTTTTGTTTATAAGGCTGAAAACCTTTACATGATCAACTAGGATTTGACCTCCTACAAGTAAGATTAAAACACAACTAATCCTTCAATGGAACATAATAATGGACAAATAGGTCCATGATCATGACACGTAAGTGTATACTTTGAGATGGAAACTCAATCAAATTTGCCCTTAACTTTGTCCTTAACAATTTCGGTGGTTGCCTGGATCGCCGAGTTTGATACTTTGTCTGTGGCGTCTTTTGCCAGTTTCTTCACCTATTCATTACCAAAACCGGATGAGGAAGAGGCCTGATATATAGTTAGCTAACTGTATAATATAATAGGGGATTTGTGGTTGCAATAAAAATTGGAGTTACCGTGTCAGCAGTAGAAGAGGCAATATTGCGCACAATTTTGGTGGTCTTCTTCACATCATTCACTCCTTCTTTAACCGTCTCAGCTGCCTCTTTCACCTTGGTGATTGTTTCCTTCGTGTCTTTGTCCATTTTGTACTGAGTTTTCCCCCCAATGTTAGCAAGTAATCAAATGATATCTCATTTGGTGTCAAAGACATAATCTCACAAGCTATTGAATTCTTAAGATTTTTCCAGGAATTTCCGAATCCTAAATGATAATAATACTCTCATTTGGGTTAAAGACATAATAACACAAGCTGTTGTTAATAGAGGTGGCTATACGGTCCGGTCCGGTTAAATTGGTCCAAATTGATCCGGTCCAGTCCGGTCTTTTTGAAAATATAAGGACCGAAGATTGGATACAGTCCGGTCTTGATCCGGTCCGGTTTTGATCCTGTCCGGTCCCAATTCGGTTTTGATTTTACATTGAGATTGTGGGATTTGAGTGGCCTAAGGCCTTAAAGGGTGAGGAGTTGGTTAAGTTTTGTACTAAGTGCAAAGGTTTGTGACCGTTTATGCAAATTACCCTTAAGTTTTGGGTGTTGAGCTCTCTTATCCGGTCTTTATCCGGTTTTTTACCTCAAATCTAAGCCCAAAGATTGGATTGGATTGCTTGCTATCCGGTCCCGGTCCGGGTTCCGGTTTTTAATCCGGTCCCGATCCAAATAGCCACCCCTAGTTGTTAAGTTAATATCTTATTTTGATATGAATTGGTGATCATGCAACATAAGTTATCAGAATGCATAATGAAAGGTAATATATATGTCCTGTATTTGAAATGAAAAAAAAAAAGAAGCAAATAAGTGATATAGTAATTAGACAACAATTCGCATGTGTTGTGGTTAGGGTGTGCAACAATTCCAGTTGACCGAAGTAATTATTAAATTGATATATTGTAATAATACATATGCTATATTAGGTAATAAATGTTAATCATTAGATAAGAAGGCTAAGGATTTTGTTGCCTTTATTTCATTGGATTAATGGGTTAATTGGAGAGAAATGATTAAACAAACATATACGATGGATTTGAAAATGAAGGTTTTTAGTTTTCAAAACCATTGGATTTATGATGGATTTGTTTCATTTGGTATTTGAAAGATAACATTGTTTGATTAGTTGATTTTGATAATGGATTTAAAGATTTTTGTACCATGAGTCTCAATTCCTTGCCTTCAATGATCAAATACCAAATGAAATGTGGTATTTGCAAATACGTGGGGTCCACCGATTTGGGGCTAAAAAAAATGTCCAAATCTGTGGGCCTTAAACGAATTTGTATACCTCAACAAACAATGTTTTTATATCAAATACGTAATGCTTTGTATTTGCCTGCCAAATACATCACCCAAATCCCACAAGCAAACCAGCCCATAAATATGGAAAAGAAGAAGCTAACTTACAGAATCAGTTTCAGAATTGGCGACATCTTTGACGAATTTGGCCGCAGTCTTGACGTCGCTTAACCTTTCTTTGAATTTCTTGCCGGATTGTTTTTCTCTCTCTTCTTCATCTTGCTGCCAAGAAATTGTATCAAATAAAACCGCTATTGAAAGGGAGTCGATTCATATATTGTTTTTTTTACCAAATGAAATGAACTCACTTTAGAAGAATAATAATAAGAAGGGGAAGGCGAGGAGGGAGTGATCGGAGGAACCCTCAGCCGGCCAGCAGCTCCGGCGGCCGGGCGGAGGAACCTGGAGAAGGTTGAATTATTCAATCTCGATGCTGACATCATCATCATCGTCATCTTCTCACGATGGATTTGATTTGCATCACTATTTTGAAGATTTGGGGAGTGGAGATGTTTATGTTTGATTAGTAGTACGTACAAAGTAATTGTTGATCGGAGAATTTGCCGGTGAGTTACTGGTTAATTGGCAGCATTGGATCCGAGTTTCGCGTAGTCAAAACTAAATACTCTTAGCTACTACTAATGTCAAAACTTAATTCTACCATCCAAAATCGATACACCGTGTGCTCGAGGTAGAAGTTATGTATAAATGCATCGTCATGCTATTAAGTATTTTAATTCGGGAGTACTTGAGTCAGCCGTCGGTGTCCGACTACGTCTTTGACACCTATCTAATTTTTGGGCCAATTTCCCCTTTGTAATACCAAAAAAATGAGATTCTTGCCGAATGCGAGTTTGTTGCTTCAACCATTACCAAACTAATACCTCCTCTGTTTAGTCAAAATTAGGACGCTATACGGAAGTTCGTGCCTACTTATCCCAGCTACAATAGCCATAACTTGAACATTAGTCTGTCGCTTTCTTACCTAAAAAGATTGTATCAGTTCGGATTGCAGAGTATCACGGACGATCTACCAGCAAAGGAAGATCATATTATCGTAATAACAAAAGCTTCTCTCACAATCATATGATCATATCGCATGTATATGCACGTTGCAAAAACAATAACCTAATACACATGCAAGGAGCGTAACACCGTCGCGTAATTACGCTGCTCCATCATGAATTAAAACTGCCGCCGAAGAATTATACTACCACCAGAGGCAAATGAATCAGCTCCATACCGTAAGCCTGTGACCGTAACACAACAATCCATAGATTCCAGACTGATTAACACGAGTGATGAAAACAAGCACTCAGCTGTGAAGCAGCTGTCAGTCTGACAACTTGACATAACGACTGCAGCCTGTATTTTTTCGGGTTACACCAATACAGAACAATCCACATAATGAAAAGGCTAATCCTGTTCATCACAAGCCGACTCACATTCGGTACAAGCGAAGTACAAACACCTCTCCTGCTATCTGAACAAACTCACTGGATGACTACATCCATGGTGTTCCTCTCTGAAAACTCAAAGAGAACATAAGAGAGAGCTCTTAAGGTGACCTGGATCGGTACCTCCTTGATCTCCCACCACCATAGGGAGAGTGCCTCGGAGGAGGAGAATAGTCACGACCGCCGCCATATGGGGAGCGCCTCGGAGACCTACGGTAGTCATCATGCCTCGGAGACCTACGGTAATCATCATAACCATAGCCGCTGCCGCTACTGCCCCCTCGGTACCTACCACGATCGCGATCACGAGGCCCATCTTGAAAAGCACCAAATGCAACTGTGTTAGGAAATCACAAACATCCAATTCACAGCTAAGAATATGCTCCAGCAGATAAAGTTTCGACCCAAACATACCATCCCTTGTGTTCTTAAGACCGAGATAATGTCCTGGAGTTGGAGTCCTTGGTCGTTTCCTCCGTGACTGCAGGACAATGAAAAATCACTTCAGTTGTTTTTTCTTACCATGACTAACAATCTCGTATTAGTAACATAGAAAACGCTAATTTCAACAAGCACAAACACACACAAAAGCCTGCACGGTGGAGGAAATGCAGGTGCATATATACAGATGTATAGCCAAAAGGAAGGAGAAAAAAAGAGTTCCACCAAAAGAAAAGGAGAATCGCTACTACATAGTTTCCCATTAAATGAGGTGCCAGGTTTTCAATACCATAAAGCCTGATTAGAAAGTTGATGGAAACGTCCGTTGATTAGTTGAGTTGAAATTGAATGCTGAAGTTGTGTAGGGTTGAACAATATAGTTGCTATGTTAGTTGATCACAAGCATTTGAAATGAGCTGATTCAGCTGTCCATGGATCAAGCTGTTTCACTAAGCTGACATGGATGAACTGATCATCTTTGATTGCTGCCAAAAAGCTGATGCAATTTCTACTGAGTACAACCTGAAAACCGTGATGTCAAGAAGAAATATACAATGAAAATAACTTAAAAGCATAAAACCAAGGCTGTAAAAATACCTTTTCCACAGTTATATATCGTCCTTCCAGAACGGACTGGTTCAGATACTTAACACAACGGTTGGCATCCTCAACAGAGTCCATCGTGACAAAAGCAAAACCACGAGAAATGCGCGTGCGGGGCTCCACAACAAGAAAACATGAGGCAACCTGATAAACCAAAGACTCTTCTTTAATATCGTATCCAAGATTAAAAAATGTTAACTTTCCAGTAAGGCATATACAAAATACACAACAAAGGAAAATATACAATCGTACAAAGCTGAGGAAGACATCAGTCAAAGATTTGTTTAATGCAGAAAGCAGACAAACCTTTCCCTCCTTGGCAAAATGATCTTCTAGTTCCCTTTCAGTGACTCTTGTAGATAGGCCAGTCACATAAAGAGTATTTCCTGGATTAACAGCCTCAACCCTAACAATATGTGAAAAAGAATATTAATGACAATTGGGCATCTTTCATATTAAGAAAATACCCTTGAAGCTGAATACTTTAGAGAAGCCACTAACCTGTCACGACCCCTGGAGACAGGGAAGCAGAGAAAATCAGCCATCAAGAGAGAGTTAGAAAGGAGAAGTACGAATGCTCCAAAGCCGCTAACAGAAACTGCAAAGCTAATGAAATAACAAAGGCCATGAAAAACACCTGCCACGACTGCGAGAGCGTGATCTATGCTTCGGCTGCTCCAATGATCTAGATCTAGACCTGGACCTGGCCCTAGACCGGGATCTAGACCTTGACCGGTCTCTCCAAGGAGATGGAGACCGTGAGTTCCTGGCACAGCAAAATGTTAAGGGCATTAGAAAAAAAACTGCTACAACACAGAGCTAGATTACTACACACACACAACAAGGCTCATAAACGGTTCCTCTACAATCATCACCCTACAGAAACTAAAAAGTGTAACCAAATCTTTCTCACCAACTCAAGCATTAAACATATAAGAACAGGTTTCCAACCTCTTCCAATACCCTAATAATGAAGATTCACAAAAATTATCTCCAAATTGCAATTCACAAATGAGCAATGGAGAAGTATCCCCAGAAAAAACCCGTGCTTGCATAGACCAAAACCCCTAGCAACAATCATAAAATTGGAGTACGGGGGACACAGCCTGGGATATGCAATATGTAAAGAACGAGTAACATGAGAGCGAGCTGAATAGCTCTGCCAGTACAGCGCCACCAATGGAGACAACGATTTAGAAGGACGAGAGGAGATGAATTCATTGATTGCATGTCGATTATCCAAAGGTAAAGCAAACAGAGACCAAAAGCAGAGAGGCCTCACCTTCGAGGAGGAGAATCCGCCTGCAGTATCCATCACCAAAAAAAAAAAAAAAGAAGCAATTGCGTAAGATAATCTAAGCTTCCAGAATCGAGACGAGACGAATCTTAAAAATAAAATTGGGGGAAAGACATACCATTCTGAAGTCCGACAGAGTATGCCGATCGACGGCGAAAATCAGAGAGATGGGTTTCCCCGGCCGTATACCAGAACTCCTGCAATTCGAGCTGATGTCCTTCGCGAGGAAGGGAAACTAGGGTTACTAATGTACCGTTTTCACTTTGCCTCGAGTAGCAAAAAGGTTCCTTAATTTTTCACTTTTAACTAACTCATCACTCATAGAAAATAAAGTATACAAACACAACCCCATAAGTTTTACCGTCCAACTTCCGTTAGTTGCCTTTGGTTGGAGGCGGGAAATAAAAGAAGAAAATGCAGGCCAAATTTCAAACCAAACAAACACGGCGTCGGAACTTGGGAAGGCCATAAAACCAACCGAGAAAACAAGGAAAGAGAGGATAGAAATGGAGAAGGGAAGTCCGAGCAGTGCCTTGCAGAGTCTACTAGAAGCCATTAGAGCTTCCGATGTAAGCTCCTTATAATTTCTCGGCAGCAATTTCATTGCTAATTTCAGTTATCTGGTGCTCAAGTTTTTGCCCCCGATTCGTTTTCGATTCCATTATGGAAGGACTTCGCCGTTTGAGCTCGTGAACATGACGGAGTTGCTGGTGCTTTGCAGGTTGCGGAGAAGAGAATTCAGTTGCTCGCTAAGCTCGGAGATTTGGATTTGCATGAGGAATCCGATTCGGCTTCTTTGGTTGAATGCCTTACCGTATCCGATTCTTTCGCTTTCCCTTTCTAGGTTAACGAACTGCTCCTTTGTTCAATGTTTGTACGCGAGATACCGGTGTTGCGGTTCATTTATGAGCTAAACAGAGCTATAAGCTTAGTTTGGCAATGGATGCATTATGCTTGTCGTTAGGCTTCAATCTAGCAGCGACGTGCTACTGTCTATAGCTTATTCGATTAACTGACTATTCCTGTGTTCGGAACTTGAAACAAGGTCGATTCGAAATGAACGATCTCGGGTTAAATTCCTTCCGAATAGGCATTGCACTGCGTAGTTCATTTCAGTGGTACAGAATTGGTAGATTGCTCCAGTGATTCCTTAATGACTCAGCAGACATTCTGGGAGGACTACACTTGCTTGGATGTGTCTCAATGCATGTTGAATAAAACTATAGTCCATGTGGCTGTGAAATTCGCAAGTCCAGCCTCATCCGATTGTTTGCCGCAGTTTCTTGCCCTGAGTACCAAGGTAGGTTACTATCTACCCGACTACCTTCAGTTTGTTGCCTATATTCGTATCCTGGCCTCAGCTGGTATGGAAATCGTCGAATGTGCCGTTCTTAATGCTGCTGTTGTATTGCCTTCACTAGGCCAGCTCATGGTGCAGAAAGCATTTGAAGATGACTCTCATGTCCACACAGGATTCCCAAGAGGAAGAACACAGCCAGCTCTTCTTTCAGGTTTCCAAGTCTTGGACTATTGAGTTTGGTTAAATTTAAATTTCTTTTTTTAGCCATCGTGTGTTGTTGTTCAGTTTGTATCTCTTGTATTCAAAGGAGACATCATTTTAAGTTCAAATCTCAGTTGTCAACACCAGTTGGTAGCACTGATGTAACACGTTATGACTTTTGTGCCCTTTGCTTCCGATTCCAATGTAGAGAGATAAGTATGAAAGAGGGACGTTCAGTTCGAATGTCTGCTTTAGCCTTTAGATATTTGCAAACCCATGAGAACTTCCACTTCCTGTTTTCTGGCATTTCAGTTGGCAGTTTCTGGAACGTGTTTTCGTTTTATTCAGTAGCCGAATCCCTGGGGTTTGTTTCAGATTAGTTCTCCATTCTCCAACAATTTAGCGAGTACCCTATTCTTCTATTTGGTTTCCACATACAAGATACCCTGCAGAGTTTTAACCTATTGAATTTGAAGATTAGGAGAGCTATATGTAGGAGGAACTATGTACGATGATGCACTAGTTGAGTAAAAACGTGGCTAGTTAGACGTTTCAATTCTATTTGCAGATCTTATTCCTTGTAATCACATTCAGATTTGGTTATGTTCCAGTTAATTCATGTTGTCTCATGAACAGATAATGCACCCATGCTTTATACTTGTGACCTCTCTCTCTCTCTCTCTCTCTCACTCACAAACTTTTGAAATTTCTTTTGCAGCTTCTTCTGGAGTTGCTCCGCCTATCAGCTGCTAACATATTATCTTTGACAAAATATCCACTTCTGAGCAGCAAGGAATCAGTAGACATTGTTGAGAAATTCATTCTGGAACTGCTAAATCTGATAAAAGACGTGGTCCCAGAGATTAAGGTAACCCAGCCTTCTCTATGAAGATTTCTGTCATTGAACATATCGCAATGCTTGTGAGTTCATTGGTGTTTCTGAATACTATGATTATTACATCACAAAGCATCTCATGAAAATGTCTTGTTCTTTGGTCCGTATTCCGTATGCTCGGTTATGGTCGGTGGGAAGGTGACTGTACACAGTTTCATTTAGAACATTAGTTGTAGCACGTGTTTCAATTTTAGCCCCTGTTATCATAGACTGAAAAAAAGTGACTGCCCCGACTCAACATCTATCCTTGTCTACTGTTCATGATGCAAACTTAGGTTAAATTGCATGCTTTAACAGTTTCGGTTCATTATGATTAACCCATCACACTGACAATTTCAGTACTTTTGGGGTCAAGCTGTAATGACTATAAACTCTGACTGTTACCTGATAACTCTCTAATGAAGTTTCTCGTAGATGAACTGGAGATATGCTATCTGTTCTTCTTTTGGTTAACTATCCAGTCATTCCTTAAAGTTTTACTTACTTAACCTATCCTTGAAGGGTGTCAGCTGGGTGTACATAATGTGGTTTGGCAAATGGGAAGCCAGTGTAACCCCATACTAATAGGTCATTTTAATTATTTCTCGTCCAGAACTCTGCCAGTAGCTATTGCTGATCTACTTTTTCATTTTGCTAAGCAGAGGATTAATTCATTGGGCTCGGAAGTACTAAAGGTTGCACAAACATCAATTGATGCTTTGATAAATTTGTGCAAGAGGTATTTCCAAATTATCAATGAGAATCTATCTGATGCAAGGCTCAAAGATTCTAGTGTCATAGCTTCAGAAGTGGTCAGTGTTAAGGATCATGTTTTAACTATCACAAAACATATG
This sequence comes from Linum trigynum, assembly GCA_964030455.1. NCBI lineage: Eukaryota > Viridiplantae > Streptophyta > Magnoliopsida > Malpighiales > Linaceae > Linum > Linum trigynum. Next base: position 54,438,745 of record OZ034817.1, on the reverse strand, counting down.
GTTGACAAATTGTGTGAGTTGGGGAGCCTAGCTGCAAGTGATGGTGGAAGCCTGGTCACCATTCTCAATGTGTCTTGGAAAGGTGTGGTTACTCTGCTTCAGTTGGGCAAGGAAGTAATAATGCAGAGAGTAAATGTGCAAGATATCATTAGGACTTTAACATCACTGGTGAGTGGGCATCTTAAATGTGCAACTGAGGCCTGGTTTTCCACACAAGAAACTGTTTCTGTTGCTGAATCTAGAAGGACTTTTCTTCCTGTCAAGTTTTACCTTCTCAATGCAGCTAAAATATCATCCCTGTATCCGTGCCAAGCATGTCTTGTTTATAGAGAATTAATGTTCTGCATTCTACTTATCTCAACCTTTAGAATTTCACTGTGTTATGAGAAAAATTTGAAGAATGCTAGTGAAGTCTGCTCTGAACTTTTAGATAAGACATACTTGGATCTTCTTAGTTCTATACTGAGTTCAGCTGAAGTGAACCCGGAACTCAAGTTAGAACTACTGAACTGGTTATTCAATGATGAATGTGGTGCCGTCTCCGAGGAAAGAGATCCGAGTACTTACTACAACATTGGTTTGATGATTGAAATCTTTGCTGTCAGTTGTGAAGCTGTTCCCAGGTCATCACTGTTGCTACTTGGTCGTGTTGCATTGTTCCATTCTTTGCTTAGCCACTCTGCTGGTTTCGAAGAAGATGTGAAGATCAAAATCACTAGAAAACTAGACTGGTTCTTGGATGTTATGGTCAACAAGGACATATACTCTTATGTTCTGACCTTGCAAATTCCGGTGGTAAATGGCACTGGGCAAAAGGTGGAATTGAATTGGCAGTCCATGTTTTCAGTTCTTTTAGATTCAATCAAAACTTTTATGATCATTTCATATTCAAGTGTTGCTTGGGAGGAATTTGAGGATTTCTTGGTGGAGAATATTTGTCATCCTCATTTTCTTTGCCGGGAAATCATAATGGAACTTTGGTGCTTTCTGGTTCGCTATGCTGAAGAAGAAGTTGCAAAAGCTCTTATTTGTAAACTTTGCATTGTAATGAAGCTGATAGCAGATCCTCCATCACTTGGTTTTCCTACGTCTCTGCTGAGGAAGATGGCAAGAGCGATCTGTTTGCTTCTTACTAGTAGTACAGCTTCAACAGCAGAACATGTTTACAGTTTTATTGTTGATGATACTGGATCACACTCATTGATGGTCATATATTCAGCATTGCTCTTGGAAGGCTTTCCTCTAAATCTGCTGCCAGAGAATGTCAGAACTATGGCTAAGCAGAAAATTATTACAGATTATTTTGGCTTCATAGAGAGTTTTGATGAAAGCCTGCTGCCTGTCAGCAGTTCCAATGCGTTTGGAACACCAGTGATTGCTATTTGTGCTTCTTTGCAGTCGCAGTAAGTAACATTTCATTATCTGTCGTTGTGAACCCTTTTGATTGACGACATTTGTGCTAGTGGACTTGCGTTAAGATTGATTCAGTGTTATGCTCAATAACACTATTGACCACTTAACTTCTCTTTCTTGTAGGCAGGTTAGCATGTCTGACGTTGACTTGAAGACCCTGAAGTTTATAATCAAAATTATTCAGGACTTGAAGCACCCCAAAGGCAAATCAACCAAGGAATGCTGTTTTATGCTCTTGAATGTAGCATTGGAAATCGTCTCAGCGATGAAGCACCTATATCAATCTGATGAGATGGAGAAAGTCGTTATAGAACTCCACGGTCTTTTTATCTCCGGGCCGACAGCTTCAGATTCTCACCTGCACCAGTGCAAACCACATCTGGCACTCTTCATGGGAGGGCTTGGTGACATGCAGATGTCAGAAAGTGATGATTGTGCGAAGAGCACCGCAGTGTGGGAGTTATACCACATGCTGTTGAAGGAACGACACTGGGCGCTCGTCCACCTTGCCATTGCATCATTTGGGTACTTTGCTGCTCGTACATCATGCAATCAACTCTGGAGGTTTGTCCCACAAAACGCTGCCCTTTCTTACGACGTTATGTCAGCAAGTGAAGCATCGGAGGAGAGGTTTATGTCCGAGCTGAAGGCGTTCCTGGAGAAAGAAGTCGCTGTTTTAGCAACCATTACAGCCAGCTCGCACCAGCACGAGTTGCTTGTGAAGGAAGGAACCATGCTGAGAGAAACGGTTCAGAAGATTTCCAACACCCGCATAGAAGAAGAGGCTACAGAACCTGCAGGCTTGGGATCCAACGTTGACACCCAATGCAGCAAGAGAAGAAAACTCCCCGATGGAATTAGCAGAGGAGTTGAGTTGATACAGAATGGTCTCAAGTTCATTGGCGATGGTCTTTCTCAGTGGCAACAGAATCATAATGTCGAGTCCACTGAACTTCAAGAGAAGTTCCTGGCTCACTTTTCTCGTCTTGAAGATGTGGTCTCACACCTATCAGGCTTGACCGGCAGTGGCTGAAAGTTATCTTCTTACTGCATCTCTGTCACTGAACAGAACTTTCTCAGGCGTTCGAAGTTTTCACCGAAGTTCACCAAATGTATATCCTCAGCAGAAGCTCATCAATCCTGTAAATGAAAGTCAGTCTAGGTATGCCTATTTTCTCCTTATGTTTGTGGTATAAGATTGAAGTTGCTGCCACTAAGTAACATTTGTGGCATTATAGTTCTTTTAGTGGTAGGACTTTAGATCTTGCAAATTGCTGTAGAGGGGAAGGCTATCGTCAATTCGTCATGGGGCGAAAACAAGGGCAGAGGTTAATCTCGAGGGGATTCATTTTTTGGCCATGTAGTCGTGTTCGATTAGACAGATTCTTGTGTTATACAATCGACGTACCTTATTCTAATCTTTTTATAGAGTCACTTGGACGAATATTTGGATATCTAACATGTAGACTTAGAATTTTATTCGACACAATCCCGATTATCGTAGTCAGTGAAATATGGTTAGAAAGGAATTGACGGCGGTTAAATACTATAATGATCGTTGACGTCTTGTTCTCTCTCAACACTTCGTGTTTGCTGTTTCACTTTCCCGTTGATGATTCTCACGTTCGCAATCTAAATCCAAAATACTTGATCATCATCAAAACTTGACGCAATACAAACCTATGTTCTGTTTCTTAAAATATTTTGTTATAGTGTTGTGAATTCAGTTACAAAAAGCATTTTACTGTTTTAACTAAATACTAACAGAAATAATAAACGGTAGAAACCGGAAGTTTGAGCCAGACGGTTTGAGCGACTAACTGACCGAACTGGTCGTGATCTGGTCAGGGAGCATTTGGCCTAATTTGAGGGTAGCTGGATTGGATTCGGATCGTGGTTCGTTTATTTGCGTTTGACCTGCAGTTTGATCGGTTTTAACAACACAGCTTATTCTACACTCTACAGAGAGCAGCAGTATTATTTTCACATGTTCAGACCGTTTGCTTTCTTGAATTTGAGTAATAAATTTGGGAACTAGATTTAAGGCTTCGTGGTGCGAGACTAGAGTGCGGAGATGAAGTTATCGATGGTTGGGGAGACGAAGACGATAGCAGCAACACTTCTGGGAGAGACAGATTACAATTTCTCCTGGCCCTGGGGATCCCATCTCGAGAAGATGATGAGCAGCGCCGGAGGGATGTCGGGCGACAGCGAGGAAGAGGGGCAGAGAAGGATGCTTGGGCGACGGAGGGTAGCAGACGACGACGAGGAGGTGGTGCGTCGCAAACAAAGGAAGAAGAAGAGGAGAAAGGCTGAGAAGAGATGGGGGAGATCGAGGGATGTGTAGAGGAATTAAAGAATTGGGTTCCTTCAATTTTGTTTGGTCGGGTCACGGGTTGAATTGAGTTGGGTCATGATGTGGCAGGTCAAAATTGGATGAATCAGCATTTTTGGTTGCCACATAAGCAAACCACTAACGGTGTTAATGGAAACTAACGGAGAGTGACCAATCGTGAAACATTAACTACTTTTTAGTGACCATGTATGGAATAAAATTCTTTTAGTGACCAAACGTGAATATTTTAGCAGTTTCAGTGACCAACCTTGCAATTTACCCCAAATAGATGGGATGTGAAAAAGAGGCCAAAATCTTCGTATCAAATGAGCATTTTACTCTTATCTTTTTTCTTGGGGTTAATTCCAAGGTTAGTCACTGTGATTACTAAAAATGTTAATGTTTAGTCACTAGAAATATTTTAATTGGCACGTCATACATTTAATGGTCAATTATGAAAGTTGACTGTTACATCAGATAAAATTAACGGAGTTGGATTGGAGAATGATCAAACATGACATGTTTTACTAAACCTAGTGACCACGAGTGGAATTAAATATTTTTAGTGACTAAACATGTACATTTTTAGTAATCACAGTGACCAACCTTGCAATTAACCCTTTTTTCTTGATTACAACTTTTAGAGATAATTATATAAATTCATTTTAAATCCGTCAATCCAACTCATGAAAATTTATCATTAAATTCAACAATCAAATAATATTCGTTTCAAATTAATAATAACTCAAATTCATGATCCATCCCTCTTTTTTCAAATCCAACAAATCTTCATTTATCAAGTCAAAGAACCAAACCATTCTGTTGGGGGTATAGTGAGGGTTGGCCCAGGCAAAGAGACCCAAAGCTAGGCGGCCCAAGAAGGGAGTCTGGCGAAGGAAGCCCACAGGGGGCAAGCGCAGCCCAAAAGGGCGTACTAAGTGGTCCAAGTGAGTGGGGCCGGACTTCTGATAGAAGGCGCATAAGGACAAGAGACAACCAACGGGAAAGAATGTACGGAAAGAGGGATTGGTGAAGTCATGCGCCTCAAACCTCTGAACGAGGTGTCAGGCGGTCGAGGCGCATGACAAAGGGTAAATACAGTGCATTAATTACCCTGTTGACGTGGGGCGTAATTGGGGGGCATTGATCGACGAGGCACCGAGTATAAATAGGAGAGTAGGTAAACCTCGTTTACTAAGTTCGACTTCTCTCACTAAGCTCTTTTCTACTTCTCTCTCTAAAGCTGGAGAACTGACTTGATCGTCGGAGTGCTAACAGACCAATCAGGTCTGCTAGGCGCTTTGGGTGCAGGATCGTGGGCGCTCTAGGGAATGCGAACCAGGAAGGCGCACGAAAGGAAGAGGGAACTTACCGTGCTCAAACACACCCCTTTTCTTTAGATGAATGACCAACACATTTATGGTTCAAACAAAAGAGTTTATTGTCTTAAGATGAGAACAATGTACCACTATGATGAAAAGATAAAAGATACTATGGAAAATTGATAATAACTCAAATTCATGATCCATAACACTCTTGATGAGTGTTATTTTGGATCGTAGAATCAGATTGGCAAAACTGATAAATAGATTTCATCTACCCTCACACTCCATACATTCACTTTGTTCACCTAAGAATTAATTATAATTTATATATTCATTCAAATACTAATCTATAAATTCATGTACTGCCTATTTAATAAATAGATTTCCAATAGGTTAATAGCATTTTGTACAACTCTACTATTACAAATTAACAAACTAACCACTCTACTAAATTTTTGCACAAAAATACACTTATAATATTAAAACGTATCGAATCTGCCCTTTTGTTTAATTTTCTGTTAAATGACCGTTTAATGGGCTAATAAATGACCCAATAACCCTCACTTACTCTAAACACTCCTAATTTTGGATTTATTTTTTTATTTATTTCATATCACTAACTAGGGGTGGCTATACGGTCCGGTCCGCTTAAATTGGACCAAATTGATCCGGTCCAAGTCCGGTCTTTTCAGGAATATAAGGACCAAAGATTGGATTGGATACACTCCGGTCTTGATCCGGTCCGGTCCCAATTTGATTTTTATTTTAGATTGAGCTTGTGGGGATTTGAATGTTGGCGTCTCTTATCCGGTCTTTATCTGGGTTTTTTTACCTCAAATCTAAGCCTGAATATGAGATTGGATTGTTTGCTATCCGGTCCCAGTCTGGTCCCGATCGGGGTTATACGGTCCGATTTCGAGTAAAACCAAACAGTCCTGGACCAAATTGCCAGCCCTATCACTAACACCGTCGTCAAATCCACCTTCGCCAATGCCGCAGACCACCGCGCTGAGCGCTCAACTTCCTCGATGATCGCTACTTCACCGCCGCCGACGCGGACAATGATGTCAGCAGGGAGGAGGCTGATGCTGCTTCCTGGCTCCTCCCAACTCGCCACCGGCGGGTATGTATCCAAATATGAACACGGTCCAATTCATGTTCCCCGAATAGATCCGTACGGCAGTACCTGGAGGAGGCGAATCCTGCGCCGGGAGAGGGTTAGAGCATATTGATTTCTGTTTAAGCCACGATACTTCCCTCTTCCAAACGCGCCTACTTCACTGCACCACGGGCGCCCAGGCTCTGCAAAACTAGCGCCTAGAGGGCTAAACCCGCCCGTTAGCACTCCGACGATCAAGTCAGTAGTAATTCTAGAGAGATAAGTGAAGGGATAGGACTTAGTGAGAGAAACCGACCTGCTTAAATGCCACCTACCAGGGACTATTTATACTACTGGAGCTTCCGACCAGGCTCCGACCAACCCCTGCAACACAACCTTACGTCAGCCCAGCATTAAATGCTCAGCCAGGTCCAACGCCTACACGCCTACACGTGGCACATTGTCCTTCCTCCACGTCGGGGCGCATAGGGGGACCACCTACCCCGTGGAGCCTTTCCGACTTCTCCCATCCGTACTTCCTTGTCCGCGAGCCTATTTTGTCGTTATGCGCCCCTCCTCCTTTAGGGCTACCTAGGTCATGCCCTAATAGGCCATAAATGGGCTTCAGGCCCAACAGGCTCCTGACTTTCGTGGGCTTATCCCTAATACCCCAACAATTTCTAAGATGATTCGGCGAGGGTTAGAGCAGGGGAAAGCGGCGGAGGCGGTAGGGGAGTTGGAGGCGGCAGGGTAGTTGGGTGAGTAAGGAAGACGGAAGGTGTTGGGACTCCTTAACTTAACATTTTAATTAATTGAGTTTTAGGGATATAAAATATTTAAACTCAAAATTAAGATTAGATTAGGGGTAATTTGGTCATTTCACAACTCATTAAACAACTATTTGACGGAAAATTAGACGGAAGAATACATTCATTACGTTTTATTATTAAAAGAGTATGTTTGTGCAAAAAATTAATAGAGAAGTACATTTTTTAATTTGTGATAGTAAAGAAGTACAAAATGCTATTAACCCATTTCCAATCCTACCTTAAATAATAGATCATTCTCCAAACAACCAGGATTTTCTATTGGTCTAGCATGTTTCACACCGTGCTTTACACCAAGTACCTTTTTCTTATTCATTTCACTTTACACTCTCCTCAATTTTGCATCATGTGTATCAATTCACACATCTCTCAATTTTGCACGAAAGAAATGCCCAAGACAGGGTAAAGCAAAGACCATGTTCTAAACGTGTGCTTTAATTCACTCTCTTTTTTATAGTTACTATTATTTCTAAAAATCAGCTGTAACTAAATGTCCAATGGCAATAAACAAGATCATATTAAAGATATTGATAAATTAGAGAATAACTTTGCATTTTTATTCCACCTCAGAACGGGTTTCCAATAAAAACATCAAAACAAGAGTCCCAGTTGTAGATCAAGCAAACAACATCCTATTCTATACTAGATGCAATGCAATGCAACTTAATGAATTATTCACACATGGCCGGTATAAAACCAAATGATAAAAACAACAAAAAATTCAACTAACTAGTTAGTTGAATTCCTAAAATGAACTCCACCACTCCCATAAAGTGTGCCTAAAAGAGCTCGTTGTGGTCCTAAAGATGGTCCCTATCGTTTGTCCCTATAGTGATAACACATTTCGGAACCCGGCACGGTTAGGCACGGTCCATCTCTCCTGATGGCCCAATGACACAGCTTGCACACCTCTTCGTCCCTCTGCTGTTTGTAGATGTCGAACCAAACAAGATGGGCTCCGACTTCCCAGCGGAAGGCACAAAAGTATAGAGTATATTTAAAGAAGTGTGGGTAGAAGGACCAGTCGAAACTCTGGCCTGGTTTCAACCAGCGCACACCCAGATCGTCATCCGCGGACTTGCAGTGAACCAACAACTTCGCCCCTCCTTCGATTTGGTTCGATATCACCACTGTGGATTTTGGGAAAAAACTGTTCACCTCTACCTCGGCCAACACCTGGGTTAGTAGTGTTGACAAGAGTAGGAGCGAGACTGCAATAACACCGCCCTTTTGCCCCATCGCGTCCTTTCCTTTTTCGATCTTCTTGTTTGCTTTGATGTGTGAGGTGATGGTGATGATGATGATGATGTGTGAGGGTTTGAGTTCTGAATTTATACGCATGGATCAACCGCAATGCATGAAGAAGAAGGTTGTTGTGGTGAAAATTGTAAACATTCAATCTACGATAAATTATGCGAGAAATAAGCAGGCGTTGATGAGGAAAATTCGCTGCCGAAAAATATGTTAATGATGATAAGATGATATGTGATAAACTTTTGTGAAATATGCAAAAACGGTTGGATATTAGCATTTGACTTTTCTAATTCTCCAACATGCAACGCTAATTGCTAGAGTTCATGATCAAGTTAGGCTATCTCAACTATGAGTTAGTTGAGGGTTGACTTTGTTCACTATTAATTTACTATAGCCTCTGATAGATACGGGTTCTTATTACTATCGTTTAAACCACATTAAATGATTTAATTTCAAACGTCCTCCCATGGAGGTTCTCCATTGTAATACAGTTAGTTCACAAAATCAAGGCTTAAGAGAGATTGTAGGAGGGACTTTTTTTGTGTTGAATTCAAATATTTTAAATAATAATAACAATTTTTATCAAAGAGATTTTCAATGGCAAAAGAGAAAGTAAGAGCTTTTTGGATATGTATGACTAAAAAAAGTAAGAGCTTTTTGGAGTTCTTTTTAGGCAAGGAGCCTTGAAAAGAATGTCTCCCAACTTCTTTTTAAGTGAATTTTTTGATTGAATTATTCAACATATATGAGACTTACACAATGTAACACCCATACATACTTAACACTAGCTTATTACCCGGCCTGTTGGCCGGATAGTTCTTTGATTATTCATATTTTATGTTACAATTAAGTCTATCAACCCGATTAATTTTATTGACAATCTGCTACATAAAGAAAGATTAAATAGGTCGAACATTCGGAGAACTACCATCATCATTTAAGAATATAAAATATAAAAATATATCATTCATCCCATTTTCATAGTGATAATTAAGCCCTCGTTAAAATGTTATTGGTTAGTTGATTGTCAAGAAATATAGACTATAAAAGCTCACTGGAATTTCCCACACGACCCATAGATAGTTTGAAACTGAATCTGAAACATCACAGTCTTACATAAAGGGTCCAATGCTCTCCTTTTAAGAACAATGTTACTAATAAAAAAAATGAAGAGTTTTTGATTCAAGTCAACTATATACTAACAATTTAGCTAAAAGAGGATTGTCAAAACTTGAAAATAAATGACAAAATTAGGGTTACTGATGATACAACTTAGAAAGTAGTAATATGATTTAACAACAAACTTATGTTGAGAAAGCGGGTTGAGTTTCTAACCAGTCCACTAACCTCTTTCATGAAAACAATCCCGCAATAATATTTTTCTTTTCAAAATGTAATTTTTCGTTAGCACCCATAAAAAGTTACTAACTTTCCAAAAACCCCAAACAATAAAATATAATTTTAGTTGTGAGGGAAGCAGACTTAAAATGACTTTCGGGGAATAAAAAGTATAGTTCACATAAAATTTACTTATATTTATTTTCATTTTTTTAACATAGTCAAGAGTCAAGACCAAATGAAAGTCCATATAAAGTATAAAAAAAACATAACTAAACCATGTGAAGTAGTCGACTAATCACAAACTCCCGATGAAAGCATTTTACTTTCGATTCCCTATAATTTCTATCTCTCTTGGAGAAAGTGGCATAGTTTTTCTTTAACGATTTTCACCAAGCAATTTAGATGAGCTTTGTAATTGGACAACGACGATGTTAACCATGGGTAGTAAAAAAAATAGAAAGGGATCTTTTGATTCTTCATAGAAACTTGCTGGGCTTTCTCGGTGGGGTTAGAACATGAGCCCAATTTTAAGAAAAGCCTACTTGGCTTTATGGCCGGGCTTAATAGAGGCTTGAGGTATGGAACCGCCAAATTGGTTTTGGCCAAAACCTGTGCTTTTCGGCGCGAAGAAACAAAAATAAAGGGATGAATGGACCATGTTACCCCCAACGAAAATTAAGGGGAGAGCTCCATTTTTTGAATGGTGAAAAGTTTGTAAAACTCCACCATTAATTATTCTATTGATTGATTCACATGATCGTACCGATTAAACCTTTTACAATTTTGTTTAGCTTACAAACCAAACCATAACTTAGATAAACATTTAAAACTTCTAAACACATGACAATAGAGAAGACCATCTTCTCTCAAAATACTATAAACAAGTCATGTCGGGGTCTGAGTTCATCATCCCACCTCATTGATGCCGAGCTGAGCCTTGCTGAGTTTCCTTTACTTCTAGTCCAAAACTTCTAATCCGGGGAAAATTTTTTGACGGGGGTGAGACTTCACCTCAATGAGTAAAAGCTAACCTATCAACAGTATCAATGCAAATATAATATTTGGTGAAGTCAAACCCTATGCTTAATCTCTTAGTTTCCCGAGTAACTAATTTCAGTATTCACATTGCCAAGGTATACCATACATGTAACCATGCACAATTCAATAGTCAATCACACACACACACACACACACTACTAGTACACCCATTCATACACACACATAGGGTTAGTCAGATTGCGTGCCTTTTTGCCTTTAAATTGCCAAGTCATGCACTCCCCCGGGTTTATCCAGTAAATGCATAAAGCATCGCCAATAGATGCATTAAGCACCGCCAATAGATGCATAAAGCACCGCCCAATAGATGCCTTAGTCACCGCTAATATATGCATAAAGCACCGCCAATAGATGCATTAAGCATCGCCAATGACCAGGCCTGGTATCGCTCTCCCAGAGAGCTAGGCATAAAGCCGCAATATCATATCTCATAGAGTGCATGACAGGCGCCATTAAGTTTGATTTAGGTGATCAGACAATTCTTTAGTTAGTCGCAAAACAAGTAGTGGACAGTATCATCAATCATTTAACACATATCTATTCTCGTATTCATAACATTCACATAGTCACATTCATCATTCCATATAAGCACATCATCGTCTTATAAGCTTCTCAATATCACAATTCCGCCGTACAGGCTTTCCAACACTATAATATCGCCTTTTAGACCATTTCATATCACATATACGTTTCTTTCCCCATTCACAATAATCATCTATCACGTTTCACACACATATCACCACATAGTCACACACATTACATTCACCCATCATCCATCACATATCATTTCATTCATACACATATAGTCATAGCCATCTATTAAACCCACATTTTATATTCTATACTCGGGCCGCTTCATGACCCGAATACCATATTTGTATCCATGCGGTTAATATGTTAGAGTTTACTCACAACTTTGTAGTTCCTCTGCTATTCCCTTACCTTTCGATGATTCCCTGACTCTCTCCTTTCCTTTAAGAAGTTACATAACCCCATTTAATACCATAACAAAATGTTCAATAATTAGCCAACCAATTAATTACTAATCACAAAAATAATAGTAATATTATTAATACCCTGTAACTATTCTTGTTCTCACTCACGGTCATAGCTAGCTTGACATAAGTATATACCTAGCTACATATATATACAAAGTATCCTAAACGCACTAATCCCATAACCCACCTTTTTAGATGTGCCACGCATGCATAATTAGTATTAATTATCCATCGCATACTCATAAGCACTTCAAGCCATTAATAACTTATTGTTTAACTCTCTCTTAAACTCCTTTCAACAGGAGAATTCTAATACTCATATACATTCCTATCATGCATTCCAGAATCCAAAGGCAACGCTCATGACTTGACAAAATGTGATATGGCATGCATGCAAGCTCCTTGAGAACTTAATTAGATCCAACACCAATCACTAAACCATATTTTATACTTAATATGTAATGTGTCCAGGAAGTCTATTAATCATTTCCCTGACTACCCAAATCCTTTCTTTCCATTATTATATCATACAAGAACGCTATGCATATATATATAAACCACTAGATTGATACTGGACGGAAACCCTCTAATAATTAATTATCATCACCATCATAACAGGACTTGTCGGAAAATTTTACTAGATACATAACGAAGGCAAAATAAGAACTCAGGGAGGGGTTACGGTGCTAATTGTACAATAGTTAGCACCGTCCTAACCAAGGGAAAAACTACGACTAGTTTGAATTAGTAGTGATTTAGCTTAGATGTTGCATTGAATTTATAATAATCCGTAGTGATTTTTGCTAGTTATCACGGTGCTAACCCCTATAAGGGTTAGCACCTAATCCCATCCCAAGAACTCACCTTGTGTACTTAATGTTCACTTAAATCAAATATGTAGGGTCGTTTGGATGGATCAAAGTGATGGGTCAATGTGCTCCAGTTGACTCAAAATGAGACAATTGGGCCAAATTATCCCATTTGGCTGCAAAAAGTAGGAACGAGACAATTGGACATGAGATAATTGAAATTGCTTTATTATGGGTCAATCACAATTACTTGGGTGGGAGGGAGGTAATCTACATTACTCCATTTTGTGGGTCACTTTTCCCATTCTAACCCCTTATATTTACTATTTTTTTTTCTTTCATCCTTTTCCCAAGATGGAGAAAGGCAAAAGTATGAGGGTAAATATGTATTTTCATAAAATGCATCATCACAATTGTCTCATGTCAAATCACAAGTCAAACAAGACAATTATGTAAACATTTCCTCATACAATTAGCTCATTTTCTAAAATAAGACTTTTGTCCCAAATTGCGGAGAATATTCCATCCAAACGACCCCGTAACTTGAAATATAGCTTGGAGTCTCCTGTCCATTGTGATGGTGGTTTCTCATAATAAAGCTAGGGTGATGGTGGAGAGGGACTATGCTATGAGTTTCTCTCTCCCTTTAGTACTTTCAAAGGCGAAGTACCCTAAGGAAGAATGGATAACCTATATCTATTGCTCCCACCACCCATTCATTTCCTACAATGAATCTTGCCAGTGTGCTGTCGAAGAAAGGTCCTCGTCTGTTGTCTACTCTGATTGCAAGGTTCTTGTGGATGCTATCAATGGTTGTCCTTCGACATGGTCATGGAGATGTTATGCATCACTAGAAGCTATCAGAAGAATCATGCATTTAGAGGAAAGGATTAGGATCTTTTTCATCAGCCGTCGAAATAATAAGTGTGCTGATTGGGTGGCAAAGAACTGTCGTCTCGATGCTCTTCATCATGATTGGATTCATGTGCTCAATGTAATATCTGATTTGTTGTAATCGTGGCTATCTTCAATTGGAAATGAATGAAAGTGTTATTAAAAAAACACCTCCCAGACACGCGCCAGGTTTGGGAAACACAAACGGGTTGGAAATTGGAATTCAAGCCTTCCCAGCAGAAATAAATTGAAAAGGACAAGGAAAATAATTGTTTCCTCTTCTCTCGGTTCATGGGAGTGGATTTCTCAGCTATTGTATAAAAAAAAAAATGCTCACCACGGCTAACAAATTAAAGTTCTTGTAGATGAGATAGTTCTAGTTTAGATGGATATCACTAATAGATACTACATTTAATTTAACGAATTACCCACAATTCAACTCCCACGCACGAAATGTATGTATTCAGAAACTAGAAAATGAGAGGGTGTTACACACAATGACATGTTTTATGTGTATTAGCTAATTCAAATTTCTAACACAAAGATTACATAATGACATATATTACATAATAGAATGTTAATATTCTATAAAAAAATAAAATGTTAATATTCATTGTGTCAGTTTTATATAAATTTACTCTAATACTATTACCTATAATACATTCAAATTACATGAGTGGAACTATGTTTATAATTTACGCAGTTGAAATCAAATGTGTTATATAGATGTAAGATTATCAGCCGAAATAACTCGTTTGACAAAAATAAAATGAAATGTGGTATTTTGTCTATAAGACAATTGAAATAACTCATTGTGAGTTATTGGAAATACCTACCCACCCACTAGTCATTTCAAATAACTCAACTCTCTTCTCTTTTTTACTCCACCCCTTCTCTAATTGGTGAAATAACACAATATTTGAATGTTTTATCCAAACAAAACAATTGGCCAAACTACCACATTCCAAACTGAAATACTAAATAAAATGTCACATAGAAAAATAATGCATCATTTTGATGTGAAATACCACATAACCAAAATGATGCATCCAAGCGGCCCGTTAGTATTTGGAAATCCAAATCCCAAAATCCAAAATCATTCTATTCAAACACACCCTTACACAGATTCTTGCTTTACATAGTCGGCACACCATTTTTTTCTAATCATTATATTGAATCACCTTGACGAATACTAGGCAATGTGATACGTAGACTTTAGAGTTTGTGAAAACATAACCAATCTGTGATCCGACCTGAAAATTTGCCCGCCAGAATCCGAGCCAGTAGACATTTTTAACTGTACAAGATGGTTAAATTGCATTGGAGAGATATAATTATTTTATGAAAAAAAAAAGGATTTGTCCCCAAATATATCCTTGACTTGTAAGCTTGAGTACACTACTCTGATTATTTTGGTTTCCAGAATCAAATCGGCAAGTTTGATTATGTACATTGTGTACCATGAAGTGGGATGGGAAGAGAAGGAAGTTCGACGCGTTAAAGGTGTCGAGGGACAATGACTTTTCTCATGGTCCTAGTTGTTGCTATGATCTCTGGTTTCGTTTTTTTTTAGTGGTATTGGTTGGTCTGGATAGAGACAATAGAAGAATCGAGAAGAAGAAGGTAGAGAGGTGGCCGAGTACGGTTAAAGTGAGAAGAAGAGGGAGAGCGGGATTTGAAAGAGAAAAAAATTCAATTAATATGTATTTAGAACTTCTCAAAATATAATTAATTAAAGAGATAATTAGTATCTATTTATTTTTTCTACCCAATTTGCCCTTAGCTCTCAAAGTTACTACTCTAGATTTTTTTTATTTTATTAAGGGGAGGCAGACGCCAGGATTACAGTGGGTCTAAAGGGCCAACAACTTCAGGGAAAACCCAAACAAACAGCACACACGGGTTACTTTGTGAAACAGCTATCAAAGACCCAAAAACAAAATATCAAATGTCGCTATTGATCCTCTGCAACACCTGTCGAGGGAAGCTCACTTCCAAGAGGTCTTCCTGCAGAATTTTCTTTAAGTCCCTTGGGGGTTCATCTAACTCATACGTGTCAAAGGGATAGATGAGACTGTGCTTCGAGAGCCAGTCTGCGACTCTATTCCCTTCCCGGTACGTATGAGCGAGCTGAACCACCCAGTCTTGACCCAGAAGACGACGTATCAAACCAGTGGAGTGAGGGTGAGCTGCATCCGTCCTGTTCTTGATCAAATCCAAGGCAAGTTGTGAATCCGACTCAAGGATGAGGAATCGGATTCCTTTCCTCCACGCCAATTGGAGCCCTTGAAGAATCCCCCAGAGCTCAGCCATGATGGTTGTACCATTGCTCATCTTGCTGCAAAAACCACCCAGCCACCGACCATGATGATCACGAAGTGCTCCGCCGGCCGAGGTGATTCTCGGGCAGCCTTGATCAGCCCCGTCAGTATTCATTTTCCCCCACCCGGTTGCTGGAGCTTTCTAGGAAATCAACGCTTCTGTTCTTGTATGTAGGACATGGGCATTCGCTTCTAATCGCCCCTCACTCCAGGCCCTGCTCCATTCTCTAGCCTTTGCAGTGACATAGTTCTGGAGTGATGAGGGAGAAAGCTTCTTTCCTTTGAAAACATTATCATTTCTGCATTTCAAGAGGTACCAGGATATGAGGCTGAAATAACTCGCCCAATCCCCCGTCCAGTCCCCTTGATCCTCATTAGAGATGTTCTCCCGAAGCCAATTCTCATAGCTGAGGCTGAAGAAATGGGACTGTTGCTAGGAAGGAATGAGTTTGCACCATATCGCCTTAGCCATAACGCAATCTCTCAGGCAGTGGAGGTTTGATTCTGGAACTTCCCGGCATTCCAGACACTTGTCGTCTTGCGTGAGATGTCTGTACTTTAGAATGTTGTTGGTCGTCAATCTGCCTTTGCTAGCCATCCACACGAACACCCTTACCCTTTCAGGAACGTGGAGTTTCCAGATCCTTTGCCAAAAGGAGGGTGGGAGGGAGTTCTGATGCTGAGGTGAGATAGCTTTGAAAGCCGAGCTCGCTGTGAACTGGCCATTGGAGGACAAGTTTCATATGCCATGATCATCTTCGGCTGCCAAAGGATCCACCCAGACCGATCGGATGTTGTTGATGATGTGCTGAGGCAGGCTGTCTTGGAATTCACTAAGCTTCCATCCACTGTCTGGGTCCCAAAGATCAGCTACCATCCTTGCTTGTCTACTCTCCGAAATCTCCTCGGTAGCCAAATCAATTAAAGGTACCTGCGACACCCATGGGTCATGCCAGAAGTTAGTTTTCCGCCCATTTGTAACCTTAATAACATAGCCCTTTTTAAGGACGTTAATGGCAGAAGTAAAGCTTCGCCAGGCCATGGAGCTTCCCTTTTGTTTCTGCAGAACTGCACGTCCCTCTCTTGAGCGCGCATATTTGTCCCGAAGCACTCGAGCCCAGATCGACTGATCATTGGAGACTAATTTCCACCCTCCCTTCGCTAGCAAGGCTTGATTGGCGAGTCTTGTAGGTCGGATCCCTGCTCCTCCGAGCTTCCTCGGCAACGTCATTTGCTCCCAAGCAATCAGGTGGAATTTAGACGTCCCATCCTCTTCTCCCCATATGAGCTGACGATTGCACCTGTCAAGATCATTACAAACCGAAGTAGGGAGTGCCTCTGTAAACATAGGATAAACAGCCATAGAGGTATAAATTGATCTCACCAAAGTCAAGCGAGCTGCTAAAGATAGATGTCTTGTCTTCCAGGCAGCAAGCTTTTTCTGAATTCGCAGGCAGAGCTCCTTATAGCGAGCTTTGGTAATTCGCCCATTGATCGTGTCAATTCCCAAGTATTTCCCAAGATCATTGGTTAAGGGGGTCCTGCCCGACTGCTCAGCTGCTGTGCTCTGTCATTGGGTATGTTTGGAGACACATACATAGCAGATTTTGTCAGATTAACCCTCTGGCCAGAGCTGCAGCAGAATTCATCTAAGCATCTCCGAATAGTTTCTAATTGCTTGCTCTCTACTTCTGCAAACAAAATGAGATCGCCAGCAAAAAATAAATGAGATAGCTTAGGACCAGTGGGAGTTAAGGCAACCGGTTTCCATTCATTCTCCGACACTGCTAGTTCTATGCGATGGGCTAGTCTTTCCATGCAAAGAACGAACAGATAAGGTGATAGGGGATCCCCCTGGCGAACACCTCTGGAAGGAGTAATCGGATTCGTCAACGTCCCATTCCAGTTGATCTTCATTTGGTTATCTTCATTTAGTAACCATATCCGCTCCCATTAGAATTGCATCATTATAATATATATATGAGGGGCATTTTTATTTGCCATTAAAGACTCTTAAATTTGTTTATGTGCAACATTTGTACTTGACTCTAAATACTATTGGATTTGTCTCTCTATATGACATACTATATGTGACATTTATATATTATTTTTAACAAATATGAAATTTGCATCTAGAGCTAGACAATTTCACCTCTCGAGACAAATAATATTTATGCCCCTAAAATTTAACTATGGAGATCAATACAATAATTGTCTCTAATTATTTGTTTCTATAGGTTGATTTTTTTGTCGTGACTCCCATAAGAGAATAATTTCATATGGATTGTTTTGGAAAATCTGTATAAATAGTTGTCATCAATAGATGTTGAACCTATTTATACTATATAAATCAGGCTAAACGTCATTAACGCTACGTCCCACTACAAGAAAACCTAGTTCTAGAGACAGAGGTTATTGGCTTCTAAAAGTCATTTATTTGTTTATGTATATCTATTGAAATAGATAAGTTATTTGAATCGGACGCCTCTGTCTCTGTTTGTTTCCGGAGCTTGTTGGACAGAACGATTTACAATTAGGTCAGCTAAATTGAAAGGAAAATTGGCCTATGTGAAAGAGCTTATACCCTTAACCTTAAGCAGGTTCCAAGATATTTTGGAAATAGCTGAAGGAGGTAGGAGTGGCGGTGGAGTGAAGGTCAAGGGAGGAACGGAAGAGAAAATCAATTTTTGGAGTTTTTTTTTCAATGAACATTTTTTATGTTTATTTTAAATGACATGTCAATCATAATTCCACCTCACTCTTCTAATTCATATTAGCTAACACATCAGCTGTCAACTTATTGACCATTATTGACCAATGCTAACAAAACAAAACTTGGTGATAAGATGGTCATATCAACTTTTGGTGCTATAGAAGTAACACTTAGTTGATAATTCAAAGTTTTGCAATGATATTAGTCTTAATAAATAAGATTACAAAATAATAATAAATAAGAAGAGAAACTTTCATTTTATTCCACCTTGGGTTCCCAATAAAAACAACAAAACAAAGATTTCAAACCGTAGATTAAACCAAACTAATTATTCACACATACCAACTATAAACCCAACGAAAGAAACTTGCGTCCAATCCAAAATGAACTCAATCACCTATAGTGTGCCATTGTGCCTATAAGAGCTCGTTGTGGTACTAAAGTTTGTCCCTGTAGTGATAACACATTTCGGAACCCGGCACGGCCAGGCACGGTCCGTCTCTCCTGATGGCCCAATGGCAGTACTTGCACACTTCGTCGTCCCTCTGCTGTTCGTAGATGTCGAACCACTTAAGATGGGCTCCGACTTCCCAACGAAAGGCGCAAAAAAACAGAGTATATGTAAAGAAGTGCGGATAGAAGGTCCAGTCGAAACTCTTGCCTGGGTCCAACCAGCGCACACCCAGATCGTCATTCGCGGACTTGCAATGCACCAACAACTTTGCCCCTCCTTCGATTTGGTTCGATATCACCACCGTCGATTTTGGGTAAAAACTGTTTGCCTCGACCTCGACCAACACCTGGGTTAGTAGTGTTGACAAGAGTAGGAGCCAGACTACCAGAGCACCCCTCTTTTGCCCCATCGTATCCTTTCCTTTTCCAATCTTCCTGTTTCCTTTGATGTGCAATGTTATGGTGATGAAGTGTGAGGATTTGGGGTCCAAATTTATACACGAGGATCAACTACTATGCATGACCAAGGAGGTTGTTGTCGTGGAAAGCTTAAACATTCTATCTACGATAATTTATGCGAGGAACAAGCATTGTAGATGAGAAAAAATCGTAGGCGAAGAATATGGTAATGATGATAAGATGATCAATAAAAAAATTGTGAAATATTCAAAGAAGTTTATATATTAAAATTGTGAAATTTTTCTACATGTAACACTAATTGCTAAAGGTCATGATAAAATTAGTTTATCAACTATAAGTTAGTTGAGGGGCGACTCTGTAGATAAGGATTCTTATTACTATCATTTAATTGATTTAATTTCAAACTTCTAATATTACAAACATATATAAATTTGTTTCTATTTTACAATTGAACATGGTTCTCATTTTATAAAAGAAGCGTAGCGATAATAAACCAAAACCAAAGGCTAGAAACGCCACAGGAATCAACAAGTTTCAGGGAAGATGTTAAGGAACATAACTTTGTACGTAGTTGTATTTTACTTGGCAGATGAAAATCAAACAAACATCAAACGGTTATAAGTATAATATGCCCCTTTATTATGACATTTTAGCTAACATGCCCTCTGCTATTTTTTACATCAAACATGCCCGTGTACTTTGGGAAAATTATCAAACATGCATTTTTGTTGTAATTTTCATCCAAAAATCGTTAACCACGGCAAAACTTTGGTTTGGGCGACACAAATATCTAAAATATCCATAATAATTTCACTTTAGATTTTTTTTTGGTTTTTTATGTATGGCCAAATAATTCTAATAATTTCACTTTGACGAGACCTAGAGAAATAAAATAGCGGTCAAAACTTTTATTTTCCCTCCCATTTGTCGTTGTTGGCCTGTTGGGTCGTCTAAATCTCGGTTCAACCATGATTGGCGATTTTTTCAATAGAAATTTTAACAGAATAACATGTTTGATGTAAAAAATAGTAGATGAACATATTTGATAAAACTTCATAGTAGATGGGCATATCTATAACCCAACATCAAATGGTAATATTTCATGTTGGTCCACTTGATATGCAAGTAGACCAATTCTACAAGTGTTGTTTACACTCCTAAGTCTTAACCCCTATTTTTTGGGAGCGGAACCCATTAGTAACTTATAGGTGAATAACTGTTCATAATATTTATATGATCTAATGATAATATCATGATATGATACAGATATGATGTCATCAAATTATTTTGATAAATATAAGACCTCATATCAACACCATATCCCTATCATACCAATATCATGTCAGCATTATAATACGACCCTAGGAGCTAGGATCGTGATTGAACTCGCGCAACTTGTTCAAATTTGAGAATTGTACGAACACAAACATAAAAACAGGGGCGGAGGTTGTTGACGTGGGAACGGAACTCTCGTGCAATCTTACACGCGGAAGAGGGCTCGAAGAGTATACGTCGATGCTGGCCACGATCGATGGGGAATCACTCGATCGATACAAGCTCTTGAACTCTCGGATTACTCCAAGCAATTCAACCAATTCACAAGCACAAAAGCTTAATGAACGAAACTCCAAAACTGGAATTCTAACTCTCAAGATCTGCCTTACAATGCCTTGAAAACGAGTTTAAATAGACCTATCTATGCGTACATTTCAAAAGGGAAAACCTAATTGTTCTAAAACACAAAAAAATGGAAGTCAAAACCAAAAAGAACACGTAATTCTAATCCGAAACGGATTCGGATTTGCTGAGCAGCAGTCCTCCAAAACGAGGCTTCCTTCGATCTTCTGCTCGCTCGATCGAGGCCTTCCAGGTGTGTATGTGCTCAACCAATTCCTTCAGGCTGGAGAAGGAAACGTCCACTTTCGTGTGGCACAAACCTAGCAGCTTGATTCTCCTCCTTCCATCTCGAGTGGCTCTTCAAAGTAGCCCTCTCGAACTGTCTTCCAGACTTAGCCAATTCTGGCTAGTTTCTCGGTTCTGCCATAACAAGTAGAGAGACCTGGAAAACGACCTTGAACTATTGTGATGGCCCTTCCAAGCCTTGGGAATCATAGAACAACACTTTAAATTTCATTCTGGATCCTCCCTTTGGATTTCTATCGAGCCATTTCGAACGACCAAGCTTGCCAACTAGGTAACCCGAAACAGGGAGAACACTTAGCCAATTTTTAGGGTCCTTTTGGCTTGACGATATAGCTCCTTGTCGACTCCATTCTGGATTGTTTATGGCGCTAATCAGGATCATATCACATTATATCATTGTCATATCAACATCATACCACTGACTATCGTGATATGATAGTGGTAAGATGACGTAAAAAAATCTCTAAAACATATAAAAATGGATATCACTTAGAGGGTTGAAAATATAGAAATAAACTTATTTATATGAGAACCTCTTTATATTAGTGTTAGAATTATATATTGTGTAGATAGATAACTCAAAAAAGAAAATAATTGCCAAATGTTATCTTTTTATCAACAAAACCTGTGTTATTTCTTTAGTGGTGTGAAATAGTACAGGTATCCAAATGCAGTTGGTCTAATAAACAGATAGGAGGCCTTGAAACCCAAATCTCCTGTTGATCCCAATTGCATGGTGTATATTAGAGCTTCTTTAATTGTTTTTTTTTTTTGTGTGTGTTCCAGATAGTTTTTTTTAGCATGGTAAGCAGCCGTGCAAATAGTTGGGCTTAGAAAATTATTTTATAATTGTACCGTGATATTTGGGCTCATTGCACCGTTTAGTGAGCTAAATGCTTATATATGAGTTAGGCATGAGGAGAATATAATAGCCCATTCCGTAACGTGCATGGACTTGGTGAATTATATTGAACATAATGGGTCACAATTATTCAAATTCATATAAATTCATTAATTGTAGATTTATGGTTAGTGTATCAGTAAAGTATATATGTATTTGGATATTTGGTAGGGGTAGACCTGGATTGGATATGAGTATTGCTAGGGGTGGCTATTTGGACCGGGACCGGATTAAAAACCGGAAACCGGACCGTATAACCCGGACCGAGACCGGATAGTAAACAATTCAATCCAATCTTTGGGCTTAGATTTGAGGTAAAAAGCCGGATAAAGACCGGATAAGAGAGCTCAACACCCAAAACTTAAGGGTAATTTGCATAAACGGTCACAAACCTTTGCACTTAGTACAAAACTTAACCAACTCCTCACCCTTTAAGGCCTTAGGCCACTCAAATCTCACAATCTCAATGTAAAATCAAGACCGAATTGGGACCGGACCGGATCAAAACCGGACCGGATCAAGACCGGACTGTATCCAATCCAATCTTCGGTCCTTATATTTTCAAAAAGACCGAACTAGACCGGATCAATTTGGGCCAATTTAACCGGACCGGACCGTATAGCCACCCCTAAGTATTGCTATTATATTATATTTGGGTATGCCTTCACCAATTTTTTTTTAATAATGATCGGTTTACCTATTTATGAGATAATTTAAACAACATATACAAAATTAAACCTATTTGTAAATCTTCAAAAGTTTAGGTATCGAATACTAAGCAAAAAATCTGAATCTTATGCCAAAAAGTTAATTTTATGTTACCAAAAAGTATTTTTTTTCTATATGTATGGTCACAAATCCAAATCTCTTACTAAAACTCGAACCAACCCAAATAAATATATATAGTATAAAATCATTAGACTATATTAATTTACCTTGTATTTGAATTTCATATCCAACTTATCAGTTGAATAATTAAATACTCGTGATTTTGCAAGATCATTCCTATTGATTTAGTTCCTTGATCCAAAAAAATATCACAACCAACCTCATACAATTATTAGTCATACTGCCACTGGTCATTAAGTATTTTTAAATTCATATAAAACTAACTTCTAACTATAGTAGATTGCTGGAAAATAAGTTAAGTAATACATTCTGTCTTTATATTATTGAGTTTAACAAAAGTGGCATGGGGGAGGTTCTGGAGAAAGTTCCCTTAGGCCTTTGTTGTCGCAAGCTTATTTTATTTTGTTTCTTACTTCTCAGTAGTCAGCACACACTCCATCCCACCTCAGTCCAATCTTAAGAAGCCCAAAGATCAACAAAAATATAGGCTTGGTCCGCCTCATGGAACGATATGTGTTTATTTAGTTGAGTATAGTAAAAAGATGGAGAAATCCTTCTGTACTATGCGCTGTTCACGGAAAAATAGAATGGGAGGGGTTTTTGAAGAGAACCTCTTTATATGTTTGTTAGGTTTTGAATTTTTCTCTTGTTTTAACTCGAAATTTAAATTTTTGCACAAATAATATTTATGACCCTAAAATTTAACTATAGAGATCAATACAATAATTGTCTCTAATTATTTGTTTTTATAGGTTGATTTTCTTGTCGTGACTCCCATAAGAGAATAATTTCATATGGATTGTTTTGGAAAATCTGTATAAATAGTTGTCATCTATAGAAGTTGAACCTATTTATGCTATATAAATCAGGCTAAACGTCATTAACGCTATGTCCGGAGCTTGTTGGACAGAACGATTTATACAAATAGGTCAGCTAAAATGAAAGGAAAATCGGACTATGTGAAAGAGCTTATACCCTTAACCTTAA
Organism: Linum trigynum; assembly: GCA_964030455.1. NCBI lineage: Eukaryota > Viridiplantae > Streptophyta > Magnoliopsida > Malpighiales > Linaceae > Linum > Linum trigynum. The sequence continues at coordinate 54,414,827 of OZ034817.1, read as the reverse complement.
GCAGGTTTGAAGAGATTTTGAAAATAGCTGAAGGAGGTAGGGGTGGCGGTGGAGTGAAGGTCGAGGGAGGAAGTCGCAAGAGAAAAATGAATTTTTGGTTTTTTTAATGAACATTTTTATGCTTATTTTAAATGACATGTCAATCATAATTCCACCTCACTCTTCTAATTCATATTATCTGACACATCAGCCGTCAACTTATTGACCATTAATGACCAATGCTAACAAAACAAAACTTGGTGATAAGATCGTCATATCAACTTTTGGTGCTATAGAAATAGAAGTAACACTTTGCAATGATATTAGCCTTAATAAATAAGATTACAAAATAATAAAACATAAGAAGAGAAACTTTCATTTTATTCCACCTTGAGTTCCCAATAAAAACAATAAAACAAAGACTTCAAACCTTAGATTAAACCAAACTAATTATTCACACATACCAACTATAAAATCCAACGAAAGAAACTTGCGTCCAATCCAAAATGAACTCGATCACCTATAGTGTGCCACTGTGCCTATAAGAGCTCGTTGTGGTACTAAAGTTTGTCCCTGTAGTGATAACACATTTCGGAACCCGGCACGGCCAGGCACGGTCCATCTCTCCTGATGGCCCAATGGCAGTACTTGCACACTTCGTCGTCCCTCTGCTGTTTGTAGATGTCGAACCACTTAAGATGAGCTCCGACTTCCCAACGAAAGGCGCAAAAAAACAGAGTATATGTAAAGAAGTGTGGATAGAAGGTCCAGTCGAAACTCTTGCCTGGGTCCAACCAGTGCACACCCAGATCGTCATTCGCGGACTTGCAATGCACCAACAACTTTGCCCCTCCTTCGATTTGGTTCGATATCACCACCGTCGATTTTGGGTAAAAACTGTTAGCCTCGACCTCGACCAACAGCTGGGTTAGTAGTGTTGACAAGAGTAGGAGCCAGACTACCAGAGCACCCCTCTTTTGCCCCATCGTATCCTTTCCTTTTCCAATCTTCTTGTTTCCTTTGATGTGCAATGTTATGGTGATGAAGTGTGAGGATTTGGATTCCAAATTTATACACGAGGATCAACTACTATGCATGACCAAGGAGGTTGTTGTCGTGAAAAGTTTAGACATTCTATCTACGATAATTTATGCGAGGAACAAGCATTGTAGATGAGAAAAAATCGTAGGCGAAGAATATGGTAATGATGATAAGATGATCAATAAAAAAAATGTGAAATATTCAAAGAAGTTTATATATTAATATTTCACTTTTCTAGATTTTCGACATGTAACACTAATTGCTAAAGTTCATGATAAAATTAGTTTATCAACTATAAGTTAGTTGAGGGGCGACTCTGTAGATAAGGATTCTTATCACTATCATTTAATTGATTTAATTTCAAACGTCTAATATTACAAACATATTTAAATTTGTTTCTATTTTACAATTGAACATGGTTCTCATTTTATTAAAGAAGCGTAGCGATAATAAACCAAAACCAAAGGCTAGAAACGCCACAGGAATCAACAAGTTTCAGGGAAGATGTTAAGGAACATAACTTTGTACGTAGTTGTATTGTACTTGGCAGATGAAAATCAAACAAACATCAAAAGGTTATAGGTATAATATGCCCCTCTATTATGACATTTTAGCTAACATACCATCTACTATTTTTTACATCAAACATGCCCGTGTACTTTGAGAAAAATATCAAACATGCCTTTTTGTTGTAATTTTCATCCAAAAATCGTTTACCACAGCAAAACTTTGGTTTGGGCGCCACAAATGTCTAAAATATCCATAATAATTTCACTTTAGAATTTTTTTGGTTATTATGTATGGCCAAATAATTCTAATAATTTCACTGTGACGAGACCTAGAGAAATAAAATAGGGGTCAAAACTTTTATTTTCCCTCCCATTTGTCGTTGTTGGCCTGTTGGGTCGTCTAAATCTCGGTTCAACCATGATTGGCGATTTTTTCAATAGAAATTTTAACAGAATAACATGTTTGATGTAAAAAATAGTAGATGAACATATTTGATAAAACTTCATAGTAGATGGGCATATCTATAACCCAACATCAAATGGTAATATTTCATGTTGGTCCACTTGATATGCAAGTAGACCAATTCTACAAGTGTTGTTTACACTCCTAAGTCCTAACCCCTATTTTTTGGGAGCGGAACCCATTAGTAACTTATAGGTGAATAACTGTTCATAATATTTATATGATCTAATGATAATATCATGATATGATACAGATATGATGTCATCAAATTAATTTGATAAATATAAGACCTCATATCAACACCATATCCCTATCATACCAATATCATGTCAACATTATATCATTGTCATATCAACATCATACCACTGACTATCGTGATATGATAGTGGTAAGATGACGTAAAAAAAATCTCTAAAATATATCAAAATGGATATCACTTAGAGGTTGAAAATATAGAAATAAACTTATTTATATGAGAACCTCTTTATATTAGTGTTAGAATTATATATTGTGTAGCTAGATAACTCAAAAAAGAAAATAATTGCCAAATGTTTTTTTTTATCAACAAAACCTGCATTATTTCTTTAGTGGTGTGAAATAGTACAGGTATCCAAATGCAGTTGGTCTAATAAATAGATAGGAGGCCTTGAAACCCAAATCTCCTGTTGATCCCAATTGCATGGTGTATATTAGAGCTTCTTTAATTGTTTTTTTTTTTGTGTGTGTTCAAGATAGTTTTTTTAGCATGGTAAGCAGCCGTGCAAATAGTTGGGCTTAGAAAATTATTTTATAATTGTACCGTGATATTTGGGCTTTTTTTTTGTCAAAAGATATTTTATATTAATCCAAAAGTAATATATAGTTACATCCTGAAAATAAGCCTGATATTGGGCTCATTGCACCGTTTAGTGAGCTAAACTCTTATATATGAGTTAGGCATGAGGAGAATATAATAGCCCATGCTGTAATGTGCATGGACTTGGTGAATTATATTGAACATAATGGGTCACAATTATCCAAATTCATATAAATTCATTAATTGTAGATTTATGGTTAGTGTATCAGTAAAGTATATATGTATTTGGATATTTGTTAGGGGTAGACTTGGATTGGATATGAGTATTGCTATTATATTATATTATATTTGGGTATGCCTTCACCAAAAAGTTAGGTCACAAATCCAAATCTCTTACTAAAAACTCAAACCAACCCAAATAAATATATATTATAAAATCATTAGACTATTTCAATTTACCTTGTATTTGACTTTCATACCCAACTTATCAGTTGAATAATTAAATACTCGTGATTTTACAAGATCATTCCTACTGATTTAGTTCCTTGATCCGAAAAATATCACAACCAACCTCATACAATTATTAGTCATACTGCCACTGGTCATTAAGTATTTTTAAATTCATATAAAACTAACTTCTAACTATAGTAGATTGCTGGAAAATAAGTTAAGTAAATACATTCTGTCTTTATATTATTGAGTTTAACAAAAGTGGCATGGGGGAGGTTCTGGAGAAAGTTCCCTTAGGCCTTTGTTGTCGCAAGCTTATTTTATTTTGTTTCTTACTTCTCAGTAGTCAGCACACACTCCATCCCACCTCAGTCCAATCTTAAGAAGCCCAAAGATCAACAAAAATATAGGCTTGGTCCGCCTCATGGAACGATATGTGTTTATTTAGTTGAGTATAGTAAAAAGATGGAGAGATCCTTCCGTATTATGCGCTGAGCACGGAAAAATAAAATGGGAGGGGTTTGGAAGAGAACCTCTTTATATGTTTGTCAGGTTTTGAATTTTTCTCTTGTTTTAACTCGAAATTTAAATTTTTGCACAAATAATATTTATGACCCTAAAATTTAACTATAGAGATCAATACAATAATTGTCTCTAATTATTTGTTTTTATAGGTTGATTTTCTTGTCGTGACTCCCATAAGAGAATAATTCCATATGGATTGTTTTGGAAAATCTGTATAAATAGTTGTCATCTATAGATGCTGAACCTATTTATGCTATATAAATCAGGCTAAACGTCATTAACGCTATGTCCGGAGCTTGTTGGACAGAACGATTTATACAAATAGGTCAGCTAAAATGAAATGAAAATCGGACTATGTGAAAGAGCTTATACCCTTAACCTTAAGCAGGTTTGAAGAGATTTTGGAAATAGCTGAAGGAGGTAGGGGTGGCGGTGGAGTGAAGGTCGAGGGAGGAAGTCGCAAGAGAAAAATGAATTTTTGGTTTTTTTTAATGAACATTTTTATGCTTATTTTAAATGACATGTCAATCATAATTCCACCTCACTCTTCTAATTCATATTATCTGACACATCAGCCGTCAACTTATTGACCATTAATGACCAATGCTAACAAAACAAAACTTGGTGATAAGATCGTCATATCAACTTTTGGTGCTATAGAAGTAACACTTAGTTGATAACTCAAAGTATTGCAATGATATTAGCCTTAATAAATAAGATTACAAAATAATAAAAAATAAGAAGAGAAGCTTTCATTTTATTACACCTTGGGTTCCCAATAAAAACAACAAAACAAAGATTTCCAACCTTAGATTAAACCAAACTAATTATTCACACATACCAACTATAAAACCCAACGAAAGAAACTTGCGTCCAATCCAAAATGAACTCGATCACCTATAGTGTGCCACTGTGCCTATAAGAGCTCGTTGTGGTACTAAAGTTTGTCCCTGTAGTGATAACACATTTCGGAACCCGGCACGGCCAGGCACGGTCCGTCTCTCCTGATGGCCCAATGGCAGTACTTGCACACTTCGTCGTCCCTCTGCTGTTTGTAGATGTCGAACCACTTAAGATGGGCTCCGACTTCCCAACGAAAGGCGCAAAAAAACAGAGTATATGTAAAGAAGTGCGGATAGAAGGTCCAGTCGAAACTCTTGCCTGGGTCCAACCAGCGCACACCCAGATCGTCATTCGCGGACTTGCAATGCACCAACAACTTTGCCCCTCCTTCGATTTGGTTCGATATCACCACCGTCGATTTTGGGTAAAAACTGTTTGCCTCGACCTCGACCAACACCTGGGTTAGTAGTGTTGACAAGAGTAGGAGCCAGACTACCAGAGCACCCCACTTTTGCCCCATCGTATCCTTTCCTTTTCCAATCTTCTTGTTTCCTTTGATGTGCAATGTTATGGTGATGAAATGTGAGGATTTGGGGTCCAAATTTATACACGAGGATCAACTACTATGCATGACCAAGGAGGTTGTTGTCGTGGAAAGCTTAAACATTCTATCTACGATAATTTATGCGAGGAACAAGCATTGTAGATGAGAAAAAATCGTAGGCGAAGAATATGGTAATGATGATAAGATGATCAATAAAAAAATTGTGAAATATTCAAAGAAGTTTATATATTAATATTTCACTTTTCTAGATTTCCTACATGTAACACTAATTGCTAAAGGTCATGATAAAATTAGTTTATCAACTATAAGTTAGTTGAGGGGAGACTCTGTAGATAAGGATTCTTATCACTATCATTTAATTGATTTAATTTCAAACGTCTAATATTACAAACATATTTAAATTTGTTTCTATTTTACAATTGAACATGGTTCTCATTTTATGTATGGCCAAATAATTCTAATAATTTCACTTTGACGAGACCTAGAGAAATAAAATAGGGGTCAAAACTTTTATTTTCCCTCCCATTTGTCGATGTTGGCCTGTTGGGTCGTCTAAATCTCGGTTCAACCATGATTGACGATTTTTTCAATAGAAATTTTAACAGAAGGGCATGTTTGATGTAAAAAATAGTAGAGGAACATGTTTGATAAAACATCATAGTAGAAGGGCATATATATAACCCAACATCAAATGGTAATATTTCATGTTGGTCCACTTGATATGCAAGTAGGCCAATTCTACAAGTGTTGTTTACACTCCTAAGTCCTAACCCCTATTTTTTGGGAGCGGAACCCATTAGTAACTTATAGGTGAATAACTATTCATAATATTATCGTTATATGATCTAATGATAATATCATGATATGATACAGATATGATGTCATCAAATTATTTTGATAAATATAAGACCTCATATCAACACCATATCCCTATCATACCAATATTATGTCAACATTATAATACGACCCTAGGCGCTAGGATCGTGATTGAACTCGCGCAACTTGTTCAAATTTGAGAATTGTACGAACACAAACAGAAAAACAGGGGCGGAGGTTGTTGACGCGGGAACGGAACTCTTGTGCAGTCTTACACGCGGAAGAGGGCTCGAAGAGTATACGTCGATGCTGGCCACGATCGATGGGGAATCACTCGATCGATACAAGCTCTTGAACTCTCGGATTACTCCAAGCAATTCAACCAATTCACAAGCACAAAAGCTTAATGAACGAAACTCCAAAACTGGAATTCTAACTCTCAAGATCTGCCTTACAATGCCTTGAAAACGAGTTTAAATAGACCTATCTATGCGTACATTTCAAAAGGGAAAACCTAATTGTTCTAAAACACAAAAAAATGGAAGTCAAAACCAAAAAGAACACATAATTCTAATCCAAAACGGATTCGGAGTTGCTGAGCACCAGTCCTCCAAAACAAGGCTTCCTTCGATCTTGTGCTCGCTCGATCGAGGCCTTCCAGGTGTGTATGTGCTCAACCAATTCCTTCAGGCTGGAGAAGGAAACATCCACTTTCGTGTGGCACAAACCTAGCAGCTTGATTCTCCTCCTTCCATCTCGAGTGGCTCTTCAAAGTAGCCCTCTCGAACTGTCTTCCAGACTTAGCCAATTCTGGCCAGTTTCTCGGTTCTGCCATAACAAGTAGAGAGACCTGGAAAACGACCTTGAACTCTTGTGATGGCCCTTCCAAGCCTTGGGAATCATAGAACAACACTTTAAATTTCATTCTGGATCCTCCCTTTGGATTTCTATCGAGCCATTTCGAACGACCAAGCTTGCCAACTAGGTAACCCGAAACAGGGAGAACACTTAGCCAATTTTTAAGGTCCTTTTGGCTTGACGATATAGCTCCTTGTCGACTCCATTCTAGATTGTTTATGGTGCTAATCAGGATCATATCACATTATATCATTGTCATATCAACATCATACCACTGACTATCGTGATATGATAGTGGTAAGATGACGTAAAAAAAATATCTAAAACATATCAAAATGGATATCACTTAGAGGGTTGAAAATATAGAAATAAACTTATTTATATGAGAACCTCTTTATATTAGTGTTAGAATTATATATTGTGTAGATAGATAACTCAAAAAAGAAAATAATTGCCAAATGTTATTTTTTTATCAACAAAACCTGTGTTATTTCTTTAGTGGTGTGAAATAGTACAGGTATCCAAATGCAGTTGGTCTAATAAACAGATAGGAGGCCTTGAAACCCAAATCTCTTGTTAATCCCAATTGCATGGTGTATATTAGAGCTTCTTTAATTGTTTTTTTTTTTTTTGTGTTCAAGATAGTTTTTTTTAGCATGGTAAGCAGCCGTGCAAATAGTTGGCCTTAGAAAATTATTTTATAATTGTACCGTGATATTTGGGCTTATTGCACCGTTTAGTGAGCTAAATGCTTATATATGAGTTAGGCATGAGGAGAATATAATAGCCCATGCCGTAATGTGCATGGACTTGGTGAATTATATTGAACATAATGGGTCACAATTATTCAAATTCATATAAATTCATTAATTGTAGATTTATGGTTAGTGTATCAGTAAAGTATATATGTATATGGATATTTTGTAGGGGTAGACTTGGATTGGATATGAGTATTTTTATTATATTATATTTGGGTATGCCTTCACCAATTTTTTTAATAATGATCGGTTTACCTATTTATGAGATAATTTAAACAACATATACAAAATTAAACCTATTTGTAAATCTTAAAAAGTTTAGGTATCGAATACTAAGCAAAAAATTTGTAGGTATTCAATCTTATGCCAAAAAGTTAATTTTATGTTACCAAAAAGTTTTTTTTTCTATATGTATGGTCACAAATCCAAATCTCTTACTAAAACTCGAACCAACCCAAATAAATATATATAGTATAAAATCATTAGACTATATTAATTTACCTTGTATTTTACTTTCATACCCAACTTATTAGTTGAATAATTAAATATTCGTGATTTTGCAAGATCATTCCTACTGATTTAGTTCCTTGATCCGAAAAATATCACAACCAACCTCATACAATTATTAGTCATACTGCCACTGGTCATTAAGTATTTTTAAATTCATATAAAAGTATAAAACTAACTTCTAACTATAGTAGATTGCTGGAAAATAACTAAATAAGTAGAGTAATACATTCTGTCTTTATATTATTGAGTTTAACAAAAGTGGCATGGGGGAGGTTTTGGAGAAAGTTCCCTTAGGCCTTTGTTGCCGCAAGCTTATTTTATTTTGTTTCTTACTTCTTAGCAGTCAGCACACACTCCATCTCACCTCAGTCCAATCTTAAGAAGCCCAAAGACCAACAAAAATATGGGCTTGGTCCGCCTCATGGAACGATCTATGTTTATTTAGTTGAGTATAGTAAAAAGACATAGAAATCCTTATGTACTATGCGCTGTTCACGGAAAAATAGAATGGGAGGGGTTTTTGAAGAGAACCTCTTTATATGTTTGTTAGGATTAGGATTTAAATTTTTCTCTTGTTCTAACTCGAAATTTAATTTTTTGCACAAATAAATCAGATTAATTGTGCTCTTCAAAATGACATCAACTTTGATATATTTTTTGAACAAAAAAATTGAGCCATTTTTCAAAGTCCATACCATGGTGGTATTGATTCGTATTAAAATAAGAGTATATCATATGGTATGAAAGCGTACCACAAAATACCACCCCCATATCAGGGTGGTATAGTGTGGTATTTTTTGTCTTTTTTTCATCCAGGAATTTTTATATCTAAATAGATCATGATGAACTCTTTCCTTCTGTGCAAATATTTTCAAAAAGACTTAAGAACATAGAAGATAACAAATGGTATGGAGTTGGTAACGAGAGAGATGAAATTTTTTCTCAAAAAATATTGAAAATGGATCTCATTTTGTATAGCACAACGAACTTGTTCCATCTGTACAAAAAAAAAATTGAAATCCGAATTAGAACAAAGAAGATAAGAGCCGATTAAGAAAATTAGAGAAAATAAAATGTATTTAATTCTTCACCGTTAGATCTGGATATTTTGGGCCCACTTAAAAAGGAAGGTCCAGATTTAGTTATGCTCCCTAACTTGAGCCTTTTTGGCCTTCGCGCGGCCTCTTATTTAGAAAACAAAATCATGATGCATATTATACGTATCAACCGTAACCGTAAATACGAAAACAAAATTTCCAAGGCATGAAGTATATATAGAAAAATTCTATGAAGACAAGTTTTCTTTTTCATAGGCAGGTGTACAATGCAGTATGCTTACAATTGTAAAGTAAATGAAATAAGCAAATGCGACGGTTGATAACTAATCAATCCGTCGATAAAAGAGCCTTTTTAGCCACAAAATGGGCAGTTGTGTGAAAATTCCTATGAATTCAGTGACAAAAACACATAAAACTCATAAAAGGATACAAACCGCCACCAAACGTAACGCCTAGCCTTCTTACTAGGGGTGGCGGTCGGTTAGTTTCGATCATAACCGATAACCGGCCAGTTGGTTATTGGTTAACCGAACTCCCGCCCCCTTACCGAACACCGAACGACTAAAGCACCTCGGTTGACTGACAACCGACCGGTCGATTATCAGATAGTTGTTCGGTTAACCGAGATAACTGGCAAACAATAGATGGCAGGTGAGTCTCGACGGCCGGCGGGGGATTGCTGGAGGCCTGGAGCCGGCAGGGGAGTCTCGGTTCGTTGCTAAGGTCGCCGGGGTAAAGGAGAGACGCGCGGCGGCGCGGGATCGAGGGGGCTGGTGGGAGTCTCGTCGGGCCGAGCGGGATCAAGTGGGATTTGGCGCGGGATCGACCAAGCGAGATCGGTAGGAGTCTCGTGGGGTCGCACGGTGGGAGTCTGGGCAACATGGGAGTCTCAACGGTGGGTCGATGCTCATCGGGTCGTCGGGTGGAGGTCGGTGAGACGAGGAGACACGTCGGTGGGCTGGGTTGGCCTGGAGGAGGGTGAAGGTCGGCGAGGGCTGAGGGGTCGAGAGGGCTGGCGGCTGGGGTCGGTCAACGAAGGAAGGAGATAGGGTTAGGACTTAGGGTTTTTTTTTTAATATAAAACAACGTCGTTTTGGATCGGTTGGTTAGCCACGGTTAACCGACTTCGGTCACTCGGTTAATCGAAGCACCTATTACGGTTACCGACAACCGACCGCCTAATGTAATTATCGGTTGGTAACCGCGGTTATCGGTTTAACCGACCTGTTAACCGATAATTAAACTGCTAGGGGTGGGCAACCGGTTCGGTAAACCCGACCCGACCTGAAATCGAATCAAACTGAACCGAAACCAAATTAATGCCATTCGTTTCGGAATTCGGAAGAGAAATATGGATAGTTCGAAAATCAAGGTTCTTTCAACCGAACCGAATTTCCGAATTTCGGATCGAAAAACCGAAATATTATAATTGCAAGCTCCAAATGATGGATTTTTATGTTAGTAGTTGTTTTTAGACTTAAATATTTGAAATGTTTTATGACTTATGTGTTGAAAAGTTTGATTTTATCATTGATGATGCATATAATTGCATATTTATTGTTTATATTAGGGGTGAAAAATAATTTAAAAGTGAGAAGATACAAGTAGCTTCACAAATTTGGTTTTGTGTGAAAAACCGAACCGAATTATAATTCGGTTCGAATTTGGTTTGAGGTTTGGAAGAATTCGGGGACCCGGTATTCATAATTTCGGTTTGATCGAAACCGACCCGACCAAATGCCCACCCATATGAACTGCCACCCCTGCTTCTTACAAGCTGTTTCTCGGAAACATCCAGCAGTTTGCCAAAAGAAGTACCAACTTCTCCTGCCAAAAAAAAAAAAAAAAAACAAAGAAAGACAGGCCAAAGCCAACGAGACCAAATTCTATGTGCCGATGAAGCGCATAGCCTACACTGCATCGTCAAGATCCTTGCTAAATTCGGAACAGACAGCAGGGCGGCAAGGTCGGGGTGCCACCAGCCTCTCGCTAAAGGCTGCCAATGCAACCCACTCTTCTCTCATGATGTTGTAATGCAGTCGCAGCTACAAAATCAACAAACTGACCCAAACACCTAAAAGCAAGCAAATAACCCAAGCAAAAAATTCGTTCTAAGCTCTCCATGAGAACACCAAAGATGAACTTTTCCTGTAGATCTTTGCAACAAATCCGCACTTCAATTGACAATAGCTCCATCAATGCTTGCTTGTTGGTCGAGGAAACAAAGGACTCTTTCCTTGACAAATTATCTTATTAGACATACTGTCAACGTGATGCTAAGTTTACCAACTATTGAGAATGAGTCCTTAGCTTGAGATTATAAAGTTTAGAAAGTTAGTTATAGACATTCACATAAAAGGCAATAAAGATTTGGGGAAAGAAAAGAGGGAGATAAGAGGAATAAACAAATATGTGTACAAGGTAAGTCTATCTGAAGATCAAACAAGCAAAGCCACTAGATTACGTTCAACTAACATATTTTACAAAGCCAGAAAGAAACATTTACATAAGTTAGCTAGTGAACCAAAAGGAAGAGCACATACATCCTCTGATAGCCAAAAAAAGTCCTTGCTATAAGAAGGGTCCTAACTAACATGTTTTCATCAAAGAAAATGAACTAAATAAGCCCCATTTCTGGAGGAGAGGTCGAGAGGGAATCCTGGCATCTCCAAACTCGGATAATCAGGGACTGGAGGCTATTGATCGAAGGAGCAGAACCAAACACCTTCCCAATCAAGGTCAGCTCACGACGTTCAACTTCGACAACAATATCCTCATCATTGAAAACAACGAGCTCAACAGCAGCCATAACTTTAGCCAAGATTAGTAGGAAAAGAAGTCGAAAGCCACAGGGATACGAATGAGGGATTAGGGTTTAAATAGAAGCACTGACAATAGCAACAAAGGCACATGATTTGGGCTCTCTAGAAAGGCCGGAGGACAGATAAGAGAATATTAATGATTACATCCCCACTTGATCCTTCACGTGGATGTCTAGAAGAAAGCGAGCAAGCCCAGCCCAAATGGACCAAATGAGTGGTAGCCAACTTGTCAAGCCTAGACATCGTCTCCAACAACATGAGGGGAGTAAACATGTCCAAACCATGAGGAAACCAAGGCAAAGGAAAATTCATGGTCGTCTTGACATGTCAGGTGATGTAGCTAAGGCATATGAGCATGGGACCTCATGCAAGGCCACCAAGGCTAGACATGCCGATGTGCCACCTACAATGTCGAGTGGTGTCCACTACAAGGGGGGCATGATGTTTCATAAACGAAAGATGGCTAGTATGCCGCACCAAAACGTGGAGTGCCAACAAGTTAAATTTCACTAAGTTATTTTGAATGACATGGGAGTCATATGATGCCATGCCATGCCATCTTACTCCAAGGGGCCACAAGGTTGAGTGGTGGCCATAAGGGGAGCACCTCTATTATAATGGAGATTGATGATATCTTTTCTTTTATGGAGAGGATTTAGTGGGGATATAGTCCCACTAGGAGAAGTAGATTTTTTAAGTCCTTATCCAATCTAGGCAAGGTAAAAAGAGGAATTTAAATTGTAAAAAAAAAATTGTCGTGGCCGAGAAGGACAGGAAAACAAAAAGAAGTGTATCTCTTGCGGCCAACAGATGGATGGTATGCCTAGAAGAAGTTAATGATCATTAGGTCGTGTGGTGAATGGTGTGTCCTTGCCACAGAAGATGAGAGCATGGCACAATGGAGTGTCCCTGTGCCTGCGTACCAAGGTTGGGTTGGACAAGGAAATTTTGTTTCCTTGTGTGGTCTTAGATTGGGGGAAAAAGGAGTAGGAGTAACTTAATTTAGTTTTCTTTCCCAAAAATTCATAGGAGTAGGAGTAACTTAGATTGGGCCTTATGGATATTGATTTTAAGCCAAAACCACTAAGTCTGGAGAGGGACATGCTGCCTCAACAAAAAGGGTCATGTCCATCTAAAATCTAGAAGCATGTGTCGCCTTACGAAGAGGGCCATGTCCGTCTAGAAATTGAAGACCACATGCCGCCACACGACCAAGACTAAATGACTGAAAAATAAACTAAGTCCGGAACGAGAAGGATGTGCCGCTTCATGAAAAGGGCCACAAACAAGAATGAGAAGTCCATGGTCGTGAATGAAGAGGCCAATATGGGAAGAACATGCCCTCGCGAGAGGGGCCATGTGCATGATTGAGAGGTCCATGTCGCCTCACGAGAGAGGCCATGGACACGAATGAGAAGGGCGTGGTGATGAAGTATTATGTCACTAGTGACTAAGTCTCAAGAGGGCCATGAACATGAGTAAGAAGTCCATGGCCATGAGGCAAGAGGACCACATCCCCTTCGTGAGACACTACATGCTTATCAAAAGACTAGCATGGCACGAGATTTCGAGCAAGACCATGCGAAGCAAGATACACTCCAAGACCCACGACGGTTTCAAGAGAAGTACCTAGGCAGTTGAGAGAGGAACGGCTACTCATCCCACGTTCAAGGGACACGTCAGCCACGTTCCGGAGAAGAGGGAGCGGTTATTTGTAGCAATTATCCAAGAAGCGGTTTTCTACGGTGATTACCTCCTCGTGGCTATAAATAGGAGGAGGGTTTGACAGAGACAAAAGGTTCCCAATACCACACAACTGACGCCTATGTCAAGTTTTTATCCTTTCTCTGCAAATGTAGTCATAGTCATAGTTTGGAGCTCTCGCTGAACCTCCATAGGAGTAGGAGTAACTTAATTTAGTTTTCTTTTCCAAAAACCATCAATCAAACGCCCTCGTTTGAACTGTGTTTAAAGAGGTGTGAACCGTGTTTAGAAATGGTTGTCCAAAGAAGTCAATGTGCAATCAATTCTCATTCAACGCAAGTTTTCTCGTCGAGAAACAAATTTGGCACCCTTGGTGGGACATTGTGTTTGATTTGATGGCTCTAAGACAGAGGCAACAAGAAGATGATATCTCACTTGGTTTTGTGATGAAGCAAGTGGCTAATTTTAAACTTGGCCAAAACACAAAAGGTGTTGCCGGAAACAATGGCATGACGGAAAATTTGCCACTGGCGGCACAAAGTGTTGATTACACCACGAACCTTATGCTAGTTCACCAGATGTTGGAGGAAAACCGCAAGATGATTGCGGAGAACCGTCAAGTGATGGGGGAGAACCGCCGATGCATGGAGGATGCCTTGGCGGGTACCCATAAGGTTTTGCCGCAAAATGGTGAAGATCCAACACCAGGGAATTTGTTGTCTTTGTCCCTCCAGTGGTCGAAATACCCAGCCACGACCAGGGAATTTGTTGTCTCCAGTAGCAGCTCAACCCCCCCCCCCCCTTCAACGTGAGAGTTGTGGTGAGATGTCCGCTTCCAGTTTCAACATCAGTGATGAAGTCTTACATGTAGAAAGTGATGTTCAAACACTCATTCTCGAGACAAGATCACATGAGACACATGTCTGTCAATGAACGAGTTGATGAAGATCCATTTAACGTGGACCAAGTACAACCACGTGTCTGCCCACCCCCCAATGCCACCCCTATTGAATAGGTAAGGAGGTTGTTCTGACGGGCTCAAAACACCTAAAGCTCAGCAAGGGGGCATGAAAGTCTAACTTCCCACAAGCTAAAGCCGAGATGTCCATCCGAGGTGCATGTGATGTCTAAGAGGCCCATCAATCACAAGCAACACATGCTTGTGCTAAGCATACTAATTTGGCTAAGTCTGGAAAGGGGGGGTCTACCTCCAACCATTTGTAGTGGACATGGGGATATAGCTAACAATTCACGACGTGAGAACGCCATAAAAAGTAATTGTAGATTTGAAAATTTGGCTAAGTATGGACAAGACATGTCCAAGAAGCCATATGAAGTACAAGCCACACATGTTTATGATAGGCATGCTAGTTTGGCTAAGTCTAGACAAGGGAGCATGTCACTCACCATGAGAATGGAATAGGAGGCATGTTCAATAAGACACAACAAGTCCAAACCACCGATGGTTTACGGAAGTATAGGAGCATGGCCAAGGGTGGACAAGGGGGCAAGTACTTGTCTATGAGTAGTGAGTACTTGTCACCAACAACAAAGGGTGAACAAGGAGACATGTATAAGAAGTCATCAACTAAACATGGTGGTTTAAATAACCAAGGCTGGTTATGTGCTAAGTGTAGAGGCCAACAAGGTTCACAGGTTGAAAGACAAAGTCAAATGGACCAAATGAGTGGTAGTCTACTTGTCAATCCTAGACATTGTCTCCAACAACATGAATGGAGTAAGCATGTCCCAACCATGAGGAAACTAAGGCAAAACCAGCGGCCCCGCCCGAGACTCAGGCGGCCCAACCTATCGTCTGCGCCCCCACCTTATTTTCTTCTTCTCCTGCTCTCTCTCACCCAAGCACCACAAAAAAACCATTCCTTTTCCTTTCTTGCTCAGCGCCCACCCCGCAGGCTCAAGCATACCATCCAGAGGCAGAGGCGGCCCCGCCCCAGCCTCAAACGGTCCCGCCAGAGACAGAGGCGGCACCGTCGCACCCTCAAGCAGACCCGCCCTAGCCCGAGGCGGTCGCGCCTCTTCAATAGTTCGTCCGAGAAATGTCTGACAGCGACGAGGAACCAGTTTGGACAAATGAGGTAAGTGAACTACTTCTTTAAAGTTAATTGGCTAGTTAGATTAGACTATTATAGGTTTTTACTAGGTGAACTGAAATGGAATTAGAATAGAATTACGTATGAAATTTTTTTGAAGTTAGTATAAGTTTAGATTAGATAAATTTTACTAAGTGAAATTAGAACTTCACATGAAATTGAATTAATATAAGTTTTGTGCATTATAGGTTGGTGATCGACCTTGAATGTGACTTATGAACGATGGCCACCTATCAGTATTCTCGCTCTCCACTATGGCAAATGCAATTGGAAAAATCTTCTTTCGGCCATCAAATGAGCTCGCCATGAGTAGCATTCCTTTATACTTTCCAGTAAGAAATGTTCCATCAACAACCATGACTCCTTGACAATTGTTGAATCTATCTATACAAGACCCATAAACCAAGAATACTCGCTGAAAGATCAAATGACCTGGTTGCGATGAAGGAACTCTTACCCAATCAATCACTGATGCATTATTTTTACTAGCCCCAAGAATGTTCGCAAATAATTGTAGGATTCTTCCCAATTTCCATGCAACTTCTCCAATGCTCTTTGTTTCCCATACCAAGTCTTCTTATAAGTAACTTGCATATTAAACTTATCTTTCAACTTGGCCTGCACAGTTAGAAAACTCAGATTTGGTTGGGCACGTACCAAATGTTTCACGGACTCAGACATAACGTCGACATCAAGATGCGATGATCCGTCGGTTGAGTCGTATTGCTACAAGAATGCACCAACTCAGCCTTTCTCACAGTCCATTTGCTTCCAACATCTTGACATCCAAACCGCACCATCCAAGGACAATTGTCATCCTTGTGCTTCAAGCATCTGACCTTCCAGAATGAAGGTGACGACTCCACCACGCCATACTGAAAGTTGCGTTGTAGTGCGTGGTGTTTAATCACCACCTGTGCAGCTTGTTTCGAGTGAAATATCTGCCCCTTGAAGAATTCTCCTTCAAAACCAGCAACAATAGACCTTGAAATTAAGCCATATGAATCAACAAATGATAATCCGTCGTCCTATTCATACTCTGCAAGTAAAAATATGGAGGATAATTAGGCTACTCTCATTTGTCCTTCCCCATCTTCCTCCTCCTCATCTTCCTCATCTCCGTCATCACTGTCATCATAGTCATGATCGGATGGCACGCTCCATGTCTCATCTTTTTCCTATCCGCCCCAATTTTCATTGAGCTCAGCATGTATCTCAACACCCAAACAATAAGGGTGTTGTGCCATAAAATCGAAAAACGCATTCAAACTATCATCATTCACAATAGGCATCACATAATGAAATAAAACACCATTCTGCCATTCTGGAAGACGGTAAGTGAAACATATGATCACATCACTATCTTGTACTGCTTCGTCTTTACGTCGTATTCTCATAATTAGATTCTCACAAAGTTTGTGATATGTCACCCTGGATGGAACCTTCAACTGAAAACTTCTACACCAACGACATGGACTCCCAAATTGTCTTCTACTTTCTCCGATTTCCACCGAACGATTAGTTCGAATCTTCTAAAATCACTACATGAAAAAACAAACTCACTAATTACTAACTAAACAAAATCATAATAGCATTTGAAGAATATAATTAAAAAATAAATGTGTCTCTTACCTATTAGTCATCTTCCCAGCAACCAGAGCTTCTCTCGTCTAACTTCGTCGATGTTTTGGTGGTGAGCAACTGAAAGGAAAATTGTCGGATATATGATGTTGGAGTGGGTGAGTGAGACAGCGAACCCGCCTCAGTCTCTGGCGCCTTCGCTGGTCAACGAAATCGACATTCAAAAACCAAAAAGAATGGCGCCAACGCTCCAGTTTCGGGCGCCGCAGCTCGAATTGATTCAAAAAAATTCAATTAGCGGCCCCGCCTCAGTCTCGGACGGGCTCGCTTTTACCCTACAAAAAAACACAATAACTGTGTCAATAGTTGCGAAGAAAGCTTACAAAATCCAATCTATTGCCGACACTCGTTGAACCTTCTCCAACCGCTTGTCGCCTTCTATATACCAGTACTCGAAGGATTCACGTTCTCTGAAATCAAAGTCGCAATCCAAAAATAAATAAATTGCGAATTTCCGCCAGATTCCCGAAAAATCGCGTTTTGGCGCTTTAGAGCGGGATTGTGGGCCTTGAACCCACAAACTGGGTGACTAAAGAAAGACTCGTCTGACAGGGCTTTGGCAATCGGAAAGTGATACCCAAGGCGGTAAAGAGTGTTGGTCGAAGTGCCAACTCAGGAAATCCGAAGATTGCAATCAAGATCAAGTTACTGTTTTAACAAGGCTAGAAATGGAAGCAGCTAGCAAAGGAAAGTTGGTCAGGAAAGGCTATATATATTCACTTTCCTTACTTATGAAGAAGAGCAGCAACGACTAGTGTTTCAAAGCTATATATATTCAGCTTGTTGTCAGCTTGTGAGGCAACTTTGTATGAAAAGATAGCGGTAGAGGGCTAGGCTTTGGGATTACAAAGGATTTGACGAGTATAGAGGCATAGGTTCTATATCGTCAAGGTTGTTGCGGGTCTGGATTGGGATCCGGGTTCTTTCTATCGTTCTTATTATTTGTGTTCTTCTTTTGAATTCCGTTTGATAGGTATAATCAATAAAAATAGTCTCCTAGAAATCAGTGGTACTGATTCTAGGATGAGGACTAACCCATAGTTTGGGGAACCTCGTTAAAGATCTTTGTGTTCTCTTCTGTTTTTCCGCTGTGTTGAAATCTCTGTGTCGTCTCTTTACTTGCTGTTGTATCTTGTTCATTTGCCTTCTGCACTCTGTTTTCTGGGTTTTGATTTAGGATACAAGGAACGGATGCTAGTGAGTTGATATTTTAGAACTCGTGTGGGCTTATTAGCAGAACCTTGGTTCTGGACCAAATCCATTTTCTTTTAAGTGGTCATTTTGGGGTTGGGCTAAAGTCATTGAGCCCATTTAATGTCAGCCGAAGACCACAAAAGGAACTAGTATCCTTCTTCGTTCGATCGTCTTCCTCTGTGTGTTTTCTTCATTTTGAAAATCAAAATCCCCAAATCTTAAGTTTTGAATCCCTAGTTCTTCCTGTCCAAATCGTACTTCCAAGAGTTTAGTCCCCAAAGGGAAAAGGTGCCCGGATCAGCATCGGCCGGTGACTGAACGTCAACATCGCGATAATAACCCAATAAGAGGGCTGATGGACCAAATTCACACATTCAAGCTATAATTTCCTCATATGGGTGATTAATCCACAACAAAATTTGGAGAGATAAGCAAAGGGATCGTGACCTAATTCTAAAGGGAAGAGTCTCAGATATGTAGTCCTTCCTTGTAGTATCAGTCAGAGAGAGAGATAAGCAAAGGGATCGTGACCTAATTATAACAGTATTCCAGATTTCAGATTCGAATTTGACAACACGGTAGAACAAACAGAGACACGAAAGACGGAGAAGAAGCACAAGATACCGGCGGCGGGGAACTTCCAATTCGAGCGGTGAGGGGGGGAGCGCTAGTTGGCGGCGGCGGCGGAACCGTTGGCGGTGGCCATCATCTTCTCGAACTCCTGGAAATTGACGCATCCGTCGCCGTCGGAATCGACGCCCTTGATCATCCTGGAGCACTCCTCCATGGAGCACTTCATTCCGAGGCGGTTGAGCACCTGGTGGAGCTCGGACCCGGAGATGCGACCGTCCTTGTTCTCGTCGTACAGGTCGAAGGCCTCGCGGAGCTCCTCGGCGGCGGCCGAGGACGAGCGGCAGAGCTGCGCGAACTCCTCCAGGTTGATGAAACCGTCCTTGTCGGCGTCGATGTCCTCCATGGCGCGCTGGAGATCAGGAGGGGAGTAGTTCGTCCCCATGGATCTGAGGACGTCTGCGAGCTCGGAGAGGGAGATCTTGCCGTCGCCGTTGGAGTCGAATTTCTCGAACACCTTCTGCAGCTCGTCCATGTTCTGGAGGTAGGATGGGGAGGAGGTCGGCTTGGCGATTGGGGCTGATGTGTCGACCGCTTCCGCCATTGTTGACGTTGGGTTTCGCTTCCAGAAAAGAAAAGGGAATTTGTGATGGCAGAGAAGATATTATCAAAGACCAGTTAAGACTTGTGTTTGTGTAAAGGGTATATAAGTGAACGCGAACTAGGGATGACAATTTCGATCAGACCCGTTTTACTCGGGCGGGCATGGGTACTCTCATCGACCCGATTTGTCCTGATCCGTCTCATTCTCGACCCGTTCTTGTCTAAATTACATGTAAGTTTAGTCAAACTACTTAGGATTTTCATTTTATTACATCATATTTTAGCTATAAAAAAAATTGTAAATTAGTCAAAACCTCAATTTATCCAATAATTTAACTAATTTATTATAATATTGTTTGTTTCCTTGGTCTTATAATAAAAAAGAACACATATTTCTAATGTTTATCGGGTTAATTGCATGGTTGGTCGCTGAGATTACAAAAAGCGTTCATGTTTGGTCACTAGAAAGATTTAAATCCAATGTTAGTCACTCAAATTAGCTAAATGGTTCAAGTTTGGTCACTCTCCGTTACCTTCCGTCAGTCTCCGTTAACACCGTCAATTATTTGCTGACGTGGCTAACAGACTCACCTAGTCACTTATTTTTGACAAAAATAAAATAAAATTCAATCCTGCCACGTCATAAAGGCTTGCCACATCATAAAAACCTGACCAATGTGACCCAACCCATTAACCCATGATCTGACCTACCCCAAATTAAAACCCAAAATTGACCAATCCTCAAAATCCCTTGCCCGGAGAGGACGACCGGAAGAAGCTATTGCCGCTGACCTGTCCAATCCGCCGGTTTCCCCTCTTCTCCTTTCTTCGACAAAAACATCAACGCCACGAGCACCACCAACTCCCTCTTCCCTTTTTCTCCAATCTCTAGCTCTCTTGGTGAAAAATAGTCGGCCAATCTTCCGATCTTCCCCACCAGTCTCTTCAATCCCTCCTATCGACCATCCCCAATTCATCCATCGTCCCTTCCAATCTCCCTCGTCGATTTTCCACTCCCTTCAACTTCCACCATCTTCCTCTCTCCGACTTCCAGTCGAAGGATCTGAATCGTCCCGGCCACATTCCTCTCACGCTCTACTTCTCTACTTCCTCGCCCTCCATTCCATCCATGCTCGGCGTCTCCCTCGGCTCGAGAAGCAGATCCAGTAAACAGAGGCCTTCAACTCCCTCATCGCTGCCTCCTTAGATCTTCCAGTAGATGACAAGTTAGGGAGAAGCAGATCCAGTAAGATAAAGAAAATCAGAAAGAAGAACCCAAAAGAAGGCTCGTCTCCCTCGAGAATTTCTTCACGGCCACTGGAACATTCTCCTCCGGCAAAATTCCTTTAAACACCATCTCGAACCCTCCTTGCCCCAATTTCAACCTCTCGTCGAAATTATTCATCGCCTTCTTCAAAACCTTGAAATCGAACTCCCTCGGCATCCTGGGCAGACTCTTCAGCGCCCCCGTCAGTTTCGGATTCGCCGTCGCCGCCTTCCTCCTCCTCCACCACCACCACGCCGCCAATGCTCCCCCCACCGCAACCGCCAAAACCGCCACTCGGATTCCAACTCCAATCTTCACCCCGGAGCTTCCACCGCCGGTCGCGGGAGAGGGAACTTCCTCCTCCGGGTCGAGCAGCTCCACCGTGAGATTCCAGCTCACCACGCAATTGAGCTGCGTGTTGTTCCCCGTGGAGACGGCGAACCCGAAGTAGGAGTACTGGCTCACAGTCCCCCTCATATCAAGATCCGCCGCCTCGATTGCGGGCCGGGCGGGCCGACCCGACCCGTTCTCCGCGATGTAGACCTCGAGGCTCTTCCTCACGCCGTCGTATTGGATCCAAACGAAGTAGAACTTGGCACCAACTGGAGCCAGCTCGATCCCGAGCCTGCTCAACGACGCTGTTTTGTTCGACCTCACGTTGTGAATGTCGATCCACAAATGGTTGTCATCCGGATCGAAATCCTGCTTGAAGGTATCGAGCTCAACGGCGAGGATCTGGTTGGAGGGATCGTCGTCGGATGTCGAATTGGTGAGGCCCAAGTACTGCCCGGAGCTGCGGGGGGAAGGTGGATGTCGGGTGTGATGAGGAACGCGAGTCCCTCGCCGTGGAGAGGGTAATCGTCGAGGCGGAAGAGGTTGATTAGGAACGAGGTGTTGAAGGAGGCGGTGCGGCCGTCGTCGGAGTCCCAGAGCTTGTAGGACTGGTTGAAGAGGACGCGGCCGGATTGGTGGGAGAGGTTGAACTCGCCGGCGGAGTCCGGGGTGATTTGGAAGGCGCCGTTGGAGATCGTCGCCGGGGGGACGACGGCGAAGGGGGTGTAGTAGGAGGGATTGAAGATACTGGTGGGGAAGATCAGAAGATTGGCCGACTATTTTTCACCAAGAGAGCTAGAGATTGGAGAAGAAGGGAAGAGTGAGTTGGTGGTGCTCGTGGCGTTGATGTTTTTGTCGAAGGAAGGAGAAGAGGGGAAACCGACGGATTGGACAGGTCGGCGACAATAGCTTCTTCCGGTCGTCTTCTCCGGGCAAGGGATTTTGAGGATTGGTCAATTTTGGGTTTTAATTTGAGGTAGGTCTGATCATGGGTTAATGGGTTGGGTCACATTGGTCAGGTTTTTATGATGTGGCAAGCTTTTATGACGTGGCAGGATTGAATTTTATTTTATTTTTGTCAAAAATAGGTGACTAGGTGAGTCTGTTAGCCACGTCAGCAAATAATTGACGGTGTTAACGGAGACTGACGGAAGGTAACGGAGAGTGATCAAACTTGAACCATTTAACTAATTTGAGTGACCAAGATTGGATTTAAATATTTCTAGTGACCAAACATGAACGCTTTTTGTAATCTTAGTGACCAACCATGCAATTAACCCAATGTTTTTCATATAAATTTCATACCCATTAGGTCGACCTGCCTCGAGCCGCGACCCGTGATAAATTACCCGACCTGGACCCGACCTGCACGGGGCGGGTCTGGGTACCAAGAAACCCGCCCCGGACCTGCCCCATTGCCATTCCTGCCGGGAACTAGTAGACCTACAACCAATGTTGTCAAAATCAAACCGGAGAATGACCCGGTAACATGAACGGCTCGTACTTTAGTGGTCCAACCGCTATTAGACCGTTTAAAAACCGTTAAAGAACTGATACCTTATAAACAATAATATCATAAGTAGATGACATATAAGGTAGTAATTTAACAATATAATGACTAAAATAAAATTTACTTTTTACCACTTAGTAATTTTACATTAAATATATTTCCACTCAAAAAACCATACCCCCATTCTACACAGTTGCCCCATCTTCTTCTTTCTTCTTACTTGTTCTGTTGTTCCCCTTACTGCGTCGCTCCCAACTCCATCATCACAAATCACTCTGTTGTCTACTCTATCTCCGCTATCACTCTGCTGGAGACCAATCGACGATAGAGCTGGTGCGGTATTGCCTGTGCTCGTGTCCAGAACAAGGGAGGGGGAGCAATCGATGGACGGCTGGAGAAGGAGAAGCTATTATGGCTTCACTGGCAGCGGGCGTCCGGCGTCGCTGGGAGAGCTGCTTCGGCGCAACCTTCGCGTCTTCAATCCTTCAATTTTATGATAACTATTCCGACCGCTCAAAAACAGACCTTTCTGACCGTTACGACTATTAGAGGGTTCCGGCCCGAGTTGGCGTCCGGGTGCTGGTTTTACAGGTCCGACCGACCGGCTCGGGTCGGCTTTAATAACAGTGCCTACAACTCTAAGCCATATCTCTCAAAACCATGGTCCATGAAACCATACTGGATTTCGTACTTGAAAAATCAATGGTATGATATTTTATGATAAAATCGTGGTTTAACCGTAGTTCAACCGTTAGACTGTTAAATATCGCCTACCGGTTTAGTATTCGATACTGGTATTTCGTGGTTGAATCGCCAGTACGGTACGATTTCTTGGACCATGCTCAAAACTGCTATATAATATAATATGATAATTATCGAACCATAATTCTTCGTGGAGTAATTGCAATGATCGGCAAAAACCACATCAATTAAATTGCCTTTTACATTTCGAGAAATTTTACAATGCTATATAGTATTGGTGCTATAGGATTTTGCTTTTATGGTACAACTTAAAATTGTACATTTACGTTATGGTACAACTTTAGATTGTACCTATACTTTTTGTACAAATTCTTTTATGGTACAACTTGGACTTGTACCTTTATGTGATGGTACAACTTCAAGTGGTAAAGTTGTACCATAACATAATGGTACAAATTGCTTTATGGTACAACCTAAACTAATACATTTAATGTTATGGTACAACTTTAAGTTGTACATTAAAGCACCAATACTATATAGCATAGTAAAAGTGCTCTTACATTTCAAGCTTATCCAGTTTTACATGGTATCAGAGTTCAAGTTTAGTTTCGGGATAACTCGAAGAATCATGGGAGAAAAAGCTAAGGACTTAAAGAGTTGCAATACCCTTCTCGGAGGTTAAAGGGCAGCAAGGACCACCGACCAGGAGATGCGATCTCTTCCCCACTCTATTTGCATATGTCAGAAGATCATCGCTAGATTTCTTGCAGTTGATTTTATTATTAAACCACGCAATTACCGGAGATTCTGTAGGAGTTACTTGAATTACAGATACATTAATAAGTCAATCTTATGGAGGAATAATTAGTTCTCATATAGCAATTAAACAACATATAAGTAATTCTTCTATAATGAATGATTAAGACAATCCCCCAATAATATATAGTACACTTTTGTGTACTTTTTTCTTTCAAATTTCCTGCAACGAGAGTGGAAGTAGGAAGGACATTTTTGTCTTTACAATTAATTATTTATCTCACATAAAAAATATCAATATCAAAATTCGAACCCGGGTCTCTTCAAACAAAGACAACAATCACAACCATTTATGCTAAACAAATTTGTTGTGTCTTTTTGAATACAAAATATACACGAAGTTCAACTCTCTGAAAATCACAGGACTTTCCATCATGATTAGCAAGCCCACTAAGTATACCGTATGTATTTTTATGGTGCTTGATACTTCAATTTGCATAGTAGAGTTTCGTGTAATTTTCTAAATTTTAAAATTCTTTCTCTCTCCTTAATTTTTGCTAAAGGTAAATTGGCAATTGGCTAACATGGAAAAAAACTAATTTTGTCACTACGTGTTGCGTCCTTGCATTTTTCAATTTAAATTTGTGGTTTTATCTTTGTTCTTATCTCTTTCTAACTTCCTAGGAAATTCCCTCCAACGTACAATAGTTTGCGCCCCTTTCACTTTCCAATACAAGGTCGCCTTTGAAAATCAATCATCCGATATATCTTGGCACGTCAGTTTTATTCTTGCGGATTTAAGTTGGAAAAGTAAAAGAGTTTAATAAATAATGGAGTTGCAGAAGGAGGATTCGAAATTGAATTTTTGGTTGAAAATATGTCTCTTGAGATAATAAAAAGTTTTGGCTGTACAAGGAAGAGTGGTGGCTATTGGATCTTATGTTTATGGTTTTTACATCTATTACAACATATTTTTATCTTAAAACGAGGAATCATTGATTGATTTATTGAAGTAGGTCGATTCTTTATTCAACCTACTGGAACTGATAGACAAGGAGTGTCTAATTTTGTGCCTTATTACTTTGATTGAGTCTATTAGTGTGTTGGAGATAACCCTAATTTTGTCGTTTGCTCTCAAGTTTTGATGGTCCTCTCTTAGCTTAGTTGTTAGTATATAGTTGACTTGAATCAACAACTCTCTATTTCTTTTTTATTAGTGGCATATTGTTCATAAAAGGAGCGCATTAAACCCTTATGTAGGATTGTGAGATTTAGATTTAGTTTCAAACTATTTATGGGTCGTGTGGAATTTCACTGATCTTTTATACCCTCTTTCTTGAAAACCAACTAACCAATAACATTTTAACGAGGGCTTAATTAACATTATGAAAATGGAATTAATTATACATTTTATATTTTATATTCTTAAATGATGATAGTATTTCTCCGAATGTTAGACCTATATATTCTTTCTTTATGTATCATCTCGATCGAAGGATTGTCAATAAAATTAAACCGATTGATTGGCTTAAATGTAACATAAAAATATAAATAATCAAATATGAACATTCCGGCCAATGGGCTGGGTTATAAGCTAGTATGTAAATATAATGAAGTTATATTGATTTCTCATGCATCAATTAAACAAATGTATTCCATGAAACTTTTGAAAATATGTCACCCGAACTATTTTGTGAATTATTACAAGTTGTATTATTTGACTTTTCCCACTTCTATTTCATCTGTATACAATAATCCATCATGCTTTTCCAATTTTCTTTTCTTCGTAATTATTATTATTATTATTTCTAAAAACCAGCCGCGACTAAATGTCAAGGATTGAAAAATCTTGACATTAAGTCTTTTTCTTTTACTATTAGTAGCTTGTCTAGGTCAGACGATTCATTTTCAACCCTTTTGCTCGGTTTCCCAATCCGTGGCCCGTGGGTCAGAGTTATTGTACCGGCGACAACTGGCCCTGCCGGCGGGGAAATCGAGTTCTTGACCTGCGAGCTTTGGCAGCAAGCAATGGAGGATCGCATCACATGTGGTTGCCGGGCTGCACAAAGATTATTAATATTACTTGGAAAGAGACAGGTATAGCTTCCAAATCCTTCAAAGCTTTTTCTAGGCATTCAAATCCTTCAATGAAGTGAGTATCAAGTGATCTTGATCTGTTCAGGTACAGGGGCGATGGTTCTTCTTCTATCTGTACACAGTGATGTCTCCTGTACTGAACTAATTGTTGCAACAGGCAATACAGAGAAATGCAGTGAGGAATTAAACTCTTCACTCCACAGGAGATTATTTTCCTTTCACATTCATGCAAAAAAAATAACAATCTGCACAATATATTATAATGACTTGCTGTTGCAAATTATACTAGCAAGAATCAGCAGTGGTAAGAGACCTGTGTTAATGGGGGAGTAAGGAAGAGGTGAATGTTCAGGGGGCATCATCATCTTCATGTCTCGGAGGAAGATCGTTCTTGGGGACCGTGATGAAGTTGCCCTGTTGCTCGTTAGATTCGATGAGCATCAGGACGACTTCTCGCATAGATGGCCGGTCCAAAGGGGATATACTTGTGCAGACGAGAGCGATTTTCATGACAGTGATCATGTGATCAATGATTCTTTGATCTTCGAGGTCAAGTCTACGATCAAGTACCCCCGATGTTAGTGAATGCCCCCGGATGTATTGTTTCACCCACGTCACAAGATCGCCTCCTTGTTCTAGCGGCTGTACAGGGGTCCTCCCAGTCAGTAACTCCAGCAAAACCACTCCGTAGCTGTAGATATCGCATTTTTCTGTGACCTTCAGTGTATATGCATATTCTGTCATAGGATGAGGAGTTAGACACGATACTAAAAGAGGCCAAAGGTTTCCAAGTCAAAAAATGCAAAATGCAGCAATGGGTCAGTTATGCAAAAATGCAGCAATGGGAACAAGGGCTCACCAGGTGCAATATACCCATAAGATCCAGCAACCGCTGACATTGATTTCGAATAAGGCAAGTCGACTACTTTCGCCAAACCAAAATCGCCTACATGAGCTTCAAACTTGTCGTCGAGTAAAATGTTGTTGGATTTTATGTCACGGTGAATTATGCTTGGTCGGCAATCATGGTGTAAGTAAGCAAGACCTTCAGCAGCTCCAAGAGCAATGGTGAACCGAGTTGGCCAGTCCAAGTCACAAGAGGGACCATGAAGCAGCTCTCCCAAGCTACCTTTTGTCATATACTCGTACAAAAGCAGATTGGAGCCCTGATGGTAGCAAAACCCATAAAGCTTTACAATGTTCCTGTGCCTGATGTTTCCCAGGGTCAGAATTTCCGCCCTGAAACTGTTCTCAATGTTGCTTCCTTCCCTGTTAGACGACAACTTCTTCACAGCAATGACTTGTCCAGAATGCATAACGGCTTTATAGACTGTTCCACAGGCTCCCCTGCCAACAACATAACTCTCGTGGAAATGATGTGTGGCCTCAACCAAATCTTGGAATGTAAATCCCTCTTTCGGACGAAAGTAGATATCCGATTCTGAAATCGAAACATCATCGTCCTGTAATGAAGGAACCGTCTCCACTGGACGCCTCATGAAGTATAGAATGATAACAATAAGAATGAGAGAAACCCCGCCAACAACAGCAGCAACCAGAGTGATAATTTTACTTCTAAGTCGATCTGCATTCACCAAAGGTGGCACCACAGCAGAAGAAGTTGGATCCCCACCGCAATAACCAAGAGGTCCACCGCATAGCCCTTTGTTTCCAATGAAGCTAGTTAGATCCATGTTTTGGAAAATAGGTACTGGGGGTACAGGTCCACTGAGATCATTATACGAGAAGTTACACCCAAGCAAACTTGAAAGGCTTTCAAGAGTTCTTGGGATCTCACCAGTTAAATGATTATTGTTGAGCAGAAGGAATTCCAACAGAATAAGATTACTAATCTCTGGGGGTATTTCACCAGTCAGATTATTGTAACTGATATTCATGGCAATCTGTAAACTGGATAAGGACCCCAACTCTGGTGGAATATCTCCTGAAAGTGAGTTGCCACCCATCTGCAACTCCGTCAAATGGGAGAGATTTCCTAATGCAGAAGGAATCCTTCCAGAAAGCTTGTTATCTGACAGCTTCAGAAGCTCCAACTGCATAAAGGTCCCCAGCTCGGCAGGCAGATCATCAACAAAACTGTTGTGGCTGAGATCAAGCCTTTGAAGCATCTTGCATTTAACGATCTCGGGGGGAATCCTTCCACTTAACAAATTAGATGAGACATTGAAAGTCACAAGTTGAGATAGATTACCAATCTCCCTAGGCAACTCAGAGGTGAAGTAATTGTTAGCAATATGAAGCCTCTGTAACTTCTGGCAGTTACCAACTTCTTGAGGGAGTGGACCGGTAAACCGGTTTTGGTCTAGTTCAATAGCAGATATGTTCACTAACTTGCACAGCTCGGAAGGAAAGCTGCCAGTAAGCCTATTTCCAACAAGCCGAAGTTGTACAAGTGTTTGGCAGGTCAATAACCCTGATGGGATGTTGCCATAAAGTCTATTAGACTCGAGATTCAACATAATCAAGTTGGAATGGCGGCAAATGTACGGAGGAATTCTTCCAGTCAGATAATTGGCTGAAAAATCAACCACCCATAGCCTGCTGTAAAGACCTAGCCCAGGAGGGATTTTACCACTCAGAGAGTTGTCAAAAAGCTGCAATTGTATCATTCCTGTCAAGTACTGAAACCCATATGGGATAGACCCAGTGAGCTTATTGATGGACAGATCAAGCTTTGTCAAGTTCCTCAAACTACTGATCTCATTTGGTATGACACCAGTGAGCTGGTTCTGGAAAAGGTAGAGCAGACTCAGACCCTTTATCTGACCAAGCTCGACCGGGATTTCACCAGTCAAATAATTCTCGGAGAAATCAATTTCTGTTACCATAGACATATTCCCTATTTGTCTCGGAACAGTTCCATTCAACTGATTTCTGTAGAGATACAACTTCTTCAGAAACTTCAGATTGGTTAGCTCCACCGGAATAGGTCCGACCAGAGTGTTCGCATACAAGGCAAGTGTTTGCAGACTAGTGCAGTTGCCAAGCTCCTTCGGTATGAAACCTGACAGTTGATTATCCCACAGAATCAAATCAGTTAAGCTGCCGAGCATTCCAATTTCCTTTGGCAGTTCGCCTCCAATGTCGTTTTGAGCAAGACCAAGCAGCTCCAAACTCTGGCAACCACCTATTTCAGCCGGAATGCTACCAGAAATGGCATTCTGCCCCGCACGAAATGTCTGCAAATTCTTGAGCTTTCCAATGGATTGAGGTAGTGGACCGGAAATGTTGTTCGTATAAGCCACAAACTCTACCAATGAGGCCAACTTCCCAAACTCCTCTGGAAGAGATCCAGAAATCTTATTGTTGCATATGTTCAAATGTTCAAGAAGAGATAAGTTACCAAGTTCAGCAGGAATTTGACCACTGAACTGGTTGTTGTTCAGGACAAGGGACTGTAACTTGGAACAATTACCAAGCGCCTTGGGTATATCTCCCGTCAACTTATTGAAAGAGAGATTGAGATAGCTCAAGTTGATCAAACCACCAATACTTGAGCTTAGAGTTCCAGCGAGATTCATTGAACTCAAATCAAGAGACCAGACACGACGAGAATAATCCGAAGTACAGTTTACACCAGTCCAACCGCAGGGTGTCTGGTCAGCCGGATTCCAATCCACCAAATTATTCAGTCCATTGTCAGTAAGGTCCTTCTTCAGCTGCAGAAGGTATTGTCCTTCAGAATTCAATCCCTCTGAAGGAAAAATCATCAGTGCTGAAAGAAGCAGAAGTCCTGTAAACCATGACTCAAAAACTTGCCGTGATTCAGACCTTGCTGCCATATTATCCCTTAGCTTGAGCATTGACAGTAGCATGAACTGGAGAAGGGGAACAAAGCAGGATGAGCAACTTCTCATTTGCAGCACCCACTAAATGGCTATTGTTAAGCTAATAAGGTAATTCCAGTGCACAAATGGTAAAGGGAGGGAACCTAATCCTGTCCATCTCTCTATTTATAACTTGATGCCAAAGCAATAAACCAAGAATCCAATCACATAAAGCAGACACATAGTTTAGTGACAGGAGTAGTGATATAAATGTCCAGCAAAAGGGAAGAACTTCATCTCCTCAACCAATTTTTTAAAGCAACTGAAATCAACCATTTCTATATATAATAAAGTAACTGCCAAAAACAACAGACAAGATAGAAATAGAAACTGGGATAAGGGGGGAGGGAATAGGACAAACCTGTAGAAGCCAAAAAAAAAAACAGAAAACCGGATCAGTCACCGAATAAGAGACAGCAGAGGCAGCAGCAGCAACTACACCATTTCTCTGCAACTCCTAGATACCTTGAAATATGAAACACTCCTGTGGAAGAATACATGGATCAATAGAGCAAACCAAGATAAACCCAGTTCACCTTTTTGCATAAAAATGGTGGGGTTGGGGAGGGAAGGGGAAGGATCTATGATTCAAAAAAGGCAAAGGACCAAAGAAGATTTTGCTAAACCGAAGAAGATTCCCTATTTCTTTTCCCCCTCTCTCAATCTCTCTCAACAAATCCCCCAAAAGGTGAAGGAAGTAAAAAGGCAAGAAAAAAGATAAGAGTGGAAAGGACCAGATAAAAGGGGGGGATATTATTTCTGGGTTTTCAATGGAGATGTGGAAACTAGAACAGTGAAATTGAGAGGATTAGATAAAGAAAGGAAAGGAAAAAGCTTTTTCAAACCCCCTCCTCCCTAGAAATGATTCAATGTATTGAAGAGAAAATGGAGTGGGCAGAAACGGGTCCAAGCTGTGGTCTTTTAACTCTCTGTTATCTCTTCTCCCCCTCTTTGAGAAGCTCTAATGGCCGACAAGGCATGCTCTCATTTCGTCCCTCCCTTCATCTCTACACGCCTCTCTCTCCCTCTCTCTACAGCAATAATATATATCTTTTAAAAGTAAAATAAATAAACGTACTATAGGAAATATATTTCAAAAGAGTGAGCTGCTGCTGATGAAAGTGATGATGCCAATTTGCTGTGTGGGTTAAATGTTGGTGGAGGGATGGAGGAGGAAGAGCGGAGCTGGCGGTGGCGGTGGTGGGATGGGATGTCTTGTTGCTTTCACTTCCGCCATCTTTTCTTTCCCTTTTCTTCTTGCTTTTTGCTTCCTAAATTATTTTAAACAAAAAAAAAGCTTCCATCTTTCAGTGCTCTAGCAAAAAGGCAGGAACTTTGTCCTTTTTCCATTTGCCTATAGGCTATGGCTACACATGTGTGTGTAGGTAACTGTA
Source organism: Linum trigynum (assembly GCA_964030455.1). Taxonomy (NCBI): domain Eukaryota; kingdom Viridiplantae; phylum Streptophyta; class Magnoliopsida; order Malpighiales; family Linaceae; genus Linum; species Linum trigynum. Next base: position 54,383,101 of record OZ034817.1, on the reverse strand, counting down.
GATCAGCATTTCCATGGCATTGAAAAAAGTTTTGACCTTTCTAATGGGTTTTCTTTCTTTTTTCTCATGAATTTTACAGGAAAGGGTTTTGCATTGGATCGGACAGCTTGCCTTCACGGGAAGTTTGCTTCTGTTCTGTGAATGAAAGTTTTCAGTGGGAACAAAGTGGTTGGTGTTTGTTCATCTGAAGAATGAGAACTCCCCAAAGAAATTGGGTTTTTTTCCATTTCAACACTTTGAAAGAAAATTATGATAGCTGACGTGGGCTGATGAGAATATGAAGTCAGCACATCACGCACACTTATTTGTCTTCTACTGGAGGAGGATATGCTCTTCATCTAAGTGGGCAGAAAGCCAGAAACTGGTCTAGAAACTAATCACTGCCTGCAATGTTCATCTTCATTCAGAAAAATCAATGCTATGACTCTCTCTCTCTCTCTACTACCCAACTCTTTCTCCATTTTGATTCTGCTCCTATGTCTGTCCCTCTGTGATTCGTTTTAGTATTGGTAAACTATTATCCTGTTAGCGGTGTAATCAATAATCAAGTCGAACTTGGTAATCAACGGTTAGATGATAATCAACATAACAGTAAATGGTGTTTTTCGGTAGTCAAATTTAACTAATTACTAACCGAATGTTAAACAGTTAGTAGTTGACGGTTAAATGGTTAACTGACTAACTAATTACGATCATCCTCATAGGTAGGACAAAAAATAATAGACATCGATGAGCCGCGGGCATAGACCGAAAATCATTGGATGATTGAAGGCCTACAAGATCCCTTGTCTACTCTAGTTGTAATTGTGACTTAGGTTAAAATGAGAACAATATCAATGAAGGGCTTTAGAAAGAGCACAGTAGAAAGATGAGCTTACACACAGTATTTCGACAACAATTAGTAACATTTAACCATTCATGTAATTTAGTGTGATTTTCTAGTTGAGTAAATGTTGTTGGCTTTGTTATTCTTATATGCTTCTTTAATCAAATTTGACAGTAGAATGATGTTATTGTGTACTTTGATTCGATAGAGTTGATTGTGGATTGATATGTTTAATTAGTTTTTTATTTAATAATAACAACTTTAAAATATAACATACATAGGCAAAAACTCTACAAAATGCACAATTGAAAAAAAGGAGGTATTCTTTTAGTTAGATTACGAATCGTTTATTTTGATATAACTTTATCGAATCACTTGCTTCACAATTACCTGATTAACTCGCAAAATAACTGATAATAGACTATACAGTTATGGATCAACCTATTAGCATATAAAGAATTGCGATTGTAAGTACAAATTGCTTACGGGTTAATCAATAACCGACTATACAACTATGATTATAACCAAATTCAACCCACTAAAATTGATCAATCTTGCTTTCGCTTTTCTGATTATTTTCTCTGTGTCTCTTCCAACGATTACCGTGGTTGGGTGTCCGGATACTATAACAACACTATAATAAGTGTTGTTATAGTAACAACAAGGGTAGAGCGGTAATTACACACAATCTCTAACAAAATAAAAATTAAATTAATATATCATTCGCTTCGCCTTCTCCGGCCCGAAAATTCCGCCTCCCTTGTCTTGGACCCTTCACCATTCTTTCTCCTTCCAGGGCTTCGCGACCACCAGAAATTTGTCCAAATTTTTATGAGTTTGAGTTGTGGTTGGTTTCAATTGTTAAATTGGAGTTGTATGTTAATTATTTTGATGAGGTGGAATGGTAACTAGATAGATCTAACAGAAATTTGGATGGAGACTAACAAAAGTGATCATTTCGTACAAGTTCAAAATTTTGTTACCGTATCGTTACAGATTAAAGAATTGTGACAGTTTTGACTAAGTGCAAAGGTTTGTGACTTATTATGATAACTAGCTTTTACTCGGCCCTTGGCCGAATTTGTTTCGCTTTATCATTAATATTGGTTAATTTATAATTATATTTAAAATATTAACCTGATTCATTGGTCGGATGAATTTTATTTTATTTAATTTCATTTTGATAAATCTCTTCGTGTTTTTAAATAAGTTGAGGTTTCTAAAATAGTTAATTCATTATTTCATAGTAATCTTTATGGTATTTGTTGATTATGACATTACTGATAATGAGTTAATATGTACTTTTTTATCAAGTCCTCATAGTTTACTGTTGTGTATTTTTTTCATCTCTTAGAAGAAATTTGTGGACTTTTTATTATCGGATATGAAGTTGGAGTTGAAAGAAAATATATGTCATCTAGAATGGTAGGAATTGTAGGTATATAAAAAATCAAGAGAATAACGAAAAGATTATGCCTAGAAATCTCAAATATGAAAGAACACGAAAACATAATGCTTATTGTATAAATTATTAGAATATAGTGTACAGGCTTGATTGAATAATAAGTCGAGGCTGTTAAGTGTTAGATACTAATGCACGTACAGAAGTTACAAAAATTCAACATTATAAAACCATAAATTCTACTCTATCAATACAATCTTTGACTTTTCATGTGGAGTTAATAGCATAAATTGTCACTCTATTATCCATTTTTCTCAAATCTATCCCTGTTATTTTTCACATCAACATGCCCTTATAATATATAGTATATACGAATTATCAAATTAAATTTAATCCCTTCCTTTTATGGCTTATCTTCTCCATCTGCAACTCCCAATGATTAATAGCCACAATCGGATCCTCCATCTGTCCCGCTTTCTCTTCCTTCGACCTAACAATAATTAAACGCAAAAAACTTGTCCGTCACGAAAGAACCTTTAAGACCGACTTTTGAATGTCAACCACTCTCTGAAAAGTCCACAATTATTGATTGATTCATTTGACTCAATCATAAAAATTGGAACCCAAATTTTTTAGAATATATGGATTTCAAGTATCAAAGGTTGTCAACTTGGTTTAGCCCGTTGGCCCAGTCGATTAAGTGGGTTGAGGGTTAATGATCTAATTGTTTTAGTCCGCTTTTGCCCGGATATATGAAAAAATTATTATATTGTTCATACATTTATAAATTATATAAAATCTCATCTACATATGAATATATTCTTCCTCGACCGGACTATCTACATTTGTTTCTCTAACTGCTATTTTCTTCTATCCTCCTTCGAGCTCCTAAAATGCACTCCAACATCATGTATTCGTCACGCGATGAAGGTCGAACTCCTATGGTGGCGATGTGTGTCAGCAGTGGAACTAATGAGTAACGACCAAGTGAAAATTGAGCATGGGGTGTTTGCGAGAAAAGACAATATGTGATGGAAGGCGAGTTCTTCCAGTAGTCTCTTTGTTAACAGAATTGACTTGACGGATTTATCTTACCAATTTGCGGAGCGGGAGCTAGAGCAGGAGCTAGAATGGGAGCGTAAGAGTGTATACTCTTCAAGAATTATAATTTGAGTGCGCCGAAAGAGCGTGAATATTATATTATTTAAATTAATATTTCATTTAACCTACTAACATGTCTTGGTCAAAATATTACATCAATGCAGTGGAAAAAAAATCATTTTAGTAGAATAATAGCTTTAAATAATCTGATTAGCCTCGAAAAAAGAACTAACTTCAAAAGATGAATAGAAACCCGAAAATTTTTACGATACTATTTTGTTTTATTTTTTAAAAAAGAAAAAGAGAAATGAATGCATCGTTTATCCACCCCCATGCACTCAATTAGTTGTTAATAAAAGAGTCTATATATTTTTCTTCCTCTTCAATTCTTTGTTTCCTAAGCCGACTCTGGAGATCTCCTGTAGATGTACCAAATTGGCAAATTCTATATCATCGGCTATCTAACTAACCTCCTATCATTTTATTCAGCCCCAAGCCCGTGATTTGATGATCTATTTCACAGTACTTATCCACGAACTCGTAGTGTATCCTTTTCATCTTTGCTCTCTAGATCTCTGATAGTACCGCATGTATTTCTTTCTCCCACGAAGAAGCACGTCATCGTCTTCGAGCCAAAGCTATTGATTTGGCTATAACTTGTTTCATTTTACTTTGTTTATAGAGAGAAAAATCTCTCAAATAAGTGATATATGAAATAAAATTTGCGAACATTGATTTTTGATGCTCTGATTTTTAGTTTGAGCAACAATTTCTGGGTTTTGGAAGTTTGTAGTTTCTGTAAAATAATTATGAAGCAAAAATATAATTCGTACTTTCATTTTCGTTGTAGGAAATTTGAAATGAGACAACAATTTTCTCATTTTAGTATTATATATTGTGTAGAGTGTATATAAAGACATGTCTTCTCCCTACAAATTCATTAGCACATTAAAAAAATGTGAAATAAACCAACTTATTAAACTCTTAATGATTGTTGGATCCAATCATGTCAGAATAGGAAAAGGTTTGAAATTTGACGGTTAGCCGAACTAAAATGTTCAAAGAACCAGTCTCATATAGTTTACACACATATATGAATACTATTGTGTAATAGTAGGTCTAAAAATTAATACTAATTTAAGAATTATACATCACTTTTACATATTCAACACTGCAATTTAATATGAAATATTCGAACCAATGATATTTGGGGCGTGATTTTAAAGTTATTCTCTATTTATAAGATATACAGGAATTTAATTAAAATATTAAATAATAATTAAAATAAGGAATTTGGCCTTTGTTAGTCACATAAAGTTTCAACTCAAATGCATGTTTCTTAATAATTTTTGCTTCGTATTTGTATGAGATAAGGTCGACTGGCTCTATGAATGTGCAGCTGGAGAAAAATGAAATTTGCTATTGCGGGATTATGATAGCTTTTGAGATGGTTGGGTCGTGTATTGTAGGCACTCAAATCTAAAATAAGAAGAAGAGACGATGGGATAGTCGAACATGGTCTGTGATGTTTCATGTTGTAGGGTTCTGTGATAAGTAAAAGGATGATATGACAGTGTAGCTACGTATACGAATTGTTGAAAACAACATCATTTTGAAGTGGCCGGTTCTCGAATCAGTTGGTTAAATCGGTTGGATTTCCCACTAAGATAGACAAACTCGAATTTGACCCAACCTAAGTAGACAACCAACTAGGCCTTCGGCAGCCGCTGAGATACGCAGGTTTAGATAGAATTGGTTCGACCAATAGAGTCATACTCGAATTGAAAATCATGGTTATGACTTTTGTATGTGTTTGAAGATACATTAGTTCAAATTCCAATACTTGTCTATTTTCTATACAAAATAAAGATAAATAATGGCGAAGAAAAAATTATCATTCATAGTTTTGCTCTCGTTGTATGAAATTTGAAATGAGACGACAATTTTATCGTGCCAATAGTATATATTTGGAAAAGTGTATATGTAGACATGTCCTTGCTCTACAAATTCATTTTAATACATAAAAAGATGAAATAAACCAATCTATTAAACTCAACCTCTTCTAATGATTGTTGGATCCATCATGCTGTCGGATTAGGAAGATGCTTAAAACTTAACGGTTAACCGAGCTAAAAATGTTAAAATAAAGAACTCGTCCCCGTATAGTTTGCAGAAAGATATGAATATGATTGCCTCATAGTAGTTCTATAAACTAATACTAATGTAGGAGTTCAACATCGCTTCTACACATTCGATATTGCAATTCGATATGTAATATTGAACCAATGATATTCGGTCTATGATTTTAAAGTTATCGTCTATTTATAAGATAAATAGAAATTTAAATTAAGTATTAAAGTATAATTAAAATAATTAAATATGAAAATCGAAGTATCAAAACACCAATAAGTACTGAGCGAAGATTTAGCGACCTTAGCTAACCGTTGAAAAGTTCTGTGATTTTTAAATTTTAGCTTCATGTATGTTTTTTATTTAAAATGATATAACTAATATATGTAGTATGATTAGTTAAGATTTATATCATAGTTGAAAATGACCACAGTACAAATCTTTGTATGTGTATTTTTTTTTAAGATAAATAGAAATTTAAATTAAGTATTAAAGTATAATTAAAATAATTAAATATGAAAATTGAAGTATCGAAACACCAATAAGTACTGAGCGAAGATTTAGCGACCTTAGCTAACCGTTGAAAAGTTCTGTGATTTTTTAATTTTAGCTTCATGTATGTTTTTTATTTAAAATGATATAACTAATCTATGTAGTATGATTAGTTAAGATTTTTATCATAGTTGAAAATGATCACAGTACAAATCTTTGTATGTGTATTTTTTTAAGAATAAATGAGAAACAAACAAATCATTGTGAAGACAAAAATATCTTTTTTATTTTCACTCTCGTTGCAAAATAATTTGAATGGAATGCAGAAAAAAATATTCAGCTATCTATATACTTGTAAACAACCCGTGTTGTCGCCCTATCTAGTCCCGTGCCTGGGCCAAAAGCAGTGAAGGCCGGCCTCTTGATGAAAACCGTGTAATCTTGACCCACTCTAAAAATCGGGGACAAACCTTAGCCCACTCTAAATTCCATTTAGACTGTAGGCTGCGGCCTTGACTGCGATACAATTGGGCCGCACTAAAAAAATGTCCCTTGTGGTCGGGCTATGCTTTGGGCCTGGTCATGCCTACATTACATGGTTTTTGTTTAATTAAGGTGTCGTTTGAAAGTTCTGATTGTTAGAGTTGTATTTGTTGAATACATGTATTGTGCACATACAATGTTTGGAAGTATCAAAGTGTAAAACAATGTATGTATTATTTTAGGTAGGTCCCACGAACAATCACAAAAAATGATGCATTATACAATCTCAACTAAAAGTTGAGATTGTTGTGATTGTTGCTTCTAGATTTGTGTCAACCTTTTTTTTTCATTTATATCCCTAATAGTTTTTGTCTTATACTAAAAGTTGAGGGTAAATATGACATTTCCCCATAAAAGTAATTTTATGTAAATCAATGCATAAAGTAGAATCTCAACAACCAAACAATGTATTGTTAAAGTGCATCCATTGTATCAATACATGCATTTATATTATGGTGATTCATTACAATGCAACGATTTAACATTCGCAACTTCCAAACGACCCCTAATAAAACGTAATTGACTGATTTTTTTTGTCAAGCGTCACCTTCGCAGGTGAAACAGATAAGAGCACCGGGTTTTACATACTGCTTGTAACCTGTGCTGACTCAAAAGACACACTACACAAAGAAAGAAAAATCGTGAAGGACACTATGAATTCCAGGATAACGAAGGGCCTGTTGTGCCACAAAATGCATAACCCGATTCGCTTCTCGATGTGTGTAAACAAAACGAACTCTTGAGAGAGACTCTAACATAACGCAAGCCTCGCGTAGAATTGCTCCAGCATAAGCATCGTGCATTGACCGGCTAGCCAGTTGATGTAGCACCACTTGAGCATCCCCCATGACTGATTTAAGTTCGTGTATAGTTGTATCCTATCTAACTATAGGTTCTAGCATCTAAATCAATTTAGTGTATAGTTTAACCAAAAAAATCGAGGTGAAAATCAACAATCTTGAAATGTATGATGACAATAAAACTTGATAGACTCCAAGTGATGGATTTTGGATGGTAGAATGGCGGTGGGCATGTGGGTGGTGGGTGTTGTTTCAATTAATAAATAAGCAAAGCCAACAACAATGCATTTGCGTCAAAACCTCTCCTTTACTTTCCATCCTTGAAAGAAAGAGCCACATACTACACATTACGGCCACCACCGCCCACATGTGATCATGTGAGGATTCTTCATCTTTCAAAGCATCCATCCATCAATAATTATAGAGGGAAGGAGGGGGTGGATCCATCAATACACGCCGGTATCTCTCTCATAATGTCCACCGTCTATTAAATGTACCAACTTACACAAAGTTACCTCTCAATTGACAATTTGAACCCGACTCGTAGTATCGTGGGTATATAAGTATCTATTTTCGCTTCGTCCTTTCTCATTTAGCTCTATTCTTAGTCAATTTTATCTCAAATTTTTATAGTATCTATTCATATTTTGACTTTTTTTCAACTAGTTAGACCTAATTAACCCATTTATTATCACACTATTTTTCATTCATAAAGTGCTTTCCTTTTCGTTTTATTGTAAAAAGTAAAATTTTGCGTCTATCTTTTCATAAATCATGTAAGAGTGGTTCGGCCCACCTCACCCTGTATCCGCACGGTGATTACCCACCATGATCCGCAATAACGTTACAAGAATCAAGCCATCGTAATTATTGGGCTTCGATTTGGGCTTGGATATTTTATTATTTAGTATTTTAGTAGTAATTGTCTTTATTATTTTTATTGTTCAAGTATGATTTGATTTATTATTTAGGAGTTTATTATTATTTTCTTGTAGGTTGGGTTTCATGTTTTGGGTAGGAAAAAGGAGGAGACCGCCGGCCTATTAGGAGAAGGATTGGGATTTTGGGTTTTCTTAACCTATAAATATGTACTATGTATTTCGTTTAATGATATGTTGAAGAATGAAATTCATTAGAGGTTGTAGTTATCTTCGTTTCTCTGAATATTCTCTTCGTTCTAATTCTCTTTCTTACGAATATCTTTCAACATCGGCGACACACATTACGTGAAGGTTCTCACCCGAGAAATACACATAACAAATAATGTGGGACGAGACATAAGTATTAAGATATCCGTCTACCCGTCGCATTGCCATTACGGCTGGCTATTTGGTCCGGATGTTTTGGTTTTACCCGAAACCGGACCATATAACCCGGAACGAGACCGGATAGTAAACAATCCAATCCAGATTTGCCATCACTATTCATAGGGTCCTCTCATTCCTTTTCCATTGCAATTGCTAATCATAATAATAATTAATAATGATAATAATTTTCTATGGAATGTGTCACAACTCACAACTCACAAGTAGGGGTGGCATTTCGGTTATTTCGGTTATAACCGATAACCGATCGGCCGGTTATCGGTTAACCAAAATAACCCCTCCCCCTACCGAAAACCGCCCGAAATAGGCTTCGGTTTCTCGGTTATCTCGGTTATCGGTTAACCGACCCACTTTTAAGACCAAAAACCATTTCGTCTAGCCTCCGATAACCGACCGAAGTTCGGTTACTTCGGTTATCGGTTCGTGGATAACCGGTAACCGAACTGCCACCCCTACTCACAAGTTTGTTTTAATTGGGCGTATACTTGTCCTACAAAATCCAGATTTGGCATGCTCAAAGGGGTTCGTTTTGACAATATGAGTTTAAATCTACAGATTATCATCAATATAAAGATTCCAACTCTTCGGATCGTTGAAAACAGATTTTAAAATATTTATTGTTTGGTAACTGTGATTGTTAACAATCAAGTAAAATAAAAAATTTAATTTTATATTAAATAGCATGTTTATCCTTAATAAAAAATTAGAGTGGTTCGAGAAATATAAAAAAACTTTGTTGATAAATATATTTCATGTGATAAATAAATAAAAGGAAGAGAAAAATTAGGAGAGAAAAAATATCATAAATCAAGATATAGAATATCTCTGATTATGAGAGATTTGATATCCGCAGATTTTAGAGATTTGAAAGCTCTAAATCTAGAATTCACAATACAAAAAGTAACAAAAAAAAAACATAACTTTCTACAAAATCTACGGATTCAATGAATCCATGTCTTGAATCCTGTTCTCCAAACGACCCCTAAATACGATTCTCAACTTTTGCTTCCGACTATTTGAACCGTATTTGCTCTTTGGGGATTCTAATTGCTCATTGTCTGCGTTGAAAAAGCATGTTGGTGCTATAGAAAAGGTGCGTTCATCACTTCATTATGAGATTTTATGTGTGGTTTATGACTTTTTTTATGTGGCTTTTTCTAAGCCCCAATTTACATGCACAGATCGAAATTGCAATGACCATCTAATTGAACAACGTTTGGACCGTGTTTTAGTGTCTCTTGATTGAATGTGCCAATGTGTCAATGACCTTGTATCTCTCTGACTCATAATCATATATCACATATCAGGTCTGATCATAGATTTTTGTTCTTTCGACGAGTCACTTCTAGCTCTTTACGAGAGAACTTTCCAGTTTGACCTTCATTGGACTAAAATGGCAGAAGCAAACCTTCTTATCCTACTCATTGTGCTAAAACTTACATGAACTAACATCGATCGGACCATCGACTACCATGGTGGAAAGGACTAAGGACTATACGAACGAGATCAAGTTGTAAACAAGTGTTAAATTGGGGTTCTTTTTGTAATTGACCTCTGCGCAATAAATCAGAACTGTGCTGTCCAGTGTCCTGTAAGTAAAGGGTACGGAAATAAATCAGAAACTTCCTCAATTCTTTGCCTCTCTTCTTCTTCTTCCCATTCCTCTGTTCTTCTTCTCCTCCCTTTCTCTCTTCTTCTCAATTCCTATATCCCCTATCAATTTCCATCTTGCTACTCTGAATTCGTCGACAATAGATCCAGATCAAGCCCAGGCGTTACAGAGATCTGGGAACTTCTCTGGTTCAATCAGTCACCGTCGCTCTCTTTCTGGGTACTTCCTATCTTTCCTTTCTTGTCAGTTGGAATGTCTGGCTTTTGCTTGCTGGATCTGTTGCTGGAAGTTAGGTTCTTCGTCAATGGGCTGTATCTGTTATGTCGGTGGATTTGTGGGATTTTGATTTTTCAGCCTGAGTTGAGTTGGGGTTTCTTGGTTCGATTTAATTATTATGGCTCTTGGAGGTGAAGTAATGAAAGAATGGTTTGATTCAGCCACTAGGCTCTTACCATCTAAGTGATAGTTTCTTTCTTGAAAAGCACACTCTCGAGCTGATGAGTCTGTGTTGGTATTTGAAGAGATCAGTTTTAGTTTAGTTCGTCAAGTGGGCATTCCTTGTTCTGATAACAATTGACTTGGATGTGAAGTGTCTTGCTAATGTGCGTTTTCAGGTTGTATACAAACTCTATATGGTGTTCCTTCTGCATCTTTGTCCTAACCAATCATCTGTGATCTTTTCGTATTGGTATGTCTTGTTTCTGATGATCAAGGTTCACCTTTCATTAATGGAAGATAGGGGTTTGATATCAGATCAAGTAGCATGTTTGTATGTTGCTAATTAAGAACCATACTCTTAGGACAGAACAAAAAATGGGGCAAACTATGGTAATGTGGAGTTCAAATGGTTAAGTAGTTATGACCTTATGATTGATTCACCTTTTTCCCCAATTACCACGCAGGGAGGAGAAAAAAGTTGTGAATTGGACTGTTCAGAATGATAAAAAGGACTTCAAGTAGGTCCAAAGGAATCAAGGTGAAGCATGTCTTGCAGATTTCTCTGTTGCTTGGTGTCTGCTTCTGGTTAATATACCAGGTCAAGCATTCCCATGATAACAAAAAGGAGTTTGGTGGTAAAGATGCAGAAGTTTCCACCACTACTAGAACACACGTTAATGATAATGAGATCCTGAAGTTGGGGAGGAAAGACCTGCATCCTCGTGTGGATGATGTGGCTAAGAATGAGAATGTGGCTGAAGATGATGAAACAGTGGCAGAGGAGGAAAACGTCAACGCGGGAGGAGACAATAAGCATGCAAAAGAGCTAGAGCAAGAACTCGAACTTACTAAGCACGAAGAAGAGGAGCGGGATGATGTTAGTAAGCCTGAAGAGGAAGAAAGGGGCAATGATGATGATGATGAGAACAACAAGCATGACGTAGAAGAAGAAAAGAAGGCCGAAGAAGAGACCAAAGTAGAAAGCAGAGGTGCTGGCGATAATGAGTTTGGTGAACATGATCAGGATAAACTGGAAGGAGAAAGGGGAGGGGAAGCTTTATCGGAAGGGGAGAGAGAGAAAGGGAGTGAAGATGGCGATACTAAGGAGAGTGAAGTTAATAAAGAAGAGGACAAGGAGGTCCATGGAACTTTACCTGAAGATGAGGATCATGAGGATGGAAGCCAAAACTCCCATGAAGCTCAAGAGGAGCACTACAAAGGAGATGATGCTTCAAGTGCTGTTACTCATGATGAAAACAACAGTGGGAAGGACAAAATAAATGGTCTTCAGGTAGACGAATTTGCTGATAATAATGGAAATGGGAATGCCAATGAGATTACTCAAACAAACTCAACATTGCAGCAGGAACAAGGTGACACTGCTGCTAATAACTCTCTTCAGGTAGAAGAAGTTGCCAATAGTAATGGAACTGGGATTGCCAATGAGACCGTTCAAACCGACTCAACATTGCAGCAGGGACAGGGTGACCTAGCTGCTAATAACTCTCTTCAGGGAGATGTAGTTGGCAATAGTAATGGAACTGAGACTGCCAATGAGACCGTTCAAACCGACTCAACATTGCAGCAGGAACAAGGTGGCATGGCTGCTAATAACTCTGTTCAGGAAGAGGAAGTTGGCAATAGTAATGGAGCTGGGACTGCCAATGAGATCGTTCAAACCGACTCAACATTGCAGCAGGAGCAAGGTGACATGGCTGCTAATAACTCTGTTCAGGAAGGCGAAGTTGCCAATAGTAATGGAACTGGGATTGCCAATGAGAATATTCAAACCGACTCAACATCGGAGCAGGAACAAGGTGACATGGCTGCGAATAACTCCGCAAGTGTGTTGTCTGGTGGTGAGCAGACGACTGAGGACGAGAAGATCATCAGTCAGCCTGGCTCAGAGAACACATCAACTACAAATGTGACATCCACCGTGCTGCCTGATAATGATCATCAACAAACAAGCAATGAGTTGGCAGTCTCGAATGAAGAAACTGGGAACAATAATAGCAATGGAGATACTGCTCCAGTGGAAGCATCTGTGTCTGATACTACATCTGAAGAAAATGCAACAACTGGAGGCTCGGCAATTGGAGAATCATCCAACCAGGATACCACTGAAGCCGAAAAGGTCAACTCCGAAGGAACAGTCTCTGGTAACGCTCAATCCACAGACTCAAGTAGCAACTCAGAATCTGGTGTTGATCAGACAGTTGCTAAAGATGAAACAACAGGCGAAGGGGTGAAACCTGTGTTGCCAACAGCAGAAACTGACGGCACTCATAATGAGAATTCTGAGGAGAACAAGGCTGAATCAGGTCACAGCGATGACAGTGGGGTGGAAGCTGGAGTTGGGCACGACGCTACTGTTACTTCTGATTCTTCAGTTGGCCAAGAAGAGAACTCAGGGCTTGAAACAAACGCAGAAGGAGTTAGCAGCGAGACTGTTGCAACGGAATGAGAGTTGTTTGAGCACCACTCAAATGGTCCTTTTTATTATCAGCCGTTGCAGTTTACAGTTTGTCTAGCTGTTGTTTCCTTATCACTGAGGGTTCTGTAGTATTATCTCTTGTGAGTAACAGTGTGTCCAGCTGAAGGTACAGAATGAAATATCCATCTAAAGTTAGACTGGAGCATACGAGTTTTAGTTACTGTTCAGTGAGAGTTAGGAAACTGGTGAGTGAGTTTGTTTTGATATTTTTCATTATATGTAATCCATGCCCTCTTGTCAACTGGATTGATTTCCTTGGAAGTGTTTCTATAGGAAGCCATTCCAACGAGTGTAATTTCTTGTTTCAGTTGTGGACTCCCAAAATAATGCCCGAAGTTTGACTCTGCTGTAGTTGCATACAGTTGCTGGGAAGAGCGGGGTATGCAATTGCCATGCATGGTGTACGCTGGGATGTAGGTATGAAAGTAACTCTATCGTGTGAAGCGTGTGACAGCGATCAAGTCGGTTGTAATGGTTATCGTTCTTATTCTGACTTATAGTTCTCTAGTTCAGTTTTTTTTAGGTCCAAATTTCCTTCCTAATTCGTCCCAAGTGTATTTTTATATGAAATTCACGAAAAACTGCTCAAAATAACATAAAAAAATATAAAGTACTCGTAAGATCTATAAATCGCACTTTTGACAAATAGTTTATCATTTCCATCGTAAAAAATCTAAAAATACATTAAATGAAGATGTATATTGTACAAAAAATAGCATTTTTCAGGAGCAATAACCATTGCTCTTACCCTCTGGCATGAAATCAACTTGTTGCACAACCCTACTTGGTCTCCTCTTTTCTCGATTAACGAAGTTGTTGGTATAGCTCATACGTGAGAAACACAAAAACCAACTTTGTTGTTATCCAAGGTTGGTAGCCGGTTGGGAATCGACACTACAACAGCAAAAACACGATTAATTTAGATGCAAATGATCCATCATAAAAAGAACTGAGATCTCAAGAGTGAGCTATCATTTTGAACCCTATGAGAATCGACACCACAATAGTTACCTCTCATTGCCACAACAAACCGATAGCCACGGAAAATGAAGTTGTAGCTAATATAGGTCGATAGCTGTAAATGTTTGTTTTCTGTAGCTATTAAGTGCATTTTTAGTTACAATTACCTTTGACTATAAAGTATAAACTGAGTTATGTATTTGTTAAGAATGTAGTGTAGCAAAGTAGTACATCTATAGCCACCTAAATTTAGTCATGTTACTATAGAGTATAGTTGATTGGTGTGCTTAGCCCAAAGGATTAGTGAGTTTAGCTACAATAGTGAGCTAGCAAACTCGAGCCATGAGAATATTAGATTGTAACTAATGGTTGGATTTAAAATTAATGTAGCTCAATTGTCAATATCAAAGGTCAAGTTACCATGAGATGTAAGATTATAACTAATGGCTGTAATGTGGAAGAAAGAATTGATAGGTGATTTGCAACTCTTTGAGTGGAAGCAAAAAATTTATCTATGTAAGGTTATTTATATAGAATGGACATGCTACCAATAGAATCACTAAACTAGTTACAATACCGGTCCACTTACTTAGATGGTTGGGGATGGATCAAACGATTTTTAAGGGTTTGAAATGAAATTAGATGAACCATAATGGTTTGATTGATCCATCGATTCACCATTTTTAATCACAAAGTTTTTAAAAAACTATACTTTAACGTAAATTAGGACGCAAACTGCCATGCTAACTGCTGATTCACATTTAATTAATGCTTATAATTTATTTTGTGTTCTAGTTTGACTAATTTGTTAGAATTTTAGGTCATGGTTGATATGAATTTGAAATTACGTATGGTTAATGATAAATTCCATCCTTAATCAATGTAATATGTGCCTTTAATGTACAATACATCAATAATTCTGTAACAATTAATCGCTGAACCATAAATCTCTAACATTTTCGGTTCAAGCGTAAGATTCGTTATCAAAAGAGTGAAAAGCCATATCCACCGCCAGCATCTTCAGCATTACAAACAAAACCAACTGCAAAATTGAGAATGAGGACGAAGAACCATCTCTCATCATCACACTTTAACCAAATCCTAAACCAAAACTTTGATTCAATGATGATCCCACCACCACCACAGCCACAACCTCTGAACGGAAAGAAACAATCATAGCCAAAATCCCCCAGCCCAAAGCATCATCTCCAGAAACAGAAAAATCAGAACTTTACATGATGATGATGATGAAGAGTAGAAGCAGAAATAGAAGTAGACCAATATCAATTTAACACTACCTTGGCTTTCTATTCTATAGAGGAAGAAGAAGGAAAGAAAGAAAATGACACATACCAGCCAAAACCCACACTAACAAAGACTCAAACTTTCTCCTATTGCCAAAGGAAGAAGAACCAACTACGTACCCTGCAATTTCAAAGTTCAATAGAAGTTTCTCCAGCTCCTACAACCTTCCTTTCCACTAACCCTATATGTAGAAACTACTACCACTACACTGCTAGCCTTTGTTCCTAATCCTACCCCTTCTCACAGTGTTTTCACAGCTACAAAACCATCCGACCCACCATGCTTCTTCTTCCTAATCTCCAAAACCTTACGGTGCGAATTCGAGTGCAGTTCCATCGAAAAAGTCGGGCTGTTGGCCGGCCTGTACTCCGGCACCAGCCTCCCTGACTTGAACCTCACACCGCAGGCATTGCACAGCGTCTTGGCACCCGAAGGGCCTGCCCGCCACTGCGGCGTCTTCTCAGAGCCACAATGCTGGCACTTCCTCCCAGCCGTCGACGACTTCCTGTCCCCTCCTCCCCTCTTTAACAACTTCTCGTGGTTCCACCAGTACTGCCGCGGGTCCTGTATGTCAGTCCGGCACTTCAATCGCCGCTTGCTCCTCCTCGCCTTCTTCACCGGAGCCTGCAGGCTCCGGCAATAACTCATTATGAACCCAGAACCCAAATTGTGCCTGCTCGTGGTGCTGTTCTCGAGTACCGAGACCGGGCTGTGCTGCTTCGGCAGACTGCCCGGGTGCTCGGATACAATGTCGACGAATGTCTCGAGCGCAGGGAACGCCTCCTTGTTGGAAATCCATTCCAATTCTTCCTCAGGGAATTCCTGAAAGAAACAGAGGTATTTTAGTTAAAGTTTGGGTAGGTAACGGTAATTTTCGGTCATGGGTGGGAGCATTCTGGAATAAAGGAGAAAATAACGTGGCCTATAATAATGGAAAAGATTGGCAGTTGTCTTTTGGTGGACATTTATTGGATACACACTCAAAACTTGTGAGCAACAGCTCAACAAAGAATTCAGACCCACACTTGTGGAATTTACTCAAGTACCCTCACCTACGGACAAACCTATACGCGGTTGTAGTTGAAAAGTTGTGAGGGTCAGAAATGTCATTTCAGGAAAGGCCTTATTCCTAAACCAAACAAACCCCTTGGTTTGAAATTTTCGGGAATTGAAAATAATAATTATAAAAAAAATACGTTTAACATTCAAAGAGTGACTCGGGCGAGTCACGATAAACTCGGACCCGAAACCCCCGAGTTCAACTCAAAAAACCTAGCCTGACTGTCGGAGCTCGGCCGGCCTACAACACAGAGAGAGTCCGGGAAAGCCCACAGCGAGGCGTTCAGTGGAAATCGAGGGGCGGGGGAACTTACTGTCAATGGGTTATCCGGGTCGGAAAAGTCGAAGGGGGAGGGTCCGACGCCATTCGGTTTAACGGAGGAGGAGCGGCGGCCGGGGTATGAAGGTGTCTGTTCGTCGTCTTCTTCCCCTATGTCGGAAGCGAAGTTGAGGAAGTCGTCAATGGAACACGGCGCCGTTGCTGGGTCAAGATATTCCATCTTATCTTCCCCGACGGAGAAAAAAGACGACCGAGTGGGACTGGTTCCGGCGACGGTGAGAACTAAGTAGGTGGAGAGAGAGAGAGAGAGAGAGAGAGAGAGAGAGAGAGAGAGAGAGAACAGGTAAAGAGCAGAGAACGGAACAATGGGGAAAAAAGAGGTTGAATGTGGGAGGATTGATTGTTATTGGAGAAGACAATAAAGAAGGAGAGAGAGAGGGGGGAAAAAAGGATGGAAACGAGGGGAAAAGTCTGCTTCTCTATTTTGGCTTACTAGAGTAGGGCCCGACCCGATGGTCGGATTCATTTGGTCAATAACTTAAACAAAAGTTATAATTGTAGGAGACATGACACATTTTTGTAGGGTTTATAAAATAATTTAAATTATTTCATCACCAAAAAAATCAAAAAGAAATATACATCTATCATAACTTTTTTTAATGACATCCTAACGGATTATCGTCCAAAATTTTTATCAAGAGTAAAAAAAAACATGTGTAAGGGAAGTGATATAAAAACTTTATCAAACTGCATTTAGATTTACCTCGATATCAAAATGAATGCAATTTTTTTGGAACTTATTTGAGATTGCTTCCCCATCAACATCCTTATATCCACCAACAAAAGTGTACTTTATTCATTCAGTTAAATTACTAAAGAAGAACAAAAGGTTTACCTTATCAATTATCTGAAACCTCTCTATGTTCTTCCTCTCTAATGCTCTTAATTTTGTTCTCTCCATACTTGTTCTACATCTTCTTGGATTTATCAAGTCTCTTATGGGCTCTCTAAATTCTATAGTTTGATTTCCTCTAATTATTTATTATCTCATAGTCTATTTATTTTCCTTACTTTTGTCCAATTCTCCTCTAATGATATCTTTATGTTAATCAATCATGGATACCAAGATCCTCTCTTTCATCAAATGGTATTATAGTCTAGTTATCCTATCACCCAACACTGTCACTTATGTCGTTACAACTCATATTAATTGTCTTCAACGAATTTGTGGAATTTACATGGAAGGTTTGGCATATATCTCGGTGTCAAAGAAACAACAATTATGACCAAGAAGGATGGTGCAACTACCTTTTCGATGTTGGCATTGTCAATTGAGAATTTTTCATTCTGATTGTGCAGTGAGACATTTATTTTGTCGTAATGAATTCATTGCAGGAGTTGGATTAAATTGGAAGTGGAAGAGCGGTCGAACCTTGAAAAGGAAGTATATGAATTAGTTTATACCAAATATCAAGGAAAATAATCTTTTAGAGGGGATGTATTGATGAATTATTAGTTATTATTATGATTATCATTGAGGGTAAGAATTTTCTCAACCATTTTTATATTTTTAGCCATCCAAGCCTTATTGTCCCCAAAACTTAATTCTTTATTACATATCCTTGAATTTTTATAAATTTTATTCCTATCGCTCTCAATTCGCTTAATATTCATCTAGCATGAATTATTCTTTATCTCGTTGTCTATTTCTCTCCTTAGTTTTGGCCAATTCTCCTATACTTGTATCTTTCTATTAATCAATCTCGGGTTCCAAAATCCTCGCCCTCGTCATACCCACAACCTTCACCATAGGCATGCTTCTTCTTCTTCTCTTGCATTTTATTGAGATAAAATTTTTAATGATGAAATATAATTTATGCGCAAGTAAAAATTTACTTTTCCTTATCTGTCGAACTCACTTATAGAGTATGCAATGTTGTAACCGGTGATCTTGATATGAAACTCCAACTCCATTGTCTCCATTTGTAGGAGATAGGGATGGGGATGTCCCCTCATTCTATCACTGGCTTGTGTTAGAAGTTAAAGGTTTAAGTACCCATGTACATATTTTTCTTTTCTGACGTGGGTTAGGGCTTGGGGTGCAGCCGAGTATATATGTTTGTGGAGGGATTTCGGCCATTGTAAGCTTCCGTGAACGTGAATAAATGGATCGTTGCATTTGAGGTACACATACTGATAAGTATTTTCAAATTCAAGTTGTTTTTCTAGTCATGAATATAGTAATTATATTTCCATAATGATTTATAATTATGCTAACTTAAATATCTTATTACCTTCAATTTTTAAGATCTAAATAAAGCATGATTTGACTGATTGAATGATTTTCCAAGGACAATATTTATTTGAGATGTAGAACTGCAAAAATAATTGCTAAAAACAATATGATATAGATACAATCTTAACAATAATTGAAATAAAAATATACTTAATGACTACATAATTGAGATGTACATCTTAGACATAATGATGTTGTCAGTTTTTGGCATAATACTATGGAACTATTTGCCTCAATAGGCAGAACCACCTTGGAGGATAAGTAAAAATCACATAGCAAGAAATTCATGACAATTCAATTAACCATCCATCCCTAAGCATGTGTTATTGTGACTATATTTTATAGTGGATGATCTTTATAGAAAAACAATTTATTAGGGGCAATTTATCACAACTAAAACTTGAATTTTTATTCCATAGATGTAACATCGATTGAAACTTATTACAATTAGAAGGCTTCAAATCTAGGAACTAAATATTGAAAACACATTCATAATTAAGAAAGGAATTGTGGGGCTGAGTATTTTTACAATGATATTGATTAGGGATGACATATTTGACCTAACACATTTTATCCGGTCTATTTGACATGTTTTGGAGTAAATAATATCCATGGTACTTTCCTCGATCGGAATGATATGTAATTTTACTTAAACTAATTAGGATTTAACTTTTATGGCCTCATATTTTAGCAATAATAAAATTTTAAATAGGCGTGAATCTCAATACCTTAAATAATTCAAATACACTTATCATATTCTTGAATAATTTTTAGATTTGTATCACATAATAAATTATCTGACCTAATACGGACGAACATATATAGATATGCATATAATCATCGGCAATTTCTAATGCCGGATGGACTGATGATGCAGTGATAAGTCCAAGGTTGTCGTCCTGTGGGTCGAACCACCGGTTAATCCATTTTGATTTGGACCTGGTTAGAAAAATGGGCCACACACACACATCGGGTCGACCGCTGCAAGGTACCGAGCTGGAGGTCAGACTATCTCTTTTTTTCCTTTGGTTTGTAAAATGCTCCGATTTTCCGATTTTTCTTTTCTCCTAAGTCCTAACCCAATCTTTGAGATTCTAAATTGAACATTCTAATATTGATGTTATATATGTGTTTGTGAATTTTCACTATATGCTGGATGCAAGTACAAAATGTTATTTTTGTGTAATGTTACATCTTATTACTCGTATGTTATATGAGATTTAATATAATTTATAAATGTATAACAATATAATGTATTTTCATATATTCGAGCTAAACCGAACTAAAATGATCGAACAATTAACCCTCAACCCACTTGCTCGACGGGTCAATAGGCTAAACCGGGTTGACAACCTTGAATTAGTCGAAATTGTTGAAGTTGATTAGTGGAGCTTGAATTTTGTAACAATGATGCCGCGAGAGTTGTAGGTTGAATTTTATTTTATTATTATATATCAACAATTGGAGCATGAGTTTTAATAAGTTTTTAATTTGTATCTCAATTTGATTAGGCTTTTAGGCACATGAGACAGTAGCGGAATAGATGAGTAAACAAAAGGACTAAATAGTCCTTCCGTTCTATGCGCATAGGCAAGGAAAAATTGGATTGGGTGTGTGCTTAAGGAGAATCTCCATATATAATTTGTAGGATATTATTACTAGCCTATAGCCCGGCCCGTTGGCCGCATTTGTTTAAGGAAATGGAGTTACAATATCTATAATGATAGTGTCGAGAAATGAGTCTTGTTTTATATTATCATAAGATTGTTGCAATTTTGCAATTCGTTGAAGACGGACATGTAATTTGAATGAACATTCATAATAAGTTAGAAATACATTTGAAGATTAGCTAATCACGATAAAATACTTACATGAAATTTTACTAATCACAAATCTAATCTAGTTGAATATTACGACAAATAACATGCAAGTCCAAAATAAGAAAACTCAAGACATTGTCTCATTGTTCATGACATGGTACTCAATTCAACAAAGGCAAAAATAATTTCACCAACACAAGTTCACAATAACCAAATGCATCGTTCCAGGGACCGACTGTGACCATGACTTCAAATGTCTGTTCTCCAAGCATGTTCAGAAGGGCCATGTAGTCAGCATTGACAACATCTGCATGACTGAATACAGATCCAACAATCGTTCGTAACTGTGATGACGGGAAGACGATGCCAACACCAATGAATTCGTCCTCAATTGTGAGGTGGACGAAATGGATTCTGGATGCAGGGGACCAGGACGTCGTCAAATTCGTTACACGTCCGGATAACAAAAAAGAGGTGCCCTGATGTAAACACAGAAACGAAAATTGTCAAAGTAAATCGATAAAATGCAGCATGCCACAAAAGGCGTACGATTAAAAAGAAATTTATTTGTTTAGTTACCTGATTTTTGACATCCACTTGCAACATAATGAGATCGATGGTGCCGGCACGCTCACAAATTTCAAGAGCATCATCATATTGCAGATTAGCAATAAAACCATGGGGAAGCCTATATATTGGACTGTAAGTTTTGGCAGTAAGTAGTGAAAAAGAATCGAAATTACATGATGTAGTATTTGTTGGATGCATGAGCAGTACTTCTGATTGAATTGAGGCAGGCCCGCCATATTGAATGCAATTCGCACGGTCAATGGAACCGAAGTGTTTTGTATGGGAAGTAGTAAACGGAAATTGTAACATGAGAGAAAGTGGTATCTCCATTATATAAAGGAGAGAAAGTGATTCTACACACCTGATTTACTTGGCCGCATGCAGTGGAGTACGTGTGTGTGTGGAAAGTGGGATAGTGGGGGAGTGGAGAAGGATTTGTGGCCTCATGGGGGAGTGGAGAAGGTTGGCCATTTAGAGTTCAAGAGGCGGCTGTGTCACGGAACTCACGACCCACCTTTTTTTTTTTTGAGGGGAACGACCCACCTTCTTAAAATCAAACATGCGCCTTCCTTTTATTTTGTTGCAATTAAAAATTCAAAAACAAAAGAAGGTAAGTACAGAATAAAATATAAAGAGAAGAAAAATCATTTCACTTTTCCCAAAAAAGACCTAGCAGCCGCCCAAATTATGCTTTTTCAGTTTTAATAATTCTCACTTTATTCTTTTATCTCTAATAAGTGAAACAATAATTGTAAAAAAAATAATTGTTAAGTCTACCAAGTAAGTCAACACCGGTTTATGATCGATTTTTAATATCGATTTACCACCGGTTATTTGATAAACCTTGAACCCTTTACTAATCCGGATCGATGTCCGGTTCCGTTTTAACAACATTGCTAATTGAGACTGTGTCAACAATTCTTGTCCAAAATTGCCTCTCAAAGTTGCTAATTATTATTTGATGCGCCAACCCGGCCGGCCCGCCCACACCACCACTAATTAACATGAAATGAAAATCATAATGAATGTATTTAATAAAGAAATAATGGCTTGGAATGCGGCAGCCTTCACCTCATAGAAGATCCAAAAAAATCGGATACTGGGCAGTAGAGGAGGTGGGGGAGTGGGGGAGTGGAGAAAGATCCGCCCAAGGTAGTGTAGGTTGGCCTTTTTTTTTATGGGAATAGGTTGGCCATTTAGTTTCAACAAATCCGGCTGGGCATTCCCTCTCTAACTATATTTTATTTAACTGAACCATGTTTGGGTTGTTTTTGTGGGCTGGGTTGTGGTGTTTGGTGTGTTTGGGTTTTTTCTGGGTTGGGTTACCGTGGGTGTTGGGGTGGGCTTTGGAGTTTTTCTCTTGTGTTTTTTTTCTGATTTATGTATTTGTGGGTGAGCTTTCATTTTGTGTTTTGGGTGGGCTCAACTTTACGATTTGTTTAGACTTCTATCTTTCAAGGATCATGGTCCAACTCTTTATCATTTTCCGATTTCATAATGAAATCAGGTTTCTTAAAAAAAAAACAAAACTGAACCATGCTTAAAGTATCACTAATTAATTAATCTCGAGTCACTACTGAATGAATTTGAATCCTTTTATATAGGTTAATTTATAAAATAATTATTGTAGGTAAATGAGAAGAAAATCTCGCAAATCAAGTGTGATAATAGTTAAATTCTCCATAAGCAAAGTGATATCATAATTAATGTAATTAATAAAAAAATAATTTTGTTTTTCATTTTGTGAATGTAATAGTTAAAAGTTAATGATATTTGTTAGATTGTAACTAAATTCTGCAAATTGAGGTACAATTAAATATAAAGTAGTGTGCATAAATCACATTTCATATAATTGGCTGTTAAAAACAGGAAAATAATTTGGACAAATTGAGAACTCAAGATTCAAATTGTAACGACCCGATAAATTTGACAGTCTTAGTCCTCAAATCGAATAAAACATAATACATCAATAAACCACTACTCAAAAATCTCAGTGAACACAATGTTCTGCATAGTCTTCACCGGTTTACCTTGAGAGTCACAGCTAAGAATCTTGAGTCCCCTTTTCGACGTAACTCGAGACATAGCAACATACAACTGTCCATGAGAAAATACTTGTCTTTGAAAGCAGATGCCAACGTGATTTAATGTTTGACCTTGACTCTTGTTAATTGTCATTGCATATGACAGTGCAATTGGATACTGTCTTCGAACCAGAGTGAAATTTAAGCTCTTGTAGTGGACCGATAGACTTAGGCGTGGTAAGAAAACTGTATCACCAACATGTGTCCCGGTCAAAATTTGGACCTCAATAAACCACTTACCTAATCTCTTAACGATCATCCGAGTTCCATTGCAAAGCCCAGTACTCTGATCCAGATTTCGAAGCAGAATAACAGGGCACCCCAACTTCAATTTCAACTCATGTTCCGGAAAATTCCCATTCTTTAAAGAGTTCAAGAATTCAACTGTGTAGTCCCCTTCTTCAACATGCTGATTCTTGGCATCAATCTCTAGCGAATCCGAACTAAAATAAGAAACTTCTTCACCAAGAAATAGACCCAATACATAATCGTTAATGGCCGCAACAGTGTCATTATGAGGGGCTAAGATAGCTCGCTCAACCAAATAGGTTGACATATTTTCAGTGGAGAGTAACTGACCATATATTTCAGCAACAATATCAGGAATTGGATCACTGCGACGGGGAACACAAATGTGTAGAGGTATCGGGATAATTGATTCTCCAAAAATATTACTATTTGTACCATCACCGATTTCCAAAAGCCATTTGCAAAAATTTGAGATTGCTAACCTGGCCGATGCTTCAGAAAGAGGCAATTTTAATCGCATGTTCTCGGTTAGCTTCAATACTGTCATAGACCGCCACAAATAAGATCTCTTTATGGAAGAATTAACAATTTCAGTCCGTGTACCCTTCGTGATGATAGGTAACGTCTGTCTGAAATCACCTCCAAACACAATAGTCATACCTCCAAAAGGCTTCAACTCAGAATCAACATGCTTAACTCGGAAAATATCCCTCAATGTCCTATCTAGGGCCTCTATGTTGTGTTTATGAGCCATCAGTGCCTCATCCCAGATAATAAGTGAAGCATTGAGAATCAATTCAGCTACCTCAGAACCTTGCTCAATATTGCAAGTTGATTTTGTATCACAATCCAGGGGAATGTGAAATCTTGAGTGTGCAGTTCTTCTACCGACCATGAGCAGTGCAGCAATACCAGATGAAGCAACACATAATACTATCCTCTTCTCAAATCTTAATTGCTCACAAATTGCTCGCCACAGAAATGTCTTACCAGTACCCCCAAATCCATCCACAAAAAAGCATTTACCCTCATTGGTATAAACAGAATGTAATACCATATCGTAAGCGATTTGTTGTTCTCCATTCAACGGTCTACTATGTCGATCCTCAGAACAGTCTAAGTCATCGGGTCCATAATTCATCTCCATATCTATCAGCCTGTTTACCGTATGTGAACGCAAACACTGATCGGGAACAGGCAACCCAGGGAAATCTGCTAATGACTTCGAAAATCTCTCCATCAATTTGTCAATATGAATAAGGCACAACTCCTTAATTTCATCCTCCGACAAATTCAACTGGGGTAAATTCAGCTCTCTACGTCGTGAATGCAAAATGCCTTCACTTAGTAATTCCCAATTCTTTAACCAAAAAGATGTCACATCAGCCACCTGACAATGAATAAGAATTGTGACAAAAAGTTTTCTAAGTTTATAACCAGAAGCCCAGTGCGAAGCTTCTTGTACACAATCATTCCATTCAGAATCTCCTGATAACAGTCCCCGAGCATAACATGCTTTTTGGAATGTTTCATATACCACCCCATTCA
Source organism: Linum trigynum (assembly GCA_964030455.1). NCBI lineage: Eukaryota > Viridiplantae > Streptophyta > Magnoliopsida > Malpighiales > Linaceae > Linum > Linum trigynum. The sequence continues at coordinate 54,357,764 of OZ034817.1, read as the reverse complement.
CTGTTCTAATATCATCATAAGAACAACAACCCCTAACAACATGCAATAGCATTCGCAAATAGTATCGCTCCTTTGCGGATGGGTAGCAGTAATATAATCTAGCAATGCAGGTACCTTTTTTGCGCTGCTGCCACTTCTTGTATTTTTTATTCCATACATAATATTGTGGCATCTCCGCAAAGGTATATTTCCGTGCATCCATTGACTGAAGATTGAGATCCATCCATGCTAACAACATTGAGGTTTGGGAACTGCTAGACTCAACCGCTTCCTCCATGTTAGAATCAACATTTGAATACACTGTATTCTCACCAGGCAAATGACAGAACATACGCAGTACTGTTGGAGAGTGAGTGTATATATCAAACCTAAAAATTCTCCAACATGCTTCTCCCGATGTGATGTAACGGGCATCCATGAATGCCTTTATCTCATCGATATGCACAACCGTAGTTCCACGATTCCGACCATCCATAGCCGAAGCTGTTTGTTGTGCAGCTACAGTGACCATTGCACGATCCTCGGGTTTGTTGATGTACTTAAACAAATATTTCACAGCCCTATAGAAACATCAAATAAAACCAAGTTGTAGATGTTAGATAGGGAAGTAGAAAAAAGTTGTATTACATTTTTTCTTAAATGTGACTTGTATTAAATAAGAAATCAAAGTACAGAGAACAAAAGGCAACAAATGGATCACAATAGCTTATTCAAGGGGCAAAAAAAAAATGAAGGAAAACACACCAAAAAACATTACAAAAATTACAGAGTTGCGGCAAGAAGTCACACCAATAAGATAACACTGGGTTTATAAAATAACTAAAAAAAAGAGAAATCGCACAAATATTGGTTTGGTTTTTATTCATCTTTGGAAATTAAATCATAATTCATATGCATGCATAAAGTTAATAATGAGTGTAGCATATAAGTATACATATAGCCTGTCATTAAGAATCTGAGTTTGGTAATATAATAAAGGAAACAACAACGTCATATAGATAAATACGATTTACTTCAGCCATACCTTGTCTTGTTACAATATTCAATATTGATATGCGCTCCAAATCGTAGTAACAAATATCGATTGTAGGGTACAACCCATCGATTATCCAGATCAACCCCGCCACAGTTGAAAACTCTACCATTGTTCCGCCGAAGATATTTAGCAAACCCAGTTTCATCAATAGTTGTTTGAGAAGAGTATTCCTTGGGGTAATGCTTACTACATTTCCCATTCTTCATGCACACATTATTAGGACGTACTGTACCACACGGGCCATGCATCATTGAACTTGTGACAACTGCATACAGTTCAGGATCAAGATCAGGATCCGGAATTTCAGCACATATTATGGAATCAATAGCCGCAGGACCATGGAATTTATTCTCCGAGGCCAAAAAAAGCAATATGTGTGCATGAGGGAGACCCCGCTTTTGCCATTCAATTGCTTTGACATCTGTACAGCAAGATGCAAATAGTGGAAAAGGAATATTAGGTCAATGAGGTAAGAGAGTAATGGATGAACATTAATAGATAAATAACGAATGAATCAGCACACATACATGCATTGATTTTCCCAAATATTTGTTTCTCGCGAATCTCTAACATAAACTCATCAAGCTTGATTTTGAAAACTCTGGCGGTGATGTCAGCCCGGTCAGGATCTTTGCCACTGTACCTTCTAATCAAATCAACCATTAACTGTATCTCTGGCCAGTTAGAATTGCAAGTGAATGTTAAAAACAAATCAGGATAACCAATCCACTTGCAAATAGCCATCGCATCCTGAAAATTCTCATACTTGTATCTTGGACTACCAGTGTGTGAGGCAGCTAAAATAACTGGCTTCCCAGAAAGCTTGATATCACTATCCCCTCGCAAATAAGAATTCAACAAATCCTTGTAGTAGTGTCCTCTTAGCTTCGACTGATGGGTACGCATCCAGTCTAAGCGTTCAGCCTCAATTAACGCAAATGCATTCACCATATATTGTTGAAACAATTTACCAGATAATAACAGAGAATTCGACTCCTGGAGACGGGTTTGAAGACGATATGCATAGAAATCACACTGGGTTATCATTTTATCTCCAACACTGATATAGAGCTACTGTGACTATAGCTAATGTAGGGATGCCACCCATCCTCGCCATATGGAAATAAAATTGGATATTGTAATGCCATCAGACTTGGATGGTATACGCTAATCCTTTCCATTTCTGAACCCTTCTGTTGAACAATTATATCTGGAGAAAATGATTGCTCTCCTGTTTCATCTACAATCAATGCTGCAATCTCATTCGCAGAGGGAAAATCATATTCTCTACTATTAATTTCACGCTTAGCCAATAGTTTCAGTTGAAGCTCCTGGACACCAGAGTTTTGTATCCTATCTCGTGCAGAACGAAATGTACGTACCAGGATATTATTGTCATCAAACATATGCTGGAGGCCTTCAACAATACATTGGCGCAACGGATTCTTGGCAGGATCAGTGGAGTAAAAGTCCATACGATTCTGCACCTCGTTATCTGAATCGTGAATGTAAAGCTGTGCAAATTTCGGACTATCCCCATCACCAGGAACCAAACATCATATTCGATGATAAATCTGACCACCGATTGAATATACATAAACTCCACGACCATCATTAATAGAGTGATTGACTTCACCTCCGAGAGAAATAAAGCAAAAAACCCCATTATAGGCTCTGATGTTAGTACGAAAGTGACGCGCTAATGGTGTATCCCCTTCAAGTAGAGTTTTAAGAAATTCGGGCACATCTCTGCGGGGAGGCAATTTCACTTTACCATGTTTGCAACATAAAGGAAATGCAGGCAACACATCATTCCGTGTAGATAAAGTACTCTCGAATCGCCACATAACTGCTCCACAATGTTGACACGTACATGAAGGTGGACCAATATCAAAAAATTCAACCAACGGAAGACCTAGTGAAATAGATAAGTAATATTAATAAATTTTTGTCACAGTAATTCATAAATTGAATGAGATTGAGAAACTGTGAAGCCGATTTAGGCGCGCTACAGTAAACACAATTATTAAAATAAATGTTCTCAAGGCAAGATAGATTGGTATACCGCTCATTTTAAGTAAGAATAAGTGAAATTTCAGGAAACACCAAAGTTTGTTCATAACACACAAATTTGCCGTTGACACATCAACATCTAAAAACAATCCACTATTTGCATAAGGTGACATGAAGCGTACATCACTAAATTATATGCATGGCATAAATGGGTACATTATATGTTCTAAAACCAAAATAGGAAACAAAATATGTTGACCAGAACACAAAAACATATATCCAATGTACAAAAACTAAATCAAAATAGAGATGAACCATTTCATGTATAATAGTGGCCATTAGAATCCACATACTTTGATTGACTTCTGTAGGAAAGAAACTTCGGCCACGTCTCTTTCTATGCAGATGAATACGTCGAAGTAATCGACTTTGCTTTTGTAATAGAAATCTAAACTCCGGCTCCAAAACTATGAACAACACCAAAACACATACGATATTAAAGAAATAAATAAAGATTCAACAATCTAGAATAGCCTAATTTGTAAGACTTGCTACAAAATTTAGCAAACAACAACCTTGGTGTTCAAAAGGCAAGCCCCTCCTATGAACCTTCTGTTTCAAAATATGATGTCTTCTCTTACGGGCGACTTGGGATAGTATTCGCCGAAGTTGAGAGAGTTGGAATTGTAAGGCAGCTTCTTCTGCAAAATTTAAATATAAAACCATGTATTACTCATTGAATAGATGAACTAATTAGAAAAATTAAAACACAGATAACACACCTCTCTCAAATGCTTCTTCCTCTTCAGGAGATAAAACACAGCGTTGGTACTGATCTTCAGGATAAATAAACACTGCTCGACGTTTCCCTAAACAAATGAGATTCAAGGGAAAATATTAATGTCAGTTTGCATTGAAGCAGTTGCGTGCTAAACCATGACACTCACATGGTACAGACAATCGATAAATCTGTGGTTGGGCAGATGGGATGACATTTGCACTATCCATATTAAATTCTCCAATAACCTGATGCAATCTGAAATAGAGGTCGTGGTAAATGATGCACCCGTTCCAGTAAATTTTGCAGCTGCCATTCATATAAATTAATTAATTGTTACAACAGAAGTTGAACTCCTCACCAATTATAAGTTTGTGCGAGTTAATGACACATACAACACACCACACAAACATAACAGTCGAAGAAAAATATAACTATATAAGGCATAATTTAAATTGATGAACAAAACACATATAACAGAATGGCTTCCAAGCTTGGGGATGCAAAGGAAGAGCGAGAAGGACAACAATGTAATGGCCAACACAAATATATGTTTATTTCACCGATTTTGAGCTGAGTGATCAAACTTGCAATTACTAAAACTCTTTAAAGCCTTCCCCTGTTCCCATTAGAGAGATCAACCGAACTTGCAGACCTTATTTTTTGGCCACTCGTCTCTATCAAGACTCAAAAAAGTGTTCGTGTTTCCCCTTTTCCAAGCCGATTCTCTTGGCACCACAATGTCCGATCACCTTCCCCAAGATCTCGTCACCAAAATTCTCGTCCGCCTGCCGCCGTCGAACGTCTCTTTCTTTCCTCTTCTTTCTCTGCCGCCCGGAAAAACTCAGCTCAAAATCGGCAGTCGGCTGCTCTCTGGAAGACAGTCTAAGCGAAGTGGAATTTAAAGTAAGCAGCTTTGTTACTTTCAAGAGAAAGGGAAAAATAAAAAATCCCCTTTTGATCTCTAGAGAATCCAATCAAGAGAATGAAGCAAGGAAGGTAAGAGAGAATAAAGAAAACGGAATGAAGGGAAAGAGTGGAAGGAAGGGAAATCGGAAATAAAAAATACAAATTAATACAAATTAAATGAGAACGTGGGCGTGGAAGGAGAAAAAAGTGGGTAGTGGAGAGTTTTTTTGTTCTGAAATCAGGCGGGACTCCTTTTTTTCCCCGCTTAACACTCTGCCACATCAGCTTCCTAAAATCACTCTATGGGCATGAAATTTTGAATGGGGGGTGCAGTTTTACTTTTCAGCTATAAATTATACTGTTGATCCTTATCGCGACGGCTTCGACGTTTTTGGGTGTAAACTCGCAGGTAGGGGTGTACATTTGGGTTCGGTTTTTCGGGTTCTGAAACCGATCCGATTAGATATATTTTTTAATTTTTGGGTTTGGTTTGTTTTGGGTTTGATTTTGCTTATCGAATTTTCGGATTAGGTCTGAAAACCTCCAAGGAATAGAACTCAGCCCATATTTGTTGGCATTCGGGTTTTCGGGTTTCGGTTTTGCTTTAACCGAATCCTAAAAGAAATTTTCGAATTTCGGGTGACCGGAAACCGAAAGTCCTTATCGAGTTCGGGTTCGGTTTCCAGTTATTTCGGTTTCCGGTTTCCGAATTTTTTTGGGTTTCGGTTTGGGTAACCGAACCTGACCCGAACTGACACCCCTACTGGCAAGGGAACAAAGGGATATGTGGATTTGTGATTTTTCGATTATTTGCAGGTAGAGTGTGCAATTGTCCGTTACGGTCGGACCAAATTATGAGATTCACAATTTCGATATTGTATAATTAACAAACTGTTGACTACTCAAACTCATTATTTTCTTGATCTTGATTGTAGAGTGTTTTTATGATGCATATAAAACCGTACCGGTAATTTAACCACAAATTACTAGTATCGGTGGCTAAATTGATAGATGGCATTTTAAAAATACCAATGATTGAACTACGGTTAAATCACGATTTTGCTATAAAATATTCTACCGCAAATTTTTCGTGTACGGTAAATCGGTAATGGACCATGGTTACCTTATCCATTAAAACGCAAACTCTGGGAATTTTTTCTTCCTAAATTCCAAACCCTAAACGGTTAAACATTATTATTAGTGGTAACGGCATTGTGGGAGGGAGGATTAAAAGGATGGGCGCCCCGGCCCGCTAACGCACCCATGGATGGGCCTTGGCCCTGCTCTGCACCAAAATGAGCGGACGACCACTACGATGCACTTTCCGAAAAATCCCTCAAAACAGCCACGTCATAGTACCCAATCACGTCCTTCCACGTGGTACGGAAGCAAGTGCCGCCTCCACACTCTCGCCAATTTTCTTTTTTCAATTTAAAGGACACAAAGAATTTAAAAAATGTTGCTAGTGTTTGATTGTTTGAAAGTGAACGAGAATAAGATGTGTGTTTTCTTGTGTTTGTTGGTTCACTGAGGGAGTAGATTCATTTTTTCATCTGCATAGAAAAAAAAGGAGGTTAGAAGATGAGAGTGAAGGGTAGAAGTAAATCAGGAATATTATTTTCTGGAAATGGCAAAAATGTAGAGATGGCAATGGGTCGGGTCGAGGACGGATAGTGCATATCATTTGCCTTATTTAAAGTAGTTCGGGTTTTACTCATACCTATACCCACATAAGAAATTGGTAAAAAATCAAAACCATGCAAATACCAGTTCGGGTTTCGGTTATCCATGAGTAATAATTTCTCTTAATAACTCCACCCAATATGTTAACATTCACATGTATTCTCACATTACGTAAGAGTAAAAGAACGATAATAGTTCACTAGAATGAAGAAAACTAATTAAAACAACAAAATTTCACGAAAATATTATATGCTAAATATAAAATATGTTAGAGAAAAATAATGATTATTTCTAGACAAAATACATATGCACGTGTATAATTGGGCGGGTTCGGGTTGGATAGTAAGAAACCCATGCCCACCCATTACCCGCGATATTCGGGTTCGGGTTTTATCCATACCCACTAAAAGTCTTTCGAGTTCGAGTTTTATCCTACCCAATTAAATCGGATTCGGGCGGATGTCCACAATTACAGATATTTTTACCATCCTAAAAAATGTTCTTTGACCCGTCCGACTCCGACACCGCACGTGGCGGCGCTAATCATGATGAGAGATGCATGTTTCGTACAACACAAATCAATCTGCTGTTTTCCACTTCTTCCTTCTTTGGCTCATATCTATTAGAGCATCTCCATCAATGCAATTGCAAAAGAAATTGCATTTGTGTTTTTTTATTGTCAACTCAAATTTTTTGCAATCCACATCACATTTATTTCATTCACCTACATCAATGCAATTAACTTGCAATTGCAAATATAATTAAATATTATGTTGAAATTATAAAAAAATTAAGTAAAAGAGAAAAGAAAATAATATAAAATACAAAATCCTCATTTTTAAGGATTTTTTGACTTGCATATGGAATTGCATTTGTTGTAAGCTTGCAAATATGCAATTGGTAGCAACATCAATGCAATTGGTTTTGCAATTGCAAACACCTATGTCATCTCATTTTGCAATTGAGAATGCAATACCAATGTGGATGCTCTTAGACTTTTGCTTTCCTGATAGCATGCGATTTATTAGGATGTTAATTATTTAATTAAACTAATCATGTGGGATTTGGGGCAGTTAATTGTTTTTAGGCAAAATATATTTTTATAGCCGTAACTTTGCACTTTGTGACAAAAATAGCCAAATTTTGAAAAATACACATAAATAGTCATTCCGTCTAATAATGTAACAGAAACTTAACGAATGCTGACCGGACAAACGGTCACATTTGGTTTACGTGGCATGCCATGGTGGAAAATGAAATTATTTATTTTTATTAATTTAAAAAGTACCCTACTTTACCAAATTTTTACTTTTTCGTATTCACCCTCCGCCCCATTCGTTCTTCCCGATTCCTCTTCGCAGGAACCCTAGCAGAAACCCAAAATCCCCACTCTCACCTCGATTCTCTTCACCAAGGATTGTGAATTGACCAACACAGTCATCCGGTCATCTCGCCTCCATCGTGCGGTCCTCTCGCCTCTATCGTCCTGTCCTCGAACTTCCCTCCATTCCCATCTCAATCGACGAACACAGGGGTGGCCATTCACCATCCTGCAGCTTAAAGACAAGGTGAGACTTCGCATCCACTCGTCGACGGCGAAGAGGAAGAGTCGACTGTTACTATCTTTCTTGGCGAAGGTCGAAACTAACGATTCTGGCAAAACCCAGAAGAACGAAGCTCGAACCCTAACCCTTCTCATCAGCTTCTTGTTAAGTGGTGTTTTGGTGAGTACTCCTCGCCCCTCGCCTCTGTTTGTGTTATTGGATGGGAATGGTGGGAACCCTAATTCAAAATTTTTCTTTTATAGGTGAAACCAAGCTGTAAAGTTGGGAAAGCGACGCATCAAGGGTTTGGAGGGACCACGAGGAATCTTTTTGTCACGACTCACGAGATTGCCCCTACATCATATGATAAGAAGATGAAAGTTGTGGATAGAACTATCAATGTATCGTGACGAATTCATTGCTTTGAAATTGTCAGAACCAAATTCGATTTCTTTAATGGATGTTGTTGTGTTGCTTGTTTGGTAGTGATTTGTTTGTACTATTAGTAACTAATGGTTATTTAATTAAGTTTAGGGGGTTAGTTTAGTAGCTAATCACTTAAAGTTCATTTGCACAGATGTTCGATGCTTGAGACGAGATTGATCCAAATCAGATTGGTCATGAAGATATATCAATGGAAACAGATGGTGATGCAGCTGCATCCATTGCACAAGATATCTACCATGTTTACGAATCTGAGGATGCCATGACAAAAGACAATGAGTACCACGAAACTAGGGCTCAACTATGTTCCTATGGGGAAGGGAAGAGGAGGAAAGTGAATGCAAGAGCGGTTGTCGATGGGGAAGAGGTTGATCAACTTGATGAGTTTGAGAAAATCAAAACTGAAGACGATGAGGATGAAGGAGATGATGCAGCTCCACAACCACCTCATAACTCACAACACTCCACTTCCTACCAGGCTTCAGAGGCACCTCCACATGAGCCTCAGCAAGCTGGCAGGGAAACTTCACAGCATTCGAGCTACAGAGGATCTGAGGAGTCTGACCACGTCAGGCCAAACTTGTCAGATGAGGAAGGTGGTGATCTGGACGATGATGCACCACAGTATGATCCCTTATGTGATCACAAGGCTTTAACGTTCGTATGCAAGATGAAGTTTGCTAGTGTGCAGCAATTCAAGGATGTTGTGGTGAGGCACTCTGTGGCAGCTGGTGCTTGTCTGCGATGGGTTCGGAGTAACCCTACAAGGAGGGAGGTCAAGTGCAAAGATTCCAACTGCAAATGGAAGCGTTATGCTAGCTGGTTCAGGAGGAACAAGTGCTTCATGATCCGGAAAGTGGGGCTGTCACATTCCTGTGCAAGAAGTCTCAGGGTTTATTAATTAACCGCCAATTGGATAGCTTCTGACATGCTGGACAGATTCAGAATTAACCCTACATGGGAACCAGAACATATTATGGTCGAGATCAAGCTCAAACACAACATGGATGTCAAGAAGAGAAATTGTTATAGAGCCAAAGTTGCAGATATCAAGCTATTAAGCGGGTCCTTGATTGACGAGTACAAGGGTCTTCGGAGTTATCTGGAAGAGTTGATGAAAAGAGATCCAGATGGACGATTTGTTCTAGAAGTAGATCCACATCCAGATGGTGATAAGTGTTACTTCTGACGTTTGTTCATCGGATTCCCTTGCTTGAGGGATGGATTTTTGCTTGCATGTAGACCTATGTTTGGGCTAGATGGTTGTTTCCTAAAGGGAGAGGTGAAGGGCATGCTTATTTCTGCCTTTGGGAAAGATGGAAACAACCAAATGATTCTAATAGCATGGGCTAGCTGTAGTGGAAGGATAGAATACCTCCTCTTGGATGTGGTTTGTCCAGCTTGTAACTTAGGAGTTGTCAATGAGAGATGGTAGGGGATGGTAAGTGATTTTGGACCAACAGAAGGTATGGAAAGCTACTTTATTTTTCTGAGTGCAAGAGAATCCTTTTAGTGTACTTGATATGCACTGATTGTTGTTGTACCATACTCGTCCTCTGCAGGGTTTGGTTAAGGCGATACATGAAGTGCTTCCTGAGACTGAGCATAAAAAATGTTCCATACATGTGTACGCCAATTGGAAAGCAAAAAACAAGACTGATCGGGTTAGGAAACTGTTTTGAAAGGCTGTGTACGCTTGTAACGAGCCGGATTAGAAAAAAGCCACGAGAGAAACAGAGGAAATCCAAGGTAATGGAGCTGAGTCTAGGGGTTATATGAAGAACAGAGTGGTTATTAAACACAAGATGTTGCTAGAGACTACTGATACTCTTAGTCCTAGGATTAGCAAAACGATTGGAGAAGGACAAAGAGTTTGCTAGGTTGTGTGTGTCTAGACATGCTTTGCATGATAAGTGTGAAGTAGAGATGGGAGCTGAAGGGTATATTGTGGATCTGAGTGCAAGAGAATGCACGTGTGGGTACAGGCATCTGAGTGGACTCCCATGTTGTCATGCTATTTCTGCGATCATCCACTTGAGGAAGGATCCAGATGACTTCGTTCATCCTCTTTACCATTCAATGGACGTGTCTGAGGATTATAAGGTAGGGTTGTCTTGTCTTGATGGTAGACAAGCGTGGCCAGCTGCTCAAGGGTATGAAGTCCACCCTCCTAAGGCTAGAGCCATGCCCGAGCGCCCTAAAAAGAATAGGAGAAAATCTGCAACTGAGTTGGAGGCGAGACCACAACAAAGAGGTGTTGGTGAGGAATTCTGTAGGTGAGGTAACTTGATCCAATGCTCAAATTGTGGAAGTGAAGGCCACAAATCGTGCAAAGCACCTCTTGCTGCCCGACAAGCAAGGGTACGATTCTAACCCAATATCAACTGTTGATTTTCTATTATTTTGATAATTTGACCTATGCTGGTTTTCTATGGTTTTGGATGTAAACAATTCGGCTACCAAGCGATGGCAATGTGAGGCCCAAACGTGTCAAACACTACTCCAAGTGTGGACGACCAGATCATAATTCAAGGACATGTCCATTGAATAAGGGTTTAGGTATACAGGTAAACTTGCAATAGATGTTATGTGTGAATGGTTAATGATATGCATCTATATACTCAATGATGTGAGAATGGAGAATGGTGAATTACTATGAACTATATTTTTTTGTTTAGGCTGTTAGATTGAATGTTGGAGATCGAGCTATGGTTGAAAGGGAAATACGTCGTGCAGCTTCTGGTGTGGGTTTTTATGTCGATGAGAACACGGGGAACCAATATGTTAGGGTGAGTTGACAAATTGTTAGGGTGGGAATTGTTGAATACTCTTTTTGCCTATGTTTGGGCTAATGTATGTTCTTAAATTTACAGCTGAATGGGGACCATGGCCGCCCTCATGGAGATCCACCACCAGTTCCTTTAACCCAAGCTTCTGTGGTGGACTTACATGGAAGCCAATCATCACCAACTCAGCCTTAGAATGTCATGAAAGTTTCCTTTTGAGTCATTTGTTTGTACTGGCCAGCAACTGATGTTGTTAGGTGCTATTTTTCTCGACTCGTGTAATGGCTATAAGAAGCCTTAAGGAATCCTAACTTTTTGTTAGGTGTAGTGCAGTTGAGAGTCTTGCATACTCTTTCTGTTATGCAAACTGTTTATGTTAGGTTATGCTATGTGTTCAAAAACAATGTAACCTAGTGATGTGAACAAGTGATGGGAACAAGTAATGCAACTATTATGTTAGGTTATGTAATGCAGGTTATGCACTCTTTTTGTACACAAATACAGGTTATGCAACACTTCTTTTGATCATTCAACATCAAAATGTTATACCAAATTCAGGTAGACTTTTTTTGATCATTCAACACCAAAATGCAACACTTACATACCAATGGAAGTTCGACATCGAGTTACATACCCAACTTACATCAACGAGAACTTACATGCCAAAATCCTTCCTCCACAGAATCACATACAAAAACACATTCATGAACAACAAAACAGTTAACATATATCCCATGACCCGGATCTCATCAACTAATCTAACTTGGCGAACTTGCATCCAATTCCTTAGTTCTTCTGCCATCAGCTAGCTTTTTCCCCTTCTTCCTCCTCTCAGCATTGGATTCGGCCAACCTTAGTATCTCTTCCAAGTTCATAATTATACTCTACATTTCATGGTTCCTTGACTCTAATCCATCATCATTGCCGTTCACCCACCTAAAAAATATACATCCTTTCCCATCCTACAAACCATCGTCCCTCCTTAGTCAACAAACAACAAACATGTAAAATCATCAAATTGCAATGAAATGGCCTTACCTTCCAATAATGACAGTCATAGAACTGCCTTCCTAGATTCAACTCAGTCCCAGATATATTAATCACAGCTAGGACATTGTGTTCGCATAGAATAGAAAACCCACTTTTGACGTTTGTAGAGCCCGAATCGGCACCATTCTTGCGAGCACCCAGACTACCCCTTTGTGACATCGTTAGGGAAGGGAGATGCGGATTGTGAGCAAGCGGGAAGGAGGAATTGTCAACGGAAATATGGAAGAGACGAGGGGAACCAGAGGTTGGCGAAATCGGCGAATGGGTAGGGAGACAAGCGGCGCGACGACGGTGGAACCACAATTGTCGACGGTGACAAGGGTTTTTCACCGGATTGCGGCTGCCACTATGAGGAAGATGGAAGCCGATTTTGGCTGTTTCTGGGAGGAAGATGAAATCGAAAATTACGATGGGCATATTTAATTGCACCAACCGGTCCTCTCCCTCAGGATAATGTGGCGCGGAGGTGGCACTTGCGATCTAGTACTCTAGTTGGCGCTGACGTGGCATCCAAATGTTGGCCACCTCGGCAACGTGAACAGGTAACTAACGACGTCCCTAACGACGTCACATTTAATAACGGAAATGACTATAATTGGCAAAGCATTTTCAAATTTTTTGTTGTTTCTGTGTATTTTCAAATTTTGGCTATATTTGTCACAAAGTGCAAAGTTATGGATATGAAAGTATATTTTGCCTTTTTTTAAGCAATCTTGGGAAATTTGGCATGTGCAAGCAAAGGGGAAGAATTAATTCGATTTTATTATATTAGATGGGATCCGTCCTTGCTACATCTAATAATGCTTCAGACTGTAGTTTTCGTTAGGCAGTGCCATTCTACTTCTTCTTTGTTTCTATCTAGTCTAAGTCTTTTGGACTATCTAATTTCAATTTTCCTGCTACCTCCATCTCTTCTTCATGGACAATAAAAAAAGGAAGTTAAGTGTTTAACACGGGAGTTCAACTATTATGTGATTTTTTGTTTCAAGTTTCAACCTCATTTCGACACTCAATCCATGCCTCTACATATATCCGAGCTCAATTCTCATATATTCGATCAGATTATTATAGTCATGGGTACTCGAGATTCATGTTTTCATCATATTCATCATACAAAACTAAAGGTTTGAATAATCGAATTGTATGAGTTAGAATAAACAAATCAAGTCATGTATCCTCATTCCAAAATTTTAATATAATTCTCGAAAATAGCTTATTTGATTATAAAAAATTTAACAAAATATATGGATTCATGTCGTCTCATCTTCAGAATCTTGATACTCAATTTGGAAAATGATTTATATGTTGGATCCGATTCAGAAGGTTTTGTGAACTTTCTCAACCAAACCATATTAAATTCTCAACAATATTTTTCTCATCTTTCTTATGGAAAGAAAGCGAGAGTATTTCTTTGAACTCCATAGTACATCATTTCTAATTAGCCAACTTAACCAAATAAGAATTATTTTTTAACATTTGACGAGATCAAGCGAAATTGCTTCATACTATTGGACCATTGCACATTGAACATCAAAATTAGGGTTGGCAACGAGGCGGATCGGGGACGATTTCCCAGCATCCGCTCCCCGCCCGTGAGACCTCCCTGGGTTGGAGAAATCACCCACATCCACACCGTCGGGGGCAAAAATCCCACTGCCACCCGCCCCGACCTCGGAAAACGGGTGTACTCGAAACCCCGCGGGGACTTCGTCATTCCTCCTCCGTCGCGAAGCTCCTGATCGTCGCTGCACCACCAACCATCGTTGGGTAGAAGAGAGAAGAAGACAGAAAAAGGAAGGGATCAGAGCGCCTGTTGTTGATCAGGTTGTCGGATCCCCTTCTTCCATCGTCGCTGCCGTAAGATTCCTGATTCCATCGACGTCGTCACTTCGACATCATAGATCTGAGTCGAGGAGTGAGAGAATCGAGGAGAGGGAGAATTTCCTGGCTATTCACATACCCGCTACAGGGAGGAGTGGGAGACAAAATTCGCATCCTTCATGTCCAAAATGGGTTCTGCGGCTGCAGTTGGCCTGCCTCTTCGATGGAGGCTGGGTATGGTGATTGGAATTCGGAAGACGGATAGTCGCTGGGAGGTTACGGGGTGGATAGTGATGAATTCATCACTGCTACGTCAATTGTTTGGGTTTGCCCGACCCCGATCCGTCACCCGATCAACTCGGTTTTCCCCCGATTTGACTGGTGTGTTTTCTGTCGGGCACCCGAATTTCCAGTTAGGGTTGCCATCCCTAATCAAAATAGACCCCTTGTCGGTTTCTCTCGTATTCTCAACGATTAGGTTGGAAGTTCCACTGCACACGCCTCTACTGCCAGCTTGCTGCTTCTGCGAAACGGTGTCGTAGGAAGTTGATCGTTGCAGTCTATCTTCATTGCACACGTGGCGACATGCCCGTACTTGGAATCGGCCGTCCAGTTCTAGTACCCAAAACTTTCTGCAGAGCTCTCTGCTCAACTGATTTACACAGGCGAAGCAATATATACTTCTGGACAGGAAAGTCGGCGAGAACCTGGAAGACGGAGGATCGTGTTTTTGGAGCTGAGATGGATTTGTAAGCTAATGAGAAGAAAACCCCAAGGAGAATAGGAAACAAGAGCAAGCAACTATGCAGGGGTTGAGTCTCCAAAGATCACCCTTTATTTCACCGGCGAGGCTTCCGTCCTTGACTCCGGTGAACTCATTGCCATGTGTGTCAGCTTCTCCACGTTGAAACCCATCTCTACTTCATGTAAGCTGTCATTTTTCCTTTTCCCTGTCTTTGTTTCTACCAAAGTTTCTCTATCTGTTTCATTGAATGATTTGAGAAACTTTGTTTACGCGATAAAGCTTGCTTCTTGAGTCGCGGCCTATGATTTTACTTAGTTGGTTCTTCGATTTGAAGAATTTGTTGGCGTATTGGATGTGAATTTTGATAATCTGGGTTGGCCATTTATAGTCAAATGATTTGCTTTGGATGATCAAGATTTGGTTAGGAAGTGTTCAATTTTTAATTAAGTAGATGCTTTAAGAGTGGAATTCTCATTTTGCTTGTCTAATTGGCATGCTTCAATTAGCATCCAAATCTATTTGCAACGGTGGGATAATCAACTTCCCATTGTATATAGGCCAATACGCTTCATTTTGCATGGGGCTCAAAGCTACATCATATGAGTTCCTGATCGCATGTTCAGTGAAGTAAGGACTCACCAGACTGTGGGGGCTCATGGTTATTGACTTAGCTACTGCCATTGCATGTGAACAGAGTATTCTTGTGTTTTGATACTTTTGACATGTACACTCCCCGATTAGGCTTTCTAAGTGTAGAGTAACGGTTTGACGATTGTGACCACATCTCCCACCACCCCATATACCTGTTTTGACTGCAAATATTCCTTCACTACGGTCGAAAAGAACAACTTTATGCTTACTTGATTTCTCTTCGTTCTTCTGCATTTGATCAAAGACGTCATGTGCTATCGCATGACCAGAGAGCTCCCTCCCTATAGCTAGCTGAAGCCGATTCACGCGCCACTCGTTGATCTTCCAGTATGACATCTCAACTATGACAGAAACAGGCATCGCTCAAAGGCCCTTGTACACTCTATTTATACTTTCGCCATGATTGGTAGTTGCAATGCCGAATCTGGCCCCGTTGTTCATATTGAACGTCCACATGTGCAAATCTTGACCTTCAGCCCATACTGCTCCCGCTCGGTGATCCGACGGATCGTCTTCATCTTCTGCTCGTACTTTTTTGGTTGATGTGAAACCGCTGCAAGGTGAACAAAATTAAATGGTCAATACATGATAAATACAAAGTTATTAAATGCATAGTTAACTCGGATTAAAAGACATTAGTACCTGCATGCCACAATTGATCTTTTATGTCTTTCTTCTTCCCGACTTTGTGTTGGAAATTGGCAAGCTAGTGTCGAATACACCAGCTCCATGTCCATCCCCATTTAGTAGGAAAACCACCCACGACATTCCTAATGCCCACGTGTCGATCAGATATAATCGTAATACCCTGCTGCTGTGTCACATGTTCGTGTAGTTGGTCAAAGAACCATGCCCAATTTAAGCTGTTCTCCTCTTCCACTAATGCAAATGCAAGCTGGAAAATCCGCATATTTCCATCAACGCCAATGGCAATGAGAAGAGTGCCTCTATACTTCCCAGTAAGGAAAGTTTCATCAACCTAATTAAAAATTAGGTTCTAATTAGTATGAAATTTACATAGCAGGAAAATTGAACTTTTCTAACAGTAATTAGTTATTAAAATACCTGGATAACAGGTATGCATAACGCAAACCCGTCAATGCATGGTTTGAAAGCCCAAAATAGACGGTGAAACATCAAGTTTTCCTGTACTAGAACTTGATCCTCAGTGTATACATTGTTGTATGAAGGCACGAAAACAGTCTCAGGGTTGGACTCCTCCATTGCGGCCACAAGTCTAGGGAGTAAAGCATACGAGTCCTCCCAATCACCATACACCTCACCCATGGCTTTCTGCTTACCATGCCATGCCTTTTTGTACCTTATCGTGTAATAATGTTGATCCTTCACCTCGGCCATGATAGTTTTGACCTTGATATCTGGTTGTGCCTCGATAAGGTGCTTAATAGTTTTCCCCACTTTCTTTGCTTTAAGTTGCCGGTGATCCTGAGAAAGTATGGACGAGGAGCAGTTGTGGTTGTACTCAGCTTTTCGAATCACCCAGACACCCTTTCTCTTCATATTTGCAGCCCGCAGTTGCCACATACAACCTTCTGCAACATTTTTTCATATGACATGTAGTTTATTTATTGTCAGTATATTTTACCTTCCACTCGAAATTGCGTCGCATGGCATCTTCAGTAAAAGCATACTGCACAGCATCCTTCGATGTGAACGCCATATCCACCTCCAAATTGGCCGTCGGATCATACACTGGCATAGGGACAACGTCTATGGCATCATTCCGACTATGTAAAAATTGAGTTGGAACCTGTGTGTAGAATGGCGTCGGTGGCTCACGAAATGCCACCTCGTCGTTTGTATCATCAGTTTCTTCCTCTCCCCTCACTGATCTAAAATCTTCCTCAGTATCATCGTCGCTCGACTCGAATGGATAGCTCGGGCAAGAATGATCAACATGACCACCATCAACAACATCGTCTTCTCGCTCATGTGAAGTACGCCCAAATCGAATGGTATTCTCGATTTCAGCCCACTCTGGCCCCCAAGCAGGCCATTGAACCTCACCGGCTTCAACAAATGAGGCAGGTTCATCCCGTTGCGGGTATTCTTCCGATGCCACCCATCCTGCACCACTACCTCTTCCATAGTTGCTTGAACTACCACCCAATTCGTAACCTCCTGTATAACCACCTCCTTCGTAGTTGCTTGAACTACCACCCCATCCGTACCCTCCTACAAAACCATCATTATAAGAATACTGGTGAGAATGAGTTTCACCGGCCGCCTCGGTCTCAACATAGACCTCTGTAAGCTGCATCCTGTTATCGCCTAGGAACTGTAACATCATCGTAACCGCGTCATCATCGTTTATGACAACTTCTTGGTACACAACCCTACCAGCACTCATGTCTGGATACCGGTAAGTAATTTTACCAACTCTCGTCTGTGCGCTCGTACAAACCATGTCTGCACAAATGTCACAGAGTTCTTGCCACATGAATCGCGACTCAATTTTCAACATATTGGATTCACCGTCCTCATAATCAATCCCAATGTCAGAGTTTGTCACCCTTCCATTACACCGAATAATAAGCTGAAACTTCTTGAATTTACCCATATCTACAATTTACAATAAGTAAATATTAGCTTAATTCCAATAAAACTAACCAAAACCATATCGTACGACTAATATTACTCCATCTCATAACTAACAACAACATAAATTCCCAACTAACATAACATATTTGCTACTATAAGTAATTCATTACATACATATAACTACTAAAAGCATCATCATATAAAATACAAAATTAAATCATACCGAAAAATAGCTTTTGTGTATGTTGCTCGGTTTTTTTTTGTTGAAATTTGAAGAGGGAGGGGGTTACGTTTTTCCAACTGCTCGTGGGAGTGGTATTTATATGAAAATCAGTCAGTATTCACCGTGTTTGTCAACGGCGGTGAATGTAGTCACCGCGTTGCCCTAAGGCGGTGAATGTTAGGTCGTTCTGACCTAACTCTCACCTACCAGGGGTGGGAAACGTGGGAAACTATCACCGCCGTAACCTAGAGCGGTGAAGGTGTTCCCCGCTTTGCATGAAAACAGTGATCCGTTCACCGTTGTTCACAAACACGGTGATTGCTTCACCATTTAAGTAAAACGCGTGAACCTTTCACCGCTTTAGATAAACACGGTGATTTCTCCATCGTCTTCATTAAACGCGGTGACTTATTCACCGTTTTAAACTAATGCGGTGATCTTATTCACTGCCTTAGACAAAGGCGGTGATTGTGAAACATGTGTAGATTGTGAATTTTTTTTATCTTATGTATTTTGCAATTTTTTAATTATTGGTGTATGTTGGGATTTTTTCCTAGTCTCCTCTTTTCTCAATTGACGAAGTTGTTCGTAATAGCTCATACGTGAGAAACACAAAAACCAACTGTGTTGTTATCCAAGGTTGGTAGCCGGTTGGGAATCGACACTACAACAACAAAAACACGACTAACTTAGATGCAAATGATCCATCATGAAAAGAACCGAGATCTCAAGAGTGAGCTATCCTTTTGAACCCTTTGAGAATCGACACTACAATAGTTACCTCTGATTGCCACAAAAAACGGATAGCCACTGAAAATGAAGTTGTAGCTAATATAGGTTGATAGCTGTAAATGTTTGTTTTCTGTAGCTATTAAGTGCAGTTTTAGTAACAATTACCTTTGACTATAAAGTATAAACCGAGTTATGTATTTGTTAAGAATGTATAAATAGTGTAGCAAAGTAGTACATCTATATCCACCTAAATTTAGTCATGTTACTATAGAGTAGGGGTGGGCAACGGGCGGGTTGGATGAGTTTTGGTCTCAAATTGACCCGCCCACTTACTAGCGGGTTGGAATAATTGTGATCCGCAATCCACCCACATACATCTGGGGGTTGGGTTTGATGGGTGGCGGATGGATGCGGTTAGGTCGCGGATCAGCCCGCAAAAGCAATTCTCCAACTAACCATTAAGAAAGTTGACTAGCATTTACAATAAGTATATAGCAAATTAGTAAGACTGTATAAATAATTTATAATTTTGATATCATTAATAATTTATAGTTTGCATCCCAATATTTAATGGTTATTAACAATATTTACATGCCAAAATCCAAAATCTAATGGATATTGCACAACACAATGGCCAATAATAGTAGTCAAAACTATTATTTATTCTCCACCTTTTGAGCTATATGGTCAGACTGTAGTGCAGTTCGAAAATATGATAAATATTCGATACTATAAGAAACAACATTTTTCAAGTAAAAATAGGATGCAGGTCATATGGGTGAACCACAATCCACCCACCACCCACCCACATAAGTGCTGGCGGGAGATTTACCAATCCGCAATTCACCCACATCAATCACCCACTACGTGCGGGTCAAGTTATTTGCGGGTAGATCAATATCAATTCGCGAATTAACCACCCACGTTCCCACCCCTACTATATAGTATAGTTGATTGGTGTGCTTAGCCCAAAGGATTAGTGAGTTTAGCAACAATAGTGAGCTAGCAAATTCGAGCCATGAGAATATAAGATTGTAACTAATGGTTGGATTTAAAACTAATGTAGCTCAATTATCAATATCAAAGGTCAAGTTACCAAGAGATGTAAGATTATAAGTAATGGTTGTAATGTGGAAGAAAGAATTGATAGGTGATTTGCTACTCTTTGAGTGGAAGCAAAAAATTTATCTATGTAAGGTTCTTTATATAGAATGGACACGCTACCAATAGAATCACTAAACTAGTTACAATACCGGTCGACTTGCTTAGATGGTTGGGGATGGATCAAACGATTTTTAAGGGTTTGAAATGAAATCAGATGAACCATAATGGTTTGATTGATCCATTGGTTCACCATTTTTAATCACAAAGTTTTAAAAAACTATACTTTAACGTAAACTAGGACGCAATCCAATATGAGTTACTAATTTTATTTTTGTATCATATTTTTTGTTTTTAAGTTTCCTTGTCGGCTTTGGGCAGTCCAGTACAAACTACCATCCTAATTACTAATTTCAATTTAATGAATGTTTTTATAATTTATTTTGTGGGATAATTTGACTAATTTGTTAGAATTTTGACCAATGGTTAATATGAATATGAAATTATTTATGGTTAGTGATAAATTATGTTCTAAATTATTGAATTATATATGCCTTTCATGTATAATACATCAATGATTCTATAACAGTCAATCCTTGAACCACAAATCTCTAACTTTTTCAATTCAACATTGTGAAGTTCGGTTGTGAATGAAAACAGTGGAAAAGCAATATCAACCGCCAGCGTCTTCTGCATTACAAATAACAAAACCAATTGCAAAATTGAGAATGAGGATGAAGAACATCTCTCAGCATCACATTCTAACCAAACCCTAAACCAAAACTTTGATTCAATGATGATCCCACCACCACAGCCTCAACGTCTAACGGAAAGAAACAATCATAGCCAAAATCCCCCAGCCCAAAGCATCATCTCCAGAAACAGAAAAATCAGAACTTTACATGATGATGATGATGAAGAGTAGAAGCAGAAATAGAAGTAGACCAATATCAACTTAACACTACCTTGGCTTTCTATTCTATAGAGGAAGAAGAAGGAAAGAAAGAAAATGACACATACCAGCCAAAACCCACACTAATAAAGACTCAAACTTTCACCTATTACCAAAGGAATAAGAACCAACTACGTACCCTGCAATTTCAAAGTTCAATAGAAGTTTCTCCAACTCCTACAACCTTCCTTTCCACTAACCCTAGATGTAGAAACTACTACCACTACACTGCTAGCCTTTGTTCCTAATCCTACCCCTTCTCACAGTGTTTTCACAGCTACAAAACCATCCGACCCACCATGCTTCTTCTTCCTAATCTCCAAAACCTTACGGTGCGAATTCGAGTGCAGCTCCATCGAAAACGTCGGGCTGTTGGCCGGCCTGTACTCCGGCACCAGCCTCCCGGACTTGAACCTCACCCCACAGGCATTGCACAGCGTCTTGGCACCCGACGGGCCTGCCCTCCACTGCGGTGTCTTCTCGGAGCCACAATGCTCGCACTTCCTCCCAGCCGTCGACGACTTCCTGCCCCCTCCTCCCCTCAGGAATTTATCATGGTTCCACCAGTACTGCCGCGGGTCCTGTATGTCTGTCCGGCACTTCAATCTCCGCTTGCTCCTCCTAGCCTTCTTCACCGGAGCCTGCAGGCTCCGGCAGTAGCTCATGATGAACCCCGAACCCAAACCACTACCACTACCACGGTTCGAGCTGTGGCTGCTCGTGGTGCTGTTCTCGAGCACCGAGACCGGGCTATGCTGCTTCGGCAGGCTGCCCGGGTGCTCGGAGACAATGTCGACGAATGTCTCGAGCGCAGGGAACGCTTCCTTGTTGGAAATCCATTCCAATTCTTCCTCAGGGAATTCCTGAAAGAAACAGAGAAATTTTTGTTAAAGTTTGGGTAGGTAACGGTAATTTTCGGTCATGGGTTGGGAGTATTCTGGAATAAAGGAGAAAATAACGTGGCCTATAATAATGGAAAAGATTGGCAGTTGTTTTTTGGTGGACATTTATTGGATACACACTCAAAACTTGTGAGCAACAGCTCAACAAAGAATTCAGACCCACACTTGTGGAATTTACTCAAGTACCCTCACCTACGGGCAAACCAATACGCGGTTGCAGTTGAAAAGTTGTGAGGGTCAGAAATGTCATTTCAGAAAAGGCCTAATTCCTAAACCAAACAAACCCCAACTTGGTTTGCAATTTTCGAGAATTGAAAATAATAATTATAAAAAAAAACGTTACCATTCAAAGAGTAACTCGGGCGAGTCACGATAAACTCGGACCCGTAACCCCCGAGTTCAACTAAAAAAACCTAGCCTGACTGTCGGCGCCCAAAAACTCCCCCGCCGCACGGCGGAGCTCGGCCGGCCTACAACACAGAGAGAGTCCGGGATAGCCCACAGCGAGGCGTTCAGTGGAAATCGAGGGGCGGGGGAACTTACTGTCAATGGGTCGGAAAAGTCGAAGGGGGAGGGTCCGACGCCATCCGGTTTAACGGAGGAGGAGCGGCGGCCGGGGTTTGAAGGTGTCTGTTCGTCGTCTTCTTCCCCTATGTCGGAAGCGAAGTTGAGGAAGTCGTCAATGGAACACGGCGCCGTTGCTGGGTCAAGATAGTCCATATTATCTTCCCCAACGCAGCAAAAAGGACAACCGAGTTGGATTGTTCCGGCGACGGTGAGAACTAAGTGGAGAGAGAGAGAGAGAACAGGTAAAGAGCAGAGAACGGAACAATGGGGGAAAAAGAGGTTGAATGTGGGAGGATTTGATTGTTATTGTAGAAGAGAATAAAGAAGGAGAGAGAGAGAGGAAAAAAGGGAAGGAAACGAGGGGAAAAGTCTGCTTCTCTGTTTTGGCTATTGTTATCGTTATCGCGAGTCGCGACGGCTTCGAGGTTTTTGGGTGTGAACTGGCAAGGCAAAACAAAGGGATATGTCGATTTTTCGATTATTAGCAGGTAGGGGTGTGCAATTGTCCGATACGGGTCGGACCAAATTATGTGTATACACAATTTCGATAGTGTATAATAAACACCCTGTCGACTACTAAACAATAAAAGTGTGTTTTTAGCATGATACATATAAAATCGTATTGTATCGGTGGTTCAACCACAAATTACTATTGTTTAGGCTACCTCAAACTTTTTGGCACGATCTCTGATACGGTTATAGACCATGTTACCTTATCCATTAAAACGCATACTCTGGGAATTTTGTCTTCCTAATTTCCAAACCCTAAACAACTAAACATTATTAGTAGTGGTAACCTCCTTGTGTGAGGAGGATTAAAAGGATGGGCTCCGGCCCGCTAACGCAACCATGGATGGGCCACAAGACTACAAGAGAGAGCGGACGAGTTCACGACCACTACAATGCTCTTTCCGAAAAATCCCTTAAAACAGCCACGTCATAGTACCCAATCATATCCTTCCACGTGGTACTGAAGCAAGTGCCGCCTCCGCACTCTCGCCAATTTTCTTTTTTCAATTTAAAGGAAATAAATCAGGAATATTATTTTCGGAAAATGGCAAAAATGTTCTTTGACCCGTCCGACACCGCACGTGGCGGCGCTAATCATGTTGAGAGATGCATGATTCGTACCAGCACAAATCAATCTGCTGTTTTTCCACTTCTTCCTTCTTTGGCTCGGATCTATTAGACTTTTGCTTTCCTGATCGCATGCGATTTATTAGGATGTTTATTAATTAATTAAACTAATCCTGTGTGATTTGGGAGGCAATTAATTGTTTTTTAAGCAATCTTGGGCAATTTGGCATGTGCAAGCAAAGGGGAAGAATCAATTCGATTGGATTATATTAGATGAGATCCGTCCTTGCTACATCTAATAATGTTTCAGACGGTAGTTTTGGTTAGGGAGTGCCATTCTACTTCTTCTTTGTCCTTATCTAGTCTAAGTCATTTGGACTATCTCGTTTCAATTTTCCTACTACCTCCACCTCTTCTTCACGGACAATAAAAAAAAAAAAAAAGTTAAGTGTGTAACACCTTAGGCGAATCCCACATCGGTAAAGTATGGGAGAGATCCATGGTTCATAAGTAAGAAACCGACCTTAACTGATAAGACGTGTTTTGGGTGAAATGGAGGAGTTCTTGTGAGAACTCCGAAGTTAAACGTGCTCAGTGTGGAGTACAACAAGGATGGGTAGTCTTATAGGAAGTCACTTTGAATTGCACCCCAAGTCGATAAATGTGAGGGTCGAGGCTCAAAGTGGACAATATCTTCGTCGGGAAAAGGTTCGGGGATGTTACAAAGTGCTTAACACGGGAGTTCAAATTTTATGTGATTTTTTTGTTTCAACTTCATTTCGGGACTCAATCCATGCCTCTACTCAGATCCGAGCTCAATTCTCATATATTCGATCGGGTTATAACAGTCGTTGGTACTCTAGATTCATGTTTTCATCATATTCATCATACAAAACTAAAAGTTTAAATAATCGAATTGTAGGAGTTAGAATAAACAAAACAAGTCATGTATCCTCATTATAGAATCAAAATATAACTCTCGAAAAATAGCTTATTTGATTATAAAAAAAAAATTAACGGAATATATGGATTCATGTCGTCTCATCTTCAGGATCTTGATATACCCAATTTGAAAAATGATTTATATGTTGGGACAAGATTCATAAGGTTTTGTGAACTTTCTCAATCAAACCATCTTAAATTCTCAGTAAGATTTTTTCCCCCCCCCCATCTTCCATACGGAGAGAAGGCGAGAGTACTTCGATGTTTGCTCAAAGCTCTCATAAGCTCTCACCAAATCAACGTCTATCATCCTATTTTAAATCTCATATTAATACAAGATGTCTTTGAACTCCATATTACATGCTTTCTAATTAGCCCACTTAACCAAATACCAATTACATTAACATGAGATCGAGCGAAATTGCTTCATACTATGTGACCATTGCACTTTGAACATCAAAATAGACCCATTGTCGTGGTCCATGCCTCTAGTAATCTCAACGATTTGGTTGGATGAAGTTCCACTCCACACGCCTCTACCGCCAGCTAGCTGCTTCTGCGAAACGGTGCCGTAGTAAGCTGATTGTTGCAGTCTATCTTCACTGCACACGTGGCGACATGCCCGTGCTTGGAATCGGCCGTCCAGTTCCAGTACCCAAAAAGTCCTGCAGAGCTCTCCGCTCAACTGATTCACGCCGGCGAAGCAATATATAGTTCTGGACTGGAAAGTCGGCGAAACCTGGAAGACGGAGGATTCTGTTTTTGGAGCTGAGATGGATTTGTAAGCTAATGAGAAGAAAAACCCCGAGGAGAATAGGAAACAGAAGCAAGCAACTATGCAGGGGTTGAGTCTACAAAGATCGCCATTTATTTCACCGGCGAGGCTTCCGTCTTTGGCTCCGGTGGGTTCATTGCCATGTTGTGTCAGCTTCTCCACGTTGAAACCCATCTCTACTTCATGTAAGCTGTCATTTTCCCTTTTGCCCTGTCTTTGTTTCTACCCCAGTTTCTCCATCTCTTTCGTTTAATGATTCTGGAAAAAACCTCGTTTATTCGATAAAGCTTGCTTCTTGAGTTGCGACCTATGATTTTACTTAGTTGGTTCTTCAATTTGAAGAATTTGTAGGCTTATTGGATGTGAATTTTGATAATCTGGGTTGGCCATTTGTAGTAAAATGCTTTGCTTTGGATGATCAAGATTTGGTTAGGAAGTGTTCAATTTTTCATTAAGTAGATGCTTTAAGAGTGGAAATCTCATTTTGCTTGTCTAATTGGCATGCTTCAATTAGCATCCAAATCTATTTGCATCAGGACTAGTCATGCTAGTCACAAATTTGCTGAAGTTTGATAAATTTCTGTTAACATTCCTTGTAGCCAGATTCAGAGATATCACAAGGCTAAATTCTGCCCTTCGAACGGTTAGAGCTCAGGCATCAAACATTAGCATCGGATCAGGGGGATATGAAGGTGGGGAGGAGGAAGATAAGCAGAAAAAATTGGTGAATGGACCAAGTGACAGTTCATCTGACATGTGAGTGAGTGATACTGTGCCTTTGACTGTTTTCATTGAGACCCTGATGAAACAATCTAATGGCTTGTATTTAACCCTACTGATTCTGCAGAGTGAAACCTCCCACCAAAATTCCCTATCCCTTATCTATAGCTCTTGTGCTACTTGGATGCGCCGTGGTATATTCCCTCATCGTCTTTGTGAAGGGTGAACCTTCTGCTATCTTGGCTGCAATCTCCAAGTCGGGATTAACTGCTGCATTCTCGTTGATATTTGTGTCAGAAATCGGGGACAAGGTGAGTTAACCAGTTTTGTGCCACTATTGTTTGTCAGAAATGGAACTGAACTAGTAGCAAAGGAAAAATTGTTAGTAGTAGTAATGGTTGCCACAGTAATTTCAGTTTTTCCTATTAAGAACTCCTTCCTTGAGCCTAAATGCTGCTTTGTGTTCGTTTACCAGACATTCTTTATTGCAGCACTCTTGGCTATGCAATATGAGAAAGGACTGGTATGATCTCTCTCACTCATATTCTCCCAATTTCCATATTGAGAGGAATGTTCAAAGTTATGGATAAGTTGTTCCCTTTTGAATCAATCCTTGGCAAGGTTCTCTTGGGCTCAATGGGTGCTCTTTCACTCATGACCATCTTGTCAGTTGTCATCGGACGTGTATTTCGGTCAGTGCCGGCTCAATTCCAAACTAGTAAGTAGTTATATGTCTTGCCATCAATCCCTTGATTTTACTTCGTTCATGGTTTATTCTCCCTCAAAAGAAACACAAGAGTTTTCATGTGGTTTCTACAAAATTATATATTATAATAACTTGCTGTGATTTCTGTTACCTTATTGGTACCGCTACAGCCCTTCCGATTGGAGAATATGCAGCAATTGCTCTTCTCTTGTTCTTTGGGCTAAAATCAATAAAAGACGCATGGGATCTTCCATCAGCTGAAGCGAAGAGTGGCGGAAAAAAGAGCCCTGAACTGGATGAATATGCTTCAGCTGAGGAGCTTGTGAAGGAAAAGGTGATCATTCATAAATAGTAACTAGAGTATCAGTGTAGCTGTTGTGTGTTTATGTCTAAACTGCATTTTAGAGATTTAGAGCTTTTTGGTGATTTTGGTCCAGTACTTAATAAGTTATTTACTCCCATTGCTTCAGCTATCCAAGCCGCTCACCAATCCATTTGAGATTGTCTGGAAGTCATTCAGCCTTGTATTCTTTGCTGTAAGGATCTTTGCCCTCATGGCTCATGCTATGCACAAAACTGTTATATCATTAGCTAATTAACAATGCTTGTTAACATTAAGTAATGCCAGCCTCATTTGTTATAGTAAGTTTCCTTTTGCTAGAGTTTTGCATCACTCAAATGTCTTCATTGCTTCCAGGAATGGGGAGACCGCTCAATGCTTGCCACGATTGCCCTCGGTGCTGCTCAGGTTGGGATTTCTGGTGCACTTAAGTCTCATGTATCAAATGATCATAAAAAACAAGCATAACCTACATGTTTCTATTTCTTACGTTCTCTCTATTTGCCTTCAATAGTCTCCATGGGGTGTAGCAACCGGAGCCATTGCTGGACACCTGATCGCGACATCAATTGCTATAGTTGGGGGCGCATTTCTCGCCAACTACATCTCTGAAAAGCTTGTAAGAACCACAGGATTCTGGTTGCTATGATTTTCTGACCTGCATTATTCCTGTTTTTCCTATGACCATTACTCACCAAGCACTATCTCGTCATCAGGTTGGCTACGTGGGTGGAGCTCTCTTTCTCGTTTTCGCTGTTGCTACATTTTTCGGCGTCTTCTAACAAAAATCTCCTTGGGAGTTCACCAGTCAAGAGCCTACAATAGTGGACTGTGGTTCAACTTGCAGACGGTATACAGTACTGGCTGTGGCCTGTGGGATGCTGGGCAGAGAGCAAGCAAACAAGCAATAATGGTTCCCTTTATCTGTAATTTGACACTCTTCGGGAATAGGATGACCTTAGCTGGATTAAACAAATAGTTCATCTTTGGAGGGAAGAAGGCGTAGCATATCATTGTATTGTACTATTGTTGTAGTAAAAGAGTCGCGAGGAGTTAGGGCCACTGAGAGTTTTGTTGTAACAGTAGATCTCTTTAGGAACCTCAGTTAGACTCTGTCCTTGTTGGTTGAGTATTTGAGGCAAGTCACAGTAAATAATCAGTGTGAAATAATTGGTTACAAAACTTGACCAGCTCCTCCTTTTGGTCTCTCTTGAACTCTGTTTCTACGTGTAGTAAGTGGTACCATTGAGTGGGGATTACATCATTCAAATATACACTGCTGAGACCTGAACCGTCCATTCGACAGCAGTTCAACAATACGCTTCTCAAGCCTCGCTGCTCCTTTTCCAGGTCTCAGAACATTAGCATCCCCCCAAACGGAACATGTACCGTTCGCAGGGTTTCCTAAGCACCAGCCGCCAGGCACAATTTCCCCAGGGCTTCTCCCCAGGACGTCACTGTCTATTCGGTCAAGCACTGGATCGTCAGGCTGGAACTCGGTGGCGAATGCAGCTCCACTACGGATCATGGCATTGAAGTCGGTGGAGTTCAGGGCACGAGGCTCCTGCCTGAAGGACTGATCCAGGATTTTGTACTGCAAGTCCTGGTTTATGACCGTCCTGTTGAATTGAGGCGAGTTGCATAACACTGTAGGGAAGTAGCTGGTTATGGAGGACATTGTGTTTGAGAAGTACATCAGCAAGATCCTTGGGAGGTTGTCTGTACCAAGGATGCAGTGCTCGACGAAGTTACGACTGAGAAATGAGAAGGAAGAGCCTGCAAATAAAAGGAAAGAGAAATAATCGGGGTTTCAATTATCTATGTCCAGAATTACAGGTGGACAGCAGCACAACATTGTCTTGAGAGAAATTCAAGTTATGCAGAACAGTGTTCAACTATGTAAACCAAACGGAGATTAAGTATAATCATGTAGTAAACCTCTCATCAACCAAAAGGAACATGGGAACTGTCATTTACAGAAAGAAAGGTTTAGTTCACTAGTAAGAGTTTCCAACTAGGCCGCCTTTCACCCATGGAAGAAGATAACGCACTAATTAGGAACATTTCAAAGGGCAACTCCATTTTGGAATGCAAACAGCCTTTTCTCTACAATCACAGCATCCTATCATGCATATGCAAATCTTGAATCCAGTGGCATAATTGGCAACAACATATCTTTGACCCACATTTTCACTTACGAATTCAGACGCCATCATCTACATTCCTATCTCTCTTTCCACTACATAAAATTGGTACCTTTTTAGCAACAGAGTTGCTTCTTCTGGCCCCAGAATGATGGGAAATCAAACACCCTGAAAGCTAAACAGGAAAAAAGAAAAAACACAGACCTGTAAATATCTTGAAAGAAGTAGGCAACGGTCGCCGCTGAGTAGCATGGAACATGTAACTTTTCTCTGCCAGATAAAGCCCTGGATCAACAATGATTGGTTTCAATCTTCTAGACCTGTAACCCAACGTTTAATAAAAACACTTGAATCATCACAACCCAAGGAAAAGGAAACAGTGAATCGAAGACCAGAAAACGATGAAAAAGTTAAAAATTTACTCTTTCCAGCCAATGTAATTACTGTGACTCACGAAATTGAGACCCTTGGGCAAGTAGGAGAAAATGTGAAGCAGATCTGCAAGAACAGAGCACCAATTTGATTAGAATCGGAAGAATTGCAGATTCCCCATTGTAGTGAGTGAAGAAAAGTTACCATCTTGGGTAACAAGAGGGTAATCAGCAGCTCCCAGGCGAACAAACCAATCCCAATTCTTGGACAACTTAAGCAACAGAGACGCGCCGTGTAAAGTAGCCGCAACCGGCGACGACCCTCGCCGGTATGCAAAATCCGGCTTCCCAATCACATCTACATTCTGGGCAGCCCGGAAAACGGGGACCGATTCGACGGCCAGGGCCAGCCGCTCCCGCTCGGCCGGCGCGGCGGAGGGGTCGAGGTGGAGCAAGTAGCGGTTTTTTGGGTGGTAGACGGCGTAGAGGAGGCGGAGGATCCGATTGGAGTCGCCTTTCGATCCGGTGATCAGGTAGGCGACGGAAGGCGGGGCGGGATCGGAAGGGATTTTGGAGAAGGTGGGTCGCCGAGTCGGGAAGAGGCGCGGGTCGGGTCGGACCCGGGTGGAGGAGGAGGAATTGGGGGAAGAGGAGGAGGATGAGAGGGATAAGATGAAGAGGAGGGAGAAGAAGGAGACGGTTAGGATGACTGAGATCTTGGTGGTTCTGCTGCCGTTGTCCTTGCCGGCGGTGGGAGTGGTTGGGCGCGGCGACGTCGGCGGCAGTTGGTGTTGGTGTTGCATTTGCATCTCGTTGCCAATGCCACCGGTCTGAGGAGTGGCGGATGAGGATGTTGCGATGTCGTCTATGTGTTTTCTGTCTGTGGGCTGACGGGATTCTTCTCAAGGCTCTGTCGGTCGGAGTTCCCAATTTCCTCGGAGAGTTGTGTTTGGTCGTGGGTCTGGTCTCTAGGGCTGAATTATTGGGCTTTGTCGTGTCGGGGTCTTACCACAGTTTTCTTGTTCAAAAAGATAATTAAAACGGGGATGGGATACGGTGACAATCAGGCGTTGTCAGATTCACAACCAAGGGTATTTTGGGTATGAAAAAAAAAATATTAATTACCTCTTTTGTATTAATTATATTGGGAATTAAAAACCCATATTAAATACAATTTTTTCTGAAATTTAAATCCTATACATTAATATCTCTCTCTCTTCCTTTCTCCAGCAGCCACTCCGCATCGACCGACAAACTTTTTCTCCGGCAGACTCCCTCCGGCAACCTGAAAAAATGTACCGATGCGTTAAAAAGTGTACCAATCTATTAGTCTACTGGTAATTTATATACTAGTGCTAGTGGTACGCTACCAGTACGTTAAAAAATGTACCAGTACTAGCGGTACCAGTAAAAAATGTACCAGTACTAGTGGTACGCTACCAGTACAACGCTACCAGTAGAGAATAACACAATGCTACTAGCACTGGTAGCGCTACCACTAGCATTGGTAGCGGTACCAGTAGAGAATAACACACAAAAAAAAAATGATAGTGGTACCAGATGATAGGGGAGCCACTGGTATTGGTACCGGTGAGCAGTGGTAGCGTACCAATAGCGCTACCAGTGGTATTGGTACCAATAGTGCTACCAGTGGTATTGGTACCAGTAGAGACTATATAAATAGGGATGAGGAAAGAGGGAGGCAGGGAAGAGTCTTGACCTCGCGGCGGCGGCGGGGGGGGGGGGGGGGGGGGGGGGGGGACAGCGGCGCGGCAGGAGCAGCGGGGACAGCGGCGCGGCAGGGCGGCGGGGATAGCAGGCGCGGTGGTGGCTGGTGGGAGGGTTGTGGCGGCGGAGAGAGGGGGAGGAGAGACGGTGATGTCTATGGGAGAGAGGGAGGAGAGAGAGAGAGGGAGGATGGAGGAGTTAGGGTTTTTGTTCTTTTTATATGGTAGGGTGAATGATTGGGTGTGGTAAATTTTTACCCTTCCAAAAATATCCTTTCTTTTAATCTTAACCGTTAATTTAAAAAAAGAAGAAAGAGACAGGAGAGAGAGCGTATCCAAGGGCTATGAAGTGGGTTGTGAATCTGACAACCCTTAGGGGTTGTCACATATCTCGTCCCTTAAAACTGTAAAGAAATAACATTTGCATTATATTTTCCTAAAGTAATCATTTATCCTAGAAAATAATAATTATTCAACACAGAAATCTCATTGGCTAAAATTTTTATCAAATGATCAATTTGTTGACGTTCGTGGGGGAATGTATATGTTTGCCTAGTAGCCGAACCTGTAGCATTGGTGGCCCAGAAGGAGATGCCCAAGAAGAAGAGCACGAGTCAAGTATACAAGTCCAAAGCGGTTAGAGGCCAGTCAAAGGGAGATATCTGACGATTGGAGTGCCTAGAAACAAAAGTTTTGACAAAAGACATGTAACGGGCATAAATGTACAGAAAGTTGAACGGTTTAAGTAATGCGTCTGGGATCTCTGATGACAGTGTTAGATGTTTGGGACGCATGGTAAAAACAAGGTATGGTGCATCAATTATCATGCTGACGTAGGGCGGATTTGGGGGGCATTGGTGGAAGGGGCTCCCCATATAAATAGTAGAGTAGGTAAACCTCATTTGGGCGAGGGAGCTCTCTCACTAAAACTTCTTCTACTTCTCTCTCTAAGATATTGTGTTGACTTGACCATCAGAGGTCTAACATGGGAAGTAAGTCCGTTGTGCGCTTTGTGTGCAGAGATCCACGCGCCTCGGAAGGAGGAAAGGAAAGAAGCGTGTACGGACAGGGGAAGCGTCACGTTGCTCAAACAATTGGCATGCCAGGAAGGAGAGTATGGTCAGGAATGTGACAAGGGGACAAGGGGAGTCATGGAGGAAGGTGGGAGAAGCAGAGCGCGTGCAATAAGGGGTGTCGGAGGAAATTAAGATCTATAACGCCCCAGGGGAAGTCCAGGGACAAAGCGCCCATGATCGCACTGAGCCCACCCGGTCAGTGAGCGCCTCGCTCACCAAGAAAGACTTGATGATGATCATCAAGGATCACGATCCGACGGTGGAAGTGCTCAAGAAGGAGATGAGATGCTGAAAAAGGGGGTGGCTGCCACCCCCCATGCCAGGGTCCAAGCGGAGATAAGGGGAAAGGAAGCCTCGAGCGTTGTGAGGCGCACAAACACCATGTATCACTTGACGAGGCACCTTGCATATGATTTCGACTAACACAACGGATGGGCGCATATGTGCATGGACAAATGGCCTCCAAAATATCCCTAAGAGCTACGAAGAAGAGAGAGTTAAGTTTTCATATCCGTATGATTTAATCGACCGAAAAGGGACGCGTTATCATAATAATAACTCATCATATTTTATTATGGTGATTTGGTCTAATCCCAAGTTAAATTTTACTTGAAATTCGTCAAGTAAATATATGGCGTTGCTCCATAACAAGCTTGGCAAACAGACAAAGGTATTTTACCCTCCCGGTCCCGACCCAATCAAACGTAGAGAAAATCCGAGTTGACTGGATTAATTTCCAAGGATGAGTAAGGTACAGACTTCTTATTATCCGCCCCGAACACGCCATTAATCCTAATTTCCAAATCAATTTCATCTGCCAATAGTCCTAATTAATCATTCTTTCATATCCAGGGATTTGATTTAACTCTCTTGGTTTCGGTCTAAGTATTTCTACACTTCTTGAATAAAAATGAGAAGCATGTTCACTCATGACTCATCAAATAGAAACAAATTTAAATATTTATATACTACCAGACGTGGTTAAAATGATAGTAACTAGAACCCATATACACTAACGATTAGAGTTAATTAATATCGAACAAAGTCATCCCCCAACTAACTCATAGTAGAGGGACTGATTTGATCGCGAACTCAAACAGTTTGCGAAAAAGTCAAACATCAATATCCAAACTTCTCTCCATATTTCGCATAATTTTACTATAGATAATCTTATCCTCATTGTCATATTCTTTGTTGACGGATTTTTCTCATCAACGATGCTTGTTCCTCGCATAAATTATCGTAAATTGAATGATCAAATTTTCCACCACAACAACCTTCTTCTTCTTCTTCATTCATCGCAATTGACCCCTGCGTATAAATTCGAAAACCAAACCCTCACTCATCATCATCATTCATCACCATAACCTCATACATCAAAGCAAACAAATAAAAATTAAAAAGGGAAGGATACAATGGGGAAAAAGATTGGCGCTCTTGTACACGGGCTCCTGCTCTTGTCAACACTACTAACCCATGTGTTGGTCGAGGTTGAAGCACACAATTATTTTCAAAAAACGAAGGTGGTGATATCGAACCAAATTGAAGGAGGACCGAAGTTGTTGGTTCATTGCAAGTCCAGCCATGACGATCTGGGTGTGCGTTGGTTGGACCCAGCTCAGAGTTTCGTCTGGACCATCTCCCAATCTTTTTTCGTATATACCGAGTACTTCTGTGCCTTCCGATGGGAAGATGGAGCTCATCTTGTTTGGTTCGACATCTACAAACCAGAGAGGGATGGTGAGGTGTGCAAGTTGTGTCAATGGGCCATCAGGAGAGACGGGCCATGTCTGGCAGTGCCGGGTTCCAAAATGTGTTATCACTGGATTTCCCATTTTTAGTACGACAATAAGCTCTTTTAGGCACACTTTAGGTGATCAAGTTCATTTGGGTTTTCGCAAGTTCTATCGTTGGGTTTTATAGTTGGTATGTGTGAATAATTAGTTTGGTTGAATCTCTACACTTAAGAATTTTGTTTTGCTGTTTTATTGGGAATCCGAGGCGGAATAAAATGAAAGTTACTCTTCTTATTTATTACTATTTTTTGTGATCTTATTCATTAAGGCTAATATCATCACCAACTTTCTATCCGTTAGCGTTGTCCATTTATGATCAATGAGTTGACTGCTAATATGTTAGTTGACATGAATTAGAAGGATGAGGTGGAATTATTATTGACATCACTTATAATAAACAAAAATATTCATATAAAAAAGCTCAAAATTTTCATTTTTCTCTTGCGAATTCCTCCCTTAACACCACCGCCACTCCCCTTGTTACCGCCACTATCGAGTATCGACCTTCCAATCATTTGCTCAACTATCTCCTCAGCTTTTCCAAAATGTCTTTGAACCTGTTTTTGGATATGAGCTCTTTTACATAGTCGGATTTCCCTTTTAATTTAGCCATTGTTTATACCAAAATAATTTTCATAATTATTGCATGTATGAAAAGGTTGGCCAATTTAAGTAGCTAGTCCATGTGTACATGGATGATCCAATTCATCAAGTTGGGTCGTAGGATTAAAGGATAGTAGTGTTCAACATGATGGATACCATCCAAATCCAATAATGGATGGTAGTGTCCAAATACATGGATACCATCCCAAATATAATGGACACCATCCAAACTCAAAGTGGATGGTGCCATCCAACAACATGGATACCATACAAGTTATTTGGCGTGTGGTGACCATCTAATTGCTCATCCATGGTACATAGGGTTGATTGTCCAGTGACATGATGACGTGTCAAATGTGGTTACCAGAAGCAACAGCTGACTTGCAAAAGACGCTAGGAGAGGAGTTACTGGATGCTACGTGGAGAAGAGAGAGAAGGCGGTTAGAGGGTGAGGCACAATAAAACTTGCAAGGAGCTTCTGGAGGATGGACAGACAAATCAAATCACAAACAATCTCGTCAAAATTTATCCTTTTCTCTCTAGAACAGTAACCGTAGCAGTAGCACCAGGGACCCTCCAACAAGGCTTCTCTATTAGTTGTGGTCA
Organism: Linum trigynum; assembly: GCA_964030455.1. Classification (NCBI taxonomy): domain Eukaryota; kingdom Viridiplantae; phylum Streptophyta; class Magnoliopsida; order Malpighiales; family Linaceae; genus Linum; species Linum trigynum. Next base: position 54,322,382 of record OZ034817.1, on the reverse strand, counting down.
GTAGTTGCAGAGCTCTCAAGGAATCTCCATAGGAGTAGAGGTAATAGTAAGTAGATCCTCAGATATATGCATCAAACACGCTCGTTCGAACAGTGTTTGAAGAGGTGTGAGCCGAGTAACATCGTTTTCTGTTTTCTTGAGGTCATGGTGCATTGATCACGCGAAATTCCACCTAAAACACCCACACAATTGCAAAAATTGTCATGTCCAACAAGTTCTAGGGATGACAAACTAGACCCGCCCCGGTGGATTTTCCCCGATCCGGCCCGTATTTAAACAGAGCGGATCTTGACCCGCTCCGTTGTTAAGACAGGGAGGACATGGATGTTGCCATCTAACCTAGGGGTGGGCAAACGGTTCGGTAAACCTGAACCGAACTGAACCGAAATCGAATTAAACCGAACCGAAACCGAATTAATGCTATTCGGTTCGGAATTCGGAAGGAAAATATGGATAGTTCGGAAATCAGAGTTCTTTTAATCGTCGAATTTCCGACCGAAAAACCGAAATACTATAATTGCAAGCTTCAAATGGTGAATTTTTATGTTTGTAGTTGTTTTTAGACTCAAATATTTGAAATATTTTATGACTTATGTGTTGAAAAGTTTGGTTTTATCATTGATGATGCATATAATTGATATTTATTGTTTATATTAGGGGTGAAAAATAATTTAAAAGTGAGAAAATACAAGTAGCTTCACAAATTCGGTTTTGTGTGAAAAACGAACCGAACCGAATTATAGTTCGGTTTAAACCAACCGAACTGAATTATAATTCGGTTCGAATTCGGTTCGACGTTTGGGAGAATTCGGGGACCCGGTATTTATAATTCCGGTTCGGTCAAAACCGAACCGACCGAATGCCCACCCCTAATCTAACCCACTCCGATCTGCTTCATCCCGTCGTCGAATAACCTGCAAAATGCGAAGTTAAAGAGAGACCCAAAATCCAAGACAAGCAGTCACCAAGGTAGCCTATTTATTTCTTAGAGAGACCCAACATGCCATCCCTTCCCCAATCACTTCTCTAGCTAGCGACCCTGCATGTCATCCATTCCCTAATAAATTCCCATAAATAAATCCTGCATTCGAGAAATATATCTCGCAAATTCCAATTCCCAGAGACCCATTGATAGGGCAAAAGCGTGATGCCTGAATCCTATCTCGTAGTAAAACAGGGAAGTCCGGGTATCGTCTCTCATGGACTGGTACAACATTATATTCTATCAATTCTATGGAGCAAACTATAGGTGAAATGGTTTGAGTGATGAAACTACTAGCTAATAATTACACAAAACAAGCAAATTAAAGTTGTTGGGAGAAAATAAATGGGAGAATGCTCTGGGAGAAACACCGGAATTCACTACCTATCATATCCAAATTAATTCACATATTCTAATCAGTTTAATCCATATCTCTACAGCCAAGATATCACTACTGTGCTAGCTATCCCTGTCGAGAATTACTACGTACTAAACGATTAAATCAAATCCTACTGTCGTAGCTCATTGAGTTAACTATTTAGCCTTAAGGCCGATATCCCAATCAAGACCGCATAGCACCTTATTTAATCCACTGTTGCTTCGATAAGTTACTATGTCACATGAAATAGGTTCACTTATTAGGGTTTCACTGTCGCTAATAACCTAATTAACTACAAATCAATGTATTGGTGGCCAGTCAACACAAAGCATTAAGAAATTTCTTGCAATAGGGATTGGAAGAAAAGAAATATGAATCAATCCATCAAGTATAGAAATAGCTACATCCTATGGTGTTTCCCCCAGAAATTGGGGTTTAGTTCATGATGAAACTGAGATAAAACATTAGGGTTTGGTTCATCATGTTCTAAATCAACAATAAACAACTAGTTCGGTCTAGAGAATCCAACCAAAGTAATCGCTCTAGTTGAAATCAGCTCCTGCTGCCTTGGACAGCTCGATCACCAATTGCCGAATCCGCTCGCTGCTGCTCCTGCTCTTTTCTCTATTCTTTTCCCCCGAAAGAATTCACAGCCGAATTCTTTGCTAGCCAAAAATTGCCTCCCCCTTGTTCTTCCGCCACCCGCCTTCTTTTTTTCAGCTTCGCATTCCAGTCCATCCCAAATACGTAGTTGTCCAATTATTCTCCTCTCATTTGGCCCAAAGAATCCCCCACAAAAGGACAAGAGACTTGGGCCATTTTAATCCAAGAATTGCCCCCTTCAAATTCACTTCCGCCCAAATTATTGTGTCCCAGCTATTCCCACTCCAGGACCAATTAATTCCTTCCAAAATCCCCCCCAAGCAATTATGTTTCCAGTCCTTCCCTGTTGTCCCCTGTAAAAATCCGGTCCAAATAATTCTCCCCAGCTACTAATTAAATGGACTGGTGGAGGGAAGTATGGGCGCTGGCCCATTAGCTGCTGCCGCTGAATATGTGAAATTGGGCTAGCAAAGTTGGCCCGAACCGGTTAGTTTACTTATGAGCTGGATAGCTGGTCCTTAGCCTGATTTGTTTTGCATTTGACATATATTTGTGCATTTCTTGTTCCTTGTTTTTTTCCACCTAAAATATATCACAACACTAACACATGGCGGTAATGGTCTTATAACCATTCCAAAGTCAGTTGGCCTTAAAACAAGCATTATATGTCTCAAACATATCATGAAATAATCACATTAAGAACACAAAATCAATATGTTTTCAACAATTATCACCCATCTAGCGACCTTACACTGCATGCGACCAATTCTTCCCTTATGCCTTTATTAAAACCACTCTTCCTCCCCCAATGGCCAATTCTCAATTCTCCAAATCCTAATCTCCCAATTACTCATGTTCCCTTATTGTATATATATATCCGTGAACAAAGATGTATGGATCTCTTAGAGGATCTACTTCCTCCTTCATCTTCATGTTCTTCTTCTTCCTCCTCCTCGGACAACGCCATTTGAGAGGAACTACTCCCTCCTTCACCGTCCTCTTGCAGCTTTACAAATTTACAATCTGTGTTACTTACAGAGGGTGAGTGCTTATTTCCTCTCTGGCTGCCATGGTTTATGCGGAGAGAGAACTATTATTGTTGAAGAATGGGAACTTGATATGGCTACTGCCTACTGGGCTTTGACGACACCACAAGCCCTAAATTGATTAATAAAGATAGGTCAATATTAGTGGACGGATCAGAGCGGGTATGACCCGATCCGTGCGGGGCGGTGAATGGACCTGAATTTAGTGACATGTCCCGTAGCATGGGGCAGGGCGGATCAGTGTTCTATGAGCCAGTGCAGAGCAAGGATTCAATGCTATCCACTCTGTTCTCGCCCCGTTCCCATTCCTAACAAGCTCTCTATGGGAATCACTACAATAAAACCAACATATAAGAGGAAATAATTAGAGACAATTATTCTATTGATCATTAATTCTCTAAAACTAAACTCGAGGGCCATAAATGTTATTTTTCTCGGTAAGTGGAATTATTGGTCTCTAGAGGCAAATCTCACAGCTTGTAGAAGCAAATATCACAAATAGTATGTGATATAGAGAGACATATCTCATAGTCTTTTTAGCAAATAGAAAGGGCACTTATGATTATGTCATATAAAAACAAATTCAACAATTTTAAAGACATATACAAATTTTCCTTATACATATTTCATATTGATGCAAATCTATAGTATATAAAGACAAATACAAATTCAAATCAAAAGGGTTAATACCTTAATTTGCACGAGGTTTTCTCTCTTATTCTTCTTCTACTCATGTTTCGGTTAATGCTCATTTTAGGTGTGGGGTGGGGGATGTGTTCCCTCTCTCTCAACCATGCCTCTCTCTGTATATAGAGTGGTAATTTTCTATGGTAGTGGTGAGGTAGTAGTGTTTTTGTGTGGTTTGTAATAGTAATTTTATGATTTTTAGTCTCAACGTAGTTGTGGTAGTGGTTGTAGGACGATAGTTGTGATCCGATGCATAATTGATTTGACGACAATGGAACCGTGGAGAAGAATAATTTGCAAAGGCAAGGAAAAGAGAAAGGATAATATGACGGAGACGTTGGATGAAGGAAGCGGAGGAGTTTGATGGGGCAGAGAATGATTTGTGTTGTTACTCCATAGGTTTGTGAACCGAAGTTGATTTTGGTTGAATTGAGCCACCTCAACCATATTGTTAGCCATTTATGAGCCACGTAAGCTCCGTTAGAACGGGGAGTTAACATATGACTAATTTCTGTATTTTGATAGCCGTGACTATTTCTCATTTGCCGTGAAATGTTAGGTTAAAAACATGTATGTAGTATTTACTCTAAAAAAGAAGAAAACATCTTTACGAGAACCATTACACCAAGAACCCTATTAGCACCCTAACCGGATTGATTGAGATTTGTTTAATCTTGAAGGAAAGGGAAAGCGACGCAATATCCTGACAGAGGATTGGAAATAAACAACAGCTACCATTGATTAAATTCCCCTCTCCTTTCTGCTTCCAATCCACCACCAAGCAATGAATTTACGCTACTGACAATTCGCAAGCCACAAGAAAGACAGATGACGACGGAGACGGCGGAGGCTTCTCCAGCCATGCAATCCAACGACGGCGACGAATCCGACCAGTATCCGCCCCACTGGGGTCCGACAGCCTGGTCCCTGCTTTCCGATCTCCGGCAGCGCTCCCCTCTGATCCAGTGCATCACCAATTTCGTCTCCATGGACATTGTCGCCAACACCCTCCTCGCCGCCGGCGCATCCCCGGCGATGATCCACTCTCTGGCCGAGATCCCCGACTTCACCCCTCAGGCCCAAGCGCTCTGCGTCAACGTGGGAACCCTCTCCCCCTCATGGGTTCCCGCCATGAAATCCGCTGCAGAGCTGATGGTCAAGTTGGGGAAGCCCTGGGTTCTCGACCCTGTTGCTGCTGGCGCTTCTGGGTTCCGCTTGAATGCTTGTTTGGCGCTTGTTGGGGTGAAGCCTACTGTAATTCGAGGGAATGGGTCTGAGATCATTGCTCTGTCCAGGGCTTCTCTCGGTGTCTCCAAGGTATTCGATGAAATGTCTAGCTGGGTTGTCTTGGTATTGGTTATGATAAAATTGTATGCTTTTGATAAAATTGTATTGGTTATGATTGAGTGTTTCATGTTCAATCAAGGGGGTAGACAGCGCCCATGGGTCCATGGATGCACTGGAAGCAGCCAAATCGTTGGCTCGAGCGAGCGGATCCATTGTTGCAGTGTCGGGAGCGGTTGATGTAGTCACCGATGGCAATCGAGTTGTTGCTGCTCATAATGGAGTTCCCATGATGCAGAAGATCACAGCTACTGGGTGTGCAGTCACAGCACTCATAGCAGCCTTTGTTGCTCTCGACCCATCACATCCTTTGGAAGCAACAGCTTCAGCCCTCTCTGTGTTCTGCATTGCAGGTGAGCTCGGAATGGATCTGGCCAAAGGTCCGGCTACGTTGCGGATGCACTTGATCGATTCCTTGTACGGGCTCGATGAAGCTGCTTTGCTATCCCGAGTTAGGATCACCGATCTGTAAGGCTGCAAACGCGAGCGCTCGTAATATCGGTAATGTGTCTTGTGACTAATAGTAGTGTACAGAGTTGCATAGATTAGTCTTGGCATGAAACAGCATCATCTATGATGTATGAATAAAGCAGCTCTCAGTTCATTTCCAAACCATATTTTTCATTTCACAACATCGCATTACTTCTTTGTCAAGTATTAAAAAGGTCATGCCTTTGTAACAGCCACAATCTCAAACCAAATATAATCAACAACCATTTTACAACATCGACCAAACAAATTGAAAACATCATCAATCAATTCACAAAGTCAAAAAGAAAAACAAAGCAAGATCCTTTTTTTTTTTTTTTGGGTTTTGTTTTAGTACTTGAGATGAACAGTGACCCTCAGCAATGTCTCAGCACCATCTGTGACATGTTGTCCAGAAGGGATGAGCCCTCTCACATTGGCACTCCCGATGGCGTGCTTGAACTTCCCCGTTCCACCGGTGACCGACAAGTACGACATGGGGCTGCCAATCTTGTACACACCATAGAAGTTGAGGGTGTCACCAAACTCCCCACCTTCGAACATGGCGGTAAACGACATCATCTGGGTGCTGCCATCTGCAGAGCTTGCCACATAAACACCCTGAGCCTTGCCAAGCTGCTGTGACCCAAAGTCAGGGGTGGAAGTGAGAATATCATCGATGACAGTGATTGTCCCGAACCCAAGTCCCAACCCATCTGGTCCCAGCTGCGTCTGTATCTGATTAACATTGTTCTGGTTCTGACCATTTGCTTGCCCTCCAGCATACCGGGTTCCAGCCAGGCCCGTCCCCAGAGGGATGCCGTTGATGTTGACAGTCGGGAGGGCACCGTTGGCGTTTGGGATGGCTACTCCGCCTTTGGGAGGAACGAACCCAACTGGCCTAGCGAAGGGCACCTGACCACTGTAGATGTTCCCCAGCAAGCCGGTGATCGGCCTGGCTGTGGGGCTGCTTCCGCCGAGAATGTCGTGCATGTAGAACTCCAGAACGGGGTCTTCTGCAGCACCTTGTGCTGGTAGTGGCGATACGGCAGTGGCTTGAGCTGCCATGTATGCTGCAGCAACTATGAGTGAAATGAAAACAGAGGATACCATCGAGGTGATCGACATATTTTTGTTTAGTTTTCCTAAAGATTAAGGTAAGGAGCTCTAGGTGGTTTAGTGAGAACAGCAAGGTTGAGCGATGGTTGTTTAAATAGGAAGCCGAAGGGAGCCATGGAAGGGACGGAAGAAGGTGATTGTTGGAGTAGTTGATTGTGAGAGTGAAGTTGGTGGCATTATTTCTAGTTAGCCTTAGGTGAGTCCTAAAGATTGTTCATTATTGGACGTGAACAGGTTGTAGTAATGCAGAGTGAAGTTGTTGGAATTTGGAAATGCTTGTTTCTTTTTGGGTGGAAAAACCATCAAGGTTTAGGTGAGATTGGAGTCGCAGATTTGGTTTCGATCAAAGATGGAATGGGCAAAGCAAGTTTTGGTTTTGGTTGAGAAGAAAGCGATTTCTTTGATTCATCCAAGAAAATTCAGTTATAGAGTCAAGACTTCAGCCATTGCCAAAGAAAAACCTCAAGTTTAGTAACAACAGGCAGAGGGAATTACCGGCTTAGAGTTATAGCTGTTTCAACAAGGCATAGGTTCTTTGTTTTGCTATTAACCTTGGTTGCTATACGAATATCGGACGAACGAAGAAGGTAGTACTAGTATCATATCCCAAATTATGGTTAATTATGTTGTAATCGTGTTATTTCATTAACGATATGCAGTACTCGTGAAAATTTAGTTACATAAGTCACACTATATGTAGGGTAAATTAGCTCGAGTGTCACTGAACAAAGACAAATATACGAGCTATACCATTTCACTAGAGAAATTTATTTGGATACCATTTATGTTATCCATTTTTTGACCGTGTGTTTTGTTGATACACCCACTCATTCCTTCCCTCTTGTAAACCAATTGGAAAGGAAAACTCGTTACTTAATTCAATGATATTATATTGTACAAGTTTAAGAAGGCGCCAGGCATAAGACGATTACTGGAGATTATATCTAATGCCTAATTTGTCTAGGGGTTATCTAAGTGCATAGTGTATAGAAGCTGCAATAAAAATAGCAATTTGTTACTAAAAGATTAATGAAGTACCAGTTTTACAATACTTTTGCAAATGATTAATATTAAGGGTAATGCCTAATTTTTATCCAAACCCTTTTCATATTTTTTTATATTATCCAAACCTATTAAAATTCCATTAATTAGCCAAATCATTCATAATGCATAAAAAGATTAGCCATTTTTACATTATCGTTGATAATTATGTACCTCTTTTCTTAGTTAAAATACTAGAATATTGAAATGTTTAGTTTGTGAATCCCGAATTAATCTCAATCTAGGAGATGGCCAAGTCTTTGCTTACGAGTATCGATTCCGCGTGGTGTGTCTGTACCGGGATGGAGGCTTTTTAAAAATGAACTTGTTTTGTTCGGATTCTCGGGAATGGACGAAGGATGCTCTTGTTCTCGATGATAAATTCCGAGTCCCAGCAGAAAGTGTAGTTTCGTGCAATGGGGAGTTGTTTTGGCTTAATTTTGGTCGCTAGAAGCCTGTAGTTGCTGATTTTAATCCTTTCTTCCTCGATATACCTCCCTCTGCCATTGATGTTCCATCACCAGTCCTTGGGAAAGAGTACTGGAATATCTCGGTCTCACAAGGTGCTCTGCACTTGATTTTACTGGAAGAGAATCCTCAACCGGGTTGTTCACCGTTTGCATCGACTGTTTGGAGGCTGGAAGAAGACCGCAAATCTTGGAGGAAAGTATGTGAAGGGTTGTTGAAGGGATCAAGGTCACGTGAAATTGATGCTTGTCTTGCACCTACCCTCCATCCAGGCAAGCCGGAAGTTGTCTTCTTCGCTCTTCCCTGCAGTCGTGACGTTGATCATCCTCCGCAATTCCCCTCTTTGGTGAAGACTGTGGATGTGCTGTCCTGCAATTTGAAGACTGGGGCAGCGTTGGAGTGGTTCGCTGATCTACATAATTTCCGAAGTTATTGGAGTCTTTTCCTGGTTGAGTTGTCCTGCTGGCCGACTTCAATTCCAAGGTACGAGGAACTGCGAGCTGCATATGATGGATTCTGCAGCTGGTGTACCTCCCTCAATGGCTGGTTCTTACTTCTGCTTGTGAGTCTCTGGTAGGGTTAGTTGTGCACTAGCGAAAATGAAAATGACTAGGCATGCACTAGTAATGAAAATGGGATAATAAAAAAGAAGGGAAATCATTTCTTATTCCCCTAACAGGCTAACAGGATTAGAGGAGATGTCTTGAGTCTGCTCGCTTACTAACTGCTTCCTCTCTGCCTTCTATCTAATTGCTTGAGAATTTTGTTCTGTTTTGCGAACTCTTTGGTCCTTTACAATAAACTTGACCTTAATGAAGTTAGCCATGTTTAGATAGCACAGAGAGACCGCATAATGTTTTCTTATCCTCAGATTTCTTTCTGTGGCCTGCTTTCTAATCATATCTCCCATCTCTATGTTGTGGTTGGTTTGATTGCTGAACCAAAACAGGCCGTTGATGGAGTTGAGCAATCTAATCACTAGAAGGAGCAGATCGGTGAAGAAAGTCTTGCATCCTAAGAAGGATGATGGCACTGGAAAGAAATCAGTATCTATCAGACAAAGGGGAAGGAGCTGATCATTTGCTATCGCTGGTGCTTAGGAGATGTAACGACGTTGCTATCTACGGCCTCTATATTCTGATCATAGAGCTGGCAGAAGGAATTGCATCTGGCGATGGGCTGAATCGGAGGCAAATTAGGAGATGGGAGCAAAATGCAGCTAATCATCAGCAGCTGGGGAAATCCACTGCCCTCATCAATCTGGTCCCACATGGAGTCGGATTCATTTTACTATGCTTTGCTTCCTCCATGTACAACAGAATAAGTGACAAAGCCCTCAATTCCTCATCAAGGATTTGGTGCCTATGATGTCTTGCTAAAACTATATAAACTACAGAGAATTTCAACCATGGCATGGCATACTTTCCCCCTTTCTCTATTTGCTTGCTTCTCACTCTCCCGCCTCATATTTTCATGATTATACTTGATCTGCAGGGTAACACCTCTTGTATGTATATATATGCTCCCTTTTTGCTTATGCTACTACTACTACTGCTGTCTCACCCTGTTGCACGATCTGCACCACTGTCGCACCAACCCCTTCATCCATGGAAACTTTCGGTTGCCTCACAACTGGGAAAATCAGCTTCCATACTAGAAAGAAAAGCACAATGAAAAGGTAAAGTGAACCATACCCATAAAAACTTACAAGATTAACTTCTCATGTGCATGGTTATGGAGAAACATAGATGCAGAGATTGGCTTACTGTATATTGTAGCTGCGAACCACTCGTTCAAGATTTTCACCCATGTACTTGCCCACCCAACATCAATGCTCCACCTGCGATGGTTAGTTGATGTTTCACTGTTGAAGCAGACTTGAAATTGGATTGGTAAAGGTTAATTTGGCCTTGTCAGGTTTTTCTTACTTGGTTGCTGAACTGTTCAGGTTCCAGCTGGTGAAGAGCATTGCAAAATACATTGCCCCCAATGCAAACACCAGATGGAAGAACCCATAATCATAAGGGATGCTGTCATCTTCCTCTTCAATCTTCTCCTTTCGGAACTGTGATCAAAAGAGTCGATCAATTTGGACTGCCTGCCACTGCAACAGCGTTCATTCAAGTGTGAACTGATTGCAAGTTTTTACCTACCTGGAATGCTTTGGAATCAATTCCTGTTGAAAAGGTTGCCATCACAATTGCACCTATGGCTATTAAGAAGCTCTGACAGCCCATGAAGTGATTAGTAACTCGGCAGGAAAGGGCATTCGACTGTAGAAGAAGAGGGTCAAATCAAAGCCTTACAAGTATGGTAGTCCAGTCACTGTTTCCATGACTTTGGTTTCGGTTGTTGCATTTCTCACTGGTAGGTTCACTGCGTACAAAAAAGGTAGGTAGTAAAACCTTGTTGTCTGGAAAACGAAAGAAGAGTTGAGGTTCAAGCCATTGCAGGAGTTAGGGTCTAACCTTCTTATAGCAGACCAACAAAGAAAGACGAGGTACGAAGCCATGATCCCAGACGATAGAAGACCTCTATTCACCTTCATAAAGATTGGCGCATTTCTTGCTCTTAAAAGAGGAATGAATTCTCAGGAAGCTGCTGCTTTTAGAATGGTGTTGTATACATTTATGTTTTTTTTTTACCTTGGAATGCAAGGAAATAGACATCAGTATAGTAAGCAGAACTGCTGTCCACGTGATGAAGAATATGTTGAGAGCACATTCAAGTCTATGTCCATAGAGGAAGTACATTGCTAGAATCCCACAGGCGGAAGCTATGTAAACGATTGTTGACATGAATAGTCCAAAGGAGCAACTGCAGAAGATTATATTAAAACCAGAAAGAGACAGAAGAAATAGATCGATTGCTGCTAATTATGTCACCGAAGGGATACGTATAAACATACATTCCTCCTTCAACGATTAAGGAGATTGATGGTACCTTTGGTTTTTTCCTTCATCAGGCATCCAGTAATTGTTCCACCAGCTGATAAACTCAATCACACTCACAAGTTGCAGAACTAGAAAAACCCTGCAACCCAAAACGAAAACTTCAGCCATTTTTGCTTGCTTCATAATCCTTTCCAGCATTCACAATGCATAAAGAAGAAAAGGGTGGGCGAGAGCATTACCCTGCACCGACGCGAGCAAGTTCACCTGCAAACAGAAATATAGATGAGAATCACCGGATAGATTGTTGGAGAACATGATCTGAACTTTAAGATATACCATAAACTCGAATGTGATTTGAAGGGAGGAAGATACCATAAACTTGAATGTGATTTGAAGGGAGGAAGAAAGGAGCTGTCATTGACACTATCAAAATGACAAGTTTCGACCACCACCAACCAGAATGCCAGCCACTGCGAGCTTGATACAGCTTTCTTGTCTTAACCGTGGTGAACAGCATGACAATGAAGAATATCTATTCACAGTGTCAAGGGAAGCCATAATTTCCCATCTATTTAAGATACTAGTTCATTCACAAAGGATACAAAACAGCCAAGACTCACTCGAAGGACCCCCAGAGTATGACAGCAGTCTTCCCCATCTACTCCGCAAGCTTTTACATCTGCATATGAGGATGACATTAGTTCAAGCAGAAGTTGATGAGATACTAGAATCACAGGAAGGGCATAGGGGAGGAGGAAAGTTACTGGTTACTCACAATTGAACTGACTGAGGACTTTTTGGCCGTAGTCTCGGAAGAACCAGGCTTTGAGATTTGTTAGCAAGAAGATGATGCAATATACGTAACGTGCTCGAAGGGCCGCCCTCTTGGCTACAGAATGATCAAACCTCTTTGCCTGCAACTGGTCAGGTACTTCTTGTCCTTCTTGCTGTGGAACTATGGTGCTGGAACTAACGTGCAACGAACCAGCTTCAACCGATCGTAGATCCCTGCGCCCCATCATGATCTCTTGTTTGGAGACAATCCCAGTGTACGTGATCAAATCTCTCAAGTCTCAATTTCTTTTCTTGATTGAGAAGAAGTGAGAAAAATGGCAGCTGCTTATGATCACCGTTCTCACAAGTCACAACCACCTTTTGTATTGAACTGTCACTACACAGGGAAATGCTGGAAACAACGCAGAGATGGTTTCTCCTGAGGTTTTCACCAACCATTCAACACGAAACTGTCAAACAATATAGGAAGGAAGGCTGCTGCTGCTGCTACTTCAACATCAAACCATTGTTTTCAGCAGAACCCAGTAACTCAAAAACACACACCAAATGAAGGGTTTCTGACAGACACTTACGCAGATTAGCAGCCCACCTGAGTGGAGAAAGAGAAATGCAGAATGCTGCAGAGTGGCTCTTCTTCATCACACCATCAGGAAACCTGCCAAACCTCTTAACCAGAAAAGGAGGGAGAGAAAATTTTGTTGGGTAGCTAAGCTAGCTGTCTAAAGTTTGAAACTTTTGACATATTGAGCGCCTCACTCACACTCAAAACACAATTCATAGCCGTTGTTAGGAAACTTGTAGTGTAGTTCTTTTTTTTATGTCATCTATCTTTTTTTATGCTTTCAAGATACTCAAGCTAGCTAGGCTCTGTGGGTAGTAAGTAGTGTTTTCTTTCTCGCAAATGGATTGCATCATTTACGCGCACCTTCTCTCCTCTTTTCTTAACTCTATCTGCATGTCTGATAGCAAGGAGCGCCTGATCTTTCTTGGACAAGTTGTAAGCAAAAGTCAGTGATCCTCGTGAAAAGAAAGAAAGAAAGAAAGAAAGCAGGGCAGGGAGTAGGTGTGTGTAGGTGGCAACCAGGTGTTTAATTAAACGCTAATCTATCATTAATTGATTGATGACTGGGGTTAGCGCGTGGTGTGGGACCTGCTCCAGGTTTTTGCAAAACTGGAAATGAGGAAGTACATATAAAACTGGAAAAATAATGCCCCCACGCAGGATCGAACTACGGACCTTCAGTTTACAAGACTGACGCTCTACCACTGAGCTATAGGGGCTCTGTTTGCGACCATTTACAGTTGCAATTTACTAAAAAATTTGCTTCCAGCGACATGTCCATTATTTCAAGAAGAGGAGCTCCGGCGTTTTTCGCCATTTTTTAAGTTTCTTTTCTGCTTGATGTGGCTTTATTTATGGGCGCTATTTTGCAGCTCTTTTCTCAGCTGTAAATGTTTCTAAACAGACAGAGACAGAGAGCAAGACAGCAGCTGGACCACGGAGAGCAAGCTCTGTTTCCACTCCGAAACCCAGAAAGGTTAACGAAGGCAGTAGACGACGAGGACTTAACGTGAGCTATGGGAACATGGTTGCTGATGATCCAGATCTAAGTCAACTCAGCAATGCTCTGCATCAACCTTTAAAAGGCTGTGACTTCTTGGATTATGGTTACATTCTGCTAGCAATAGAACAGTTGCAGACATCATTGTCATTCTTTGATTATTTTCCTAAGCAACAAAGGCGACAATAAATCATTTATTGTGGGAAATATCAGCAATGGTTACTCACAATTCGGCTTTCCCTTTGGGGGGAGAAACAACCAATTCCAGATTCCAAGCTACACCTCTACCTGCAAACCCGAAAAAATTCGAAGGGGATCCGCTCACTATGACCAAAATACACAACTAGAACTGTTCAAACAATTCGGGTACAAAATCCAATATTTAGTTGTTTGTAACTCATAAGGGCTCTCAGTAGTCCATGCCCATGCCGCCTGGCATCCCAGGAGCTTCTTTCTCTTCTTTAGGTAGCTCGGTTATAATAGCTTCAGTTGTTGTCATCAAGGATGAAACACTGCATTCACCAACACAATAAAGACTCGTAAGTGTAAACCCCTCATCAGGCAGGCAGATATCGGCTAAGTTATGTGGTAACGATATGGGGTTGGAAGCAGAGAAGGGTACCTGGCAGCATCAACCAAAGCAGTCCTGATTACTTTAAGCGGATCGATAATTCCAGCTTTGATCATGTCGACGTAATCACCTGCAGACAACAAGCATGCAGCCACAATACTTCAGTACGATTTCAGAGAAGACGACTTGCGTGCGTCACAAGGAAATGGATATAAACGATTGTGCTCACCTTTGGCAGCATCGTAGCCGAGATCTGGGTTATCCTGTTCCATTAGCTTGCCAACAACAACGGCCCCCTCAACTCCAGCATTAGATGCAATCGTATGAACAGGAGTCTGCGATTTCAGAATTCATACATCAGCTTCCTCTTCAACGCTTTGAAGCAAGATAAAAATAAAGATTGGACAGAGTCAATCAAAAAATGGTTACAAACCTTCAATGCGTTCTGAATAATTTGAACACCAATCTTTTGGTCAAAGTTGGCCGTCTGAAGTTTGTCCAACTCTTTTGCCGCATAAAGAAGAGCAACACCTCCACCTGAAATCAAGAAATTCAATTAAAACTCTTGGTGGCTAGTTTGAGCAACTCAAACAGAACAACACATCATATAAATAAAGAGAACTTACCAGGGACAATACCCTCTTCCACAGCTGCCTTAGTTGCGTTCAAGGCATCTGTGACTCTATCTTTTTTCTCACCGACCTCAGCTTCACTTGCACCACCGATCTGTTCAAGTAAAAAAAGACAGCGGTTATAGCACACTTCTCAGGAGATAACTAGTGTCTGTAAAAGACTGCTCTACTAGTTAGCAACAAAGCAAAAGGCAGATCGGAAATACCTTCAGCACAGCCACACCACCAGACAACTTGGCAAGCCTTTCTTGCAACTTCTCCTTATCGTAATCGGAAGTGCTCAGTTCTATAGCAGACCGGATCTGTCCAGAAAATGTATAATCGTTAATGCAAAGCTTAACCACACACAACTGGCAAATGGTGATACGTAAACCAGGTATTAACAGAAACAAACCTGTTCACATCTTTCTTCGATGGATTTCTTGTCACCAGCTCCATCAAGAATGACTGTGTCGTCCTTTGATATTGCAAGCTATTACAAAAATACAGTCAAGTATCATCATTGGATTCAGAGTAAACAGAGACCAGAATCAATCAGAGCCTGGACCACATTTCCTAAGAAGTTAAAAGATGTACAAGTAGATTACCTTCTTGCAGCTACCAAGCATCTCTAAGTCAACCTTTTCGAGATTCATCCCAAGCTCTTCAGTTACAACCTGCAAAGTAGGGTGTCAGCGGGTTTTACTCAGAAAGCTGAGCTATAGAGTGAGATAAACAGGTGTGTGGACAATGCACTCACTTGTGCTCCTGTAAGGGCAGCAAGATCTTGAAGCCCCGACTTCCTGTTTTCTCCAAATCCAGGAGCTTTAATGGCACAAACCTACAGAAAGCAGACAAGGAGAAGTAATCATCTATCTGAGCCACGAATCGCTCATCACAGATCACATAATGATGAGTAGATCATATGTTACAGCATGACAAGCATCCAACCTTGAGTCCAGCACGAAGCTTATTTATGATGAGAGTTGCCAGTGCCTCGCTCTCTACATCTTCAGAAACAATCAACAAGGGCCTTTGGTGCTGCAATATGAATCAAAATTTGAGCAAATACACCAAGCAAGAATCTGTCGTATTTAGTGTGATCCACTAATTAAGAGAAATAGAATCCCCACCTGCAAGGCTAGCTCTAGTACTTTAACAATCGCAGTCATGCTGGAGATTTTCTTCTCATGGATCAAGATCAGGGGATTTTCTAATTCCTATTTTTGGAAAGTCAGATCAAGCTCAGTCAGGAATCACTCAACAAGAATTTACAAGTAAAATCATTAGGACATTCTGGCTGGGATTAGACAAAACAAGAGCTTACACATTTTTGGGTTTTCGGGTTAGTGATGAAGTAAGGTGATATGTAACCTCTATCCAACTTCATTCCCTCCACAACTTCTAACTCATTATATAATGTTTTCCCGTCCTGTAACAAATTGAAATGCAGTTAAGATCTTAATGCCACAATCATGACAACATTTTTACATTAAGGATCCATGCCGTGCAACCAAATCCTTCTCAAGTGGACAGAACTGGAGCTTACTTGGATAGTGATAACTCCCTCTTTCCCAACCTTCTCCATTGCCTTGGCAATCAACTCCCCGATCTCTCTCTCCCCATTGGCTGATATGGTGCCAACTTGTGCAATTTCTTCAGACGTGCTGATCATCCGTGCCCTACTTTTTAAGTAGGAGACAACGGCATCAACAGCCATGCTGATTCCACGACGTAGATCCATTGCGTTCATTCCCGCTGCAACTGATTTGCAACCTTCGGCGAATATGGCCTTTGTGAGAATTGTAGCACAAGTGGTCCCTGCAAGAACAACCAAAAAGCTAATTATACAACAGTAAAACCATCCAATTGATCAGTGTTTACTTCATGTCATACTCATATATAATGCTTACAATAAAAACTTTAATGTAACGATCCATTCAGATGCTGGTATCGGAAACCTGTGCTATTATGCTAGAGAAATTTGAAAGGATTTCACATCTCCGCACGATTCCAAATTGTCAGAACTCAAGAACATGATTGTTCCCCTAATTTGCTAACAGCACTTCAGCTGTTGCTTTCTTTCACCACTGCAGCCATCCGCACGGTACAAAATTGAAGAAAATTGTTGCACCAGTGTAGAAACTTACCATCCCCGGCAGTATCATTGGTAGCATTAGCTACCTGCTTGACGAGGCTAGCACCAATATTCTTAACTTTGTCCTTAAATTCAATGCTCTTAGCAACTGTAACTCCATCCTTGGTCACTTTTGGGGCACCAAAGCTTTGCTCAATAACCACATTGCGACCCTGAAAAGAGCAGAGGGATGCTGATTCCATTACTACCCAAAACCCTCCATAATTCTTGAAAAGGGTGGACGAAATGAATGATGAAATGACAATTACGATATGGCATAAAAAATAGCACAGAAACAGCAAGCGAAGATCTGATGCGAGAATGGCGCCTGGCCAGATCGATGCAGGCAGACCAAGGTTATTGCAGAATGTAAGGAAGGCGTATGATGTATTTACCTTAGGACCCATCGTGACTCTGACGGCATCAGCAAGCTCTTCAACGCCCTTAAGCATTAGAGCACGAGCCTCTACGCCAAATCTGATGTCTTTGGCCGCGTAGTTCCTGCTCCAGTTCACTCTGCTTCCAACCTACAATGACAATCCACCGATCAAATCAGCAAGAAGCCCACAACTCGCACCCAATTCAACAACAAAATGAGCAACAAGCACACAGTTCTTACCTGCTGGGCACCATTCCTGGCGATCCTGTAATCGACAAAACAGAACCCAACATGAGCAAAATGAACCAGCAATAACAGAGCAGCAAACGAAACATTGATTCAATTCAAGAGATCAGAGACTTCTTCCCACCAGCAAATGAGATGGGACAGTGAATAACCAAGAGCCAGTTGGAACTCACCGAGCTTTAGTGGCGAGGCTAGAAGCGAATCGGTACATGGTCGTATGCAAATTGCTGGTAGGAGGGAAGTCAAAAGGGACTGAAGGGAAGGATCGATGGAGAGTTCACAGGACGAGAGAGAGGCGAGAAGGAGAGTGGGAGAAGAAGGAGATATGGGTTTTCTAGTGAGAGGAGGAAGGGTCTAGAAGCAACCTCGGCAGCTTCTGGTGGTTAGGGTTTAGGGTTTTTGTGCTTTCTATTTCTTCCTTTGCGGGCGGACGGGGTTTAACGTCTCGAATTAGATTTTTATTGCTCTTTAACTCTGACAAATGGATCTCTGATCTGGGCCATTAGTCGGGTGCAAACTGCAAAGCAGCAACGACGGCGTTTCATAGGAGGATTTTTTGCTCACGGCTCACGAGGTTACGGTCCAAACGGATAACGGTAATACGGGGTAATAAAAAAAGGACAAATACAATTTAATATCCAAACCTTTCATTTTAAACAATATAATAGCTAAACCATTTCGAAAACAATTTAATATCCAAATCGTCAACTTTCTATCCGTTTGACCGTTAGTTGACACTTCAAAAAAGCATTGTTTAGGGGAAATTATCACAATACAACTTTGTTTTCTTGTTTTGGCATTGCAGATGACTGAATATTTAGATATTCTATATCATCATGGTGGAGTCATGGACTTCTTGGGTTTGGAACCACGATATGTTGGTGGTTTTTCAGAGAAGATATCGATGGATATTGATGAAGTGTCGTACTTCGAACTTTTTTGAAGTGTCAACTAACGGTCAAACGGACGGAAAGTTGACGATTTGGATATTAGATTGTTTTCAAAAAAGTTTGGCTATTATATTGTTTAAAATTAAAGGTTTGGATATTAAATTGTATTTACCCTAAAAAAAAGGTTTGATACTATTTCTAGTCAAAATCAATAGGGTTATAGGTATAATATGCCCCTCTACTATGACGTTTTATCAAACATGCCTCTCTACTATTTTTTACATCAAATATGCCTCTGTACTTTGAAAAAATTATCAAACATGCCCTTCTGTTAAAATTTTCATTGAAAAAATCGTCAATCGTGGTTGAACCGAGATTTAGATGACCCGACATCGGCAAATGGGAGGAAAAATGTCAGTTTTGTCCCCTGTTTTATTTCCCTGGATCTTTTCAAAGTGAAATTATTTGAATGATTTGATTATACAAAAGAACGAAAAAAATTCTAAAGTGAATTTATTATGGATATTTTAGTCATTTTTTTCACCCAAACTAAAGTTCGGCCTTGGTTAACGGTTTTTGGATGAAAATTTTAACAAAAGGGCATGTCTGATCATTTTTACAAAGTACAGGGGCATGTTTGATGTAAAAAATAGTAGAGGGGCATGTTTGATAAAGCGTCATAGTAGAGGGACATATTATACCTATAACCCAAATCAATATCATTCTAACAAAAACTTCCTCATTCTACAAAACACCATACATGTACTACGTTGTTTTATCTATTCTTTTGTTCACCGTAACTAAATGATCGGTTAAAATAGCAAACAACTATGATTCACTCATGTGTAACATCACGTTGACACGTTCTAGATTATTCACGTACCATGAATGTTGGAAATTCATGGTTTATCATCCATTTGATGCTTAAGCGGTAAGCCTCATATCTCCTTTTGTTTTACGATTGTTGTGTTGTCGTTTAGGACTTGATAAGGTTATGGTTAATGAGTGAGTCCAGATAGAGGGCGCAAAATATGAATTTTTATCGTATGTGAGATGTGAATTGTCGAAACGTGATTACTAAGATGTGAGTCCAAATAGAGGGCGCAAAATATGAATTTTTCTAGACAGCAAGGATGTAATCAGTATGATGGAACTCATGTACGTTAAAGCACCCAGGGTTGCTTAATTACTTCTCAAATGACGGGTACAAAGCTGGTAATAAACCAGTAAAGTGTAATATTCAATTATGTATGCTTGGACCAAGGCAAAAGGAGTTGAAGATAAGAAAGTGGGAGGAAAATGGAAGAAATCAAAAGCAAGAAATGGTGGAAAGAAAAGCTGGTAAATAAAGTAGAGACTACAAAACTACTTAAAAAAACTGCAGGGAAAGGAATGCACACCATGACACCAATATAGTGGTACTATTCAACAGTACAGGTTTAGCAAGAAGTACTAGTGAGTAAAGTGAATCAACTAACAGTACAAACAGATACAAATCTTAATCTGAAGGATCTTAAGCAGAGTATGTATATCTCTCATCAGTCCCTGCTAAAAAGGATTTACAGATTCTCCATGGGCGTGAAGGGAATGCTCCTGGGCCTGGCAACAGTGTAAGCCACAAAAACAGAGAGACAAATGGAGATTACTGAAAACAGAAGGGCAAAAGCACTGGCCACCCCACCTCCCGAGTCTCCTCCTCCGGGCGGCGATGTTGCCAGCTTAGAACTGCCTGATAAAATCTCCAAAGGGATCCAATCGCAGTTAATGGAGTAATGCCCTGACTTGTGCCATGGCTGACCGTCTACTGGGTACCAGAATGCTACAGCCATCTTGCTCGATCCCCCGATCGTGAACTGAGCATCCTGGAGTCGAGGTAAGAAATCGTTCATGTAAGATAAGCTCTTTGATATTGTTCCTAAATCCTAATCTATCAATTGGTTGAGTTTCAAAGGGCAGGCAATTCAAGTGTGAATCCACTTTTACAGATGGATGAGCTGGGGAAAGATACTTCACCAATATGGCTAGAATATTCACACAGGGCAACTTGATACTAGGGAGCCACAAACATTTTCTTTAGCAATATCTATGAGCTCAGTATATGTTGTTCTCACCTGTTGGAGTCTATCCATGGTTCTTAAAGGCCTTGAGAATTCGAAATAGTATTTGCCCTTTTGGCCATCTGATCCATAAGGGCTGTCATCCTGGATGAAACCTGACAAGGAAAGTTTGAATTTGTTATGAGATTGTGCAGCACGAAACGAGACTCTGAATAGTCACTTTGCTTGGAAACATGCTCAACAACGAAGACAGACGTCAATAGGACGGAACTGAATCGTTTATAGAGCAGTTCAGGTGAGTCCTTCTGTAACCGATAAGCACCATTAACTGCAGATGAAATAGTTACACAAGGTTGGATATACATAGACTTAATGTTATCTCAGGTGCGTTCTCTATATATGTAACATTTCACTATCTATTTAAAAAGAATATTAGCATATCTAATGAAAGATATGAAGCACAGTTGACTTCAGGCAGCAACAGGATATTGTCCTCTCATGTATGGTCTTTGGGCATGTTCCATCATGCTACCATCTTCAATCATTGATCTTGGTCTTAATTGGTGAAATGTACACATTCTTTCTAGGTTTTGTTGATGCAATGCATTATATTACTGGTTTTCAACATACTTAAACATAATCTAAACCATTGATTATTAATCAGTGGGTCAGACAGCAGGTACATGATGAATATGAATACTAGAGCACTTAGTCATCTAAAATCATGCAAATATGGTCAATAGTTTCATGTAGCAAAACCTCATATAAAAAACAATTTTCAGCACAATAAGATGCAACAAATTACCAGTGTGTACATCTAAACTACTATGCCACCACGACCCTTTCCAGTTATTCTGTGCACTGGAGTCATTTCCTGCATATGAAACAGAATACCAGGCAAGTTAATATGTAACCAAATTCAACCAGATGCAGCCACAGCAAAACTGTGGACTTTTACAGCTATAAAGGCAAAAAGAAAAACACCTATTACATCCATTTCACATAAGAAAATTCAACTTATGAATTCACTTGTTTATCCTTTTAGAATATAGTATAAAAAAAAATCGGAGACGTTAACCTGCAGCTACAGCTCAAACCAGAAAACAATCAAATATTTCCATTTTGCTCAATCCTGATTGGATAGCCTTAATCAACTAGATTCAAGTTAGTGCCTTATCACACTTTCTAAGTTTCACTAAGCAGATGGGCCTTTCATTTTGCTCACATTGTAAATGTGTCATGTCAACAGAAGAGCAAAAGGAAGCTTCAGACTTACCTGATGGACCCATTCCATCTAGATATCTACAGTGAGGATTCCAGGCATAAAGATCAACTAGATGACCAAATCTGTAGCAGGGATATGACAATAGTTCAGATAAAAGAAACTAAGCAACATAAGCATATCTGATAAAATACCACAAAGGGAAAAAGCCATTCCATAGTATTGGTTTTATGGTTAACAACTCAACAATTTGATCACCTGTCACCTCCATTCCCATCTCCATTGTCTATGGGATTGCCACCATAGAGACGTCCCGGGATAGCATTTCCAAGTGAGAAGTGCATGATGTCAACTTCATGGCCTTTGCAGGTCTTGTTGGTACAAGTGTCTGTTCCCTCCTTGCAACCGCCCATCTAAATTAACAACAGCCATCTTCCCAAAATTTCAATTCCAAAGCTTGCACAAAAAAAGGGAACAAACATGAATTGACATCAACAAAAGGAAACATCAGCAGGGGGACAGCTTACACTGTGATAGGTGGCATCAGCACCAACTTGGAACATGAGAGAAACAGAAGCGCACTTAGTGTTATCCCTGCAGTACAGACAAGCGTAAAAGCAATTCCACCAAAACAAACTCTGCATCAGTTGGGAAGATCTCTGAACCTCCTAGCTAACTCCATTGCAAAAAAGAAAAAAAAAAGAAAAAAAACAGTGGCACCACTGTGATCCTTTCCAAAACAAGGAAGTGGAGAAAAGGAAATCTCGAAGTGGGCAAAGGAAATATCTCCAATCAGTTGGGAAAGTAAGAAAATACCAAACCCCCAAATCAACAACAGAAGCCAATACCCAATTACATCAAATTGAAATCAGAGAGGGTACAAGGACAGTACAGCTATGGAAACCAAACTCTCACTCACCCTTTTGAATACGCATAATCCCCATCAACTTCCAAGAAGAAGAATACGTCACGGCCATCGTGCAACGCCTGATAGCCAACAAAAAGTTCCCAAACGTTCGTCATCATTCACTGAGCTTGAACGAAAGAAAAAAAAAGGCTAAAAAAACCCGCAAAGCAGGCATTCTATTTCAATTCATTCATACCTTAACGGTCATCTTGCCGGCTTTATACTCCTTATCAGCATCCGGGTCGAGAGCAGGGCGGAGGGGGAATTCGAAGCCGTCGACGTCGGTCCAATCATCGGAGTGGCCATCGACGGTGACGAGTCCCGGGTTGAAGACGGCGCCGACCCGGGTATCGGATTCGGAGTCGCAGGTCCAGGTCCCGGACTCCTGGTGCGAGCTGCCGAACTGGATCAGGTGGGCGAAGGCCGTGATCAGCAGCAGTGAGAGCAGGGCTGGATGCATCACTTAGGGCTTGACGAAAAGGAATGGGGGCCGCGGTTCCAGATCGATCTCGGCCTCTGGCTGGCTGCATTGCGTTCACCGAAATTTTCAGTCGTTTTGACTGGCGGAACAAAGAAAAAAATTTGGGGGAGGTGGCTTTTTTTTCTTCTTTTTTCCTCTGTTGAGAGAAGTACCAAGTGGTGAAATTTCCAGTTTAGTACGTACCTTTGGACTGTTGATTGTACTACTTCCAACTTCTAACGATTTTACTGCTGGGCTTGCAGACTTGCAGTACTCTCCTTCCACTGTTTCAATGGGAGTGGGCATTTTGTTGGAAAAACTAGTAAATGGAGTTGTACAAGTATCACTGTATCCAGGCACTGTAATGAGGAGTGAGTAAAAATTTGTTATTATTTAGCTTGATGTACTCGTAACACAAGATTCGTTAGAGAGAACTATTATCGGTACTAAGAAAAAAGTATCATGTACTTTGGATTATGTTATAATGAGTGATGAACTCCATAAAGCGTCGGATCTATTGTCCACATATTCGTAGAAGATAGTATAAATTTTTATGTTTGATACTCCCACGATGTTATCGTGTGTAATAGATTTATTGTGATAAATTTTCTATAAAATTACTCAGTTGTAAATAATGATGTGATCTGACTTTATGGTATAACATTCCAACTTACATATAGATAATTGTCTTCTAAATCGTAAAAAAAAACTGTCTTCTAAATCAATGGATCTCGTCGTAATTTTAGGGTTCATTTGCTTGAAGTAATTTGGTATAATTATATATGGGTAATACTCAAGTATATGCTGCGTGTTGGTTGCAAAGTGCATTTTGTTCTCGTGATTGATTTTACTATGATAGCAACTAGTGGCGGACCCAGGATTGTCGGAGAGGTGTGTCGCTGATAAAATAAAATAATAATTAAATTAAATTAAAAATTAAGTTAAAATTAAAAGAAATTAATTCATAAAGTTCACAATGTCATGTTTACAACGAACTGCGACGACTTTTCATCTGCTGAAATGTCTCTAAAATACATTCATCACTTATGCTGCAAAGCAAATCTTTTTCAATATACACAACTAAACAATCATTCATAAATTGGTCACTCAACCGATTTCGAAGATCGTTCTTGATTATCTTCATAGCTGAAAATGCTCATCAACATCATCATTCTCATGTTCTTCAGGAAATGAAGAAAACTTACTTGAGATGCCACTTGTTTGATTAATCGATGGCGAGGAAGATTGAGAATCATCATGATTCATTTTACTTGATTCACCTCCTAAATTGTTAATATGTAGAGTAGTTTTTGCTTTCTTTGGGACCTTTGGGTAAAATCTCTCCATGTCTGGATACAGAGTACAACATAAATTAGCTTATAAACAAATCTATTCAATTCATCCATGAATTACAAATTGACAAATAAAATTTGGGTTAAATGGGAAAACAAGAAAAACCCCTAAACTTTGCAATTTAGGGTTCATAACAGTAAAATTACTTACATTTGGCCAGCTACAAGAAGTGCCCACTTGACCGGCTACGAGGAGTTGCCGCCACCCCGCTGCCCGCCGGTGAAGGGTGTCCGCCGAGGCCGAGATGGGTTGCCGTGCCGACTTGCCCGTTCTGCCTTTGTCTGGGTTTTTTGTTCGTCTGGGGTTCTGGGGTTTTTTGCGAGCGAGAGAAGAGGGAACCAGGGGGAATAATGAGGATGGGTTGCTGGGAATTGAGATATGGACAAGGAATATGGCATTGGGCCATTAATCGGGGAGATTGGGCCATTAATTGGGGATGGGGAGGGAAGGAATAATAATGGGGAGGTAGTGGGCTAGTGGCCGACTGGGCTTTTGGCCTGTGGGTTCTTTTCTCATTTAATTAAAGGCTCAGACCCAACACTCATCACACGTGTATATTGTATGGGCTAAGAGTGTTTTTTTTAATAGGAAGGATAGGATTATGCTTTATGAGTTATTTTAAACAAAATTAAAAAGGATTATGATTAAGATTGATTCATTTGGATAATAATTTATTTGAGTATAATGAAGGTGTGTCGGCTATAATTATTGAGGGTGTGTCGGCTATAATTAGGTCCGCCACAACACAACCAATACAATAAAACATATTACAAGTAAGGATAAGATGGTTTAGCAAAGAACATGTCTAGAAATGTCTACATTGCTCAGATGTTTATTATGTTTGGCCAAATAACTTGTTTTGTAAATATATCAAGCCAACGAGGCAATGACTCTACGAGCAATAACATGACAATAAAATTCAAACAGTAATAATGTAGCAAACATATTCAATTGTTTCTCTCTAAATCATTTTACTTCTGTCAAGAACCAGTTGGTCCCAATAACTCGAGTTGTTGGGAGAGGTTCAATCGTGGATCATATACCACAACACTAACACGCCCCCTCAAACGAAAGCCACTCACAAGGGCTTGAAGTTTGCACAGGTCTGAAGACAAGAATATCATGTGCTTAACAAATGGGGGTCACCGGGAATCGAACACAAGACCTCTCTGTCACAGAAGGCTCTGATACCATGTCAAGAACTAATTGGTCCCAATCATAGTTAGTAAATACTCCGTTTAATACACGTATATGTACTAGGGGTGGCTATACGGTCCGGTCCGGTTAAATTGGCCCAAATTGATCCGGTCCAGTCCGGTCTTTTTGAAAATATAAGGACCGAAGATTGGATTGGATACAGTCCGGTCTTGATCCGGTCCGGTTTTGATCCGGTCCGGTCCCAATTCGGTCTTGATTTTACATTGAGATTGTGGGATTTGAGTGGCCTAAGGCCTTAAAGGGTGAGGAGTTGGTTAAGTTTTGTACTAAGTGCAAAGGTTTGTGACCGTTTATGCAAATTACCCTTAAGTTTTGGGTGTTGAGCTCTCTTATCCGGTCTTTATCCGGTTTTTTACCTCAAATCTAAGCCCAAAGATTGGATTGGATTGTTTACTATCTGGTCCCGGTCCGGTCTCGGTCCGGGTTATATGGTCCGGTTTTCGGTTTTTAATCCGGTCCCGGTCCAAATAGCCACCCCTAATATGTACCCGTACGTACTTTATCCGTTTAAAACTTCCGTATCCGTATTATTGTCAAGCCGTTTCTTTTTTGACCGTTCATTTGATGGCTCCCGTATTAAACACGTTTAAAACCCGTATAACACGTTTAATATCCGTATTTAATGAATCAAATTACGAACTTTACCATTATTTATATATTTATTTTTAAAATAATAAATTTTATATATTTATGACAATTAACGTAATATTAAACGTAACATTAGCATAGAAACGAAGTAAAATACCCGTACGTATTTTATACGTAACTTTCCCGTACCGTATTTTACTAACTATGGTCCCAATAACTCGAGTTGTTGGGAGAGGTTCAATCGTGGATCATATACCACAACACTAACAACTTCTCCCCCTTACGTGAAGATTTAGGTCATTTCTGTTCAGTAACATACCTTAAGGAGCGTGGGCTCCTAAGGTTCTACATCCTTGGCAAGGTAATATTCATTTTACTTAGAGGTGACAATTTATAATCAAATTCGTGAATCTACTAATTCATTTAATCCAAAGATCTACTAATTCATGGATCCAATACATTTGTCACGTCTAATTTCACCCTAATATGTCAACATATTTAAGAATATCATCCATATATGTCGTGAATCACTATAGTGAGATATGTATCCGTTCTTATGACAACTGTTAGGCCGTCTACAATATTGGGTTTTTTAGAGCTTTGATACGTAGGGTTCACCTAAAAGAGGTATGTCATGTTATGTCATGTTAGATCTTTTAGAAAGTGGTGAGTTTCGTCCCACATTTTATTTTCAAGAAAATTGAGACATAACAATCTATTTAGGTTCCTCATTTATTAACCTCGTTAAAATACTTGATGAGATGACAATCCGTTATTTTAAAATCACACGATTATGTTTTTTTTTAATTATGAAATCTCTCATCTTCCTAAACAAATAATTGGATGAAAATTCGATGAAAAATCCTTCGTCAAAATTCCCACATAAACAACCCTAGCCATTTTTTAGCAAATAAAACTAGAAAAACTTTAAAAATAACATAACGATAAAGTGACTAAGCGGTCACCTAGCTCACTCCACAGTACTCAATTCTAGGTAACGTGCTCGTTTCTCATTCGTTGCAAGCTCCTTCGCCCACGCAGTCACCACAGCTCCAAT
Organism: Linum trigynum; assembly: GCA_964030455.1. Taxonomy (NCBI): domain Eukaryota; kingdom Viridiplantae; phylum Streptophyta; class Magnoliopsida; order Malpighiales; family Linaceae; genus Linum; species Linum trigynum. The sequence continues at coordinate 54,295,298 of OZ034817.1, read as the reverse complement.
CCCCCAGGGTCCCCAACCCCACGATTTCTCAATTCTCATTTCCTCTCAGTTCCCGTCGATCCTCTCCATTCTACAGTCTCTTCGGTCCGCACCGCACCTGAAAAGCGCAAAGATTCCGGTGGCGCTTGACCTGAATCGACGATGACGGAGGCCTTCATCAGGAAGAAGCCCGGCATGGCCAGCGTGAAGGACATGCCGCTGCTTCAGGACGGTCCTCCTCCCGGCGGATTTGCCCCCGTGAGGTATACTCGGAGGATCCCCACCAAAGGCCCTAGCGCCGTGGCTATCTTCCTCACTGCTCTGGGCGCTTTCTCCTACGGCCTCTACGAGGTTGGAAAGGGTAACAAGATCCGCAGGTCAGTTGTGGGCGAGTTGAGAAAGGTTTCAATCTTCGTTTTCAGTTTCGTTTTTTTTCCCCATTCTGGATTAATTATGATCTCCGAGAGTATTGGTGGTCGATCGAGCATCCGTTATGAGAGCGTTTTTGGAGGTGGGTTTTGATTGATTTCAAGAGTTGGAGCCTTCAATCAGGTTACTGTTGGGGAAGATAACCATTTGTCGACCCTCTTTTGATTCTGTTTGGTTCTCAAATTGTTGATCTGTGGAAATTAGGGTTAACTAATCAAAATTCATTGTAAGGAGAGCACGAGATGTGCAATAGACTTTACGGTAGAAAACTAGGCTTCCTGTTGAGGAAGTAGGCAGTAGGCTGGTCTTCTTGATGATAGGTACTGGGTAGTTCCTATGAATGATGTTACTGAATCAGAATGAGGGCACACATAGAACTTCTAGGGAGAACGTATGGCTTTCTGCAGTTTGGTATACCGGATGGTACATTGTTAGAAGAAGCGATCTCTTGAAGAAGCCGTTTTGATTCCTTTGTCTAACTAGCTGCCCCTGGTTTGGCATGCCTCCAAAGGAACACCACTACACCAGTGAGAAAGTGGGGAAGGTTAGGCTGAGTCGAAAATTGACGACATGGCATGGTTGGAAGTTGTATCCCTCATGACCCATTGACAGGGCATAGGTGGTTTGGTGGCTGGTAGAGTTGATTTAATTTTATTTGGATTGATGCATGAATAACGAAAAGGAAGGCATGTAAGTTTTTGGTTGCCATTGATTTCTCAATTGCTTAGTCATAATGTCTGGGAGGTTCCATGTGGAATTGCTGGGATGCTGCTAGTTCATTCAGAAAGACAGAAATTAGAGAAATGCTTCATATGTATGCAGCCCGACAGTAGTGATTTACTGAGTTATTTGGTCTTCAAAAGATGTTTCAGTCATGAACTCCTCTCTCCCTAAGTGACACCAAATCATTTAACATTTTACCTGGCAATTTCTACTCCTTAGTGCTGTTTTTTTTTTTTTGGGTTGATATACGGTCATTATTTGATTGGCTCTGTATGCTTAAACTATCTGGTCTAGCGGCAAGGTTTTGCCTTTTTAACCAGGGAAGTGCATGATCTCTGAATTTTCATCTGCAGAGCACTCAAAGACGAGAAGTACACTGCTCGGATGGCCATTCTACCTCTCCTGCAAGCAGAAGAAGATGAAAGGTAATATGTCTGTCTCTGCCGTTACTCATGCTTGAGCCTGCTGAGACGAGAAAGAATTGAAGTATCTTCCTGTGTCATTGCTTTTATTCAGATTTTCCAAGGAGTGGAGGAAGTATCTTGAATACGAGTCAGAGGTGATGAAGGATGTGCCTGGTTGGAAAGTTGGTGAAAGTGTCTACAACTCTGGAAGATGGATGCCGCCTGCAAGTGGTGAACTCCGCCCTGATGTTTGGTGATTACTTCCGCTTAAATTCTCTCTGGTTCGTCCCGAGGAATTGAGTCTCTAATGATGCAAGTTGCTATTGTCACTTGATCTTTGTTCCTTTCTTGTGAAATAAAGATTCTAGGCAGAGAGAGCTTTCGATGATGAAAAATACTGTCAATGTGATAGTTGTTTTGCCCATCTTATTTCTCATCATTCCCTCCTAAACGTTCACATTGGATCTTCATGTTAAAACGATTTGCTTTTCACTGATATTTTGCTCGCTTTGAGTTGAGCCGGTGCCGAGGTTCAATATGAGGGGCAGCACATCCAATTCCACATTGCTGTTATTACTTCATATGAACCTTATTGCGACATCTAAAAGTTGGCTGGTTCATGTGAGGTTTTGCTCCTCGAGTATTCAACTTATGTGTTAGCAAATGAATTTGATTTATGTATTTAGAGGTAGCAAATGAATTTGATTCGTGAATTTGTGGATTCGAGATTAAGTGGATTGGCGGATTTATGGATTTGATGAAATGAATTGGATTCTTAGATCTAAGTGACATCCAAACATTAGATCATTTTAATGATATTTTTCTCGAAAAATAAAATGTAGGTATCAAAATGGGAAATGTATAGATACTAAAATGTAATTCTTCAAATATTAATGAATTGACCAATTGAATTAGATTTGGACAAAATTGATTGATTTACATGAATTGAACTAGCTTTGGCCCTGCCCTTTGGGCAGGTAATCCATATTTTATATTTTCCTAATTTGATGATAGTATCATATAATTTTTTTTTGTTATAACCAATGATTGTAATATTGTGTCAGAGGTTGTATTAAAAAAGTCAGCAGCATGGTATTTATATTGAAATTGGGGTTTAACAATGACAATCATTTCATACTGTCAAATACCGCTTATCGTCATCGGTCTAAAATTTGATAAGAAGTTTTTCAGATTGAACCATCGGTACGGTATGGTTTTTCAATCTTTGATTATAACAATATTTTTCTGTAGTTTATTGTAAAGAAGATCCAATAATTCGTTCATCAGATGAATTTAGGGATGAAAGAATCACCTCGTCCTAATCTATGAACATAATTTAATGTGCTTTTATAATAACGTTTTTGTTACGAAAATTCAAGTGGTTCATGCTTTTACAACATTGTACTACAAAACTGGTACAAACAATGATCAAAAATTTTAGGTTAAATGCACTTGTATATCCAAAACTTTCACGATTGTGCCAACAATATCCAAATTTCCCGAAATACCACTTATATCCAATTCCTTCACATCCTTTAATGGTGTTTTTGGATATACAAGTGTATTTAACAAAAAATATATTGGAAAATGGATAGATTTGGCAAAGAACAACTGTAAAATATGGATATAAGTGGTATTCCGGGAAATTTGGATATTATTGGCACAACCGTGAAAGTTTTGGATATACAAGTGTATTAAACCAAAATTTTAATTTGTTTCTAATCGGTTAAAAAGGAACAGGATGGGCTTTAAAGAATGTGGGGATTCAACTTTTGAGAGTAAGAAATTAAACTTTTGAATACAAAAAGCAATAAAAAAAAGATAACCATCGTGCATAAGAATAATAGATAACCACCGTTCATTAAGTGGGAAAAAAAAGATAACCACCACATCTGATGTGGATCAAGCAAAATGCAGGAGAGCTTACGTGGCCAATGCCATTTTCTCAAAATGTTTTAGGACTTTGCTACGGTGACATGCATGTCATGGTGACATGTACTTTTCGGTCGACCTCATATAGGATTAGGTCGACCTAATCTGTTGTTTCAGTGTAAAAACAGTTTTATGGTGCCTACTTTGGAGATTCATATCTTACAATTGGCTAGATGGAAATTGGAGATCAATGGCTTGTTTTGAAGCTGAAGTGTCCCTCTACACATTAAAGTACTTGAGAGCTCAATAAGAAGTTCAGAAAACCATTTTTGAACATGATCAAAAGTCTATGCCAAAACTTGGAAACTGGCTGAAAATGACTAAGCCTGGGAACGTGTTTGTGAAGCCTACTTTGGAACTCAATTCGAGAAGCATGGATGCGAATCGAGTCCAGGGGCCTCTACCAAGTTAAATTAGGTATGTTTTTATACAATTAAATGCATTGGATGAAAGATTGGATATCTTTAAGGCTTCAAACAAAAGGGTTGAAGTTGCTACGAAGGCTGTTTTTCTGGCAGCTTGCTTGTGCTCGAAGTCTGCCAAAAAAACAGTCTTTGTAGCAACTTCGACCCTTTTGTTTGAAGCCTTACAGATATCCAATCTTTGATCCAATGACTTGACTTTGTATAAAAACATACCTAATTTAACGTGGTAGAGGACCCTGGACTCTACTCGCATCTATGCTTCTCGAATTGAGCTCCAAAGTAGGCTTAACAAACACGTTCCTAGACTTAGCCATTTCCAGCCAGTTTTCCAGTTTTGGCATAGCCTTTTGATCAAGTTCAAAAATGGTCTTCTGGACTTCCTATCGAGCTCCCAAGCACTTCAATGTGTAGAGGGACACTCCAGCTTCAAAACAAGCCATTAATCTCCAATTTCCATCGAGCCAATTGTAAGATATGAATCTCCAAAGTAGGATTAGGTCGACCTAATCCTACATGAGATCGACCTAATCCTAACTGAGGTCGACCGAAAGGTGCAAGTCACCGTGACATGCATGTCACCGTAGGCGCACCCAATGTTTTAATATATTTTAAGATGATTTAATATATTTTAAGAAGATTTAAGATAAGATTAGTTTGATTTTTTATTGGATGAATTGGTGGATTGAATTCAAATTGTCACTTCTATATGTATTCTATTTCGCTGGTTCTACCCTTTCAAGATTTCAAATGGTCTTTATTGCTAAGATATGCCCTCTAGTCATATCTTGGATAATAAAAAACGTCTGATTCGCTCTTCAATGTTGCGAGCCAAGAACATCATTAGCACTTGCATTATTCGTTGCAATGCAAAAATAGACTCTTCGCAATCCACCGGTCTAAGCATATCGACAATGTAGCTGCAATATATACTCTTGCGAAAACAGGCTCTTTGCAATCCACCACTCTAAGCATATTGACAATGTAGTTGCAATATCTACTCTAGTATGATGTTATTTCAACAAATCTTATGATATTACACAAACAAATTTCAATATCTATCAATGAAATTGAACACCGTACCCTTATACGTTTACATCGAACTTAGAAATCCATATACATCCAAAATCCGTCCCCTACGATTTGAAAAGAAAAAAACCTCCTCTCTTAATAGCTATTTTCTATTTGATAATTCAACCTACCACGTATAACGTACAACAGTTATACACCCTACTCACTCCACAATCCACATCTACCATTCCAAGATCCGAACTGAACTCCAACGCCATTTTTTCCCCCTAAGAAAAAACCTCCAATGCATTTCCTCTATTCTCCAGAACTAATCTGATAATACAAACATCAATAAAACCATGATCCGGACAACCAAAATCCCCAATCACACCACTGCACTAATCAACCGCCTCCGCCGCCACCACTTCCCTCCGGCGAGATCCCTAATCCTCACCACCACCGAGGGCCGCCGCCCCACCATCGTCCACAAGCGGAGCCTCGACATCCTCCACGACCCATGGTTTAACAAGGGCACCGCCTTCTCCGTCACGGAGCGCGACCGCCTCAACCTCCGCGGCCTCCTCCCCCCCAACGTCATGTCCCCCGGCCAGCAGATCGACCGATTCATGGTCGACCTCCGCCGCCTCCAGGTCCAGGCCCGCGACGGCGAGTCCGACACCAACGCCCTCGCCAAGTGGCGGATCCTCAACCGCCTCCACGACCGCAACGAGACCATGTACTACCGGATCCTCCTCGACAACATTGCGGAGCATTCCGCCATCGTCTACACCCCCACCGTCGGCCGCGTCTGCCAGAATTACAGCGGCCTGTTTCGCCGGCCGAGGGGCATGTTCTTTAGTGCCGCCGATCGCGGGGAGATGATGTCCATGGTCTATAATTGGCCCGCCGAGCAGGTCTGGCCACCGATTTCCATTTTGATTCCTCAATTCGATTCCCCAATCATAAGAAAAATTTAATTTCTTCCATTAAAAATCGCACTTTAAAACTTATGCTCACTTTTATGTCACCAAACAAATTTATATGTGGAATGGATCGTGTCACTTAAAAGTGTGACCAAAATTCACGTACTAAAAACTAAAACAATTCTCGATCACCAAAATGCTTCTACACAAAATTGCGATTAACGGTATTGCTTCCGTTCTGCCACTACTGCAGGTTCATATGATTGTCGTCACAGACGGAAGCGGGATAATGGGACTGGGAGACCTGGGCGTACAGGGGATCGGGATGGCGATCGGGAAACTCGACCTCTACGTAGCGGCGGCGGGGATAAACCCGCAGAGAGTTCTCCCGGTGATGATCGATGTCGGGACCAACAACGAGAAGCTGCTGGGAGACCCATGGTACCTGGGACTGCAGGAGCGGCGGCTCGACGGCGACGAGTACGTCGAGATCCTCGACGAGCTTATGGAAGCGATCTTCACTCGCTGGCCGAACGTCATCGTCCAATTCGAAGGGTTCCGCGGCGAATTGGCTCACAAGTTGTTGCACAGATACAGAAACGTCTACAGAATGTTCAACGACGACATCCAGGGCACGGCGGGGGTTGCAATCGCCGGAATTTTAGGAACCCTAAGAGCGAGGAAACGCCCAATTTCCGATTTCCCCAATCAGAAGATCGTCGTCGCCGGCGCGGGAAGTGTAGGAATCGGGTTCCTCAATGCGGTTGGGAAAACGATGGACCGATTTCTGGTACAGAGTACCGGCGGCTCCGGTTGTGAAAGTAAGATTCGGGACCAGATCTGGGTTGTTGATGCTCGAGGGTTAATCACCGAGGAACGCCGGGAAATCGATCCGGAGGTTCGTCGTTTTGCGAGGATAAGTGGGAATCGGTTGAAGGAAGGGGCGGATCTGGCGGAAGTGGTGGGGGAAGTGAAGCCGGACGTTTTAGTCGGGTTTTCGGGTTCCGGCGGGTTGTTCACGAAAGATGTATTGAATGCCCTGAAAGGATCCGGATCCGACCCGGGACGTCGGCCGGCGATTTTTGCGATGTCGTACCCTAATCCGGAGTGTACATTCGAGGAGGCCTTTGCAGTTTTGGGGGACAACATGATATTCGCGACGGGGAGTTCACCGACGGCGAAGCGGTGCTGTAATCAGGTGAACAATATGTATCTGTTTCCAGGGATCGGGCTCGGGGCGCTGCTATCCGGGTCGAAGATGATATCGGACGGGATGCTGCAGGCGGCGGCGGAGTGCCTGGCGGGATGCGCGTCAGAGGAGGAATTGGGGAAGGGGATAGTGTACCCGGAGATATCGAGGGTGAGGGAGATAACGGAGAAAGTAGCGGCGGCGGTGGTGAAGGAGGCGATTGAGGAGGATGTGGCGGAAGGTTACAGGGGAAGGGCGAAAGCGAGGGAGCTGCAGCGGCTGGACGATGATGAGATTGTGGAGTATGTGAAGAACAATATGTGGAGCCCGGAGTACGCCAAGATGGTGTTTAAGTACCAATGAGAAGAGTATTCGCCGGCGGCCGGCGGTGAGATGGAGCTGCCGGATGTTATTGTTTGATGATGATCCACTTCACTCCCGCCAACAATTTTGAAGAGATACATACCTATATCTTCTACTTCTTTCATTTTCTTGTTTATGTTACCTAATCATCTTCTTTTGTTACAGGAAGTTGAGGTATGTGACAAGAAATAACTTCATACAAAATACGTAATAATTGGAATTGAAGTTTGAATTGTCCGACAATTTAAAATACGGATGAAATAATTTAGTTCGGATAAGTTCGAATTGACTGGTTTTTAGGCAAAAACAATTGTCTAGGACATGACAGGTAATTTGGATTCATTCGTTTTAAAAGAATCGTATTGTACAACAAGACAATTACCAAATTGTCCCATTTCCTAATTTATGAATTCAAATCGCTCCTATAAGAAGCCACCGCGTCGATATCCTGCTCTCGCATTACCGACTATCAAGAATTTCTCTTTCATCTTCTTCTTCCTCTCCTCCTCATTGTGTCTTCATCATTTTATTCATCTTCTCTATGACGCGGTGGCTTCTTATAGGAGCGATCTAGTGGTAATATCACTAACCTTGAATCTGAAGGTTCCATATTCGGATCTCTTAAGTGCCTAATGACAAAAGAAGTCATTTATATCACCCTTGTAAAAAAAAAAAAATTTAACTACTGACTTTCTAGAAAAGTAGGTGAAAAAACTCAGAAACATAGGCATGCATCCTAAATACAAGTACACAATACATTTCCACAAAAGAAAAAAAAAATCCTAAATGTAACATATAATGATAATTGACATAAGGTCTTAGGTCAAATATTTCCTTTGATACATTATAGGGAGAAAAAAAAACTGCTTTTACTTGGCTACTAATTGTACATTGATCATAAACCCCATCTTTCATCATGCATGACGTCATAAGGCAGAGTGTACAAATCTGAAATCCCTTCCCTCTTCTCACTCTCACCATAGCAGCTTCCCTAACTTCCTGTTCAAGCAATTTCCATCACTATAAAAATCAATCCATCCCCAAACACATCAGAAATCCCAACCCCAAAGAAAGAAAGAAAAACAACAATGGCAGATGTTAAGCTCCTAGGAACATGGCCCAGTCCATTCAGCTACAGAGTGATTTTAGCACTCAAGCTGAAAGGAATAGACTACGAGTACATCGAGCAAGACCTATCCAACAAATCTCCCCTGCTCCTCCAATCCAACCCCGTCTACAAGAAGATCCCAGTCCTAATCCATGGCGGAAACCCCATTTCCGAATCCATGACAATCCTCCAATACATAGACGAGTCGTGGCCCGAAACCCACCCGTTGCTGCCCGCCGATCCCTACGGGAGAGCCGTGGCTCGATTCTGGATCAAATTCGCCGAGGAGAAGCTGAGCTCTGCCTCTATGATATTCAGGACTTCAGGGGAGGAACAGGGGAAGGCGGTGAGGGAGACGGTTGAGGTGATGGAAATTCTCGAGGAACATGCTTTTGGGTCGCTCAAGGAGAAGGGTTTTTTCGGTGGGGAGAAGGTGAACATGGTGGATCTTGCTTATGGCGTGATGGGTCGTTGGTTCGATGCGATTGAGGAGTGTAGCGGGGTGAAAGTGATCGATCCCCTGAAGTTTCCCCTGTTCTGTGGTTGGGCTGAGAGATTCAATGAAGCGCCTGTGATTAGGGATAATCTTCCTGGGAGGAAAGAGCTGGTTGATTTCTACAAACGTCGTAGGGAGATGATGCTTGCTGCTGCTGCTGCTGCATCTAACTGAAGAAACCTTCAGTTTCTGATCTCAAGGTTTTATTGGATGTGTCTCTTCTTTTGTGTGTTGTATGGGTTGGTCCATTTGTGTCCTCTGTTACACTTTTCCGGGGTGTTGTGTTCTGGATGTTGAGAGAATAAATTACATGACATTTCATGTTTCTCGGGATTGTCTTGCCCTTGAGATGTTTTCTGGTTGTTCTTTTTTGAAGTTCTCTGGTTATTGTATTTGATGATTAATGCATGCTGTGGTTTTAAGATATTGTTGCTCTTAAGACAATGTTCACAAGAATGATATTTGATATTTACTCAATGTTTTTTAGAATCGATCTTAAGTCATTACGACTCAGTATGAAGATTTCTAAGAGTACTCCGCTGCTTTATACAATTATTTATAGAAGAAGATTTCTTCAACTAAAGAAAGTGTAGTCTTTTGTTATTCCAGTCTACTTGTTGCAAGTTTTCTTCATATCTAGTCGAAAACCATCTTTGATAACCATTCGTTTTGATTTAGTCTTGCAATCATAATCTTTGAGATAACATTGTATATGAAATTGCAACACCCCGATTGATGATCGCACTGAGACACTCTTTCAAGGTTTGATATTTTTGGAGTTAACACCTAATGACTATCATTCCGCACCTCTTTCGAAGTTGCAACATTTTTTGTTGTTTCCCTTTGGGAGCTCATCAACTATGGCTATACATTGATAATGGAAAGGATAAATTGTTGAGAAAAGATAAAAGATGGAAAGATATTGTCAGGTGGGATTTGCCTATACAGAAATTCATCTTCCATATAAAAAAATTTCTTTGTTTCGTCAATCATTTCAATTTGTGAAAAAACATTAGACTTGTGCTGGTAATCACATATCGACGATGAACACCCAATGAGGCAGGGAGGTGAGAGCCATACGAGTCATGTTTGAGAAGAGGAGTTTCGCGTTTGATGAACTTATGGAAAAAGGGAACATAATTAGAAATATGATTCGTTGAGTTAACCGTGTAGAGATAATTTTATTTAACGTAATAGGTTATAATTTATGTTCAAATCTCGTATTCTACAACCTAATGGGTTTCAGTTTTAACACTTTTTCTCTCAAACCAAGGGGACTCCCTTTGTTGTAATAGGGAATTCTACAGACTACATAACGACGAGTTCGACAATGTTGGCATCCAGATTTGCTCGCAGAACGCAACACAAATTCACAATGGAAAAAGAAAACAATTTGTATGTTAGAGAATTATCCAACTAGGTTGTCAACTCGATTTAATCTATTGGCCCAGTCTAGCAAGTGGATAAATGGTTAATGGTTTGAGCGATTTAGTCTAATTTAGCCCGAATACATGAAGAAGTCATTATATTTTTCATTCATATATAAATTGTATCAAATCTCATATAACATATGAGTAATAACATATAATATCATACCAAAATAACAGTGTGTACTTGAATCCAACGTATAGTAAAAATAAAAATAAAAACACTTAAATCCACCATATAAGTTCGTGACTGATACCTTGAATGAAATGGAACAACCTTAGGGATATCGATAGAACTCGTGATTAGAAGAGTTGGAATCTATCGTTTTTGCCTTTACTCAGAAGGTTGAAGACGGTTTTGCCAGATTTTGACTGTTTGAAGAGTATTTAATGAATCTGGACCAATTCCAAAATGGATTTGTGGCGCCTATTTTTCCCACCACATTCGGGTAAGCTTGTTGGTCGACCCGAGTTGACAACCTTGGTATTCAATAAGATATTAAGACGCTCCTTTTGTATTTCATTTCTGACTCATTTTTATCTCACTTTTTGATCCTCTTACGTGCTGAGGAAGGCATCAGCATGTCAACATCAATCCAAAGTACAACACTATAGCTCATGAGCATCTCCAATGGTGCAAATGGAGGGAATTGCAAGCTGAGGTGGCAGCCATGTGCAATTGAAAAAGTGGATGGCATTGATGCAAGACCACTTTCAAGGGATGAAAATTTGCACACCATGAAAATCTGACATGCAATTGCAAGTGGGTCCTTTGTTTGTTTTTGTTTTTCTTTCTTCTTTTCCCAACCATTTGTGTGGTATTAAAATGTAAGTGGGACCCAGAAGTGCAATTGCATTGGAATGGCATTGATGTATCTAGTATGAAATTGATGAGTGAAGTAATTGCTAGAGTTGCTTAGGTGGCAGTAGGGACCACACTTGAAAGTGAAGAAGGATTGCATTGTTGGAGATGCTCTAATGTCCTACCATATGAAAGAAGGTTAAGTGACAAATCTTAAAAACGTGGGCGTCAATCCAATATACAAACATAAGGTCCTAAATCATATGTTTCCTTGAATATTGAAATAAGTTATTTGTAAAGCCGTGGTGCACTGTTCGCCTAAACACAAAATTACTATTCATTTAGACTCAAAATTATTGTTCACCCTATTTTGATTGGTCCATGGTCTGCAACTGGCCCCGCCTGTCTTTTTTTATTGGCTGCGTGCTTCTCTCTGCCCCTTGCGGTTTTGTCCTCCGTTGTTGCTGTGAGTGTTGCGTTGCCCTCAGCTGAGCCCTAATTCTCTCTTCGTTATTTGTTTTTTTAATTTTTAATTTTTTAATTTTCTTTCTATGGTTCTCTGGTTCTCTTCGGAATTGCGGGCAATGATGGGCGCGCCTTTCCTTACCCGCCCCTTTTCGTTCGAGTCTTGGGGAGAGCGACCCTCTTTGCTTTTGCCTTGGTATCTGAAACCCGCCGCGCTTGCGCCGAGAAATTTTTTGCCGCTTTTTGTGTTCTTTCTTTATGACGGTTCTCCTATTTCACATTGGCCTTATCTCTTTGCAGAAACACTGTTTCAGTTTCTTACGTACCTGTTCGCTATTGGGCCGGTAACTGACGCGCGCCGCACTTGCACCTTCTAATTCCTTCTCTCATTTTTATACGCTTCCTTTTTTTTACGCCAGCAGTTCATCATTATCTTTCTCTTCTCTTTCTATCATTATGTTCTCTTTCTGGGTATTGTTTTCTCTCTCTTTAGTGTTCTTCGTCTCGGAGACCACGGAGTTAACGTTGCTTTGCAACCTCGGCGGCCCGCGCAATGCGGCCGTTTCTTTGCGACTGCGACTGCTGCATGTCTGGCCGGCGAAGTCTCCGGGGGATATCAGGATTTACAATTACTGTACTCTTTGGACCGACGAAACGGTAAGTCTCCAAATCTTTGCGTCTATATTTTCATGTTTCGTTCTGTGATTGTCTCTGTATTTTGTTTTTTATCCGTTGTGGTGTGCTTTGTGCATGGTACGTTGATTCGTGGCGTTTCGCCAACTTCAATGGCTGCTGGGATCCGTCGTAACCTTTCTGTTGGCAAGATATATGTCATAAAGTCCTTTGGTTTGAGCAACCCGCCGAATCAGTATCGCCCATGTTCCTTTGATTTGGCTTTGGGTCTTTTGCCCTCGACTTCTTTCCAAGCCTGTAGTCTTCCTGCTGAGAGTTTCACGGTTGATGCGTACGAGTTTGTGCCTTTCTCCCAGTTAAATACGCGTGATGGTAATCACCGTTACTTGACAGGTCAGTAAATTTATTTTTACTCGTTTCTTATTAATTGCATGTATATGGTTTTTGTTTGTGCCGTAATGTTCTGTTTCCGTTTTATTTTCGTAGATGTCGTTGGTCAGCTCAATTCAATCAGCGGGATATCGCATAAAATCACTAATAACGGCCCCGCAGTCAAGCAGACGGTTATCATCGAGGATGAAAGGTTTTTTTACGTTTTTCTGGGGTTTCTGAGTTTGGCCGCATGCGTTTTGTTTCTTCTTTGTTGTTCCTTATGTATTCCCATGTTTTTTCCTCCAGCGGGGCGAAAGTCACTATCACACTCTGGGATGAGTTTTCTGCAGTGTTGGACCACGTTGCTCTCACTCAGGCTGACTCGATTGAAGCTGTGATTCTTGCATTTGGCGGCCTGCTGGTTAATAAGTTGGGAGGTATATTTTTCCACTGATTGCATGTATCTTTTATGGGGTTCTGCGAGAAACATTGGTATGACATTATATTTTCCACTTAAGACTCCACATTCTGACCTTGGTTAACTCAAATCATTAATCTCAATTAATAAACATAAGCCCATCTTTTAAATAACCTCTTTTTCCTATTAAAATTAATCATATATAATTTTTAAACCGAGCCAAAAAAACTAATAATTCTGATTTATAATTTTATAATATCAACAAATAATCCTAGTTTCATGAAAAATTATCAAATCACCAAAACAACTTCGTACATTATTTTAATTAATTAAAACCAACATTCGTTTAATTTTTGTAAATACAAATACAGATCCAAAAATTCTAAAATTTATACACGAGCATCATACAAATATTCTAAAATTTATAAAATTATCATGTTATGAAAATACCCACGTAAATGTGTCGGAAATAAACATAACCATGAAAAATACGATTTTCGGGCCAAATTATCAAAACTTAAAACTCCGAGGGACTAAGCTGTATGTGCTGAATGCATGGGGGACTGATCTGGACAATAGACCAGAAGTCTTTAGAGACAACCAAATTCCGTCACTAAAAGACTGTAAGTTTGGTCACTAATTCCCAGAATTTCACAACTCGTATAATTAACTTAAACGTGGAAATTGACGAGAGGTATCGGGTTCGCTTACCTCTTGGGCGTTCCTATACCTAGTTCCTAGTGAGTAGAACTTATGTTTCTTGCTACTGGTTGCGTCCTCCTCCGGTGATGGTGACGATGAGACGTTGGCGGGCGAAAGCAACGTACGAGAAGGGAGGGAATTCGATGATGATGGGAGGAGGAGGTGGTGGTGCTGATCGAGAACCAGTCGTGGCGGTGAGGAGATGAGAATGAGATGGAGTGAGTGACGGTTTGATGTATTGTTGGAGGAGAACAGATTCGTTATTCATGGAAGGAAGAAGCTAAGTTGACTTAAGCTCATTGTTGAAGGCCACCGATCGACAATGCATTCGCACAGCTGCCAACCGTCTTATTAATTTTGCCAGCTTTGTCTTGGCATGGGTAGAGGTATGGGGGTTACACGTTAGCTCTGCTATTCTTGTTCCATAGTGATTGAGAGTAGATCACAGATGGTAAATGATATAATTTGGTCTCTTGTGGGCTTTATAGGAACTGGGGCGAGAGAGATGGGATTAATTGGGGTCATGATAAAGAGAGGGAGAGGTGGGGTGGTGTACAGATGGGTGGGATGTGTTTAATAATAATAATAATAATGATGATGATTAAAGATGGTGATGATTAAAGATGATGATGATTAATAATAATAATTATAATTACTATTATTATTATTGGTCCACTGATGTAACCATTCGTACGTAACCATCTATCCAATCGTTTATGAAATATGGTTGAACTCGATCCAAAACGTCGGGATGTTACATACGAAGCTCATGACGCTTTTTTAAACCGTACAATTTCTTTTTAAGTCGAAATCCACGATCAGGAAAAATGGTCTTCATGGAGGCTATCCTACAAAGACCTCATGATTTAGAAAATCATTAAAAATGCACGCTTGACGCACATTTGGTAAAGTTTAATTAGTTTGGCACTAGTAAACACACACAATAAACGTATTGCTTCGATTCTAGCAACTAAAGTAAACTTATCATCATTACGAGAAAAAAAAAAGTGAACTTATCATCAAAATAAATACTGTCTTCTTGATTGCAACCTTTAGCAACTGGACTAGATTATGTTTCTAGTAATGTTACCATTTTTGCGAGTCTTATTCAGAAATACCCATTTTGTACCTATGGATAGTTTTGTTGAAGGGTCGAGGGGCAAGTTCCAAACTTATGCCCTCTCAAATTGTTTAAGGGGTGGTTTGGAAGTAGTGATTGTTAAATAGATGTGTTATTGCTAAAAACTCAGTTCGCATTCCATTTGACCTGCGCCTAAAACACACGATAATCGACCCGATCAAAGCGAGTTCGATTTAGTGTTGATGAGTTTAGGTTTGAGAGCAAGTTTTATTAACGAGTTGGGTCGAGTGTGAAATTTGCTTAAAACTTGGCCCAGCCGCCCAACTAATCAAAATTTTAGTGTCATTTGAACTTTTTATTGTATTTTCTTTTATGACAATTGAACCCAAACCCATGGATATTCGACCCAATTAAACATGATCAAAGTGAGTTGATCCCAACGTTGACAAGTTTTAGGTCAGGAGCGAGTTTCACCCGCTTTTGAAATGGAAGGACTGTGACATGTGTGGATTTGTTAAAAACTCACCCCCTAAATCAAAACTTAAGTGCCATTTAAACTTGAACTTCATGGTAATTTATTTTATGACAATTGAGCCCAAACCCATGGGTATTCGACATAATCCGACCATGTCAAAGCAAATTGAACCAAATTTTGACGAGTTTTGAGCCGCGAGCAAGTTTTTTTTACCTTCTTTTGCAATTGACAGACAGGGTGTGTATTTTGTTTAAACTAGGTCTGCTTTCCATCCGACCTACACCTAAAAAAATAAAAAAATCGATCTTGTCAAAGCGGGTTGAATTATATGTTGACGAGTTTTGATTCGGGAGTGAGTTTTACCCATTTTTGTAATTAACGGGTTGTGTCCGTGGGGATTTTGTTTAAAATTTGGCCCGCTTCCCATCCTACTCGGACCAAAAAACAAAACAATTGACCCGATCAAAGTTGGTTCAACCTGATGTTGACAAGTTTTTGGTCGGGAGTGAGTTTTACCCGTGTTTTCATTGACGGGTTGGGTCGGGTGTGCATTTTGCTAAAAACTCTGCCAACTTTCCGTCCGACCTGCACCCAAATAACAAATTAAAACAATAGGTTAAACGTAGTGTTGATGAGTTCTGGGTCGGGTGCGAGTTTTATCGCTTTTGTAACTCGACTCGCTTTCCTTGCGGCTCGCACCAAAAAAAAAATCGAATTCTCAGTATAATCTTACTCTCTTACATTTCGATCGAAAACTCATTTCTATAATGAAATGATATAACACAGACCGTGTCTGAAACTATCATGTGATAAATCGACAATAATGTCACTTCTCATAATCTTAATTATCTATTTACAATTTTAAATTACTAAATTCACGACCAACCCGCTTTCTTTCGTGGTAGTTCACTACGGAAAAATGCACCTCTTGCAACACTCGGATTGCAACACTATTTGAAAGTGTTGCGTGAGATATACAATGACAATACTTTTTTATACAACTACATATTGAGTAGTTTATGCAACTCAAATTACTCATGTGTTGCGTTTGTTCTATTATACGCAACACATATATCATAAATGAATTTTGGGTTGCCTAATTGTATAGTTTTTGCAACATTTTATCAAATTGTGTTGCGTACAATGTCAATTTCGTTATTAATGCACGTTTAATGTCAATTAATAAATTAATAAAAACTAATAAACCCAAAAATTAGATAGCAGGAAACAAGTATCGAGAAGGGGAAAAGTAGGGATGACAATGGGTCGGGGGCAGATAGTGCATATCAGTTACCCTACTCAAACTAGTTCGTGTTTTACCCATATCCATACCCACATATGAAATGGGTAAAAAATCAAAACCATGCCCATACCCGTTCGGGTTTCGGGTATCAACGGTTATCCATGGGTAATAATTTCTCTTCATAACAACAACCAATAATTAAAGCAACATAATTTCATGAAAATATTATATTTATATGCTAAATATAAAATATGTTAGAGAAAAATAATGATTATTTCTAGACAAAATACATATGCATGTGTAGAATGTGGCGGGTTCGGGTTGGATAATGAGAAATCCATGCCCACCCATTACCCGAAATATTCGGGTTCGGGTTTTACCCGTACCCATTAAACGACCTTCGGGTTCGGGTTTTACTCTACCCAATTAGGCCGGATTCGGGTGGATATCCACGATTACGGATATTTTTACCATTCCATCCTAGGGAAAAGATGGGATGTTATTTTCAGAAACAACAATAGTATGCGAACATATATATGGGATGTTATTTTAGAAATAACAATAGTATGCGAACATATATATGCAATTGGATGTGATCGATGTACCAGGCCAGCTGGGAGAGCATGCAATTCCTGCATGACTTGTATCTTTTTATATTTAGCCATTTCTGTCCCCGACGTGTACTCGAAAAGAAGAGAAGGTGTGTCCCCGGCGGTGACATATATCGGCGGCCGTTTGCAAGAACTTGGACTCCGACGAGTACTGTAGCGGGTGGGCTTTCTTCGATCTGTGAGGGCTGGTATTTAATCTCTTCCTTTGTTTTTAAGTTCTGATCCTTACTTACTTACTTACTTACTTACTTACTTACTTACTTACTTGAGTTCTGATCCTTACTTACTTACTTACTTACTTACTTACTTACTTGAGTTGCTCCAACCAATAATTAAAACAACATAATTTCATGAAAATATTATATTTATATGCTAAATATAAAATATGTTAGAGAAAAATAATGATTATTTCTAGACAAAATACATATGCATGTGTAGAATCTGGCGGGTTCGGGTTCGATAATGAGAAATCCATGCCCACCCATTACCCGAAATATTCGGGTTCGGGTTTTACCCGTACCCATTAAACGACCTTCGGGTTCGGGTTTTACTCTACCCAATTAGGCCGGATTCGGGTGGATATCCACGATTACGGATATTTTTACCATTCCATTCTAGGGAAAAGATTGGATGTTATTTTAGAAAAAATAATAGTATGCGAACATATATATGGGATGTTATTTTAGAAACAACAATTGTATGCGAACATATATATGCAATTGGATGTGATCGATGTACCAGGCCAGCTGGGAGAGCATGCAATTTCTGCATGATTTGTATCTTATTATATTTAGCCATTTCTGTCCCCGACGTGTACTCGAAAAGAAGAGAAGGTGCATCCCCGGCGGTGACATATATCGGCGGTCGTAAGCAAGAACTTCTCCGACGAGTACTGTGGCAGGTGGGCTTTCTTCGATCTGTGAGGGTTGGTATTTAATCTCTTCCTTTGTTTTTAAGTTCTGATCCTTACTTACTTACTTGAGTTGCTTGTTTGTACCTAATTTCCACAGGATGGCTGATGTTGCCGGAGGAGGAGGTGACCCAGGCCTGAAGGCTTTCAGTTCCGCTGCCAAGCTTGTTGACCGCTTGGAGATGTTGATCGAGAATCCGGTGTGGAGGCAGACGATGAAGATCGCGGAGGCGAGGCTGCTGAGGGACAGATTGGGATGGGCGATGGCTGCCAAAGCAGAGATCGTCGTTGAGGACGCAAAGGACATTGTGACCGTCGGGCGGCTGTGGAGGGAATTTGGGTTCAAAGGGACAGTCAAGCCTAACGGCGAGCTTCCTAGTGAGACAGCTTCTGAGTTGACTAGGCTTGCGGTGAGTGCATATTTGAATCTGTGAAGGTGTTAGAGGAGGATGGATTCGATGGTTTTTTTTTAGAGGGTCGGGGTAATCGTAGTTTATGGTTCGGAATTAGAAGAGATCCTAGTATGTTTTGTTGGGTTGTTGGATGAATATGAATAATATATTATTATTATGAATGATATGAACGAGTGATTAGATGGAAATTATTGCTCTTGCTATGTGCTGATTTTGGTCAATCTTTGATTTCAATTGTCAACTGGATTCAAGGATCTTTTCTTTTGTATGGTTAGATAATAATTAAGTAAAAAGCACCTTGAGTTAATCT
Organism: Linum trigynum; assembly: GCA_964030455.1. Taxonomy (NCBI): domain Eukaryota; kingdom Viridiplantae; phylum Streptophyta; class Magnoliopsida; order Malpighiales; family Linaceae; genus Linum; species Linum trigynum. The sequence continues at coordinate 54,276,457 of OZ034817.1, read as the reverse complement.
TGTTCATATCTCTGTCAAGTCAACACATATCTCTGTCAAGTCAACTTGTTGGCCAGCTGGGAGAGCATGCAATTTCTGCATGACTAGTATCTTTTTATATTTAGCAATTTCTGTCCCCGCCGTGTACTCGAAAAGAAGAGAAGGTGTGTCCCCGGCCAGGGGCGGAGCTACAGCATGTCTCGGCCCCCCCCCCCCCCCCCCCCCCCGAGAATCTCGAAAGTCAAGTATAAAAAAGTCGGGTCGTGTGTACAAATTATAATTTATATATAAAATATAAACCGTGCAAACTTAAGACATAAAGTTTCTTGTAGCCCAGCGGAAGATGAACTATTTATAACCTAAAGATCTCGGGTTCGATTCCAAAGGGAAGCAGTTTATAGCTTTCCCCTAGGTTAATTACTTTTATGGTAGTTTACCTAAACTACAACTTCTCCTTCCTTTTCTTTTATAGTAAGCGGGCATTAGATACTTTAGTCATTAACTTTGTAATTTTTATTTCCCTTTTTAAATTATAGTTTACATCAATTAATTACCGCTTTTGCTTCTTGAAATACATTATTTTTTCTTATTCTAATTTATAGTAAATATAATGTGAAAAATATTTTATATGGTTATAATAAAACAAAATTAGTATAAAAAATAGATTTTTAAACCTAAATATTTTAATTATTAGTATTTTTTTTAGTCTTTTGCAGTAATGTATTATGAAATCCCCCCCCCCCCCCCGAGCACTAAATGCTAGCTCCGCCCCTGTCCCCGCGGTGACATATATCGGCGGCCATTTGCAAGAACTTGGACTCCGACGAGTACTGTGGCGGGTGGGCTTTCTTCGATCTGTGAGGGTTGGTATTTAATCTCTTCCTTTGTTTTTAAGTTCTGATCCTTACTTAATTGAGTTGCTCCAACCAATAATTAAAGCAACATAATTTCATGAAAATATTATATTTATATGCTAAATATAAAATATGTTAGAGAAAAATAATGATTAATCCTAGACAAAATACATATGCATGTGTAGAATCTGGCGGGTTCGGGTTGGATAATGAGAAATCCATGCCCACCCATTACCCGAAATATTCGGGTTTGGGTTTTACCCGTACCCATTAAACGACCTTCAGGTTCGGGTTTTACTCTACCCAATTAGGCTGGATTCGGGTGGATATCCACGATTACGGATATTTTTACCATTGCATCCCAGGGAAAAGATGAGATGTTATTTTAGAAACAACAATAGTATGCGAACATATATATGGGATGTTATTTTAGAAACAACAATAATATGCGAACATATATATGGGATGTTATTTTAGAAACAACAATAGTATGCGAACATATATATGCAATTGGACGTGATCGATGTACCAGGCCAGCTGGGAGAGCATGCAATTTCTGCATGACTTGTATCTTTTTATATTTAGCCATTTTTGTACGTCCCCCGACGTGTACTCGAAAAGAAGAGAAGGTGCATCCCCGGGGGTGATATATATCGGCGGCCGTTAGCAAGAACTTCGACTCCGACGAGTACTGTGGAGGGTGGGCTTTCTTCGATCTGTGAGGGTTGGTATTTAATCTCTTCCTTTGTTTTTAAGTTCTGATCCTTACTTACTTACTTACTTACTTGAGTTGCTTGTTTGTACCTAATTTCCACAGGATGGCTGATGCTGCCGGAGGAGGAGGTGACCCAGGGCTGAAGGCTTTCAGTTCTGCTGCCAAGCTTGTTGATCGCTTGGAGATGTTGATCGAGAATCTGGTGTGGAGGCAGACGATGAAGATCGCGGAGGCGAGGCTGCTGAGGGACAGATTGGGATGGGCGATGGCTACCAAAGCGGAGATCTTCGTTGGGGACGCAAAGGACATCGTGACCGTCGGGCGGCTGTGGAGGGAATTTGGGTTCAAAGGGACAGTCAAGCCTAACGGCGAGCTTCCTAGTGAGACAACTTCTGAGTTGACTAGGCTTGCGGTGAGTGCATATTTGAATGTGTGAAGGTGTTAGAGGAGGATGGATTGGATGGGTTTTTTTTTAGAGGGCCGGGGTAATCGTAGTTTATGGTTCGGAATTGGAAGAGATCCTATTATGTTTTATTGGGTAGTTGGATGAATATGAATGATATATTATTATTATGAATGATATGAACGAGTGATTAGATGGAAATTATTGCTCTTGCTATCTGCTGGTTTTGGTCAATCTTTGATTTCAATTGTCAACTAGATTCAAGGATCTTTTCTTTTGTATGGTTAGATAATAATTAAGTAAAAAGCACCTTGAGTTAATCTTGTCCATATCTCTGTCAAGTCAACACACATCTTCATTACCAAAGAAGATCGGGGTAATTAAGTTCAGGTTTAATTCGGTGGAGAATGTCATGTGAGTTAATAATTCTGATGCATATAATTAACTAGCTTTTACCCGACCCGTTCATTACTTCATAATAATCGAAAGTGATCTTTGCACTACTTGATAATTGTGACATTGATAACAATTAGTTCATATGTATTTTTGTTAATCAGATTATCCTAACTCACTACGGCCTATACATGTTTCGTATTAAAAGAATTTGCCCTATTTATTGTATCATAAATTGCTTAAAATTATTTCTTTATATTGGTATTATTAACTTGGTTTACTATTAGATACAATAAAACTAAAACAATTATGCATTAAATTAAAATAGTAATTAGAATTTCTTCAACGGATTAACTTATTGCTACAAAAGCATAAAATTGATCATCTTAAGATTTCCAATCGTGCTCCATCAGACACAAATCAAAAACCTTTCACGAACATAATAGGAGGGAAGCATATAGCTAAAATAAAGAAGCGAAATGGCAGACCGATAGAAACAAATATCAAAAGCTGGCTGGTTGATGGCTGAGAATTACCTTGACAGAGAGAAGCTGCTAGTGGAGTTTTCGCTGAAATGCTTTCGTGGGTCTGTGTGATTTAAACTGCCTTTTATACGCATAACGCAGAAGGTGATTTCGTTTGCTGGCATGAATCGAGCTTGGGTTTGTAGCTGAAATTACCTCGACAGAGAGAAGTTGATAGTGGCATTTCTAGAGGAAGCACTTTAACACCCCAATTTCTTCGTTAGAACATTACACCCGCCGACGTCGAATCTCAGACATGGAGAGCAGGAGGATATGGGTGGATCTAGCTACCTCCGACACGATCCCTATTCGACACTGAATTTGCCCACTGACATCCACTTGGACGTCGTCCAACCACTGACATGCAAAACAACCGTTTGATCCTGGCTTCCCAATGAAAGGAGAGGACGGAGAACGACGATAGAGATGAAGGGAGCGGAGGAAGGGCCCTCTACGAAACATTTAGGCCAACAGTGGTAGACGACTAATGTATCAATCCCTAGCCTTTCTGACAATCATTGTTATCCTTATCACCCAACATTTTACTAAACCCATTACCTATTGCAAATTTTAGGTAGAGTTCCTACTAAAGTACACAAATCCCCCTACAACAATTTAATCAGAACCACTGGTTAGACATTCACTCATGGCAAATTTGAGAAACTGGTGCAAAACTCTACCATCCTAAATTTGAAAATAGTCAAGTGTAAAAATAATTTAAGTCCATCCAACTATACCTGAAATAATAAGGGATCCTACAGTACATCATCATATACAACTAACATTGCTATGTAAGTTAAGCATTCTAGGAAGGGGCGGATACATGTGCCTCTAGGGGTGTCCCGGGACACCCCTAAAATTTGGGGAAATGATTATCCAACCTCCGGTACTAATTTCGTATGTGTATACAAAATATAATTGGTAATCTGGGACACCCTAACATTTGAAAAAATGATTATCCTACCCTCGATAATAGTTTGCTTATGATTAATAAAATATAAGTGGTAGTCCGTGTTATTCCAACCTAGGACACTACTATTATCAAACATATTCCAATTATGTTGCTACTCATTTGTTATTCTATTTTAAACATCATGCAACAGTAAAACGCTATTTCTTTATCCCCAACTATTTTCAATACCTAATAATTAAACTACGTACACGCTACCCTTAATTTTGAATTGATTTTATGGTTACATGGCAAGTGTTGAAAGAGTCTTTTCTACTTTGAGCTACATTAAGAACAATGTTAGAAATCGAATATGTGATAAGTTCGTGAAGTATTGTCTAGTAGGATATGTAGATTTTTTGAACAGTGCAGACACGGAGTTTATTTATATTATTTTTCAAAATATGAATTTTAATTTATTATTTAATAAAAATTATACAAGTATGATATTTTTAATATACGAATTATTTAATTTATTATATAATTAAATTTAATTTTTGAAGAGGACACCCCTGTGAAAATTTTCTGAATCCGCCACTGATTCTAGGAGCTAGGAAATATGTAGCGTAATGTAGTAGTGTTGCAACTTGATTAGAAGATAGAGCCATAGATAAAAGAGGGGAAGAGATAGTGTATATATATAGTTATTGTTAGAAGGCATGATGATTTGCATGATGCTCCATGCATAAAAAGAAATGGAGTCGCAAACTTGGTGAAATATTCATACAAAGTGACTTAGCAAAATAAAACGTGTAGGTATAGAGAAACACACAATCCACTCAGCTATAATGCGTATAAAGTCATCGATAAACCTAATTGAACATTCATGAGAATAAACATTCAAAAACTCGATCATCTGTGCATCACTTTCTGAATTCACATGGACCTTCCTCTTTAGTGACTCGACTAAAGGTGTTGCAATATAATATCATGGTTCGCTTTATCAATTTTGGTGCATTTGGCAGCATCAAGGTCACCAACTTCATGTTCACTACTAATATTATGGGAGCTTTAGGCATTAATATTTTTAGTATCGAGCAAAGCTTATTGATACATCCACACAACCACCCTATTCATTAAAAAACACGAAATATATGTAGCTCATTAAGCCATGGAGATTCAGGAAACACATATACAATGCAGTGACAATACTAAACCACATAACTCAACTTTTGAACGCCACAAAGTTTGGCAAAACTACAAAGATGTAGAGATAATAATAACTTAACAACTTTACCAAAACTCATACCCCCAACACTGTCTAATTCTATTATAATAATAAAAGTACCTATGTAGCTAATTGAATACTACTTTTCCTTACCTAAACTTATGTAGGGAAGCTATGAGAAACTTCAAATCAAGAATAGACACAGCAAAATAAAACACCATGACAGAATCTACAAAAGGCATTCATCCTTTGTTGGTGGCCAGCTTTTAATTTCCATAGAAATTTATTAGTTTCCAAGAACATAACAAACAAAAAAGGCCCGGAGGAGAAATCAGCTGTGGAACAGAATACTCTACATAATGATATGATAAGATGAATGCATCAGATCTATGTTTGAGACATAACTTAGGCCTATCAACTTCGAGAACAACAGGCTGAATTTCAAATGAGAACACAAAACTTTAAACTAAACATTGTAGATTCTAATTTTTCACTAATTGTCTTATGAATACTAATGCTAAACCCTTATTATTTCTAGCAAATCCTAAGTTTTTGTCATGAACAATAAAAATGAAGGTATCTCACAGAGAGTGAGCCAACCCATGGTATCCCAAAACCGAAGCAGGAAACTTTGGGCATCTCATGCTTCGGTTTTGTGAGACAACTTATCCTGCTGCCACTCACCAATACAAACTAAAAAAGCACATCTCATGAGAATATGTAAAGCATGGTAAGGCTTATCCCACCACTGCTAATGTCACAGTCTGCGCCAGTCATGACACCTTCCAAATTGAAAGCTGAAGGAAAGAGCAAAGTACCAACTTGCACGCCACGACGGAGGGAGACAGTGCAAGTGGCACCAGCAAATCCGACGATGGCTAAAGCCGAAAGCTTGCTTAGAAAACTCAAAAGCGAAAATAGGGGTGATGGGATCCTGGGACGAAGAGGGGCAACCCGGTCTCCCGAAAACAGGGGCGGAGAGAATAGTAGGAGAACATCGAATGTGGGGTTTCCAAAGGGTAACATTAGTGCGACATGCCTGTAATTCAAACATGGAGAATAGAATACAAAGAACAAAACAAAAAATGAAACACAACAAAAAAGGAACAATAAGAAACTGAACATAAAAGAATAGAAAAATGAACCACGATGGAAATCAACAACAAATAAAGCCCGCAAAAGAAAAAGGTTAGATAAAATCGACAGAAGGTGAGCGAATGACATGCCCACAGTTCATAGCACCGGATCTGAACATCCCGACAACAGATGAAGTTGTGACTGGTTAGCGAGCCTCCTTTGTCCTTTGTTCCTCTCCAACCAGAATTGCGAACTATTCGACGTCAAAATCGAGCGCGTGGCCCTCTAGCTGGTTCCCCTTTTGCTGTTGCTCGGTTGCCATTCACTCAGTCTTGGAGAATAGCGTCGTCGACTATATCCATCAACAGGGAGCAATCCAGAACGGGAACTGGAGAATCCGAGTAGAGAAGGCCCCAATAGGCGAGGTCACACAAAAGAGATTTTGAATTTGCTCACCGACGAACCAAAATTGGAATCCCCACCTCTGGCCGTCGCAACTCAGAAACCTAGATCTTCCCCTTTTCGTCGCCTGATACCCGAGTTTCCTTTGCCGACGAAAAAAACAAAGGAATTGATGCGAAGGGGAAGAGGAAGGAGCTTTGCCTCTGGATTTTGTTGTTTTGCAAATAAATACAAATTAAATGAGAACGTGGGCCTGGAAGGAGAAAAAGGTGGGTAGTGGACAGTTTTTTGGTTCTGAAATCAGGCGGAACTCCTTTTTTTTTCCCGCTTAACACTCTGCCACATCAGCTTCCTAAAATCACTCTATGGGCATGAAATTTTAAATGGGGGGTGCAGTTTTACTTTTCAGCTATAAATTATACTGTTGATTTGTACTTCCATTTCTTGAAGATGCAGGAGTACTGTAATAGTACCCTTTCTAATGCTCGCTTAGTCGCTTGCCATGTTGAAGTGAAACAACAATCAAAAGGAAGCCCTGTTTAACTTGTTGCTTTTCTGCTCAGCCGTCTTTTAGCTAATTTTCTTAATTAGGATCACACTCCTACTCTAGTTTCCTAGCTTGTCTATTGAATTTCAGTTGCCACCTCGTGAATAAGAAGTGGTGGTTGTGGAAATGTCCATATTCCTTTGCAACACAACGTAACATATTAGTTGTCCACTTGTCCGGTTAATTAGGTTTAGTGTTAATCCCCTACAAATAGCCGTTTTTCGATGAAGTCATTTTATAGTAAAATCCTTTGGAGAGCATAACCTCTCCCATGGATTAGTCTTGATCGGGGATACCACACGTTAAATCCGTTGTGTTCTTTCGATTAAGCTCATACTAACTGTAAAAAAAATCATGTAAACACATGTGCACACACCCAACTGACATAATCCACTGTCTGTCCTTGAGGAATCTTATTCTCCTCTTGTACCCAATGTTATAGAATGATTCTTCCCAAGATATAAAGGACGGACCTTTTCCAGTGTAGTGCCACCTCAAACTCCGAAAGCAACGAATGTAGTGAATTAGCGAGAACCACATTGACTCGATTTTTCTTTTGGAAAGAATGCTGAAAGTCAATTGTGGATTTTGGGAGAGCAGAGTTTCATAAGGAAAAATTCTTGTGTCTAAAACAAGAGGGGTTTGGTGCTTTTATAAAAAAAAATGAAGGGGTTTTGTGCGAAGAGAGGGCGACTCTTTGAATGGGTGGGTACACCCCAACTATTGCATTGGCTCGTCTAAAAGTTTTCAACCATTGTATCGGTTTAACCCATAGTAGTTGAAACGAGTCGTTTATTCCAACCACTTTGGTTTGGTTGAATTGGTTACACTAACCAATCTAACAAAGGTCGTGCCTTCTCACATCTCACCAATTTGTGGTTCTTTTCCGTTCCATTTTCATTCATACCATTTAAAATCACAACAAGCAGCGAAGCATTTCTTACTGGTCTGCCTTGTAATAATTTTATTAGGTTATATGAACGGAAGCTGGTGTATTTATTCATACTTACACGGTATATCTTGACTCTCCTTTTAACTTCTCTTATGGTCAGGGGCAAAGATGAAGATAGCATTGGGGATAGGGCTATTAATGAGCCAACCCGCTCATGAGTGACTCGGCAAAACTCGTTTGATTAAGAAAAAGCTCGGCTCGTTTAACCGATTTTGAGATAAGCCGTGTTCAGTTCGCGAGACTCGTAAGCCAACTCGACTAGGTGACTTGTTGAGCTCAACTCATGTACTCTCTTGTGTTTGAGTTCATGAGTTGTCTCAGCATTGTGATTAGTGAACTAATTCGACTATCATCTTATGGGAAAATGATATATTATCATATGAGTTGGCTTGTTGATAAATGATAATTTATAAAATTTATTGATATCTCACATATTTAAGATTATGAGTACGTGAGCAAATATATCTCATATAACATGAGATCGTTTAATCACATGTATCATATAATATTAGGGTTTAATTTATAAATTATCATAGAAATGAACTCCATCTAAATTCCTGATTTTAAAGATTACAATTGTATGTTGAATAAGGTGCAATGACTTCGGAATTTTTTAAGTCTGCTTTCAAGGCTGATGGCCAACAAAGCTTTTTTTTTATTATAGAAATCTGTATTTTATTCAGCTCTTAATCCATCCTTCTCAAGAACAGAGAGAATGGCCAAAGGGGGCCTGTGGACCCAAAGGTTTGTACTGTCCCAATTACAATTCAGATAGGCCATGGCATGGGCCGATTCGTTTCCGGTTCGTTTTGTGAATCTCCATCTAACCGACCCAAGTCTGGCCGCTCTGGTTTTGATTTCTCGGGCAAGCACTCCTCCTTCCAGTCTCATCATTTCCTCCGCCTGCATCTGGTGGATTGCATTGAGGCAGTCGCTTTCCACCTCCACCATTTGCAGGTTATGCTCCTCCGCCAGCTCCACTCCGAAGGCGATTGCGCGCAATTCCGCTAGCTCCGGCGGCCATTGGGTCCTTTCGCGTCGCACTGCTGCCAGGAGAAACCGTCCGCTTGCGTCTCTAGCCACCACCCCCAGCCCAGTTCCGTTCTCGGCCAACACCGCCGCGTCCACATTCAGCTTCACCCAGCCTTCCATCGGTGTCTCCCAGGTATCATTATCTTCACCCCGCTCTTCCTTTTCCTCTAGATGGTGCGATTGGAATTCCTCCCAGTAGGTTAGGGCTCGTCCCACGATTTCCCATTCCTCAGCCTTTTTCTTATTAAACATGTGGTTGTTCCGCTCATTCCAAATAGACCACAGTAGGATTCCTAGCTTCTCCAGAGTTTCATCTTCTGTTTGATCCATGACCGCACATAGCCAGCTCCCAGATGATATGTTTGGTTCAAGTTCGAATAGGGGTCTGAACACTGAATTTCTCCAAACTCGAATAGCCCACTGGCACTCCCTAAGTATGTGATTCTGGGTTTCCTCCAGAGCACAGAAAGGGCATTCGGTTGCAGCCTCTTTCATTCTCTTTTCAATGTTTTTCCCTGTGGGGAGAATCTCATGAGCTAATTTCCAAAGCTTTGATCCTACTGTATACCGTGTTTCTCTTGTTCCTCTGCTTCCACAGTCATAATGCCTGCGACTAGGAGTGGAAATCGGTAAAGTATCGGTATTTCAATACAAAATATAAAAATCCTGAATATCGAATTATACCCTAAAGTCAATCCCAATCTCAATCCCTAAATGATTTTGGTATCCCAATCTCAATCCCTAAATATTTTGGTATCCCAATCGGTATACCTAGATAGTGATGGAATGATTTGTGTATAATTAAATGACACTCTTGGTGGTTGAAGGTCATGTAGTAGACTAGTAGTGAATGAGAGAGTCTAGTTGAGAGGATAAAATACACATTAGCTTATATTTCGGTATTGATCGGTATTTCGGTATATACCGATCCCAATCCCGTAATCCCAAATACCGAATAACAATTGAAATTCAATTCCAATCCCAAGAAATAATACGTGTATTTGATAATACCAAATATAGACAAACTCGATACGGTATTCGGTATATCCAAAATACCGATACGATCAAGAACTAATTTCTCAAGCTTGACAAAGGACTCGTTTGGAGAATTGGAGTCTAAATTTCTAGATTCTAGACAATCCAAAGATTTTAACTCTCTGAATTGTTTAAAAAAGATTTGAAAATGTTCATTGTTTGGTAACTATAATTGTTAACATCCAATAAAAAAAGAAATTCTATTTTTTTATCACATAACATATTTATCCTTAACCAAAATAATTAGATTGGCTCGAAAAATATTGAGAATTTATTGGTAAGGGTATTTAGTGGGATAAATGAAAAAAAAAACAAGAGATAATAGGAGGAAGAAAATCTCCAAAATCAAGATGTAGAATCTCTCTAATTATGAGAGATTTGATATCTCTAGATTTTATAGATTTACAATCTCTGAAGATACAATCCACGATAGAAAAAGTAGAAAAAAACATAACATTTTGCTAAATCTATGGATTCAATAAATCCACGATCCAAATCTTGTTCTCCAAACGACCCCAAAGTTTCTGAAATAGCTGCCAATACCCTGGAGAGAGTCAGAGTTGGGTCAAAGCGGAGTTAGACTCTCTTGGGCCTGGTTCCTCCTGCACTGAACGGGCCCTGAATAAAAGGCCCAACCGAAGAAATGCATCTCCGGGTAAACCCTAACGCAGTCAGAGAAGCGATAGAAGCGCACAGAGAGTAAAACCTGGCTGGCTTAGTGCTGACCACCATCTTCACCCAGTCGTCGAGCCTCTTCGTTGCTGCCTTCTCTGCTCTTTCCCGCCGCCATGAAGGTTCGCATTCGCTTTCAGAATTTGCTTTCCCAGGTCTTACTTAGCGACTCTCCATCTTAATCTCTGTTCCTTCGTCCGTTTGATTTGATTTGCAGTTCAATATCGCGAACCCCACAACTGGGTGCCAGAAGAAGCTGGAAATCGATGACGACCAGAAGCTGTAAGCTATTTTCCGTATCCTTTTTTTTCTTCTTCTTCTTCTTTCCGTTGTCTAAGATTTGCTTTCTGAATGTTTGTTAGATTAGGGAATGGCGCCGTTTGTCATTAATGTGAATCATGAAACAAGAGCTTTGATTTGAATAAACCTGTTTGAATCATAAGCGAATGGGTATTGGCATAATATATCTAGCTTTTGGAGAATACGGTTGGAGTCGACAGTTGTTCTGAAAGCTTCCTGGCTACATTTGCTTGTGTACACGATCTGGGTATTTTTGGATGTAATCAGAGAAGGTGTATAATTGATTTCTGTTTAATTGAATAGTAACTAGTCTGGGAAATGGAAACGGATTTCTGTAGGTTATAAGGCCTCTCTTGATGTTTCTTCTGCTTACTGATTTACTTGTAAGGGAAGCAAAGAGAACGGGTATTATTGTACCTTTGTTTCTGTAGCTTAGACAGTGGATTGTGGTATTTCAGGTAAGTTAAATAGCTACAGCTATAACTAATAATCGATTAGTCAATGGGAAAAAAAATCAGATTATTCATTCAAATCTGCTGGATGCTTTAGTTCGGCCAATTGCCTAATTAACTGTGAAAGGTTGTTCTAATAGAGGCTAATGTAGTAGACAGTTGCTCCTTGAAACCCTTGCTTGTATTCTTGTTGTACCAAATGTATGTATGCCTGTTGGTTATGTGTTGCTCACTTGTGCAGGCGTGCCTTCTTTGACAAGAGAATCTCTCAGGAAGTCAGCGGTGATGCCCTTGGAGAGGTACGTATGTGATGATTTTATTGTTCTTGATGCATGTATTCACCTTTGAAATGCTGAGTGATAATTCTTTTCTTTTCTGCATATGTAACTATAGGAGTTCAAAGGCTATGTGTTCAAGATCATGGGAGGATGTGACAAGCAAGGCTTCCCCATGAAGCAGGGAGTGTTGAACCCTGGTCGTGTCCGCCTTTTGCTTACCCGAGGTAGAAGGTCCTTATTTTTCAGACTGACTGATGTTGTGTCATACGTTGATGAATGTGGATGGTCATGCTCTTTTGAAGCACTTATAGTTATAAAGTCTGCTCTTTTCTGGGCTGCTGAGAAGAAATGGGCTTAACTTTGTGGTAATAGGAACCCCATGCTTCCGTGGATACGGTAGGCGCAATGGTGAGCGCAGAAGGAAGTCTGTTCGTGGTTGCATTGTCAGCCAAGATCTTTCTGTTCTCAACTTGGTCATTGTGAAGAAAGGTGAGAGTGATCTCCCAGGGCTGACCGACACCGAGAAGCCAAGAATGAGAGGACCAAAGAGGGCATCCAAGATCCGAAAGCTTTTCAATCTGTCAAAAGACGACGATGTCAGGAAGTATGTGAATACCTACCGCCGAACTTTCACCCGGAAAAATGGGAAGGAAGCGAGCAAGGCTCCTAAAATTCAGAGGCTGGTGACTCCATTGACTCTGCAGAGGAAGAGAGCAAGGCTGGAAGAGAAGAAGAAGAGAGTTGCAAAAGCTAATGCTGATGCTGCCGAGTACCAGAAGCTCCTTGCATCGAGATTGAAAGAGCAGAGAGATCGTCGCAGCGAGAGCTTAGCCAAGAAGCGGTCCAGGTTGTCTGCTGCTTCCAAACCTTCTGTGGTTGCTTAAGCCAACTGGGGTTTTATAGGGATGCCTAACTTTTTGTTCTTCGCAATTGTGTTCCCTGAGAGTTTTGGTATCAACAGTAGGCTAGGCATGAATCTTGATTGTGTTACTAGAATTGGTTTTGTATCCTTGAATGCACTCACGAACCAATATGAATGCTTTCTTGCACTCTAAGTTTCTTTCTTAATAACAGAGATTTTAGTCGAACTAAGAACTAAATTAACATTTATCTTTAGCGAAAGATAAAATCCTCAAAAAGCAGAACAACCAGAAAACATCTTTAGGACAAGACAGTCCTAGGCATTCTATAGAACGATCCATGAACCCAAAAACACACCATATTAGAAGTTCAGAACCACCGTTTCTTCAGTTGTATGCAGCAGCAAGCATCCTTTCCCTAAGACGTTTGAAGTAAGCAAACAACTCTTCCCGACCAGGAAGATTATCCGTAATCACAGGCGCTTCATTAAACCTATTAACCCAGCCATGAAACAGAGGAAACTTCAGGGGATCGATCACTTTCAGTCCGGTACAATCCTCAATCGCATCCAACCAATAACTCGTGACACCATAACAAAGATCCACCATGTTGACCTTATCCCCACCGAAAAACGCCTTCTCCTTGAGCGATCCAAAAGCATGTTCCTCGAGAACGACTCGTCCAAGTACTGGAGGATTATCATGGATTCGGAAATGGGTCTTTCACCATGGATTAGGACTGGGATTTTCTTGTGGATGGGGTTGGATTGGAGGAGCAGGGGAGTTTTGTTGGACAGGTCTTGCTCGATGTACTCGTAGTCTATGCCTTTCAGCTTCAGTGCCCAGATTACCCTGTACCTGAATGGACTAGGCCATGTTCCTAGGAGCTTAAGATCTGCCATTGTTGTTGTTGTTGTTTTTTCTTTCTTCGGGTTGAGATTTCTGTTTCTGTGGATGCTTTTGGGGATGGATGGATTGTTCTGTTGCTGGGACAGATTTTTATAGTGATGAAATTTGCTTGAGCAAGAAGTTAGGGATCTGTTGGAGGGTGAAATGAGGAAGAGATTTCAGATTTGTCTGTTCTAAGGTCAAAGGAATAGCAGGTTGAGTACTGAGATTTGGAATTAATTAGTTCCATGCATGATGATGCTGATAGAGTTAATGATCAGTGGAGTCTTATATTCTGTTTCCGAAGGAAGAGAGAAAAATGAAGGGGAAGGAACATTTGGAGGGAGGGAAAAGGAAGGGAGAGAAAGTTTAGAGTAGAAGGAAAATGTTGTTTTAGATAAGAAAGTGAAAAGGAAAGTAGGAGAGAAAAAATATGTTGGGAAGTGTGATAATTATGTTATTTTAATAGTTATGTAATTGTAAATAATTTAATTACTTATTGATATTATTTTCATTAATTATAATAGTGAATCAAATTTTATTATTTATTTCTAATTTTGTTCATTATAAATTTTCTCGATTTAGCATCTCATTAATTTTTACTCCCATAAAATTACATACGGGTATTTTACTTCATCTTTAACCTAATGTTACGTTAAATATTACGGTAATAGTCATAAATATATAAAATTAATTATGGAAATTTTAAACGGATAAAATACGTACGGGAGCCATCAAATAAATGAGAAAAAAATGAAATTGTTTGACAATAATACGGATATGAAAGTTTTAAACGGATAAAATATGTACTGATACATATACGTGTATTAAAAGCAATATTTACTAACTATACTTCTCAAAAACATATTAACTCGTTTATCTCACTAATTAAACTCATTGGCTAACTAATTATCTCACTAATTAACATATTCATATTCTTAATCTTACAAACCCATCATAAACCACTTACCAAAAAAGAAGTGCCGCTTGAAAGAATTGTGGAGAAGCCACGCCACGCCACTGAATTTAGGAAGGTAAACAAAAGGACATTTTGAGGGGGAAAAAAAAGATATGAAAAAATGAAACCCCAATTCCCACCCAGCTTTCTCTCCGAAATGGAGGTAGCCTCCTACAGTACACTTTCCCTATAATTTCTTTCTTCGGTTTAAAGCTTAAAAAACAAGGGACAACATTTTGGTTCAAGGATCCTTTCTCCTCACTTTCCATCCTAAAAAAAGGGGTTAAAGACAAATTTAGTCACTGAGATTACAAAATCGGGACATGTTTAGTCACTAGAAAAAGTTAATATCAAATTTGGTCACTACAATTACTAAAACTGGACACATTTAGTCACTCGCCGTTAGTCTCCGTCCAACTCCGTTAATGAAGTCCGTTAAGTGCTGATGTGGCAAACAGAATTGCCTAATCAGCCGGATATAACCCAACAAAAATAAAACCCGACCCGCCACGTCATTATAACCCGCCACCTCATGAAACCAACTCATGACCCAACCCCACCCAACCCCTTCTTCCTCCTTTCTCCCACCTCGGCACCTCCCTCCTTCTTTCCCCAAAACCACCGCCGCCGTGACCCAACCTGTCACCGGACTCTTACTGTTGCTTCTTGTCCGGAGAAATTAGCGTTTCTGGAACCCCACACCTCAGCCGGCTCGACGAGAACAACGACGATGGTCTCAAGAACATGGGACTCGTCATGAATTTGCTCCATCTCGAAGAACCGCCGCCGCCGTGGTGGTGCGCTGAGAATCGCTCCGAAAGAGGGAAGAAACCGCCCTCACCTCCAGATATCCGTCTTATGAAGGCGATTTGCCGATTTGATTCCTGATCTGTTGTAGTACCTGAATGACGATAACAATCTGGGCTTGGAACTCGACAGATACAATCCAAACGGAGACGACCGCTTGCTCCAGATCTCCACGGCGATAACGTCGCCGGCTCCGTCACCAGCATCCTCTCCGACCGCTCGAATTCGAACTAGTATGAATGCTTCAGTCGGATGATATTGTTGCTACTGCTGCTTCCGTTAGTGGCTCTATCAAAGTCTCCGATTTCGCCGAGGAGAGTTAGGGATTTTTTCATGTATGCTCTGCGTTTGGGTAGGGTTGGGTGGAGCGAGTCGATTAGGGTTTTGAACCAGTTGATTTGGACGGAGAGGGAGCAGTTTCGACAACCGGAGGCTCCTCCTGTTTCGTTGGAATCGAAGGCGGTGGCGGGGACGACGACGAGGTTGGCGCTGTGGGAGTAGGGGTTGTTGGCGGTGGGCATAGGATCTCCTCAATAAGCCGGGAGGAGAGGAAGGTGGAGATATTGAGCAAGGAAGTCGACGATGGTGCGGCCGTCACTGCAGCGCCCGATGGGTTTGTGGAAGAAGGATTCGTCGTAGGGAGGGAATGCGCAGTGGGGGGATTTTGCTCCAGCCTCCAGGGGATTAATTTGTCCACTAGATAGAATAAATTTGGTCGAACAGGTTTGCGGGAGGAGGTGGGAGGAAGGAGGAGAGCGGCGACGGCGGTTTTGGGGAAAGAAGGAGGTGGGAGGTGCCGAGGTGGGAGGAAGGAGGAAGAAGGGTTGGGTCATGGGTTGGTTTTATTGACGTGGCGGGTTATAATGACGTGGCGGGTCGGGTTTTATTTTTGTTGGGTTATATCCGGCTGATTAGGCAATTCTGTTTGCCACATCAGCACTTAACGGACTTCATTAACGGAGTTGGACGGAGACTAACGACGAGTGACTAAATGCGTCCAGTTTTAGTAATTTTAGTGACCAAATTTGATATTAACTTTTTCTAGTGACTAAACATGTCCCGATTTTGTAATCTCAGTGACCAAATGCGTCTTTAACCCTAAAAAAAGTGTTAGTGCCAAGTCAAACTGGTGCAGACTTTTTCTATAATATTCAAGGAAATATATGAGTAAACCGAACACAACACAAGACCCTACTCAATTAACTTGACAAAGACGAATTTCTTTCCCTCAAACATCGCTAGTATGCCTCTCGCTTCCACCATCCCGTCTCATTAATTAGGTGTTTCCGTGTTTGTTGTCCATTTATGATTTTCGGTTAGATTGTAATATAATAGGAACGGTTACGGTGCTAATTGTACAATAGTTAGCACCGTCCTAATCAAGGAAAAAACTACTACTAGTTTGAAGTAGTGATTTAGCTTAGATGTTGTATTGATTTTATAATAATCCGTAGTGATTTTTGCTAGTTATCACGGTGCTAACCCCTATAAGGATTAGCACCTAATCCCATCCCTAATATAACTTGCTACAAAATTCAAATAATTCACATTTGGTTCATTGAAAGCGAGGATCTTTATTCGCGATAGTAAGTTCACACATGACAACATATATCAATCTTCTATCTTTTCTCTACAATTTATTGTTTCCTTTATTAGTGACTATTGTTTCTGTTATTAGTGACTATAGTCGTTGCTTAAAAATAGTGGATTTTGCGTAGAATCTTGATGAGCCGCAACAACTTAAAGCTAGACTCGAGGAAACACTATGTAATATCAAGAAGGGTAATGCCTATTTTTTATCCAAATCTTTTTCAGATTCTTTTATATTATCCAAACCTATTAAAATGCAACAAATTAAGATCATGAGAAGTGACATTGTTTATTTATCACATGATAGTTTCAGACGGTCTGTATTATATACCATTTCATTATAGAAATGAGTTTTCGAAATGTAAGAGAGTAAGATTATACTGAGAATTCGATTTTTTTTTGTGCGAGTCGCAAGGAAAGCGAGCCGAGTTACAAAAGCGATAAAACTCGCACCCGACCCAGAACTCGACAACACTACGTTTAACCTATTGTTTTTATTTGTTATTTGGGTGCAGGTCGGACGGAAAAGCAGGCCGAGTTTTTAGCAAAATGCACACCTGACCCAACCCGACAATGAAAAAACGGGTAAAACTCACTCCCGACTAAAAACTTGTCAACATCAGGTTGAACCAGCTTTGATCGGGTCGATTGTTTTGTTTTTCGGTCCGAATAGGATGGGAAGCGGGCTAAATTTTAAACAAAATCCCCACGAACACAACCCGTTAATTACAAAAATGGGTAAAACTCACTCCCGAATCAAAAACTCGTCAACATATAATTCAACCCGCTTTGACAAGATCAATTATTTTATTTTTTTAGGTCTAGGTCGGATGGAAAGCGGACCTAGTTTAAACAAAATACACACCTTGTCCAATCTGTCAATTGCAAAAGAAGGTAAAACTCGCTCCCGGCTCAAAATTCGTCAAAACTGGTTCAATTTGCTTTGACATGGTCGGATTAGGTTGAATACCCATGGGTTCGGGCTCAATTGCCATAAAAAAATTACCATGAAGTTCAAGTTCGAATGGCACTTAAGTTTTGATTAAGGGGGTGAGTTTTTAACAAAATTCACACATGTCAAAGTCCTCCAATTTCAATAGCGGGTGAAACTTGCTCCTGACCTAAAACTCGTCAACGCCGGAATCCACTCACTTTGATCGTGTTTAATTGGGTCGAGTACCCATGGGTTTGGGTTTGATTGTCATAAAAGAAAATACAATGAAATGTTCAAATGACACTAAAGTTTTGCTTAGCTGGGCGGTTGGGAAAGTTTTAAGCGAATTTCACACTCGACCCACTCGTTAATAAAACTTGCTCTCAAACCTAAACTCATCAACACTAAATCGAATCCACTTTGATCGGGGGTAGATTGTCGTGTGTTTTAGGTGCAGATCGAATGGAATGCGGGCTGAATTTTTAACAAATTCCGCACCCGACTCA
This sequence comes from Linum trigynum, assembly GCA_964030455.1. Lineage (NCBI taxonomy): Eukaryota > Viridiplantae > Streptophyta > Magnoliopsida > Malpighiales > Linaceae > Linum > Linum trigynum. Next base: position 54,258,182 of record OZ034817.1, on the reverse strand, counting down.
GCTTGTCAATTACAAAAGCGAGAAAAACTCACTTTCGACTCAAAACTCATTAACACCAAGTTCAACTCCCGTTGTCCGGGTCGAATTAGGTTGGATAGAGTTTGAGTTTAATTCTAATATAATAATAAAATAAAAAATAAATCATTTGTTGGTGAAAATGAAAATAACAAGAAATTGTGTTTTTTTAAAGCGTGATGTTCACTATTTGTGAATATTGGATTCTTGATGTGCAAGACGAACTTAGGGTCGTTTGGAAATTGTGATTATTTCTGTGAGATTGTTATTATACTTGTATTGTTTAGAATGCATCTTTTTTTTAAAAAAAATTTAGTAGACACAATATATGGACTTTTTATGTTATGTGACAGAATCTATCACTCAAATGAGTAATTGTTATATCTCATCTCTTAGTTGAGATGATTGTGTTGAGATTTTTATCTCAGCTTTTAGCTGATGTGATATACACAATCACATACACCAAATGCTTTATTTTACAATGCATCAAAATCATCAATATATGTATAATATTAAACATATATTAACAATAATACATCTACTTAACAATCACTACTTCCAAATGAACCCTTAAACCATTTGAGAGGGCATAAGTTTGGGACTTGCCCCTCGACCCTTCAACAAAACTATCCATAGGTACAAAATGGGTATTTCGGAATAAGAATCACAAAAATGATAACATTGCTAGAAACATAATCTAAGCCAGTTGCTAAAGGTTGTAATCAATAAGATAGTATTGATTTTGATGATAAGTTTACTTTTTTTTTTTGGTAATGATGATAAGTTACATTAGTTGTGCATTTTTAATGGTTTTCTAAATCATGAGGTCTTTGTAGGATAGCCTCCATGATTATTGACCATTTTTCCTGATCGTGGATTTCGACTTAAAAAGGGCTGAAGAGGAGCGAGATCGTTTGCAACAGAAGCTCCTCCAGGCCGGAGAAATCGAGAAGACATTGTTGGAGGAGCAAGAGTCGCTTCAGAAGGAGATTGATGTTCTTAAGCAGGACAAGGTCGCTTTGTTGGGAAGTCGTGAGTCTAACTTGGCCGCCGCTCGAGCTGAAGCGGGACCTGCTTATCTACAATCTACAGAGTTCCAAGCGCTTGACAAGGAGAAGTATAAGAATATTGTTGGCGATGTGGTGGCCGCGATTCGTCACTTATTCCGCGAGGACCAACCGGAGGCGGTTTGGGACGCAATCGGTTGTTGGACGGATGCTGACGTCAACTCTGAAGCCGACGAGGAAGAAAATGAAGAGGCGGGTGACGCGGAGGGAGATGATCTTGGTAGCGAGAGGTCGCGCAGTGTTTGAGTCGGGTGGTTTGTTGACCGACCGCTGAGCGGTCTTTTCTGCATGTGAACTACTTTGCTTTTCCTTGCTTTTCTTGGCTGTGTAATGATTTTTGGACCCCATACTTTGCTTTGTGGGCTGTGCGAGTTACTCGTGTGGAGTGCCTTGTTTTCATGTTGGTCGCCTTTAGACCGTGCCTTAATCGAAATATTGTGCGTTGTTCATGTCGTTTGTGGATTTGTCGAGGGTGTGGGTGATCACTTGCCCCTGTTCGACGTCGGCGTGCGTGCTTGAGGACGCATACCGTACTTACAAACCTTTTGAATTGCCTTATTGTGTGTTTTGTGAAGTGAGCGCGTGTCATGAGTGACTTTGCAATCGGGGGTTCTCCGGATGCCAGAGACCGCTCTAGAATTCTTGTCATAGTTTTGCAATCTTTTGGTGGGCCGTTGGTCGCCCAAGGCATTTCCTTGTCGGTATACTCGGCTGTTATTTAACCGTATTGGTTTGACCACATAGGGCGGGCTTTTCTGCTTTCTTTAAGCGGCAATTTGTTGAGACCGTGTTGGAACGGGTTTATGTATGGGCCTTATCTCAGTTAAGCCTTTTAGCAATAGAGACATCATTGGGAGTAAGAGTTAATCCGCGAAAGAGAAACGAGTGTATTACTTTGAGCAAAAGTGGCGCTTGGTAGCAGCCAATACACTAATACATGTGGAGGAAATCTTTCTCCATCCACTCAAAATGCCTACGCTCGAACAAGGAGTACCTCGGATCGCATCTGTGTGGTACTTTCGTAGGCGTAACCCGTTCCATGTCTTGGACACGGGAATGCCTTCCATGGTGGCCAGGCGAAAGGTGTTTGGACCCGTCTTTTCAGCGATGAGGAACGGTCCTTACCATGTGGCGGCCAGCTTGCCGTGACCGTCCTTCCTTTGAAAGTCGCGCTTAAGAACCATGTCTCCTTCCACGAGAGGTCGCGGCTTCACATTCTTGTTGTAAGAAGCGACGACCTTGGCTTTTTCCCGCATGATGCGTTCCAAGGTCGCTTTTTCCCGCATGTGCCACACATGTCGCTCAAAGGTCGCTTGAGAGAACAGTCCTTTTGCAAGGATACTATTGGCCTACAATCAAAAAAGACGCATCAGACGTCGTCCTCAACTGTCATGTGTGTCAAGTTCATGCTTCCAAGCACCACCAGCCAAGCTCCGAGCTTCAAAGCGTGGTGGGAGACATGGTTCTTAAGCGTGACTTTCAAAGGAAGGACGATCACGGCAAGCTGGCAGCCACATGGGAAGGACCGTTCCTCATTGCTGAAAAGACGGGTCCAAACACCTTTTGCCTGTCCACCATGGAAGGCATTCCCGTGTCCAAGACATGGAACGGGTTACACCTACGAAAGTACCACACAGATGCGATCTGAGGTACTCCTTGTTCGAGTGTAGGCATTTTGAGTGGATGGAGAAAGATTTCCTCCACATGTATTAGTGTATTGGCTGCTACCAAGCGCCACTTTTGCTCAAAGTAATACACTCGTTTCTCTTTCGCGGATTAACTCTTACTCCCAATGATGTCTCTATTGCTAAAAGGCTTAACTGAGATAAGGCCCATACATAAACCCGTTCCAACACGGTCTCAACAAATTGCCGCTTTAAGAAAGCAGAAAAGCCCGCCCTATGCGGTCAAACCAATACGGTTAAATAACAGCCGAGTATACCGACAAGGAAATGCCTTGGGCGACCAACGGCCCACCAAAAGATTGCAAAACTATGACAAGAATTCTAGAGCGGTCTCTGGCATCCGGAGAACCCCCAATTGCAAAGTCACTCATGACACGCGCTCACTTCACAAAACGCACAATAGGGCAATTCAAAAGGTTTGTAAGTACGGTATGCGTCCTCAAGCACGCACACCAACGTCGAACAGGGGCAAGTGATCACCCACACCCTCGAGAAATCCACAAACGACATGAACAGCGCACAATATTTCGATTAAGGCACGGTCTAAAGGCGACCAACATGAAAACAAGGCACTCCACACGAGTAACTCGCACAGCCCACAAAGCAAAGTCTGGGGGTCCAAAAATCATTACACAGCCAAGAAAAGCAAGGAAAAGCAAAGTAGTTCACATGCAGAAAAGACCGCTCAGCGGTCGATCAACAAACCACCCGACTCAAACACTGCGACCGCTCGCTACCAAGATCATCTCCCTCAGCGTCACCCGCCTCTTCATTTTCTTCCTCGTCAGCTTCAGAGTTGACGTCATCATCCGTCCAACAACCGATTGCGTCCCAAACCCTATCCGCGTCCCAAACCGCCTCTGGCTGATCCTCGCGGAATAAGTGACGAATCGCGGCCACCACATCGCCAACAATCTTCTTATACTTCTCCTTGTCAAGCGCTTGGAACTATGTAGATTGTAGATAAGCAGGTCCTGCTTCAGCTCGAGCGACGGCCAAGTTAGACTCACGACTTCCCAACAAAGCGACTTTGTCCTGCTTAAGAACATCAATCTCCTTCTGAAGCGACTCTTGCTCCTCCAACAATGTCTTCTCGATTTCTCCGGCCTGGAGGAGCTTCTGTTGCAAACAATCCCGCTCCTCTTCAGCCGCCCTACATGCCTTCTTCTCCGCTGCTATCTCCTCCCCCTTCTTCTCCAGGCGCTCCTCGAACTCCCGTTCCATCTCAGGACACATCTCCTCCGCCAAAGCGATGCGCCCCTCGGCCGCACTCTTCTTCAGCTTGGCAATCTCGACCGTGTTTTCATCAACAGTCTTGGACAAGCGGTCATTCAGCATGATGAGTTGTGAAAATCCGATCTGAGCCAGGAAAAGAAACGTCATTAGGCCAGATTGCAACTTATAGAAAAGTCAACTCACATCTATGATTGACTTACCGAGAAGAAAAATTGCGAGGCGATTCCCGCAAGCCGCCTGTTACTCCCTTGGGAAGTGGCGGTGTACTCCGAGGGCATGCCCAACACATCACTCACTGAGTGAAATGCCAGTCCAGCGGCCTCAGTGTCGGTGGCCGCCAAAGGAGGGATCGCTACAGAACCAAGCGGCTCCGACTGACGAACTCCTTTACCCCGGGATTCTCCCGCCTTGACATGCTTAGAAGATACCAGGGGCACGCTAGGCTCCAGCGGCCTCTTACCCGCAGCCCGTGTTATCGGCGCTGGTTCAACGGTCTTCCCTGCGGCGGCCGCGATAGAAGCTCCAGCTCCAGCCTTCGCGGTCGTCGGCACTCGCTTTTTGGACTTCGGACGGTTAGCGTTAGCCAGCTCCCTCAAACCTGGAAAAAAGAAGCATAAGTAAAGATGCATGAGAAAAGGGAAGCATTCGAAGCCACAACATGTATTTACTAACCATAAAAACGACGAACATGTTGATATGCGCTCTCAAAACCGCTGTGTAGCACCCGCAGTTGACAGCCTTCTACAATGCGGACTACATGGTCCTTCACAGACTGGGGAAACTGACTAGAGGTACACCACGTCTCCTTAGAACCAACCGTGTAACCAGTGGGCGGCTCCAAATCCCCTGAATACCACTTACAAGAAGGGTGCGCGAAAAAATACTCCTTGTACCAAGGAGAATCCAACTTGGGCGCTCCAGACACAAACCCAACAGCGCTATCCCGCCTCCCGATAGAAAAACAGTTGGTCGAATCACGAATTTTGTAGAGCAAGCGAAAGCCTCGAAAGACGGTTCTTCATTAAGGCGGTCGCACGCCAAGCGGTACATCACCGTGTGAAAAATAATGGTCGGTATAACCGCCCCAGTGTACATCCCAGCCAGTGCAACGTCTTGGTCATAATGGGATCCAAAGGAAACCGCAATCCGAGTTTCACTTGCTCAACAAAGATCGAAATCCATCCGACAGGGCAGGACCCAGAGCGGCTTACCTCAGAAGGAGTCGCGTAATGCCAATCCGAGGGCAGTTTTAGCGACTTCAAGCGATAAAGAACTTGCTCCGGCCTGAAACCCGCCGCGTGATCTGGTCCCCATTCAAACACCTCCGGGGGAACAGGCTGACCGCCCACATTCCCTCATGCCGCAATACCGTGAAAACGGGATCCGTAATAGCGCATGGCAGAGGCTCCCCGCCCTCTGATTCCACTACCTCCAAAGAGGAGGAGGTACTCGGGTGCGCCTCAGACCGCACCCCCTCACTATCAACCGCCTCATCTTCCTCCAAAGAAATACTATCTAAATCTAACCTCCCATACTCCCCCATGTTATCCCCAACCGCAGAAGAAGTGGTCACACCCCCAGCTGGTACAGGGCGGATGTTAGCAAACGAATTATCTAATTCTAAAGAGAGGCTGACAAAACAGTCGTGCAATTCAGAACCACTCCCAACGTACAATTCTAGCTCGGATAAATCCCACACACACTCAGAAGCGGTTCATGTGGGGGAAGAACGATTCATACCTTGCATACCAGATGCGGCCCCGTTCGAGACGCCCACGGCCTTCTTCACAACGGAAGGCGACGACGGCGGAACCGCCGACCTTGCTGGGTTCGGTCCCAGAGCGGCGGCGTCGGAGCGGCCAGTAGGGGGCACGGCAGCGGCGGCGTCGGAGCGGCTAGTAGGGGGCACGGCAGCCGCGGAGGCGGCGACTTCGTTCTCCATGACGGCAGGCAAAGTTCGCTCTTCACTCGACATTGTCCTACGGTGGCGGAACCGGAGGACGCCGCCATCACAACCGCGGCCCAAAACAAAAACAGCAACGCCACACACCAAAGAAAATCGCACGACGCGAAGGGTGAGAAATCAGAGGAAGATCGGCGAACCAAAACCTAAAGCAAGAACTAGGGCGCTTACCTGGAAATAACGTGACAATATATAGGAGCTCGACGGTGGAATCGCGAAGAGCCCTCTACAGAGAAGGGAGGAAGAAGACGAGCTATTCCCAAAGAAGAAGCAAGAATGGCGGAAAAGTACTTCCAAAACTGCCACTTAAAGCAAAGTGAGGTCACCCACCAGTGATGACGCTTCGCCTGACCTTGTCAGAGCACCGTGATCGAGGCACGCCACGTGGTGCTCGCTTTTTCGAAAGAGCAAACACGGACGATAATAACCACACCTTAGGCGCTCCCGCTCCAGTCTCTCGCGACCAGGGGCAATGCGGGTAGTCATGGGCAGAACGAACCCAAACCGCTTAATTTAGCGAGAAAGTATTTAGCCGCGAAAGCCCAAAGCCTCTCACGCCTAAGAAGCAAATGTTGGGCCAGTAATCAAGACGTACGGGCCCTTAGCCCATGACCCACTAAAAGCCCATAAAGTAAGCAAGTCCAACCCAGAGTGAGTATGTTGACGCGGTCTCCCCTGCTCAGAGGACCGCCCGACATAGTCCCAACGGAGCCCCAGACGGACGCCCGACATGCCTGACCTCTGATCCTCTGAACCTTTGGTACGGAGACTGAAGAAAAGTACAAATCTGACAGTCTTAGGAGATCAGAGCTCAGGCGCCCTTTGGACGCTCGACAAAGAATTAAATGTCCAAAGTCCAGTCCTCGCTGGTATAAATACTAAGCTCAGATCACATTTATGGTAACTCCAACTACTCCCTTCTCTCTCATATTCTATTCTCTCAATCCTCTCTCTAACTTAGGCATCGGAGGAGGTCCCAGGGTCACCTGAGGACCTTTCTTGCAGGTTTCGAAGACCACCCTCTCTCCGTTGGAAACCGTCCGAGGCCGTGGAGTCTCACCTAACCGCTTGGGACAATCCAAGCACAAACAGAAGCCAATTTCCATGGTCCAATTTCCATACCATTTTTGCTCTCCCAAACGTGGATTTTTAACCCAATTACTGCATTATGTAGTAATTGGGTCCAATTACTGCATTACATTTCCACATCCAAACGACCCCTAAGAGAATAAGAAATGGATCAATATAAAAGCCGGTAGAGTAAAGCTACGCAACTGATACATCTTAAAATCAACTAATATAATAGTGTGCAAATGATTAATTTTAGAGGAGTGAAAGGTTCAGACTCCTCTAGTTTCAACACCCCCAAATTCATATCCAATTCGAGAATTATTGAGTTCAAATTTTAACACCCAAACCCACCCATTTTATTCACAAAACTGTGACATTCGGGTTGGATTGTGTTGGATGGCACGGGGTGTGTCGGTTTGCGAGGTATTTGTACATCCCTAGCCCTAGTGACCATGGCCAGCCTAACTGCGCGCATGCAGCGACGTCGTTTGCAAGCTGCAAGCGGTAGCCAGCACAAGGGAACGGCCCTTAGCGAAATTGCTCCCATCGGCCATCTGTCTCGTCCCCACCAAATTTTAAACTTGGACAAGGAAGAAAGAAAGAACACAGGGAGGATGAAAAAAATAATTATATAAAACAATAGGTCATTTTTCGGGATGGGATTAGGTGCTAATCTCCATTGGGTAGGACGGTGCTAACTGTTGTACAATTTGCACCGTAACTCCTCCCCCATTTTTCCTCTCTCAAATCTATCCGTCCTCCTTTCTTCCTTACCCCCGATCTGATCGGGGGCCATCTCCGCTCTACCTTGTCCGTTCGACGCAGGATCCTGGGGTTTCCTTAATCGCCAGTTCCAACCCTGGTTCAACATCCCAATCAGGATTCCGTTCAATCGAAAATTTTCGACACTCCAGCCACATTCTTGTTTTCTCATCTAATTCCCTTCCCGCGACGGCTTGGATCCTATTCTTTATATGGTGATTCGCGGGAATTAATCGCCGTTTTTTTACCGGCTGGATTGTACCCGCGGACGCCTTTGATTTGTATGCGATTTGGGTGAGTGATTTCTGGAAATTAGCCGACGGGGAGGGGCAGATAGATAAGGAGCGTTCTAATGGCGTCGGTTCAGGTGTTGCGTAAACAGGAGCACCTCGAGGCTGGGAAAAGGAGGGTAGGTGCATGCATTTGCTATCTAATTCATTGATTTGGACAGCTGGAATTCCTCCGTTGATTTTGGCTTTGTTTGTGATATGGGTTATTCTTTGGAATTACCGCTTCTGATCTTCTTTCATCTGTTCTGGATTGTTCTCCATTTTTGAAACTTTTGTGAATTTACCCTCCTGGTATTTGGGCATTTGTAGTCGGCAATGCGTTTTAGTCTGTCTGTTTAGGGGATTTTCTGAACAAATATGTTACCTTGAGGTTGTGAACCGGATTAAGATGTAGGACTCTTGCTTGTGTTCTGCATGTTTTTAACAATGATATAGCCAAACTGGGGGCGAAAATGCACCTTTAAAAAGTGAAAGACAGCCCCTTATATATCTAAGAATCTTCGTTCGGGTACATCATTTCTAGGAATGGCCCAAACTGAAACTTGGATATAGCACTATACATTTGGTTGGGTAGCCTAGAAGATAGTATTTCAGTCAGTCATGCATCTTCTTAGTTCTGAGACTATTGACGAGAATTGTTGTTGGAATGGTAGCAGTAGTCAAATTTGGGCTTTTTAGTCTCTTTTGGTTATCTTACTAGCATTGGGGTCCTTATTGAGTTATATGATTTCTAGTTCCATGAGCTTTCGCATCTTCAGCCTGTAGGGTATCTGAAGCTTGTCATTCTTGGAGGGACTTATATCTCAAGCATTATGGTTTTATGTTTTTTTTTCCTGCCCGTCTTTCAGTACTTCAACGGGTTCATTTGACTTGGATGGTTTTACTCTGTTGCAGCTGGAAGAGTTCCGCAAAAAGAAAGCAGCAGATCGAGCCAAGAAAGCTGGAGCTCCGGCTCAATCTCAAAGTTCTAATGTTAACATAGAGGAGAAAAAACCTTTGGAGACTGAACAAGTAAGGGTTACAGCTTCAGATGGAGCTGGTACCTCCAGTGCAGCTGGTGTGACTTTTCAAATATCCAGTCAAAGAAACAAGGGAGATCATCTTACCACCAAAGTTGAACACAGTACTTCCAAAATTGCGAATGCCAGTCCGTCTGCTTTAAATGATTTTAGTACAATATTTTCAGACGTAGGTCAGAGAAATGCTGAGAATAGTGATCTGACAAGATCTGATGCCCTAGGCATAGGGAGGGAAGGTGTTACCAAGTATGGCCTGACAAATTCAATACGCGATTCTAACACTCATGCTTCTGGTCAAGGTGTACTACCAGACGGTATTCTGTCTGACCAGTCTAAGAATCCACAGGTTGCCCTGGGTTTTGATAGTAGTTTCTCCCATTACAAACATTCTGGGACAGATGTGTTCCAACAAGAAGAATATAAAAGTTCATCATGGGACTCTATAGCTGCGAATCCTGGTTCTCAAACATCTTCTCTTAACCGAGGTTCTATCTTCTCGAAATCAGAAGCTAAGCCTGGTATTGTCTCCTTCAGCAAACTTGATGTTGCTAACAATTTATTTGAAGCATGGCTTGTTCCTAGGTTATTTGATTCTATTTGTATTAAAAAAGCAAGTTTTTCTCTTGTGTCTTGGGTTTTACAGTTGATAGCAGTCAACCTAATACCAACTTGAACTTAAGAGGTTCAGGTAATGGAGTTGAGAAAGACATGCGTGGAACATTGCAGACTAGCGATTCCACAATTTCAGATTTTGGGAAGCGAGATTTTAAAAGTCTGGCTAGCTGGTTGCCTGGAGTGCATGGTGATTCTACTCAATTATCTGAACCCACGTCTAATTCAGGTGTCAAGGATTCATCGGATCATGCATCACTATATGGTGGTCAATATGAAACTAATTCCAGGAGGTCTCGTCCATCTTTCCTAGATTCTATCAATGTGGCAAGACCTACGCTGGCATCTCCATTCTCTCAAAGCAAACCATATGAATCTTTCATGCCTGTCACTTCAAAGTCAAATGGTACAGATGTTCAAGGGTCATCCACCCTTGCTAAGCCATTTGCGGATACTGAAATGGGACCTTTCTCAAAGTCCAAGTCATCCAGTGCACCAGATGTGTATGAACATTCATGGAAATCTTCAGTATCCTTTTCCAATGGGATTGATGTACCAAGATCAAATACCAATGACAATAATATAGAGGAGAAGCATGAGTTTTATACCCCTCAACAGAATGAAGATTTTTCAGCATTGGAACAGGTTTGCACACTTATCTAAATATGGTTGATATAGCATCTTGGTTTAGTTATCATTATTCCTTAGTTTTGAAGCAGGTGTGTGCATGTCAAATTATTTATTTCGAAATAGAAAGATCTTTGGGCAACACTACTCTTGCCTCCTGATAGCATTTTGGTCTTTAGTTCGTTGCATCTTTGTAATTCTTGATATACTAAGAACATATTGACTGGCCTTTCCATATCAAGCTTATTGTTTAACCAAGTCCCGGCTTTAGGCATTATGATGAGTTAAACGAATGACAGTGGAGCACGGTGCTGATGTGATCATGTGAGCTTGGCTTTCTGGTTTTATGTACCTGCTCTGGTTCTTCACTGTCAACATTCTCAATTCCTTACGCTTTTCCAGTTTCTACTTGGCACACTTGAGTCGTTTGATACTATCTGATGAAGTACTCCGTAAAACTTATAGCTCTCAAGGCCTAGGAAATAGTATTAAAGTTGAAGGTTCCTTTGGAATGACCAAAGCTAGTCTTTTGTTTTATTCTGGCCTAGACTTCTGACGCGATCAGATAAAGCATGTGCTGACTTATGACTACTAGTCTTTTGTATAGTTCATTAACTTGCCTGTTGGTATTACTGCTTTGTCTATGGACCTAAACTTGACAATCATTCTTGTTGCATGTGTTGTTATGTAGCACATAGAAGATTTGACCCAAGAGAAATTTTCACTGCAACGAGCACTGGAAGCTTCACGTGCATTAGCTGAGTCCTTGGCTTCCGAAAATACGTCGTTAACTGATACTTATAATCAACAGGTTGGTTTAACAACCTAGATAATTTTGGTATGAAAATATGTTATATTTTCTGTACACAGTTGACCTTATTATGATTGAAGAAATACATGACAAAATCTACTGTGATTTTGAACTTGTAAACTGTACATTTCTTTTGTTTCAGAAATAACTGTGTGACTATCTCTCTGATGTGAACATTTGATATTCTTGTAGTTGAGTGACTAGTGCCGGATAGCCTGTTATGGTACTAATGATTGGGCTCTAGTAATTCCTGAATTTGTTCTATTAGCTGAGATGATTTCATGGGGATTACTTTATGTGCGAATTGTGAACTCTGTAGGCGTAATATTTTTCTCTCTCAGAGCTGCCATTAAGTATTCACTTCAGGTTTAATATTCAATTTGTTGATGAGTCTCAATCAATGATTTTTTTTTTGGGGGGAAGTCGATGTTCCTGTGCTTTATGACATAGTTGAAAGCTGAAATCCTTTATTGTCAAATTAAAAAATCGAGGAGAATGAGTCTCAATCATTACAAATAAGTCAGATGGGTTCCACTAAAAGAAGTACGGAAGGCATTGAATTGAGTAATTATTACACACTTCCACTGAATCCTTTGAGGATGAACGGAGTTTATTAGGACTTGCTTGCGTTGCTTACAGATATTGATCATATTGATTCTGAGAAACTGTAACTCCTTCTTATGTAACTTATTGAAACATAATATTTGCAAGTAGCCTACTGATGGATAATTCCTTACTGTTATGTCCCTAATCATCTTTTGGTTTGTTTAATTTGTGCTGCATCAGAGAGGCACTGTCAACCAACTAAAATCAGAGATGGAGAAGTTACAAGAAGAAATCAAGGCCCATTTGGTTAGTAATTTAGTTTTTTAATTTTTCTATGAAGCAGATGCCCTTTCAGATGCCTTTTATGCATGGTCATACTTGCTACATTACTTTGCTGTTTGATCCAGTGGAGTTAAGTTGCTTAATCTAAATATAGTCTTTTGATTAAGGCTTTTCCAAAATGCTTCCCAGGCCAAATCGTATTAGTCAGATGCTTCATCTGTCAGCTTTTCTGCTACAATTTTGATTGTTTTGGCTTAAGGAAAGTTATCTCTGGCTGCTAGCACTTACAAAGCGTCAATGCAATAGCTTTCACATCCAAGTTGTCCTGTTGCTGCTACTTATTAGTTTCCAGTTGATTACCAGAAGTTGAATAGTTGAATTATCTCAGTGTGTGGTGACTGGACAATCCCACCGAACATGCATAAAGAATTAGTTGCTCAAATAGTGACGGAAATCATCACTCACGTTTTCTCATTTCCGAGGAAACATAAGTTTTTGATGGTACCACATGTGATCCCATTAATCTTGCATTTGTGACTTGCTCGATTATAGTAGTGATTCCATTATTAGAAATTAGGATGTTATGTGCTTTTGAGTCGCACAGCTTTGAATATCTCAAAATTCCATTTATTGGGTGGTTATTTATATTCTTCTTATATACGATTGAGTTTGACAGGTGGAACTTGAGTCTGTAAAAGCTGAGTATACAAATGCACAGCTTGAGTGCAATGCTGCTGATGAGCGAGCTAAGCTATTAGCTTCGGAGGTTATAGGTTTGGAAGAAAAGGTATTGACATGTTTTCCTCTTCTGCATCAAAAGGCTTCTCTGTTGATACTTCCCCCCTCTTCTGTCTTTCAGTTTGAATGAGTTTCTTTGCTCTTAGGTTTAGACAGATAAATAACTCTGGAATTAAAATCCCATTTATATAGAATGTTTGGTTTACTCTTGTGTTCCTGCTTGCAAATGGTTTGCACATGTAGTTCCCATTCTGAATCTGAAGGACGTCGTTGAATCCTTGGTTACCGATACTTTGACCTTTTCCAGTTATGAAAGTGGCCCAGATATTTTTGACGAGGGTCCTGAACTGCGACTTGCTATGAGTTTGCCTGTATGAACCTGTAATAGGTTGGTATATGCATAATATGCTGGAGTGGTCTAGAACAGAACAAGATCGGTTTATATATGATCGATATTGAGTCCTATCCTAAAAGGGAAAGCAATTGGGGTGGTCTGGGAGTGAGGATCTGTTGCTTATTTTCTTGAGAAATTCTTCACCTTGAAGGTATGTCAGTTGGTGGTAAACTTAAACAAAGACTAGAATTATGTATAATTATATAGTTAAGCCGTACGCTAATCTTACCGTGCCCAAGCGAGTTTGGCTATTTAGACTATGAACTAAATGGAGTTTGAGGCTTGATATTATACCGTAACCTCTAATGAGTGAACCTCAGTCTCTAATTTTCTAAACTCAAACCATAAAATCATATTAATCAAAAGATCCTAACTGTCAGATTTTATTTGTCGAATTATATAAGAGTACATCTCATAGGCGTGAACACAAACATATACTATACATCAGGTATACGCTAGCCCTTGTTTATATATTTTCATTCTGTCTAACCAACATAATGGAATGATGTCATTGCAGGCACTCAGACTAAGGTCTAATGAGCTTAAGCTAGAGAGAGAACTTGAAAAGTCACATGCTGAGATTGCTTCTAGCAAGTATGATTTCCTTTTATTTGATTGCAGATTGCAGATGGGATCTACGTTGCATCTTTTTCATTCCTTGAATTCCCCTCTCAGTTTGTTTTTTCTTTCTGTTTTCAAATATGCCGCACTGTTGATTCTTGCAGTGGAGTCAGTGTATATTACATGCCTACATTGCCAATCCGTAACTATATAATGTGGAGAGCCTTTGAGTTCATGAACGTTCAGTTAGGAAGAAATTACTCGTGAATGTATCTGCAACTTTGATGAACGAAAATATCTTGCTTGCATTCATGTCCTCTCCTGATGGTGTATCTAATTACTTTTGGAAATGGTCTTTGTGTGGGCTAAGTAGTGATGGCTAAAAAGGACGTGTAAGTTTTTCGACTATTGAAAGGCTTCAGGAATTGCATTCAGATAATTGTGACTTAACTTTATTTTTAATGGATAGTTGTGTCATAAGTTTGCTTTAAGCTCAAGGTGTTGTACCAATAAAAAAATCAGAATAAGCCCAAAGGAATTGGCGAATTTCCTCATGTTGAAAGTGGTTGATAATCTTGCAGAAAGAAAATCTCTAACCTTGAGAGAGAACGCCTAGATCTACATTCAACTATTGATGCTCTTCAGGAAGGTATTCCCCCACTATATTAGTTCCTTATTCAATTAAAGTGACAATTTTCTCTGGAATGGCTCAATGTGTATGCTTGATTACAGAGAAGAAACTCTTGCAATCTAAACTGAGGAAAGCTTCAACTAGTGGAAAATCTATTGATGGAAAAAGTACTGCTGTTAAAAGGGATATGTCGACATCCACAGAAGATTTAGGTAAGATACAGTCTCTTATTTGTACATTTTTGTCCGTGCAGTTCTCATTCATTTCAAATCCTATGTTCATTTGTACCCTTAAGGGGTTTTCTCGGCGGTAGTAGTCGATGATAACATCAAACACACCATTGGTTCACACCTTGGAATTAACATATACTTATGCATAAAGAAAGACAAAGCAACCTGTCAGCAATTCTTGTTGTGAGCAACCGATCTAGTTGCTTGTTATAATGGCTTGACTTTTCAAATCTACTTTCTGTTTTTCCTGAAACTATGAAATGCTTGGTGTCTGTTTTATGGTATTATTCAATACCTTGTATTTTCTTTTCTAATTAATTTTGTACATTGCCATACAAATTCCAGAAGTCTTTCCAGATACTTCGGATCATGAAACCGTAGAAGCAGCATCACTTCCCGGAAGTAATGTCCCTAGTTCTTCTGTTTCACATGAAATTGGACAGCCAAACGATGGAATTTCACCTGCATCCATTCCTGCAGATCAGTTGAAAATGATCCAAAATATAAATGAAATACTGTCTGAGGTCTGGCATTGGCTTAACTTTTACTGTCTCCATGTCTGTTTCTTCCACTTAAGTAGAAACCAGATCTAAGACTGATAACCAATTCTGCTGTGGTGCAGTTGGCATTTGAAAAAGAAGAATTGATGAAAGCTTTAGCATCCGAGTCATCTCAATGTTCGAAGCTGAAGGTACATTTTGACTTAATTTGGTTGTTTTCTTATAGCATGACTTATTATGTCGGAACTCAGGAGGGGAATTTTCTATTTTGATTTTCTGCGAGAATTAGATGGCAGTTACTAAGTGAAAAACAATTGTACAAGAAGATATTGTTTCTTTCAGTTAGTTAGTTAAGTGTGCACTTATTAGCTATCTAATTGATACATGACCTGAAACTGTCAACTGAAGGAAATAGTAGAAATGTAAGTGTGAAAAAATCATTACATATAAGCAAATGGTTGTGAAATGTTATGTGATCCCGCAACTTGTAAGGGTACATAAATTATTGAAATATTTGAGTGCTGTAAAACTGACAATTAGCCCAACAAATTGAGTTTTGAGGAAGAGGAAGTGGTAAAATTTGACATGCAGAAAGATAAAGCAATATTAGCCATTAGGGCCAGCATTAGTTCAGATTAGATTTTGAAGGTAGAAATTAGAAGTTGGAAAAATGTTGTTAATTGAGAAGTTGGTCATTTGGCTAACTTATTGAATCAATACTAAAATGATCTGTCTCTTATCAATATGTTTGAACACCTGAGACGCGTAGGCCATGAGAATGTCTGTCTTGATTATCTTCTGAATGATAGTTTGAGATCATTGATGGTGCTTGCATAATGTATTACTTTTCTTGCCTGGGAAAAATGAAGGATCTGAACAGGGATCTTTCACGTAAACTCGAGACTCAAACTCAAAGATTAGAGCTCTTGGCTGCTCAAAGCATGGCCTCCGAGAACATCACAACTAGATTGCCCGAGTCCTGTAGCATGCAGGAGAATCCTGCATACGCTGACGAAGGAGACGAGGTATGCTTGATTATCATCTCTACTATTTGATTATCGGGGCCAGAAAAGGAAGAACTCTGTTCTCAGCTTGCCGTTTGACATGCTTGAGCTTGACCAACCATTTTTCACCATCTCCAACAATATTCCAGGTCGTAGAAAGAGTACTGGGGTGGATTATGAAGCTCTTCCCTGGAGGGCCATCAAAAAGGAGAACCAGCAAGCTGTCCTGATATCTCCCCCGACGACTTGCTGTCGATGGATGGATGGACGTTTCTCGCTCTGGCTGTTGTTCTGTCTCAGACACACTGCGCCTTTTGATCGTTGCACCACAGATCGTAATTTGTATATTGTTAGAGTTAATATCACACCCCCTTCAATTCTTCTGTAAGTGATGAGAAAATGGGATTTCCGCCATTTTTAAATGGGTCGAAATCTGGCTAGTCATTTTTGATAGAGGTGGAGATAACAATGAGTAAAGGTTCTGTGCTTGTTCTGTCTCAAGTGTATTGCACATTGGTGAACAATCGGATACAACTGTGTGACATTGGTTGGTTAGTGACCAAATATGAACAAAGTTGTATAGTATACACTCGATGGTTGTATTCGTCATCTTCTTTAACTGATTGATGACTAAGTCGAACAAAGTCATTCAAAAGTCAATATGCAACGACAAGACCAGAAGCGCGAACTAAATGAGTTCCAGGATTGAGGGAGTGGCCCTAATATGCCAAATAGTTGATTGAAAAATTAGTCTCCCTATAAACACGAACTAGCTTTGATCCGGCCTGTTGGCCGGATTACTTCAATTTACTAATTATGGAATGTGGGAGAGAGCTAAAAAAATATTTATTTGGGTCGAACCTACAATTTGAATCTATTTGAGTCCATATAATTATACTTATAACGAAATATCGACCATCTAGCTATTCGCATTAAACCAATTCACACATTCATTATCGGTGTTTCCACATTTATGTTTGTTATACAAAAAAAAAATGCAAAAATTACATTAGAGTTGATATTCATTTTTTTAGCCAATGTAATAGATCCAATTTAGAATCAAACTAAATAGTCGTTTATTGGTATGACCTTCAAGTGATATTACCAAATATGATTTGACTGGTAATAAATTGGGTTTGGGAAGGATGTTTTTTTTGCAATTCGTAGTGGAGTGTTTGGCATTAGTTGTTCATTCACCACCACATCCAGCGCAAATGTATCACTTTCCCACAAGACTTTTTAATTTACTGCGAAATGAGATGATCTAAATTCCTTCAATTTTGGGTTTCAAAATAGTAAATTTGCAATCACTTATTTACATAGTTTCCATCTCCTACTTTTAAATGTGTGAGATTTAAAGTTTCTTTATCCAAATTTCATAGCAAAATATGAACCTGTAAACATTGGTAGATGTGAGTGAACAACAAAAGATCACAATGATTGTAGCTATAGTGGTATGTAGGTATATTTGAGCTCATAAATCAATTAACAACATCTCATCTTTCATTGAAAACTAAGCAAAATTTAGGGAGTCATTCATTATTATATAAAAGCATTTGAGTAAAATATGTTTGGAAACTGAAATTGCATGCATTAGTGAATGATAGAGTTCTTAATTGATATATCTATATAATAGAGGAGTATATTATACCTATAACCCATTAAAAAATATACAACAAATTTGTTCAGTCTAATTTGTTATGACCAAGGTTGTCACCCGATTCCACCAATGAGTCGCTTAAGCAAGTGGGTTAAGGATTAATGGATGAATTGGATTAACCTGGTTAAGCCTAGCTTTACCCAGGTGCATGAAAATTTTATTGATTTCACATGTATTATGCTTAGATATTTATGAAATTTCTATGATAAATTTAGATACAATGACGATTTAATATAACTTATTTGTTGAAATTGAGTTTCATTTTTATATTTTTATCTCACTTGAAACTGATGCTTTAATTCTAAATCTCTTCCCTCTTCCCTCTTTCTTTTTTATCTTTTTCCATTTCATTTTCTAGTTTTTTTTTCATTGCAGATCATATTCTATTCTCAATGTTCTTACTCTTCTTCTCCAATTCGATTTCATGTATATAAAAAAATGAGGACATTAGTCTTTGTTAATTACACCAAGTCTCAATCCAAATATATATTCATCAAATCTTGTGACTTATTCTTTGTTTGAGATGTGGTTGATTGGCGATGTGACCTTGCTGCTGAAAGGAAAATGAAATTGACTACTGAGGAACTGTGTTGGTTTTTGAGATGGTTGGGACTTGTATTGTTGCCTACCGATACTAAAGGAGGAAAAAAAATATTATGAGAAAACTGAACATGGGTGGTTGATGTATGTTACTGCATGGGTCTTTGATAAGGAAAAGGACGACATGTCAACAGAGCTAGTGATTAGATTTGTTGAAAATGATGTCGGTTTGAAGTGACTCAGTGCTTAGATGAGTTAGTTGAATCAACTCGATTTCCTAATTCAACTGGTTTTCTTAGTTTGACCAAGTTTGGGTTGATAACCAACTGGGCCTCCAACATCCTAACAAATACTCGGGTTTGGGAAAAACTGATTCGCCCAACCATGTCAAACTTGGGTTGACAATCAGGCTTATGATTCTTGTCTTTTTTGGAATATACATTGGTTCAAATTCCAATACTTATTTATTTTCTACAAATAAATAAGTTTAATAATTGTGAAGGTAAATATATTATTTATACTTTCGTTTTGTCATAAAACTGTTGGCCCGATATGTTTATCAATTTGGAGGCCATATGAAGAGCAATATCGAATTAGTTGCAACGAAGTTACCGGTCACAGTAATGACAATGTGAAACATGTGTTATAAAACGCGAATATGAGTTACTTTTATGGATTGACATTAGAATGATAGGATTGGACAATGAGATCGTCCTAAGCTAAGCGACATGTAAATTGGTTCATTTGGTATGGAGGACACAAACCGTTAAAATTCTAAATTATTTGGGTGAGTTTGTATTTAGTGTTTTCAAAATCGTGGTATATGAGTTAGGTGATTAAAATATCTAAACCCAAACGAACCGACCCACGTACACCCCTAGGAAGAGTTTCAAAACTTAGTATTTAACCAGACAAAAATGTTCAGAGAACCAGTCCCCTATAGTTTGCACAAAGATATGATTGCTTCACTATAGTTCTGGAAATTAATGGTAATTTAAGAATTCTATATCGCTTCTACATATTCAATACTATAATTCGATATGAAATATTCGAACCAACAATATTTTGGTTGCAATTTATGGTTATCGTCTATTTATAAGATAAATAAAATTTTAAATTAATATTAAACTATAATTAAAATAAAAAATATCAAAATTGAAGTATCAAAATACCAAATAAGTACTTACGAAATATTTATTGGGCTAGCTAACTGTTGAAAAGTTCTGTGATTTCATATTTTAGCTTCTTATATATTTTTAATTTAAAAAATACAACAAATCAACATAGTCTGATTGATTTTAAACCTTCAGTTTGTTTGAAGTGATAATGGTTAAAATCTCAATATGTCTATCTTTTTCTGTAAATAAATAAAAAATACAGATAATTGTGAAGACAAAAAATCCTTCCTAATTTCCCTCTCATTGCAGGAAATTTGAAAAGGGAGATGAAATTTGAAAGGCTAAATTGCGAATTTGGTCACTTGAATTACTAGTAAATTTCACATTAGCCACTAGAATTACTTTATTCCATCGGTAGTCACTTAAATTAGGTTAACAGTTCAAGTTTAGTCACTGACCGTTAGTCTCCGTTAACTTTTGCTGATGCGGCGGTCAACTCTAATAGTTGACCGTTGAGTGATGTGGCAATTAAAAAATTAATAAAAATAAAATTTAAACTTTTCTAATTTCCAACTCATTTTTACACCACCCATTGAGAAAAAAAAAGCAGTCTTATGTTTCTTCCGCCTCTGCAACTTCTGCTCCTCCTCAATAGCTTCCTTCAACTGTTCAAACCATCCCAAGAACAAATCTTTGACGTAAG
This sequence comes from Linum trigynum, assembly GCA_964030455.1. Classification (NCBI taxonomy): domain Eukaryota; kingdom Viridiplantae; phylum Streptophyta; class Magnoliopsida; order Malpighiales; family Linaceae; genus Linum; species Linum trigynum. Next base: position 54,238,117 of record OZ034817.1, on the reverse strand, counting down.
GCAAATTAGGCGCGAGCTTCTTCTCACACATATCCCTAACCATTCCCCTGTATTCCTCCGCCATTCCTTCCCAAGCCTCCGTCTCATACTTAATCTGCCTCCTCCTCAGCAAATTATACTTCCTCTTCTCGATATCCTTGAACGCCACTCTCACTTCCCGATGAGCTAATTTCTGCATACCTTTCAGGAACAGAGCTGAAATCCATGGTGGGTCTTGGATGAACACTCTCTTTTCATCTTTCCCCCCTTCAATTTGATCACTTTCCCGCATCGCTATTGACAGTGATGTTGAGGTGGCGAGGTACTTCACAAACATAATGAAAGAGGCGGTGGAGCTTGGTGGGGCCACCAACGCGGTTGATTTCGTGCCGTTACTCAGGTGGCCGGATCGGTGGAAGTTCGAGAAGACGGTGAAGGAGCTGGCCGGAAAAATGGATGGGTTCGTCCATGAGCAGAGGAAAGGAAGGGCAAAAAAAGTTGATTTTTTGTTGTCAATGGGTGGTGTAAAAATGAGTTGGAAATTAGAAAAGTTTAAATTTTATTTTTTATTAATTTTTTAATTGCCACGTCACTCATTTAACGGTCAACTATTAGAGTTGACCGCCACATCAGCAAAAGTTAACGGAGACTAACGGCCAGTGACCAAACTTGAACTGTTAACCTAATTTAAGTGACTACCGATGGAATAAAGTAATTCTAGTGGCTAATATGAAATTTACTAGTAATTCAAGTGACAAAATTCGCAATTTAGCCAAATTTTAAATAATTAAATCATATACCCTGAATCTATAGAACTTAAACCCTAATATCACATATACTAAGAACATAATCAATGTTTCTGATTCGCCAAGATGTATAGAACATACCATATGCACTATATTAGGATTTAGAGAATTATGATATAAGGTTTAGTTACGTGATTAATCTATGGTCTAGATAATGTTATTTAAGTAAGGAGATGCAATAACCCTCAATCCATCGGGCGTACCATAGAATTTCCAATGTATATACACATACCATTGTTTGTTAAATTTAGCCAATGATAATTGGCTCATTTGTCAATGGTATTTAGTCTTTCAATTCTATGCTTATAATTGTCCACCATTAGGGAAATCGTTAGCCAATGATTTTTTGTCATTCACTTATAACATTGAAAATGTCTCGTTACAAAACCATAGATCACAAATGTCAAATTTTATGTTTTGAAATAAAAATTTGTATAGCACTTTTGTAAACAATCCTTGTATTCCTACAAACTACAAAGTCATGTAACCTAATAAATGAAAAGTTGTAAGACATACATAAACTCAAAATTTACTATTTGATTCTTGGTGAAGAATTGTGTGATTAGAGAAACTCACTTAGCTAATTCATAAATCTAGGTATATCATGATGATTCACTTTGTAAATAAGTACAGTTATTAATTAATTCGATGATTGATTGTTGCGGTGGATAGTCCTATGATTTTGAGATATTTTAGTATTTTCTCTCTTTAATTCAAAACATACATAAACATTGTTGTAGTCCAGTTGGTTAGGGGTATTGATTATTAATCTAAAGGACTCGAGTTCAAGTCTTTGTAATGACATTTTTCTCTCTCGTAAGAAGATATTTAAGTTCTAAGTTGAACATACAAATTTACCCCTAACTACAATTAAGGAAAATGCAAGGAATTTGAAATACTCAAATTCTCATGAAGTACTGCTATATATTATAGAGGGATGTGTTGACAACTCAACTCTCCCAAGCTCACGTAATGCTAAGATAAAAACTAGTATACTGATGATCTACCGGAACATTTTCTAAAAGCACGTGAACGACCATTGTCGAGTCTAGTTGCAGCTCGACTTTCTTGTGCCCTAAATTCAACGGTCATCTTTTAGGACATGATCGTCCAGTAACTTTTGGTACAATAATTTTGGAGTTGGTGAGAACAAAGCAAATACAACACATATAGGGTTTGGGAAAATCGCTCATTGTGAGCTTTTCCATTGATCGAAGTATATATACAGAGTAACAAAAGATTAACAATTTCTACTATTTACTAGAAGTTAAAACAACTGAGAATTAACTAACTAATAAAAGCTATACAATAAACTAACTCTGATATATACTAAAACGCTGTGTTGCTTCCCCTTTCTTCTTCCTCTGGCTTTTTTGACTCTGCGACTGTAACAAAGTTTCCTCTACAGCTCATCCCAGCAGGAGCAACTACCACATCAGGAGGATGAACTGCTTCATTCCTTTTCACCCTCCTACAAGCTGGCGAGTATAGATCATATACTACCAGCTGGGACAATAACATGGCAAATCTATCCACCAACAAACTCTTGGTGAATATGTCAGCAATTTGAAATTCTGTTGGCACATAATGCAGAGAAATCAAACCTGATTGGACTCGTTCCTTTATCACATGACAGTCGACCTCGATATGTTTTGTCTGTTCGTGAAACACCGGATTCTCTGCAATATGGATTGCTGACTAATTGTCGCAAGAGACAAGTACTGGTTGATTGTGTGTGGTTCCAAAATCCGCCAGCAGCCTCACTAGCCATTGAACTTCACAACTTAAACTTGCAATTGCTCTGTACTCTGCTTCAGACGAGGAACTCGACACTGTGCTCTGCTTCTTGCTTTTCCAGCTTATTAGCCCTGATCCAAGAAAGGTACAGTATCCTGTGATGGACTTTCTCGAGTCAGGGCAAGTAGCCCAATCCAAGTCACTATACCCAGTTAACTGTAAACTAGAATCACATGAGTATAGAAACTCCTGACAGGGTGACATTTTTAGATATCTCAGAACACGTTGTAGTGCTCTAAGATGTAGTGTCGTAGGTTTATCTTGAAACTGACATAACTGTTGTACAACAAATGTTATTTCAGGTCTTGTAGTTGTTAGATACTGCAACTGACCCACCAAATGTCTATAGTTGCTGATATCTTCTAAAAGTAGGCCTCTTGCAGATGAAAGTACCTCCTTAACAAAGATAGGAGTTGCAGCAGGTTTACAATCTTCAAAGTCAGACTCAGCAAGAACTTCTAGACTATACTTGCTTTGGGACACTGTGATTCCCCTTCTTCCACGAGTGACTTCCAATCCAACAAGATCTTTCATTTTAACATCTATTTGCATTATTTTCTTTACTGCATTAATGGAATCCAAACTAATACTCCCAAGCACTATATCATTAACATACACAATCAAAACCACCAACTCTACAAGGATTTGTGCAGTGAAAATGGAGTAATCATAGATAGTCTGTTTAAAACCATGCTTGAGAAGTGATTAAGTCAATTTGGCATACCACTGGCGACTTGCTTGCTTAAGGCCATACAAGGATTTTCTTAACCTGCACACCTTTCCCTTGTATTCTGGAATGTTATCCAACCTAGGTGGTAATTCCATGTAGACTTCTTCAGTTAGATCCCCATTTGGGAAAGCATTGCTTACATCCATTTGATGTAAGTGCCAACCCTTAATTGCAACAACAGACAACAAAGCCTTAACTAATACCATCTTTGTAACCTTTTGCAACCACCCTTGCCTTATGTCTCTCTATATCTCCATCCGACTTTGATCCTATAGCCTTTTTACCAGGTGGAAGACCACAAACATCCCAAGTTTGATTTTCATTTAAAGCACTAGCTTCTTCTTTCATTGCCTGATTCCATTCAGCACTCTGTGAAGCTTGAGCATAAGAAGTAGGTTCAATGTGGGTACTCAGTGTGCTAACAAAACTTTGGTGTTTGGAATTTAAGTGGGAATGTGACAGAGATGCTCGAGCAGGATACTGAACATGATAATCATAATGCCAGCTAGGAGGTTTGGATTCTCTGTTGAATTTACAAAGAGGAGCGTGTGAATCCTCATGAGGTAAAGGAAATGGAGAGAATGAATGAGAGGAAGATGGAAAAGAAGAATGTGGTGTAGGAGAAAAGATTTTATAAGCGGAAGTGGAACTTGGCTCAGGAGAGTCATCAGGATGTGGAAGAGAGAAATGAGGGGAAATGGGGGAACTGGCCTCCTCATACTGATGATCTACTGAGGAACTAGAGGTATCAGGGAAGGGAAAAGGAAAACCAGTAGGATTAGATGAAAAAGTGAAAGGGTCAGGAAACACAGAAGGAGCAGTGGAGGTTGAAGGAGGAGATGGTACTGAAGGAGAAGAAGAAGGATTTGTATAAGGGAGGATGTGTTCATAAAAGATCACATCCCTAGAAACAAAAACCTTTTGGTAGCCAGATCAAAATTTTTATAACTCTTGATACCTGAAGGAACTCCTAAGTACACACACCGAGTAGCTCTAGCATCAAATTTGGTTCGAGGAGGCCTGCTGTAGATGCATAAGCGAAGCAGCCAAAAACTTTAAGGTTGTTGTAGTCAGGAGGGAACTTGTGTAACACCTCAAAGGGTGTTTTGTTGTGCAGGATGGGAGTTGGAGTACGATTGATCAAGTAGGCAGCATGGAGAATGAAATCACTCCAATACTACAAAGGTAAGCCAGATTAGAACTTAAGAGCTCTGGCAACATTCAACAGATGTTGATGTTTCCTCTCTACTCTCCCATTCTGCTGAGCAGTATAAACCACATCCATCTGATGAAAAATTACATGTTCCTTATAGAAATCATTCATATAAAACTTCTGCCCTTGATTTGTCATGATAATCTTAACTGTTTGGTGGAATTGGTTTTTAACCATAAAAAATAAAGATTTCAATAGAGAACGAGATTCATCCTTGGATTTCATGAGAAAGGTCCACACACATCTAGAATGATCATCTACTATGGTCAAAAAATAATTAAAACCATTGTATGAAGCTTTATTCAAAGGACCCCAAATGTCTACATGGATGATACCAAAAACAGTAGCAATAGAAGTGCTATCTGGAAATGGAAGATGTTTCTGTTTTGCAATATGACAAACATTACAATGGGAAAACTTAGAGGGAATTACAACAGGAAATTTCTTGTGAACAACTTGAACTCTAGATATGCGAGGATGGCCTAATCTGGCATGCCAGATATCAAAGACTTGAGGGTGAAGGTTGTAGGTGGAAGCATCAAGACATTTGGAGGAAGTGGGAACTGGTGTCTTGGTATACAGGTAGAGGCCTCTATCAACTTGGGCTAAACCAATCCTCTTATGTGTAATAAGGTCCTGTATAACATAGAAAGATGATTGAAAGGTGAGGGAAACTGGATTGGTTTTGGTCAACTTACTAACAGACACTAGGTTGTAGCTGAAAACAGGAACAAATAGAACTTGGTAAAGAAACAATCCACGTGGAAGCTTAACTACCCCTATGTGTGTGACCTTGACCTGTTCACCAGTAGGAAGAGTCACATAAATTTCACTCATGACTCTATACTTAATGTAATACTTGAGATCGCACACAATGTAATATGTGGTACCTGGGTCCAGGACCCACAATGGTTCTCCAGAAGAGGCAATCAAGGAAGATAGAGAAGTGGTACCTGAACTAGAAGGGAAGTAAGCCTGCTGAGAAGCAGCTCGAGCCACAGCATTCACAGAGTGAATTGATGGTGATGATGGAGGTGAAGGACTTGGAGAAGGCGACTGATTCAACAGAAGTTTGAGCTTCTCCACCTAATCCTGAGTGAACAAATGGTCCAATCTGCGTCCAGCTCGGGAAGCATAGGGAGGAGGTCCAGAGTCCTAAACCAAGGATGTTTCATCAGATCCTGCAAAACCAGCATCTGCTGCCTCTCTAGCTTTCTTGTTCTTTAGCTTTAAACAATCACGAATGAGGTAACCTTCCTTCTTGCATTACACACAAAATTTCTTGCCATCTGACTATTGGGTTTGTTGTTGCGGGTATGGCTGTTGATAGCCTCTCCCCTTTTGAGAATTGTTGTTGTGTGAACCACCACCAGCAAGAGCAATTGACTCCATTGCAGATCCCTTGTTCATACTTCAATTGACGCTCCATTTGAAGAATTTGCTTGAACACAATGTCAATGTGTGGCAAAATTAGGAGCATCGGAACTTGGGTACGAGCTGATTGGTACTCCCCATTGAGACCCTATAAGAACTGGATTACGAAATCATTGTCCTTGTACCTCTTGAGAGTTTCATAAGGACAGGAACACAAAAGATAAAATAAAAAAGAACAATCATGCTCCCAACTTTATTTTCAAATTTTCCCCACTACCTTATTTTAATTCCAACCCAACAGTATGAAGTGGAATTGACTAAGAGAACAAGAAATGGATCAACACAAAGCCGGTAGGGTAAAGCTACGCAACTGATGCACCTTAAAATCAATTAATATAACCGTGTGCAAATGATTAATTTAAAAGGAGTGAAAGGTTCAGACTCCTATGGTTTCAACATCCCCAAACTCATATCCAATTTGAGAATTATTGAGTTCAAGTTTTAACACCCAAACCCACTCATTTTCTTCATAAAACGGTGACATTCGGGTTGGATTGTGTTGGATGGCACGGGTGTGTCGGTTGCGAGGTACTTGTACATCCCTAGCCCTAGTGACCATGGCCAGCCCAACTGTGCGCATGCAGCGACCTCGTTTGCAAGCTGCAAGCGGTAGCCAGCACAACACTTCTTATCTGGGAACGGCCCTTAGCGAAATTGCTCCCATAGTACCATCTGTCTCTTCCCCACCAAATTTTAAACTTGCACAAGGAAGAAAGAAAGAAAGAACAGAGAGGATGAAAAAAATAATTATATAAAACAATAGGCCATTTTTCCTCTCTCAAATCTCTCCGTCCTCCTTTCTTCCTTACCCCCGATCTGATCGGGGGCCATCTCCGCTCTCCCTTGTCCGTTCGACGCAGGATTCTAGGGTTTCCTTAATCGTGCCTGATTCAACATCCCAATCAGGATTCCGTTCAATCCGTTTGTGGGGAAAATTTTTGCCACTCCATCCGCATTCTTGTTTTCCTCATCTAATTCCCTTCCCGCGACGGCTTGGATCCTATTCTTTATATGGTGATTCGCGGGGATTAATCGCCGTTTTTTTTACCGGCTGGATTGTACCCGCGGACGCCTTTGATTTGTATGCGATTCGGGGTGGTGATTTCTGGAAATTAGCCGACGGGGCGGGGCAGATAGATAAGGAGCGTTCTAATGGCGTCGGTTCAGGTGTTGCGTAAACAGGAGCACCTCGAGGCTGGGAAAAGGAGGGTAGGTGCATGCATTTGCTATCTAATTCATTGATTTGGACCGCTGGAATTCCTCCGTTGATTTTGGCTTTTGTGATATGGGTTATTCTTTGGAATTACCGCTTCTGATCTACTTTCTTATGTTCTTTGATTATTCTCCATTTTTTTGAAAATTTTGTGAATTCAGCCTCCTGTCATTTGATCTAGGCTCAAATGACCTGCAGTCGGCTTTGCGTTTTCGTCTCTGTTATGGGGGTTTTCTGAACAAATATGATCCCTTGAGGTTGTGAACCGGATTAAGATGTAGGATTCTTGCTTGTTTTCTGGATGTTTTTAACATGAGTGAGTACATCATTCATTGCAAGGAATGGGGCAAACTGAAACTTGGTTTCATTTTGGATATAACTATATACTATTGGTTGGTTAGCTTAGAAAATAGTATTTCAGCCAATCATGCATCTTTTTATTCCGAGACTATAAACGATAATTGTTGTTGGAATGGCAGCAGTAGTCAAGTTTGGGCATTGGGGTCCTTATTAAGTTATATGATTTATAGTTCCATGAGCTTTCATATCTTCGGCCACTAGGGTATCTGAATCCTGTCATTCTTGGAGGGACATATATCTCAAGCATTACAGTTTGATGTTTTTCCCTGCCCATCTTACAGTATATTCAACGGGTTCATGTAATTTGGATGGTTTTATTCTGTTGCAGCTGGAAGAGTTCCGCAAGAAGAAAGCAGCAGATCGAGCCAAGAAAGCTGGAGCTCCCGCTCAATCTCAAGGTTCTGATGTTAACATAGAGGAGAAAAAACCGTTGGAGAAAAAACCTTTGGAGACTGAACAAGTAAGGGTTACAGCTTCAGATGGAGTTGGTACCTCCAGTGCATCTGGTGTGACTTTTCAAATATCCAGTCAAAGAAACAAGGGAGATAATCTTACCACCAAAGTTGAACACAGTACTTCCAAAATTGCGAATGCCAGTCCATCTGCTTTAAATGATTTTAGTACAATATTTTCAGACATAGGTCAGAGAAGTGCTGAGAATAGTGATCTGACAAGATCTGATGCCCTAGGCATAGAGAGGGAAGGTGTTACCAAGTATGGTCTAACAAATTCAATACGCGATTCTAGTGCTCATGCTTCTGGCCAAGGTGTACTACCGGACGGGATTCTGTCTCACCAGGCTAAGAATCCACAGGTTGACCAGGGTTTTGATAGTAGTTTCTCCCATTACAAACATTCCGGGACAGATGCGTTCCAACATGAAGAATATAAAAGTTCATCATGGGACTCTATAGTTGCGAATCCTGGTTCTCAAACATCTTCTCTTAACCGGGGTTCTATCTTCTCGAACTCAGAAGCTAAGCCTGGTACTGTCTCCTTCAGCAAACTTTGATGTTGCTAAGCATGGCTTGTTCCTAGGTTATTTGATTCTACTTGTACTAATAAAGCAATTTTTTCTCTTGTGTCTTGGGTTTTACAGTTGATAGCAGTCAACCTAATACCAACTTGAACTTAAGAGGTTCAGGTAATGGAGTTGAGAAAGAAATGCGTGGAACATTGCAGACTAGCGATTCCACAATTTCAGATTTTGGGAGGCGAGATTTTAAAAGTTTGGCTAGCTGGTTGCCTGGAGTTCATGGTGATTCTACCCAATTGTCTGAACCCACGTCTAATTCAGGTGTCAAGGATTCATCGAATCATGCATCATTACATGGTGGTCAATATGAAACTAATTCCAGGAGGTCTCGTCCATCTTTCCTAGATTCTATCAATGTGGCAAGACCTACACTGGCATCTCCATTCTCACAAAGCAAACCATATGAATCTTTCATGCCTGTTACTTCAAATTCAAATGGCACAGATGTTCAAGAGCCATCAACCCTTACTAAGCCATTTGTGGATACTGAAATGGGACCTTTCTCAAAATCCAAGTCATCCAGTGCACCAGATGTGTATGAACATTCATGGAAATCTTCAGTGTCCTCTTCCAATGGGTTTGATGTACCAAGATCAAATATCAATGACAATAATATAGAGGGAACACATGAGTTTTATGCCCCTCAACAGAATGAAGATTTTTCAGCATTGGAACAGGTTTACACACTTATCTTAATATGGTTGAAATAGCATCCTGGTTTAGTTATTGTTATTCCTTAGTTTCGAAGCAGGTGTGTGCATGTCAAATTGTTTATTTCAAAATAGAAAGATCTTTGGGCAAAACAACTCTTGCCATCTTCCTGATAGCATTTTGGTCTTTAGTTACTACGTATCTTTTGTAATTCCTGATATACTAAGAACATATTGACTGGCCTTTCCATATCAAGCTTATTGTTTAACTAAGTCCCGGCTTAAGGCATTATGAATGAGTTAAACGAATGACTGTGGGGCACGGTGCTGATGTGATCATGTGAGCTTGCCTTTCTGGTTTTATTTACCTGCTCTGGTTCTTCACTGTCAACATTCTCAATTCCTTACTCTTTTCCAGTTTTCACTTAGCACACTTGAGTTGTTTTACACTATCTAATGAAGTACTCCATAAAACTTACAGCTCCCAAGGAAATAGTATTAAAGTTTGGAATGGCCAAAACTAGTCCTTTTTTTTTGGTATTATTCGGGCCTAGACATCTGATGCCATCAGTTAAAGCATTTGCTGACCTTTTGTTTCTAAAGAGCATGTAGAGTTGAAAATTCCTTTCTTATGACTACTAGTATTTCGTATACTTCATTAACTTGTCTGTTGGTATTACTGCTTTGTATGTGGACCTGTGTTGACAATCATTCTTGTTGAATGGGTTGTTATGTAGCACATAGAAGATTTGACCCAAGAGAAATTTTCACTGCAACGAGCGCTGGAAGCTTCACGTGCATTAGCTGAGTCCTTGGCTTCCGAAAATACGTCGTTGACTGATACTTATAATCAACAGGTTGGTTTGACAACCTAGATAATTTTGGCATGAACATATGTTATATTTTCTGTACGCAGTTGACCTTATTATGATTGAAGAAATACATGACTAAATCTACTGTGCTTTTGAACTTGTAGCGGACAACATTTCTTTTTGTGTCAGAAAAAAACTGAGTGACTATCTCTATGATGTGAACATTTGATATTCTTGTAGCTGAGTGACAAGTGTCGGACAACCTGTTATGCCATTAATGATTGGGCTCTAGCAATTTCTGAATTTGTTCTGTTAGCCGAGATGATTTCATGTAGGTTACTTATGTGCGAATTGTGAACTCTGTAGGCGTAATATTTTTCTCTCTCAAAGCTGCCATTAAGTATTCACTTCAGGTTTAATATTCGATTTGTTGATGAGTCTCAACTCTCAATCAATGATTTTTTTTGGGGAAGTCGATGTTCCTGTGCTTTATGACACAGTTGAAAGCTCAAGTCCTTCATTGTCAAATTAACAAATTGAGAAGAATGAATTTCAATCGTTACTTATAAGTCAGATGGGTTCCACTAATAGAAGCACGAAGGGTATTGTATTGAGTAATTATTATACACCTCTACTGAAGCCTGGATGAACGGAGTTTATCAGGACTTTGCTTGCATTGTTTGCAGATATTCATTCAGAAAAAAACTGGAACGCCTTCATATGTAACTTATTGAAACACAATTACATGCAAGTAGACTCCAGATGGATAATTCCTTACTGTTATGTCCCTAATCATCTTTTGGTTTGTTTAATTTGTTTGCTTCAGAGAGGCACTGTCAACCAACTAAAATCAGAGATGGAGAAGTTACAAGAAGAAATCAGGGCCCATTTGGTTAGTAATGGTGATTTTTAAAGTTTTCTATGAAGCAGATGCACTTTTAGATATCTTTTATGCATGGTCATACTTACTGCATTACTTTGTTGTTTAATCCAGTGGAAAGCAGTGGAGATAAGTTGCTTAATCTAAATATTAGTCTTTTGATTTAGGCTCTTCCAACTTGCTACCCAGGCCAAATCGTATTAGTAAGATGCTTCATCTGTCAGCTTTTCTGCTACAATTTGGTTGTTTTGACTTAGGAAAGTTGTCTCTGGCTGCTAGCACTTGCGCGTCAATGCAATAGCTTTCACATCCAGGTTGTCTTGTTGCTGCTACTTATTAGTTTGCTATTGACTACCACAAGTTGAATAGCGTGAATTATCTGTGTGTGGTGACTGGACAATCCCACCGAACATGCATAAAGAATTAGTTGCTCAAAGAGTGACGGATACCATCGCTTACGTTTTCTCATATCCGAGGAAACAGAAGTTTTTGATGGTAACACACGTTATGTGATCCCATTAATCTTGCATTTGTAACTTGCTCGATTATAGCAGTGATTCCATTATTCGGATGTTAAGTGCTTTAGAGTCACACAACTTTGAATGTCTCAAAATTTCATTTATTGGGTGGTTAATTATATTCTTATTATATATGATTGAGTTTGGCAGGTGGAACTTGAGTCTGTGAAAGCTGAGTATACAAATGCACAGCTGGAGTGTAATGCTGCTGATGAGCGAGCTAAGCTATTGGCTTCAGAGGTTATAGGTTTGGAAGAAAAGGTATTGACTTGGCTTCCTCTTCTGCATTGAAAGGCTTCTCCGTTGATACTTCCCCCCTCCTCTGTCTTTCAGTCTGAACGAGGTTCTTTGCTCTTAGGTTTAGATGGATAAGTAACTCTATTAGATCCCATTTATATAATGGTTTTACTTTTTTTTCCTGCTTGCGAATGGTAAATGGTATGCATTTGTAGTTTCCATTCTTAATCTAAAGGACGTCGTTGATTGTGTTTGTCCATTTAGTTGAATCCTTGGTTACCGATACTTTGACCTATTCCAGGTATGATAGTGGCCCATATATTTTTGATGAGGGTCCTGAACTGCGGGTTGCTATGAGTTAGTCTGTAAGAACCTGTACTAGATTGGTATAATGCATAATATGCTGGAGCGGTTTAGATCAGAACAAGATAGATTTTTGTATGAAGCAATTGGGTGGTCTGGGAGTGAGGATTTGTTGCTTATTTCTTTGAGAAATTCTTCACCTTGAAGGCATGTCAGTTGCTGGTGGTGAACTTAAACGTGCACATATATATAGTTAAGGCGTAAGCTAACCTTATCGTGCACCAAGCGAGTTTTGCTATTTAGACTATGAATTAACCGGAGCTTGAGGCTTGATACTATACAGTAACCTCTAATGGGTGAACCTCAATCATTAAGTTTCTAAACTAAAACTCTAAGACCAATTTAATCAAAAGATACTGAAGGTTTTTGTTTGTCGAAGTGGGTCAGTGTACATCTAATAGGTGTGAGCACAGACATATATTATCCTTTTAGCGTACGCTAGCCCTTGTATATATATTTTCATTCTTTCTAACGAACATAATGGAATGATGTCATTGCAGGCACTCAGACTGAGGTCTAATGAGCTTAAGCTAGAGAGAGAACTTGAAAAATCACATGCTGAGATTGCTTCTAGCAAGTATGATTTCCTTTCATTTTTCGTCTCAGTTTGTTTTTTTCTTTCTGTTTTCAATCATGCTGTTCATGCACTGTTGATCCTTGCAGTTGAGTTTCTGTATATTGCATGCCTACATTGCGAATCCATAACTATATAATGTGGAGAGCCTTTGAGTTCTTGAAAACGTTCGGTTTGGAAGAAATTACATGTGAATGTATCTGCAACTTTGATTAACGAGAATATCTTGGCTTGCACTCATGTCTTCTCCTGATGGTGTATCTAATTACTTTTAGAAGTGGCCTATTTGTGGGCTAAGTAGTGGTGGCTAATAAGAACGTGTACGTTTTTCCCCTATTGGAAGGCTTCAGGAAATGCATTAAGATATTGTGACTTAAGTTTTTTTGATGGATAGTTGTGTCATAAGCTTGCTTTTAGCTCAAGGTGTTGTATCAATAGAAAAATCAGAATAAGCCAAAAGGAATGGCAAATTTCCTCATGTTGAAAGTGGTTGATAATCTTGCAGAAAGAAAATCTCCAACCTTGAGAGAGAACGCCTAGATCTACATTCAACTATTGATGCTCTTCAGGAAGGTATTCCCCCACTATATTAGTTCATTACTCGATTAAAATGCAAATTTTCTCTGGAATTGCTCAATGTGTATACTTGATAACAGAGAAGAAACTCTTGCAATCTAAACTGAGGAAAGCTTCAACTGGTGGAAAATCTATCGATGCCGGAAAAATTACCGCTGTTAAAAGGGATATGTCGACATCTACAGAAGATTTAGGTAAAGATACATTGTCTTATTTGAACATTTTCGTCCAACAGTTCTCATTCATTTAAAATCTTCTGTTCATTTGTAACCCTTAAGGGGTTGTCTTGGTGGTAGTAGTCGATGATAACATCCAACAAACCATGGGCTCACACCTTGCATATACCTATCAACCTATGCAGAATGAAAGAAAAAGCTCCCTGTCAGCATTTCTGGTTGCGAGCAACCCATCTAGTTGCTTGTTATGGTGTGACTTTTCAAATCTACTTTGTGATTTCCTAACATCATAAAATGCTTGGGGTCTGTATTATGGTATTATGCAATACTTATGTATTTTCTTTTTCTAATTAAATTTCTACATTGCCATACTAATTCCAGAAGTCTTTCCAGATACTTCGGATCATGAAACTTCGGATGCGGCACTCACTGGAAGTAATGTCCCTAGTTCTTCTGTTTCGCCTGAAATTGGACAGCCAGACAATGGAATTTCTCCTGCATACATTCCTGCAGATCAGTTGAGAATGATCCAAAATATAAATGAAATAATGTCCGAGGTCTGGCATTGGCTTAACTTTTACTTCTTCTCCATGTCTGTTTCTTCCACTTAAGTAGAAACCAGATCTAAGACTGAGAACCAATTCTTCTGTGGTGCAGTTAGCATTTGAAAAAGAAGAATTGATGAAAGCTTTAGCATCCGAGTCATCTCAATGTTCGAAGTTGAAGGTAAATTTTGAGTTGATTAAGTTGTTTTCTTATATCATTGACTTATTATGTCGGAACCTGGAGGGGAATTTTCTATTTTTACTTGGTATGTACAAGAATTAGCTATCAAATTGATTCATGAGCTGGAGGTAGAAATTAGAAGTTGATTACTTGACCAACTGATTAAATCAATACTAAAATGATCTTTCTCTTATCAATATGTTTGAACACCTGAGATGCGTAGGCCATGAGAATGTCTTTATAATTTCCTGAATGATAGTTTATCATTGATGGTGCTTGCGTAATGTATTACTTTTCTTCCCATGGAATAATGAAGGATTTGAACAAGGATCTTTCACGTAAACTCGAGACTCAAACTCTAAGACTAGAGCTCTTGGCTGCTCAAAGCATGGCCACCGAGAACATCGCAACTAGATTACCTGAGTCCCGTAGCATGCAGGAGAATCCTGCATACGCTGACGAAGGAGACGAGGTATGTTCGATTATCATCTCCACTATTTGATTACGGGGGCAATAAAAGGAGGAACTTTATTCCCAGCCTGCCGTTTTACTTGCTTGACCAACCCTTTTTCATCATCTCCCAACAATATTCCAGGTTGTAGAAAGAGTATTGGGGTGGATTATGAAGCTCTTCCCTGGAGGGCCAGCAAAAAGAAGAACCAGCAAGTTGCTCTGATATCTCCCTCGACAACTGGCTGACGATAGATGGATGAATGAATGAATGGAAGTTGCTCGCTCCGGCTGTTGTTCCCAGTCTCAGACACACTGCGCCTTTGGATCGTTGCACCACACAGAGATCGTAATTTGTATATTGGTAGAGTTAATATCACACCACACCCCCCTTCAATTCTTCTGTAAGTGATGAGAAAATGGGTTTTCCGCCATTTTTAAGTGGGTTGAAATCCGGCTAGCCATTTTTGATAGAGATGGAGATAACAATGAGTGAAGGTTCTGTTCTGTATTTGTCCCGTGTCAAGTGTACTGCACATTGGTGAACAATCGGATAGAACTGTGTCACATTGGTTGGTTATTGACCAAAATATAAATTTATATGTGCTGGACACTAACAACAGTTGTAGGGCTGTATTCGCCATCTTCTTTAACCGATTGACTCGCCAAGTCGTCAACGAAGTTATTCGAAAGTCGATATGCGACGACAGGGCCAGAAGCGCGATTGTTCCAAATAGTTGATCGAAAATTTATTC
This sequence comes from Linum trigynum, assembly GCA_964030455.1. Lineage (NCBI taxonomy): Eukaryota > Viridiplantae > Streptophyta > Magnoliopsida > Malpighiales > Linaceae > Linum > Linum trigynum. Next base: position 54,222,832 of record OZ034817.1, on the reverse strand, counting down.
TCCCTGTCAACTCGAACTCTTCTACGCTCCGAAGCACACAGAATGTTTAGATAAAAATTAGTATGCTGATGATCTACTTTCTTGTGCCCTGCAAAATGCAAATCATCGGTCATCTTTTAGGACATGATGGTCAGTATTTGTGGTCAATTTTGAGATATTTTTTTTTGACAGTGGTCAATCTTGTGATACCGAGCCCATACCACAATAATTTAGGCTTTTCTGCCTTCTCCTTATGTAAGCCCAGCCCAAAACCAAAAGCCCAAAGCACAGGCAATCTGGAAACCGGGAGGCGAGAAAACGACTCGCGATAAGGGAAGAACGACAACTACTTGCTAGTTGGCAGTTGCTACTCACATTCACTCACTCCAGTACCTGAATTTCAACTTTACCGGTGGGCCTCCGCTTCTCTATGCTCCGGCGGCCATGGCTGTTCTGACAATCTCTTCCTTATTATCTCTCTCTCCTCACTGCGCCACCGCTTCGTCCACTCGCCGTCAGGTCCTTCCTCGTTCTCCATTGACCCCGTTGCCTGCCTTAATTCTGGTTTACTTCATCCTAGTCACCGAATTTGGAAATGAACTGTATCGTTTTCTTCTTGCAGGCGCCGCCATGGAAATCTCTGCCTATGCGGGCCGTGGAAGCTCAGGTACAGCCACGATTTCACAACTTGCGGAAGGTTCCGATGCGCAATTTTTCGATCCGGTCATTATGGACTCCGAGAGGGGGCGTTGGGTACTCGAGCTGCAGCAATGACAACAAATTGAAGAAGCACATCGCCGGGATTTTCAGAGGGATGAGTTGCTCTGACGAGTTGGGGAAGCGCACCTCGAAGTTCTTGTTCCAGTTGGCAGTTGCCGCGATGATGGTTACTTCCGTATCTTTTGGCGTCAGCAATGCTTATTCGAGTGAGTTTTTGCTTTTCTCTTTTTAGGAGACTGTTGGAAGAATGATTCAATCCCTAGTAATCGTTTTCTTCTCAGAGACGCTAACTGTTAACTCAGTGGTTGATCGACTCATTGCTTTAATTGCTGCGTTTTGCTGCAGGCGCCCTAAGCGAAGAGAATTTACTGTTCTTGGAGGCGTGGAGATTGGTTGATCGTGCTTATGTGGACAAAACTTTCAATGGACAGAGTTGGTTTCGTTACAGAGAAGAAGCTCTGCGCAGCGAGCCCATGAATACTCGCGAAGAGACGTGTATGTTCGTATGTTCAAATCGTCTAAATTGCCAATGTCCCTAACTAATGAGTGTTAGTGATTGATCATGTTATTTATGCAACAGACAATGCTATACGGAAGATGGTTGCCTCGCTGGACGATCCTTTCACGAGGTTTCTGGAACCTGAAAAGTTGAGGAGCTTGAGGGTATGAGGTAGTTTGGAATTTGGTTTCATCTGATACAAACTTGAGATGTAGCTTTGAATGGTTAGGATGGACGATTGGGTCTTCTTTTAAGAATCGTTTGTGTTTCTGTGAAGGCAGTCAGGAACAGAAGGTTCTCTTACTGGTGTAGGGCTGTCCATAGGCTATCCTAGCCGGTCTGGGGAATCATCAGCTGGGCTGGTTGTTATTTCAGCTTCCCCAGGAGGTCCTGCAAACAGGGCTGGCATTTTGTCTGGAGACATCATCATGGCAATAGATGATAAAAGCACAGAAGGCATGGGTATATATGATGCTGCAGACCGTCTACAGTGAGTATCTATTCGTTCTGTGTTATAAGTTATACATTCATTATATGCCACCCGGACCTTGTTGTTCCCACTTCCAAATCTTAGGGCTACATACAAGAGACCATTTTTAATCATTCATATAATAGTATTTTGGGTTAAATCAATTTCGTTTGTTCTCTGGTATAGGGGTCCAGAGGGAAGTTCAGTCGAAGTGACGATTCGCAGTGGTACAGAAGTAAAGCATCTGGGTTTGACGTGAGTGTACATTTGACTATCATTGGAGCAGTGCTCCTTTACAGGGCATGTTGTTTGAGCAGATATGTCTCGGTGGGTTAACCAATTGTCTAATGCTAAACAGACGGGAGAAGGTGTCTCTAAATCCAGTCAAGACTAAACTTTGTGAAATTCCTAAATCTGGGAAAGGCTCATCTAAGATTGGGTACATCAAACTGAGTTCATTCAGCCAAAATTCTGCAGGTTGGTAGTAAAATATTCAGTTTAGATAGTGGACTTCAGATATGGTTAGGATGTTTTTGACTGTCATTAGATTTGATAACATCATTCACTGAGAAGAAAGCTTGTCTCAGTCTGTCATCTTGGGTGTGGTTTATGAAACAATTTACTGTTGCAGGTGCTGTGAAGAAAGCTGTCAGTAGTTTTAAGAGCGACGGTGTCAATACCTTTGTTCTAGACCTTCGAAATAATAGGTGATTAGCTTTCTTCTCCTGCAACTTCCTCTTCTTGACTTGGTCCCTATGTATCTTGATCTTTCTAAAAGCTTGAATTTGCTGCAGTGGTGGTCTATTCCCAGAAGGAGTTGAAATTGCCAAGATTTGGTAAGCCAAGACTCGCGCACTCCGCTGTTTTTGGGGATTCATCCAGCTGATGTTGCTTCCCCCCTTGCCACATTGCTATCAGTCCAAGTTTCTTAGCAATTTTAATTTATTTTTCAGGTTGGACAAAGGTGTGATTGTATATGTGTGTGACAGTAAGGGTGTTAGAGACATTTACGACACTGATGGAAGTGGCGCCCTAGCAACTTCAGATCCGCTAACAGTTTTGGTATGTTTCCTTGGTATTATGATATCACTCCGTTCCAGAGTTATCCGCCACTTGATTATTAGTGTTTCCGTTCTGAATATGGAATAGGTGAACAAGGGTACTGCAAGTGCAAGTGAAATACTAGCCGGTGCATTGAAAGACAACAAACGTGCAGTGTTATATGGAGAACCCACATTTGGCAAAGGGTACTTATATGTATATGCTCACTCTACACAATAAATTCACAGCTAGTGCATGCAAATACACTCCTACATCATTCCCTATTCCTTTGATGTTTTTTCGCAGAAAGATTCAGTCTGTGTTCCAGCTATCCGATGGCTCAGGTGTGGTTGTGACGGTTGCTCGTTATGAGACACCTTCGCACATTGACATTGACAAGGTTGGCTGGACCGAGTTTCATTTTACTAAATCAGCCGCACGTCAAATCTGACTGTGTCTCCATTCTGTATAGTCAGTTAATTGCTGGCTCCTCTCTGTGTAGGTGGGAGTGATGCCGGATCATCCTCTCCCCAACTCATTTCCAGCTGACGGTGACGATGGTCTCTGCATTTGCCTCCAAGACCCAGCATCTTGCAACTCCCGTGTGGCCACCACTGCAATGTAGTATTTATGCGCTCATTATCTGCTCCAGAAGTTGTTTGTTCTTTAACCCATGGAGCAATAATGAGAATGACTGCACATTATGTTGTATTGCCAACAACAATCCATGTTTGTGTAATCAACCAATGATTTACGAAGTGTTAACCAAACCGAAATCGCCAAAACTAGCAAGAACATTTTCGTCCAGGAATTCAGGAATGGGAAAACAGCGATCAACAATTGCAAGAGCAGTGATGTTCCACTGCTCCCCCTCGTTCGACTATACAAGTGGGCCTTCAGCTCTTTCATTCACGAGCCGGCCCAAATACACGAAAAGCCCAAGACGAGTCTTTTGTTTACCGGATGGCATTGGCAGCAGGAATTCATGCGCGCCGGGTTTCCTGATGGGCGAACGACGCCGTAGTATGGTGTCGGTTCGCTGTATATAAGCATGACTGTGTTCTTTCTACTAGCCAAGCAACTACTATTTCCATCGGGCGATTCGTGGGTTGTAGATTTTTTTTTCTCGGGGAAAAGGGCGAGGGAATTGATCGGAGATCAGCACTGGAGATGAGGCCGATGCAGATGGATTTCTTCGCCGAAATGGAAGAGCAAGGATCGACGGTGGCGATGGACGTCGATGACGTTGACCCGCTCGAAATGTTCAGCGAAGGCATGATGAACGAGAGCAAGCTCGCCGACGCCGATTTCTTCAATAGTTTCGAGGACGATTTCGACGACTCGGACATCAACTGAGCGCGATTCAACTCCTCCCATGGCAGGCGAGCTCTTCTTTCTCTGTTTCCCCCATTCTCAGTTAGCTTCTCCGTCTCTTCCTTCTAGGGATTATAATTTTGGAAAGATGTCCAGGCTTATGTTTTACTTCACTATGCAGTGTACTGTTTGTTGAATACATATAAGTGATGTAGATTTGGAATTCTCCTGATTTCTCCTTCTCTTGTTGGTTATTATGCTGTCATAATTAGAGTCTGTTTGTATGTTTGGTGGGATTCCACAGCTGTGGTTAGGGTTCCTAATTTCATGATGGCTTTCGAATTAGGATTTACTATGAGTTATGATCTATGAGGCAGAATGCACTAATGTGCTCAACTTTGGAATTGGCTTTGGTTCGTGTCCAACCAGTGTATTGTTAGATTGTGTGTAGAGTTGATGTTTTAGCCATTGCAATTGGGAAGAGCAGCAACGCATCACAATTAACCCTGGCACTAAGCATCCATATGTTTCCTTTCTCCCAGGAAAATTAGTGTCCTGAGAAACCTAGCTCGAATCTGCAACACCATGAAGGCTGTGTGTGTGGTCTATTAGCTACTGCCGTAAACGAAAACGAACCATTAGCTATCTCGTTCACCGGTTGTCTTCCCTCATTCATAACTGCATTATGTGTAGATCTGTCTGTCTGTCTGCCTCTTGCTGCTGCTACCCCTTCCTGCACTCTTATGTGGAGCGAGCGGTAGCAGCAGCAGTGCTTTGGTTAGATCGCGTACAACCACCCTCGAAGAATCGGTCCAACTCTAGCAGCGAGGCTGTTCAGCATTGCAAATCACGGGCGGGTACGTAGAGACCAGCATAGACATGATTATCACGAGCAACCAAGGGCGCATCATCGATACTCTCTTCAATGCAAACATAATGCTTTGTTCAACATTGTATGAGGTAAGCAGGGAGAGTTAAGGATTAGAAGGTGGTGGTTGTTGTTAATAGGTGATGTTGTGACTCTTAGTGTTTATGTCCATATGCTGTGCAAAGCTCACTAAACACGATCCAAATGATTTTCTACCCCGATCAAGTCATAAATTTCTGGAAAGTCAGACATGGACCTATATATGTTCGTGAATCGAAATAGGACGAGAGGATGTGATTCCATAAACGGAAAGAAGGAACTGAAGTGTACGTTGAAATTTATTGGCTTCTCGAGCTATTACGTATTTGTAGCTAATGTAACTACAAGTGTTGAGAAGTTTTTTCAACTATGAAGATTACGTTGTTGAAAAAGTGACAACCTTCTTTATGAAATCTATTTTATTAATGTATGAAATATGAACCTTCAATACAAGAGAAAGTAAAATGAAAAAAAACCCGCAGCTTCTGTTTGCTGTTTCAAGGTAATAGAAGACCATTTGTGTTGGAGAGTGTCTAGGCAGATGACAATGCAAAGCAAAGGTCATTCTGGCGGTCGATCAAAAGATGAAGATTCGTTCATGTTAGACTGGTTCTACATCAATGCCAATTCTCCAGGGAAGGGGCCTTCTCGATCAACCTGCTCCAAAGCTTATACGAAACTTCATCGCGTTTATACTAAACTCGGTGAGTGAGCTAGTTTTTCATTCTAGCTGGTGTAACTAAATGGGAGATTGTCCACTCTGACATTTGCTCTTTCGGGAACCTTGAGATTGACCCAAAGGGCCTTGAATCGAATGTGCTAGGTATTCGCTAGACTACCATACTATAAGTAACATTCTGTACACTAATGGGGAAAAAGAGCGGTAGGTCATCTTATGATTTGCATGTCCGGCTTTTTAGGACCCTTGTTTGATGTTATCTACTGAGTTCTGACATTGCTAAAAACTCATACGCTGAGCTGCGAGAAAATTGTCGAAGTCGATGGGATGCTAAAGATCAAGTGACAGTCTCGGTTCATATTTGTGACATTGTCCTTCCAGGAGAACCCCTCAGCCAGCCAGGTGCAAGTAATCAAGACGATCTGCATTGTTGAATCTGAGCCATGATAAAACATGTGATGAAGTCAAACTAGAAGTGATAGTTGCTCTGTGATGGTGCCCAAGTAAGGAAACGAGTTGTTTTGAGATTGATAGGTCTCTTAAAAATTATTGGATTCAAATGGATGAGGGTGTAGGCATGATAGCTCGAAATTGAAAAACTAAAATTAAAATTATGATAAAGTGGCTCGTAAAAAATGTTTTGAGTTTTCACAATATCTTTACGAGACTTTTTTTTTCCAGGATAAAACTAACATTATTTTAAGTTCTACACTTAAAACCCCTAAAATAAGCTAAGAAGTTTACAAGGAGGAGGAGAATGAGTTTAATGGCGTCTAACATCATCCCCCACCACATCCCACTCCACACATGTATATAGAGGTGTAGAGGTGTTCAAACGGTTTGGTTACCATGGTAACCGTTTTAACCGGTACTATTTGGATAATTTGGTTTGGTTAATTTGGATAATTGTTTTGGTTTGGTTTAGGTGGTTTGGTTTGGTTTCAGATACTCCTAACCAGTCAAACCAAATTAACCAGTTAAGTAATTAGTCATATATCTAACATATATTATATACACATACTTAATACTTTGCATAACCACTCAAGAGTTAACGTTCATCCCTTTTAAACTCATAAAATATAAAGCTCAATATTGCTCATATAGTGTATATTTGTATATGTAAAATGTAGACCACAACATATGGACGCCTAATTTAGATAAATTTCATACATTATGATGGATGAAAACTTGAAAGGAAGGTTATTTCCAGCCTATGATAATTGCTAAGAGACTAAGTCAATTTACACAAACACAACAATTCATTAACCCATACCATTGTCATAAAATTTTTTTAGGTGAATACTTTTATACTAATCGTAAGATAATTGTCTTAGTTGCAAGTCTTTTTTGTTAAGGGTCAACTATAACTACGTGTTGATTGTTATGTTTTATTCATTATATAAATTGCGAATTGTTGCATTAACCGGAAAATTTTCATCGTCAATGATAATGTGATTTTATATTGGTTAATCTGGTTAACCAATTAACCAAACCGATTAAACTTTAGTTTGGTTAATTTGGTTGTTGTATTAGTTTGGACGGTTTGGTTATGATATTGTATTCCATGGTTAATGTAATTTAGCCTTATTTGATTTGGTTATAACCATGGTAACCATTTGAACACCCCTACATGTATATAGGGTTCGAATACAAGTATACAACTCAAACCATGAAGCCTGCAATTGTTGAGTTATGATCATGTGAAGTTTCTTAATCTGTCTCTAGTTGAATAGTTGTTTTCTATTTTAGTATGTAGCGGGGATTAGAATTTGCTTGTGAAGAAGTATCGTAAATATAGCTTGTGAAGATCGTATTTATAATTTTATATACCTACATATCTATAATTAACTTGAATCTTTATGCTATCTTATTCTACTCCTATATTTGTATTCATAAAACCATCCACAATGTGGGTTGGTTTTGTGGGAAAAATGGGAAATGTGACTACAATGTGGGGAATAGGGAATTAAATGAGTTTTGTGGGTTTAGTGGGTGGGAAAACCCACCAGATGAGACAAATGGTGGGGGGAAGTGGAGGATGGGAAAGGACAACCCTTTCTTTTCTTTTTTTTTATTTTTTTCCCCTGATTTTAGCAAAAGCTTGTTTGGAAAGTTGTGTTTTTGTCCCCAACGGACAAATTTAACCAACAGCCATATTTTGCAACGGTCACTTTTAACGGCCATATTTTTTAACGGCCATTTTTCCAAATTAATGATGTCATACTTAATTAGTGATGAAAAAAATATTTCCAAATTAAAAAAAAAATTATATCGAAATGTTCGTATTAATTGATTATCACTAAGTACGTAATAATAATGATCATTATATGGAAAAAAAAGTGACAAAGTCAACTATAGATTGATTTTAACAAAAAAGTACTAAACTGATTACCCACTTTTCTCACCGCCACACTGTGACCAAACCAACCAATTTTCCCACTTTTCCCTCTTTTCCCATATTTCCCACCACCCACATTGTAGATGGTCTAAAGTTATTCTTTTTTTTTTTATTACCCAGGAATCTCAGCCCCACGTGCCACTTTATGATAGAGGGTCCTAATAAACTTGGGGGCCACCTGCAATCAAATTCGACGTCAAGAGGGCTTCGCCCCCACCAGCCTTGTTCCTCCGGAAACACCAACAGGTCTCACTTGGATTCGAACCTGAGATCTGCAACTCCCAAGTCTTCACTGTCGCGGCAGCTTTACCGTTAGACTATCCTACCTTTAGTTTCATAAAGTTATTATTGAATTGCAGCTAATTGGTTCAATTTCCTTATATAGGCTTTATGTTATCTTGAATCAATGCCATTATATGATGCTCGATGAAATTGATTGAATGAGCAAATGTTGATGTATTAAAAAGGAAATGGAATGTTGTGGAAAGAGAAGAATTGTGGTTTGGGTTGGGCCACATTGGTCTTGGAGGCTTATTCACTTAGAACTAAAAGAAAGTATTATTGTGTTGGAACATGATTTGTGTCTACGAGTAAAGAAGACATAGAAAGCAGGAAAAAATCCCGCTTTACACATGTTCTTAAAAAAAATTTCCAAAATACATTAGTTAAATTTTTTCCCAATACTATACATGTTTGGTATTCACCGTTTTTGACAAAGGCAGTGAATATAATCACCGCGTTTGTCAAACACGGTGAACATTTCACCGTTTAAAAAAAACGGTGATGTATTCACCGTTCTTCTCTAACACGGTGAACAACGAGCGAGTCAATCACCGTTTTAGAGTCAAACGGTGAACATATCACCGCTTTAGTGAAACACGGTGTATATTAAACCGCTTTTGTATGCCACGTTGAAGCGACGGGAATCGCTGACCTGGACAAACGCGGTGTATTCACCGCGTTAGACAAACACGGTGAATACCCCGTGTTTGTTTGCGTCAGCGATCTGCATCGCTGACCCACTCACCGTGGCCGTTGGATGCGATGAGTCGCGGATCGTGGTTTTCTTCCCAGATCCGACGCCTCACAGCACGCCATGTCGCTCGATCCGCGTCAGGCACTGTTTTGGGAAAAGGCGATGCATTCACCGCCTTTGAGGGACGCGGTGAATGCTCCCCATTAATTTTCGCAGACCCTCCCATCCTTCCCTATAAATAGAACCCTTCCCCCCTCCCCCCTCCCCCTCCAAATCACACCACCACATTTACAATTCTTTCTCCCTCGATCTATTCGCTCTAGTCTCGTTCTAAGTATGCTATGTGGTTGCGGGCTAAGTCCGATCTTCCACATCAGAAAGAATTACTAGAGTTTGACCCTAAAGCCCCCGTCCCTTACTAACCCGAACTCGTCGAACCTCTGTCCGGCTTCTGCCAAAAAATGGACGAAGAGGCTCTTCGTGTAGGTTTTTGGGTTTTTTTTTTTGTGTTTTTATTTTTAATCGAAACAATTTGATTTTGTGATTTTTTTATCAAAACAATCATTGATTTCATTACTTTTTTTATAGATGGGTGCTGAGATATACGATCCTCGATTGTATATCCATTATGGGCCAAGAGATATGAGACTCTTAACCGATCAAGAAGCTCATCGCTCCCCCGCTTCGTGCACTCCACTTGATTCATCTCACACTATTTCCGAAACCCAAGGACTCAATCGTATGGATATGTAAAATACAGGATTTCCAATCCTAGCAGGAAAAGGAGGGAAACGGATACTCAATTTAAAGTGAGTAAACAGAATTCCAACGAAAAAATAATAAAAAAATTGTAATAATTAATATCCATGATGCCCGCATTCTTGTATTTGATCCAAAAGGACTTTATTGATAGTTAACTAAAAAGAGAAAAGGGGTTTTTCATTTTTAATATGAAAAAATGAAAGATTTGACTGCTAAAATAAACACAACCAGAAATCAACTAAAGAAAATAAAAAAAAAATAAAAAAAAATCGCAAATCTCGAAAAAAATCGGTCGAGTATTGCATAACCTCCTGCTTTTTCATTCCTCTTTCCGGACTTATATTAGCGCTCACTGTTATTTTCAATAAAAAAGACCGATAAAACGTGAACTTGGTATTTCTTTAGGGGTTATTACTTCCTTAGTAGCCCAACACATGTACTCGTTACCTGCTTATGCGTTCATAGCGCAAGACTTTACTACTCAAGCTGCGTTATATACTCATCACCAATATATCGCAGGATTCATCATGACAGGAGCTTTTGCTCACGGAGCTATATTTTTTATTAGAGATTACAATCCGGAGCAGAATGAGGATAATGTATTGGCAAGAATGTTAGAACATAAAGAAGCCCATTTTGGCCAACCGGCTGTGGAAGCTTTTACTCGAGGGGGTGCTCTTGGTGCCAGAGGAATCATTACCGCAAGGCATAGAGGGGGAGGTCATAAGCGTCTATACCGTAAAATCGATTTTCGACGCTTTGAATTGGCCTGTGCCCGTTGATGAATCATCAATCCATTCATAGTCACGTCAGCCGAGAAGTCCAGTGGAACAGGAGGGACGTACCATACTGACAAAGATTCTACTGCCTCAGTAAGGAGATGCAATGCGGTTTGTGAGGTCTCTTGGCTCGGCACAAAATAAGAAACGGTCTCTCCAACGCATAAATGGTTGGGAGTTCACGTTTTCATCATCTTTGGTAAAATCAAGTCCACCACGGAGACATTCATAAACAGCCAAGCCAGCAGCAATAACGGAAGCGGCAGAAATCAATGGATTCATGATAAGTTCCTCGTACCAAAAGAAAGAAATAGTTAATGATTATGCCTTAAAGTAAAGTAAAGAAGTTAAGGGCGAGGTTCAAACGAGGAAAGGCTTACGGTGGATCCCTAGGCACCCAGAGACGAGGAAGGGCGTAGTAAGCGACGAAATGCTTCGGGGAGTTGAAAATAAGCGTAGATCCGGAGATTCCCGGCGATGCGCCAGAGGGACGTCAAGTAATTAATATTATACCTCCAGGACCAGAACTTCTTGTTTCAGAGGGCGAATCCATCAAACTTGATCGTTTGGCATATGCCTGCTCTGACAGAGATCTTTGGAGATGATTCCGTATTACAATTTGGCGGTGGAACTTTAGGTCACCCTTGGGGAAATGCACCTGGTGCCGGCCAAAGAAGTCTTTTTTATATCAATCAATATATATAATATTGATTGATATATATTGATTGGTTAATTGAAATATTGAGTTAAAGATATCTTTTTAGGGCATTTGTTTAATATTTTAATATATAGTTAATTATTATTAATATATTAATTATCTTTCCGTGAATCCTTTCAATCCTAGGACGACCCTTGGTGCGTTTTAGGTGCAACGGTGGGATAATCAACTTCCCAACGTATATAGGCCAATACGCTTCATCTGGCATGGGACTCAAAGTTGCATCATATGAGTTTCGTATCGCTTGTTCAGTGTAGTAAGGACTCACCAGAGTGTTTCTGTTCATGCTTAATGACTTAGCTACTGCCATTGCATGTGAACAGGGTATCCTCTCGTTTTGATATTTTTGACATGTACACTCCCCTGATTCATAGTGCAGAGTAACCGTCTGACGATTGTGGCCACGTCTACCTCCACCCCATACACCTGTTTCCACTGCAAATATCCCTTCACTGCGATCGAAAAGAACAACTTTATGCTTACTTGATTTTCTTTGTTCTTCTGCATTTGCTCAAAAACGTCATGTGCTATCGGATGACCAGATATCTCCCTCCATATCGCTAGCTGCAGCCGAGCCACCTGCCACTCGTTGACCTTCCAGTATGACATCTCCACTATGACAGAAATAGGCATCGCTCGAAGGCCCTTGTACACATTATTTATACTTCTCCGTGGTTGGTAGTTGCAATGCCCCATCTGGCCCCGTTGTCCATATGGAACGTCCACATGGCCAACTCTTGACCTTCCATCAACCTAATTAAATATTAGGAAGTCATTAGTATGAAATTTACTTGGTCTGCAAGAATAGAAACATTTCAAATAGTAAAAATGTATTAAAATACCTGAATAACCGGTATGCAGAACGCAAACCCGTCAATGCATGGTTTGAAAGCCCAACAAAGACCGTGAAACGTCAACTTCTCCTGTACTCGAACTTGATCCTCAGTGTATACATTGTTGTGTACTGGCACGAAAACAGGAGGAGTATATGATAGTGGAATACCTGCATTCTCACCTGTACTCCTTGTATTTCACAAAGGAAGATGTTGTAGCAGCCCGTCTAGAGCACATATGTAGTCGGCGCTTTCCCGAAGCTGGGGATGCCAATCCCGCCTGCCAGAGCAAAATTTTATCTGCTGGATTTGTGTTCCTGTTTCTGCTTCTGATCTTCTTCATCTATCGAGCCCTCCTATCAGCCGAAGGAGTAGAATAATGGGAGGGTTGTAAATAGGAGAGAATTAACCATGTATATGTATTTGAGACGCAGTTTATTAATAGGAAGGGCGATTATTGTGGGAAAACATACAGTTAATTAACTAATTATCAATGTTTTGAGATTCCTCCATTGGAGAGGAAGTATTGTTCTTTTCTGGTTTTTGAGGATGATACCCAAGTTCCATGTTAAATCTGCATTTTCTTGGCTAGCATCTCTGAGTAAGACATGAATCTTGGTTAATATGACAGAAAGAGAGGGTCCTCCTTCCTAATGGATGAGTTTATTTGATACATTTCTGAAGTACATACAAATCAACTTCTATTACATTGAATTTTTTTAGGTTTATCTCATGGCTCCAATGCCTAGGCTGAGCAATTTAATGATGGAACAAAAGAACTTTTTGGTCTCAACGCTTCCAAATAGGGATGGCAATAGGGCGGGTTGGGGCGGGTTTTGTCAAACCCAAACCCATGGGTTTATCTGCCACAAAAACCCGGGGTAAAACCCGCTAGGTTTGAAAAACTCAAACCCAACCCAACCCGTTGGGTATCCGCGAGTTCATGGGTACCCGTGGGTTTTTGTGGTAAAAAATTTACAATAACAAGTTTCTTTCAAAATAAAAGTTACATCAATTTTCTCATACAAATTATTCAAACAAAAAACATCAATCTAGAGCATACAAGCAAACCGCAAATGATCAATACAAATTGTTCAAAATTAAAGATAAACATCTATAAACAATAAGATTAATTGAAAGCTTCTTCCTCGTCAACTAAGTTTCTTCACTCTCCACTTCATAATATCAACTTCATTCAAAACAATTAGAAAGAACAAATTATACATGTCTCCACAAACATAAAGAATATTAGTTGTTTAAGGAAGATATATTATTTAGAATATTAAATATACCGGGAAAGTAATTATATGTGTGTGGGCGGGTACCCATGGGGCGGGTTTACCTAAACCCAAACCCAACCCAACCCGGTGAATAGTGGAGCGGGTTTAAACCCAAACCCGGCCCAAAACCCGTCAACACGAGTTTTACCTGCGTTAACCGGGTTGGGTCAGGTGGATACCCGTGGGTTCGGGTTTTGTTGCCATCCCTACTTCCAAATAGCCAACTCTGCTAATGGTGCTCCATGATATGTATTTGGAGTCGTTGGTTTGAGAGAGAAAAATAAGATGAAAACCCATGGTGAAGAAGAAAGCATAGCTTTCAAATCCCATAAATGTGCATTTGCGAAAACACTTGTTGATGGTATAATCCTCTTGGAGTAGGGACTTAGGTCTTAGAATATGTATTCTTGTCTTCTTTCACGTGGTGGACTATGCATTTTCAAGTGACTTGATATTTAATATGATAAATAAATAAAAGAAAGAGATAAAGTGAAAACGAATCAAGATATTGAATCTCTCTAATTATTAGAGATTTGATATTCATAGATTTTAGAGATTTGAAATATCTAAACCTAAAATCTACCCTACTAAAAGTAACAAAAAACATAGATTTCTACAAAATGTACGGATTCAATGAATCTCCAACCTAAATCTTGTTCTCGGAACGAACCCTATAAATATTTACATATATTAATTTTACTAGAAAAATGAGAAGGGGGAAGTTGCAAACATCTACACTTGGATTCCTTTTTATTTCCTGTATTCTGGCTGGATCGATCCATGTGCCAAGGCAGAATGCAGCATGAAAACAGAGGGCCAGAAAAGCCATAGACATCCAATGCCACATAGTTTTATTGCGTGGTCAACAGAAGAAGGAGCCAACATAAATTTTGTAGTGAGATACGCCCATGTTGAACAAGGCCAAAGGTGTCCGCTAATTCGGCACTTTGGTTTGTTGGACCAATCTAAACAAAATATTCACTCGATTTCCGCACATGTATAAAATCAGGGTTCCAATATGACCTACTTCAAATGGAAATCATGTGGCATTGGATGATCATGTGATCAGTTGACACAAAGGATAATCTCTCGTTGACTCTCGATCGAGTTGCAACTCCCTTTAAATGGTGAGAATGAACTCCGAACATTATTACTCTTACAATGCTACCTATACGAAACTATAACGTTGATTTTGAGAACTTGAATGTAGCACACTACGAGTAGACTCTATAGCGGGAATTGCTTCTATTATTGGTCAGCGAGAAGCATGCTCGTCATCATAACAGTCTTAGCTATAGTAGAAGCAAAGGGTCTTATGGCCGACAAATTCAACATAACAGTCTCTAAGCATGTAGAATACATGCCTATGGTTTCATTGAATCCAAATCCAAATATGTAGGAAATACATGAACATAATATGGAGGAGAGAGTTGTCCTCTTCATTTCACTTGAATGATTGAGTACCCTAAGATACAAAGTTCCTTAAAGAGATAACAAAAAGAGCTCTTCCAAGAGAAAACAAGTTGCAACAAGAAAAAAAGGTGCAAAAAACCAACCAGCCTCATCTTCCTTTGTTCATAAAAAAAGGAAAGGAAAACAGATGGCCCAAAATATGTGCACTTCTTGGCCATTTTCTTTAGGAGAGGGCTAATTACTAAGCTGTTGCTTTCTTTTTCTTTTGTTTCTTTTCCCTATATAATTATTTCTACACCCAAAACCCAGAAGGAAGAAGAAAAAAAAAGAGGTTATGGAACTGATTCAGTCCCAATTGACCCAGCAAAGCTCTAGGACATTAACAAAGGGAAGTTTTTTCCTCAGAAATGGGAAATGCATCTCCTGTGCTTGGCAGCCATTGTCTTCTTCTTCTGTTTAGTCTCTTCTTTCCAGTTCTTGGCAACATCCATTGCCACACTAATGGCATCCAGAGATGCACCTGAGAGCCCTTTCCTTGTGAACCCAACTGCATACAGCCCTGCTTTCCCTTTCCACCCATTTGGGAATGGATTCTTTGGAATCCCATCTTCTGAGAAGAAGTCATTCTCCTGAAAACACCAAACCCAGAAAAAGTTAATACACAAAGAAGATTTCTCCATTCCCAAAATAGGAAAAATACAGTCTTTATGTCTAATGTTTTTTTCCAAAGAGGGGAAAGAAACAAACATCCAACTGTCAAGCTTTCTAGATTCTCTTAAATGGGTGTCTAATTGGCAAAGGTAAAAGTGCCCAGAAACAGCCAAACAAAGCCCACCAGATTCCCTCCCATCTCTTTCACTGAAACCACCAACCACAGGGAGTCCTGCAAGATGGGAATTTTCATTTCTATTGAACTCTATATAAAACCACCCCTTTCATTCCTTGTTTGCTACCCTTTTGGGCAAAGTCAAAACCCTAACTGTCACATGAAACCTGGAAGCTGAAACGACTAGAAAAAAAGAGTGTGCTGTGCTGTAGGCTCACCTTTAGCCACGAAGGAACATTACTGCGATACCCAGTTGCCAGAATCACGGAATCGATTTCCAGAATCTTCCCATCGACAAGCTCCACTTTCCCACTACTGAACTTCTTGATTCCAGGGACAACCTTAATCTCGCCAGATCGCACTTTTGCCAGCGCCCCAATGTCCAAAACTGGGGTCTTCCCTTCCACGTTCTTGAGCTCCAACGGCCCAAGGCTTGGCCTTTTTAGTCCATACTTCTGCAGATTCCCCTGCATCACCCTGGCGGCAGCCAGCAGTACTCTGTCCACCATCCTCAGTGACATCCATTTCATGAGAGTAACAGCCAGCTCGAATGTTGATCTCCCCAGAATCTCCCTCGGCAGTACATGAACCTGCAGATGGGAAGTCATAAAACAAGCCCTCAATCAGAGAAAGTTCTAAAACAGGGGGGAAAACAGAGGAAAAAATCAGGGGAGAAAGTTCTAAAGCAGGGGGAAAACAGAGGCAAAAACAGGGGATGGTTTAGAGCTATGGTTCTCACCGAGCTTCTAACCACCATTGATGGGGCGGCATTGTGGTTGCACAGATCGAGAGAGACTTCCATTCCGGAATTCCCACATCCGACGACCAGAACACGCTTCCCGCGATAACTCTCGCCGGATTTGTAGTCACAAGCGTGGCTGACATCGCCGGAAAATTTCTCCAACCCTTCAAACTCCGGCACAACCTTTTCAGCGTTCTCTCCAGTGGCCACCACCAGCCACCTGCAGACGTACTCGATCTCCACCGGCACCGGCCCGATGTTGGAAACGGTCTGGACCCGCCAGAGACCAAACGTCTCGTCGTATTTCGCGGACTGGACGGTTTCGTTGAAATTCGGGGAGATGTCGAAATGCCTGGCGTAGGCTTCAAGGTAGGTGATGAACTGAAACTTGGAAGGGTACTCTGGAAATTCCTCGGGGAATGGGAAATTGGGTAGCTGACAGAATCGCTTGGGGAGGTGAAGTTTGAGGCGATCGTAGGTCCTGTTTTGCCAGAGAGAGGCAATGCAGTTGGCTCGCTCGAGGACGATGAAAGGGACGCCTTGTCTTTTCAGGCAGGCTCCGACGGCCAAGCCAGAAGGTCCGGCGCCGACGATGACGGGTCCGTTGACCCATATGCAGCGGCGGGACGACGAGAAGAAGAAGTCCTCGCGGGTGGGAGTTTGAAACATGGCGAGTAAGTCGCTGCTATTAAGACTAGTGGCGGTGTACATCTTAGCTAATAGAGAAACAGGGGATTTAAGGAAAAGTGTTTGATGAAATGACTGAATGAGAGAGTTTGTCTATCTGTTGTTGTTGTTTCTTTGGAGTTTTGAAGTTGTGGCGTGGAGGGGAAGAAGGGATGGGAAGATGGTTTAAATAGAGAAGGGGAAAGGGCTTTGGATTGGTGATAATGGGTTTTCTGAGAAGTGGCACATGCTATTGTGAGGAGAAGAGAGAATGGTTTTCTTTCATGGCCAAATGATAAAAGCTTCTGGGGTGGCCGCCATTTGTTTTGTTAAGTTCATTATTTTTTGGGGTTTGTGAATTTCATTCTTCCATGTATTTAGGTCGAGTCTTATTCTTTCTACATATAATTTAGTAATATCTTTGAAATGGGTCTTCTGAGGTCGACCTCAGGGGATCCATTTGTGTCTCTGTTTCCCAAGCAACCCAAATCAGGTATACAATGCATATCACATGGCTCTCAGGAATGTGAGTACAAGTTATTTTGTGGTAGTAAAATATTTAATGTAGTATGTTAATATGATAGTTGTATAATGCGTTTGTGTCTTATGTATGGATATTCTAAGGTCGTCCTATTACAATTGACATATTGCTCTTATGTCGTAGTTGGAGAGCTCTTAGAGAGGGGATCTTATTACCTTATGGTAAGTGGATGCAAGTCTTAGTGTCATGTTTCCAAATTGCAAGTCCTCTACTTAGTTAAGGTTCATGATCTTATTACCTTATGTAGTATATAAAGGTTTTTTTTTTATCAGAACCTGTCATTCAGCTTTTATTCAGATGCAACCGAAAGTACATTGTCCGAGATAAGCTGATCTAACAAATTCAGCGGTGGTCTATCAAACCAAACATCCGCTACATCCCATCTAACTCTCGTGTGTGCCATAATATGCGCCGCCTCATTCGCTTTCCTACTCACGTACTGAACTCGGCCGCCTCCAACCTCCGTTACTAACCTCTTGATACATCCAAATAATTCACGACTGCTAGACAGTCCGTCTCCACAATTGGCGAGACTAGCTGGTGTTGTCGAGCCAGCCGAAGTTCAAACTCAACCGCCAAGGCCTCTCCCTGTAGTATGTAAAGGTTAATTTCCATAACAATCTAATATAAATAGGCAAAATACCTAAATTTTTAGAACTATAATAAGTGTCACTATGACAACTTACATAATGATACTCACACTTAACTCAATATTAATCATGCTTAATCATACACTCATACTCTAACATGACAAACAATACGACTTTGGCAAGAGATCTTATTGCATCTAGTTAATCACATCAATGTTTCTTGGGGGCATGATCGATCATCATCCTGGTAGTTGTGTATCGAATATTTTGAGTTCTATTTTTAGAGTTGTTGATAAGTAGTTACCATCAATTTGGAGGGGTATAGTCAGATTTCTTATTGACAGTGGCTTTTCTAGGATTAATAGTAGTTTAGAATATTTTTATTTTTATTTTTTCAAATTATTGGTTAATTATCTCTTTGTTACCGATGAGTGTGTCTAGGTATGATTTTCGTAACTGGCGTGTGTCAATTATGTAAGTATCTGTATCTATTTTGATTTTGATGATTTCAATCATATATACAATTAAATATTCAATATTTGGATGAGTGTTTTTTGTAACGATTTCAAGATTGTTCTCCTTCTATAAAATAGAGAAAGAAGTTATTTTTCATGATCAGAAAGTTAAATTTGGTTTTTGTAAATCTACTTAAAATGATGAATGTGACTACTAGACTAATATGAAAATCAACAAAAAAATAAAAATAAACCACTATAGCCCAATTGGTTAACTTATATAACTTTCAATATATGAGATCGAGTTCGATCCATGCAAAAAACGCACATTGCATTTTTCTTACAAACTATAAAGAAAAGAGACCAAAATTGGTGGTTCAAGTCGGAAAGTTTGTCCAATTGATTGGTTGAACCGATCGTGAAGTGGCCAACAAGTTAATGGCCCGTTTTAAGGCCGGCTTCCGAAACTTGATATACGGTCATCGTGTCCGATTATTTCTGGGGACGGACCGTCCGATCCAGTTATGACAACATTTCTTAATATCCCAGATCCGAAAACGATTCTGGCCGAACCGAAGTAATCTCTGATAAGATGAGAGTGATGGGTACAGTACTATAGATATTTCCCCAAAGTTATCCTGATCTAGACCAAACATGAAGCAATACATGTATTGTGAAAATTCTGCCATTTACAAACACCTACATGGATGGATGGATCCTGGTCAGAAGAATACCATGATGGAATCCACCATCTCGCAGATTTCACAATTGGGTAACCCTAATCAACTTTTCATGCCCAAACGGCAAATACCATATACGGTAGAAAGCTAGAGATTCCATCGCCCATATATACAGAGAGCATCATGGGCTCTCCACATTATAAGGGTGGCTCGATTCCTTTTTGCCATTGATTTTCTGATTGGAAGAAAAGAAAAAGGAAGAAATAGATCGACGGCTGATCACCAACCAAATCCTCATCATAGAGGAATCATTCTATTTAATAACTAACATACTAGTTTATGTGTTGTATCTCCATGATATGTATAAGTGGGAAGCCAATTAGTGTAATAGGCAATTCCTCCCCACCATCTCCAAAACCATTACAAGCATTTTCAAGCAAAGAAATAGTAGGGTTCGTTTGCGTTGATTTGAAAACTGAAGATTTTTTTATAACTTGGGTTTTGAAAAATCATGGATATATGAGGGTTTTAGGTTCATTATGGATTTGATAAACACCGTTGTTTGTTTGATGGATTTCATGATGAATTTTGTTAATTAAATTTGTATTTGTGAAGTGTAATTTACCTTTATTGCCCTCAATGATATAAGAAGAGAAAGCAAATATGAAGGGTAGGTTGGTAAAAAATGAAGGACTTCAAAGTCCATAATCAATTCCCACCGAAATAGGTTGAACTTTCAAATCCGTGGGGTCCATTACAAAGTGCATCATTTTGATTCACGCCTCGTAGATATGACAAGTTGCTGGTCGTATGATCGTGACAAAGTAAGTCCTCTTATCGTTGAATCCACTTTTGATCGGCAAACACCCCTTTCTCTAATTCAATTTAGTTATGACCTACAAATGTCATGTATATTTGTTTGTATCAAGTTGTTTCCTATTTTGGGAATCTATGGAAAAAAAAACTGAGTATTTTACTTTTTTCACTTTTTCCCCCTTCTTTTCCTCTCTAGTGAATAGCTAAAGATCATTAAAAATAGTAATTCTTTTACAAAAAATAAAGTTAACTAGCCAGCTGTTAAACTTTTAACAGCTCAGTTCTTTTCTATGCTAAAAAAGCAGAGCTCATTTCCCCCTCTCTTCCCAATTCCACTACCACCTTCAAAGTTGGAGCTGGAATCTTATCAATGGAATCATAAAGGCACTTAATTAGTTAACTAAACTCATGTAAACCACTATAAAAATACTATCAGAAGAATGAATATAGGCCGGTTGTTGCTTGGGGATTAAGTGAACGCGTCAGCCATTTTTACTTGAACAACTACAAAGGCAATGTGGATGGATAGGAGAGACGATTCAAACTTCAAAGCCAAACCATGCTTTTGAAACGAAATGATATGGGTTTATGAGCAAGCTTAGGATGGGTTAAGGATATAATTAAGTCGATGAATTAGGTTGGTAAGTGTGAAGGTACAATATTCATCTTCAAGTTCCGATATGGGGAAGGTTGGGTTGGCCGGACTTCGAAAACTTCAGAAACTTTTGCAGCCCGGCGGGCTACACATTCCCACTGCATGCTCTCTCTCTCTCTCTCTCTCTCTCTCTCTCTCTTATTGGTTAGCCAAAAGCTTTTGTGTCCATTTATGTGATCGTGGAATTAAAATTTTACGGGTTATATTAGAAAAAGTTAGTGACGATGTATTTTATATAAAATTTGTTGGTTTTGTCGCGCGATTCAACCGCTAAAATTGTCTATTGGTTTGAGTTTGGTATCCGATATTCGGTCCGATCGACCAGACGACTTGGTAGAGTTTCTAAATCATGGATATGTTCTCCTCAATCCTCATATGTTTGTGCTTATACCAAAAGATCTGGCCTCTGGGTGTCGATTATTAGTATTGATCCACCAGTAGATGTATTTACATGTAATCGCATGTGTAGTCAGGACATTTACTTGGGGTTAGGTGGCAAATAGAAGCTATATATTATTCATAAGTTTAGTATTGTGAAGCTAATCCATACACCATTAAAGTATTAACTATATATAAGGGTGGATATCAATCGTTTGGTCTAGAATCGGATCGAATTAAGATAAGACTAGATGAAAATCAAAGAAAATGACGCTAAAACTAGACCAAAATTATGTTTGGTTTGTTCATTTGATTTGATCCGTTCCAATTTTAAATTAAAATATTTGATTCTTCATAATACTTAACATAAATTATAGGATCAAAATTAAATTAAAATATATTCAATCCGATTCGGTTCATTTCATTGTAATATAAACCAAGAACATTTCTCACCCATACTTATATTCAGTAATATTTTTTTCTAACGGGAGACACTATCAATCGACATGGAAAAGCTAGGATGTGCTAGCGAGCATTTGAAGTCGCCTTGGAGAGCTCAAGGTTACAACCACACACATGCATGCTCTCACATCGAAACATATACATTGTTCAATGAGCTTCGAATTTCAAGAAAAGGCAACTGTTAAAGTCTATCAAATTAAGTAATTTTTTTCCCACTCTATCGATGAATATGTTTTTTTTAATAGAAATAAAGCGCTTAAAAGGCGTCCAATCTTTATTCAATAACTAAACGAGGGGTACAATCCCTAATTCAATCAAAGTACAACTAGTAAGCATGTACACTACTAGTTGCATATAAAAAAAAAACATGAATCCCTACAGACAGGGAATGCCCAATTGAGGGTAGAAAATATCACTACAAGAAAAATGGACTATAGAGACAATGAAAATGTGTCTCTATTGAATACTCATTTGTCTCTATACTTCTTTAGATGCAAATACCATATTTGTCTCCTCTAGAGCAGTTGCAGTAGCCTTATAGAGACAAATATAGAGACAAATATTATTTGTTACTGATTGGGAAAACTACATCTAATATTTTAGTCTCTAAAGACTTTTTTAGAGACGATTATTTAGTCTCTATATTAACATTTAAAGATATAAATATTTGTCTCCAATTTCACCTTTAGAGACATATTCTTTTGTTTATATATTAGATTTTTCCGACATAAATATTTGTCACCAATTTGACTTTTAGAGTCAATTTGTTTTGTTCTTAATCTTAGTCATTCGAGACTATTATATTTGTCTAAAAAAATTTCTTAAGCATAATCGACTACAACTTATTTACTTACCAATTCAATTCTGATTGAAATTAAAAACATAACCGTATATTTTGTCAATTTCATTACTATTAGTACAAACAAAATAAATCTATGAAATCCACCATTTTTTCCTTTTTTTGATTGAAGCCAATCAATTTTGGTGCTTACATCAGAAATGTTTCTAAATGGATAAAAACTATAGTACAATGATAACCAACAAAATTATGAGTTTGAACAACACAATAACTTTATAAACGCCCCTTAGTTGTGTCTTCAGGTTCCTTTCCCCAATCACTATCACCATTATCAACATAATGCACAATTGACTCCCCGTCACTAGCCTTGAAAACTTGATGCTCATTGTGTAATCTTTCACCAGCTCCGTAATACAGTTGACTCCTGAAAGTACAGGTTATGGGTAAATTACTAAATTTGGCTTTTGAGAACAAGAAACTGAGAAATACCCACCTATAAAAACTAATCAAAATACCCCAAAAATACGCATATAACGGTAAAACCCTCACAAGTCGAGGAATTACCATGTTAATCTGTGTTTCTCTGAGTACAACTTTAAAAATAGGATAATGACTAGAGATGCAATTAGTTTTCCATATATAAGCACCTTCACTTGTAGAATGAACCAACAAAACATAGCCCCCACACTCAATAGAAAAGCAACAGTCAATTGAAACCAGACAACCCACAAACCCAAACTCAAGTGGAAACGTTGATGGATAAAATAGATCTGAAAGTTGTTGAGACGTGGGAATCTTAGGGGAAGGTGTATTGCATGATGAAAAAAGAGATCAGCAACATGATGATATACAAAAAAGGGGTTAGAGCAAGCACTCCCATTTGCAATTAAAAAGGATACAATTACCTTTTTCAGTTGCATCATAATCTTACACAGTTGAGGAGAAAGTTATAGATGGAGCCTGTTGGAGATGAAGATGAGGCCACATATATGGAATTTTGTGATTTGAATGGGGAACTGCTGCAGATCTAGAGGCATCTGTTAGACCGAGCTCAGAAATCATAGCAGCTGTAGTTTGGCTCCTAATCACCATACCGACTCGAGAACTGGATGCTTCTTCTTATGCAGATCCAAGAAACGGAAGATATGGAATCTCTTCTTTCCCATGATGTGTGCCTTCGGTGAGAGAAGGTAGTGAGGGAACCCCATTCCTTGTATAGCAATTGACATAATCCGATAGAGAGAAACAGGGCCACGATGGAGAAGAAGGCAGGATGAGATGGAGACATGGAGTCGGCCGGGGAAATTTAGAGATCACTGCTAGGGTTTTCAAATGGGATGCATCCTTATTTGCAAATTTTATTTTTAATTTCCTTTTATTATTTCTCCTTTTTTCCGTCGAAATAGAGATTGCATAAGCCTATAGCGGCTGTTAAACATATCCCCAATGACATCATTATAAATTTGTCTCGAAAACTAACCATATATCTAAACTAAAATAAAATATTAAGAAATTAATAATAGTATCAAATCTTAAAATAATAGCTATAGAGACACATATCATATCTGTCAAGTATATGATACTTCTAGAGACAGATATTAATACTTTTAGAGACATTTTATAAAATTGTCAAGTATTTGATATTTTTAGAGACATATGATGCATTTGTTGCAATATTTTAGTCGCAATAGACGAGTTTTCTTGTAGTGTATGTAACATAATTTGCTTCGTGGTACACATTTGTTTTTTTTAATCAAGATAACTACTTGGATTTTGTAACACCTTTAAAAATCACACATCAAGAAAATATGGGAGATATTATACATTTGTAAAAAATATTCACGAATAATACTCCCGGCTCGCACATCGTATCAAAATTCAATTTTTAAATTTCAATGCAAAATAATTAAGTTGAATATAGCTCGAATATTGAAATAATGTTATATATCATAATTTTTTTTTTTCGGTAAATTATCCTTCTCATTAAAGCTCACTCTTGGCTAAAAAACAGCACAAGAGTTCGAAAAAACACAAGGCAGAAGCCTCACAGTCTGTACAAAGGCACCCAAAAGTCGAAATACAAAAACTCCTACTCTGCTAAACAGTTACTACAAGCAGAATTGGTCAGAAAGGATTGAAAATCAGGGCGCGCCACTGTGTAAAGTCTCACATCTTCCCTGATTTGTTCTGCCAGCATTTTTGCAGTCTTCTGCTGTTTTCCAAAAATCCTCCTGCATCGTTCTTTCCAAACTGCACTAATGCACCAACACCAGATTGTAGCCTCAATCCCACCACAGCCTCCATTCTTCTTCACTCTATGCACCATCACAGCCAGCATTTCATTCCAGCTTGCAGGAAAGGATACCTCTCCTCTTAGTAGAATCTGAACCACCTCTTGAATGAACATGCAGTGACAGAACAGATGATCTCTGGACTCCTCTGAAGCCCTGCAAAAAACACATGTACTGTCATTCACTACTCCCCATTTTATGAGCTTGTCTTTGGTAGGGAGCCTATCCATGATAATTAGCCAAACTTGGACACTGTTCCTAGGGATCCTGAATTTGTTCCAGACAACTTTCCACCAGTCAACTCGAGGTTGTCTCCTCCTGATAGTGTTCCAAATAGCAGAAACAAAATATTTTTCCAGCTTCCTTCCCAGCCAAGTCACACAGCCCTGAGTCCCCTCCATTCTAAACTGTAACCAAGATCTGATCTTCAAAACTTGTTTCCAGATCCAAGATCCAGATTGTGCTTTCTTCACTTCCCAAATAGAGGCCCCTCTTAGTCTGTACCTCCGGATCCAGGCCACCCAAAAACTGCCCCCCTGCATGATGAGCAACCAAACTAGCCTAGCCATGGCAGCCACATTCCAAGTTATGAGGTCCTTCAATCCCAATCCCCCTTCTTTTTTTGGCATAGCTAACGTTTCCCAAGCCACTTTAGCTCTCCCCTTCTTATCCCCATGCCATAAAAAATCAGAACAGATTTTCTGAATGCACTTAAGGACCTTCTTTGGCAAAAGAAAGATAGCCATCCAGTAGTGGACCAATGAATATAACACTGAATCAACCAACTGCAGCTTACCAGCATAGGAAAGCTTATTGGCTCTCCAACTTCTAATTTTACTAGTAATTCTATCTATCAGTGCAGTGCATTCTCTACTAGATAACTTCCCAGCAAGTAGAGGGAGACCAAGATACCTAACAGGCAATGTCCCCTCTCTAAAACCAGACATCCTAAGAGCATGATGCTTGAATTGATGTGCAAAACCCCCAAAAAAGACCTCACATTTGTCAGGGTTACATTGGAGCCCCGAGAGTTTATAAAATCTATTCAATACTGATCTCAAACCATGTAAAGCAAATGCTGAACCCTCAGTAAAAATTAGTAGGTCATCAGCAAAACTTAAATGTGTTAACCCCAGATTCTTGCATTGTGGATGAAAGGGCAAAACACCCTGAGAAGCAGCCTGATCCAACATCCCAGACAAAGGCTCCATAGCTATTGTGAACAAGTAAGGGGAAAGGGGATCCCCTTGCCTGACACCCTTGGCAGCCTCAAAGAAACCAAATAAGCTACCATGAATCGAGATGCTAAAAGTAGCAGAGCTCAAACACACACTGATCCAACGTAAAAATTTCAATGGAAATCCCATTTTTTCCATTACCACTCTTAAGTAGTTCCAGTCTACAGAATCAAAAGCTTTTCGAAGATTTACTTTGACTGCACATCTAGAAGAAATGTTTTCCCTCTTATAATTGTGCACAATTTCCTGTGCCATCAATATATTCTCCCCAATACTTCTACCCTTAATAAAGGCAGACTGATTTCTGCTAATGACAGAGGACAACACAGCTTTCAACCTATTTGCAAGGACCTTGGAGATAATTTTGTATATGACATTAATACAAGCTATAGGTCGAAAGGCATTCAACTGGTCAGCATTTGCAATCTTTGGTACCAGAGTCAAAGAGGCAGAATTCATACCTTTTGGCAGCTTGAAATCAGTAAAAAATTGTTGGATTCCCCTCACCACCTCTGGACCAATAGTCCCCCAACACTTTTGAAAGAAATTTGCAGTCCATCCATCTGGGCCCGGGGCTTTATGAGGATTCATTTCAAAGAGAGCATCATGAATTTCCTTGCTAGAAACCTCCTCACACAACCAAATCTGATTCTCTAGACCAAGTTTGTATCTAATAGCATCCTCAATAAGAGTCTCATCCACAGAAACCTCTTGATTCACCACCCCAAATAATTGCTGATAATACCTAACTGCCTCCTCCGCAATATCTCCCACATCTGATAATATTTCACCTGAGGAAGTTACAATTTTCCTAATCTGTTTCCTAGCTGCTCTTATCTTTGCAATATTATGGAAGAAAGATGAATTCATATCCCCCAATGACAGCCATGATATCCTGGATCTTTGTCTAAAGAAAGATTCCTCAGCCTGCTTTACACGTATAAAATCTTCTGTTACTCGTTTAATCTCTTCAAACAGATCCCGCGAGGGTGCCTCAAGAGCTTTTAACTGAGCTCTCTTCATTTCCTCTTCTTTCTCCAACACTTTCACAGAGATGTCCCATAACTCCCTTTTATTCATAGTCTTCAGCTCCTGTTTTAACACATTTAACTTCTGTTTGATACCCCATAGCCCCCTTCCTTCTACTGCAGTGTTCCAGCTTGTTTCTAGAATAGAACTAAAAGATTCTTGCTGAAGCCACATATCAAAGAACTTAAAAGGTTTGGGAAACTTCCTTACAGGAAGCCTAGTATTAACCAAGATACCACAGTGATCCGAGAAATCCGGAGCCAAAAAAGAAACAACACTCTCAGGAAACTTTGATAACCAGTCCACATTAATCAATAACCTATCCAGCTTCCTAGCAATTGGATTGTCCTTCTGTTGATTTGACCATGTAAATAGTGGCCCTGTGGCAGTATGATCTACCACCTCCATCTGTCTAATCCAGTCCCTAAAATCAGTAATACTAGCTGATAGAGCCACCTCGTTTGAAGCTTCTGAGGGATGTAGAATAGCATTAAAATCTCCCCCAATCATCCAGGGAAAACCCTGCACTTTCCACTTACTTAAATCTCTGTATGTAGACAGTCTTTCTTTCTCTTCATTGGCACCATAAACCGCAGTGAAGAAGAACTGCTCATCAT
Organism: Linum trigynum; assembly: GCA_964030455.1. NCBI lineage: Eukaryota > Viridiplantae > Streptophyta > Magnoliopsida > Malpighiales > Linaceae > Linum > Linum trigynum. The sequence goes on along the minus strand of OZ034817.1, from coordinate 54,195,280 downwards.
TTTCTAAAGTGACCAAAGTATGAATGTAATTCTCCTCTGCCACTAATACACGGAGACTAACCCCCGTCCTCCAACCAATCCAGATTCTACCCAATCTATGCTTGTCATAGTTGTCTATGAATTGATATTCGCCAAATTTTTGCCTTATTTCATCAATTTTTTGTGCTTTTTGTATTCTAGTTTCTAATAATGCAAACAAAGATACCTTGTTCTTCTGCAAGTACTGAAGCATCGTTCCATGCTTCCTTGGGCTGTTGAAGCCCCTTGTATTCCATATGAGCACCGTCATTTACGAGATTGCACCACCTTGGTGGCTCCTCCCTGACTTCTTAAACCCTCCCTCACTGTCTTCTTTGGTGGAGGTTTTAGGGTGATCTCTTTGTTTCCACATAGCACCTCAAAAGCGTTTGCGTGAATCACAGGTGTAACAGATTTCTTAGCCTTGGATTTTACTCCATTAATGACTTTGTTGAACTCTTCCTGGGTAGGCAAAGCGCTGGGGGTTATTGGAGGTGTAGTATCAACCACCACTGCCTTCCCCTTATCTTTTACTGCAGTCTCAGACCCCTTGGCACCCTCTCCTTCTGCACTTGCAGCCACAACAGCAACCTGAGGCTTCTTAACTCTCCAAACCTGTCTTGTGTGAGTCCCTGAAGGAGGAGTTTCACAATCATGCCCAAAGACCAGACACTTCGCACAGCATTTCGGAAGCCCACAATATTCTACTCCAATAGTAAATTCAGGCATCTCATCTGGAATAACACTGATTTTATCAATCCTTGCCTTCTTCGCACTTACCTCCACACAAACCTTAGCACGCCCCACTCGTTCACCCCTGGAGGTCGAATGATCCATACAAAGCGGTTTCCCCACTGCACTAGCAATTCTCCCCAACCCTTCTCGCAAAACTAGTTCCGCTGGAAGCCCAGACAGATTTATCCAGACTGGTATCACCGAATTATCAATATCAAGAGCTCGAATCCCTGGAACCCACCGTCTGAGACAAACGATTTTCTCTTTGTAGTGCCACGGACCCCCTTCAAACACCCATCGACAAACCTCTTCTGTGGGAAATTGAAAAAGTACGAGATGATCTTCCAGCCATGAAACTTTAACCGCCCCATCCCTACCCCAAATCCAATTCGCCCAATTCCGAAGCGCCGATAATGATGGAGGAGAGACCAGAAACTGCCCGACAAGGCAATGCTCCCACTTCTTCATCCCTTCCTCGATGACCGATTTAGGAATCCGAAGCGAACCATTCACCATCTCCGGCTCAAAGAACTCCAACTTATTCTCCTCAGCGACCTGAAAAAGCGATGCCCAGGACCTGCCGCCGCTGACGGCGCCCGGCAAGGCTCCGTCAACGACGGCGGCCATTCCAAAAACCCTAAATCCGCTCAGAAAATAAGAGAAGAGAGAGAAGAGAGAGAAGGTGTGTTATATATATCATAATTTAACCACAAATACGATGAGAAATATAACCAAGATAAAGTTTGTTTGTCTTTTTGGTAATTTAAGGCTTAGAGATGTCATATATGTAAGATGGAATCGAATAAATCTAATATTAAGGAGATCAGAGTGATGTTTTTAATATAAATAAATTTGCATGGATAATTAACAGCATGGCGTGAAAATATCCCATTGTAAGAAACAATAGAACTTTTCTTTCAATTATTGCAAGAAAGTCGCTTAATCCATTAAAGAAGTAGAAGACTTAATGGGCTATGGGAGGAAAAGACTAGGATGACAATTGGTCGGGGTGGATAGTGCATATCTGTTACCCTACACAACGTAGTTCGAGTTTTACCTATACCCATACCCACACGAGAAATGGGTAGAAAATTAAAACTATGCCCATACTCGTTCGGGTTTTGGTTATCCACGGTTATCCATGAGTAATAATTTCTCCTTATAATTCCAACCAATATGTTAACATTCACACGTATACTCACATTACGTAAGAGGAAAGGTACGACAATTATTCACTAGAATGAAGAAAATTAATTAAAACAACATAATTTCATGAAAATATTATATTTATATGCTAAATATAAAATATTCTATAGAAAAATAATGATTATTTCTAGACAAAATACATATGCATGTGTAAAATCGAGCGAGTTCGGGTTGGATAGTGAGAAAATCATGCCCACCCACTACCCGCAATATTCGGATTCGGGTTTTACCCGTACCCATGAAAAATACTTCGGATTCGGATTTTACTCTACCCGATTAGGTCGAATTCGAGTGTATATCGATGGTTACGAATATTTTTGTCATCCCTATAAAAGACCGATACTTCCTTCCGTATCAACTCAAATACCCACGTAATAATCAGTCCCATTTGCATAGTTGGATTTTAATAGGGCAATATTATCTGATGAATTGTCATACTCATATACTTCGTCTATCAACATTTTCTTCTTCTTATATTTTCATAATGTGAATACGTGATCCGTAGTATTCAAAATCTAAGAAAAATGACCTTTTGAAAAAATCGTCTGAAATTTGTGATGGTATCCCTATTGAATATGTGAAAAATATATCGGAAAAAAACTCGCTCAAATCAGTGTTTGATAGACTTAATCATGTGTAAAGAATGACCTCAAGCCGAATCCAGGATACGTTGCCTTTCAAATTCAAAGAAATGGCTTTCGAAAAAATTGCCCAAAAAATCACGAAATTGCCCTTCGGAATAAATATGCCCAAATAAGCGTTTATAGACTTCATCACCGATGGAGATTAGCCTAAGGACGAATCCATGATCCGTATCCCTCAAAATCCAAGGAAAATTATATTCGAAAACATCGTGTGAAATATCAAATATGTGATGATACCCCTTTGAAATATGCCAAAACTGGATCCAAAAAAAAATCCGATCAAATTTGTGCTCAATAGACTTAATCAATAGTGAAGAATACCCTTGGGCCGAATCCGTGACCTATAGTCTTAATAAAAAAAGGAAAAATTTCTTTCGAAAAAATCGTCTGAAATCTGTGATGGTACCCCTTTGGATTCCACCAAAAATGGCCTCGAAAAAAATCCACCCAAATCGGTGTTTAAGAGACTTAATCATCAGTAACGAATGACCTCAGACCAAATCTGTGATCTGTCGCCTTCATAATCCAAGGAAAATGGCTTTCGAAAAAATCGCCCAAAAAATTAACAGTGATGAAAACTTCATCACCGGTGGATATTAGCCTAAGGATGAATCCATGATCTGTAGCATTCAAAATCCAAGGAATATGGCCTTTCGAAAGAATCGTCATAAATCTATGATCATACCCCTTTGAAATATGCCAAAATTTGACTCGGAAAAATCCGACCAAATCGGTGCTCAATAGACCTAATCAATAGTGAAGAATACCCTCGGGCTAAATCCGTTATCTGTAGCCTTCAAAATCAAAGTAAAATGGCCTTTCGATAAAATCTTTCGAAATGGCCCCGATTTTTTTTCCCCCCAAATTGATGTTTACTATACTTAATCGCCGATAAAGAATGGCCTCGAATGAATCCGTTATCTTTTGCCCTCAAAATTCAAGGAAAATGAGTTTCGAAAGAATCGCCCAAAAAATTACGAAATTTCCCTCCAGAATAAATCTGTCCAAATTAGCGATTGATAGACTTTATTATCGGTGGAGATTAGTCTAAAGATGAATCGGTTATCCCTAGCCTTCAAAGTCCAAGAAAAATGGTTTTTCAAAAAAATCGTCAGAAATCTTTAATGGTAATGATACTCCTTTAGAATCTGACAAAAATTTGTCAAAAAAAAATTCGGTCGGATAAATATTTAATAGACTTAATCATTATTTAGGAATAGTCTTAGTTCAAATCCGTAATCTGTCGCCTTCGGATTCAAGAAAAATTGCTTTCAGAATTCGGAGAGAGCACAAGCGGGTGTGCATGGTTGCATGCTAGAGAGAGAGAGAGAGAGCACGTGAATTAGGCGATCGATGTATACGTGACATCGGAGGGCTCACATATGACTCTCCTCCCCAAGCCTCCACCTCTCTTCCGTCGGGACCATGCAAAGCCGTACCCATAGCCACAGGAGTAGGTCTGATCTTAGTCTTAATTAGTTAGTTAGTATATATAAGTGTGGTTTAGTTTAACTTTATATGCAATTTGATTAACCAGGTTTTGCCTTTGCGCCACGGACACTCTTGGACCACTCAAATTAATTAGGGTTTTCCAGAATTTGAGACGATGGATATGTATTCTCTACCTCCTCACCCACGCATTCTTTTCCCCTCGAAACAACAACAACAACACCAACAGCAAAGAACTATAATCAATGTGTCGAGGAGTCCGTTTGGACGATGGATGTTAGATATGAGATTTTGCTCAGTAGATTTATGGGAAGATATGTGTTTACATCAAAATATTTTTGTCCCTTAAAATAACTACGTGGACTTTTTCTCGATGAATGTGTCGCGCTTTAAATAGTCTGAGCCATTGAACAACTCTCCGCAACAGAACTTGAAGCAAAGATTATGGAGAGGAGGCAGGTAATTCCGTACGAAAAGAGCAAACTTGTCTCGTTTATCTTTCTTTCCTCCCTTTTTTTTTCTCTGTAACAGTAATTGCAACTAGTCGTACTTTTAGGGGTCGTTTGGAAGTTGCGATTGTTTTGTTGAGATTGTCATTATTCATGTATTGTTTACAAAGCATCGTTTTTTTTAACAGAAACAATACATGGATTGTTTCTATGATGTGACAGAAATTATCACTCATTTTGAGTGATTGTTATATCTCAACTTTTAGTTGTGATTGTTGAGATAGTTGAGTTGAGATTGTTTTGTCTCCGTTTTTAGCTGATGTGACATACACAATCACATATACCAAACATTGTATTTTACAATGCATCAAATTCGACAATACATGTATAATATTATACATGCATTCTCAACAATACATCTATTTAACAATCGTAACTTCCAAACGATCCCTTTGTCACGAAACTCTCAAAGAAATCTTCATATGAATAGGATAACAAATACACTAAACACTTTAAGAAGTGTGAACCGTAATAACAATCATTTTTTTATACACGCCATAGTTCACCCCATCCAACCCACATTTCCCCCCACATGCCATAGGTCTAAAAAATATCCAAGTCATGTGGATTCGTATATCTTACCATGGATTTGATCAGCGGTGAATTTCAAAATTTATCATGGCTTTTGAGGATTTTGAGGTTTATAGGGTTCGTAACCAAGTAATCCGGCCTACAGCAATCCATGTCCTAATAAAATTTCCAACTCCACTCTAAACTCGAGGATCCTGAGGTGCAAGCCGACGTTATCATGATTCGCGAGGTTGTGGTGAATGTGCCTGGACTCTGTTAGCGTGCCAAAATGGGACATTTTGGGTATCCATTAGCCTCTCTCTAAGATAGTGGAGATGATTTGAATCAAATCCATCCATTCAATCCATCCACTAAAACGATCAAATAATCAGATCAATTTAAATCCAATATATGTTAGAGAGTGGTATAAGATAAATAATGAACTTTTTCCCAACAACTCGAGTTATTGAGACCGGTTAGTTTACAACATGATATCAAAGTTGGTTTACGACCTGGTATCAAAGTTGATTTGACCAAATAGTCATGTAATTTAATCTCCAAGACCCCCAATATTAACAATTGATTTAAATACATGGTATCGTCGACCTGCACAAAAATCTAATTAACCCTAAGATCCAACTCCACCATTCAACAACTAATGTTCATTTGACCATATAAAATCACTATTAGTGATGGCAATGGGGCGAGGCGGGGCGGGTACCTCAATTCCCATGGCCCGCCCCACGCTATTACGGGTAAAACCCGCGCGGGTACGGGGCGTGGCGGGTTGACCCACTCTTACATGTTGTTCAAAAAAAAAAAAAAATACAAGTAAATTTTACTTTTTACAATAAAACGTAGGGAAAAACACTTTAAGAATGAAAAATATTGATAATAGAATAGATAAATGAGTCTAACAAGTTGAAAGATCGACTCTAACTAGTTGAAGAAAAATCAAAATAGGAGAAATATGTATAGATATTGTAAGAAATTGAGATAAAATGAGTCTAGAACGGGGCGGGGCTGGGCGGGTCGAGATACCCATGCCCCGCCCCACCCTACTGTGGGTCGGATAATATCCGCCCCATCGCGAATCAGGTCGGGTAATACCCGCGGAGCGGGTTGAAATTGCCATCACTAATCGAGTCCTTAATTGATATATATGTGATATTAAGTTAAAATTCGATGTTTACAATAAAGTGTTGCTAGAGGGAAAACGAGAATGGTTCCGGTGCATAACTATATTAACTTTCCTCCAATAAATTTTAATAAACTATATCTCTTTGTTTTAAGTCGAAATTAAAAAAGTTACAAAGAAATTAGATTAATTGTGTTCTTCAAAATGACATCCACTTTGATATATTTTGGAACAATTTTTTTTTTTTACTTTTATTACCAATCCATATCATATGATACTACTTAGTATCTACATGAAACTATACCACGTGGTATGGAAGTGTATCATGATGGTATAAACAAATTAGAGCGTAAAATAGTTGCAAACATGATACTAGATATATATATACGGTTATTTACCACCTTTCATCTACTTATACTACTAGTTACCACCCTATACCAGGTTGGTATATGATGGTACATTTTGTCTTTAAAATTTTTTCCAATAAATTCATATATCTAATATATCACAACGAACTCGTTCATTCTAGGCAAATTTTTCAAAATTCGAGTTGGTAACGAGCGGTAGGGGTGGTATGAAATTTTTTCCTCGAAATATATTTAAAATTGATATAATTCTGTAGATCACAACAAACCCATTCCATCTATGTAAAAAAAAATTGAAATCCAAATTAGATCAAAACAAATAAAAGCCGATTAACAAAATTAAGAAAAATAGAAAAACTATTAATTCTCAGACCTCATATCTGACCCACTTAAAACTAAGGATTCAGATATAGTTATCCACCGTATTCTTAACCTAAAAAAAAAATTGAAAATTGTAACAGTCCATGATACATAGCCCAAAAAACTTCAATTCTAGAATTCAGAATGGAATAGAAAAAATAGTTAACCAAAATAATTTTTATTGAAAAAAGTCGCTTTTCTCATAATCTTGCATATTCTTGACTATGGAATCTTAGGTTTGACTCCAGAAAAATTAATGTATCGGCTCGCCCCGTAATTATTGGAACCAATAATGTTCAACAAATATCAATCATATTTTTTGTCGTTTCCAATTCCATTATATTGTTTTCATCATTTGCTCAATGTATTGTTTTTTCTTTGGAACAAAATATCAATGTATTCAATGTCACATAATACAGCAGATCTTAGTCTTAGACAATATACAGCATCCATCAATCATTTAAGTTGGCCTCATTGTTTGACAAGTGTGCCATCTTCAAATTAGTTGGTTATTCTCTATTATGCTTTTCAAAAAATCAGTTTCCTCATTGATTTGGTATATATGCCCAAATCAATATTATAGTCTCATTTTTTACTGAAAAACAAAGTACATAACCATAAAAAAACAAAATATATTCCTTTTAGGTGCACACTAATAATAAAAGCAATTACTTAAAAATTATAAATAATTAATTTTATTTAAAAAATGTCAATTTTCTCTATCAACCATTGAGGTTGGCCTCATTGATTAAAAATTTTCTTTAACAAGGACAATTAATCTTATTGAAGAAACTTTCTCCAATGCAGACAATTAATCCGAATTAAATTCACTTACATTTTTCGAAGGCTTAGTTTTTACAAACTATTCACATTTTATAACAAAAAAGTGTGCCTAATAACTCCTTTCGATATGCCCTTTGTGGTGTTCTGTTGGGGGATCCAACCAAGTATTTAGGGGATCCTTAAATGGCATCATGCTAGAGGAGCGCCACGAGGAGGTTCGAAAAGCTCATTGCGGAATTTTAACTGGCAAACCCACTCGACCGACTTGACCTATGTCTATATGAGTTGTCAAGATCTTTTTATCATTCGGTCTTTGTAAGTCGGCCTCCTGATCCGGTCTGGGTCGTGTGGACAGTACTCTTGGTCCGACCTAGTGAGTGTGAACGGTGGCTCTTGAGCTTGTTATTTTCACTCCAGAAATTGGTTCTCGACATGGTGTTAAAGTCTTTAATCAAGAGGACGTTCAAATCTTCATGACCTCGTCAAAACGAACCTGTGCAAATTTCAACTTCAAATATTACCTTTCGCTAGAGGGAGCATGTAAGAGAATGATATAAATCATCGTATCATGCATGAACACTTTCTTACAACCCGAGTTATTGGAATGCAAGAGTTCTGGATTTGTCGTTGAGGCATACAGATGTATGCTCATGTTGATTTGTACAATATAAAATCTTGATGACATGTTTTGGAAAATAAGGACATTGTCTAGCGATTTTCTTTTGCTAGTATTCAATCTGAAAATCTCGTGATTCGGATTCTTTAAGTAGCACGTAAAACAATAAAAGTAAACCGATATCGCCCTCGTAAAAAGAATATTTCACCTATGCTTTGATACTACCTTGCTTAAGTAAGAAAGTAGGAACTTGACACATGTTAATGTGATGCGATCTTCGATGAGGAGATTCGGATGATAAGGTCGGTTATGAGAAATACCATTGCCGGTGTTACTGCCGCTGCTGGCTGGGGGTTGCACTTGGCCGGCTCTTCAATCTTCTTCACATATCATATTCCGATTTGGTAATTGAATATAATTAAGTAAAGTATGATCATGGGGCCGCGGCTTTCTGCTAATAATATATAAACATGAATTAATTTCTGGGTTTTGAGTTCTCAAGATCGATGTAGTGTTGCTGTTTGTTTCGGGGCCTATCACAATATTTAATTAAATCGTGCTTTTAGGGGAAATGGGGGGTTAAATAAGTAGTAGTTAAGTTTAACTAATGAGGTGAAGTCTATGGATTTGTGCATATAGAGAGAGAGGGAGCTGGATTCACTTAACTGTGGATTCTCGATCTATATGAAGCTGACGTGGCACTGATCAACCCACTCAGAAAGTAGTAGTTAATCTTAATCATCATATTAAAAAAATAGTTACGAATATTTGTATAGTAATAATATGATGTAAACCTACAAATAATCCATCCATTATCCTAATTAGAAAATCCTAAACTTCAAACCATAAATTCAAAATTCCAAACCTTTTAATATGCTTAAATAATGGGTAAATAACGGGAGAGTAACTAAATGTGACCTGTTTTAGTAATTCGAGTGACCAAAATTGATATTAATTTTTGCTAGTGACTAAACATAACACGATTTTAGTAATCCCAGCGATCAAATGTGGCATTAACCCCTCGAATAATAAATGATTTTCTTGCAATAAAAAAAAATTAAGTCATTTGGTTTCTCCGGTTATTAAATTGATGTATTGTAATCCATCAATGTATTATAAATTTAAGTCAGTCTGGTTTCTCCGGGTGTTAAATTCAAAATTCCAAGCCTAATATCATACGAACTTTTCCCCATTCCACAGCCCAAACAAATGGCAATTAAACAATGGAACACTGAAGAGAGGAAAGATATATATAACTGCCCCACCCTCTCTTCCCATAACGGTAATAACTGAAAGGAGAATGATGAGAGCACCACAATCATTAGACAATAATAATGTGGTGGAGAGAGTGGTTGTTTTTGTTAATATGATAATACAGTTCTTCTGGTTAGTTCTCAGTCAAAGGGAATATGTGGAAGAGATGAGATGAGAGAATCCTGCGACTGTGAAATTGAATGGGAAATCATTCATGGCATTACCCACCATGTGACCCCACATGAATGAATGAATATTGGTTCACTCAGACAGAGCAGCTTCTGCCTTCTAGAGAGAGAGAGAGAGAGAGAGATTTTGTTTGTTTTTTGGGGGTTGGTTTTGTCGAAAGGTATCAAACAGAAACAGGTCTTATATTATTAGGCTCTCTATCTACTCCAGGGGGCTTGATCTGATCTGACTAAGATATCATAGTCAAAATTCAGGTTCTCAATTGAAAGTGGTAGTTATAGGTTCTTCTTGGCATGTGCATTCTCTGCTAACATTCCCAAATACCTTTGATTAGAACCGCTTACCCTAACCGGCCCTAAATGTTGAAACGTAAGCAAATTTCCAAAAATGTTCTGAAATTGTATCACTTGCATCTATCTATCTGATCACTATGCAAGTTGGTTGGTTACTGTGGTAGTTATTACAAAGCATTAATTCCCTCTTACCACATATATTGACTCAATATAAACCCACGCGAATGGTGAGCAAGTAGCAGACCCGACTCCAAACAATTCGACTATGGTGTTGACAGTCAGTCAACCTATGAGAACGTACGTGCTCACAGACAGAAGCCTAACGCCATGAGATCGGACGTTTGTGAGCACGTTCTCACAGATCGCCTGTGAGCTCAATATCGAAATCCTGACTGTAGGAGGACGACACCCCCATACCCAAACGCAAAGAGACCCACAAGTCAATCATCTGTTGCCGGCCAAAGACGCTGCTCAGTTTATAATGTGCCACCCTGACAAGTCTCGCCATTGGTATCCGAGGTGGGCAAACATGGCAGCAACAAGCATTTACATTGATTTGACATGCTGTTCTGAGCAGCTACAAGTTGTGTTATAGCCCACAATTTTCACCAACCCTACCATTTTTCTCCTCTCATCTGCCATTCCACCGTGACTCTGTTTCCACCGCTCTTTCTGGTATCTCTGTGCAGTGCTTACACCGAATGCAGAGAGAGGCCACGTTCTCTCTCTGACAAAGAAAAGTAACAGAAAACGAATAAGGTAGACAGAGATGGGCGTGTTGGCCCAAACGATATAGCCCATGCCACAGCCCAGCTGCAGTCCCGGTCCACTTGAAAGCCCATTACCAATAGCATGATCATTATTCTTCTTCCCAACTCGGCCCAGTCTCTCTTACAAAAATGGAGCCTTTTAGCTCCTACTACTAGTGAATGTGAATCGTTAAATAAATACAGAAGAAAGCAAAGAAAGAATGCCTCTATGGTTGCATGAATGAATGAATGAAATATACGCAAAGCTAGGCAACTACGTATGAGAGAATCATCCTAAATTATGGTTCCCTTTATCTTCTTGTTCTTCTCGTTTTCTGGGCTCCTTCTTCTGTCCTCTAATTTGATCTGGTAAATATAAATATATTAACATCTGCGACATAGAGACGCAGGATATGCAAAATTGTGAACGTGTCCCTTGACGGCTGGTAGAGGAAGGGAAGCAAGCAAAACTTGATGAAGAAGTTGATTGATTGAGGAATCTCAAACCCCTTATTCCAGCAGTAAAAATTGGAAGTCGGGACTCTCCGTCAGTTCTTCAGGAGACTTCACGTCAGAGAAGTCCTTCTCTTGGAAGGAATTGCATATCTCTGCCACTGAGAAAGGCAGTCTGCCCCAGAAACACCAATTATTTACGTCAGGGTGCTATGAACATAGTTATTAGTTAGTCATAAATGATGAAAACAGGTGGATCCTGTTGTGTACCTTGTACTGTCCTCCAACAGAAATGAGTGGTCGTTGGTGGAATCGTCTGTTACCAGAGTTTTCATGCTGGAAATCACCTGCAAATTCCCAGGACCAGGCGGAATTATTGGAAAAAAAAAAAATAAGAACAAACTGTATCGTTCATTCAGCATCTCTCGCGAAACTTAAGGCGCTTACATCTGGAGAGACGCTTCGTGTATTGTAGTTGTCGTCCCAGTACAACGTGCAAACTCTGTACAGTTGTTGAACGCTCAATATCTGCAATTAAGACACTGAGTTTAAGCAAGTGGGGTAGCACCAACCATGGTCCGTTAGTTTATTAAAGCTTTGAGAAAGCAACAGAATGTGTCAGAGAGAGGGAGAGAGAGGAATACAGGGCAAAGGTCATTTGCGATATCATCATAGGAAATCCTGGATTTTTGGTGAATCACCTGAAAGAGAGATCAAAACAATCAGGCAGATTAGAATGGAATATGACGTTTCTTGTTCAAGTGTGATAACTCGGAGAACAACTTGATCAATAATGCTGCATCATGTTTTCTCCACATGATAATCGATAGTGTGCTGCTACATAAATTCAACTTAAGATGAAGCATACCAGGAATCCAACTGCTTGCCTTGTGTGCTTTAGTTCATCCCAGGCCGAGCCTACAAACTATGAAATAAGTATGTACGATTAGAAAGGCGTTAAGTACCCCGGCAGAATTTCTTTGAAACAAGATTTGTACACTGTCGCTTCTCCTTCTCACTATTAACAAAGAAATACAGTGTCCATGACTTACAGTATCACCTTGTTTTATGTTCTAACTACTAACAGGCAAATTGGTTGGTCTCTGTTCCAAATTCTCCAAAAGATATTAACTATACAACAAAATCATAAGCACAGGAAATCCCACGTTTTCCACAAAGAAAACTAACCGCCAAAAGATGCTAATGTTTCAGAACCATGAAAGCATTTTAACTTCATGGCATATGCCATGACACAAAAGGAAACAAACAAGTAATCTGAAATTTACTCAGACATATATCTGAAACTATACCTCTTCTTGTGCTTGACCACACCACGTTTCCATTTCGGCCAAGCCAGCTTTCACAAATTCCCCATTGCTGAATGTGCAACACTCTCGACGGAGGAGCAGGCTGGCAAGTGCGGAACAAAACAGTTAACACTGTGCCATTATCGAGTATGAAACAGAGTCTCATTTGGAAGCCGGACACTACCTATTGAACAACTGTACGTTGATATATGCAAAAATCTGACAGAAGACCTTCTGTATAAGATATGGAGGCACCTGTAATAACAGAACAGCAATTAGAACCAGATGAAAAAAGGCTAACGTCACAGATTTAATAATATGAAAAGAAAAAAAAAGAAGCTCCATACATAGTTTTCTTTCAAAGTACATAGCAGCGCTTCAAGGTTGTCCACAATGCTATGCCAATTACTAGATGGACCACTTTGTCCAAATGACTTCACGGAGGCTCTTAGAGCATTTCCCTTTTGCCTGGGTGCCTGAATTGGTTCATTACCTAATATTATTTATAAAATTGCAAAATGTGGTTGTGGATTACCAACCAACACAGGGTACATTACGAAAAACAAAACCCAAGGATCGGCTACCTGGATACATGAAGTCAGCAACGGTTGTATCTCTCTTTTTAAATTGTCTCGGATTATCCCATACATTGTTTCCACATATGCTGTAAGCTGTTGCTTAAAAAGCAGTGCTGGGTACTTGGCCTCAACCACACGGATAACATCTTTACCAACTTTCACGTCAGTAAATGCAGCCGATGAGCGGAAACTCTGGAAAGATTTAAACGACACAACTACACTGTGTTAAGTTTCAATCCTAAAGAAACGTGTAAAGAATGGTAGTTACTGGAACTAGAACCATCTAATCATTTCAGTAAGAACAATGCATTAAGTAATTCAATGAATTGAGACTGTAGATGTTTACTTGAGCCATCCTCCCGAAAAATGATGTTGGAGGAGCTGGATTTTGGCTCCCCCCGCTGCCTTTCAGTGTCCGGTGAAGTAAGAACAATAGCACTGTAGTATTACAGAGCCAGTAGGCCATCTGTTCATTGTCATCTTGATTCTACAGTGGAGCGCAGGCAATATGAATCACACTACGTAAAGAAAACGGGCTCATGCAAAATGCTATTTCAAGTGGTCGAGATGTATTTACCTCAAACGCAGTTCCAATTGTCTGTATAAGCCGATCAAAGACACTTGTTTTTTCTGCCTCGAATGCACTCCATTGGACAAGGCACCTGTAAACGGTGATTGCTGCCACCGGTTTTCCTTCGCAAAATCCAATATTTTTCTCCACGCATGTGATTAAAACATCTACATTCAGCTGTATTAAGATCCAGGAAATATATATGAATAAAAGATGATTAATGGATTTTCAAGTCAATAAAAGTGAAAGAAAATTAGCATATGCGAATCTGTTTCCCCCTTGAATAATACATACATGTAGCCTTTCAATCTGAGATTTCCTTAATTTTTCATATGAATCAGAAGCAAGCTTTTGTTCGTTTCCATCATGACCATTTTCCAGAGGCTGCAACATCAACAAGAAACAGAAGAATGAGTACCTTAAGTCTCTCTAATAAGGAGTAACGAAAACTATTTTTTCCTTGATATGTGTTTTAGATTAGAGCTAGTAACCTGAGATGAGTTGGACAGCGCTTTCTTCCTCAAAGCTTCTGCATGAGCTTCCATTTCCACAAGTTTTCCTTCAAGACTGGGAAAAAGAAACGGGAAAAGTGTACTTACTAATGTCAAAGAGGATTAATCATCAACAAAAGCTAACTGATACATCATACACTAAATAGTGTGCAGCTTTAGACATTTCCAGACAAATAGAACAAGTAGCAACCTCTGCACGGTTGCTTTCAACTCAACAATCTTGGCTTCCGCATCTTTACTCTCCTGCATCCTTTCTTCACAAAGCTTACTCGTCTCCTCGTACTTCTTCTCTGTCTCCTCAATTTTCTTTTCCAATTCACTTACCGTAGCCTGCAAGAAGTAATATTGTCGTTTTAGCGGACAACTACTAATCTCATTTAGAATGATATTTGTATCTAGGTAAATTATTTGTTTGTTAAAAAATCCTTAGATAACATGCAATAAAATATCCATAGTACTTCACCTTGAGAGTTTCATTCTCTTCAGTGAGCTTATTCACCAGTTCGTGGTCAACAACTGGAACCTCCTGTACTTCTGGGACCCGCTCAGCTTCTTTCTTAGCAGCCTCGCACTCCTTGGTAAGTTTGTCTTTAGTTTCTTGGAATTCAAGTTGCAGCTCTTTTAAAGCAGACTGTAGTTTTCCAATTTCTTGTGTTTTGGCTTCCTCAAGATCAGCCTACAGGTGATGCCAACAGCAAAATACAAGCAACATCAAACAGAGAACATAGAAGTTTAAACAGAGAACACAAACATAGGAAGATAAATTTACAAGATCAGCCTACAGGCATAGCTAGTCAACAGCCATAGCTGTCAGAAGAATCAAACAGAGGAAAGCTAAACTCATTTCCAAAGTACACAAGAACAGAAAAAGTGCATTGTCTGGGTACTGGTTTCTGGTGTAAGATAAATTTACCATCCTGAAATGTCGAAGGGGGTTATAATTCATAAAGAAAAACTATTTAGAACTGGAGAAAACAAAATAACCAGCCTACCCTAATACGTTTCTCAAGCTGCAAGCGCCAGGTTAGTTCTTCCACTTCCTTTTCTAGCTTGCTTTTAGCTTCTTGAAGAGCACCAGTTTCCTTAGCAGCCTGTTAACAGGAAATATAAGAATACAAAGTAAATCTGACGACTTTATAACTACAGAAAAATATGATACATAACAAGATTTTGGATTTTCATGAGCTTGGGATCTCATGTAGACTGGTGCTGAACAGCTGAATTTGAGCAATAGAACCCTTGCCACGGCCAAATACAATAGGGAATTTGGTTGGTAGAACAATCTAAAACATGCATAACTAACAATGCGAGAAGATGAACTTAACTGTGAACCATGGGAAAGCAAAGCACTTTTCAAGGGGGAAAAAACAGTAAGAAAAGGGAAAGAAAGAGGGACTGACCATGCACGACTACTAATGCAAGAAGATAAACTTAACTGTAAATCATTGGAAAGCAAAACACTTTTCAATAGGAAGAAGGAAATAAACAACAAGAAAGAGGAACTGACCATACGAAGCTTCCGTAGTTCTCGACGTGCGACTTTGCCTCTCCAGGCACACTGCATGACAATTGCAGACCTCTTCATCTTCAAATAGTGAAGCCGTGCCAAATGCCTTCTGCATTGACTCTGGAAAGAAACAAGTTCAATGAGAAATGAACAGAATTGAACAGCATTCCCAGTTCACCAAACCTGAAGAAGAAAGTCCTCACAGAATAATGCTAATAGCCATTTTTGTTACTAACACTTCTGGCTTGTTAGCAATCTACCATGAAATCAAGAACCCGAACCCAGAAAGTCATACAGTTTGGATTATCTAGACAACACCAAGTATCAGGACAAAGAAACAACAAGCAATGAAATCAAAACACCCACAGTATTTACCAACCATAGTAGATTAGAACCAAAACCTGTGCCAACAAAACGAGAGCATGACCACCTTTTTCTCTTTTTATCAATACTAGGTCGAAAGTCCGCACTCCACATGGGTATCCAATCTTGTTTAATTGAGATTTGTGCTTTTGTAAATAGGAAGTAATATGTAAAACAATAAATCAAAACTCACATATACGATTTTCCGATCGTGTGAATCATTATATGAAACAATATAACATGAGACCAGTTCAAGAAAGTTTGTGTTCAGTCACATATGATCAAGTTGAAACTGGTGAGTTAAACTCTCATTAAAAGACTATACTTATGAGCTATGAGAGTACATTAGATACAATGGACAACCCCCCAAATTCTAAAATTGGACTCTATGCAAAAACAAAATATTTATTTGAAAAGTCACAAAAATCTTAAAGATTTTCAGTCGTAAGGATTCAAAATGAGAAACATATCCCGGAATATGTGTGATCAGGCTTCTAGTAGAATACTAGGAAAACTCACAAAGATGGTCAATCAATAAGAGTTCAAAAATGAAAAATTGATCGTCGTAATAGCATGATCGAAATACGCTTGATCAACTGACTTCCAGTTGAATAGTCGAAAAACTCCGAAAAATTGTCAATAGATAAGAATTAGAAATGGAAAACGCATCCCTAGTATACGGGGGATCCAAATACGTGAGATTGCTCGACGTCTGTGAGTTCTTTAATCTTCTCAAGGTGGTGGAAAATTGGTCAACAATGGAAAGGATGAAGATTTTTGGACCAAATGAAAACTGTCTCTAAAATTTAAAGAATTAAAAAAACACTTAATGAATAATAAACCCTAAACCAAGGCTTTTATATATCAACCCTAAACCAAAGCTTTTGTATATCAAATACTTAGGTAATCACGGATTGTATTTGCATTTCTAGAAACATTAGACGAGAACCAGGAATCTGCATATTCCCGGCATTGGAAATTTACCTGGATCAAAATTGCAGCTTTCTGCTTCCTCCTGAATAGGAGGTCACTACGAGCAGTCATTCCACGCATACCTGCCTGAATGCATACTGCTGAGGAGTACATACTGTTATAAGATTTCCTTGCAAAAAACCTTCGACAATACTTCTGGATCTTTACACAAGCGTCTTCTCTTCTTAGACATTCAAACCGATGACGTGCTATCTGACCTGTATAAAAGCTCCAAAAAGGCAAAAACTTAGATAGCATGGAATCACTGAAGAGAGAGTTCCTGTGATGAATAGCTTTGTAAGCTAGAGCACAATCTTATCTGATGAAGTGGTCGAAATCTATCTAATACCTCTGCAAACATTTTGAATTTCGATAGCAGATTGTCGCAATATTAAAAATCTTTTGCGGCAACAGTATGTCAGAAATTTTCTTTGGATGAAAGTTGCTGATCTTCCTAATACTTCAGTCCGGCGAGCATCTAGTTCTGCCATCTGCCCTGCTCTGAGGAACACTTTGGTTTTACCAACCTGCACCCGAAACCATCAGCAAACAAAGGATAGAAATTCAAAGAATCATTTTCAAACAGCCTATACTCATACACAGGGTGAATCATGTACAAGCTCATTCTTTAAAAATCTTAAAGTGAAACCATTTTCATCTGGAAATAACTCTAAACAGTGGAAAGCAATTTAGGCAATGTAAAAAAGAATGACTAAAAACAGTTGCATGCAGATATGCAATATATGGGTGAACACATGAGTAAATCAGCTCAAAAGTTGGCAGGATCTCATCAAAAAGCCACTTCATTCCAAATTATTGAATACTGAGAGGTTCTAAGATAGCATTTTAATTATAGGACCAAAGGCCAAAGGATTCAGATCTACCTGATAACCTTCAAGTTTCACCTTCTCTAGAATCTTCTTGCAAGCAGTTACCTCATCGCAGCTATCAAGGAATACACAGTATAAAAGAAAACAATACAAGTACTCATAAGAGACGCATAGCAGAGCCCATCATCGTCAGATGAGTCATAAAATAGCAGCAGCAGACTGTACCTCAAATTTGAAACATTTGTTGCCAGAATCCCAAAACGAGCGATGAACTCATTAAAATGCTTTCTAGTCGGATACCCAGCGCAACTAATCCTGATTGCCTCCATTACTCCCTAGAATGGGAGAACAAGGGGAATCCCCTTCAGATAATGTTTCAAAAAAATGCTGACAGGTATCCACAAAAAACAAAGTGATCAATTATCTTACTCCACAACGTAGCTGCTGTAGGACATTGGCATTCTCAAATATGGCTGGCTTTAGAGCATTGTTTGGCTTTACACAACGGATATAATGTGGCTCCGTGGCATTTAATGTCTCAAGCAGAGATTGCAGTTGTTGCTGTACAGCATAGAGGAATTAAAGAACAATATGTTGTAATAAAGGCAAAATTTATCATATGTATTTAACTCTGGTTCCAGTAAACATAAACCTACCTTAAATCGAGCACCAATTGATGAAAACTTCGATGATTTAGAAGATTCCTCCGGTAATGGGGGGAACAGGCTTGACACAAAGGAGCATTTAGACGCACTGAGGAGAGCTTGATGTTCAGCAACTACATAGTCTTTGTTTTTATCCAGAAAGAATTCAGTTTGGTATGTTACCTGCCACAGAGAAAATCCCCATAAGAAGAAAGCTATAATCTAAATGTTAGTTCCATGGGAAGAACAAACATCACTGATGCATTAGTTTCTTTTATCGGAAACAATACGATACTTACATCGCCAGCATAATGACAAACAGTGAAGTCATTACGTGCCAACTTAGGCTTGCTAAAGCGTTTGTGATCCTTAAATGTCTGGTAAAGCTTTGTCGCAAATGTTTCATTTGTTGATTTAGGAAACATACTAGAGAGACAAAAAAAAAAGGATAGTTGTCATCATAACACGAGGAAGAAAAGGATGGAGTTATAGAAGTATGTAAGACATTCATTTCAACCACATTTTCCAATACATACCAGGCCTCATCAAGAAGAGCAAGGATACCACCAGGTTTCTAAAGAAGAGAGGTAAAAATCATATTAGAAAGAAGAAACTGGATAATCGTGCGCTAACATTTTAGAAATTCCAGTTATACAAAGTATTGGAGAGCTTGGGGGTTTTCCTAGTGGTATAACATAGGTTAGAAACATCTGATGCATCTTAGTTATGAACTCAAGAAAATGAAAGACAATCCGACAAGACAGAACACTGTAATACATAGGTTAGAACATCTGATGCATCTTAGTTTATGAACTCAAGAAAATGAAAGACAATCCGACAAGACAGAACACTGGTTATACAAAATCAGGAAACTGCTGCAACTTAATCATACAAGCAAATATAACTCTATGATCAATAACTAATGCAATATTTGAATAAGATTGCTTCACTCAATTCTAAAAGTTAATAACAAAAAATAATTAATTGTACAAAGTCATCTATATGGCTATATGTCACACAGAATCAAATGGTGTTCTTAATAAGGACTATAGTAGCATTCCAACATGATCACTTTATCAAGTAGCTGAGAATCTTGCAGGTTTCAAGTAAAGTTGGCAGCGTAGTATGTGCCAAACCTTTTCAATTAGATCAAGAACATCCTGGTTGTCAATGAATTCTATATAGCTCCAGTCGATCTGTTCTTTGGTGTATTCTTCTTGCTCCATCTTGAACACGTGCTGTCAAAAAAATATAATTGAAATAAATCAGCAGGCAATATTTAGATCTTCAATTTGAAATGGTGTGGTACAGAATACTGCAGCAGTTTTTATGTGGACAAATGAACTGAGCTTTTCCAACAAACCTGGTTGAAGTGCTGCTGCAACTTTTCATTGGTTAAATTTATACAAAACTGCTCAAAACTGCAATGTGAAGGAACTTGGTGAAAACACAGATAAAATAAGAAACAAACTGAAGTCACATGAGATAACTAAACAGTGCCTTCATAAAAAAAAAAAAAGAGAACAGTAAACAGTGATATATAAGTAGCAGGAAAATCACGAAACACATAAACGCAACAAATTCATTTGAAACGAAGGACCCGAGCAAGCCCAAAAGTGAGGGCACCGCTGGCAGGATGTTCCTTAAATGATTTACATTGAACCCTTTAATGGAAGATATATCACCAAAAGGCAAATCGTTAACATCAAATTCCAGCACATCATTATGAAAAATTATGTTGTTGCATGCAACTTCTTATATGATGAAAACAAAAGGCGTACCGGTTAAGCACCTGTTTGTCTTGAAACTCTCAAACCCATATATGTCCAGAACCCCAATTAAAGATTTTGAATCAGGATCTTGACCAATAGAGCTATTGATCTTGTTCACCAGCCTATGACAAAAGAACATTTGACATCAGATAATGTAAGAGAGGTAGTTTCTTGTAAAAAGAAAAGATAATGTAAGAGAATAAATGCAGGAAAGGCACTGAAAGTGGAAGTAGAAAAACGAATGCGAAAGATAGAGAAAAGTATAAATCAGGCAAATAAAAGTATTCAGTACATTGCAGCATACCAATCAAAAAGCCTTGAATAAACAATTTTCGCCAGAGCATCTCTATTGATAGTGGCAGCTACAGGATCGAGAACCTTCATTATCACATCATCACGGGTCACAATTACACGTTTGCATAGGGAATCCTCGAGACCCTTTTCATCACACCTGAAAAAATCAGCAGGTTATCTAATTCAATTAGCAAAATATAATTATAGAGACGAACCAAAACAGTCAATTAAAGTCAAGACTAGTTATCAGTTACATGAAAAGTTCTGCTGCTATCTTGAGATGCTTACGAGCATCATCATCCTTAGGTTCGGAAGAATCAGGTTCACTTCCTTTTGCAAATACTATGTTTCCTAGATGTAGTACTGCAGCGACAACTCTGAATATTGCATCCTGTAACACAAAGCTTTAGGCAACGGTTTCGCTATAACAACACTGAGAACCATCAAAGACAGTACCTGCTCTTCAGCACTTATCCCAACAACATCCATAGCTTTTCTGGTCACAAGATACTCCTTTGGGTCATCTAGTCCATCCAACTCGATGCATTCTGATTGATTTAGATAACGGAATGACCTAGCATTTCCCACTTTGAACTTCTTTATATCCTGAAAATAGGACAGTAAGGAAAGAACTCAACGGCTGAATTGCAACTACAACTTGCATTAAGCACAGAGAATATATTCAGAATAATTTGAGGTTTGCTTGGTAAATTAAGGAACAAGAGCAAGCACAGGAGTGCCTCTGTGCCTGTGAGGTACTGCTAACTAATTGTAACATGTAAGGAGAAGAAATTGGAAACTGTGCTTGCTCTTGTGCTTCCTTTTAATAAATTCCAGTCGCCATTGTCTAATAAACATGTAAGGAGAAGAAATTGGAAATTGTGATTGTCAACATTAAGATGATGTGATCTTCGGATGTGAAGAGGGGACTACGTAGTATTTATTGTTTTCTTCTACAACGTCCTTCAATATCAAGGCCACATAGCATTCGTCTGCAACACATTGATGTGTGTGGCAGTTAAGAACTTGCGTGCAGAAGCATGTTGAATAGTATATATATACTACTGGGATTGTAAAACGGACAGGATCAACATTAGAAGCTAGATATCAAAGATGCCCTATCTAGGGTTTTGCAGTTTCAAGAGTTAGGTTTCCGTTGCTATACTGAGATCATGTGGAGAAAAATATCTTTTCGAACAGAAGCTACCCAAAAGTAATTGGATAAGCAAAACTGAGCATATATGCTATAAACTTCTAGCCAAACAGATAGACTGCCAAAGAACTTATTTCAACATAAGAGAAAAAGAAGAGCATTCCCTGGCTCAGCATTGTTAGGTAAGAATCACTACACTGGACAGGTAACTGAACCTTGAGCTTGTTGCATCAAACAGCAAAGACTTGAATGTTATCCACTGACCATTTGATAATAGAAAAGGGAAGACCTTCAGCAGAAAATAGCAGGGCACGGAAAGTCCACAATGCTGAAGCACTGTACGATTTTGAACTACCACTTAATTCCTCACTTAAAAAACAAAACTATGACAAATGTAACTATGAGCCTACACTCAATATCAACCAACCATTTGTATGTGATTCACCCTCTCAAGGAATCAAAGCTAATGTGCGGCACCATTAGTTTTCTTTTACCTCTGGGGGAGCAGCACAGAGCATGTAAAAGCAGTGATAATTTCTCTCAGGACTAGAAACTTGACAAACACGAGAACGCTCCAGCAAATATGTTCTGATGGCAGCTCCTGAAATCCTACCCCTGTCATCAAACTGGAGCTCGACAAATTTCCCAAAACGACTGCAGTTGCATCATTTCATAAAGTCATTAATTGATGCAAATAATTAAAATATACTCAGGAATTTAATGTTTAAACCAAAGTTTACCACCTTGAGTTATTATTCCTGACGGTCTTTGCATTCCCAAATGCTTCAAGAACAGGATTGGACTGTCAAACAAAAGGGTAAAAGTTGAAACTGAGGCCATCTGCTTCAGGTAAGACTCATTTCCTAGAAACAAAATCAGGGAAACAAGAGTTGTATCCAACAGAGGAGGCATCATTACTCAAGGCATTATGCATTGCAACTACTCACCTCTAAAACTTTCTGCTCCACAGATTGTCCTTCATTCCCAGCTCTCCCACCCATAAAGGCCAAATAACGCATAAGACTCTTAGTGCTCTCTGTTTTACCGGCTCCACTTTCCCCACTAACCAAGATGGACTGGCTTATTCGATCATTGATCATCTGTCTGCCAAGTTCAGATTTCTTCTGAGTTCACAATAAGACTTTAAAGCAATCAATAATGGAACCTGAAAAAGAAACATTAGAGTAAGTTACCTGTATGCTGCATCTGCAACGGCGAAGGGATGTGGACTCAGCTCGCCAATAGCAGCCCCTTTATATTGCTCCATCATATGACCATCATAGAGATGAGGAAGCCTCCGGAAAGGATTCACAGCGATCAATATATTTCCTGTGTAAGTCTGTAACCATTATGGGATTTTAGCTCGATAAACCAGAACTAAATATCAACACAAAAAAAATGAACTAGACCATCCATGGTTGATGTGAAAGTCTCAGTATCCAACTGATATAAGTACCTAATTGAACTTCAGCAACCTACTTTATGGCATAACTACCAAACGTTCAAGAGAAAGAGCATGGAATCTATAAACTTACATAGATCTCATTTATGTCGTATCTAACTTTTAGATTCTGAAGCACTCCTGGTTCATTCAAATATGCAAGCTTTGTCATGTCATCGACACCGCATGATGGGAACTCTGGATCCTTGGGATACACACTAGATGCTTTAACAACAACCTTGCACAACACAAAAACTCAACTGTTTTAAGTCCATTTAACTCTTTCAGACGTAAATAAAAAGAGAGAACCAGGGAATAATATTTGCCATTATCCCATCAACAACGACCAGAATTATGTGCCTTGTTAAAGCACAGTCTTCCAATAAGTTAGGCGCTAGCCATTGGCTGTATTAGAGCCTTGGATTGGAAAAGCCTGATTAACTCTTTCCTACTTTGCAGTAGAGAAGAAAGGAAAATTATCTTTAAGCACTCACTGTCTTGTCTGATGTGCATTGGACTTTAAGTTCATCGCCAGTAATTGCCAAAACTTGCCCATCTATCCAAGATACATCGGGATCCTCTATCCAGACTAGTGATCCCACTGCAAAATTCACTGATGCAGCCTGCAAAGCAATAGGATTTTTCAGTATATGTAACAGAGGAAAATGCAGGACGAAATAATCAAATAACTCAACGGTGATCCGCGGGGAAAGCTGATCAGGGACGAAATAAGCAAATTACGTTACACATGCAGGAAATGCAGGACGGGAACAGAAAGGATATACCATTGTCGATTGCAAAGTCAATCAGATTGATCCGCGGGCAGAGTCTGCAAACCCTAGAGTCTCCGAATGTGCAATGTGAGCGAGAACATTTACCAATCGCTCCTCAATTCCGGTCAATTGGCGATGCTAGAACGATCAAATCTCCGGCCGGAACGAACAATCGGCGGGCGCTTTCGCGATTTCCTTTCTCCGACTCACGCGGAACGTAGAAACCATGTCATTGCGTTTTACTTTCTTCGATCGGAATGGTGAAAAAGACGGATTCGGCAGCTAGAAACAAAGATGCTGTGGAAAGGGAGTCACATCGGTACGGAGCCAGAGGATGGAGAATGGCGGGACCTTTCTGTGAATCGGAAGAAACGACGACGGCATCGAATTCCTTCTATCCTGCAACCGTGATTTCGCAAATTTTCCTGTGATTCCACTTTCTCGGGGAAACTTTTTTTCCTTTTC
Source organism: Linum trigynum (assembly GCA_964030455.1). NCBI lineage: Eukaryota > Viridiplantae > Streptophyta > Magnoliopsida > Malpighiales > Linaceae > Linum > Linum trigynum. The sequence goes on along the minus strand of OZ034817.1, from coordinate 54,170,827 downwards.
CTTCGCTCTCTCGCTCTCTTCTTTCTCGCAGCTTGGAGGAAATGTGTCTCTAGTTGTGCACTCGGCCTGGTGACCGTTGTTTGTTTGGCTTTTCTTTTGCAATGCAACACGACTTACGTGAATATTGTGAATCCATGCTTCCCTTTTTCTTACTTCCTGATTTGCCCCGCATATTTGAAGTAATTACCCCTGATGAATTAATGCTCGCAACCAGTGGCGGGTAGTCACTAGGAGGTGTGCAACGGTTTGGTTCGGTTCGGACTGGACCAAACTCATGAGAACCGCGGTCCATTAGTGAAAGACATGTTAGGATCAAAGACCGGACCATTCTTGTATTTGGTCCATTTGATCCGGTTCGGTCCAGTCCAAATATGAGCTCGGTCCACCATTTCTTCAGTAATTATAAAATTCATGAGGACCAAGGACCGGACCGCATTTTACTCGGTCTGTCCGGTCCAGTCTTAACAACGGTTTGGTCCGGTGTGGTCCGGTACGGACCGGACCATTGCACACCCCTAGGCCCTAGTCACTAGTCAGGGGTTTGCACCAAGTGCGATATAATTAGTATTTGTTGTCCGAGTCGGTGGTCGGAATGTCGTTTGAACACAATGTATTAATGATGTGTATATAATTTTTTTAAAATTAATTGAAATGCTGAATTTCATGTAATATCAAGGTGACATCGAAATTATTTTCCCATTTCTGAAATTCTTATAACTTTTCGTCAATTGTGAACATTGTAATCTTAATTGTTATAACCAAAGTTGTTAAACCGGTTTAAGTCGTTGAGCCGGTCAAGCAAGTGGTTTGAAGGTTAATTGTTTGATTGAGGTCCAACCTATTTGAGCCGTTTTACACATTTTCTAAATATATTTACATATAAGATAGAAATGTGACTGAAATAGAATCTACTAGTTTATATCTATTAAAAACTCAAATAGTCAAATTCCATTAAAAAAAACATACTTATCTCAAGATCTACCCACCATCCCCTTGCCTCTCTCCCCTCTCCCCCTTCCTCTCTCTTCTTCTCCCTCTCTAACGATCAGACCCTTGATTTTGTATAGCCCGTTTTGGAGCATGACTTTGGTCGGACCTAATCTAACCGACTGTCCGGTAGAGGTGTTACAACCTTGGTTATAACACTTGTGAATAACCATTCATAACTTGTATATTTAATGATGTAATCACTTAGTTTCCTATGGTTGAAAAGAAAATTGACATAACAAAAAATAGTTTGTCTAAAAAAGCATAGCATAAATAAGAAACTCATGATGATAACCTTTAGTCTTTTTTTTTTTTTTTTGCTTGAGAAACAATACATATATATAGCATTATCTAAACGTTAAAGTATTCTGCACAATACAATAACAAAATTAGTAAGAAAATAACATTTTTCATCCAAACTTTATGCAATGAAAAAAATATTTATCGACCATGACACTATAAATTTAGTCGAAGGATAATCTTATTCACTCAACAACAAAAAAATTAAACATATCTTGTGGTACTACCTTGCTAATGCCAATGACCCCATCAACGCGTCCATGAAAACACCAGCTCGACTTTCATGATTTGTCTTGTACTGCGTTATTTCATATTAAACTAAGTAACTATGAATGATCCATCTAGTCAATTACCCTATTGAAATCATCTATAAAAATTGGTATTCATAAATTGAGTTCTTTTAAACTCACTCATTTTTCCAATCATGCCATGTTATCAAGAAATTTAGGATTTAACGATTAATCAAACTAAAACTTTCAAAAAACTAGTCACTTACTCTTTGCATAACAATATCATTGCTTTAATAGTTCTAAAAATCAATACCAATTTAAGAATTCTACATCACATATACACATTCAATACTGCAATTTAATATGCAATATTTGAATCAATGATATTTGGTTTGCAATTTTAAAATTAGTATCCATTAACAAAGAAAGTATTTTCGAGAGAGTTAGTGGGCTAGCTAACAATAGTGGAAAATTCATATAATTTGTAGATTTTAGGTTTTTAGATTTTGTATTTAAAAAGATACAAAACATTTCTTCAGTGTAATTGGTAGTGGTTGTTGTCTTCGTTTGAAAATACCATGGTTCAAATCTTGAGAATGATGTTTTTTTTCTTCTTATGAATGAAAAATAAATAATGATTGTGAAGACACAATTACCCTTCCTACTTTCGCTCTCGTTGCAGAAAATTTGAAATGTTGAAAAACTCCACGTATCAACGAATATAATATAACAGAGTCGCAAGTAGTTTTCCGTATTTAAAATTTCTTATTAAAAATTTAAAATTTTCTTGTAAAATAAAAATACATCCGTCTCAAAATTTGAATTTTGGTTTTTAAAAATAATACATCAAGTGACTTTTCTACTATAGTTAACTAGCTATTAAGTATTTTTTTTTTGTGTTTGATTTTTTTTTTTCAAATTTTAGTTATTTTACTACAAATTCAATAAATAAAATAATTTATTCATATCTTATAAATGGAGAATAATGTTAAAATCACAATTCAAATATCATTAGTTCCAATATTGGGTATTGAATTTGTAGAAGCGATGTATAATTCAGCTATTGATGGCATATTTATAAAAATGACCATTGTATATTAGTTTCCACCAAACTCATTAGTACCATGCCTTTTGGGGAGGATATCCAAATATAAATTCGTGCGGGCTTGGCCGAAAGCGTACAATATTGTAGCTACCTTGTCTCGAAAAATGGTATCAAAACCTTGTTCCGATTCGAACCAGGGTAGTGGACGTCAGTACGGCGGACCCTCATTCAATGACCTCGGGATTTGAGATTTGTGTTTGTTTGGAGTATCAAGGAAGGTCCACGTTTGTCTGATGGATCAAAGAGATCTTCATCTGGTCTGGTGGATCAAGATAATCGTTGAGGGAGGACACGATGTTCATGGTCCTTGTCTTGGGTGGAGGATTTGTTATGAAACAATTCAAGTACGTACCATATCGAAAATACAAGAGAACAGATCCTTACATAGTAGTATCCACCTAACTCAATTAATAGAAGGTCTTTTGGGGAGGATACCTAAAAATAAATATGTGCGATTAGCCCATGTAATTTGGACATTGTTAGTTATCAATATTATAAAGGTAAAGGGTATGCTTATGGTGACCTCCAAATCATCGGACTTGTAAGTGTTTTGAAAATCAGCGATCGATGGAGATCAGTGCATATAGTGGTTCTCAACTTCCCGAGCTAGCTCGATATGCTTTCATGATCCCAATCCCTGCTCAATCCTTCTCATATTCTCGATGCGGTGGTTGAAACCTTACGCATCCTCCGTGGTCGAATTGTTGATCTAAATATAACTAGCGTGGCCCCGGCCATTTGGCCAGAGGAATGTGAGATATGAAATTTGATAATGTTATGGGGTGTATAGTTTATTGTTGAATAGTTTTTTTTTGGGAAACACGTGATAAAAATAGTGAATTTTAGTAGGAAAGAGACGTGAATGATGCAACGAAACAAAAATCAGCCTTATGAAGAAAAATCAAGTACTTGTTACCTTGTGAAACAATATTGTTTCTGGTAATATGATGAGGTGGAGTAAGTTTTATAGAAACCAAATTCCAGAAAATCGAATAAAAATGGTCTATCCCGCCGGTTTTCGGGAAATGAGCATCTCACAATTGTTGCTAGCTTTTACTCGGCCCGTTGGCCGATTAATTTGCTTTATAAAACTTTCATCTTGTCATCATTGTGCTTTCTGGTTTTTTGCCAAGCCATGATAAAATCTAAAGAAATCAAGAATGAACAACTCAATTTGGGATAGGAACCACCGTTTATGTATTCCTAGAAAATGATGGTAAACACGGACTCACCTGCCAAACTGGTATGGATTGATATTTTTATCGGGTATCAGGGAACCATGTGATTATAAATTAGACTTGATCAAAACGGGCCAAAACTTGAAATTCAGCCTGTTTGACTGACCCATGCCAAACTCTAATTATTCTTTACTTTTAAACTTTCTATTTGAAAATAAAAAATAATGAAAGAAAAGAGATGACTGCAATTTTCCATTTGAACATCACTGATTCGGGAATAAAACTATAGAATTTCGAAAGGAAACTGAAAATGTTTAGGATCGTTTTAATGTTAAAAATAACCAAATAGATCTTTCTGTTTGATTTTTTACTAACAAATACCAAACGATTCCCTATAATATACACTATAATTTAATCATTATGATATCAAATAATTACATAATATATATTTGAAATGAAAAAAATTGGACTAATTGGGTTGGTCGAGGTTGAACCATTGAATAACTTTAAAATACATTGTATTTTAGCCACTAAGATATAAAATAATAGCATAATATATATTATGCTAGAGAAAATAGCTTCTTTTAGAGTGGCAAACTCATGATGTTCATTTGTTTTACTTGATGGGCAAATCCCGTGTAGGTCAGGCTCATTCAACTCTTTTATTTTATGATTAGCGATTAACCCATTAGAATCCATGCATTAGTTTATTGTTAATTTTTTTTTCTTTTTAGCAATAAAAAGGAGTATTGTTTTTGCATTTTCATATATATTTTACCACCACGGAGAAATAAAAGGACTTAAAAAAAATTGACACTCCTGGACCCGTTTAAATCTGCATGTGTACGGTAAGTTGGCCCGTTCCACAGAGTAAAAAGAAAAAAACTGACACCCCATATTCTACCCTTCCTATAAACGCTCCTGGAGCAAAGAATTTGAAATGGGGGAAGAGTTTTTTTCCTCTCTGCGATTATATTTTAATTTAAACTGATGCAACAAATGTACTTAGTTACGATTCTACTATCTCAGGTTAAGTGGTAATAAAATAATTGTTTAGTGTTGAAACCTATTTAATGATGGAATCCTATTTCAACACTGATAAGGTAATGGCCAACTAGTCGACCATTATTTTCTTTTTATGTGTAGAACTTGTGTCATCAGGCAACCACTTCATAAGTGGTTTATCGTTCTTTTCATTTGTAATGGTTGAATCCCGTTGTAAATGTAGCATTAACTCGACCATTTTGCGAATGTGTTCAACTGTTTTTAAGTCGTTGTATAACTTGGGTATAACTTCAAGTTAGGTAACTTGCATCTATCTATATCGTTAAAAAAAATACTAAAATCCATTTAGACTATTGATTACCAAAACAGTGGTAACCGGCAGTGCAGGTCATCACTTATTGATCTCTTACGAATGTTAAGTAAATACACATCTATTACGTAAAGGTGACGGAACGATAGTTAATTCTTACTATAACACTTTAATCAGAAGCAGTACGTAATCACGGGCTTGAATCATGGAAGCGATATGACAAATACATGATACTATTACTATGATAGGATTCGTCCAAAACGAAGATTCACTTCCACGATCACTTGTTAGTTTGAATGACTGTTCATCAGGAGAAACAGTTTCCTTTTTCGCGGGGCCTACAGTAGAAATGGATTCACCACCGCAATTTACGGGACTGGCGAAAATCACAGTTTCTGGAAGCTGCAATCGATCGCTGTCAAATATTAACGATCGGCGGGGCTCATGCATGGCCGTGGATTCAGTCTCGTTTCACGGATATCTGCAGATAAATAGAGCGCGCAGATGGTCCTTGCCGATGTGGGCCAAAAAAACCATGCTTATCAAGAACTCGGTAGGCCCGGGCCCGGAAAGAATTTCTGTGTTGTTTTTTTTTTTTTTTGGTACGAAAAAATTTTCTGGTTAATGGTGGAAATTCACAAACTAGTCATTTTCGGGGCAGGGAATCCAAAGACCATGCACCCATAAATGCGGTTTTGTTTTGGATCCATGTTTCCTGAGAGCGAAGTGCTTTGTTCTGCTGTAGTTTTTTAGAAATAGTTTTTGGTTTGAGCTTTTAGAGAAGTAATTTTTTTTAAAAAAAGTTGAGTGTTTAACTGAAAAACTATTAGAAGTAATCAAAACTAGGTCTCTTCTCTCTCGTTTTGTTAGCGATTCCCTTCGATGGCGGCTTCGCCGTCGGCTGCGGCCTCGGCAGAGGGAGCTCCTCCGGTGGGCAACACTTGGGCCTCGCTGTTCTCACTGGACCCTGCAAACAGAATGAAGTTTCGCTCCCCTGAGCGGAAGAATGACGGATTTCGACTTCCCCGTGAAGTGAAGAAAAGAGGATAGGAACGGTGGAAGGACAGCCTCATTGCGCAATTCATGGGTGATCCGCCAAAGCCGGTGGCTCTCCAACAGTGGGCAACTAGTCTCTGGGGAATGGATGGGCCAGTTCGGGTTTCCAAATTTGGCCCTCAATTGATGGTTTTCCAATTCCCCTCGGCTTCCACAAGTCGATGGGTTCTCCGATCAGGCCCTTGGCACTTCCAGGGCAATCCTGTATTTTTTCGGAAGTGGTCACCAGGCATCCAGCCTGTGCAACCGGAGTCAGAGACACTCCCGATTTGGGTGAAGATTTGGGGGATTCCCCTCGAGCACCATTCAGTGGAAGGGCACGAGTGGATAGCCAGTACAATTGGTCAACCATTGTGGATGGATCAGTCGACTCGGACTGGTGGACAATTAGGGTTTGCGAAGGTGTGTCTGGACCTTGCTGCAGATTGCGGATTCCCAGATAAGGTGAAGCTCTACCCAGACGAGGACCCTTCGTTTGAGGTAGAGGTGGAATACTTGAATAAACCTATCGTTTGTGAACGATGTTCGATCTATGGTCATGATTGTGATTGGCTTAGTAAGCAGGGGAAGAAGTGGGTGCCTAAGATGAAGGCTGTGGAAGTAGAAATAGTTGATGGGGGTGCTGGTTCCGTGGAAACTGTGTTAAAAGTGCAGGTTGGACAGTCACACGAAGGTTCAGATGTTCCCTCTAAGAGTGGTCCAATCTTGGACAAGGGTACTTCTCTCCCCCCATCAATTGGGAGCTCATCAGTGAGTTTTGTGGAAGCATTGAAAGGGCCATCAGGGAATCCTGGGAGCTCTTCCAAGCTTTTGCAGGTGGCTGCTCTAGTTAACTCACCAGAGTCCTCTGGGAGGTTAACTCAACAGTCAACTCCTGTTGGGAAGGAGAACAACCCCTGGATAACAGTTGAGAGCCAGAAGAAAAAGAAGCATAATCCACCATATGTTCCCCCAGAAAAAAGAGGTGGGAAAGGAGGAAAGAAGAGATGAAGATTCTAGTCTGGAACACAAGGGGATTTAAGGATAGTAGTAAGAATAAAGTTGTACAGCTTATAGTCAATTAAAAACAAATAGATATAGTAGCTATTCTAGAGCCAAGAATAAGGAAGCAAGAGTCTGAGGATTTGATACACAAGAGATTCCCTGAATGGGAAAGTGAGGTGGTGAATAATTCATGAGGGTTGGGAAATATATGGCTTCTGTGGAGGCAGGATGTCCAGCTCACTATTGTGGATAAGTCAGATCAGTTTATACATGTGTTGGTTAATTCAGGTATTCCCTTCTTTGCTACTTTTGTCTATGCTTCTAATGAGGAGGTCGATAGAAGGAGTCTGTATAGGGATTTGGTTAAGTTACGAATTTCTCAGTTGCCTTGGACCATTTTGGGTGATTTCAATGCTATTAATGACCCTAGTGAGGCTTCTTATAACCCTGCTTTTAATAGTAGTATGGAGGAGTTAAAAAATTGGCAGGACCAGTCTGAGGTTATTGAGCATAAATCAGTAGGTTCCTGGTTTACTTGGATAAACAAGCAATCACAAAATCCTATAGCTAGAAGGCTTGACAGGGTGTTTGTCAATATTGAATGGTTAAATAGGCTCTCTAATAGTGCAGTTGAGATGCTCGACCCCTCTGTATCAGATACTGTCCAATCCATTTGGATACTGATAGTTCCCTCAAATCTCTACCAAAACCTTTTCGATTTTTCAAGTTTTGGGTGGCTCACCCGTCTTTTTTAGATATTGTGAAAGAGGCATGGCATTCTGATGTCTCGGGATCTCCCCTGTCTAGAGTTTGCAAAAAGTTGAGGATCCTGAAGAAACTTCATAAAACTCTAAATAAGGAAGTATACTCAGACATTAAGGAGAGGGTGAAAATGAAGGAATCTGAATTGTTGTTTTCCCAGATGGAAGCCCTTTCCAACCCTTTCAGTGAGACTTTTGAGGCAGAACTGGTTAGGGGTAAAGAACTCAGGCAGTTACAGTTAGATAAAGAGTCCTTCTTGAGGCAGAAGTCAAGAGAGATCTGGGTTAAAGAGGGGGATTCTAATTCTCCTTTCTTTCATCAATCAGTCAAAGTAAGACAACAAAGGAACACTATCAGATCATTGCTGAATGAGGAGGGTGAGAGGGTTAATGACACTGACTCAATGTGTAAGGTAATAGTGGATTTTTATGAGAAACTCTTAGGGACTAAAGATGAGTTAGTTCAGGGAAGATCAGTCAACTTCTTCAGACAGTTATTGAAGAGGAAACTTCAAAGCTCTCAAACACAGGGATTGTGTAAGCCTGTAACAGTTGAGGAAGTTCGAAGTGTTATTTTTGGTTTCAAAGGAGAGAAAAGCCCTGGACCTGATGGTTTCTCAGCCTGCTTCTTCCATGTGGCGTGGCACATTGTAGGAGATGAGGTAGTGAAGGCAATTCAATACTGTCTGGCTCATTCCTCTATTCCTAATGAGGTAAACTCTACTATTTTAGCTCTCATTCCTAAGATCAAGAACCCTGAGGAGATGAAGTACTTTAGGCCAATCTCTTGCTGCAATATTCTATACAGATGCATTGCAAAAATAATTGCAAATAGACTTAGTGAGTGTCTGCCCCATGTGATTAGTAATAACCAGACACTGCTTTTGTAAAGGGAAGAGTCATTGGTGAAAACGTTATGCTAGCTCATGAGTTGGTGCAGAAATATAATTGGAAGAATATTTCACCTCGTTGCATTGTTAAAGTTGACTTAATGAAGGCCTTTGATTCAGTAGACTGGCAGTTCCTTTTGACTGTGTTAGAAGCTATGGGATTCCCTAGTTTGTTCTTGAAATGGATCTCTGTGTTGGGTTCAATGGTGGGATGGTAGGGTATTTTGCTGCTAAAAAAGGATTGCGTCAAGGGGATCCACTCTCCCCTTACTTGTTTGCAGTGGCAATGGAAGTATTTACTTGCCTAATGGAAGAAGCTGTTTCAGAAAACAGGCTCCCTTTTCACCCAATGTGTAAAAGGATTGGACTTACTCACTTAATGTTTGCTGATGATCTTTTTTTGTTCTCTGATGGGTCAAATTTTGGTCTTCAGTGCATACAGAGAGTCTTATCTGAGTTTAGACTGCTGTCAGGGCTTAAGTCCAATCCCTCTAAATGTGAACTGTATTGTGGGGGGCTACCCCAGGAATGGAAGGAAAGTATGGCTGCTTATGCTGGGTACAAATTATGGTCTCTCCCAGCCATGTATTCGGGTGTTCCTTTGATTTCAAACAAACTCACAGTCAAAGCTTGTAAACCTTTGATTGATAAGTTACTTAGCAGAATCCAAAACTGGGGGGCCAAGCTTCTGAGCTATGCTGGGAAACTTCAGCTAGTAATGTATGTTCTTTACAGTTTAGTCCAATTCTGGATGGTTATATTTGTTCTACCTAAAAAAGTGATTCGAGAAATTGAACAACTTTGCAGCAACTTTCTGTGGGGTGTGGGTTCAGAAGGGAAGGTTAGAGCTAATATGGAATGGGGTAAAATCTGTTTCCCTAGGAAGGAAGGTGGTCTGGGAATAAAGAATCTTGTCAGTTGGAATCAAGATTTTGTGGTCAGGCACATTTGGGATCTACTAATGCAGGGGGGTCTATTTGGGTTGCATGGGTGACAAGAGTACAGATTGCATAACATTGATTTCTGGTCTGCTACTAGTAAATCTGGCTCCTGTATATGGTTGAGAATGCTGAAGTGCAGAGAGCAAGTTCAGGGTCATCTATCTGTTATCAATGGAGTTGGGTCTTGGGATGGGAAGGTGCAGAAGAAGTTCCCTTTAAAGCAAGTTTGGGATTTCTTCCGACCAAAGCTTCCTGTTGTGAGCTGGTATAAGCTTGTTTGGAGTCAGCTTGCAATGCCAAGAGACCAATTCCTATGCTGGTTAATCATCAGAGGGTACCTTACTACAGGAGACAAGCTTTTGAGTTGGGGTTTTCAGGGGGACTTCAATTGTGCATTTTGTGCTACTGCTGTTGAGACCCTTAACCACTTATTTGCTGAATGCAGCAGGTACAAAAGCCTATACTCCTGCTTGTTCTCAAAATTCACCAGAAGGGTCCCTTCAAACAGTTAGGAAGATGAGTTAAACTGGGTTGTGACTGCATTTGCTGATCCTAGTGCAACTTGCAGAGTTGGGAGAATTCTTTGGCAATCATTAATCAGTAGTATTTGGCGCGACAGGTGTAAAGTTAAGCATGGGAAGCAAATTTTGAGCTTGGAAAAGGTGCAGGAAAGGGTGAAATCAGATTTGGAAGTGTTGTGTGAAGCTGAGGATGTGGGAAGGTTCTTGTGATTGAGTTCTCATTATTTTGCTAAATTCACTTGGCTCTAGAAAAGTAGTAAAATAGTGTTGCTTGTATTAATGTCCTAGTGGCAACGGTTGTTGCCATAATAGTTCTGTTTTTTTATGAAATCTAACATACCATTCATAAAAAAAAAACTATTAGAAGTGCTTTTTTAATATTAGAGGTTGTGTAAAATAATTATAAAGAACTTATAATATAAATTATGAAACAATAAAATGTAGTCAAAATGGATCTTATTAGACTTCTTTTATATTAAGTAATATGATTTTATAATTTATTTATTTTTAAAATGATATAAATGAAATAAAATAAAAATATGGTAAGGATAATCTTGTATTTTCAAACAGTTTTTCCTAAAAAAGCGCTTTTCGGCTTTTCAAAAGCCGAGCTTTTAGATGTGTTTGGCCCTGCTTCATCTTTTGAACTCGAAAAGCACTTCTAAAAGCCGGGCCAAACATAGGCATTACCATAGTGGCATAAAGTTACATTGCCTCCCAAAAACCCGAGTTATTGAAACCAATTGATTATTAATACAATAGTAAAGCGTTTTGTTTTTTGTGACTGAGAAGTCTTCCGTTTGAATTCCATTAACCCTATTAATATTGCACATAGTATCTTATGTACGTGCAAATTTCAAGCCCATATCAAAACCAACCGATTCTTTGACGTGGTGGAAAAGTTAACAAACCTCACAAAAGAAAACAATAAAAACTAGCTACTTGCCTGCCCTCCATCCTCCTTGTGACATGGGACGAAACTTGAAGGTTGTGGAGGAGGCTAATAATTGGATCGTGAACTTCATGCACTCTGGAACAAGTAACATATGCTTCGCCATGCATTATATTCTCCACATTCCTCCATGTCACATGGTCCAAAAGCTTCACATCTATGCCAAAAAAACCCGGTTGTAGCAAATAAAATGAGCAGACTAGACTAGACACCAGAGTTTCGAGACATGATCATAATCCCGCCCTTTTCATAAACACAAAACTTTTCATTCTCTATTTTATGTGTGGTTGAAGACTGATTTTTTTTCTTTTTACGGTAACCTGTTGAAAACTTCATTAATCTGTGTTTGGGGTTACATTATCACAATGCAGCTGACTAAGCTATGTGTGGTTGCAAAATGAGTTAGTTTGTTGCTGTTACAATTTGCAAATAAAATTAACTTAAAATTATTATTAAAAATTAGAAAGTAGTATTACACATGGCTCGTACTTAAATAACATGTTTTATTGTTTGCAAAAATGATTTCTTTTACGTTGTTGGGTTTTATTACGGTAAGAAATAAGATAATGAAACATATTAAATGTAAGAGAAAAATATTTACATAATACAAATGAATAATTTAAGTATAACTCGTCTAATTTTATTTTTTAATGAATAAAATATTTCATAATGTCTATATTTTCCAGTTGGCTCCATTCAAGCACTTTCTAACGCTACTACCATTTATCTCCAACTTGAAAGTCTCATCAACGCATTTTCTAACGATTACAACAAATATATATCACCACACTTATAAAAGAAAATAAATGAGGCAGACCAACCCTCATTTTCTATATAAGAAAAATATGTTATTTATTCCCGGATACTATAGGCCGATTACTTCATGCTCCCATATCTACAATTTTTTTTGGTGGAATCCCATCTCTTCATTGATTGATAAAGGAGGGAGGCAGGGAGCCCATATGCTCAAGAATTTATGTCAATCACACACTTCTCTCTTTTTTTTCAAAAGGAAAACATCTCTTGTCACGTTGGGTGACAAAACACCTAAGACCAGCTCATTTACGTTATTTTGTGCTCATTCGCGTCATTTTATGTTCATTCACGTAATACTATGATGATTTATGTAAGAGTGTAAGTTTTTCTGGAAATTCAGACTTTCCCCCCTTATAATTTGTATTGGCTATACGTTATGAAATTAAATTTGGATTATCAATTAAACTGTAAAAATATGTTGCATTGATCATAATCTACACAATGACATCCATTTTGATATATTTTAAAGTTTAAAATTTTATTTTACACCGGCGTGAATAATTAACAATATGCGTGAATGAACATCAGGTTGCGTGAACTAACAATATTGGTTGCGTGAATAACGCAAATATGACCTGAATGAAACAAATATGACGTGAATACATCAAATATGGTGTGAATAACCTAAAATCAGGTGTTTTGTCACCTAACGTGACAAGCAAGGTTGTCAAACTGGTTTGTGCCAGTGTGCCGGTTTAGCAAGTGAAATGGTTCGACCGGTGGTACATATCGGTTTGTGCCGGTTCATGCCGGTTAATATTACAAATAATTTACAAATACTCATATTTAAGCACAACATTTAACGTCAATACCTAAATATTTGTACTTGAATCCAACAAATAGCATCAACATTTAACTTTTTTAACACATAAAATAAATAATAAATTACTTTTATCAAATAAATTCACTAATATAAGATCATTTTACTTAGAGATTCGTATATCGATCATGCCGGTCATACCGGTGGTGTCATACCGATTTTATGACCGGTACAGGTTCAACCAGTGGCACGCTGGCCGGCGTGACAACCATGGTGACAAGAGATTTCACTCTCTTTCAAAATACAAACAAACCATATAATACCAAATACCTTCACCTCTACTCTATAGCTAGCTGCTACCAATAAGCCACAAGAACAAACCCAAATTTCCCTACTTCTTCATCTCTCTTCTTAAAGCAATCTACCCCTTCTTTTTTCTTTATTGAACTCCACCAAGAGCTAAGAACAGGGTAGCCGCCATGATTTGCTTTACCGGGAAGAAGAAATGCAGCAGTGCTAAAGAAGGAGAGAGAGTGAAGCTACTGGAAGAGGAGTTGGAAGCAATCATGTACGACAGAGAGAAACAGAGCAAAGCCTATGAGAGGGATTTCATGGTTTTCGCATTCAAGGAAGCAGAGTGGAAGCAAGAGAAGAGGAAGCTCGAGGAGGAAGTCAAGAGGCTGAAGAAGCTTGTGGAAGAGAAAGAAGAGATAGAATGTAATAATGCAGATTGGCAACTCGCAGCTGGGACTGCCACTAACTTGTTGCTGCAGCAAATGAGGGAGGAAAGGGCACTCAGAGATGCAGCTGCTGATAAATGGAAGAAGCTCTACCTTGATATCAAATCCGAGCTTGATGATCTCATTCAGAACACTCATCCTGCTGGTAATTGGTTCCATCTCTTTCTTTTCTCCGCCTCTCTCATGGCTGCAATTTCATTATACATAACATAACCATGAATGAGTTTCAAGTTCCAATCTTTTTGAGCCTAGCAGTCAGTTTAAGGAAAGTTACAGAAACCCAATTCAGTGCATAGTAAGATTAAGATACTACTGTTCTCTGTTCTTATCATGGCTAGGCATGACATGGTCTTTTGGGTTCTGTGGATGATTTGATAAAATGGAGTATCTATCTCAGCATAAATCAACCAGTTTTTTTAATAGGTGGGAGGAGTTATATCATCTCATCTCATCTAACATTCAAATGTCCCATCTCTCTTCCTCTGTATTTTTCATTGTTCACTTATTCTACTGTTCCTGCAGTGGAGGTGACGGCTCCTTTTGACAAAATAACACCCATATAAAGTAGAGACAAAAGAAAATAGGTTTTCATGAAAGTCACTCGCATATTCCGATGGTGCTAAATGACATATGGATGGCCATGAGTTAGTTGCGGTTTCAGACTCTGCCCATTTCGCCTTTTGTTCCCATCTGGTTCAAACTCCTGAAAGAGAAAGGACGAAACTTTAGCATCCTGGTGGTGACCAACTGACCATAGCAATGATTTTGAAATCGTATGGGAAATTATATTGTAAAAGGTAGTGTTAATGTATTTTGTATTAAAACTGCTGCTCAATCATGCTTCATTCGTTTTGTACTGTTAAAACTGCCTATTGTTTGGTGTTCAGTATCTGGTATTTCTGATCTAACTAGCCGGTATTGTAGGGTATCTAAACGTTGGGTCATAGTATAGTTAAGATTGATTATGTATTTTATATAAACTCACGTGCTCGAAGTTTGTACTTGGCCACAGGTGCTTAACTCAAGTGTTAATATTGGATGTCGTGGATAATGAACACACGGTTACTTGATCAAATCAGTTCTAATACCATATCATAAATCAATTGGTCTCAATAATTTGAATAATATTTTAATTATGGAACTTTTATAATTTTCTTACAGATCATTTGATAAACCAAACCAATCTTCCCTACCTGGTTTTAACTTACATTCAAACAAAATGTTATTTCAGGAGGTGGATTGATGTGCCGCAGAGCAGCAGAGGAAGAAGAAAACTTGATGATACAGGAGCTGAAGATGGAACTGAAGTTGAAGGAAGAGACGATAGACGATCTGAAAGCGAGACTCGTCGCGGCGGAGCGGGGAGAGTTCAACAGGGCACGGGAGGCAGACATTCTGCGGCAGAGTTTGAGAATCGTCGGCAGCAGGAACAAGAACAAGAAGCCTTCCACCAGCTTCGTCCTCGGCGGTAAAGGTAAACCCAACTTCTCATTCGTCAAACGGGTGGTGAAAGTACGTAGCAGCGGATTAGGAGCATAATTGTTACAGCAGAATTAATGAAGACGATGATCATTCATCAATGTATAGAAGGACAGCAAGTGCATAATGATAATGGTGATTCTGCAGTAATTGCTGCTGTGGTTTAGTTTTTCGCCAAATGGAAACATTCAAAGTGTGGAATGAAGTTATGATATGCTGGACCACAACTAAGAGTTAAAAGAAGTGACCTGCAAGAGAACAGTTATGGCCGGAGCCCACGCACTTTTAGTGGCAGAGAGCAGTGAATGTGATGAACAAAATGATAAAAAGGCTGATAGTAGACCTTAAAGTTACTTAGAAAGTATTAGGGGGGTGTACGATGGGTCGGGTGGATCGGGTTAATCCGCTATTTTCGTGATAGATACAGATACAAGTTTATGGTAACTTCAATGCACAATGCGTAGAGAAGCAGGATCGAATCGTCAATGCAGCAATTTGGTTACGGATTATGGGAAGAAGATTGGAGAATTACGGTGGAACCATTGAATCAACCGGAGAAGGAGGAGGAGAATTACTTACCATGAGTCCATGACCAGATTTTGGTAACCTAATACAACCAATCAAGTGATACTATCACAAATTCACAATCGTCATCTTCGAAATTCATTCTGGAGCTATGGGCTCTTTCTACACACCTGACTATTTTCCTTTTGGGCTTAGGTAAATTCCATATTAGGTTTGGCCTATATTATTGGGCCCATAATGATGTTATCCATCAGATATCATGGATAGACAGGATAGTAGGTAGGGATGGCAACAAAATCCGAACCCACGGGTACCCACCCGACTCAATCTGGTCAACGCGGGTAAAACCCGTGTTGACGGGTTTTGGGTCGGGTTTGGGTTTAAACCTGCTACACTATTTATCGGGTTGGGTTGGGTTTGGGTTTAGGTAAACCCGACCCATGGGTACCCGCCCACACCCATATAATTAATTTTTCCGGGTTATTTGCAATATATCTTTCTTAAATAACTAATCTTCTTTATGTTTGTGGAGACATGTCTAATTTATTCTTTCAAATTGTGTACAATGAAGTTGATATTATCGAGTGGAGAGTGAAGAAGTTTAGTTGACAATGAGGAAGGAGCTTTCAATTAATCATGTTGTTTATAGATGTTTATCATTAATTTGAACAATTTGTATTGATAATTTCGGCTTTGCTTGTATGCTCTAGATTAGTGTTTTTTGTAAGGATAATTTTTATGAGAAAATTGATGTTAGACTTTTTATTTTGAAAGAAATTTGTTATTGTAAATTTTTTACCACAAAAATCCACGGGTACCCATGAACCTGCGGATACCCAGCGAGTGGGGTTGGGTTTGAGTTTTTCAAATCCAACGGGTTTTACCCCGGGTTTTTTTGGCGGATAAACCCATGGGTTTGGGTTCGGGTTTGGCAAAACTCGCCCCAACCCGACCCATTGCCATCCCTAATAGTAGAGGTATAAGCTTGACTTGGATGATCCACTGACTCGTTCCGTCCCTGAGGGTTGAGACGTGTCAGTTTGTTTATAGGGTCAAATTAGAAACGACTCATTTGTTGATCTTGTAAGGGTCGGGATGGGCAGGGACAACTTAGGGACGGGTAGCTTTTTGACCCCCTGACCCTTAGTAACAACAAATATCTCATACTACATTGGGTCTTTTTGTAAAATTTTAAAGGGGTAGGTACTAAATTGTAAAAAAAAAAATATCTCATACTACATTGGGACATTTAAGAATTTTACCAGTACTTCATATACTAATACATCGTTGTTGAAAATTCATACAAGCCAAACAATGCATTTTAATATTATATAAATTCTCATATAGAATACGTAACTTCCTCAAATATATGAATTCTACATTACCAAACCACCCCTAAATATTTATATAAAAATTCTGAATAACTCTTCAAGATCTATATATCACATATACTTTGTTCTTTGTTCGGTTCGAATTTGATGGAGAACATTATACAAATTGGATAAGGGAGGAGAGACTCAATTGGAGGCATGAGACGATTTGTGTAGACATCATAAATGTTGTTGATAGGATGGTTTGTAGTGAGATGGAATTTCTGGATTCAGTGACAAAAAATTGCGTTTATGTGAAATTTGAATAGATAGACCATCATATCCCGTAATTTTGAAATTATCATAATCTATTAAAACCATACATCTTTACTAAGATCGCCAGAAATTTGTTTACATAAACTTTTGTATTCATCACAACTATTCTTCACAATTTTGAACAAAATTGGAAGGCAAAAACATAAATCATTACACACAAAGGAAACAAAAAAAAAAAACAGTAAAAAAGAAATACGAAACTTATATATAAAAAATAGCTTAGAAAATTTAACTCTCAAACACTTTCACCATCGAGAAACGAAGAGAGCTATACTTGTATTATGAGTTCCAAGTTTTTTTTTATTCTCCATCCTCCTCCTCCTGCATTATCTTGAATCATCACTTCCTCTCGCCCATTCCAAGCGTGTTCTTCACGGAATCCACCGCCCCCTGCGCAATATTCTTCACCGACTCACCAGTCTGCTGGAGAAGGTTGGCCCCTTTATCCGCGCCTTCTTGGGCCGTCTCCTTGGCGGACTGGGCCGCGCCCACGGTCCTGTCCTTGGCCGCCTGGGCCGTTTCTCCCTTCAGCCCAAGGGTCTCCTTGGTGGAGTCCGCGGCCCGGGAGGCCCTGTCCTTGGCGGCCTCGGCCGCGGACTCGGCGTTGCCCTTGGCCGTCTCCGCGGCGCTGGCGGCCTTCTCCTGGCCGGCGGCGGCCTTTTGCTGGGCGCCTTCCTTGGCGGATTCGGCGGAGCTGGCGGTTTTGTGGCTGGCGGAGTCGGCCTTCTGCTGCATGCTGTCGGTCCACTCCTGGGCCTTCTCCTGCCCCTCGGCCCTGCTCTGTTGCATGCTGGCCATGGCGCTTTCTTGGTTTTGGTGGTTTAGTTTACGGTGGGGGAAAGAGGAAAGAGAGCGAACAAATTAGATCGTGTGTTTTTATTTGGTTTTTATTGTTTGAGGATGTTGGAATGAGGTGAGATTAACGATAGTTTATATAGTTAGTGGAGGTGGGTTTTGGAGAGTGGTGGACCGCGATTTTCTGCAATTGAAATGGGTCGATGGATGGATTGAATTGAATTGTTTGACATTTTCAAGTGTCGACACAAAATAATTTACTATTTGATATTTTCAAGTGTTTTTTTTTTACGGATTTTCAATACACATTTGGTTCATCAATTAGATTATTTCAAACCTTTCTTATGACGCGTATTCGCTTATAACTATGTTCTTGTCTATGTAGGTTAGAGTTCGAGGATCGTATCAATGTTTTTTATTATTTTTGTTTGATGCTCGGAATTCTGTGCTATCTAGATTAATGCACGTTATTTCCCTCTTGAGTACTGGCTTAATGGATTTGGTTGTCTGTGGAGAGACAAACCATATTGAATTGAACATCGTTCATCCTCTCTGTATTCATGATTTATCATTTCTCCATCATTTCTTCTCGACAGTTCGCAATAGAACTGTAGTTGTTCGAAAACATAATATACCATGACATATCTATGATGTTGGAAATTAACATGTCATCGACCAACTATGAATTTGCTAAAGGAGATTTGATTCTTCCTTGAAATGAATCTACCATTGATCAATGTAAATCATACGTAATCCAGTAGTTCAACATAGGGTCGGAATCATTCGAACAGTGGAAATCAAAAGGTAGGGAGTGCCCTCTAGAAGCCAAGTAGTCGGCATATTTATTCTCTCTCAGGTGCTCTATGTTAATGACATTTCCCTTGCACTCTTTTTTTATTTATTTAACTGATCAGTTTTATTAATAAAGTGAGAGTAGTGTAAAAAGTATTGGAGCCCAAATGGAGAGACAACAAAACAACTAGGATTAAAGTAAAGATTACCCAACAAGCCCAAACTAGCTAGTGCAACAGATCAGTTTTCCATGCGCCACGTGTCCTCCCCATGCATGTACGAACGTGCCTTTTCCTACCGCAAGTTTTCCCTTTCCATTTTTCTCTTCTCCCAACGGCTGAGAGCTGTCGCCGGCGAGTCGGAAATTGGACGATCAGATCCCAATGGACGGGTGGCCGTGAAGTTACCGTCTCCGACAAAATAAGGTATTGCGCTTTGCGCCAGCAAGTAAAAGTCAAACATACGCCAAGCCAAAATAAGGTAGGATTTTCTGCCTCCTAGGGCACCTATAATAAATGCATGCCACCAAATGGGGTGGGAATTCGATCTTATTTTTTGGGTCAAAAGGGAAATAGAACTTGGTTTGGCTGCAGTCAGAAACCGTATCTATTTGGTCCCAATAATTCGAGTTGTTCGGAGAAGGTTAATTATGTTGGATATTATACTACACTCTAACATGTCCCCTTAAACGAAAGCCAACTTAAATAATTCGAGTTGTTCGGAGAAGGTTAATTATGTTGGATATTATACTACACTCTAACATGTCCCCTTAAACGAAAGCCAACTTACGAGCTTGAAGTTTGCACAGGACCACCATATCTTGTGCTTTAATAAACTGATAATATTGGGGGTCGTGGAGATTCGAACACAAGACCACGTGCCCAAACCAGCTCTAATACCATGTCATAAACCAGTTGGTCCCAATAACTCGAGTTGTTGGGAGAATGTTACATTGGATCTTATACTAGTCTCTAACACGCGCCCTCACACGAAAACCAACCCATGGGATTTAAGTTTGCACAGGCCCACCATACCTTATGGCTTATGCTTTAATCAAGTGTTAATATTGGGGGTCGTGGAGATTCGAACACACGACCACTTGGCCAACCAGCTCTGATACCATGTCAACAACCAGTTGATCCCAATAACTGGAGTTGTTGGCAGAAGGTTACGTTGGGTCTTATACTACTCTCTAACACGCGCCCTCAAACGAAAGCCATTCCATGGACTTTAAGTTTGCACAGGCCCACCACACCTTGTGCTTTAATAAACTGTTAATATTGGGGGTCGTGGAGATTCGAACACACGACCACTTGGCCAACCAGCTCTGATACCATGTCATAAACTAGTTGGTCTCAATAACAAAATGAACTAACACGAGAATGTGATATACATGTACAAAATTTACATTTCCCACATTTGTGGGTTTTTTTGTAAAATTCTCGCATGCGTTTAGTCATACGAATATGAGAATTAGACCCAATTACTTTATTTTTTAAAGTATTAAACCCAATTTGCAGTACACATTTCCACAACCAAACCTTAATTAATTAGTTGTTGGGATTCTCCGTCTTAATTACCCTACGATGAATCAAAGTGACAGCTAGTTACATTGTCAGTTACCACTACATAACTGCTTAATTTAGTGGTGGTAAGCGGGATGAGATTAGGTGCTAACCCTTATAGGGGTTAGCACCGTGATAACTAGCAAAAATCACTACGAATTATTATAAAATCAATACAACATCTAAGCTAAATCACTACTAATTCAAACTAGTAGTAGTTTTTCCCTTGATTAGGACGGTGCTAACTATTGTACAATTAGCACCGTAACCCCTCCCGGTGGTAAGCACACCAACCAAACTGATGGCATGATACTTAAAACAAATGCCTAAATTATAGAAACTAATTAACTGCATTGACAGAGTTCTCATCCTTCCAAATAAAAACAATTTCAATGACTCATAATAAGAACCAAAGCTAAAATACAACCTTCCCCCAAATATCCAACAATAATACCACACCACCCATCACAATCCACATCCCACCCACATACCCTCAGAACTGACTTTACATTCAACATTCCAAATTTCAAACCCCCCACTTTAAAGAACAAACAATACTTTTCCTAAACCAAAAATTAACCCATAATTAGTAAAATCCCAAACCCAATGAGGGTGAAAAAAACGCCCTAAACACTTTGAGGAGTTGTGGCCGCCGGTTCGACCCTGCTCAGCGGAAACCCGCCCTTCTGGTCCGGGTCATCCTGGTCATGGTACGCGTAAGCGAACCCGCCGTGCCGCGTCAGATCCATCCCCGCCAGCTCATCCTCCGCCGAGATCCTCAACAGCTTCAGCTTGTGCAGTATATAAAACAGCGGGCCCATCGTGGCGCTGACCCAGCCCACAATCACCACCACCTGGACCAAATGGGCCGCCAGCAGCCTGCCCCCGCCGCCCATAAAAAGCCCATACGGCCTGTTCGCCACGCTCGGGTACACCTCCGCCACGTACTTCTCCGACGCGAACAGCGCCGTGAAAATCACCCCCCACATCCCGCAACCGCCGTGCAGCTGCGCCGCCTCCAGAGGATCGTCGTACTTCAGCTTCTCCGCCAGCTTATTGCAGCCCATGAGCACGAGCGAAGCCACGAACCCGCAGATCACGGCGGCCCACGGCTCCACCACCGAGCAGCTCGCCGTGATCGCCGCCAGCCCGCCCAAAAGCCCGTTGCAGACGTCGGTCACGTTCCAGTGACCCGACATGACCCGCTTCCCGAACAGCGTCGTCAGCGCCGCCGTGCAGCCGGAGAGCGTCGTCGTCACGGCGGTCCGCCCAATCGCGCTCCACTGGCCGTAATAGGCGTCTGAATCCGGGTACGGGGCGAGGATTTTGGCGAACGAACCCGGGTTGAACCCGTACCACCCGAACCAGAGCAAGAAGGTGCCGAGGACGACGAGGGAGGCGCTGTGGCCGCGGAGCGCGACGGACCGACCCGACCCGCCGAACCGCCCGATTCGGGGGCCTTCGATTAAAGCGCCCCAGAGACCCGCGATTCCGCCGACCATGTGGACGACGCCCGACCCGGCGAAATCAATCACGCCCGACCCGAAAAGCAGATCTGAGGATTTCGCGGCGCTGGCCCATCCGTCGGGGGACCAGAACCAGTGGGAAACGACTGGGTAAACGAATCCGGTGAGGAAGGAGGAGTAAATTAGGTATGCGACGAATTGGGTTCGCTCGGCGATTGAGCCGGAGGTGATTCCGGCGGCGGCGATTGCGAAGGCCCACTGGTAGAGGAAATAGCTGTAATCGAAATTGGAGGAAGGGAAAGATCCGAGGGCGAAATTGTGGCGGCCGATGAAGCCGTTGGAAGGGGTGCCGAAGGCGAAGGCGAAGCCGAACATGTAGTAGAAGAGGCCGCCGGCGGCGGCGTCGAGGACGTTGGTGAGCATGATATTCATGGTGTTCTTGGCGCGGACGGAGCCGGCGCAGAGCATGGCGAAGCCGAGCTGCATCGCGAAGACGAGGTAGGCGGAGAAGAGGAGGTAGGTGTTGTCGACGGCGTACTGAGTGGCGGTGAAGTTGTCGGAGGCGGCGGTGAATCGGTCGCAGATGAAGGAGGCGGCGGCGGTGGAGTTGGGGCCGAGGAGCCGCGCCAGCTCGTCGACTGGGCAAGCCATCGCGGTGGCGACGGAGGAAGAGGGAGAGGGAGTGAGTGAGAGAAAGATTGAATTGGGGAGGTTCCGAGGAGTGAGTGGGTTTTTTGGAGAAGGGAAAGGGTCAAAATATAGGAGGCTGAGGGGAAGGAGACGACTCAGAGCTTTTTTTTTTCCCTTCTAATTTTGAATTATTTGTTATTATTAACTTATTATTATTGTTGATTTATGTGAATCTCAACAGTTTCTTTGATTCTTTTGTTTTTTTGACAGAGGGGACTTCTGTTAGAGATTTTGTTTAGAACGGTTTTATAAATTAATTTCTATTTACTTTTCACTCTTTTGAGAGCGAAAAGAAGAAGAAAGCAACATTCCATAAAATATTTTTTTTATAAAAAAAATCTAATGTTGTTTGGTTGATTAAGTCAATAAATTCGTTCGGACGTAGATTCTGTGTTGATACAAATTTAGATTTAGATTCAACTGATGAGTTAAACCTTGTTTGGGAAAAATTGGCACCTAATTTTAAGCTATACAAGGTATCTTTTGAATCTTGAATCTTTCTTTTCCTATTTTTTACATGATATTTTTCTAATTTTGATATTCTATTTTTTTTACCTCTACTTGTGATATATTTTATGCAGCAAGTTGTGTCAGATAAGTGAAAAGGCGAGCAATTCACTTTATGTACGATTAATGGTCTAATATTTTTTTTTTTACACTAGAGTTCTTTTGAGATTGAGGAATTTTAATAATCTAAACTGTGTATATAGAATATACACACATTCATGTATGATTCACGCTAGCATATGTCTGGTATTTGGCACATGATATTATATAATTCATAATATGTGAACAACGTATTGTTTTCACTCTCTAACCCAAACCATAATATTCATTTAATTTAATATTTATCCAGACTACTTACAACTACGAGTTCCACTATCATACACAACTGATGCAGTTCACAAAATACGGCATTGTGCCTTCTGGAGGAATTCAGTACATAGCATCATTTTAAAGGATGTAGTGAGTCTAGTGACTGCAACATTTTCCCATTTTGTGCTATACCATTTCAAAATCGAGTATTTCTCTCAAAATTAAGTCGATTAATAGTTAAAATTATTATCCCTCACTTCAAATGGGTAGAATAATCAGCTGCACAACCACCGCTCATCATTACTAGCTTTTTACCCGGCCCGTTGGCCGGAGAGGTTTATTTTATAATTTATATGTTTAAATCTTTTTTAATCTTTTAAATATTTTATAACAGAGTTTGTAGTATGTCTATATTGAAATTTCCAATATTTAGCACACTCACTTGTGATGCTTCGGTTTTTGAATCATAAATTATGCCGCTGTCACGTCCCATTTAGAACTTATGACAAAATTTGTCAACCACAACACTAATATTTAGTGTACGCCAACATGAACCACACACACACATATATATAGTTCAAGCTAGCGTGCGCTAGGAGTACGCTATACTCTTGTGTTCATACTACCATACGACCATTGAGTTTTACTATTTAGACCCGAATTAACCGGAGTTTTTTGGGGCATGATACTATACCCTAACCTCTAATAGGTGAACTCTAGTCCCTAATTCTGTAACCTCTAATTTATGCACATACTTCGTAATACCTATCTTCTATCGTATTTTGAGTTAAATAAAGTATAGTATACATTGATATTACATATATATATGTGTGTGTGTGTATATGTATATTAGACTCAAAATTATCTAGGGATCTCGCTTTTACCCCCATAACGCCAGACAACCATTGGTGTTGTCTATCGATCGATGTGTAATATATAAAGAGGCAAATACTAAGATCCTACTATTTATTTCTTATCCTCTCCCGCCGTCCCCTTTATGGAGAATAAAAAGGTAGGGATGACAGGATCATAGCTCAATATGGTTTTATTATGTTCATCGTATCGAAGGTTATGTTCTTTTTTGCTTCTTTTTCATTCTACTTTATCACCTATGGTTGTGATCAGAGGTATTTAGCCCTCAAAAGGGGTTGGGATTTTAGGTTCTTTGGAAATCCAATACACATTCATGATCCTCGAGTTTGGACGAACTCTCGACCAATATTGTAAAAATTATGACTTTTTAGTGAGAAATTCTTAGTAAAGATACTTCATTATTGGATTTATTCATCCATATTGAAACTTGACACACACCGTAGCCCTCATGATGACTAAATTCTCTAATATCGACTCATCTTCATTTTGGATGTTTGTTTTTTTATCCAGACACTTAAATTTAGTATATTATACAATATGTATCAATTGTTAATTCTTGAAGTTTATACTAAATCTCAACCGGTGGTCATTGTTTATATGTTGGCTTAGAATCTCAATCTAAGGCACTCACACACACTATCGAGGATTTTGGTCATAACATGATCGTTGAATGTGTAATTTTCAAAGACTTTACACATATATATTAATAATTGATAAAGAGTGTCTCCAATACACTCATATTTTAAGTGCATTTAAAATGTCTTATTTCATTTGATTATTTGCATTAACTTATTATCTTATACAACATATATTAATTCGTGTTTCTCGAGTCTAGACGAACTGACAACCAATTTTGAGAGTTGAGATTATTGGATAAAGATACTTGATTGCTAGATAAATATGTTTATTTTCAAAGGTAATTGAATGTCAAATGTTTATTTTCTCTCTTTTCATATATATTTTGGTTTAATCGATTAAAATATAATTGTTTATATGTATGTTTGTTTATTTGTTTATCAAAATGTAACTTATCATTGAATTTAAGTAAAATGAGTAGAAAATTTATTTCATAAGGTTAATCAAATTTTTTTATTTAAATAAATGTGATATATGTCACTTTCTGTTTTCTTATTTATATTTTATTTATTTAACAAAAAATTATTATTTATGTGTGTTTGGTTAAGTTTATCAACATGTAACTTATTATTAAAGACAAAAAAAAATTAATGGATAAATGAAAAAGAATAATTGAATAAAAGAAATGAAAATATTAAAGAAGAGAGAGGTAGATCCATAAATATATTAATAACTAATTTTGTTTTTGTAAAAAAGTTGTCCAACTTGGCAAATTGTGGATCCTCCAAGTGCTTATGTGGCAAAAATTATTTTTTGAATTGCCATAATATATAGTATAGATAGATGCTTGTATTATCTTCTTATAAACGCTTTTTCTTAACAAATTTTTTTTTCATGAATCATCAAGCAGAACAAACAAACAAAAAAAATACGCAGGGATTTTGAGAAATAATTTTTGAGATTGTTTATCCAATAAATTTGATTTTTTACCTTGGATTTATCTAGCACGAGGAGAAATTTTACAATGCTATATAGTATTGGTGCTATAGAATTTTGCCTTTATGGAACAACTTAAAACTGTACGTTTACGTTATAGTACAACTTCAGATTGTACCTATACTTATTGTACAAATTCTTTTATGGTACAACTTGAACTTGTACCTTTATGTGATGGTACAACTTCAAGTAGTAAAGTTGTACCATAACATAAAGGTACAAATTGCTTTATGGTACAACCTAAACTTATACATTTAATGTTATGGTACAACTTTAAGTTGTACATTAAAGCACCAATACCTTTATATGATCTCCAAAGCTTCTACTGATGGGACACGATACGCCTCCTCGGGCGCCTCGTTGAAGAGGATCCGCACGGCTGCGCGCGCGCTGGCGGTGGCTGATTTCAGCCGCCTTCCCTCCTCCAACTTCTGCCTCAGATCGATCATGCCGGAGATAGCCTCGATGGTCAGCCTCACCCGGGCGGGGTTGGTCTCAGGCTCGACCTCAAAGGGGGGAGGTGGCAACTCGCCGCCTCCCATAGGCGCTTCCTTTTCACCGTGTGCGGTTCCGTCCTTGCGATTGCTCCTTTGAGGCGCCGCCACCTTCTCCTCCTGCGCCATGAAGGTTCGTTGCGCCTTATCCTCCCCCTTCTTCACAAATTCGTTCAACATCCCCCTATCCACTAGCCCCTGGATTTCTGACTTGAGTTGATAGCAGTCGGCCGTGTGATGCTCCCATTCGCGGTGGAACTCGCAGAACCTATCCAAGTTCTGCTCGTTGGGACGTCCCCGCATGGGGCCTGGCCAGAGGAGGTGGTAGCCCTTGTCCCTAGCATACTACAAGACGTTCTTCAGAGAGTCGTTGAGTTCGGTGAAGTTCGCCGCACTCCGGGGTGCGAAGCGCCGCGGCTTGGGTCGGCGAACGTTCTGAGGACAGCTCTGAGGATTATGTGGGACATGGGGCATTCGGGGCGCTCTTGACCCCTCATCCTCTTCAGGCCGCGCCTCTCTTCGTTCCATCTTGCGGCCAACGTGTCTCCTCCAGCATTATGACTTTCTGCACCCTGCGGTCCAGGTCCTCCGTGGACACAACGTCCCGCTTCGACAGCGCTCGGCAAAGCTCTTTACTGGTGGTGCATTCATCCAAACATCACCCCAGGACCGGGGGCTTGACATCTTTGACTGCCATCGCGACCGACATCCATCGTTCGTAGAAGTCCCAGAGCGCCTCGCCTTTGCGCTGCCTGACTTTGAACAATGCGCTAATTGTTAGGCTCCTGCGCTTCCGGTTGGCAAACTTTGAGAGGAACATGGCCGCGAATTGCTCAAAGCTCTCGATCCTCCCTTCTTCGTTTTGATGGTACCAGTCTAGTACCACGCCGACGAATGTCGACGGGAAGGCGCGGCACAACGTGGCGTCCGAGCTATTGTACAGCTGCATCTTGGTGAAGTAGTTGTTCAGGTGATCTTCTGGATCGGTCGTGCCGTCATAGCTAGGAAGCGCCGGTATGATCGAGTTGGCCTGCTCCGCTAAAACGCTTCGTGCCCGCGGCTGCCTGACTCCCCAGAGCCGCCAGAGGCGCCTCGTCGCCCACCCATTATGCTCGTCGAAGTCTGGTGCCATGTGCCGGGTCAGATGACCTAACTCCTCTGTGCGCTTCAGGGAACTGGACATGCCCTCCTCGTCCTCGTCTCTCTCTCTCTCTCTTCCTTCCGTTGGGGGGAGGCGCCGCGTCCCCCCCCCCCCCTTCTTCAGAGTCTACACTTCCTTCCTCAATGCCTCGAGCGCCTGGTCTTGGTCCTCGATTATGTGAATCAAGTGCTCCTTGGTGATCGTGACGCCCTCCGATTGGGCTGTCTCCTGCGCCTCGTCTCCCCCTCCTTGCACTTCTTCCGACAAGCGGGGCACCTCCTCCGACCCCGCTTCGTTGGGGGCGCGGTTTCTCTCCCCTGTCGTCTCCGCCGCTTCTTCCATGGTCTCCTTTATTTTCAAGGCTATATTCCCCTATCTGGCGCGTCAATTGTTTGTGCCACGTAACCCGACGTCCCTAACGGCCGATGCGCCTTCCTTCTAAGAACTCACTCCAACCTCGCGCCTCGTTCCTGCACACCAAAGCGCCCAACGAGCCCCTCGCTTGGGGCTCGTTAGCACTCCGACGCCCAAGTTAGAACAGTCTTTCTAGAGAGAGAAGTGAAATGTAGTTTTTAGAGAGAAGTTCCAACCTGAGTAAATGAGCTCCACCAACTTCACTATTTATAACAGGGTAGGGTCGATCATTGCCCCCCAAATCCGCCCCACGTCATCATCTCATTAAATGCACCGTACTTTACTCCTGCCATGCGCCCCGACATTCTGACACAGGCTCTGAACCTCGAAGCGCACGACCCCACATCCTGTTTCCTCCGTTGTCCCTTTTATCGTCATGCACTTTACGTCATGTCTGGCCCCACCACCTAAGTTATGGTCTCAGGCCCCCTCTGGGTTGGGCTTTTCCTTCGTTATGCCCGCACCTCAAGGCCATTTTGACTTCTTGGGCCTCCCCTTGGGCCCTTGTATGCCCCCCACAAACACATTTCAATCTTTTAAAACGCCCTGTCCTCGTCTTCTTCACCATTCTCAAATTAAAAAAAGAGGCCGTACAGGGAAAATAGTGCAGACAACATGGACTGTGACCGTTGAATTCCATTCCGTGTGCCTACCTGGAGGGATGAACCCGCAAGTTGCTTCAAGTTCGTATTTCCCATTTTGACGCTGAAACGATATATAAATAATCAAGATTTAAGAACCCTGTTAATTCTATAATAATACATCAAATAAACTGGTCAAGTAGTTGGAACTGCGGCACTATTTTTATAATAATACATGGAGATACGCACGCCACCAGACTGAGATTGAGATACTCTGCTAACACAGATGGTTTTGAGTTGTTATTTTGTCCTGTCTGTCTGTCTGAACATATTTTTCCACATAGAAAAGTAGGAAGAAGCACCAACGAAGACGACGACATTATGATATGATTTTGCTTTATAGCTTTAGATCGCAAGAAAGAACGGGATAACACAATTGGTTGAGGGGGAAAAAAAAAAGTAATCAACGATAATAGACAACAGAGAAAAAGGTATCTTTTAGGGCAGAGGAGGATGAATGAATTGAATACACAAAAAAAGATGGCAATCTTTCCGCAGCATGCACATGTCTCTCGTTGGTTTTACACTTTACCTTGCCTCAGCTCAACTCTTATCACACTAACCGCAAAAATAAATGCTCAGATTCACCTACACACTTTAAAATCAGTACGACGATTCTACCGGAAAAATCGCTTACCAAAGTTTAACCCAGTGTATAAGATTTGACCGATATAAAGCAGTTGGACCATAAAACACAAAATATTACATCGCTCATTTATCTATAAAAATTATCGCGCACACAATTTTACCATCTCGAACAAACGATCTCTCAATATCTCTACTATCATTCTTTCTCAATTTAAATTGAATGCATATCTTCTACAGATTATTGTTATTGAAGATAATTGCACAATCCAATTTGCAAGTAGATTGATTGAATGACAAGTCAAGTCAACCAAGAATTTTTATCTTTTACTCTTTGTGGTTCAATTTAGAAAGAAACAAACGACTTCACTTGGTCAAAGTCGTCGCAATTATCCTCTGCTTTTTTCCCCCATTCACATTACAATTTCCCACTGTCCACAGCAATCCATCTCCAGCATCAAACGTTTAGGTGAAAGAGCTGACTGGCAGAAAAAGTCAACCCATACATTCATTTTTCTACGACAAATTTCATGAAAACTGACCAATCAAATTCAGGATGCCCTGCGGCGGCAGGTAACCAAAATAGTCATTTGCATTAGATTGCAGGGTATTCCCGTAAAATGCCACAGCCAAGAACATGATGTAAGAGCTACGTAACTTATGGCACAAGATACCTAAACCGGTTACCCTGAAGCATTTGACCAGGAAATGTCAGCAAGGACACTTCCACTTCTCCCTAACCTGCTTCGATGAATTTATAACAACTCACAGTTTCATTCATCTGGTCATCAATGCGTCCCTCTTGACTGCTTCTTCTGGTTTCTCCGCTGATCTCGCTTACCTGAAAACATCAATCCACGCACAATACATCGCTGTGGTTATAAGTCTGCCGAAGGATGAATCGTAGAGATTGGAAAAGCAAAGAAAGAGTTACAGTGCATACGCTTCTTTTCTTCCTTTCTCTTCCTTCTCAGATTCTCCATGTTTTTCCGCTTCTCCGCCACCTCCTTCGTGTCCATCCGCACCTGCACGAGATAGGGGCAAAACTAGGAAATTTTAGAACAAGTTGAAACAAACATCATCCGTTAATTCGACTAGTTTTGAGCTGGGAGACGGAGAAAGGAAGAACGGAAACGAGGGACTTGTTAGATAGTAAGGTCATACAACCTCGTGACCACCACTGCGGAGTGCCTGGAGTGGCTCGACGCAATCCTGACCGATGACAACCATTTTCCTCTTTTTGTTGTCTCCCGCGCCCATAACGTTCCTCGTATTTTGTCTAGTTAGTTCTTCAATTTGCTGCTGGAGGAGGGGCGAAATACCAGCCTGAAAGGATATTAGACATTTTCAAGTGACTTGTCTAGTTAGTACTACCAAACTCGAATTCAATGATCTCGTCAGTGAAATGCAGCAGTGCAATTATTGGAAAAGTCAAGGCCTCTAATCATGGGACACAGTTGAATAATTACCCCAGCTAAAAACCGATGTGAGAATGATTTGGGTTGCAATGGGCGTGAAAGGATGGTATTGAGCTCCTGTGAGAAAGAAGAAAAAATTAACACAAAAGGCTGAGACAACCGAATTGCAGATATAGAAGACAGACCAAGACACAAGTAAAGAAAAAGTATTCTTTCACAAAAAGAAGAAGAAAAATAAAAGAAAAAATAATACCTGCTGCAGGGTTTTCAGTTGTGCCGAGCTAGCTTTCTTTTCTCTACGATGGTTCACTCTTTCCTCCTCGCTGTCATCCTCGTCGATAACTAGCTCAACTGATTCTGCGTTCCTCTCAAACCAGGATTTCGTTGCCTTCTCCTACTCAAATACATCAGGCTTAGAAGTCAGTACACTAGCTTGAACTAAACATGTTTATAACACCCAAGAATGAAAGATTAATGTAAACACTTTTAAGAGATAAAACAGATGACACAAACCAAAGCAAAACATTAATACCTGAGATTCCTTCCGTGATATCTTGTCTATTTGGCGTGCTAGAGACAGTCGTTTCATCACCTCAGGCATGTAAGAATCATCTAAAGGAAATCTCTGAAAGCTTTCCTGTTTAAGGTAGTTCAATAGAGGGAAATATTACTCCACTGCAGTTAACCACCAAATGCTTAAGAAAGGGTTACTACGACCTAGCTCTTAAATGAAACAAATATTTGGAACTGTTGTAAAATTTGTAACAACAGAATCACTTGCTTGCACCA
Source organism: Linum trigynum (assembly GCA_964030455.1). Lineage (NCBI taxonomy): Eukaryota > Viridiplantae > Streptophyta > Magnoliopsida > Malpighiales > Linaceae > Linum > Linum trigynum. The sequence continues at coordinate 54,139,590 of OZ034817.1, read as the reverse complement.
TTTTGCGTTATATGAGACTTTTCAAAAATTCCAGACTGATTTTCGGTCAACAAAAACAAGTTTGGTTATCTGCTTTCCTAATTTGTTTTCAAAGTTATTTCAGCTCTCAGATGCTTAACTGGGCAACACATGAGGAAGACGAAAAGATTTCCTCTCAGAAACTTTACTACCTTTGAAAATGACTTGCAGAGTGATGCAAACTTTGAGGTATCCTTTGATGAGATTAGAGCAATGCTGCAGCCATCAGCAAAAGCCCTAGCCGTCCTTCCACTTCTGTGAACGTAAACCTAACACCACAATTGCAATGGTAAATTCAACAAAAAGAAAAGAAAAGGAAAAAATTTGCAGCATATGGTGAAAGGAAACTCTGATATTTACTTCAGCTGAATGAGGAAGCTGATAATGAATAACAGTTCGAACACCAGGAATATCAAGCCCTCTTGCTGCAACATCAGTGGCAATAAGTATGCCATGTTCAGTGGAACGAAAACGATCCATTGCCTGCATTGATAGAGGAGGAAATGGTGACATTTTTTATGATTAAAAATAACTGACATGTACACTATACAGACAACAGAGGTGACGAAAAACAGACTACCAATCCACAGCCAACATTTTTAGGTATTGCCATGTTGTTTAACATTAAGCATCAATGCAGTAAATCAGTCTAATAGGTTGTTCAGATAATCTCTAATTTTTATCACGAAAGCCAACTTAATTCTGAAGTTGAAGTTCATATTTCAATAGTCTTTTTTTATTAGTTTATAAAGAAAGAATATGAAGATTTGCAGTACCAACAACAGCATATTCAAAAGCAAAAAAGCAACTTATAGGAAAAGAAGAGAAAAGGGAAACCTTCAAACGAGCTCGTTGTTGCATCTGAGCATGAAGTGTCCAAACATTGATTCCAAGGATGCGCAAGATGGAAGAAATGTGGCGCAGCGCCGCAATTGAAGTACAAAATACAATAGTACGACCTTGCCCATGAACACTCAATAAATAATACAAGTAAGCATCTTTATCTTCTTCCGCGCACCTGCACAGCCACAATGCAGCATGGAAGCATCAGACTAACAAGAACATACGTAAACAACCAAAATTCCAAATAGATAAGACTTGGTAACAATAATAGCTAGGTTATAGATTGCGTACTCAACAAAGGATTCTGCAAGCTTGCTAGCCAAGACAGATGCATTTGTCAAATCGACAATGGCAACATTATCCCTCATTCCAGCACGCTCAGAAAGGGTTTCAATAGAATTAAGGTCAGCAGACACAGCTTGTTTTGATTTTACTGATCCTCGCTTTAGTTTCTTGCGAAAATCTGCAGACAATGCTAGAGTGGCAGAGAAAACAAAGGTTTGTCTTTTCTTTCTCTGGAAGCTAGCCTCTGTTACACAAGTTTTGCTATCTTGAGATTGATCAACAGAAGAAGTGCTGGACATGGGAAGCATATCAATAATTGACTGCACCTCGCGAAAGTGTCCATTTTCAATCATTCTATCTGCTTCATCCAGCACAAAGAATGACAAGGAATGCAACTGCAAGAAGAAGTTATGCACAAAAGTATGTCAACAGAGAAAAAAATTTAAAATGAGATAAATTTCATTTGCCTATAGTATAGTTAATATGGAAAGCAATCAGCACGGACTTCAACAAGATGCTCCTCTCCCCCTGACATAAGTTCCCATAATCGCCCAGGAGTTCCAACAATGATCTCAGGCCTTGCTCTTAGCAGTCTCTCCTGTTTCTCCGTTGACATTCCACCAACAATTGCAACCACTCTAACATTGATCCCTTTAGCTGCTTCCTTAAGATGATCAGAAACCTAGACAAAATAATCCGAATATGCAGGTCAGAATTAATTAAGTAAAACAGTTACCAACTTAAGCAACCTGTCATCTGTCAATGTATTTAATATGGGGGAAAACGTCTTTGAACCTTGGGACCACATTAATAAAAAATAAACAAGCAGAATACAGCATTTCAACTGCAACAATCCACATGTAAACTGTTAATCATTTCCTGCATAGACATGAAAGATGGAGGGGAAAAGTAGTGGTGGATGCGGAAGAGGCATGCTTTCCTTTCAACTAAATGAGTCTGAACTACAAAAGTCAAATGAAACTATCAATCCATAATCAAATATAGTTTTAATAAAATCAAACATTTCATCTTTCCCAGCAAAACAAAAATGATAGCATATCCTAATTGGGGTGAGCAAGACTATATTTGAAAGTAACCAATGGTGAGATGGTCCATGTACCTGAACAGCGAGTTCCCTCGTCGGGGTGATGATAAGAGCACGCAGAACACCTGTTGGGGCATACTTGTTGGCATCATCACCCTTGTCATCAAGCAGTTTCTCAGCCTTATCCCGTTCTTCTAGTAGACGTTGCAAAATCGGCAAACCAAAAGCAAGAGTTTTCCCAGATCCGGTCTCTGCAGCACCAATAACATCCTATCATAGAAGAGAACAACCATGACTATCCCGCCACCAATACAATGCCAATACTTTTAAGAAGTTACACCAAACTAACCTTTCCCTGATGTGCCGCTGCAGGAATACAAGCTTTCTGGATCCGTGTTGGTTGCTTAAAACCAAGCCTATGGATTGATTTCATAAGCATTGGATGAAGCCTCAATTCATTCCATGCATAAAACTCTGTCTCATCAACTGACTCTTCTTTGGAGTCACCATTGCTATCGCTATCTACAGCATTACCATTGCTAACAACAGCCCCGTCATCACCATCGCTAACTACAAGGATAAGACTAACATTAGAGAACTAGGAGTTGTTGGTTGGTCAGCATATTCAGAACCAACAAACTAGTGGTGTATCAGATGAGCAATAGAGTTCAATAGGCAATTAAAAGCAAGTGAATGATGAATATTGTCATTTCATCACCAGGTGAGATGGATAAACATGGACAGCAACCAAAAGGATCAGAGAATCAGACCGCAGTAGGAATCAATTCGCAATGCCAACATAATCCAAAACAAGTAACAAGAGCAAGTAGAAGCACCAACCAGATGCCACCTCATTTCTCTCTGGTTCATTAGCATCCGTTATCTTTTCATTCTTCTGCTTCCCTTTTTTCTTCTTCTGTCTCTTATTCTTCTTCTTCTCCACGGCAGTCTTATCCTCTACACTCCCACCAGCACCATCAGCAACAGCATCACGCTTCTGCTTCTTGGATTTTGATTTCTTTTCAGGTTGAGGAATCGACAACCCATAGTCAAGCTCGTCGACCTCTTCGAGCGAAAGAAAACCTGAAATTCGCCAATGTCCAATAGGTATCATAATTTTTCTCCAAATACATTACCATTCTCACAGAGGACCTAACAACTACCGCCCAACAACAATTTCACAGTTTAGTTTTTCCCCAGTAACGTAATTAAGAAGTCCTGAGACTCGCTCTCTCATTGCACCCGAAAAATTTCACAGACAGATAAAGAGAGGAGAGCAGAGCGAGAGGGAAAAAAAGGATGCCGAACCTCCTTCGAAGTCATTAACGCCGGCGAAAACAGAGAACGGGTCACCTTCTTCGGCTTCGGGAAGCGACGATTTCCAGGGGAGTGAATCGAATCCTTCGAGCACCGGGTCCTTCTGAGCTCGCTTTCTCTTTCCCCTCTTGTTTGATGGTTTGGATGTCGACGGCGGGTGCGGTGGCGGTGAAGCGGCCGCCATGACCAGTGGTTTTTGGTGTAGACCGAGAAAGAAGTGCGCGTCGGGAAGGGTTTATGGTTCAACTTCAAGGCAGTTTTAGAAAGAATTTCGAAACGTTTGTTTTTTCGCTCTGGTTTAAACGTTTTGGGTGAGGACTGAGGACTAACGAATCATTGGCCCAATGGACAGAATCCGAGCCTTGTTTAATAAGCCCGCATAATGAGTTTGGGCCTATTATGCTCCAGAGTCCGCCCGCTCCGGGCCTGTGTGGTAATTTTGTCAATATTATTCCCGCCGGCGGTTATAGTAGTTAGTTAATCAACCGCCAATTTAGCCACACAAAAACCCAGCGTTATCCCTATAAATATCGGCGCCGGCAGGAAATTCCTCCAAAATTATGCGCTCGCTTCTCTTCAAATCAATCCTCTCTCTGCATCCCAAGCACTGTCCATCATCAATTTCACACTTCGCCATGGCCGCTGCCACCAGAGCTCGCATCAGAGGAGTAGTCTTCGACATGGACGGAACCCTAACGCTCCCCACCATCGATTTCCCGGCGATGCACAATGCGGTGCTCGGCGAGGACGAGTGCCGGAGAATCAAGGCCGAGAATCCTTCCGGCATCGACATTCTCCACCACATCCAGAGCTGGAGCCCGGACCGGCAGCGGAAGGCTTACGAGATCATTGTCGATTACGAGCGCCAGGGTTCCGACCGCCTTCAAATTATGCCTGGTTAGTTTTGGTGAATTAGTTGCCTGAGGTGCCACATTTTATATTCATCTCTTGGTGGTTAAAGTGGGAAATGGGAGGTCATTGTTTTTTGGGCGTGTGTTTTTGTTTGATCAGGTGCTGCAGAGCTATGTGGGTTTCTGGATTCGAAGAAAATCAGGTTTGGGTTCTCGAGTTACGCGTAGCTTTTGCTGATAATGCTTAGCTGAGATGCGTAAGAAATTAGTGTCATGGAAGCTTTAGTCGTAATTCTTCAGGATGGGGTTAATCACTCGAAACTTCAAGGAAGCTGTTGATATTTTCCATTCCCGATTTGGGGTAAGTGAGTTGCTTGTTGAAATGGGCTTTTGAATGAATCTAGTTTGTTATTGGTTTCTTCTAAACTGATTGCCGGCATGGTGAGTCTGCATTGTAAGGCTGGAGTTCGCTCCTCTCCAGCAAGTTAGGAAACTTCCATAAACTTGCCTTCATTAAAAAGCTTTGCTGCTTTCCTCAGGTTTGTAAGTTGTAAGGTGTGATTGATTGGTGTCCTGACTGGTACTTGTGTTAAGAAACGATTTCTGTTTGACCCTAACTTAACTGCAGTTAATGTTTTTCCCCCATTGGAGCTGCTTCTTTCTTGGCTGTAACAAAGTAGTGCTCTCACGGACATTGTTTTTTCTTTTCACTTATCAAGATTTCACTCTTTGCAATTGGAAAATTCCATTACCAGCTTTTATTTCAAACAGAGGGTGGTCTCAATCTTGTCTGTGGTGGGTTGTTGATGCAGAGGAGCTTTTCTCCAGCATTGAGCCGGGAGTTCCGTCCTTGCAAACCGGACCCAGCTCCTCTACTGCATATCTGTTCAGCATGGGATGTTCAGCCTGACGAGGTCATAATGATTGGCGACAGCCTTCAAGATGACGTGAGTCATACCATCCGTGCACTCTCCTCCTATTTTGGAGTTCATTTATTGAGTTAACAAGATACAAACATTATGCTTTGGTTCTTTCATACTTGGCAGAATGTAGTTTTCCCTCTGCTATTTACTTGTCTTGATTTTCCTTGTTTCTTCTGTGCCTATCTTGATTTTGCAGGTGGTTTGTGGGAAACGTGCTGGGGCATTTACATGTTTGCTCGATGAAGAAGGCATGTACAGCGCTGCTGACATTGCAGAGGTGAATCTCGAACCAGACTTCAAAGTGGCATCCCTAACTGAAGTTCAATCAATTTTGGAGTCAAAGTTCAATCTGCTGCCTTGATTATCTGCTCCTGGTTTTAAAGGGATAGATATCACTTTCTTGTGGAGTTCCTGTATTATGTCTGATGTTTGTCGATCCACAGCAAGGAAAGAGGAATGTTTTGTTTTGTGCGTTCTTTAAATCTGTAATTGTCAATAGATGCTTGTTTCCATTTCCCAGGCCAAGATGAAAAAAGAGTTCCTGTATTTTATCTGATGTTTGTCGATCCACAGCAAGGAAAGAGGAAAGTTCGTTTTCTGCCAACTGTAAATTTGCATCTGTTAATAGATGCTTGTTTCCATTTTCCAGACCAAAGTGAAAAAACACAAAATAAAAATAGCAAGTTTCGCCCACCGTGGGGCTCGAACCCACGACCACAAGGTTAAGAGCCTTGCGCTCTACCAACTGAGCTAGACGGGCTGATTTTACAATAATTTGGTGTCATTTTTAATCTTACCAACCTTACATTCAAATTGGAGGTTGATTTTGTGGTTTTCCCTGCCGTTCTCTCTTATATTCCTTACTTTGGGACTGGTTTTATGATCTTTGACTGATGAAAGTTCCCAAAATGCTTTTTTGTGCAGTTTGTTTGCAGGTATTACCTTGGGGGTGTGTTGGCATTGATTCCTGTTGCATGTAAAGCTCTTCCCATGCTCATGGCATGCATCCTTTTGAGTAATATTGGTGCTTCAATTACTGAAGTTGCTACAGATGCTCTTGTTGCTGTGTATGGCCAAAAACACAGAATAGGAGGCCTCCAGTCCTATGCATCTATGGCTTTGGCTATAGGTGGGATCCTTGGCAACTTCCTTGGTGGCATTTTCTTGCAAAAGACAGCTCCCAAAACCATGTTTGTGGTATTTGCATTTCTGTTGGCTCTCCAGCTTGTTAGTTCATCAGTAGACAGGGAGGAAGTTCTTGGTCTGTCACGGGAACCAGACCATGCTGTCGCTGAGAAATCAATATGGGTGAGCATCCGTCCAGTACTGGAAAGAACTTCCCATGAAGAAACTGGTTGGCACCCTCCAGTTTCTGTATGCAGCTTCACTTCTTCTTGACTTTGTCTTGGTGAGGCAGATCAATCTTAAGTTAAAGATTCCAAATGAGTTATTTTCTCTTTGCTTTTTCCGGTTTAGCAGAGACCCTTGCACAGTTTAAACTCCTCCCTTTCTCAGTGTTGTTACTAGACACGAAACAGAACGTAACACGCTCAAAGCGGCTGAAGGTCATGTACAGTTACTGGTTCGAGTTACAAACCGGTCGAAACTCCAAACTGAATTGGATCCATGAGCTACTGCAGATTATTAATAAGTCAACAAAAATTAGGTGCAACTAAGTTCGCCGGGACTCTTCCCATAGCCGCCGCCGCCGCCGCATGAAAGTACTCTTCCAGGCTCCACAGCCCCTCGTCGTCCCACAGACTTCCTTCCTCTGCCGCCGGTAACATATCGTTGCCAAAGAAAATCCTATGCTCCTCACCGCTGTCGGTGTAAACAGAACCGTTGCTGCTGCTGCTGCTGCTGCTACTATTGGCCGCGGCGGCAGCTTCTTGCGTGCCGCTGAACTGAGCCACGTGGTAATTGTCATCGTTGTTGGTGTCGTCGAGCAAGGAAATCCTCTTTTTCATGTCCGGCTGGTTCAGCTGCTGCTGCTCCTTGTGTTGTTGGTGGAATTGCTGCCGTCTCAGGAGGCGGTTCCTGGCCTTCTGCGAGGCGTCGAGGAGGGGCGCTTTGGTCTTTTTCTTGAAGTGGGTTCGCCAGTAGTTCTTGATCTCGTTGTCCGTTCTCCCTGGCAGGCTCCTCGCTATAGTAGACCATCTAGCCAAATCAGGATAAAATCAAATCAACATATAATACTAATCACTAATGATGATTAATTAATGATTAATATTAACTTAATTGTCAGTGGGGGGTGATCAATTAATGATTTGTAATCAACATACCTGTTCCCCCACCTAGCATGCAACTCCACAATAATGGTCTCCTCCTGTGGGGTGATGTGGCCTCTCTTGAGGTCTGGCCTCAAGTAATTCACCCACCTCAGTCTGCAACTCTTCCCATTCCTCTTCAGCCCTGCTAATTCGATATAAATTTAATCAGGAGATTGCGATATAATCCATTACCATTCATGACGACGCGACGACGACTAAGAAGGTGGTATAAGATTCACAATGAACATTTTTTTTCGACAACTCGAGTTATTGAGACCAACTGTTGGTTTACGACGTAACAAAAAAACCTGCAAGCCTGGAAACAGAGTTCCATCGTCCTTCGCCATGCAGCTTGACATAATCGATCAGCAGCTTGTCCTCTTCCGCAGTCCACGGCCCCTTTCTCCAACCAGAAGCTGCTTCTTGTTCAACCACAGCAGTACCATTACTGCTGCAGCTTATTCCCCACGACATACTATGTTTCTTTTTTGGCTAATACTATTTGTTTGGCAAGCCCAGAGGTTTTGGTTTTTGTTTACCAAATCATATTCTGTGACTTCAAAGGACAGTTGCTTTGTGTCCATATTTATACTAGAGAGTGCACCACTCTGTTAGCTTACTCTCTCCACCAGCTTGTTGTAAACATGATCTAGAGTCACCATCATAAAATCCTCATCTATTTGTTTTCTTGGGGAATATTACACCTTCACTCCCTAAACTATACATCGATTACAGATTCACCACTGTACTTATTACTTTAGCTTCCTATTATGGTCGAGATTCCAACCAACAATATTGACTGATATGCCCCGACATCATCTTTAGGGTTTTGAAGGATGTTTTCTTCTTTCTTTCCCCCTTTCAGCACGAATCCGACGGCCAAGATGCTCTGAGGATTGGTATCAAGCTTTCTAGAAATGGGGGTGGTGAGAGAATAATACCATAAGACTAGTTTATTAATTATGTTTTGTCTAAGGAATGGAGTTACATGTCCTTTTGGGGATTATTATTCAAGAATAAAAATAAAGCTAAATTATAAAACAACAGGGTTACAGTACAAGACTCACTAACTACAAAACTGCATGTCTTATCATCCTGATACGAATCATGTCACCTCCTGATACCGTATAAGGAGCCGATATGATTTGTATCATCAGAGATAGTAAAACATAAGTAAAACGTAAGGTTTAATAGCTAGGTTTTGTGTTTTCGAATTTTCTATGTACCCTATATTTTCCCCTTATAAAATTAATACATATATGACTTTTACGGAGCGAAAAGTAACAACCATGTGCCACCAATGTACTAGAGCTTATTGCATCTAGGCAAAAGGCCATACAAAAGAATTTATTATAGCCACCCTCTATAAGCATAATCCAGTGAAAAGATTTGCATTAATTCATAGAATATTAGGGAGGGGGTTAATTTTTTTCTTTAGGGGAGACCTTTGAAAGCTACTTGGCCACCAATGGACTGAGACCAGGTGTAGTTTTTGCTTACTTCTTAAATAGAAGAAGATTGATCCCTGTAATGATCTATACAATCAATAGTAATCTCCCATTAGTTTATTTCTTAATTTAATTAAGAAATTGGATGCATTGAACTTTTGTTGGATTCCATATTAGGTAATGGTTGATTATAATACTGGTGATAGTATAGGGAACGTCACGTAATTAGGGACAGGTGTAGAGTTCTGGCCGGCCTCCATATCCCTGCAAAAAGGCCAATGCTTGTTTAATGGTTTTCTATGGGGGAGTGATTAGTGTGGAGGGGTTGAATAAAGTCAGATCATCCAAGAAACTAAAAGAGGAGAAAATAATCACTAGCTAGAACATATGCTTTATAATTTTGTGCAAGATTAAGTTGTAGCAAGTGATGCAAACAATGACACAACGTCATAATTCTTTTGACAACTTATATCTCCAGTTTCATCCTACGTGACCCCGTGAATCCGTTCAAATCAATAAACTGAGAATCTATAGCTATTTACCGATATCACTGATGTGATGAGGTTCCCCTATGGGTTTATTGGTCCGACCAAAGCTCGTGTCGCAACTCTAATTCTTGGTTGGATAATTTATTCTAACCACAACTCTGACCCACACATATCGAGCTTTACTTTATATATATATATATATTTATCTAACTTCTCCTTTCGTGAATATCTTTTTATAAATTAGATTTCATTCACACATAACACTTTTATTTGAACTTTGTTTGAAAATACCTAAATCATGTTGTTAATTATTGACAAAATTACCGTATATATTGTGCATTTGATAAAACCGGAAGCTATGTGATTTTCCTAAATTAAACATCATATTGAATCTAATTTCCCTTGACGTTTATAAAACATTATTGAATCATCAATTAATCTCAAACTAATCGGGGATACCACGTTAATACCGTCTCGCGTCTCATCTTTTTCTACAAAGCGATTATATTGCAGGACAAACAACTAGTCCATGATTTGGGCAAATAATTTGGCCCCTTAACCATATATTTAATCAGCAAGTGTCGCCAGCTCGCCATGCTAGCTAACCATGGTTTCTCCGACAGCACCAACAAAACCCCAAAAGAAGAAACTGGGTCCGATGAAAGTGCAATAATTCTCATGTCTTCTGCTTATGTTTTCTTTCTCTTTTTTGACAAGATGTTTTCTCGTATATTGTCGATATCGAAGGGAAAGCTGGAAAGGAATCCAGTCCTTTGAAGCAACAATTAATTAGGACACTAATTAACTGGCCCCTGCGATTAAAAAAAGAGCATTGATCTCTCTCCTGGGATGAATGAATGAGTTTGGTTCAATCAAGACTGCTTGATCGTTACAGCACAGCAAAGCTTTAGGCAGCTTCTAGCATTCGTGAATCATCATTTAATTTAATTGAATGTTTAGTTTATGATACAAAAACAAAATATCTGGTTTTGGTTTTGGTCGCTCTACTTATTCATATTTAACTATTAGTACTTTTGAACTATATGGAGTCACCGTCGCCTATGCGAGAGATATGCCAACTTAGCCCTTATGTATAGGGTATCCTTTTGGGAGTGCGATAATCGATTCGATTTTGGTTATAACAGCTCGCGGTAAGCAGCAATTACCGGTAATGTCATGGTTTCACGTTCGAAAACTGTTGATAACTCTTATCGATAAGTACCTTACTCTCTTGGTGCAATGTTCATTCTTTCCACAATTTTTTTTCTAGAAGCTTATATCATCATGGGCCTTTTATATGGTATTTGTGTCCTTAATTGAAGAATAATTCATTCTAAAGGGATGATTCTATTTATCACGATATACTATTAAGTTTTTGCGAGTTTTGATATGCTTTAAACCAGTATACCATAGACCGAAGTGTATTGTCCTAGAAACAATATATAGAGGTTCTTCTTGACAACCCACCTAATTAGCTTTTCCCTAGCTTTTGCGCACAATAAGGAAGGATTATTTGGTCATTAGCTTAAAATAGCCAGTTAATAATTAAAAAATTTGGGACTCCAACTAAAGAGAAAGTCCACTTATTAACTGAAAAAATCGTGACTCCATGGACTCCAACTAAAAAGAAAGCCACTACCCATCACTGTTTAATTATTTAAATATATATGAGCTCATTATTATACATCAAAATATTGATGTTACAAGTTGAGTTTGTATTACAATGTTAAAAGTATAGTTTAGTTTGAATCGTAAAATAATTTGTACGAAATACGCTTGTATAGACTATACCAAGACCTTAAAGGTAAATATTCAGTTTGTATCATAAATGAATTTGGATGAAAAGTTATATGTATTGAGTAAATTTGTATTATAACATTAAAAGTACAAGTTTAATTAATACTATAAAAAATTGTACGAAAATGTGTAGACTCAAACTGAATTTAACTATAACATTAAAAGTACAAATTCAATTTGTAACATAAAAATTTTATTGAAAGCACCGATATTATAAACATTATAAATTTTGTTTATATATTTGTTATATATATATTATTAGCAACGGTGTTTTGTTGTATCCATTTAGATAATTTAGATTATTATTAGTTTATTAACATATTAGGTGTATAATTCAGGTGCATAAGCACTCTCTTATTAGTTTTTAATTATTCATTATTCATTTTATAATTTAAATTTCAAAATTTTAACAAAACAAAAAAATTATATAAAATAATATATATTTTGACATATTTTGGAGTAAAAAATTAAATATGTTAGTCAAGCATTCTATTGAATCATATATAATAGCATTCATAAATTATGAATTCTTCAATTGTGGTACCCGATCTCTACGACAATTCTTAATGTTATCCCCACCATCAATTTTTTGTTAGATTGTTATGAAAGTGGGTATAACCTTGCTAACTAGACTTTTACTAATTTTCATATCTTCTTAAATTCAACTTAGAATGATTATGTCACCTAAGCCATTTTTACAATTGGGCAACCATTTACTAATTTTCATATCTTCTTAAATTCAACTTAGAATGATTATGTCACCTAAGCCATTTTTACAATTGGGCAACCAAATTTGCAGACATGTAAGAAAAAAAAAATGAAACGTATCTATTACAAAATAGTCAACATCTACTATTATTCATTAAGTTTTCAATCTATAGATTATCAAATTTTTTGTTGGTCACATGGTTGTTTATCGGCGTTAGGGAAAGAACAAGTCTCATAAAATGTTTGTGAGATATAAATTTTACTGTGTAATAATCAATATTTTCAAACATTTGATTATTAAATACTGGCTTTCAATGTAAAAAAGGACGAACAACCTATCGTGAAGAACAGTATTTCGCTAAGGAACACAAAAACTTTGTAATTGGTGGAGATGACGGTGCTTTAGAGGCGTAGCCGAGCCATCACAAGAAAACCAAAATGGAATTTGCTATAATTCTTGACATCGAGGAGTAAATAGTGTGGTAGTCTTATTAAATTCTTAGGAGTCAATTTCCTTGCATGACTTTTGTTTTCTACTTTGAGTAAGAACTTCCATTAGTAAATCGGGTTTGCATGTTAAAAATTATAAGAGCATGATTTCAGTAATTAAATGATTTGAAATTTTTATGGTATGAAATAAACCATGTTTTGCTTTGGGCAATTACTAATGTTATTTATACTATTAATGAAATTGATCCGGCCAACGGGCGGGTCCTGATCTAGTTTTATCTTAGTGTTATTTTGACAATAATTTTTTTTTTTCACTAAACTAAAAAAATATTTCTAAATACCATTTTGCTACGTATTCCACACGATCTTCATTGCGGTTTCACATAGCAGTGTACTAGAAAGCATCAACCGGAGTCGAATTAAGACGGGCTGAGTCAGAATTTCACCTACCCAGGGTTCTTTGAATTTTAAATTATCAGGTACTTGTGCTACCTGTGCAGTACTCACAAACAACTAAATCTTTGGGTGGATCGGTATTAGCTCACTAAAAGCTTCTGAAATTAGAAGGAAGTGCCACAATCATAGTATGATACTGTGATCTCTTATTCTTTGTATTACAATGTGCGCCAAACCTGTGATTAATCAACAATATATATAATATAAATACCATTTATCTCGATCGCTCAATCGCATGCATCAAATAAATATTGTTTGATTAGAGATTTGATAGTTAAAGCCAGATCCCAATTACATGATGCCTACTGAACTCATCCTCAGGTCATCATCAACTCTAACCTCTGTTACACCAACTTTTTAATTATATGCAGAGATTATCAGTCGATCAGTGGATTTGGTTGTGCATATGCTACATAGGATATTTAATTAGTGACAACAATCCAATCGTAGTTTAGTTCATAAGATATCATGAAACTAGCAATAGGATATTCTCTTAGTGCAGATTTTTTGTACAGCGACTTCGGAACATGAAAGTTGAAATTGATGATGTGTATGAGAACCCGGTTTCGACCTTCAAAAAGACGACTAACATGCATGATAAAATTGTTAGCTTTGAGGGGGCGATTGGTTGCTAAAGGTTTTTGAATTGTTCATGGTATTTGTAAAACGTAACCAGGTCTATACCTTGTTACTAATGATAGGAATCACCGTCGTTAGATTCAAATATTTTTGAAGAAAAATAGCGTCATTATTTGTGACACAACCAGTTCCTCATCACTTATGATGCAAATTAACGATTTGAGATCACGTTGCCAATACTTATGGTGACCTCTTCTATAGCATATCAAATGTGGTTTGTATATGGTAAATCCTTGGGTCGGAGAGTCTATCAATGCAAAGTGTTTGAGGATCAAGATAATCAGCAAGAGAAGGTACAAAAAGTTTGCATTCCCTGTCTTGAGGGAAGGATTGATGTTACGATAAAATTCAAGTACCGCTTTGAAAAATATAAGAAAAATGAACCTTGTATATTATAAGTACGCACCTAGTCCAACTGGTACAATGTCTTTTGGGGTCGACACCCAAAAATAAATCCTTACGGGTTTGACTCAAAACGGACGATATATCTCCAAACTCAATTATACAAACTCTTACATGTATCAATCTACACTACGAGTAAGGCTGGAAGTTTGGTACCAGTATTTGGGATAACCCAAATACCGTATCGAATTTATCACTAATTGGTATTATCGAATACCGGTTTATATTTTAGTGATTGAGATTGGGATTCATTGGAGTGCTATTTGATATTCGGGATTACAGGATTGGGATCGGTATATACTGAAATACCGAGAAATGCCAAAAATTAAAAATTAATGAAATATAGCACACAACCTTTGGTCATTCCTCACTCTTTCACAACTTAGAAGCCCCTATCCAACTCGATTTCGACTTTCCAGTTTAAGTTACTGTCGTCTCTCACCTAATCTCATGTTATTTTTATAACACCAAAAGGTAAACACTAGTATTAGTCATCTCGCAGCCTCCAATTCGACAAATTAAAGATACCCAGTTACCAGAATTTGAGATGTCACCTCTCCTCCCTTCTCTTGTCCATATCCTAGCTCTAGGCAAACTCAAGACTCTTTACTTAGTCTCTTTGCTCTAAATTAAACAATAAAATATAATTTATATATTTAATTATTAATTACCAAGGTAATTAATTCGTATTCAACAACTACCGATTTGGATACCGAAATATTTAGAGATTGAGTTTGGGATACCGGAATTATATAGGGATTGAGATTGGGATTGAGTTTAGGGTATAATTCGGTATTCGAGATTTCGAGATTTGGTATTGGAATCAGAGCCAGAGCCAGTATTTTAAGTTCGCGGGGGGGGGGGGGGGGGGGGGGGGGGGGCGAAAATTTTATTATCGTAAAAAAAATATATTGAATTAGTAAAAATGGGAAAATAATTGAATTATTTGCTATACATTTAAAATTATCTTTGAAGATATAAATGTATAGGTTGAATTAAATGTACCTAGTTTAAAGTTAAATTAGGTATGAAAGTATGAAAAATCAACTTAAAAGACAAATAGTACTAAAAAAATAGTACATTTAATACCAACGATATTTGGTATTGGAATCAGAGCCAGAGCCAGGATTTTAAGTTCGGGAGGGGGGGGGGGTGGGGGGGTGGGGGCGAAAATTTTATTATCGTAAAAAAAATATATTGATGTCACCCCACAAAATGTTATTTAAGATAATTATAAGCACTAAAATTATGATTTAAATTAAAAAATGTATCAACGATAGGTTCAAAATTATGAAATAAATTTCAACAAAAAATAATGCACCATGTTCTTCAATATATGATAAGTAACAAATGAATGTCTATAAAAATGGGAAAATAATTGAATTATTTGCTATACATTTAAAATTATCTTTGAAGATATAAATGTATAGGTTGAATTAAATGTACCTAGTTTAAAGTTAAATTAGGTATGAAAGTATGAAAAATCAACTTAAAAGACAAATAGTACTAGAAAAGGAGTTGTTGATGGGTATTGAAACCACAGCCTCCTATATAACAAAAGACCACTTCTCCGCTAGACTAAAGTAACCAGTTCAACAATCAAATTGCACAATCAAATTATATATACATGTATCGGAATTAATACGTAACTTCAAATTTTCGTCGTATTTTAACACGATCTTCAAAATTTTCGGGGAGGTCCCTACGTAGCTCCGCCCCTGATTGAAATACCGATATCGTCTCAATTTCCACCACTAACTACGAGCATCACTTTTGGCTACTCATATGTTGTTTCCTTGTATACATGAATATCCTCAATATATACAGCCAATTATAGACCAAATTTGTAAAGGCACGTAGTCTATCATCACCATGCATGGCACAAGCTAAGGGAAGTATAGCCCAACATTCTCTGAAGATATCGAAGAACCCACTGATGAACAGCCGCAAGATGTTCATCACAACGACCATACATGAATTAGCACATCATTTGACATGTTCTCCTTCTTAATTTTCTCTCCACCACACCCAATTAGCGGAGTGACGGCCGTATCTTTCGAGCCTGCTGCTGGCAGGTAAGAAGAACAGAAATAGAGATCATCCATCTTTCCCCACTAATTAATTACTTATAATGAATTAAGAAATAAGAAGAAGAACCCACATAATCAAGAAGAGAACTGAAAGAGAGAAGAATTACTGGAGAGAACCTATCTCGATCGTGCAAGAGCTCCGAAGGTGACAGCCAACAAGAAGAAGTCGAGTCAAGTCGAAGATCATACTTTGACCATTCAATCAATCCTTTGTGGTTCGATCTTATTATTGTTCCACGGCTATCGTGACTGAGGCTTTCATTTTCTTATCTTTTGGGCTATAATGGCAGTTCTACCAACAAGTACAATAATCAATCATCCCATCTTCAAGCATGCTTAAGTGACATAAGCACAAATTTCAGGGCAGGGAGAAAAAAAGTAACAAAACTTACTAAAAGAAAAAGGAAATTAAACCAATTGAAAAGTTGGTACATATGGGAGTTAATACGATGATATCGCATACTTTCAGTAAGGAAATACTATTTCTAACTAGAAGTAATCCAGGTTACATATGCATGGTTCTACTTTTAATGAGTAGAACCTAAATCCTAATTCTCTAAATCATATACTCTATTATATTAATTTAATTAGAAGTAATAATAATAATAAATTTGATTTGTCAAAATATACCCAACATACTAGCTAGATACACCATCTTAGAATTTGAGTGTATAATTTAGATAATTATATTAGATCTAAATGCATGCTTTAAGGTTAGGGATGGATGTGTGTTGGCCAACGGGATACACAATCTTCCAATAATTCCATAGATTTTTGGAACACACTTTCTTGACCCGACTTTGGGATGGATGTGTGTTGGTCAACGGGTCAACCTAAGCTTAGCTATTGCGCATCCTCTTGTTATTGTTCTTGGGGTAGGATAATGTTGCTATCATATCCCGGAAAAAAATCCCAGAATAAACTAGTTAGTAAAAAAATTCCCAAAATACAGTTTTTCTGAAAATATTTTCCAAAATACAGCAGTTTGGGGTTCGCCGTTGCGGACCAAGACAGTGAATATCATCACCACTACAAACTAAAAAGGTGAAGGGTTCACCGTTTTTGATAAAGACGGGGAAACCATCACCGCTTTTGTCCAAAACGGTGAACCCTTCACCGTTTTTGACTAAAACGGTGAATGCTTCACCGTTGTGGTTCAAAACGGTGAACCCTTCACCTCGATTTTCCAAAACGGGGATTCTTTCCCACGTTTTACAACCCTGGTAGGTTGGAAGTTAGGTAACAGCGACCTAGCATTCACCGTCGTGGTCAAAAGCGGTGATGGTTCACCGCTTTAGTCAAGCGCAGTGATTAGGCCCCAAAAATTCCTATAAATACCCAGCCCTCAGATTCCCCCTTACAGCAATTCAGTACGAAATTAGTGCCTTTTTGGTCCTTTTCTCAGTTGGCTTACAACAACGAGAAACTCACCGGGATTCGGTATGTTATAATTGTGCATTGTTTACATGTTGATGTATCAGTAATTATATGTCTGTATTTAGTGAATTTCGGTTATTGGCAAATATGTTATGTTAGATATATTTAGATGAATTATGGTATGATTGATGTTAGTTAGTTATGAATTTGGATAGTTTTCTCATGATAGATCAGTTAGTTGCGGTTGTTAATGGGTTTGGATGATATTATTTTTGTATCCCTAATGTACTAACTATACTATAGTAATCTTATTCTAGTTAAGCTAATAGTTACTTATTGTAATTTGCAGACATGGGTAAATTTAAGAAGTTTCAGCTTATTATTCGGTGGAATGGTCGGGTGACAAACTCGGACTTTGGGATCGACTATGAAAATGGCGAATCCACTATGCTAAATATTGAGTCGAGATTCACGTGGCAAGAACTACGTGACATTTGTGCAGAAAGGACTTGTATGGACGGGCAAAGGAGAGTTGGTCAAATTACTTACTGGTATCCAAACATGAGTGATGGCGGAGTTATGTACGAAGAAGTTGTCATAAATGATGATGACGCGGTGAACATGATGATACAGTTCCTATTTGACAACGGGATGCGGCTTGCAGAAGTGTATGTCGAGACCGAGCCGGTCGGTGAAACTCATTTTCACCAATATTCTTGTGATGATGGTTTTGCAGGAGGGTTCGGCTGGGGTGGTAGTTCAAGCAACATTGGAGGAGGTAGTTCTGCAGGAGGCTACGACTGGGGTGGAGGTCCAAGCAACTACGGAGGAGGTAATTATGCAGGAGGTGTTGGGTGGGAAGAATACCCGCAAAATGCTGAGACTGCCCCATTCGTTGAGCCCGACGGTGATCAATGATTTGCTTGGGGGCCAGAGTGGGCTGACATTGAGAACCGCCTTCGAACAGGGCGTACTTCACATGACCGAGAAGATGAGGTTGGTTATGTTAATAACGATGATCCTCCTGAGCCAATTAGGCAATCGACATGTCCCTCGATGACTTATGGGAATAAGTGATTCCTACAAAACAAAAAATACAATGTCTTTAATATAAAACAAAAAAAATTAACCTATTGAAATAATTAAAAAATTTATACGGTATAGACAGAGTGTCTACCGGATTATTGTCCCAAATTGCACGGGAGCGATGTTGTTCTTGCTCGTTTAAATATTTGCGATCCCTTGGGCCAGGATCGATATACAAACGAGGGTCGTATATCTCAGCACCCATCTATAAACAAATATGAAATGAAATTAGAATATTTCA
This sequence comes from Linum trigynum, assembly GCA_964030455.1. NCBI lineage: Eukaryota > Viridiplantae > Streptophyta > Magnoliopsida > Malpighiales > Linaceae > Linum > Linum trigynum. The sequence continues at coordinate 54,120,856 of OZ034817.1, read as the reverse complement.
AACCCATTTAAAAAAATATCAAAAAAGGTGAAAAAAATTTTCGTACTCTCAGAGCCTCTTCGTCCATTTTTTGCCGAAAAGCTGGAGAGAGTATCGACGAAACTTTAGAGCAAAAGATTTAAAACAAAATAAAAACTCTAGTAATTCTTTCTGGTGTGGAAGATCGGACTTAGCCGCAATCACAGAGCATACTTAGAACGAGACTAGAGGGAAGTAATGGAGGGAGAAAGAAGTATAAAAGTGGTGGTGTGAGTTGGAATGGGGGATGGGGTGGTATTTATAGGGAGGACCACAGAGCATTCACCGCTCTGGTCCACAACGGTGAAGCAATCCCCGCGATTCTCGAGGGAGGTAAACTGCGCGGATCACTGACGTGGCTCGGTTTGAGGCGTCGGATCTGGGAGAAAAACCAGAATCCGCGCCTCACAGCATCTGACGGTGACAGTGAAGCGTGCGAATGGCGCAGATCGATGACGTGGACAGGGCAGGCTATCACCGCTTTTTTTCAAAACGGTGAAGTGTCCGCGCATGTCCACGTCAGCGACCCGCGCCACTTCACTGTTTTGCACCACAACGGTGAACCCTTCACCGTTTTAGTATGCAGCGGTGATGATATTCACTGTCTTGGTCCGTAGCGGTGAACCCCAAACTGCTGTATTTTGGGAAATATTTTCATAAGTACTGTATTTTGGGAAATTTTTTTACTAACTAGTGTATTCTGGGATTTTATCCTCATATCCCACTCCACAAATCATGTCAAGAATGAATCGTCAGACGTCAAGTCAGCATAAGCTCTGACTTGCCTATTCTTGGAAAATTAAGTTGATTTTGGGCTGCAAACTGTTGCAAATATGCCCTTCAACGTTTGATTTAATCAAGTTAATGTCGGGTAGATTAAGTGGATCGAACCTAAATTGCATAATCGATGTTGTCAAGTCAATAAATTGTATCGAGTCGTTAACGGTTAAATAAGCTGTTTATTAGTGGTCGGTCGACGCAAATAACCTATCGAAATTTTCTATTACTATAACAGGTGAAGGTAAAGTTATCCCCATAGTATTAACTAGGGTTGAAGAAGGCGTAATTCCGTGTATGTCTAGGCGTGCTTCAGTTAGGTCCTAGACGTTCATATATAACTCCTAAATGGCGCCTAAGCAAAGCTTGGTACGATTAATTGGCGTGATCTATGATTAATTGAAGTGAGCTAGGCGTGCTTAAGTATGCTGGCAAACCAGGTATTAATTAATTTGTAGCTAACCTTCCCAAAATGGCGCAGTCTCTAGCGATCCTATATTCGACGGGTCCTTCACTCTTCCTTCCTCCATTTTGGAATTGCAATGTTAGATCAATGAGACAAAGACTTGAAACTCAGGAATCGCAATTGATTTCTCCTTTTCGTTCCATCCCTTTCTCCCTCTGCCCTGCCTTTTTTGTCATTGCCGATTGTAGAGTAGCCAAACTCCATCAATTTGGCACTTCTTCTTGAGCTCCAGTCAATCCAACCCCTGGACCTGATTTTTTTTTTAATGCTCTCGACTGCAGAGCAAACTTATGATTCTGAGAAATCCTGACTTATTTTTCTTGTTGTTACCGTTTAGCTAAGTTATTAATAATCACTAAAGTAATAAAAAAAAAGTGTTATAAAATTATCATTTTTACTAAAAAATTATTATCTTTGCTTAAAATGTCTAAGCATTTAGACGGGTTCGGCACTGAACAAGACTCTTTACTACTAGCTTATAACCCGACCCTTTGGCCGGAATGCTCATATTTGATTATTTGTATTTTTATGTTACTTTTAAGTCTATTAACCCGTTTAATCTTATTGATAATCATTCGATCGAGATGATACATAAAGAAATAATATATAGGTCGAAGATTCGGAGAAATATCATAATCATTTAAGAATATAAAATATAAAAATGTATCATTGACCCCATTTTCATAATGCTAATTAAGTCCCTGTTAAAATGCTATTGGTTAGTTTTCTTTGACAGTCAAGAAATATAGAGTATAAAAGCTCACTGAAATTCTCACACAACCCATAGATAGTTTGAAACTAAATCTTAAACCTCACAATCCTATATAAAGGGTTCAATGCTCTCCTTTTAGAAACAATATGTCACTAATCAAAAAGAAATGGAGAGTTGTTGATTCAAGTCATCTATATACTAAAAACTCGGCTAAGAGGGGACCATCACAACTTGAGAGCAAACGAAAAATCAGGGTTGTCTCCAATATACGAATAGACTCGATCAAAGTAATAAGGCGCAAAATTAGACACTCCTTATCTATTAGTTCCAGTAGGTTGAATAAAGAAGCGACCTATTTCAAACAATCAATCAATGATTGCTCGTTTTAAGATAGAAATAGGTTATGACAGTTGCAAAAACCATAAATCTAAAGATCCAATAGCCACCATTCTCCGTTGTACAACCAAATTTCTATCTCAAGAGGCATATATTCAACCAAAAATTCAATTTCTAATCTTCCTTCTACAACTTCAGTTATTGATGAACTCCATTCTATTCGCCATGAATTGATATCAGAGTTGAAATCTTCTACTCGCCCAGCTTAAAATCCCCAACAATAAAACCGTAGTGCCAAGAGATACCTGAAGATTGATTTTCAATGACAGTCTTGTACTGGGAAGTGAAAGGTGCAAACTATTGCACGATGGATGAAATTTCGGAGGAAGTTAGAAAGAGAAAAGAACAAAGATAAAAAAACACAAAATTTAAATTTAAATTGAAAAATGCAAGGATACAACAGTAGTTACATAATTAGTTTCTTCCATGTTGGCCAATTACCCATTTACCTTTAGCAAAAATTAAGGAGGATTGCGGGAATTTAAAATTGAGAACATTACATGAAACTCTACTATGAAAATAGAAGCATCAAGCTCGATAAAAATAAATACGGTAGACTTAGTGAGCTTGCTAATTATGATGAAAAAGTCCTCTAATTTTTCAGAAATTAACTTTGTCTATTTTTTGTATAAAAAAGGATGCAATAAATTTGTTTAGTGTAACTGGTTGTGATTGTTATCTTTGTTTGAAGAGACCCGGGTTCAAATCTTGATATTGCTATTTTTATATGAAATAAATAATAAATGTGTAAAGACAGAAATGCCCTTCCTACTTTCACTCTCGTTGCAGGAAATTTGAAATGGAGAAAAGTACTCAAAACAGCTGGGAATAGCGAAAATATCAATTTGAGGCCCAGCCCAGCCCAGCCCAGTAGAGCAGCCTCATTTCGATACTGGGCTTCGACCAATTCTCATTTCTCCCCCAACAACGGTGCCCATCTCCATAATAGCCCAATGTTGGAAGTACAATAATCTGCCTCGGCCCGATTCGAATTGCATTGCACCGCCCCGTTTCCCGTATTGCCCTCTCCTTCCTTCCTTCCCTGATTCAAGCGCCTCCTCCACCTCCAGGTTATAAATCTTCCCTGGCTCACCAGATTCTAGGGTTTTGGTCATCTTTCTCTCCGTCCCGCGCCCTAAACCTAAAGGTACCGTTCCCATGTTCCGCTTTCTTCTGTCGATTGTTTGGTTGCTACGAAAATGTTTAGTTCTTTGTATTCCTGGCCTGCCGAATGCTTCACTTCATTGTAGCGCGTCTGTTTGCTTACCGAGGCGAATCTTTAGATAGAGAGGAGTTCGTGTCTCTCTGTAGAATGGTGTCGAAGCTGTTAATTCTATCGATTTGATTCTAGCTTGTAGCTGTTGCCTTTTTGTTGCGTCTTTTTTCCTAGTGGGGGGCTTTTCCTTTGTTTGTAGCTTCTGCAGAACTTATGCTGTTTTCTGCCTCTGTTGATAGTTTGTCGAATGGTCTTTTGGACTCCTCGTGTAGCTTGCTAGGTCGCTTGCTGACCATAATTTGTTCTGTTTGTCGCTGCAGTTTCAGCGAACTTTGTGATGAAGAAGAAGAAGCAACAGAATGATGTTGTGGAACCTGAACGCGAGGTCGATTTGAAGTCCCTAATTCACCAGCATTCTCAATTCTTCGACAAGTTGGTCGAGCTGATCCCGGCCAAGTTCTACTTGTCTAAGGACGAGGACAAGCCATGGTTTCAAGGACTAAGTAAGGCTAAGAGGGCCGCAGCCAAGAAGGAAGCGAGGGAAAACATCAAGAAGGCCAGGAGAGATCGGTTAGACCCCGACAAGGCTAACGTAACCACCCTTGATTTGCTCAAGCAAAACTTGGAGAAGGAGAAACAGAAGGAAGAAAGTGATGATGATGAGGAGGAGGAGGAGGAAGAAGAAGAAGAGGAGGATGAGGATGAGGAGGAAGAAGTGGAGATCAATCCTGTGATATCTGGTGTGAAAGATGATGCTAGGTCAGCCACATATGAGGATCTCCGGGAACGTTACAAGAGGAAACTGGAAGAGCTCAGAGGCGAGCGGAAGGCTGATGGCAATTCAAGAAGACAGCAGAAGAGGGAGGAAAGGCAGGAATACAGGAGCAAACGCAAGAGGGAGCACGGCTCTGGAGGGAAGAAGGCTGTAGCAACCAAGGCCGAGATAGCTAAAAATGTCGAGAAGGAGGCCGAGGAAGCTACGAAGGAGCTGCGATTCAGTCACGTGAAGATAGGGGACGAAGACGATCACGGGATGATGAAGAAGAAGAGGAAGCTCTCGAAGGGGCAGGAGCTCGAGAAGGCGAAAGAGCTGCAGGAGGCCAAGGCGGACCCGGAGAAAGGCGCCAAGGAGTCCTGGAGAGCAGCGACAAGTAAAGCAGCCGGGGTGAAGGTCCACGACGACCCGAAGCTGCTGAAGCAGAGCATTAAGAAGGAGAAGAAGAGGCAGCAGAAGAATGCGGAGAAGTGGAAGGAGAGGGTGGAGAGCCAGCACAAGGTGAAGGCTGGGAAGCAGGAGAAGCGGTCGCAGAACATAGCCGGGAGGATTCAGGAGAAGAAGGCGAGGAAGATCGCCAAGCGCGAGAAGAAGCTGATGCGGCCCGGGTTTGAAGGTCGCAAGGAAGGTTACATCAACGAAGCCACTTCAACATAGGAAAAGGGTTTCTGGGCATCGCTCTGAAGGTAGGTTCTTTTTCTACATTCGTTTTTCTCCTCTCTTCTTCGTGCCAGGGCAGGATGAGAGGGTGTAGCTTCATGTAGGAGCTGTTAGAAAGTGATTTTGTTGTAGAAACAGTCTGCGCAAGGGAAATGGATGATGTTTTGTACCCTCTGATATCTATGTGTTTCCAATTATTTATTTATTTATTTATTACTGAGTGATATTAATGAAATAGTTAAACTTTCAATTCTACTCAGGACCTCTAAAAGATTCTAAAGAAAGTCACCCAAAAAATCAAAAGATTTTAGCTCTAAAAGAGATAAAAGCAGTGCTTTACGCACCACTCTATGGACAACACTGCTGGCGGACCTAGATACTGTCCTAAACTCTATACAAACAGACAAAGAACTATCCTAAACTCTATACAAACAGACGATCGAGAGATCATTGCTTCGTTTGCTGTTGTTCTATTGGATCATATGCGTTCGTCATTGCTTCGTTTGCTGTTGTTCTATTGGGTCATATGCGTTCGTTGTTAAAGACGATCCTGGGTCAAAATTTGTTGCCAGAGTACCATTTGTTGGTAAGTTTTTCGGCACCAACCCACTTATGCACATACATCTAAGGCTCCAAGTTGAGGTTTTGGAGCCTCAAAATGAGTTGAGTTGAGTTCGTTAATAAAAGAAGAGTGGGAAGCCTTTCATTATTGTAAAGTATCTGCATTAATCGTTATTCGACAAACAGTAAGGTACATTCCTAAACGGAATCCCAATTACATGCACTTCTTTCTTTCAACTACGAACACAAAACCAAACCTTAATATGAAAATCAAGTCATTCTACAGATAAAAAAGAGTAGCCAGACTAATGTCTTTCGAGAAACACATTGGTGTGTCACCTTGGGACGACATCAAACCCTCGCCCCGGTCATACCGGCAGTACCGGTACCTTTCGGCATCTCCGCTCCACCGCCGACGCCGTAATCGTCCCTGTATCCCGGCCCGTACCTGCTGCTGAACATCCCGGCGTGGAGCAGCATCACGTACAGACCCTGAGTCACGCCCAGTATTATGACGAACGCCTCCAGCACCCTCAGCCTCCACCCTCTGTGCCCTCCCACGTTTATCTGCTTGCACGCCAGCCCCAACGCCAGCATCGTCACCGCCCACGCCAGGATCGCCGTCGAAGCAGCCGCCGCCAGGCTGTCGTTCCTCCACGTCCTGATGTGGTTTCCGCCCAGGACCTTCGACACTATGCCCAGCACCGCCGCGAGTGTCGCGAACGTCAGGAAGAACCCCGTCGCCCCGTTCCCGCCGAAGCCTGCAATCAAAAACAAGTAAAAAAATAAAAAATTAAAGCCTTACTTGGAAACAGGGGAATGAAAACAAAAAAACAGAGCATATCTAGTTGGTTGCTTTACTGGGATGGTAAGTCTGGCCGTTGATGTAGCGATTCAAACACCAGCTAGCGAAACCCAACACGATTGCGTACATGACCAAGTTCAGAAACATCAATGGAGCTGCTACGTTCCTTCCAACCGTTGATTGCGCCATTTTCTTCTCTCCTTCTCTGCCTCTGGATGATAGGTAACAATGTGACAAAAGGAACCGATTAAATGTTAGTTTGCTGGATAACTTTGGCTTCGTGATTCTGGAGAAGGAGGTGGGGAAGGACACTATATAGAGAGAGAGGAGCAGAGCGTAGCCATGGGAGGAGGAGGATGGGGACACGTGTAAGGAAATGAGGGAAGTGCATTTTACAGGTGGTGGGACACATGTCGAGTTGTGGAGAGGAGGTCTTTGTTTAAGAGGTTTGATTTGGAATCTCTCCAAGTTCAATGATGGGCTCTTTCCTTTTTACTTCTTCCACTGCCATAACTGTTCCGTCTACCCTTTATGTCGAGTGAGAATGGCGACATGTACATTATGGATGATATGAACTTATCTTGTTCTGGTTTTGGCTTTGTAGTTTTGCATTTACTCCTTGTGCTTACAAGATGATCATGATGATGATGACGACCTAGATTGTTCCAACTTCTTTCTGGTCAAATGCAACAAAGGAGATACAAACAGAACAGCCCAGAAATGGCTGATATAAACAAAGGTTCTTAAATCCGAGTCCAACCTTCATCTTTAGGATGAGCAACATATCTCCAAGCGACTTTTGCTCTTTTACCTTCTTTCTCAGAACTCCATAGGAAGTCTGAACATGCCAGCTCGACCATTTTAATGACCTTTACAGGCAATTGAATTATGTTCATCCAGTATTGAGTAATACTAGAGATGGCAGAGTTTATTAATTGCAGTTTCCTAGCATAAGAGAGGACCCTAGCACCTCGACATTTTATCCTCACTGTGATTTTGTCAACTAATGCTTTTGCAATCAGCTGTCTTAAGCTTCCCAGCAACAAGAGGAACACTCAGAGACTTTACTGGCAGCTTCCCAATGGCAAATCCTGTTTTAAGAAGTAATATCCAGCTGAACAGCATGCCACTGCTGAAAAGACGAATGAGACAATGATGGGCTTACTCCAGCTCGCTCTTGTTTAGATTACATTTTAGACCAGATACTTCATAGAAACTATCTAAATCATTTTCGTAACCTCAAAAATTTCATATGACCCTTTTGTAAAGATTAATAAATCATCAGTACATGATCAAATAAACCTAGTCTGTGAAGACAACTTACCAGCTTCTCAGTACGCGCCCTCAGGATCCGGACGAGAAGTTTTGGAAGATAATTTGGAGTCTCCCTACGCCTGAGAGAGTGCGGAGCTTTATGTGGCTGGTGTTGCTAGGGAAGATCGCTACAAACCTGCTGCTTTTCTCGAGAAGGGTAATCCAAGGCCCGTGGTGCACAAGATGTCAGGGTCAGCCGGAAACCATTCTTCACATTCTCCGAGATTGCCCTCCGGCCATCTATTTCTGATCCCGTCACGTGCCGCCTTCCAAGCAGGACCGCTTTTTCCATTTTGATCAGGCAAGCTGGCTTCAGGACAACATTGGTAACGACGAGCTTCTTGATAATGGCATGACCTGGAATGCCTTCTTCTGCACTGTGGTTTGGTTATTGTGAAAAAACAGGTGTTCCTTGTGCTTCAAAGGTTCGAGTGGAGCTCTTTCCTCCCCATCTTTGGCTCACTCCATCAGTGGCGGACCTAGGATTGTTGGAGAGGTGTGTCGCCGCTAACATAGAATAATAATTAAATAAAAAAATTAAGTAGAAATTAAAAGAAATTAATTTATGAAGTTCACAATGTCATTTTACAACGAATCACGACGACTTTTCATCTGCTGAAATGTCTCTAAAATACATTCATCACTTATGCTGCAAAGCAAATGTTTTTCAATATACACAACTTAACAATCATTTATAAACAATGATATTATACTCTAACCCCCAATGTGTGAACCGCAATCCCCAATTCACTAACCTAACATAAGATTCATTTAATCTTGAAAAATGAAAATCAATGATTCTGATTCGTCGAAATTATTGTTGAGTTTCATTTTAAGATTGACCAAATTTTGCCGTTTGGGTTAGAAAATTAGGGATTGGGGTTCACCCATTAGAGGTTAGGATATAGGATCATGCCCCAAAGTCCGGTTAATTATTTATCTAAATAGCAAAACCCAATTGGCATACGGTGGTCGGACGTACGCTAGCATGAACTTATATTTATATATTTTGATAACTTATGACAATAAATTTCCATAAACACAATGGAGTTGTGTCGGATACAATGATCAGAGGTGTGTCGGAAATCCCGAGATCAAAATTTTAGTACCGACGAATTAGGGGTCTTTCACAAAATTTTCGGGCGGAGGTGTGTCAGATGACACACCTCCCTTGTGCCTAGGTCCGCCCCTGCACTCCATCATTGCCAAGGCGAGTCTCTGGCAGAAGGCATGGGCGGCTCCTTCTCTTTTACCTTGCGGGAGGAAGCAACCAGCTACTCGTATTGTTGCGGACATTGGGTGGAAGGCTCCACCAACGGGCTGGTGCTCCTTGAACATTGATGGTGCCTCGAACGGAAATATGGGGCTTGCTGACTACGATGGGGTGCTTTGGGACAATCATGGTTGCTGGATGATGGGGTTTGTTGCAAACATCGGGACTGCCACTGCAGCTTTGGCCGAGTTGTGGGCCTTTTTCCATGGTATTGATATGGCGTGGAGGACTGGTTGTCGCGCCCTGAAGATAGAATCTGACTCCAAGTTGGCCATTCAGCTCATCAGCGATAGACATGATCAGGTTCATCCTTATGCGACTCTTCTTGCTGCTATTCGAAGAAAGCTTAGCCAAGATTGGTTGGTAAGCATTGCTCATACATACCGAGAAGGAAATAGAGTCGCGGACTGGCTCTCGAAGCACAGTCTCATCTATCCCTACGGAATGTATGAGCTTGCCGATCCACTTCACGACATAGCTGGTCTTCTTCAGGATGATATGCGGGGAATCACGCTCGAGCGTAGAATTCCTACCCGTCCCTCTACCTTCACTTATCCTCTGATGTAATTTCTTCTCTTGGCTTCGGCCTCCTTTACGCAAAAAAAAAAAAAATGTAATATGCCGTCCATGTTTAGCTTTTTATGTTTTGCTATAAAGAACACTAGGAATTTTTTCGCCCGGGCTCTGCGCCGGGATGGGTGTGACAATTAAGTTATACAGTTCTATTTTTCATTGTTGACCCTATTGAGTGCCATGTCAATGAATGAGAGTGATTTAATACGAATATGAGGGGCAAAAACAATAAGTAACAAATACGAATTTCATAACTGGACTCCACTGCATTGTTTATAAGTATAAACAACCATCTAGGGTTGCCCTTTGTGTCTCGTACGGTATATTTAAAGAATGTGCTGGCTATGTTATAGATACACACTTTTCTTTGGTAGAAATATAGATACACACTTTATATATATATTCATAAGCACCCCAGTTTCTACTGATAATAAACATATACATCTTAAGTTTAATAAGCATCTATTTTAGTATGCATTTACATAACGCAACTGCAACATTACATAGACTGGAACCTTCAGCAACCACAAACGTGCAAATCCCACAAAAATGAAGACAAAATCACAAGAGAGGACAATAGAGACGACATTTATGACCACCAAAGAGCCAACACGGTAGCAACAATTATTCCTTGTCCAGATATGATTGTTCATTGTCGAGCAAAAGCCAACTGCAAGAACCAATAAGCAAACCCATAAATTAGAGGAAGCTAACAACAAACAGAAGGAAATAAAAAACAAAGTGCAGCAGAAATGAAAGAAGATCAAGGAGCATATCTCAGCAGGGGCTCAGCAATAATATCGGATGATCGAAAGCTCCCAAACCTAACCAACACTCGTCAAAACCTCCGAAACCCACACGGGACTGCTTTGACGATCACCTCAACCCACCAAAATCCTATCAGCGAACGCAACAAATGTTGTTAGAAAAGAGATCAACTCGAACCTTTCAAGTCAAAATGAGACAGAACAAACCCATTCAATTAACAGAGTAAGATAAACTCAGTAGAGGGAGAGAGCAATCAACTCAAATAGCTAACAACATCAACTCGTAAACTACAACTGAATGAAACTAACAGAGAGATAGAGAGAGCCTGACCAGCATGACCAAAGATCCTATCAAAGAGCACTCTTGCTTCTAATGTAAGCTGGATAGAGAAATCATATAAACAAACGTGCAACATCTTGTTCCGGTCCTTGCAACAAATCACACCAACCCACCTGCTCCATCAGTTTTACCAACCTGCAGATTCCATAAAAAGTTACACTCGTGTCAATCCCAAGTGACTCGAAATACCTCTCACGAAACCAAGCTAGAAAATTAAAAGCCACAAGAGCAAACCATAGTGAGAACAAATGACCACCAAATGAGTCAACAACTAAATGAGCACTCCAAACTCCCTCTGCTCTTTCTGCTGCCTCAAGAGATGATAAATCAATACAAAACCAAATATTTTTTCTCAGGCAAAGGCTACCTCACAAGCTCAATTAAACTACGCACAATGAGGAGAATGCTTCATAAATACCATTGATAAGAGGAAACAAAAGAGAACCAGAGTAAGATGCAGACATTGAACAGTGATGGATGGGAGAAAGCTAGAAACTTCACCCGAAATCCATTTCTGAAGGCTCCTATGCATCACTTCGGTTTCTCGATCAATTGCCCTTCAAATCCAAACTATCCTGGTCTTTTTTTGGGCTCTAACAGGGATCCAACAACCACCGCCAGTCAATGAAATCTCTGCTAGTAACTCGTCGCATGCATTTCTTCGGAAAAGAGATATAAAAGAATTACAAACTAAGCCGGGGAAAAACTAAATAGCACAGAAAAGAGATAAAGCAAAACCAGCAATGTCTCACCTTATAACGTCGTGGTTTGCAAATCTGGTAAATCGTCCATATATTAAAATTAGCATGATCAAAGAATCTTCTGGTGACCTTGATATTGTCGTTGGCCACATAGCTTTATCCAACTATTCCCAATCAAAAGATCGGTCGGCTCCCAAAATGAGTTCGAACCAACCCACCTGGAAGAGAAATAAAACTCCATTCATCATCTCATTGACCAAAGTATGCTAAAGAGATACAGGAAGGTGAGAACAAACTCACCCGAGATGCAGAGAACGATCGCCTGAACCTGATGAAGTGATAAAACAAACCCATGTGAGAAATAAAAAAAAATGAAGGGATTAGACCAAGTAAAGAGACGAACTACAACCATTCGATAGGAAAAGAAGGAACAGTCATCTGAAACAAAAATACAGTCTGTGGATCTGGGTTTCTTCGAGTCCTCTACCAACCTCTTAATTCAGCAACTTTATCAATTCGAGATCCGCTCACCTCCCAAGATCTCCTCCACCTACTATATGAAAACAAAGGGCTAAATTGCAAGTTTGGTCACTAGAATTACTCAAAAATTTCACGTTTGCCACTGAAATTAATTTATTCCATCCGTAGTCACTTAAATTAAGTTAATAATTCAAGTTTGGTCCCTGGCCGTTAGTCTCCGTTAACTTTTGCTGATGTGGCGGTCAACTCTTATAGTTGACCGTTAAATGAGTAACGTGGCAATTAAAATAATAATAAAAAATAAAATTTAATTATTTTTTATTTTCCACCTAATTATTTTAAAAATAAAAAAAAAAGAAAATCCTAAATAGCATTAGATTACTCGTTTAACGGTCACTTAAATTAAGATTTCTCCCCTGCCAGTCCTTCAATTCGAACGAAACGAACCTCGTTTTCACTTGGTTCAGGTATGCCGATTCCTACTCCTCCGATCGTCGCATCTCTGAATCGCGACTGAAAAATGTTTCCGGCGTTCCGATTGCCGTGTTTTCTGCTTCCTCTCTCGGGGGGAAGGAAACTGAGAGCAATTCTGGTTTCGAAAGTTTCTGTTGTTTGGACGTTTGACAACTTCAAGAATGCTCTGTTTCAGAATTTCGGTACATTATTTGTATCGAGCTTGTATTTGATGTCTCCACCTTTTGGCAAGATGTTATCTGCAGTGTCTGATGAGCTTGCTGAGAAATCATGATAACTGATAACGACAGTAAACGTACTTATACATGGTGGATTGAAGACCATTGACGGGCGCAACATTACATCATGGAAGGTTGGTGCTAGACTTAGTGGCGCATGATATTATGATTGGAATTTGGAACATTTAGACAAACGATGAATACTGAACACGATAGAGGTTATAGGAATGACCTAAATCTAAATGAGTAATGTTTGAAAAACGACCGACTAAGAAACGGAAAAGTTTGCTTCTCAGTCCGACGAGGATCCGGAAAACCTTGGCCGGTTTTTATTTAAAACGAAGCCCCCCGTCACTTGAACAACACAGAGCTGTTTTTGGAAACACGGCCGCAAATTTCATCCCGATTCGCGCGAAGCAGCCTTCCGTCTTATCTTAGAAGAAACCTAACCAGGCATCGGATTCCCCGTGAGAAGTACCGCCAGCCGGAGAAACGACGATGATAGTGGAGGGCCGACTGCAGAGCCCTGAGGGATTGGGATGCACAGCCGAGGGCTGCAGAAAACGGTGTTCAAGGTCTTTGATTCGTACAACAGAAAGGCGATCAGGGAAGGTGAGCTCCGCGGCGGAGTTGCTGAAACGGGATTCGAAATTGCTCGACGGGATCGGTAAGTTTTTTTTATTTTTAAAATAATTAGTTGGAAAATAAAAAATAATTAAATTTTATTTTTTATTATTATTTTAATTGTCACGTCACTCATTTAACGGTCAACTATAAGAGTTGACCGCCACATCAGCAAAAGTTAACGGAGACTAACGGCAGGGACCAAACTTGAACTGTTAACTTAATTTAAGTGACTACAGATGGAATAAATTAATTTCAGTGGCAAACGTGAAATTTTTGAGTAATTCTAGTGACCAAACTTGCAATTTAGCCGAAAACAAAGAATCTAGAATTGGCTCTCAAAGAAGAGATAAAGGAACAACAGACATATTCTCGAAGTAAGAGTTGCAGAGAGATAGCAGTCGTTATGGAGGAGATGGTGACGACGATAGCGCATGATGAAGTCGTTCAGATTCCTGTTGAAGGAATATTGGCAAATCCTTGTTCCCTCGACGACCACTATAGATGCCGGAATCTCTGAGAATAAAGAGGAAGTAGTAAAGACGGTGCCTGCCTCTTCCTCAAGGTGATAAAACGAAGCCCAAAGTAAGTGCAGCTTTGATCCTCCAGACACAGCATCCAAACTTAGTGGACGGTTTGGATGTTGCTTCTCCAACTTGAGGAAGTCTTCAACCAAATAACTGCTGTGCTCTACGGCATCTAAAGAATCCAAGAGTTTAGCTTTTACAGCATTCCAGACCTGATTTGAGTTAACCTGGTCGTTGCTGTTCCTAGCCCTGTATATTGGTAATAACTTTAGCAAACAAAAAAGTGAATGATGAAGCTTAAATTTTACATTTACAGACGATTAACACCTTCCAAATCCTAACAAAATAATATGGAGATTCCTGCCCGCAGCGCCTGCAATTCCTGTTTTCCTGCGCTCTGCGCAGTTCACGGGAGGCCATTTTGGTAAATGGCTCCGTTCCATTGAGATGGGCCGCATAGAATGGCTTCGTTCCATTGCAAACTTAAAATGGCTTTGTTCCATTGAAATGGGCCGCGTAGAAATCAAAGCCCAATTCAAAACTTAAACGTCGCTGCTGGCTCCGTCACGGGTCGGATTGGGCTGCCGGACGGATCGATACTCTTCTCTCTTCCCATCTCTCCCAAACGCCGAAATTCCCTAACCTCGCCGCCGAACTCGAGCTTCCAGTCGTCGCTGCTGGCTCCGTCACGGGTCGGATTGGGCTGCCGGACGGATCGATACTCTTCTCTCTTCCCATCTCTCCCAAACGAACCACAACTTCCAGCTTCCAGCCGCCGAAATTCCCTAACCTCGCCGCCGAACTCGAGCTTCCAGTCGCCTGCCCAAACAGCCTCGCCGCGACGCCACAGCCTCGCCGGTCAATTACAGCTCCTTACATCGACCTCTCCGTCTTTATCGCCACCGCCTCTCTTGACTGTCTCTCTGTTCCTGTCTTTCGCGACTGCTGCTCGCCGCCGCGACGCCACCGCCTCGCCGGTCAATTTTCCCCCTCCCTCGAAGTCCATTACAGCTCCGAAGTCCATTACAGCTCCTAACGTCGACCTCTCTGTCTTTCTCGCCACTGCCTCTCTCCACCGTCTCTCTGTTCCTGTCTTTCGCGTCTGCTGCCTCTCACCCTGCCTGCCGAATTTTCCACATCCCAGTTCGAGAGATTAATCAATCACTCTGCCTCTGTAAGTTCTCTTCATTAGGTTACCCTCTGTCCCTCTTTCTAATTTAATTTATGCAATTGATATTTGAAACCGCCCAGGAATAAGAATTCAAGCAGTGTAACTGAGATTAAAGGAGAAAAACAATATGAGTGTCTACTTAAAGATGTCTGATATTGTATACCTGTTTAAGAAACCACGGACTGTAATCATGAAGTTGGTATTCTTTGTACCTGTTAGAAATATATATAAAACATCAAGCAGTATGACAGATGAAGAGCCATTTTCACTAATTACTTCATTTTCGGATTATGATTTTTACTTGGGCATGGAAATTTTGGCATAACTAAAGTGCCGAAAAAGCTTTATGTGCTTCTTACCTTAATCCAGAGACACTATGCCCAGATCCATTATTTGTTATAATAAACTTGCAAACACATAATGATACTACTGATCATGAATAGCCAAGAGAATTAGGCAGTTTATACAGGGGGAGTGCATACAGAGTTCAAAGCTATATCGGACCACATTAAGTGCCTATCTCACAAGTCTAATATTTTCCATATTCTTTTAACTTCAGGTAGACACATTGACAAAAGCAGAGATATTATTCCATGTCATGCCCTTTTTCTGCACCTAGAATTTCTGCTCCTATCTACTTATTTGAGAGATTCCCAGTTTTGATGGCCGATATCTGATGAACCTATGTTTATGATTGACAAAAGCATTAGAAATTAAACAAGCTTAGGTGGGAAGAACAGGGCAGCAGGCAGCAATTAGTCAATGAAAATGATGAACCAACTGAAATTAATTAGCATCAAACAGCAGCTTCTATACATACAGCTCAACAGAATATGAATAATGAAAACGGATTTGCTTCTTAATCAATTCATTGTCTTCCTTCTTTTTTTTTTTGCTTCTCCTTCTCCCAACTCTTATTTGCATGCAATCAGAGAGTAGACGTAATCAAGTTCCAGCTCTGCCATTAGTATAAGTAATCGGCCAGACCTAGAATCCCTGCTCCTGTATGAATTGTCTCCATATATTATTTTGTTAGGATACACATGTACTTGCTTGCATTGGTTGTCGAAGGCGAATCTTATGTTCTTTAATGTTCTTTCTTGATCATGCCTCTCTCAATCTCATTATTTGTGCATTATTACTATCCCTTCTCTGTAAGTGGTTGTCAAGTTTTCCTTTAACATTCGTCTTGCTCAGTACTTGCTCATTATTTGTACATTAAGGCAAATTTCATGTTCTTTTTTGAAGTTCTATGCGTCGAAGAAGAAGTATTCCACATGGGAAGTCATCGACAGTCTCAAATAATGAGTCAACTCGACCATTAAAGATTGAATGTAAGTACAAATATTCATCTTAGCATAATTATATAGATTTGCAATTTAATATGTTTCATTTCACGTGTTTTTCAGGGTATAAGAGAGCTGTTTTTTTACCACCAGAAGGTGTAGTGGATTCTAATCAGTCTCTATCTGAAGCACAGAATAAAATTTCCGATGGTATGATTATCTACTTAATGTTTTTCTCTTTAACTATTTCACTATGGTTGAACTTACAAAATCATTACTCTTCAATGTAAATTTTAGAAATTCATGCACATAAGTTAGAGTTGAAGAGAATTAATCATCCGTTGGCCAAATTAGCAAGAAGGAAACGTGCTATTTATATAAGGCAGAAGCGTATATATGGCAGAATGGTGAACATTCCTTCCGGTAATCCATTTGTTCCATGTTTTTGATTTATTTATTATTAGTTTAATGTGTTATGCTTCTGTGATTAATTTTTTTAAGTAATTCCCATACAGGGCTGCAAAGTGAGATGGATAAGTTACAATCTAAGAGAAATAGATTATTGAGATCTATCAAATTAGGCGAAAATCGTTATAATCATCTTCGATTGATGCGTTCTGGTGACTTTCCAGGTTTGTTAATATTTTTGTTATTACATTTCCCTTCAATATCACATCTGTTATCCATTACTTAGTAGGTTTTAGCATAAAGGGACAACTATACAATAATAATCTTTCAGTAGGTTGTAGCTATACCTGTTTTATAATTATGAGATTTTATTTATCTTTTTTTATTGTAATAATAGAGTTTGTGTCTAATTTAGTTTTTTTTTTATTGTAGTGGTTGAAGTGTTTGATATTGGAAAACCATCATATAAATGTGCATATTGTGGAGCAATAATGTGGAAGGGCGAAAGTACAAAATCAACGAGGAATTCCAATCAACCAAAATTTTCGTTGTGTTGCAGACAGGGTAAAGTGAAGCTCCCTCCTCGAAGACAACCGCCAGAGATTTTGAATATGCTATTGCAAGCAAACTCTTCAATGGGACGTCACTTTTTGGAATATATCAGAGGATATAATGGGGTCTTAGCATTCACTTCTATTGGAGGTAAACTGGACCGCTCTATAAATGATGGGCGAGGCGTCTATGTATATTCAATTGGAGGGCAAGTATATCACCGAATCGGCAGCCTGATACCTACTGAAAGGAACAGACCCAAATTCGCTCAACTCTACATATATGATACTGCCAATGAACTCCGAAACAGGTTAGACTTTTTCTCCACAGATCCAGATTCAAATCCTTTGCGCGAATCAATTATCCAACAATTACAGGAGATGCTAGATTCAAGTAATATATTGGTAAAGACATTTCGATATGCAAGGGATAGATTGAATGACAATACTGTTCGACAAGTTGAAATAAAGTTGCTTGCGAAAAGAGAAAGGGATGGTAGAGAATATGATTTGCCATTAGCAAATGAGGTCGCTGCGTTAATTGTTGATGATACTGGTGAGCAAACATTTTCTCCTGATATTGTTGTCCAGTATCAAAGTCATGAACTGGAACAAATCAGTATATATCATCCAAGTTTGATGGCTTTGCAATATCCCATATTATTTCCACATGGAGAAGATGGTTGGCACCCAAATATTCCATATTTTGGGAATGTGGATGGGGATGAGGATGCAAATGAATATAATGAGAAGAATGTGACTCAATGTGATTTCTACAGTTATAAACTTCAGACCAGACTGGAAGAATCAAATGCATTACTATTGTGTGGAAAGCTGTTCCAACAGTATGTCGTAAATGCATATGCATTGGTTGAGGCTGAGCGTTTGGATTGGATTAAAAACAACCAAACAAAGTTGCGACAACATTACTACCAAGGTCTTTTGGATTCTTACTTGAGAGGTGATTCAGATACCAGTATGACTGGAAAACAGGTGATTTTGGCTTCATCACATACAGGTAGTCCTCGATATAAGTATGAAAGTTTCCAGGATGCTATGGCGATTTGTAGATGGGCAGGATATCCAGATCTTTTCATTACATTTACATGTAATCCTGCTTGGCCCGAGATCCAGTCCATGCTTGATTTGATAAGGACTACTACTAGGAAAGATCCTAATAGAGCTGATGTCTTCGCAAGAGTTTTCAAGCTAAAGCTACATCAATTGCTCAAAGAAATTGTGGAGAATAAAATTTTCGGGAAAACGTGTGCATGTAAGTTATATTCAATACCTTTACTTTAAGCATCTTGAATTAGTGAACTGTTCGCGCACTATAATTTATATTTTGAATTATTATTGACAATTTATTTCATTGCAGATGTAATGGCAATTGAATTCCAAAAACGTGGCCTACCTCATGCTCACTTATTAGTCTTCCTAGCTCCAGAAGACAAGTTATATAGTCCTTCGGAAATAGATTCCATCATATCTGCAGAAATCCCAGATCAAGCCACAGATCCTGAATGTTATGAAGCAGTTTCAAACTTTATGTTTCATGGTCCATGTGGCATTCAAGGACCTAAAGCTCCATGTACAACTAATGGTGTGTGTTCTAAACATTTTCCGAAGGAATTCTGCAGCCAAACAACTATTGATAGCAATGGTTTTGCAAGATATCGACGTAGGGAGAACAACAGATCATGTATGATTAATGGGGTTTCACTAGATAATCGATTTGTTGTTCCTTATAACAGATATCTATTGCTGCGATTTCAAGCACACATAAACGTCGAATTTTGCAACAAATCAAGGTTAGTATTCATCTGATTCATTCTTTTTTTTTTACGATCATCATTGAATTAATCATATATACAATTTAAATTACCGTTCCCCCTGTTGGTTCCTTTTCTTTTTCTCAATAACCATTTTTTCCTTCGTTATTCATATTGTCATCATTGTACTACCATAGTAGTAGTAGTAGGGATAGACATTCCAACTGCTAGGTTGAATTAATTAAATAGAAACCAATATGATTTAATCCAGTTTGAAGATTATATATTTTTATCATAAGCGTGAAATTGTTTAAGTGGAAAAGACAGATTACATAAAGTTATAGCTATAAATGTTGTTTCTTTCTTCAATGCTTACGCTTAAATTCTTTGTTTCTATATATTGGTCACTTTGTTTTGGTAAATAGAACCATAGTACGTTGTAACTCAATTTATGCCTCAATGTATTGCGTGAATGGCCGAAAATGTTATCATATTATCCCATACATCAAATATGGAAATTTGAGCATATATTAATTTTTTAAAATTGTTTATTTATGAGAAATGGTTTACTGAAGTTGTCACAACTGTGAGGAGTCTGATCAATATTAAGATTATAATGTTTGGAGTCTTATGCTTAACTTACTAATTTGTTTAGGGCTATCAAGTATTTGTTCAAATACATCAACAAACCTGAAGACAGAGCAATGGCGACTTTGGAATCTAGAGCTGGTGATAATGGAGAACACCATGACCAAGAAAAATCGTCAGCAACATGCGTTTGTATTGATGAGATCAAAGCTTTTCTAGACTGTCGCTACATCACATCAGGTGAGGCATGCTGGAGACTTTTTAAGTTTGACATCAGCAGTAATTCACCTTCTGTGTTGCGTATGTCATGTCACTTGCCTGGGCAGAATAAAGTAGTTACAAAGGAGAAAGAAAAAATTGAAAAAGCTATTGAAAAAGATGAAACATCAATGTTGTTGGCATGGATGGAAATAAATGCTCATTCTTCAGAAGCACGAAAATATACCTTCGTGGAGTTTCCTCAGTATTTTGTTTGGAATCGGAAGTTGAAAAGGTGGCAGATGAGGAAGGGCAAGGTTTGTATTGGAAGATTGTATTATTGTCCTCCATCGGCCAACGAAAGATTTTATCTTCGTATGTTGCTGCATTTGGTCAGAGGTTGTCGTTCTTATGAAGATATCAGAACAGTTAATGGTGTTGTTCATGAATCCTTCCAAAAAGCATGTTATGCTCTTAGGTTATTGGCAGATGATGAAGAGTGGAGTGACTGCTTGAAGGAAGTTGCCTTCTGGGGTTCTGGATATAAAGTAAGGAATCTGTTTGTCACAATTCTTATGCACTGTCAAGTGTCTGATGTGCAATCTTTGTGGGAAAAGAATTGGGAACTACTGAGCGATGATATACTGTTCAATCGAAGAAGGGAGTTGAATTTACCCAATTTGCAATTATCGACTGATGAGATCAAGGATATGTGCTTGGTGGAGATTGATAAATTATTGCAGAAACAGTGGAAGTCTCTTGCTGATTTCCCAGGTTTGCCCATTCCATCTGGAACTTTGAGATCAAATTCTGGAAATCGAATGATTGCCGAGGAGTTAAATTACAATTCAGAAGATTTGATGAAGGAGTTCAATACATTGTATCCAAAATTGAATTCAGAACAGATGAAGGCATTCGATGAAATTATTACAGCTGTGGAGGAAGGGAATGGGAACTGCTTCTTTGTAGATGGATTTGGAGGTACAGGAAAGACATTTCTGTGGAAAGTTATATGTTTGAAATTGCGGGCAGAAAAGAAAATTGTGTTGTGCGTTGCATCTTCTGGTATTGCAGCTTTACTAATGGTTGGAGGAAGAACTGCCCATTCTCGATTTCACATTCCAATTGACTGTGACTCAAAATCAACATGTCATATTGAACAAGGGACTGATCTAGCAGAGTTGCTTCAGAATGCATCTCTAATTATCTGGGATGAAGCTCCTATGGCTCATAAGTACAATATTGAAGCAGTGGATAGAACTCTCAGAGACATTTTGCATGTGAAAAATTCAAACAGCAAGGACATGAACTTTGGAGGAATTTCCGTTGTGTTCGGTGGAGATTTCCGGCAAACATTGCCAGTAATTGCTAAGGGAACCCGAGCAGATATTGTAAATTCTTCTATCAAGCGGTCGTACTTATGGCCATCACTGAAAGTATTGAAGCTCTCCCAAAATATGAGATTGTGCACAGAAAATTGTGGGCCTGAAGAAGCCATCCAGATTGAAGAATTCAGCAGGTGGATTTTGCAGATAGGTGATGGAGTCGGTTCCAATGTTTTTGGGGAGACAATGATCTCAATTCCGACATCTCTGAGCAGTCAATGTGAAGGAGATCCCATTGCCGATATTGTCAATGAGGTATATGGTGATCTCCATTTGAATCACAGCGAAGCCACCTATTTGGTTCATCGAGCTATATTGGCTCCACATCATGAAATGGTATCGACGATAAATAATTACATGATGGAAAGGTACCCAGGAGATGAAGTCTGTTATCATAGTTCAGATTCAATTGAGGTTGATCCTGGTAACAAGCATCATATTGAGGGTGATTATTCTGTGGAGTTTCTCAATACGTTGAAGATCAGTAATTTTCCAGACCATTCTATTAGGTTGAAAGTTGGATGCCCTGTAATATTACTGAGAAATATGGATCAAAGTACAGGTCTCTGCAATGGCACAAGAATGATTGTCAAGAGGCTGGGCACGTGGTTCATCGAAGTGGAAATTCTGACAGGTACTCATATTGGCGACCGCATATTTCTACCTCGAATTAAATTGTCGACTCACTACAAAAGTCTGGATTTCACTTTGGTCAGGAGACAGTATCCCATTGCAGTTTGCTTTGCTATGACAATTAACAAAAGTCAAGGGCAAACTTTGAAGCACGTCGGATTATGCTTGAAAAAACAAGTGTTCTCTCACGGCCAGCTTTATGTTGCACTATCACGAGTCACAACGCACCATGGAATGAAGATTTTAAGTTGTGATTCAGAAGGTGAAGAATCAAAGACCATGCAAAATATCGTGTTTGAGGAAATTTTCCATTAATATTGCAGAACTTGGAACATATTTGAACCCGAGATGCCATGTAATTTATGATGTTTTTAATGCAATTACTTTCGGTAGGATTGAAAAATGGCCCTTATATTAAGCATCGTACTTTGTTTGTCATGCATGGACAGTAACTTTTACTGGGGTGTCGACGTTTGAATAATGCAGGTGATACCATAGGAGGGTTGAGAAATTGCTTATATTAATCCACGTATCTTTCACTTAATTCTTTATTATTTTGTTCATGGGGGAAACAAAGACACCTGATGGTGTAATAATCATTAACGACAAATGGGTTATTGTTAGATCGAGGTTATATATGATTTTAACAGTAGTACTTGACTAATATCAATTTGCTTCGTGAAAATATGGGTTTGGTTGACTTTTTACATACCTCATGATCATGAGTTCGGTTTGTTCAAAGAAAAATTTACCCAACCTTTTTCGACTGAGCTTGGGTTGGGCCCTTTCGAATGAGCCCATTTTATTTAAAATATTACAAGATTTAATTACGGTCCAGCCAATAAAGTGACCCTGAAAGTTTTTTTTAATTGAAAAAATTGATACACTTCTGCATTTCGGAGTTGGATTGGAGGTTGCTATTTGGGAATCGTCCCGTTTGATTAGAGTAATTATTTGGGCTGTTATAGAAAAATTTTATTCTTATACTGCCATGCCAAATTAATATATATATAGAGAGAGCAATTACCAAGTTCACTCAACTGCCAAACACCTAGGACTATTAAAATATAATACTTAAAAGAACGATCATCTACTAATACTTATTATTCATACTAATACTACTAATATATAGTTAATAAAATAAATTATGGGTAAGTTATGTATAAAATACGTACGGGTATTTGACTTCATCTCTAAACTAATGGTATGTTTAGTACATCAATTGTTATAAAATATCTAAATTAAATCATTTATAGAATAAATTAATCTAAAAATAATAGTTAATTAAATACTTAATACGTACAGGTATTTGACTTCATCTCTAATCTAATGGTATGCTTAGTAGATCAATTATATAAAATATATAAATTAAATCATTTATAGAATAAATTCATCTAAAAATAATATTTAATTGACTATTTAATTCATTAAGACCTTCGGTTGGGTTTTTTTTGGAACAAGAAAAAATATAGTCCATTTTTTACGACTGATCTTGGGTTGGGCTATTTTCGAATGAGCCCATTTTATGAAAATATTAAAAGGTTAAATTACGGCCCAGCCAATAAATATTGTATTCTTTGCAAAGAATAATTACTAATTAGAATATTGTCTCACATCTTTCGCACCAAACTCACGAGACCCCCACATCAGTCCAAATTCATCCCTTACATTATTATTATTTTTCAAACTCTAATCCTACTCTATCAAGTTACGTGCATTTACCAAAACTCAAAATCCTAACCTATTTTATTGGGCATCCCATATAATTGAATTAATTAATTGCCTGATACAAAATAAAATGACAATAAATTGCAATTGCATTCCTACACTGCCACACCCACCGTGAAATTCGCAATAAAATTACATCATTGTTATTACGTTTGGTGTTTACTACATTATTATTCCTTTATTTTATATTCAAATTAAAATCCCAGTCCAACAAGGTATGTGCGTGTACCGACTTCCAAAACAATAAATACAAGCCCCAATTTCGTCGGAATAAGAAGAACGTCCTATAAAGAATAAAAATTTATTACCAATTCTCTAAACACTAATCCAAGACAACACGAAGTTCCAGAACAGTTAAAACATTATTAAATTCCAATTCAATTCCTGCCCAGTTAGTAGAGATTACTTTATTAAATAGGAGTCCAAATAAAAAATTACTAAATCCCAATTCAATTCATCTACTGCCACGGAAATAATGGCAGAGATCTCTCACCCAAGTATTATATAAAGGGCTGTAGCTACCTGCTACTTCCACCCATCACGATCACGACCAACCTTTCTTTAGAACAGAAGCAATTCAAGCCAATTCATCTGCATCGCTCGCATCATAGCTGAAGTATACCGGTACGATAATCGCCTTCTCCAATCCCCGCAGTTTTTACATTCCTTCATTAATTATTAGTTTACTATGTATTTGCATACCTTATTCTTTTCCCTATTCGCTAATCCGTACAAACATACTATGTATTTGCCGCAGATATAGGTAAATAATATACATTACTATATATGCTAATATTGTTTTCTATGATATTCAAATTCTAAATTGCCTACATTATGATTGTGCTTATTACATTTATGAGTTAGACTTTTCAAATTTATTGCTTTATTGAAGGTTAGTCAATATGCAATCCCAACTCATATCCGATCTGACAACTCAAAAGACGGACTGGACTATCCAATGTCGCATTTCGAGGAAGTGGCTGGCAATCAATCTCAACACCGATGCTGTTCTTCGCCTGGATATGATAGTCATCGACTCAAAGGTAGAGAAACAAACATCCATGTCAATTCAAATTTCATGATTAACGCTCCACAATATGATTATTAATATATATGTTGAATTAACTTATGCAGGGCAATGATATTTGGGTGCAAATTCCCAAAGTCCAAATCAATGACTTCCAGCCCCTCTTTCGAGACCAGAGAGTGTACACTATCAGGAACTTTAAGGTCGCTATGACAACGGGAGACTACAGGCCAATTTCAAACAGATTCGTCATCAAGTTCCTGCCAAATACCGAGGCCCATGCTTGCGATGACATTCCATCCATACCTGCTTACAAGTTCAATTTCATCAAACATGATGAAATTGCCAAGAAGTGCAACCAAAGGAAATACCTATCAGGTACAACATACCATTCTCAATGCAAATTACAACCTTATGCTTTTGCAACAAAAATAACTAACTTTCAAATGTTTGCATTCGACAGATGTTGTTGGCCAACTTACTCGGTATTCTCCTTTGCTTACAAGCACTAAACTGACTGGAAAAGTTACCCGCAAAGAGCTACACTTGAAACTTCCAGAGTATGTATTTCTCTTACCTTTTCGTTTCAAAATTCAAATAACATACATTACTTTATTTCTAAGTGCAAATCTAATACATAATTCGGGTACAGGGGATTGGTTGTCAAGGTAACTATCTTTGGTAGGATAGTCACCCAATTTAATTCCATTCTTGCAAGTGCTGGTGATCGTCCTATCATCCTGGTCATTACATCATTATACATCGTTGCTTACAATGGTAAACACACAATTTAATTACTCTCATATCAATTAATATAATTCATATAAAATATGCCCTTAATAAACTTCCCATAACTTTTGCAGGTGAGAATACATTCTCCTCAAGCGGAGCGACCTTACTGCTAGCTGATCCAAAAATTCCTGAAGTCATTAATTTTGCACCAAGGTAAAACTCGCGACATATTTGTCATCGTATTGATGTGCATTTTAAGTTACAAGCTTATAACGTATTAAGACATTAATTACCTACCCTTTTGCTGAATACAGTGGGGGTGATCCGCCAGCTCCGCCAGTGAAGGAAATAGAAAAACAGCAAAAGATAGTTCCGCTGAAAACAATAGATGATCTTAATATATTGAAGATGAACGAGGGAGAGGAGGTCAGTACCAGTTTCAATTCAACAACCTACTCATTATCAATTGCTAACACTACATATAAAATGCAGGGAAATATTTATTCTGTCATATGCAAAGTTCTGAAGGTTAAGAATGGGTGGTGCTATGCTGGCTGTCAAAAGTGTCCACAAAAACTCGAAGAAGATTCTAATGAGTACTTCTGTGGGAATTGTATGACAACATTAAAGACCACTACAGCCCGGTAATTCGATGATTGTTTAATGTCAATTTTACTTTCATGTATTTAATTCCTTGATATATTGCTAACGTGGTTGGATACATGATTAACTACGACATAGTTTATGTACCTTTTTTAATTTCATAGATATTGCAACGTGGTTGATAATTTAATTTGATGCAACATGCTTTTTAATCATTTATTTTTGGCTTACATATATTAATTCAACGACCTCACCACTCCTACGATTTTTCTTCTTCTTCAATCGCATCATTATAATCATAGATTCAGGATCCACATCCGAGCTGCGGACACAACAAATGCAGCTGACTTTGTTATTATGGATCGAGTTGCCGATCGATTTTTTCGCATATCTGCTGAAAAACTTTTCCAAGACAACGATCAAATGAGAGGACCACCACCGGCCCATCTCTTACAAATTGAAGGGATGAAGTTGAAGTTCTTCATCAAGCTCACAGGTTACAACATCGCTAACCCTACAAGCGAATACACAATTATCAAGATAGAGAAGGATGAGGAAAACTCCAACTCAAATGATCTCCCAATATTGATCGAGGTATGTACAAGTAATGAATGTGATTCTATGAAAATTATATCTATCACTGGAACTTCTATCTATTGATTCATAATTACCATGCACTCTGCATTACTTGAGCTTCATTTGGTCACGTTAATTTTGCTTTGTATATGATTCCATGCATGTTAATTTCTATTACTGGAACTTCTGTTTACTTAATATTATTACCATGCACATTCCATTACGTCAGTTTTATTTTGATATGTATATAATTCTATTACTGCTATATAGATATATATTAGGAGAACTTTCATTCATTATTATAATCACAAGCAATTGCAGGAGGAAAAAGTAGAACCTGCTAATGGTGTACTCGCTGCCGTTGATGGTGCTGAGAAAAAGCAAGATATTGCTAATGAGTCGGAGGTAAATATTATACGATATGATAATTTAGTTTTACTTGCACAATAATTATAATACCTAAAATAAGTGCTAAATATAATGCAGAAAAATGAGGAAGAAATTCCCCAAATGCAAGAGAAGGAGGTCTCTACATTTAATGGAGCACAATGCGACACCAATGGCGACAAAGCAACTACTATGGATGGACGTACTGATGTTGTCGATGGAGCAGGAAGTGAAAAGAACCAGAAAAAACGGAAACATGGAGTTGTCTACGACGATGAGGAGTAAATAGAAGGATTCTTTTAAAACAATTTTAGGAGTCGGTTCCCTTTCATGTGGTTTTTCTTTCATTTTTCGTATGAGGATTTAGTCGGTCAGGATGTCGGTTAAACTATTTTATTCTCTTCTTATATTTATAATTAAAGAGGATGTCGGTTGAACTATTTTATTCTCTTTTTGCTTCCTGCTCCGACGTTTCTTCAGTTCGAATAGGTCCTTCCAACCCGAAAACCGATCACTTTTGGTTTGTCATTTTTGACAAACACCACGAACAATATATTCCAATAAACAGCCTGGCAATCTGAATATTGTTCATAATAATTTACCCCTTTTCCCCCCTGGGTATTGAATATTTGTAATTACCAGTCCACAGTTTCACGCCGAGAGTGAAATTTGGGCCAACAATCACCTACAAAGAAAATTTTAGGCTGGGCCGGGCCGGGCTGGGGAAGTGATCCAACATCCTCCCATCTTCTTCCAACCAAGTAGTTTTTAAGTTTCGAGAAAACCAGTCATCCGAAGAATGGAGTTCCTGACCTCGCTCAAATCCCTACCCTTCAACGTCCGCCCGTTCCCCGTGCATCCAAAATACTATGTAAATTGACTGCGGTAAAAGTCTTTTTCGATGCAATGATTGGTTCAAGTAGGGACTTCAAACATTGCCTTTTTTTTGGACTGCATAGTCGTGCACTTCCTCTGCAGTCTGCACAGCACAATGGAGTTTCAGCTCAAAGTTCTTGAACTGGGTAAACTGTGTGGTGGAGAAGCCTCTTGAAGTTCTGTTCTCTTTTACATTTTCGAATTTATTTCTTCTTTTTTTTTTAATTTTGAGATAGGAGACAAGAATGATTTGTTACTTCCCCACTTGGTCGCGGAAGAGGTAAAATCCATATGAAATATGAAAGTGTGATTCCTTACAATAAGGATAAATTCGTCTCTCATTGTCCTAAATCCTCAAATTTTACGATCGGGACAAATCTACGGGAGAGTTCATAGTTTAAAAAATTCATTCGACCACAGCCTGATATGATTTATAAACGAATCCGGCCAACGGGCCGGGCACGTGACTAGTATATAATAGTCCTGATCTGCTATTCTTACCCACCAGGAGACTTCGAGTTTTTACGCACTGAATTCTCTTCCAACACAGTCTTCTGTGAAGTGATAAAACAAACCCATGTGAGAAATAAAAAAAAATGAAGGGATTAGACCAAGTAAAGAGACGAACTACAACCATTCGATAGGAAAAGAAGGAACAGTCACCTGAAACAAAAATACAGTCTGTGGATCTGGGTTTCTTCGAGTCCTCTACCAACCTCTTAATTCAGCAACTTTATCAATTCGAGATCCGCTCACCTCCCAAGATCTCCTCCACCTACTATATGAAAACAAAGAATCTGGAATTGGCTCTCAAAGAAGAGATAAAGGAACAACAGACATATTCTCGAAGTAAGAGTTGCAGAGAGATAGCAGTCGTTATGGAGGAGATGGTGACGACGATAGCGCACGATGAAGTCGTTCAGATTCCTGTTGAAGGAATATTGGCAAATCCTTGTTCCCTCGACGACCACTATAGATGCCGGCATCTCTGAGACCTTAGCCATCACCAGTTCCTCCTCCTAAAAGAGAACGAACAACCAATCTATTAAAAGAGGGTAAAATTGTGCTACAAAGAGAGACAGATGGAAAAGAATCACACGATATCAAGCAGACCTGTCGATTTAGTTTTCCGCCGAAACCTGGCTGGACCTCTCAAACCCGGGAATGATCGCTTTCATCCCGCAACAACTCAAAAATGACCAGAAGAGTAGAATCAACAAAGAAGATTAGAGAAAGGTATGCAACGAAAGATGTGTGAGGAGGAAAGATTAAGAGAGAGTGGTATGAGAGCAAAAGAGGAAGAGAGGCGACCAAAAACACCTGCCTGGACCTCTCAAACCCGGGAATGATCGCTTTCACCCCGCAACAACTCAAAAATGACCAGAAGAGTAGAATCAACAAAGACGATTTGAGAAAGGTATGCAGCGAAAGATGTGTGAGGAGGAAAGATTAAGAGAGAGTGGTATGAGAGCAAAAGAGGAAGAGAGGCGACCAAAAACACTCCTGACTCCAACCATCAGATTACTTCTCTGGCGATGGAAACCAAGCAAAAAAAGCAGGCATAGAGAATTGCGCGGGTTAGGTAAAATGAATGGGGCAAAATTGAAGACCTACGTGGTCTCTAACCCACCAAGTAAACCAAAAGCAAAGTACACTGTGCAGAGATGCATCCCGCTGATGGAACCCCACCCCCCTGCGAGGCTCTCCCTTACGTCAAGTACCATCAAAGCTTAAGAAAAAGCAAAATATCCCTGGCCTTAAACAACGTGAAAAACATCACATCCCAAAGCCTCTCTATATCTAACAGCTCTCTCTGCCTCTGGCAACCCCAAGCCTCTCTTGTATCGATCTTGAGAACCAATCCCAGCCCCAAGACACATCGAATCGCACACCTGTGCAGGCTCCAGTCACAGTGAGTGCTCCACGCGCGTCAGAATCCCAAACGATCCAACAGACCACACAGCGATCTCTGATGACCAACGCGCGTCGGAGCCACCAAACGACCCCAAAGAAGGCCAACCAGAAGCCAACGACCAGTCCCACCCCAACCAAGCTGCCAAACTCCCGTCAGAAGTCAAATAGACCTCACCCAACTCCAGCCCACACCGAAGGACACGCCAATTTGAAACAGTAGATCTCAGTCACAATGGACAGTAAAAGGTGTCTGTGTGTACAGTACCAGGGGCTACTATGGATTTCTTTCTTTCAATGAACATGCCGTTGCGTTCATGGACGTTAAAGGGAGATCAGGGACAACATGAAGAGCATATCGTAGGACCGAAAAAAGAAGCAGTACTGCTGGGGAAGAATCCATAACAAAAATCTATAACCAAACTGTATATTCCAAAATCTAATCTTGTTTCCAAATCCACCCACTTCTCAAAATCCATCGGCTAATCAAACTCTAGTACAACATTATACTGAAAATACCATCTCCAAGTTTTGAAATTTAAGTTACAGCACTCAATTAAGAAAAGAGTTCCAAAACAGATTAAAACTGTCATCTTACTGCAAGAAGTCCCTTGGATCAGTAACATATCCAGTCAAAGCAGAAGCTGCTGCTGTATAAGGAGAGGCTAGGTATATCTCGCCTTCTTTGTGTCCCATCCTTCCAGGGAAGTTCCTGTTTGTTGTCGAGACACATACCTGCAGAAGCGGTCGAAGCAGTCGAACAGAATGAGCGGGGAAAACCAGCCCAGAAAATGAAAGGAAACTAAATGGAGAATTCGAATCCACTTGCCTTAGGCTCGTTCATGCGTGCATAAGTATCTTTAGGGCCTCCCAAGCAAGCGCCACAGCTGGGACTTGCAGGCGTGTCGCATCCAACTTCCTCAAAGATCTGAGAGCAAGTCTTGCCACCGGAACCTGGCACAGGAAGACTGTAGACATCCATCCATACCTGGAAAACCCAATGAAACCGGAGGCCGATTCTGTGAGCGATCTAGCTGCGAGAGTTTTGGATTTTGGCACATTCAAAATCCAGCATTACTTACCTTTTGAGTAGCAGGGACAAGGAAAGTGGGTACTTTGACCTTCTTATATCCCTGGAGACAAAGGTAAGAACATATGAATAATAGAGAAGAAAGGGAAATCGCAAGGTGACTTAACAGATGGTGCAGTTCTATAACCGATTAGGTACAGATATTATGCGTCTCCACAATGTCTGTCTCGTTAAATAGACGGGGAACAAGCACGTTGGACAATCTTTACCACAACCCTAACCCAAACAGTAGGAACAGAGAATGCATGACAAGTCCCAAAGATAATACTTTCCAATGATGAGAGAAAAAGAGCATAAAATGTGTATGCTAGAAGAGCTCCGGTTAAAGAGAAACTATAGGCTTGAATTTGATGATCAAACTTTGGCAAAACATTGCAGGTTGATGAAATATAAAAGGTCATGGAGAACACACAAGAGCAAAATAGTCAAGGGCAAATGTTCACTAGAAATATGGGTCTTACTGAAGCTACAAAAAGTTTGGCTGCAGCCATGAAATCCTCAGTCTTTCCTCCCGTACAGGACCCGATATATACTCTGTCAATCTTGACATCTTTGCACTCCCTTGCTAAAGCTCGGTTATCAGGAGAATGGGGCTGCAAAAAAAAAAAAAAAAAATACAATGAATTTCTCAAACTTCACAATGAATGGGTAAACAAGGAGTTTACCAATAAAAAGATCTATAACAGAAGCATTTGGGAGGGATAAAACTAATGCCCTCTGTACGCCTTTCTTGTTAATAACAGAACTATTTACTTATAACCTTAATAATAAATGAATGAATAATTATATTAATTAGTTACTCACCTTGGCAACTATTGGCTCCAACTTTGAGATGTCAAATCTATACTCTGAAAGAAATCTGATACCATTCACAGAACAGAAAGGAATTATTAAAAATAGGAATGACCGAAGGGACAAAAAAGGTAGCCTCTTGCCAATTCTTTCGCCAAGAAAGATTACCTTGCTTGCTGGTCACTGTAAACTGGCTCATAGGGAAGAGATGTCTTGTCCTATAAACAAGAAAACATAGTAAGGGTAGTAATGTTTCCAAATCGTTTCTTTTCACGTTAGAAGAAGAAAAGCATTTCCAGCAGAGTTTATCTGGTAATTATCCAACTAACCTCAAGATACTTGAAAGTAGTACTATCAGCAGGAACAACACCATTCTTTCCTCCAGCTTCAACAACCATGTTACATAATGTCATACGCTCTTCCATCTGTCCAACAAGAGGAGATACATATATTCATAGTCAACAACATTCAACTGACCATACACAGCAGGTTAGATACAAGAATCATTTACATTTAAACTCTCAACAGTTGAGCCAACAAACTCCATCGATTTGTATGTTGCACCAGCCACAGATATTTCACCAATGATCTGAAAAATAGCTAAAATATCAGAGTCTGTAAAACAGAAGCAAATTTGCGTCAGAATATGAATGCTGAACCCCCATTCAAAACTCACTTGCAAAATCAAATCCTTAGCAAGAATATAGTCAGGCATTTCACCGTCCATGACGAATCTCAAAGTTGGAGGCACCTGTAAATTGCAAGAAAGGGATAGATAGCATATGGTTATTTACAACTATAAGCAAAAGTTTCACACAACGTAATTGACAAATGAATCTTCGGCAGTTGAAAACTTAGTCCCCATAAAAATACATTTCACCAACCTTAAGCAAGAGCTTCCCAGCACCCATCACAAAACCAGCATCAGTGTTGCCAATTCCAGTGGCAAATTGCCCGAATGCCCCGGCAGTACAGGTGTGTGAGTCTGTACCTAACAAGACCTGAAAACAGATGAATAGATAATGTCATTCCTTACAAAGTAAACTAAATGGATTTTACGAAAGTACAACTCCTGCATGCTGAGTGTACCTCGCCAGGTCTGCAGTGACCCTCTTGTGCAAGTGCAATATGGCAGACCCCTTTGTAATCAGGATTAGCCTGAAAAGCAATGAAGTTAGAATTGCTCCATTTGCAGCTGTTATTAAAGGAAGGATGAAGGAAGGAAAAATGAACCGCTACATTTGGCCACACGAACCTTAAAATTACCACGGTCCTGAATGTCATAGAAGTACTTGATGTTTTGCTCTGCGCAGAAGTCCCTCAAGATATCCACATTCCTATTTGCACGTTCGTCGTTGGTAAATATATAATGATCCGGAATGATCACGATCTTTTCACGGTCCCAAACCTTCAATATTCAGATTGGCAGTGAGCTTCGTGCTTATCAGGCATTTTAAACCAGACACTTAATCTAACTTTTGCATAATCCAGCACCAGACAAAAGCATTGGCTCAAATTCAAATCCATATTATAATAACTTGATGTACACAAAGATATTAACAACGCCAAAAACAGAAAGCTGAGACGATGAATACCTTGGCATTCTGCCCAAACTCTTTCTTGAAGATACCAATAGAACCAGGGCCACAAACATCATGGGTCATCAAGATATCAACGTCTACCCAAACATTTTCACCGGGACTCAAATGGGTCTTCTCAGAAGCCCTAGCCAATATTTTCTCAGTCATTGTCATCGCAGTCTTCACCTGCATCAAGATCTCCCATTACCAAAATGAACAGAATCGAACCGGTGGCCAGAAGCAATCACATAGAAAGCACATGAGAATCGGACACTAACCGAGCCAGTAGCTGCCGGCTTGCGTTCCGACTGCTGTGGCGCCATGACGGAAACAATTTTCTTCGAGATCGATTTCCTGCATTTGGGAACCGAGAAAGGGGACGATGCTGGGGAGAAAGCCGAGCGACCCAATTCCTTCTGTTAAAACGGGAAAACCCCCCAAAATCATTAAGAAAAAAAGACTGGATTCTTCTTCTTCAAAAGGGAAAATTGGAAGGCAACGCAGCAGTGTCGAATATCAATATACCTTGGTGGGAATGAAGGACGCGGAAGGAGAGGCGATGGTGGAAGAAGCCATGGCTTGGGGGCGCTCCGCCGAACGGAAAGATTGAAGCTTTTTCCCAGAGACTGTAAAAGCGAAGAGGTTTAGAGAAGTTTGGTTGCTGAGAAAAATGAATGGCGGCGGCCGAAAGGGGGAGTGTGTGCACAGCGAGCCTGACCGCCTTTGCCTTTGGGTGCAGTAAAATGGGAAAGTCTGTGGCTTTGCGATGCCCTGATCTGGCAATAAAATACTAACATTACATTATCACTTATCAGAGGATGACTAATCCAAGTTGGCCTTTTGGCCAGTCCAAAGTCTAAACTTGAAATTTTCAATCTTTCCCACCCAGTTCTACCTCCCTTTCCCTAATGCCTACTTTTCTTGTCCCTTTGTTCATTATTATTTCTCCTTTACAGAAGCCAAGAAAAAACTGTAGCTGCTGCCATGAAATCCTTAGTCTTCCCGCTTGTCTCTGTCTGTTCTCACCTCTCTGCATTCTCGTGCTAAGGCCTGATTGTCAGAAGGATGTGGTGGTTGCATCATACACATACACCAAGCGATCCATGATCCATCATATACATATATATATATATATACCTTTGGCATGCATGATTCCACACAAAAATGAAATTGCAATGTGATGAGTGATACCTTAGCTACCAAAGGCTCGAACTTTAAGAAGTCGAATTTGTGTTCAAACAAAAACATGTATGCAGATTCAATGGATAGTGGTGAAGTGTGTAGTCAGAAGAATCAGGGTTGGCAGAAAAACCCACTGAATCGGGTATCCACCCGATTCCGGCGGGTACGGATAAAACCCAAATGTGTAGTTATCGGGCACAGACAAGTACGGATAGTCTAATATCCGTCTCGAACCCGACCATCACTCCAATACTCGTATACCCTCTCCTCCCATCGACTTCTTACTTCACGAATTTCGTTCTCACTTTCAACTTTGTCACGTCGTTCCCCCAGCTCTACGCTTCCGAATTCTCATTCCCAACCCTCCTTCAATCCTCTTGACTCCTAGTCTTCTCAAAGCCATCGAATCAAACTTCACTAGTCATTGAATGAATTCTTCTTCTCAAAACCAAAGCCTTTTTATCGTTGATGGAAAAATGACACATAATCTCTCAATTCTTTGATTATGCTAGCACTGATTCTCATCTCTTTGGTTTTTATAGTAAAAGCAGCTATATCTCTAGAGATGTAGAGATATAAGTAGGGATGACAATTTAGACCTGGCCCGATTTACCCGACCTGTTTTGTCTGTTTTGGGGCGGGGCGGGCATGGGTACCTCTCATCGACCCGACCTGCCCTGACCCGCCCCATTCTCAACCCGTTTTTGCCTAAATTACATATAATCTTAGTCAAATTACTCAATATTTTTCTATTATTACATTATATTTTAGCAATAATAAAGTTGCAATTAAGTGAAAACCTCAATTTCTTCAATAATTTAACTAGATTTTATCATATTATGGTTTCTTTCCTGGTCTTTTAATGAAAATAACAAATATTTCTAATGTTTTTCACATAAATTATATACCCATTGGGTCGACCTGCCCTGACCCGCGCCCCCAAATAAATTACCCGACCTGCCATGGGGCGGATATGGGTATCGAGATACCCGCCCCGGACCTGCCCCATCGCCATTCCTAAATATAAGAGAAGGGTTTCAGTCATTCAATGGTGTCTATAAGTTTGAATTGATGACAACCTCGATGAAGAAGAATTGTAGCAGAGTAATTTTCCTTGTCTTTTTAATTTCTTTTCAAGATCTGCTACTCTGCTTTTATTAGCATGTTGTTTGATCTTTATAAAATTATTGGAGTTTTATGACCGGGTATATAGCATATTCGTGGGGGTATGGGTATGGAGATT
The DNA here is from genome assembly GCA_964030455.1 of Linum trigynum. Classification (NCBI taxonomy): domain Eukaryota; kingdom Viridiplantae; phylum Streptophyta; class Magnoliopsida; order Malpighiales; family Linaceae; genus Linum; species Linum trigynum. The sequence continues at coordinate 54,085,460 of OZ034817.1, read as the reverse complement.
GTTTGAACCTAACTGAGTGTAGGAGTGAGGTTCACTAGAATGGGTCGAGAAGAATGAACGGCCTGGTTGAACCAGAACTTTGAGACAAATGAGAAGGAGGATAGAGCTCGAAGAGAGGGTGTGTTTAGTGAGAGAAAGTAATGATCTTAGAGATAGAGTCCGAAAAATCCGATCCTCTCACCCACCGGAGTAAATGCCATATTTATAGGCTACATGGTGGTGGGTGAGTGGTTGGGTTACAAGTGGGTACAACGATGTGACCACTGACACATAAGAGATTTAGGCCATACTTTTAGGACTCTGATGTGACTACCCCCTGACATAGGCAGGACTATACCTAGGACTATACCTAGGACTATGATGGTGACTGCCCGTCGAATGACGCGGCGCCGCTTCTACGGCTACTCGATAAGGGCCCACGCCTGTGCAATGCGCCGTCGTTTGGTGTTTACGCGCGCCTCCGCGGGGGTGGTCTCTACCTGCGCGCTTGATTCCGGCGCGGCTCGCGCGCTCGACTCCGGTGTGACTCGCGCGCTTTGCCTTGGCGTGAGCATCCTTGGTGCGCGCCTCCACAGGGGTGGTCTCTACCTGCGCACATGATTCCGGCGCAACTCGCGCGCTCGACTACGGTGTGACTCGCGCGCTTTGCCTTGGCGTGAGCATCCTTGGTGCTTCCTCGGTGGGGTGAGATCCGAGTCACATGCCCAACAATTGCCCCCCATCAGGGGGTATTCCGCGAATGCCCCCTGTTCTATCTTCGTGTAGTTGACTCGGATCTGGGCGATTCCATCTTCTTCCGCGCTATTGACTGGGATGGGCGCAATCTGGGTGAGTCGGGGCCTTCTTGGTCCTCGCGTGATCTTCGTGTCCTCAGTGACGCGCGCGCTCTGTGTATCGCGGGTTCTGTCCTTTTGATTTGCTTGCGCTCGGCTCGATTTTGTTGGGTTCTTCGCTTGTGCGCGTTGTCTAGGTTGAGGATGGCGCCGGTCGAAGTTGATGTGTCATGCCCCCCTGTTGTGCGCGTGACTTTGAGCTGCGCTCGTACGTCATGTTCTCTCATTGGTGTGCGCTATGGGTTGTTTTTTCTTCCTCGCGGGTGTGTCATGCCCCCCAGGCGGTGCGCGGCACTTGTGGCGTCGCCGACTATTGTCTTTGATGGTGGGTATCCACGTGTCGCTGTCTGGTTGGGCCATTTGGGCGGGGATTTCTTGAAATTCAAAAGAATTCGAAAAGATTTTGTAGGATCTGACGGTTACGAATCCCTATGTGGCTTTAACCCTTCGTTTTCCCTTGGCTGACTATAAATATTGGTTTGGTAGAGGAGAGTGGGACTCATCTGTTTCTACGACTTTGCTTCTCGTTTCTTTGTTCTTCCTTTATCTGAGATTTCTCTCCTCCTTCTACAACCTCGATTCTCTTTTCGCTGTTGCTGGATCAAGTTGTTATCATGGCTGGCATCAACATCAACGAGGCTGAGGTCGTACAAGGCGAAGAAGGTAATCTTTCCACTCTTTCGCACACTTCTACTGATCGTTCGCTGGAATTAGACGACGGTTCCGGCGATGGGAACGGCGGCGATGGCGATGGGGTTCCGGCGACGCCGTCGTTCGACATCGAGTCGGAGGACGATCTTGGTGGTTCTCCCGACGAAGGTATGGGTGCTTCCGGGAGCGGGCAGGCGAGACAAGGGGCTCGTGGGGTGCTGATAATCTGCCGTGGTCGTGATGGGAGGCCGGTGGAAGCTGATGGTGACGTGCGCGAAGACTCTGGCGCACAATCAGAGCCAAACTATAATGTGCGCGTATCCGAGGCTATGGCTCGACTCGGATTACGCGGTGTTGGCGCCGCGTACAATGTTATAGAGTGGGCCGAGATGTGGGGCGATCAACCCGCGCCGCACGACAACCTCAAGCGCGGTCCCGAACACGCCTCCATATACGATGTTGGCGATGTGGAGGAGATAGTGCGCGGGCTGGGCTTGCCCCCCCATTGGCAGTACGCTGCTCCGTCTACGCGCAGCATGGTGGGTCACTGCCCCGCGGGATGGTTTGGCGTGTACACGGAGTATTGAGTGATGGGGTTTAAGTTCCCCATCGACCCGCTCTTGTGCGCTCTGTATAGGCGCCTCAAATGCTCCGTTGGGCGGCTCTCTCCGTCGGTCATCATGCACGCGAGTTGTCTCCGACTCGCGTGCAAAGGGCTCAATATCGAGCCGACTTACGGCCTCTTCCGGAAGATATATAAGATCAAGGAGCCAACCACGCGGAGCGACTGCCTTTCTATTAAGCGTCGCGACAAGAGGCCCGAGGGCTTCGTGTACGGGTCGCCCAAGTTGAAGAAGACTTGGTTTGAACGTTTTTTCTACGTCAAGCCCATTCCTGGAGAGTGGGCGAGTGAGTTTGTTGAGGAGCCTACTGAATGGAAGAACGGCAGTACGCACGGGTACGAGTCGGACGTCGGCGTCTACGACGGGCTGGACGATGAGTATGAGGCGTGCATGGATCATAGGATGAACTTATACGATGCGGGAGTGCGCGAGGCTTGTTTGCAGGAGCTGTTCGCCGATGGTTAGTTGTTTTTCTTTTGTTTTGCATTCTATCATATTAACCGCTTTCTTACGACTTATTGGCGCAGGTGTTGACTTCTCCAGTCTGGTGAGTATGATGTCGGTGGACGACGTCGTCAAAGCGCCGCGCGCTGATAAGAAGAAGAAGAAGGAGGGTGCGGCGCCGAGGGGCGCGAAGCGGAAGGAGATCGAGCAGCCCCGGACGGTTGAAAATCCCCGCAAGGCGGCTCGCGTAGAAGGAACCAGTGCGCGGGAGGCGCGGGCTCAACCGGCGGAGCAAACGCTGTCTGATGCGCGGCAGCTGTCTTTGACGCTTTCACAGCCGGAGGCGGTGGTAACAAGACCTTCTCGGTCTGAGAGGGAGAAGGCGGGGAGCTCGTCGGGTGCCGCCGTTCAACAGAAGTTGCCCGAGATGGCGGGCTTTGGGGGGACTGCCGCGGCCACCTCTCCCGGCGTTGCTGCTGTCAACTACTTCCGCGATGTGCGGATCCATACCTCGGCGGCATGCAACCTTGTGGCCGCGAATACTGCGCTTCGCGCGCTTGGGCCCGTCTTAAGCGTTCCACCGCGGGTGGAGAAGTCTGACCCTCTTCATGACTTTGCTCAGATCCATTTCGCGGTAAGATCCCCCTCATTGTTATTGCGTTTTATTTCTTGCTAAGTGTGTGAGCGCTAAGTGTATGAGCGCTGTGGTTGTAGGATTTGTCGGCAACCTTTCGCGCTCAGAAGGAGCGCGCATTGCAGTGCGTCCGGATAAAGGATGACGAGGCCAAGATCATCCAGCTGGAGGGAAAGGTTGTCGGGGCGAACAACCGCGCCGACGTGGCCACCAACAAGGCCAACGAAGCGATGGAGGAACTTGGCCTCCTGCAGAGCAAGCTGGCTGCCGACGTGGAGGCGGCGAAGGAGCAGGTGCGAGCTGAGGAGCGCTCGACCATCCGAAGTCAGCTGGAAGCTTCTTATGATGAGAAGCTGAAGCAGGCTCGCGAAGAGCATCAAAAGGAGAAGGACGACCTGGTCCGACTTCACAACATCGTGAAGGCGAAAGCTGTTCGCGAGGCCGAGGTCGCGGCCATTCGCCAGTTCAAGTCTTCTCCCTCTTTCGGGAAGATTTTGGCTGACGCTATGACCAAGGCCGTGTTCGCGGTCGGGAAGAAGATTCGGCCGGAGAACCCGGGAGTCCGCTGGGATACGCGCGAGATGGTCCGCCACGTCCAGACGTGAATTGGTGAGAAGCGGCCCCTAGAGTCTGACTCCGAGTCGGGTGATGAGGATGACGAAGAGGGTGATTAGGAAGAAGAAGAAGAAGAGGAAGAGCGCCCGGAAGGGGAAGATCGCCAGGTTGGGGAGAAGGCCAGGGGCGCGGGCGGGGATGCTGAGGGAGCTAATGGTGGCGATGATGACGATGAAGAGGATGCTCAGCCCCTGACGCGCCATAAGCAGAGTAAAGAGGGACAAAGTGCCTAAGTGTCTCTGCGTTTGAAATGTTCCCCTTCTTCGTTTGTTGTTTTGTTATCTCTCTTGTTTTCTTTTAAGTGTCATTGCGATTACTTGTTGCTCCCGCCTAATTGAATCCAAAGAGTTCTTATTCGCGGCGTTTGTTTGTTCCTTTGCATTGAGTGAGCGCGAGCAGCGCTGGACTATTGCTAATGTTTGTTCTTTCGAACTGTGAGGGCGCGAATAACTCGTAGTTATTGCTAATGTTTGTTCTTTCGAACTGAGGAGGGCACGAATAACTCGTAGTCATTGCTATTTTTTGTTCTTTCGAACTCGTGGAGGCGCGAATAACTCGTAGTTATTGCTATTTTTTGTTCTTTCGAACTAAGGAGGACGCGAATAACTTGTAGTTATCGCTATTTGTTGTTCTTTCGAACTGTGAAAGCGCGAGTAATTGGGAGGTCAATATCATTGCTGATTTCCTGTGGCCACACACGAATGTTACATTAACTTGAGCAATGATATTTCCTGAGATTCTGCGCGTTCCATGTCCTTGGAATTTTGTTGCCCCCCAATTCGCTGAGCTTGAAGGTATTGGCGCCGACAACCTCTCGGATCAGGTACGGGCCCTCCCATGTTGAAGCGAGCTTGCCATGTTTGGGGTCGGGGCGGAAGTTCCTGCGTAGCACTTGATCCCCGAGAAACAATTTGTGCGGGACAAGTTTCGCGTTGTAGTACTTGGCCACTTGCGCTTTCGTCGCGGCTAGTTTGATGGCTGCCAACTCTCGTCGTTCTTGTGCTAGCTCTAGGTCCAGCAGGCGTGCCTCGTCGTTATCTGACTCGTTGTACGCCATGACTCGGTAGGTTGGGAACGTCACCTCTATGGGTATAACCGCGTCTGTGCCATAGGTGAGCGCGAAGGGGGTTTCGCCTGTTGCCACTTTGTAGGTGGTGCGATGCGCCCATAGCACCGTGTTAAGCTCATCCGCCCAGTTTCCCTTGGCGTCGTCTAATCTCGTGTGGAGGCCGTGCAAGATGGATTTGTTGGCTGCCTCCGCTTGGCCGTTGGCTTGGGGGTAGGCTACCGATGCGAACCTCGCGATGGTACCCACTTGGTCGCAAAAGTCTATGACTTCCGCGCAGTCAAACTGTTTGCCGTGATCGAAGATGAACGCATTCGGGACTCCGTAGCGCGCCAGGATATTACTTTTTAAGAAGCGGGTTACCTGGTGCGCCGTTATAGAAGCCAGCGCCTCCGCCTCGATCCACTTGGTAAAGTAGTCCACCGCCACGATTATGTACTTGCGCTTCCCTTTTGCTGTTGGGAATGGGCCCAGAAGGTCTACTCCCCATTGTGCGAAGGGCCAGGCGCTCAGGTTGCCTTGGAACTCGGTCGATGGGAGATGGTGCTGGCGCGCATGTAATTGACACTTGTTGCATTCGTCAACGTACTTCTTTGTGTCCTTTTTCACACGCGGCCAATAGTACCCGTGTAACAGTATGGTGCGCTCCATACTGCGCGCACCGGCATGCATCGCGCACATCCCTTCATGCAGCTCTTGCACCATGTTGCGTGCCTCGTCGTTTCTAATGCATTTGAGATATGCTCCGGAGTATGATCGCCGGTATAAGTCATGGCCAATTATTGTGCATCGGGCCGCCTTCTGCCTCAAGGTCAATGCTTCCTTGGCATCTTCTGGCACCACGCCGTCTTGTAAGAACCTTATGATCGGGGTTCTCCAATCATCTCCCGCGATTTGGGTGGTATTGACCGTGGCCTCTTGGTTGGTTTCCTCTTCCTCCTTTTGTACTGTCACCAGGCGTGTAGACTCGAAGTTTGTTGCTGTTGCCAGTTTGGATAGCGCGTCGGCGTGCATGTTTTCTTCGCTTGGGATCTGCACGTATGTCACCGCCTCGAAGGCGGTTGCACGCTGCTTGACGCGTTCCATGTAATGCGCGAGTGCATCTTCTTTGGCATCGAATGCTCCATTCAGTTGGTTGACAGCTAGCGATGAGTCAGAGAGTACTCTGATTGTTCTAGCGCCCAAGTAATTGGCAGCCGCCATTCCCGCCAAGATGGCCTCATACTCGGCGGTGTTATTTGTCTTCAGGGCTCTGAATCGGATTGCTATTTCGTGCACAACACCTGTGGGCGTGCGCACGACTACCCCCGCGCCGTCGTCGTGCTTGCTCGCCGCGCCGTCTACGTAAACTTCCCACACCCCTTCCGGAGCTGTTTCCAGGGTTACTCCCTCAGCGATAAAATCTGCCAGGATTTGCGCCTTTATTGCTGGACGCGGAGCGTACTGGATGTCGTACTCTGACAGTTCGACGGCCCACTTTACCATTCGCCCCGATACCTCCATTGAAGTTAGGATCTTTTTTAACGGGAGGTTGGTTAGGACTGTGATTCGGTGCGCCTGGAAGTACGGGCGTAGTTTTTGCGCTGCGCTAACCAGTGCTAATGCTGCTTTCTTGATAGGGGAATATCTTGTCTCTGCGCTGACCAGAGTTCGCGATGTATAGTACACTGGGCGCTCGCCCTGACCGTCTCTCTTGGATATTAGTACTGCGCTTACTGCTCTTGTGGACACGGCAAGGTACAGAAAAATTTCTTCATTAATTTTTGGGGCGGTCAATACAGGGGGGAAACAAGATATGCTTTGAGCTCTAGGAAGGCCGCTTCGCACTCCTTGGTCCATGAAAATCGCGCGCCGTTTTTCAGTGTCTTGAAGAATGGAGCGCACTTGTCTGCTGATCTTGGGATGAACCTTCCTAGCGCCGCAATTTTCCCGTTCAGAGACTGGATCTCCAATGTGTTTCTTGGCGCGCGCAAGCCCTGGACTGCGGTGATTTGCTTTGGGTCGACTTCGATGCCGCGCTTGGTGATCATGAATCCCAAGAATTTTCCGGCTTCTGCTCCGAACACGCATTTCAGCGGGTCAGGCGGAGACTGTGTTTGCAAAGCGCTTCGAATGTCTCGCGCAGGTCATCTAGATGTGATTTCCCTGCCTTGGTCTTGACGATGAGGTCATCCACATATGCCTCAATGTTGCGCCCCCTTTGATGTGAAAACACCGCGTCGATCATCCTTTGGTATGTTGCGCCAGCATTTTTCAGCCCAAATGGCATTCCGACGAAACAGAAGTTTCTGAACGGCGTCATGAAGGCTGTTTTCTCTTCGTCTTCGCGCGACATTGGGATTTGGTGGTACCCTGAGAACATGTCCAGGAAAGACAGTGTTTCATGGTCGGCGGTGGCGTCGATCAGTTGGTCGATGGGCGGCAGCGGGTAGGGGTCCCCCGGGCACACCTTGTTGATCGTCGTGTAGTCGACGCACATTCGCCAAGCCCCCGAAGACTTTTTTGCCAAAACCACATTCGCCAGCCACTTCGGGTATTTCACTAGACGAATTAATTCTGCCGACAGCAGGCGCGACACTTCTTCTTCAATGGCCTTGAGCTTGTCGCCCGTAAAGCTTCGTCGCGCCTGTTGTCTTGGCGTCGCGCTAGCTGGAACCCCAAGGGAATGTTGGGCGACTTCTCTTTGCACCCCTGACATGTCTTCCGTGAATCACACGAATAATTCTTTGTACTCTCTCAGCAGCTTTATCAATGGTTCAATCGCGTCTCCAGGGACGTGAGTTGAGACGCGTATCTTGCGCGTCGGCTCGTTCGGATCAAGAGCAACTTCGAAGTCGGAATCCATTGACTCCGGGCGGGGCTCTTCTGCCCTTGTGTCAACGATGTTGGTTTGGCGGACTTCTCCTGGATTTGGGGCCTCCCAGGTTGTCCTGCGCGCTTCGCCGCTCCCCTCCTTAGTGGGGAATTTAAGTTTCTGGTGGCATGTAGACGGGAGAGCCATGAATTTCGCCAAGAGCGGGCGGCCAAAAATGCCATTGTGGGGGGATTTGCAGTCGACTATCGTGAACTCGACCTGCTTCGAGACGCGTGGCTCTTGGTCTCCAAGCACGACTGGAAGAGTGACCACGCCGATAACTGGGACCCTCGTGCCGGAGAAACCGACTAAGTTCCCGTAGGCGGGCTTGATTAGCCGCGGATCGATGTCCATCTGGTCGACCGTGCTTTTGAAAAGGATGTCCGTCGCGCTGCCCCCGTCTATCAGTAGGCGGCGAACCTTGCAGGCGGCGACGAGCGCGGTGATGATGAGTGGGTCCTCTAACGGGACCCCTCCAGGGAGTTCAGCGTCGTCGAAGCTCAAGTTGCACTTCTGTGGAGCTTCCGTCGCTGCGCACTCTATGGCGCGGTCTGGTCTTTTTCTTCGGGCGGTCCCCTTCTATAGTTACCACCCCAATTTCTTTTCGCACTACGTACGAGCCTGAGGCATCGTCGTAGTCGGCCTGTGGCGGTGGTGGGGGTTCCACAGGACGCTCCACCGGTTCTTCTGCTCCGCGAATGAACTCCTTCAGGAGTCCCCTTTGTATGAGGCCCTCGATTTCGTAGCGCAACTCTCTGCAGTTTTCTGTCCAGTGGCTCGTGTCCCTGTGGAATTCGCAGCGCTTCTTGGGGTCTCGCATGTGCGGGAGGGTTTTCATGTGGGCGGGCCAGTTGATTTTGTACCCCTTGTCTCGCAGAACGTGGTAGACGTTCTTAACCGTGTCGTTGAGGGGTTTATAGCTTGGTGGGCGCCTATCTGGCGACCGCCCCCGATGGGCTTGTTCTGGAGGAGGTGGCGGGCGTCTGGCGCCGCTGTGCGCTTGCAACAGCTGGTCTCGCGGCACGGGAAGCTGCCTACGAGCTTGATCTTCTTTGGGCATTTTGGCGGGCTCAAAGCCTCTGATGGAGCCCGCTCCCAGCGTCTCTTCCAAAGTGATGGCCTTCTCAATCTTGACCTCCAGCTCCGTAGATAGTGTGACTGGTCTCTTTGCTAGCGCTCTCTTGAGCTCCATGCTGGTGGTGGCGTCCATGAGGTGATGGGCGGCGGTTTCTGGGGTGAGGTCTCTTACGACCATTGCTACCCTGGACCACCTGGCGTAGAACGCCCGCAAGCTTTCTCCCTCCTTCTGGCGGATGTCAATCAGCGTTTTGAGGTGGAGAGGCCTTCTTTTTTGTGACGCGAACTTCGTCGTGAACAGGAGTATGAATTCTTCGAAAGAGCGGATGATTCCATTGGGGAGGCGGTTATACCAGTCCAGGCATATTCCGGAAAACGTTGATGGGAACGTCCGGCACAGTGCCGCGTTAGAATTGGTTTGGAGTTGCATCCTTAAGCAGAAGGTGCTGACGTGATCCTCAGGGTCGGTTGTTCCGTTATACGTGGGGAGGGTGGGTGGCGTCCCGCTCAAGTGTTCCGCCATGATCTCCGCGCACAACGGTTGATGTAAGGCCTTTCTAGGCGGATTGAGGCGGAACTGTGGGGACAGGTGCTGCTCTAAAAAGCTGAGGTCCGCTCTTCCAGGCGGCTCGTCTCGCTGGGCTTCAGGCGCGGTCAACTCGGCCGCTGCCTGGTGTGGTGGCGGGACATCGCCTGATGTCCCTCCTTGTGTTAGCTGTAACGCGCCAGACGGCGCACTCTGCGCTGCCGCCGCTTCCCTGCTCATCATGAGCGCAATAACTTGGCTCATCTGCTTTTGCATATCGGCAATGACGTCGTTTTGCTTCGTCACCAGCTGCCTCATCTCCTTGGTCGTCAGTTCGGGCTCTTCTTCCTCGATGAGTACCGCGTCGCGGTTGCTGGCTTCCGCGAGTTCCGCGAACACCCTAGGATCCGTCATTGCCTTGATGGGGGTTACCTCGCCGGGTATGTTAGAGTTTTGTTCTGCCATTTTTTCTTCAAGCCCCACGGTGGGCGCCAATTGTTTGAACCTAACTGAGTGTAGGAGTGAGGTTCACTAGAATGGGTCGAGAAGAATGAACGGCCTGGTTGAACCAGAACTTTGAGACAAATGAGAAGGAGGATAGAGCTCGAAGAGAGGGTGTGTTTAGTGAGAGAAAGTAATGATCTTAGAGATAGAGTCCGAAAAATCCGATCCCCTCACCCAACTGAGTAAATGCCATATTTATAGGCTACATGGTGGTGGGTGAGTGGTTGGGTTACAAGTGGGTACAACGATGTGACCACTGACACATCAGGGATTTAGGCCATACTTTTAGGACTCTGATGTGACTACCCCCTGACATAGGTAGGACTATACCTAGGACTATGATGGTGACTGCCCATCGAATGACGCGGCGCCGCTTCTATGGCTACTCGATAAGGGCCAACGCCTGTGCAATGCACCGTCGTTTGGTGTTTACGCGCGCCTCCGCGGGGGTGGTCTCTACCTGCGCGCTTGATTCCGGCGCGGCTCGCGCGCTCGACTCCGGTGTGACTCGCGCGCTTTGCCTTGGCGTGAGCATCCTTGGTGCGCGCCTCCACGGGGGTGGTCTCTACCTGCGCACATGATTCCGGCGCAACTCGCGCGCTCGACTACGGTGTGACTCGCGCGCTTTGCCTTGGCGTGAGCATCCTTGGTGCTTCCTCGGTGGGGTGAGATCCGAGTCACATGCCCAACAGAGATGGTTAGAGATACTGTATCAATTTCTTTATATGGTACCCACCCAAAACTTAAATAGATTGGTATTGGATAACCATTATCCACCGCCAACAATCCGACCTATTGTCAATCCTAGTCAAAATTGGAAGATCTACAAACTCACCTTGCTTCCTCGACATTATAAGTTGGGTCATAAAACACTTCACACTTTCCTTGTCGTGAATGCACAATTAACCATGTCATGTAACCCAGTAAGCATACTAAACAATAAATAGTGGCACCATTCTTTCCACTGGCTTCTGTCACCATGTTACGCAACTGCGGTGACCCATGATAAACCTCACAATTCACACCACAATTGTAGCATTTCTCGTCTATGTGCTTCTTCTCCATTTATGATGAATGAGACCCTTTGGAAATGGACTGGGCCTCATGGGCTAACAGACAATGCTGCAAAGTCCAATTTCTCATGGAGCATATGATAGTGAACGAACTCACGGTGGTGTGTTTCCTCCTCCTCTTCTTGTGTGAGCAACACAATTTGTATTTTCTAACTACTCATTCATACAAAAGTAGGTAGACCTCGCAAATTAACCCACCAAGGTCAATCAAGTTAAAGAAACCGAAACCTCTCTCAACTTACCTATAAATTACAACGCGAGACAACGATGTTGTTGGCCAAATACGTTCACCTGCGATGTTGTTGTCACATTAATATGATTCGATTAAAAATATCAGAATCATCACTTTTAAAACTATTATTCTCTCTTTATATTGTGCTTTAATCTTTACTATTCTCATGTACTATTGCATTGTTGTCAAGTGAATGTAACTTTGATATCTACATCCAGTGCTAATCTTGCTTCCTTTGAACTATACACGTAATTCCGACACATCCATGGCCTGTCCTCACATCTCCGGCGTGGCGGTCGCCAATGCCATCTTTCAACCCCTCCAGCGTACGTGAAATCGGCCATGATGACAACAGGTGATTAGTTCTCAAATAGTGATAGTACCATTGACTTTTTTAATTTGCTTAATTTAAGTTTGATCCTAACTAGTCTTCTCTCTTGTTTCTATGATCAGCTCTTGCAACCAACAATGTGCGGGCCCTCATCACCATAAAGTTGGCTAGCCCCTACGACATGAGGCTGACTCCAATGCAGCCTGCATTTATGGAGTTCTCGCTATTAATGGCGATTTTGGAGCTCCAACGCAGAGCCGAAAAATGGCGAAGATCGGCATTTATGGAGGGCATCAGCATCTGGGTCGCTAAATATGGGGGAGGGAATGCCGAAGTCGGCATTTATAGGGAATGGAAGAATTGTTGGCACGCGCAAGGGAGAGCATGAAAGGTGTAATTAATGGTAGGAAAGGTGTAATTAATTGCTTGCTAATTAATGTGATTAATTAATGGAAGAAAGGAAATGTGTAATTAATTGCTGGATGACACAACAACGTGGTCAATCATTAATTAAGGGAATGTCAATTCTTGTTTTGTATTTTATTTAGGCTTATATTATTGAAATGAAAATGCGTTCGTAAATTACAAAATAAATTGTCACCAACTACAACTTTAATTGCATTACAAAGCATCCCAGCATCGATACCAAGCAACAACAATGACTAATTATTTCCATGCAAGTTCCAAATATGTTCGACCAAGTCCCGACGAAGCCCATGATGTGTTGGTGCAGCACGAAGCCTATTATTCCTAGCTAAGTACTCGATTAGGGTTGGAATATCTCTATCGACATTAGTTGGTTGTTGGTCGTGGACCTCATAATCAAGATTATCTACCATCTCATCGTCAGAATCAACCAGCTCATCCTCGATTATCATGTTGTGCAATATAATGCATGTCAACATTATATCATTAATTGTTGCAACATCCCAAGATCTTGCAGGGCCACGAACGATTGCCCATCTAGCTTGAAGAATTCCAAAGGCCCGCTCTACGTCTTTTCGAGGTGCTTCTTTTGACATCGAGCAAACAAGGCTTCTTTGTTTGAGCTTGGATTGCTGAATGTTTTCACTAAAGTTGACCACGAAGGATAAATACCATCAGCCAAATAATAACATTGATCATAGGTATGACCGTTTACCTCAAATCGTACTCGTGGGGTGGATCCGTTGAGGACACCGTCAAACACTGGAGACATCCCCAGAACATTGATGTCGTTATTCGACCCAGGCGGGATGAAGAAATCATGCCATATCCAGGTGTTGTACGAAGCCACTGCCTCGAGAATGATTGTTGATTTACAGTTGTGCCCCAAGTACTGCCCAGTCCAAGAAGTAGGACAGTTCCTCCACTCCCAGTGCATGCAATCAATTGATCCAATCATACCAGGGAATCCGCGTTGTGAGGCTTTATGAAGTAAAATCCTTAGATCAGCAGGAGTTGGTGCACAAAGATATGTCGATGAGTACATCCCGACAATGGCTCTGCAAAACTTCCTGAAGACTTCAAGCACAGTGCTCTTACCCATACGCATGTAGTCATCAAGTTGATCAGCTGGAGATCCATAAGCTAGCATGCGCAGTGCACTAGTAAGCTTTTGCTCTGGTGATAGCCCTAGGTGACCAAAGGCGTCACTCCTTCGTGCAAAAGAGGGATCATACCTCACAACGTCACCCATTATGCGATTGAATAGTCGTGGTTGCATACGAAAACGCCTTCTGAATATGCGGGCATCGTATGTTGAATTTGGATTGAAGTAATCCTTCATAAGACGGTCATGACCTGAGACCCTTTCACGATCAATGTAGGTGCGAGTTGTTGAACGACGACGTGAGCGTGAAGCTTCCTCAAGCCTCCGCCCGATTAAAGTCAAACGATGATAGTTAAACAGATTCAACTCTTCTATCTCTTGTTCTCCTCCAGACGATGAGTAATATGAGGAACTCATGATGGATGTGTTTGTTTTAGAAATGGGAGGAAGTTTCAGACAAGTATACAATTGATGGTAAATGGGGGATTTGCATTTATATTCGAACATGTTCTACCTACCAACCTTACCTAACGGTCATATTCGAACATGTGCTACCTACCAACCTTACATAACGGTCATATTCGAACATGTGCTACCTACCAACCTTACCTAACGGTCATATTCGAACATGTGCTACCTACCAACCTTACCTAACGTTTATATCCGAACGGTCATAACCTAACGGTCATAAATTCTCTATATATTCAGACATCCTCTCCTCTCTCTCTACCATTCATTCTTATTGAAATTTTCTGTTAGTCCCCTCATTCTTTCTATCATCTTTGTCTCTCTAAAAACCAAACAATGACAAGCAAGAGAAAAGGGAATTGGACAGTGGCGGAAGATAAGAACTTATGCAGTTCTTGGGCGATGATATCGGAAGATGGAGCTGTGGGTGTCAATCAAAGGGATGCAAGGTTCTGTGATAGAGTGGCGGCGCAATTTCGATCGAACGATCGAAACACATCTCGTACTATCAAAAGCATGGCTAATTGAATGGGCACAATCACCAAATACTGCAAGTGTTGGAATTCAGCTATCCAAAGGGTAGAGAGGAATCAACCAAGTGGCACGAATCAAATGGATGTGGTATGAATTCTCCGTCACCATCATTGTTATTTTTTACCTCGTTCATTAGTACGTGTGTTCTATTTTCTAACTCCTTTTCCATCTCATTCATTTATACGTATAGGAGCATATGGCAGAACAACTCTATTGAAGCGAGACCGGAGAAAAGGGGTGGAATTTTGGTCATTGTTGGTGGATCTTGAAAAGATGCCAAAAATTTCATACCGTGATAATAATGCCAACTTCAAATCAAAGCCACATGAGTCAATGTTCTGATGGTTCTCCCATTGGTATTGGTTATCAATCAACACCACAGACAGACCTCAATAACACAGAAGGAGACGAAGAAACTCCACCATTCGTCGGAGAAACTCCACCGTTCGTCGAAGAAACTCCACCATTCGCCATATCTCGCCCTGCTGGACGCGACAAACAGAAGGCAGCTAAGAAGAAAGGAAAGGGGGTTGTCGAGTCATCAGAGAGCTAAATTGCTCAATTGTTGGAGTATGGAAGTGAGTTGAAGGAGATGCATGCTTTGAGGACTGAGTATGAGCGAAGAAGGATGGAATTCCAAGAACAAAAATCAAAGCGTGACCAAGAAAAGTGGGAAGTTGAGAAAAAAGAGAGGGAAGCAGTACTATTTCGGAACAATCTTGATCTTATTGAAAAGGACTTGTCGAAGTTGACACCAAGAAAGAGTAAGTTTTACAAAAATCATCAAAACATGCTCCTAGGGTATGATCAATATGATCCCAACTCTGTTCCCGACTATTCATCCAACGCAAGTCAAACTGGAGGTGGAGATGGAAATGGAGGAGGAGATGAAGGTGGAGGAGATTACGGGAATTACTATTCCCTTCTGGGTGATTATTGACATGTTATGTGTTTCTTTTTTATCATTTCAAGTGTTGTGTGTTATTTTTAAACTTTATGATTAGCAAGTGTTGTGTGTAATATTTAAGCTTTATGATTAGCAAGTGTTGTGTGTAACCTATGAATTATACAATTTGAATTATTATGTCAACTCATTAAGCTTTATCATTTTTAAGTGTTGTGTGTAAACCCAAATTAGGTCCATAATTTTTCACTAAAAAATTCGGTCTCAAAATTTAACAAAATTCTATCGAAAATTTTGTATTTAAAAATGATGACGAACTATACAAAAATTAACATGAACAAATTATATTAAAGTTTTGATAAGTATATTTTTAAATAAATGGAAAAACTGGAAATATTAAGAACCCCAAATATGGAGTTTGTTGCATTGGAGCAAAAGAAGGGAAAATGGGGTTCAATCCCCAAATTTGGGGTTTTGCATTGGACTTGGCCTGAGAGCTGGAGTCTCCCATTCCTACCTGAGCGATCAACTCCGGTCTCATCTATGAGACAACAACATCGAATACGGAACATCCATGTCGTGTCCTCACATGTCAGGCACCACGACCAACATCAAGGATGTTCATCCTGATTTCACTCCATCTGCCATTGAATCCGCGACTTGAAAATCAGGGTTTTGAAATTCGAACTGGGTTGGTCAATTTAAACGATAAAATTGGTGACCGGTCACCAACCTGATCTAGTTGGTATATTTAACCATTTGATAAGAATTGTCTGGTCGGATGTCTATTCAAACGGCTAACCACGAGCATAAAATTTGATATCATCATTTGTGAATTGTAACGGTGAAATTTTTGCAACAAATTTTGCCACTATAATTGGTGTTAATTTCATCCAAGATTCCTTTGAAGGACTTTGTATAATTTTAACAAATTAACACTAATTACGAATTTGAATTTGATAATACTTTCGTATGCTTGGTTTCGTGAGTTAATTTGGGTTGTTTATTATAACTTTTAGTGATAGGTACAATGGCTTTGAATTGTTTACAGTAGATGACAAATTCAATCTTCAGTTAGTGCATTGTATATTTAGTATTTATTGTATTCCACAGATACAAACGGGTTCTATAAATAGTTAAAGGTTCTATAATGGTTTTGTAGTTCAAAGTATAATTTGTTTACGAAAACAAAGCTCATAAGAGAATTACTTGGCACACTTTGCAACATAGTATCTAAACTCTCACAAATATGTAAGATGCATCTCCGAGCTACCTTGAGTAGTTGGGTTAATTCAACATGGTATGATGTTCGCATGACGTTAGTGTTCGTGATAAGGTGATCACAAGTCACCTATCTATTGTAAGCCTCTATAAATTAATACTTGATAAATTAATAATCTGTTATTAAATAATAGGGAAGAGGAGCAGACAAAGGAGTAAGAGTATAGAGAGGGAAATAGAGTTTTCTTATTCATGTGTTCTTTAGTACAAGAAGATCCTCTCTTCATAGGCACACATCACATAACCTCTACATTCTTACAATCAAAATACATTAATGTGAGCAATGAATTAAAAATTGAAATGAGGTGAGGGGTTACATGTAACACCCAATAGTACATCTAATATTGTCAATGGACATCCATGTAGAAGTGAATATTTGCATAATAATCCTTCTTAGATGACCACTAGATCGCATTACGCTATCTCATGCTGCCTCATTAAAAAACCTTACCAGGGAAAGCCGGTGGGAAAAAACCATGGTTAAGAAAAAAAAAAGAGTGTTAGCCGAGGGATATAGGAACGTCAATTGAGGCGGCTAACCAGGACACAACTTGAACGTAAGCCGCTGCCGAGTCATCACGTTCACTCTCTGCCACGCTGTTAGCAGGCTTTTGCGAGGTCCCGATCAGAAACAGGAGCAATCTTTTCCCTTCAACAAAATTGCAGAACTGGAATTCCCACAAGGAAAAGTTCTTGCCCTTGAACTTCGTAGAAACAAAATCAAATCGTCCAGCTTCCATCCTGATCACACACCCAAATACCTCACAAATTAAGAATGAGAAACAACAAAGACAGGCAGCAAGAGAGAGACAAACCGAAGACGAGAAACCCTAGTGAGCACTTGCAATCCACCCATATCGGTCGCTGCACTATCTCTGAAGAAAATCAAAGGTCTTGATCAAGACTCTGAGACCATGTCAAATAATCTAAACAAAAGAAAGAACACATAATCTTTTTTAACGTGGTATCGTCGTTAGACACTAGTCCACGAAGAGGATCTCCCTCTCAGGTTTTAGTATATTATTATTCGACTTAATATCTCCGATACAGGCTCAATAGTGTATATAGGTTTGCTCAGACCAAACTCTAGCTACATAACCTAACCGAATGTTATTTACAATAAAGCCCTTATATAATTAATTGAGAGGACGAAAGCCAAGGCGAAGAGTTGCTTCCCAAACTTTGTCCACGTCCAACATCTGGTCGCCGCACTCGTGCTCCTCCCACTTCTCTAACGCATGAACCACCCCTGCTACCCGCCATGCACTCATCACTCTTCTTCCCAACCAATTCTGCATGCATTGCCACCACCACCAGACCAAGACATTATCGTGTAATGTTTTTGTTACATGGCTATACGTAGTGTCATAATTATTACGAAAAAACTAGTTAGCGATTCGTTAATTATGTACCTCGCAAGAATCCACGTTCTCCAGGGACTTGGGCGCTATCAGGGCCGGCGTGGTGTGGTAAAAGCAGTCATCTCGCAACTTCTTCGGTGGGAATTGGGAGAAGGGAATGAACAACGTTCCTTTCCCTGCCTGCTTCTGCTCCTCTTCACTTAATCCCTCCCCCACTAGCCAAACCTACAATTTCGACCGTCCACCAATTCTACACTTTCTTTAATTTTCTATACCAGTAACTCGAGTCGTTGGAAAACTTTCAAACAAATAAATATCGCTACTACTTACCTTGATAGAATGAACTTTGGAGAGTAGCAGATTAGTGTGAGAAACAGCGTCGAAAGACTGTCGCATCCTGTCGTATTCTTTCTCTGTGGGAATAACAACCTTTACTTTGCCACGACCAACAACAACAATAGGAAGGGATGTGAAGGTGATGGAATAAAACACGAGACAGAGAGAGAAAGATAGTGTATATATCTCTAACCAGACCATAAATTAAATCAATTTTGTGGTATGATAATATACTCTAATTATCTCTAATGGATAAACCCAGGGCGGACCCACCTTATGGGTAGGTGTATCAAGCGACACACCTCCATCCAAAATTTGTGTGAGAGATCCAGATTTTGACGGTTTAAAAAATTCAAACACGGGACTTTCGACACACTTTCGAAATTTTTAACCGACACCTTTATTATGTTACAAAATAATTGTTGTCCTAAAGTTGTTAAAATGTGTAAATATAGGAGTTATTAGCTTTCAAATTAGGCTGTTAATTATTTGGTTATACGAGAGTAAACAAGTAAATGACTACTTAGTACATAATAAGTATTTAGTGAGATAATTAGCAGTCTAGCACCTTAGAGATAACCTCGGTCTTTGTCTTTCGAATGAGAATTAAATTGATTAATAAACGGGTTGAGTCAATTAATAAGATAGTGAATTCCATGTCGTCTTCCCCATAGTTCTTTTCGTAAAATTTTCCTATAGTTAATTTCCAACTTTCTTTCTATTTTAGTTATTGCGTTTACATTTAATTTATACAAAATCACTTTTTCTTTTTCAACTCCTTAATTTTATTCCTTAAATTTATAATTGTGTGGTCCATGTGACGCAATAATATACTTATCTTTATTACTCGATCGGTAATTTGCATACACAAAAAAATGTTTGATTTATAACACAACCTTAAAACTCGTCATAGTTCATTATAAAAACAATCAAATTGTTAAGTTTATGAATAAAAATTTGTGTTAGTTTTTAATTAAGTGATTTTATTTTTATTAATTTATTAACTTTTATCCGCCGACACACCTATCCAACAATCCCGGGTCCGCCATAAACCCCAAGACCTTATTATTTAAACTCAAAACCTGAAGTTCGGATAATAAAAAACCAATAATTGACCGTTCAAATTGGTTGGAACTCATCGAACCTTGAGGCCACGGTGGGACAAAGACCGTGCAAGACAAGAAGCAACCTTAAAGAGGGCATGGGTGCCCCTAATAGCGACCTGTGTTGTGCCTTTTGGAATGGAGTTTAGGACCACAGCCACAGCCAGGCTGCTGCCGTCCACCAGCTTGGTTCTCAGCCCCGGATTCTTCCTCACGTACATCTCCCCATACCCATTCAATTCCTCCCCCTACAAGTTTCAATATCATTAAAAAAAAAATTTCAATTCCTTTGTACAAGTTATAATAGTATTCACCAAAAAATCAATCAACAGACCAACTCTCTGAACTTGCCTGATTCAACAGCCCTAAAGTTAACACCTTGACACTTTTTCCCTCGGCTTTCACAATTGCGTCCTCTATTAGTGAATTAATCCCCTCTTTCTGGCGCTGCATCGCGTACTGCATATGCACCCCGATTACACATACACATGAAAGATTGGTACAATTATGGAAATTATTTGGGTAAATAGAATATATTAGCCACAACTATTATGAAGTGGGGAATTATAGCCACAATTATGGAAATTCAAATTATTAGCCAAACATTAACTATTTGTTAACAATTTTGTTAGTAGTACTGACTTTAACTTTTACGTTTTAAAGTTATAAATTTAAAGCATTCCGCCGTGGCCGATGACATGACCTTCTCCGTCAAAAATTCAATAACAGTAACAGACAGTTAGCCATATCTTGACCCGCAACAATAGTTATGGCTAATAATTTGAATTTTCATAGTTGTGGCTATAATTCCCCGCTTCATAATAGTTGTGGCTAATATATTGTATTTACCCAAAAATTTAAAAGTTCAGGAATTTGATAACGGAACGAGCAGACTCAAGCCGTAAGGTATATATTAGGGGTGGATTCGGTTTGGTTATAACCGATAACCGATTGGTCGGTTAACGGTTAACCGAACCATCTCCCCCTACCGAACACCGACCGACGCCAATGCCTCGGTTAATCAATAACCGACCGGTCGGTTATCGGTTAGTTGGTCGGTTAACCGAGATAACCGAAAAAATGATGGTGGTTCGGTTTTAACCGGGTAAAATTATTAGAATTGCCTAAAATGAAAGGTTCTAACTTACATTTCTACATCTAAATCACACCCAAAGTAAAGTCTCAATCACTTTTGCATAGAAAATACATCTAAATCACCAAATTAATGTCTCAAATTCAACAACATAAAGTTATAAACTTCATAACCGGGTATTTTCGTTTATTTTCGGTTATTGTCGGTTAACTGGATAACCGGTTTTCGGTTACTCGGTTAACCGAAGTACCTATTAGGAGCTCCGACCACCGACCGAAGCATATCATTTTCGGTTATCGGTTAACCGGTAACCGATAACCGAACCTCCAGCCCTAGTATATATAATATACAAACCTGGATCTTGTACTTGGGAAGGGCCCAAGTCTGGAGCCGGAGCCCATCAAACCGGTGCCTCTCAAGCACAAAAGCAGCCCGCCCATAGATCCAAGTGATCAAGCCCATGGCCCAGACCGTGACGGGCCAGAGTAACCGGCCCAGCAGGCGGAGTCCGGCGCCGGAGGAGGGAGTGGCGGCCAGAGAGGCGAACCCGAGGCGGAGGCGGCAGACTGAGTCCGGAGTTATGAGGTGGGTGAGGTGGACGACGTCGGGGGACTCCTCCCCTCTTTTCAGCGACCTCTCGTAGAGCTCGTCGGTGGACTCGTCGGCGGTGCCGTAGAGGTGGTCGTAGAGCGGCATGAAGAGGGAGTAGTTGGTGCGGAACCGGGTGTGGTGGAGGGAGTGGTAGGTCGGGGTGTAGAGGAGGAATTTCAGCGGCGGGAAGACGGAGAAGAGGGATCCGAGGACGACGAGCTCGAAGTTGCAGTGGCCCATGTTGTTCATCAGGTCGACGTAGGTGACATACCAGAAGAAGGACACGACGGACGCGGTTCGCGTCATGACTGTCGTCAGCAGTGGGATGCCGAACAGTGTGTAGTAGGCTATGTGCTCTGCGAATGGGTGGATCACGGCTGCATGTGTGTGCAACCCACGCGCGTAGACCAAAGGAGAAAGCCGTTAATTAACCGATGTAATCAAATTTGATGTGGCTTCAATGCACATATTTAAATCTCTAAAAAAAAAATTAGATAAGTGTCAGCTCTAACCTTGTGTGGTGATTCTTAATTATCCTCCAACATCACTACTGTATCAATTTATTGGTGTTCCAATATCTAACTATCCATAAAATTAATCAATGTTCCTTGACTATCCATAATCACTAGAGCCGACTTTAACTAACTCAATTCTCCACGAATTGAAATGATTAGGAAAATCATAAACTGTATAGTAGAATATATTGACAATAAAATCTTTGGTAGTTTATGTATATGTAGAATATATATTTTAAAAGTTTTTATTGTTGTGAAAAAAAAACGTAAAATGATAATTTAAAGAAAACCGGACCCTGTATAAAATCCTGAATACGCCACTATCGCGAGGGGACGAAACGTACATGTGATGGGCTCGGTGGCGATGGAGGAGTGGTGGTGGGAGTGGTAGCGGGAGTAGAGGAAATGGTGGTGCAGCGCCCTGTGCAGCCAGTAGTACAAAAACTCCACCGGCCCGGCGTGCAGCAGGACCGTGATCACCACGCCGTCCAGCCTCCACACCGGCAGGTGGGTTGCGGCCGACAGCGTCATCGCTCCGATGTAGAACAGCAGCCCGTTGAACACGATCTGATCATCCCTGCACACCACATCATTAATTAGCAATCTCATAATTACACTATAATTACGTAGTGATGAGAATAAGTTAATGACTTAATGTCCAACATGACCAACTGGTTTATGACAAGGGTTACAAGTTAGGGTTACGTATTAGGGTTTTCTATCCTGCATATATGTGTAAGTTCGGTCGTTAGCTCCGTGCATCAAAATTAATAAAACAAAGGTCGACCTTTCGACAAAGCAAAACCCAAACCCTTGAACTGTGGGTTACGATTCATCGTGTAGGCATCACTCACCATCCGGCCTCGCGGTCAACCTGGTCAAACTCGATCCCTCTGTCGACGATGCGGGTGGTGCCCTTGGCGGTGCGGTAGCGGGAGAAGCTGATCCACAGCTGGTTGTGGATCATCCGCCACACCAGCAACGGGAGGATGAGGAAGGTGGACAGGTCCCTCTCCCCTCCTCCGTTCCCCGTTATGAACTCGTACGTCTTCTGGATCGCCCATGGTGCAAGTACCACATACTGCGCGAAAACGTGACATTATATAGATCTCGAATTAATTAATCAGATTTCGTGACACGTGATGATACTATACCCTAACTCGTAATTATGAGCGAATCGTAGATCGAGAGCGATTAGGGGGAGGAAATGAAGGAACCTTAAAGGAACCAAGAGGCTTCCAAGGCCAGTCAGTGAGAAATCCAGGCGTGGTTGCCATCTCTCTTGCTTGCGAGACGAAGGGTTTGTGTTGAACTGGTGATATGGATGCGGCGAGGTGAGAGACGAGTTGGAAAGGGGCCGGGGATTTTAAATGCTTTAATTTCCTGCTTAATTTACTACAAAAATCTCAATCAAAGATAATACAGAAATTATAATATAGTCGTGAGGGATAAGCAGCGGCCACATAGCGCAAAGATCGAGCAGACACATACAAAGCCACAACAAGCAGATCATGTTGGGCTCGCTTGGCAGTTGGCACGGGGGCGGCAGTTGGAGGTGGTAGTTGGCACAAGGGCGGCTATTGGTGGGGTGTGTTGGCCGGATAGCGGGTGTGCAACGATTCGGTGAAACCAAAGTCACGGGAAAGTGAAAGACATTTTAGAATCAATGACTGGAATAAATATTGTGTTTAGTCCGGTTTGGCTCGATCCGAATGTCAATTTGTTACATGCTTTCTTTAGCATTCATAAAATTCATGAGATGAAGGATTAATGGGTGGCATTATGTTCGGTTCGGTATGGTCCAATCCAAACGGCGCGGTTTGATCCGGCGCGATCCGGTACAGACCAAACCGTTTCACACCCCTAGTACTGCTGAGAGGTCCTCGTGCACACACATGGCCTTCGAATGTTAAGGGGACCTCCACCTATATATCCCCGTTAGTTAATCCAATTGTATATCAAAAGCTGTAATTGTAGTGTATAATTAATTGAAGTGAGTATGATATGAATTCAATTATTTTGATCAATACTAGTGCTAGTTATTTGTTAGTATTCTCATGTATATATACACACAAGACATGTATAATAATTGTTAAAATCCTATTTGTGTCTTGAAAGTCCAATTCGTGTTAAAACACACAAGAAAGTATGATGAATTAGCTACGGTAAGAATTGAAAATGATCTCGTGGAGAATACGAAAAAAATTCAAAAACTAATAAATCATTTTATTTGATAAAATATATTTGGACATTATCATTTTCATTTTATAATACCTAAAAAAAATAATAGGACCAGATCAATATTGTATTCGGTATGGTTTTATTCAACCCAAATATTAATTTGGTTTTTTTCTTTGCATTTATAAAATTAATGAGACCAAAGACCGGGCTACAATAGATTCAGTTCGGTATGGTTCAATGCGGTTTGATACGGATCAAACCGTTGCACGCCCCTAGTGCTGTGAGGCCCTGTGTCCGCAGGTACTCCGAATATTAGGAGGCCTCTGACTATCCCCGTTAGTTAATTAATCCAATTTTATATTATATGTTGTACTTGTGGTGTATGATTAATTGATTGTGAGTAAGATGATGGATTAATTAATTCTAGTGATCAAAACCAATGCTAGTCATTGTTCAGTTTCTTATGTATATATACACACACGAGGCATGTATATTGATTGTTAAAGTTCTATGTGTGTGTTGAAAGTCCAATTCGCATTAAAAAGACCTAAGAAGGTATGATGAAATAGCTATGGCAAGGATTGAAAATGAACTCACGCAGAACACGAAAAATTAGAGAGCTAATTGAATTTTAATTTAGAGTTAATAGCATTTTATACCCCTCTACTATTGCAAGTTAACAAACATACCATTTCATTATATTTTTGCACAATCGTACCCCTTTATTATTATTAAAATATAACAAATGTATCCTTCCATCCAACATTCTGTTAACTAACCGCTAAAGGTGATAAAAAATGACCAAAGTACTCTTCGCTTATAAATAATCTTGATCGATTTTTTTAGTATAAATAAAAAATTCGAATAAAAGGAGAAGAAAAATAAAAAAACGACATCGATTAATTCATCAAACAAATGTGCAGCTCTAGATGAAAACAAATGGTACAGATCATAAATCAGTTCCAGGAGCAGGGACTAAATACTGCATTGTACTATGATAACAAGGAGATGGGAGAAACCTATAGTATTGTGCCAACAAGTGCTATTAGGTTTGTGCTTTTGTTTCATATTTTAAACAGGTTGGAACTCCGATCGTTGCTAAAAGGAAACAGGCTGGCTCTCTGATCGACATTGGTCGGATTGCTTCCATTAAAAACAACCGTAGACCTGTTGATACGGCTAAGAAGGGACAGCAGATAGCCATTAAGGTACAAATTCTTTCAGCGCTATTCGAATTCCTGTTAACAAAACTTCAATCTGATACTGTTCTCTGATCCTGTCTCTGATGTTGCTTGCAGCTAGTCGGTTCAAATGCAGAGGAGCGACAACTATAGTTTGACAGACACTTTGACATTCGTCAGCCACATTTCGAGGAGGTCGATCGATATTCTGAAAGAGAATTACCGGGTACGTGATATATGTACTTTTGGTATCCGTTTTTTCGTCAATTTGGGTTACCCAATGTCACGTATTGTACGTATGGATCGATTGAATGAATCGAGTTGTAAGCATGATGATATGTCTGATGAAGATTGGGACCTGGTGATGCAGCTGAAGAAAATATTCAAAATACCATGAGGAGAGCTGGAGCAGTTACTTGCAGAAAGGGGTTTTTATTTTGGGCTAATACCACTACAACACCCGAACTATTCAAAAAATGTCACTTGTGTCCTATTGTTTCCAATATTCCATCTGTGTCATGAACTATATGAGTTTGTGACATTTGTGTCATGGCGTCTTACGTTGACCGTTAAAGATAACTGTTGACTTGACGGAAGTCAAACTAGTGTTGACTTTCGCAGATGTGGCAGAAAAGTGGCATCCACGTAGATGCCCCCTCATTGACATGTCATTACTTAATTAAAAATAAAATTATTTAAATAAAATTATAATAACTATAATACAATAAATACAAAATTCTTAGAAATTAAAAAATAAATGGCTCCCCCTCCCCAATCTCCCCGTCTCTGCTTCTTCCTCTTCCCCGCCGCATCAATCTTCCTCTTCTCCCATTCTCTGCTTCTTCCTCTTCCTCTCCAATCCCAACAATCACCAAATCCAAGTATTCTACTACTCGAGAATAAAGGGCGCTCATGGCCAGGAGAAGCTCTAGCTTCGAAGTTTCAACTTTCAATCCATCCTATTATCTCGACATTTCGACGGCAGCGTAGCGACTAGCGAGCGTCTTCTTCCCCTGTGTTTCTCTCGTCTTTCTCCGAGCTAAGCGAGATGCAACTCCAAACTCAACATGGAGTGAGCTCTCACTCCCCTATGTTCTCACTCGTCTCTCTGCGACCCAGTATCCAATCCCAATTCTTCTTCCCCAACCAACGCCACCCACTTCGCCACCGCTCCTTAAATTGCTCCATTTCCGCTAAAGCCGTTGTTGTCGCTGTCTCTTCAGAGCCTGCCACCTTCGTCCTGGGTTCTCCGCAACACAAGCCCTTCCCCGCTGAGGTCTCCAGATCCAAGTGCGGACTTTGACTGGAAAATGGAAACCCGGTGGAGCTTCTACCATTTTCCGAAGAACCCTAATTTTGCCAAAACAGGATTTGTTCAATTCAACTCAATCGGAGATTGAAATCATGAATCAAGAATGGAATACATTCTGGAGTGGGAAGAGGTCTTTACACGGGCCTTGATTTGGGGTTATGTCGAATGAGAAGGTGATTGGAGCGTGCAGTGGCGAGGGAGTCGGATGTCGGTCCGCAGCATTTCTGGGTTCGAAGAGCAGAGTGGAAGACGCAGAGGTGGTCGCGACCTGGATCGACGGTGGTTGGGATGAATCTTCGATGCCGACGGAGGACTTGTTGACACGATTAAAGCTGGGATGAATCTTCAATGCCGACGACGGAGGTGGTGGCGGAGCCGCATCTCGAACCTTCAAAATCTGGTCACCCTTTCTCTAGCACGACGATTCCCCTGCCACGACCTTCAGAATCTGGGTGTTGATGGTGACTTACGGGAGAGGGCTCCCGACAGAGGGTTCCACCAGACGGCAGGAGGAGACGCGGAGAAGGGATTGTGAGGGTTTTCTATTTTTCTATATTTTTTAATTTTTTATTAAATGAAAATTGATAATGAAAATTCAAGGTTAGATGCCACGTCAACGCTGACTGGATTTTCTGTTAAATACTAACGGTCAACACTAACGGAATAATAGTTCAGGACACAGATGGAATATTGGAAACAATAAGACACAAGTGGCATTTTCCGGATAGTTCGAGTGTTCTAGTGGTATTAGCCCATTTATTTTTGTTTGAAAATGAATTGTGCCTTTGTTGAAATACTTTTCAGTAGCGTTGTCCATTGACGCACTCGTGTCATTTTCTTATTTTCTTTCATTCAGTGTTTGATGATTTGGCTTTTTAAGTCTTTTTTACATTTGGGTAAACTCGGTTTAACTTGCTGTGGCTGGAACTGAAACTTTTTCCTTCCTTCGACGAAAGGAGACAAACTTTTGCCCATACTACTGTTTTGTGGAGAGCCCATACTTCATACTCGGTGAATGGTGATATTTACATCCTCCATCAAATTGAACCATAGTACGCAATGCCCTATAGCGGTTCATCAAAATGAGTCATATTCTTTTTTTCGTATTATCGAGAAAGTAAAGTACAAGAGTTTCTAAGTCTCAAAGAAACCAAATCCAAGCTACAAAATCAAAACCCTCCAATATTGGGGACCTCAACGAAAGGGTTATCCTTGTTACTAGATATGCCAAACGTATTCCTATCCCGACTAACAAATAAACAAGACAACTGAGGGAAAAGAACCTCAAAGCACTAATCTTTTGTTCCCTCCAAGAGCATCCCTCGTAGCATTTTCTTTTCGGTCTTTTCAGCTTTGTCTATTATGTTCCATTTCTATCTTAATTCTCTGATATTGTCCCGTTCTCTCCTGAACAATTTCATGTTGTTTTTCAATTCTTGTCTAAATCATCTTTCTGTTATAAATCTCGGGGTACTCATGATTCATGTGTTGCTACAGAGCTCAAACCATTTAGTCAAGTCTCTAAATTGTACTAGTCCATCAAAGAGCTAAAACTACAACTAATATCAATCAATAGGCATAATTTTATAATTGCTTGGTTTACTCGTGACGCATATTAACCGATCTTATTGGGTTCCCATGAAAGAGATAAGAAGACAACAATCTTTACAGTTGCTTGATGTACTCGTCAGTCGTCACCACTATTCAAAACTGCAAATAACAATCTTTTTGAATGTTTGGATTTGAGGCTTTCATAAGTAATTTCATTGTAATGCTTTAAGATTTATAGCGGGGTTCCCATGGAATTTTTTTATGACATCATAGCTTGATAATATGGGAGGTTAATGCCAACAAGACATATGATAAAATTGATGAAAGTGACATTTTGTTAGCGTCGTTTGGATGAGTGTTTTGGATGAGTTATTTTGGCATTATATTTCGATTAACGAAATATAGTGACCATTTGAGCCTTTGGGGTGAAAAATAAGTTCTTTTTGAAAAAAGTGTTAAGAAATGGATGGGACCTTCAAGCTTGAGCTTCGGTTGGTTCATTTTCGTGGCGGGAAGAGCAGAAACCAGAAGAAGCACAAATAACGCCAGAACAGCCCCTTACGGATCCCCAAAAACCCTAAATTTGGCAAAAACAGTGGTTAGGATTTCTCGCCATTCGAGCAGAATTTTTCCGGCGAAATCATCCTTCGTTCTCTGTCGGATAGGTTGCTCCGTTTGCTTCTGTACCCAAGATGAGAAGGGAAGATTAGAAGAGGAAAAGTTCTTCAGCCCACTAATATGTACTGGCTAGCCAGCAGAAACGTCATGGTGATGGTTTCTCTACCAAAGTGGCGGGCGTCTTTCACCCTCCTCACCCTCCTCCGCTCACCTCCTTGCGGTTACTGTTCCTTCAGTCGCTCGCTTCGCCCACTGTAACTTCCGTCTCTACTTTTTGAATTTGTCTTTAGTAGCTCGTAGTAGTTTACCATTTTGGGGAACTATGGTTTCGTTGCAAGTAGGATAGAATGTGCCTTGCTTTTCCTTGAACATGAAGTTCAATCCTATCTTAGATGCCTTTGCTCTTTTGGGAAAATGAAAGAAGTTTTGGGTATTAGGTCTAGGCTCTCACTGAAATTCTTTTCATTAACAGTCCGAGCGGGAGGATCGAAGGGGTTTACTGCTTTAAAGATGCTAAAGCGTCCAAAGGGAACACCAGAGCCACCAGGAAACCTAAGACAACAAATGATGCCCTGGGTGAAAAGGATCTAACCCACTTAGTATGGTGGAAGGAAGTAAGCTAGCTGTTTCACTCGTGGAATCTCTGCAAGTGCTGCATTTCTGAACCTTTGGATGTGTGTTTTGACTCTTGAGTGCGGTGTTTCAGAAATTGGAGAACTGCAGGAAGCCGTCTACTCTCCAGCTGATCAAAAGGCTTGTGTACACCAATTTGATGGGCTTGGATGCAAGCTTGAGAAATGGGAGGTCAGGTCTTACTCTTGCTTCTTTAGCTGCTAGTCTGTGAGTATCTTCATAGATGTAGCCAGGTTGCTTTCTGTCCTGATTGTTAAATTTGTGGGAAGGTGTATGTCTACTGATATGGACCTTTTAGATGGTCCAAGCTCAGTACTTCTTCCATAAGTTCAGTACTTCTGCTAATGAAGAAAACAACTAAATGATAGCCATTATTTGTTTGCAGTTTGAAGGAAGGGAATCTCAATTGGGAAATGCTGCGATTCAAGTCAAAATTTCCACGAGAGGTTTTGCTATGCAGAGTATGTTACTATTTCACCAGTAATTGATTGATAATAAATTCTCTTCCCTCAAAAGAATATTTTTTTCTCATTATGAAGCGCGGGATAAATGCTTGTTTCCTTCATGTTCTTAGGTTGGTGATTTTTATGAAGCTGTTGGAATAGATGCTTGCATTCTTGTGGAATATGCTGGTTTGAACCCCTTCGGAGGACTGCGTTCTGATAGTGTTCCTAAAGCTGGCTGCCCAGTTGTGGTATGTTTCGGTTTCAACTTTGTCTTTTGGAAAAAAATGTGACTTTCCTTTCATTTCCTCACATAATACCATTTTCTTTTCTCACACCATCGTACTTGATTTGGTTCTGCTGTATAATTTGTGTCTATGCTTCTCTTAGTCTGGGTAATTGATCTTTGCAGAACCTCCGACAAACTTTAGACGATTTGACAAGGAATGGATACTCAGTGGTAAGTATAGAATTTATCCTATCAACTATTTTTGTTGATCTCTGATGTTGTAGAGATGGTTGTTTCTTGTCTTTATAGTGCATAGTGGAAGAAGTTCAAGGTCCAGTGCAAGCTCGTTCTCGGAAAGATCGTTTTATATCTGGGTACGGACTAGTGACAATTATGGTTTAATCTGAACTCTGGCATGCTTTTGTATTACTGAGATTAAGAACTTAAGCCAGCGGCAATATGCAGTAAAATATTAAGTTTTTTGCTGTTTCATAGGCCTTAGCATCTTGACTTTCTTTTTTGTCTAAATTCAGGCATGCACATCCTGGCAGTCCATATGTATTTGGACTTGTAGGCGCTGATCATGATCTGGATTTTCCTGAACCGATGCCTGTAGTTGGTATGCAATTGCAACTTGGAAATTATGGTAGGCTTCAAGAATTGGTTGGTCGTGCTTAAATTTTTTTCCTATGCTGGATCTTGTAGGGATATCACATTCAGCACGAGGTTATTGCATGACTTCTGTCTTGGAAACTATGAGAACTTATTCGTCAGAGGACGGACTAACAGAAGAGGCATTAGTTGCCAAACTCCGCACATGTCAATATCATCATCTCTTTCTTCATAAATCGTTGAAACACAATCCCTCAGGTTAGTACTTTCTTCCTCCTGTTTTCTTGTACATTATTATATGGGCTTTTTGTATGTTCTTTGCTTCTTTTGCATATGATATTTTTGCAGAAGATTGTCTGGTTGGTTTATCTGCCACACACTTTCTCATTTATTTTAGTCTTGCCACAAGCTCAATTTTAGATGTCATTTCGTTCCGTTAGCTCAATTATGTGACTCACGAAATACTTTTACTCAGGAACATCTCGTTGGGGAGAATTTGGCAAGGGCGGCTTAGTGTGGGGCGAGTGCAGCTCTAGACAATTTGAGTGGGTTGAAGGGGATCCTATTCCAGAGATTTTACTGAAGGTATGATAAGATTGTTTCGGATTTGTTATTGCATTTTCCATTTTGTTCCTGTCTATACCTGGAAGTTCAACGACCCTGCTGGGGATTCAGGCTTTGTACTGATGAAGTGAACTTCTACTGGCTCTTGATTGTTGTGCAAATTTGGTTACCCTTCTTCTCTTTTTAATTTCAGGTGAGAGAACTTTATGGCATGGGTGATGAAGTTATATTCAGAAATGTTACTGTGCCATCAGAAAGTAGGCCTCGCCCTTTACATCTCGGAACAGCAACGCAGATTGGTCAGTATAAGAAGGAAACAGTATATTTAGGTTCTTCTGTTCTGCCCAGCTATGAGATTGAGGTGGTAATGTGACTTCTATCTATACCACAGGTGTTATACCAACAGAAGGAATACCTTCTCTGTTGAAGGTGCTACTACCGTCAACTTGCACAGGTCTTCCTGCTTTGTGAGTGGAACTTTCTTTTTTCAATCTTTCTGAAAACTTATGAGCATGTTGTTTGATGCATAGAAACTTTAGATTCAATTGACTAATGTAGCAAGTTCCCTTATTCTTTTTAATTGTGTCCGTGTGTAGACTGTGTGTGACGATGACGAAAGTGGCAGTTAATTATATGTATATGATTCCTATGATTTGCGTGTTCAAATGTGGCTGTGTCTTGTCTTGAACTAGTTCTTGCCTTGGAAAGGTGAACTTGAAAGTCTCTAAAGTTTTCCCTAATGCCTGCTTATTCATATGTTATGCTGCCTACATTTCTCTACCTAATGTTGTATGCTTTGGTTTTCTCCTTTTTAGTTTGTATATTTGATACTTTTTAATTTGCAGATACATCAGGGATCTTCTCCTCAACCCTCCGCCTTATGAAATCGCCTCTACAATCCAAGGTCAGGGTTCTTCTTTTCTTTTTAATTTTAGCCCAAGTTCAGCTGTGAGTATGCATCTGAAAGAATTTCTTACCCAGTCAAGGCAAAATACAGTTGAATCATGCATGGTAATTTAAAGTATAGTGAATGGAACATAATGCAATGGTAGGGTAACAGCAAAGTGACACTACTATGGAAATGCTCATCAAAACATTTTTTGGGTTGCACACTTGCGCTTGTGTCTAGAGCAATTTACTGTTGGTGGTTTTCTTTTAAGCTGTTACTTTAAAGCCTTTGTTGGCAGCAATTTTTGTTTGATTCGATTTGAGGTTGCAGTGGGAGTAGTTATGCATGAGATAGGGTACTGGAGCTCTTTATACTTTTACCTCTTTTGATTAGACTAGTTCATCCGTACATGCCTAACATTATAAACTCTGTTATTTATCTGGCAGCAACGTGTAAAGTCATGAGCAATGTCACATGCTCGATTCCAGACTTCACTTGTATTTCAGCTGCAAAGGTATTCGCTCCACTAGAGCTTTTGGAACGTGGGAAATCTATTTTCTCTAATGAATAAATTGTACT
Source organism: Linum trigynum (assembly GCA_964030455.1). Lineage (NCBI taxonomy): Eukaryota > Viridiplantae > Streptophyta > Magnoliopsida > Malpighiales > Linaceae > Linum > Linum trigynum. The sequence continues at coordinate 54,053,488 of OZ034817.1, read as the reverse complement.
TTCAATTTAATTTTGGTAAGTAGGAACTGTTTGGCCAAAGTTCTAGGTGGATTTTTGTTTGAATTTTGTCTGTCCTATCTGCAGTGAAATTGTCTATTCATTCTCTCTGTTGCAAGGTTTCTCTCTGATGCCTCTCACCCTCTCCCCCATCACCACCACCACCAAACGTCCTCTCGTTCCCCTCTTCTGTCAGCATGCTTGGTTTACCACTGGATTATAATGCAGGAGTACTTATAAGTAACTTATGTTTCTCTGTATTTTAGATTGTGAAGCTTCTTGAGCAACGGGAAGCCAATCATTTAGAGTTCTGCAGAATAAGAAATGTACTGGAGGAAGTATTGCAAATGTATAGCAACCCTGAGCTTAACGGTATTCTGAAATCACTGATGGATCCTACATGGGTGGCTACTGGTTTAAAGATTGACTTTGAGACTCTTGTAAGTAGCAATATACTGTTGCATCAAGTTCTTTTGTACAAAGGGTTTCTTTGTTTGTGGTATTTTCATATGTAAAGCGAGAACGTGCCTCTTCATGGAATTTTATGTACTTGGCAATAGACACCAATTAAAATGGCCAGCTAATAAACATGCTATTTGAAATGATGTCTTCCTTTTTCAATCTACAGAATTTCCGCAGCTTTTTTAACTCCAAAGCCTGAGGATCTAAACTGGTAGCTTCTAACATATATTGTATGCCCGTCACTTTGTGATGATAGAATTGAAGGAAGTTTCTGGTCACCATTTTCCATTGTTTCCATATCTGTTTTAAATATGAGTCAAATGTCTGCTTGGCTTTGTTAATCCAGGTTAGTGAATGCAAATTGGCTTCAGGTAGAATTTGTGAAATGATATGCCTGGATGGAGAAAATGACTGCAAAATAAGTTTCTCTTCTGTGATCCCAAGTGAATTCTTTGAGGATATGGAATCTTCTTGGAAAGGCCGTATAAAGAGAGTTCACATACAGGAGGAATTTGCTGAAGTAGAAAGAGCGGCCCATGCCTTGTCTTTGGCAGTAAGTTACTTGGCTTATAGTTCTTTTTTGTGTTTCCAAATTCCAATGCCTCGCTAGATACCTGAGTAGGTTTTCACATTCATGTAGGTCAATGAAGATTTCCTCCCCATCATATCAAGAATAAAAGCCACCGCTGCCCCTCTTGGTGGGCCAAAGGGGGAAATAGTATATGCTCGAGAGCATGAAGCTGTTTGGTTTAAGGGGAAAAGGTTTGCCCCAGCTGTATGGGCTGGCACTCCAGGCGAAGAACAGATTAAACAGCTTAAAGCTGCAATAGATTCTAAAGGAAGAAAAGTTGGCGAGGAATGGTTTACTACTTTGAAAGTGGAAGATGCCTTGGCAAAGTAAGCCGCTTTATGGGAGAACTGATTTTGCTTTGCACTTGTTTACATCATCCGCAACATTAACTGTTTGTTTTTTTGTATATCACTTCAGGTATCATGAAGCAGGTGAGAAGGCTAAAGTAAGGGTCTTGCAACTGCTGAGGGAACTTTCTGCTGAGCTTCAATCCAAAATCAATGTCCTTGTGTTTGCTTCAATGTTGCTTGTTATCACGAAGGCATTGTTTGCTCATGTGAGGTTGGGGAACTTTATTGAAGGAGCTCTATTGGTTTGCAATGTAACCTTGTCCATTGTTTTCTTCAATAATTTTATAAAATGTTGTTTCCATTATCAATCGCAGTGAAGGGAGACGCAGGAAATGGGCATTCCCTTCTCTTGTTTGGTTCAATAATCCTAAGGTAATGTGCAGCCACTTCCTCAATGAGACATTATAACTTCGTTTAGAACTGTCATTGAGTTATGACCCTCTTTTTTCCTCAAATTTCTGTTCTGCTGACAAGTTACTCTTCTTAATTTTCATATCCTTTTTCTATCAAGTGTAAATTTTCCGTCTTGATCTTTGCAAACAGGATTCAATCCTTTCGGAACGTACTCACCACATGAAATTATCTGGTTTGAGTCCATACTGGTTCGATGTGTCGGAAGGTGGTGCTGTGTACAATACTGTAGACATGCAGTCCTTGTTTCTTTTGACGGGGCCAAATGGTGGCGGTAAATCCAGCTTGCTTCGATCCATTTGCGCTTCTGCTTTACTTGGTATATGTGGATTTATGGTGCCGGCAGAATCAGCAGTGATTCCTCACTTTGATTCTATTATGCTGCACATGAAATCATACGACAGTCCTGCTGATGGGAAAAGTTCATTTCAGGTATTTTTGTTTTGCGTGAGTTTTTACTTTTCATCTTCTCATGACATATCTGCGTCCACCATGTATTCTGTATCTTATCTCTAGTATACAACTGCCATTATGCCACGTGATTAATGTTTCAGGTAGAAATGTCAGAAATCCGTTCTATTCTGAGTGGATCAACAGCAAGAAGCCTTGTGCTTGTGGATGAAATATGCCGAGGGACTGAAACAGCCAAGGGAACATGCATTGCTGGAAGCATTGTTGAAACACTTGATAACATTGGTTGTCTGGGTATTGTTTCCACTCATCTCCATGGAATATTTGATTTGCCACTAAATACCAAGAACACAGTTCATAAAGCAATGGGAACTGAATATGTCGATGGGCAACCAAAACCAACATGGAGGCTGATAGATGGGGTATGTAGAGAGAGTCTCGCTTTCGAAACCGCAAAGAATGAAGGAATCCCTGACACGGTACTCCAAAGAGCCGAAAGCTTGTACTTGTCTGCTTATACGAAAGACCTTCCTCCATCAAAGGAAACAAATTCAGTACGATACGTTTCTCCTGGTAGAGATGTGGAAGGTCCTGATGAAGCCAATGGTCCATCAAAGGGAGAAGCTAAAGCAGGAAGCCTTGATCAGGGCATCCACTCAACAAGCAAGAAGAATGCGATAGACCACAAAGATGTTGAGAGTGCAGTCACCATAATATGTCAGAGGATGTTGATTGAGCTCTACAAGCAGAGGGGCATTTCAGATATCGAAGTGGTTCGTTGTGTAGCCATTGGTGCTAGGGAGCAGCCACCGCCATCAACAATTGGTTCTTCAGCAGTCTATGTGATGTTGAGACCAGACAAGAAACTATACGTCGGAGTGGTAAATCCCCTTTCCAACTGCCGTTCTTTCTTCGTTCATTCTCAATTCTTTGCTATGCAGACTCTCATGAGTTCTCTTTCTTTGTTGATTCAAACAGACTGACGATCTTGAAGGCCGAGTACGAGCCCATCGTGCCAAGGAAGGCCTGCAGAGTGCCTCATTTCTCTACTTCGTTGTACCGGGAAAGAGCATCGCCTGCCAACTCGAAACACTCCTCATCAACCAGCTCCCTAGCAGAGGTTTCCAGCTTTCAAACATTGCAGATGGCAAACATCGGAACTTTGGGACGACCAATATGTCTCTGGAAAGCGACTGTTCCTTAGTCCACTGAATAGCACCCCTAGAATGCTGATCCTCTAATTTTGTCTCGGAAGTTCTCTGCTTTCACATTGTATTCCTGAGTTCGTGGATGGGGGTGAGGAACATTGAACAATAGTGGTGGCTGTCTCCCTGCTGACTGCTTTCGTTGTTGCATGTACAGCTTCAACCGTCAGATGAGGTGAAGACAATTTTGTAAATGCCACCTCTACCACCTAACCTTCAGGTAGCCTCATCTGTGCCAAACCTAGCCGCAACTAGTGTTTACTTTGATTGTTGGTCTTAACGGATTTCGTTGATCTTACTTAATGGAAGTTGTACATTCACTGTTTCGTAGTAATTTTACGCGTAAATCGTCCATAGGCTTTCGCTGTTGTCTACCGATGATTCGATGTTCGAATAATGCTTCATATCTCAAAGGTCATTAAAGTTGAACATAAGTTTTGTGTAACAAATGTCATATCGGAACATCTATATGCCATAAGATTTGGTATTACAGTGTTTGGGGCATTGGGCCGTGTATTTTTGCCAAAGGAGAGAAAAGCCCATTTTCTTCGTTGGGCCAGACCTATAGGGACAGCAAGAAAGCCCAAGAAAGATGTTCGGCTACTAAACCGTTGATGCCACGGATTCGTACGGAACGGGAACTGTTTTTTTTTCTTTTTCTTTCTTTTCCCCAGCCGATCTCCGTCTTCGATTGGACGCGAGAATTGAATTCTAACATCTACTTTCCGACAAATTTCCCTGAAACCCAAACAAGGGGGAAGAGTTGAGCTTTGGATTTGCTGTAATGGACGAGGTGGTGGAGGCAGTGGAGAAGGCGAAGCAGGAATGGGACGAAGCTTATGCTAAGACGCAGATCCACATAAAATCGATCGAAGAGTATCGCAAATCCGGAGATGGTATCGAAGGAGCGTCCTCACAGGAAAAGAATTCGCTTCCCAGATTGAACGGCCTGGCGCAAGATGGATTGGCGCTGCTCCAGTCGCTGGAATTCAAGCTCGATCTCTTGGCTCCCCAGTTGCCCGCCGACGATCAAGTTAAATCGGCGCAATCGCTGCTCGAATCCTGGAAGAAACAGTCCCATAGGTGCCCCCAATTTTTTCTCTGTGGTTTTGGTTCTTATCGTATAATTATGAAGTGAGAAATCATGGTAGTCGTTGATTTATTGGGGGTTCTTATTTGATCTCTTACGCAGCTTGCGGTTGAGTTTGAGGAATGCCAATTTGCAAGCAAAGGCTAACCTAAGGAAGGCTGCTCAGGATGAGGTACTAGTCATCATTTACTTTCAACTGATTTTGGCTTGATAGGAGAATCCATGAATGGCCTGTTGCTCTTGTCTCTTGATTTCTGTTATATCTGAGATAGTTAGAATACCCACATATACCCTTCATGAGTAGGGATTGATTCTGGCATAAATGAGTTTGCTGAGGTCTGATTTGACATGGTTCTCTGCATCCCCAGAGAAAATTGCTTTTGGGAGGTGGAGAAGAGTCCACAGCTCGCAGGCGAAATCTACAGTACGTAACATCTCACTGGGATGGCACTTGACTGATGCAGTTTCCATTCCTCGCCATATGTTTTGGTTCATCCAAATTGGAAATGACTGACACAATAATTTATGTCTTCTAGGACAAAGGCTGGGATGACATCTGCAGCAGAAAGCATTACAGAAAGCCTTAGGCGCACTCGGCAGCTGATGGTTCAGGTTAGTTACCTTTTCATTTATTCTGCTTCCAATCTCATGTGAAGATTTGCAGTGGTGGGCTGGTGGTGGGAGCTCTATCTTGCTGTCTGAAATTCTTTCTTGTTCCTTGTTTCAGGAGGTGGAAAGAAGTTCTAACACACTTATGACTTTCGGTAGGTGTTTGCTTTCTTCTTTTGCTCTTTGCTTTTTCTTTGTGCTTTATTTTGTTTCATATATATCTGCAGCTAACAGAGGAAGTTCTTACACAACAGCGCCTAAACTCAAAGCCTCTGCGTTATGATGGCATGTGGATGTGGTTGTTAGCTGTGGCTATTTCCTGGTTTTTAAACATGCTGGTTCATGTCAAACTAAGCGCATCGGAAGCGTACATTTTCCTCGTGACTTTTCACCCAAGGCATCATGTGTGCAGATATGCATTTAGTTCTTAGGCAACTGTCTTTGAAATCACAACATGATTAATGCTACACTCCATGCTGCATTGGGTGTGATCTTGAATGTCTAATTGTAATTGAAAGGATCTCGTCGTGCTCTCCTGTCTGTTGACCACCCCGCTAACTGATTCCCTTTGGGTTTTGCAGACGAATCTACCGGGGTGTTGAGAAAGGCTGAAAGTGAGTACAAGGGTCATCGCTCCTTGTTGATGCGAACAAGAAACCTACTGTCCACTATGCAACGACATGATGTTATCGACAGGTACTGAGGGGAAAAAAAGGTGGATTCATATATTTGGTAGATAGCAGTTTATCTCTTTCACCAGGACTAATAGTTGTTGGATGGTTTTTCTTTTGGACAGATTGGTGATTGCTGTGGGATTCTTCTTGTTCTCTTGTGCTGTACTTTATGTGGTCTCCAAGCGCATTGGGCTACTCAGGCTGCAGAGAACGGTAACTGCTGCAATTAAGGCAGGGATGGCTGGAAAAGGGGGGCGTGAAGCAGTTGAAGAAGGCATTAAGAATCTCGCTCGAATCCCCCAAAATGCTGATCCGCAGAGACAAGGTCTGTTGAAGCATGCCATGCATGATGAACTTTAGACTTCCTAGGGTTATTAATTTCTTCCTTGGCTTGTATTGTTTCGCCATACCCTTACCAGTAAATGTTTCCTGTATGGTTGAATCGTTTAGATCACTCTTGTCTTGAGTTTGATATATGCATATTTGCTAAATCCTTACTGAACAAGGAAAACGGGATTGAAGTAAATACAACAAGATTTTGCAAGTTAGAGTCCCATCTCTGTTTCCTCTTTCTCTGTTGGATATATAACCCACATTTTCACTTGGAAAAGAAGTGGGGAAGAAAAGGAATGAGAAACATCTATATAACCCCCATTGATTCATTGATTGTTGCAAGGTATTGAACAAAGCTTGAGAATCAACTAAAATTTGGAGATGCTCCCCTGTGATCATGATGTTTCTGGGCAAAACACAATAATATATTTACTCACCGAGTCGGATGAGAAACGAAAACGAACAATTCGTAATTTTTAGGGTTTAAGAAAAACTTCAATTACCAAACAGGAAATTGATGATTTGAATACCTCCAAAAAAAACATACATTATGATTTATGTATATGAATTAACAGGAGGTTGGGTTATGGTTAGGTTATGCAAGTAGCCAGAAGTTCTTCTGGGTCTTTGTATTGAGCAGGTATCCTCCAGTTTGTCCCTTCTTCTGCACTGCCACACAATTGCACTTGCTGTACTCGATCAAATACTCCGCCGTGTCCATCGATTTCGGCCCTAGCCCTCCTGGCTTCTTGTATTTCGTGTTCCTGCTTTCACACAGACGAACACAGAGTAAGCAAATCTATATGGGATTGGCTGCAAAACAACGATTCCTTGTGAAGCAAGGAAAGTCATGACTCACCCTAACAAGACGCTGGAGAGGCTCTTCTTCTGGCCGATGATGAGATGGTCGACGCTCATGGCGGTGCTCTTGAACAGGATGACGCTGGCCTTGTCCTTGGCACCCATCTGCAGCCTCTCCACCGTCACCTTCAGCCGCGGCCTGGCCGCCTCGCACAGCTGCCTCATCGCCTCCAAGAAATCAACCTCTCCCTCCACCATCCCTTCCCCGCCCGACGAGGACTGGTTGCTGTTATTAAGGCTGCTGTTGTTGTTGTTGTTGTTGACGGCGGGGATCAAGATGCCGGTCCGGCGGAGGAAGGAGAAGGAGAAGGTGTTCTTCCAGGAGTTCTGGGTCTCGACGTGGACCAGGATCAGCTCGTCCTTCTCGGTGACGACGTGGGACAATGCGTACTGAAGGGCGCCGGCCGCCTCCCTGCTGGGGTCGACCACCACCATGACTTTCCTCATCGTCGTGTCGCTTCCCATTTTCGCCGAGCTGCCGCAGCTGCAGACGCCTCCTTCAATCGCCACCGTCAACCCCCATAGGTGCAGATAAACAGGGGTCGAGGCAGGGCTTCTGTTGCTGGAAAACAGAGGTCCAGAGGGATTGGATTGATTTCTTGTTTCTTTCTGTTGTTTGTTCTTTTAGGGAGGGAAGATGGGTATTTCGTTTTTTTTTTTGTTTTTTCTGTTTGATTACCCTTTTTTGGGGTTGATTTTGCCTTTGTTGGGTGTTGGGGTTTGCTGTCCCCAAGTGAAGAAATGGAGAAAGGAGAGGAAAATTAGCAAATGTACCTTCCTCCCAAATTTGATTGAAGGAAGAGAGACAGATAGAAATGCAGAGGAATAGTTTTTGTTAAAGCTAAATTTGGGTGTAGGGTAGTTTCTTTGTTGTTAGAACAGAACTCCATAATCCACCTGCTGGACCTCCCTGACTTGGTCAATTCCCAAACTCTGCGCCTCTCATTTTCGGATTTTTCCCTCTTGTTCTTTTTTGGAATGGGGAAAGGGGAAGATGGCTCTTGTTTGTAGCATTGTTATTAAAACCGGGCCGGACCGGCCGGTGAAAACTGGATCCGGCCAATGATCCGGTCCCGGAAGCCTTTAAACGGGGAGAAATGTGACCGTCTGGGTTATGATCGGTTCAATAGGTCAACCGGCAAAATCGAGGGAACCGCCCAGGCGGTTTGAATCCATTCGTTTTTTAAAGTTTCAATTAAAAAAAGGCAAAATACAGTTCCATAGCCAAAACTTTCACGTTTGTGCCAATAATAGCCACATTTGGCGAAATACCACTTATAGCCACCTTTTGAAAATGTTGTTGGACAAATATAGCCTTTTCCGTTAGAAACATTGACGGCGTTACTAACACTGTCAAATAAGTAGACGGTTTGCTGATTAGGCGAGAAGAAATCGAACACGTCAGCGCCAACTAAGGAATTCTTGACACGTCATATATTACATTATTAAAAAAAATCTTACCATATATTCCCATTTCCATCGAAGCGACTCCTTCAGCCCCAACTTTTGCCCGATCTAAAAATTAGGGTTCCTCTCCTCTCACGAATCCTCTTCCGATTTGGGAGTTAGGGTTCTTTCCCAAACTTCAACTTTCCACTCTCCCCGAATCCTCTACTCTCTTCTAATCGATTCCGATTTCGGAATTAGGGTTCTTCCCCCAAATTCCACTCTCCACGAATCCTCTACTCCCTTCTGATCGAATCCTCAATCCCTTCCGCGATTCCGATTCCGATCGATTCTGATTCCGACTCGCAACGACGACGCAACCCTCTCCTTCCGCGATTTCTCCTGTCCAGCACTTCAAGCGAGCTGCAGGCATGTCCAGGCGAACAGCTTCCTCAAGTTCGACTAGCAATCAGAAACTAGGCGTGGTACTCTGTTGGTGCAATAAGCCTTGTGTGGTCAAGACATCCGGCACAGAGTTGAACCCAGGCAGGGAGTTCTATGGGTGTCCTTTTTGGAAGGTAAGGTGGCGTAGACATGATTTATGCATTTTTGTGGTACTCGTCTTTGAGCTAGAGTCGCAAGTTGATTGTTGTTATGGTGCAGGACGAGACGAAGAATTGTCGCTTTTTTAGGTGGGTGCGATTGAATGTGGATGAAGATAAGCAAGCAAACTCTGAAAGTAGTTGTTCGATTCTGAAGCTCGAAGACAGTTTGCGTATAGCACAGTGTAAGGCTGAGAGGAGGAAGAAAGAGAAGAAAATTATGTCCGATGAGTTATCTAGATGGATGAAAGCACATGAGATTATGGTTGCTGAAGGAAGGAGGGTTAATCATGATATTCATGTAATTCGATATCAGTTCACTGTTATTGTCGTACTCAATTTGATAATGGTTGTTCTTCTATGGCACCACTTTCTGATGTAGAATGTTTTGTAATTTGACAAGGTTGTTTCGTATGTGTAAGAACCTATTGGTAAGTAGAATCTATGAACAATGTTGTTTGGTAAGACACAATCTTCATTCCGAACTGACAGTGTTCCAATTACATACCCCCATTATAGAACATAGTAACCATAATCCGAAGTGTTCACAATCCGACCTAAAAGAACATAATCCGAAGTGTTCACAATCCGACCTAAAAGAACATACTTGGCCCTAACATACAAGGCCATTACATGAGGGAGCTTCTCAAAATGACTACCCGGCCCTAACATATAAGGCCATTACATGGCAGAACTTCTCAAAATGTATACTCCACCCCTAATTGATATAGCAAAATGACTACCTGGCCCTAACATACAAGGCCATCCCACGTCTAAGGTTGTGTTGGTGGTGGTTGGCTTCCACGCAGCTGGACCTCATCGTGCTGAGTGCCTCCAACAGCACGTCCCCTCGAGCCATTCAGCTGCATATCAGAAGAGAAATTCATTAGACAGTTTGCAATATAATGGACCAAGCTTGTACTATCAAATTGGTACACACGAATGCTTACTATGGCGTATTGGTTCCCTGTTTCCTCAGATACATAAACTCCAACTCCTCTAGTGGCAGCCCGCATCTCACGTTCAATAGTCCTCCGGTCACCAACATTGATCTGAACAGCCTTCCAGTACATTTGCAAGAAAGGTAATTATCATCTATACACAATCTATACTTATCTACAATCATTCTATACACAATCTAATTATATCAACTTACTTGAATACCAACTCCTCGATTTAGAGGACACGTTCTGGCATTGTGAGTAGTAGAACCACACTTGGAGCAATGTCCGACTCTAGTTTTCCGAGCTGTAGGTTCTGTATTTCCAAGATTTGGTGCGGCTGTTCTTGGTCTCTTTCCTCTACCTCCACCTCCATTATTGTTAGCCTAACAAAATGAAAAACAAAATCACGTATTTAGTGCAAGAAAGCAATCACGAAATTAGCACTATAGAGAAATACATTTCAAAGGAAAAGTACATACAGCAGCAGCAGTAGGGGCAGCAGTAGGAGCTGTACACGTTCTCGCATTATGGCCTTCACCTCCACACTTCTTGCAATGAATCACTGACCCCCTTCTAACCACTTCCTCTCCTACTCCATTTCTTTGAGGCCTAACCTCGACTTCATGAGCAGACTTTCTGCGATTCTTCTTCGGTCTACCAGGCATACTTCTCTGCTTAGGTGGGTGCACTGGATATCCTACGGCATCAGGCCAAGCTTGTCTCCCGTCGAGACAAGGTATGCCATACTTGTACGCGTATTTAGCATTGCGTACAAGGTAGGTTGGATGAACATAACTGTCTACTTCCTTCCTCAAATGAGAAATGGCAGACACAGCATGGCAGTATGGAATGTCGCTAAGTGTCCACCACCCACATGTGCAAGACTTGTCCTCTAAGTCAACAATATACCCTGCACCCCCCATCTTTACCTCACATTTATCATTCAAATTCTGTCTCGCCGTGCACAACCTAGCCAAAGCTTTCTCTTTCTCTACCCTCTTCCTAATCCTAGGACATAAGACATCAGTTGAATCTAGTAGCATCTTGTATTTCACGACAACCCTAACCATTACATAGCCCCTAATTCCCTCTAACATGTCTATGATTCTCATACATCTATACTTAACTATCACACCATTCCATGTTTCACATATATTTGACTCAACCGAATCGCACTTGGGAAGAGGAGACAAGTATGCTCGACAGAATGACCTAGGTTCTGCATTCATGAACTCAGTATAGGGTGTGCCACCATGTTCCTCACCTTCAATTTCTTGCAGCTCAGAAGTCGCCTTCTTCCAGTCCACCTCGTTACATGAGTAAACTGCATTCCAAAATAGTTTTCGAACACGGTCGGTCTTGTTTCTCACTTTCCAATTTGCATACACATGCCTTGAGCACTTTCTATGTTCTGCCTCGGGCAGAAGCTCATGAATGGCGTCTACTAAACCATGCAATACATCAACATTGGGTTTTAGAACATCCCTCTAACATCCTATATATCTCAACTTATTATAGGAAGCATATAAACTAACCTTTTGTTGATCTGAGATCACAGACCAGCCTCTACCGTCAGCTAGGTGTAAATCCTGGACATTTTATTGTTATTTGTTTTCAGTTTTGACCCTTTTTTCAACAATTAAATATGACAGCATTAAGAATAAAACCTAATAATTGGTCAGATGGCCATAAATTGATCACATGTTTGATAGAATTAGTTGTGTCATAAATAGTTCTTTCAACTTTATTCATAATGAGTTGTGTCACTAATGAATTTTCTCATCTGATGGCTAATAAAAATATTAGTTGCATTAATATTCTAAAAAATACAATCAAAATAAGATAGAACCATAAAAAATGGTTAGACATTCTCATGTGATAAGTGACGCGTTTGACGTCTTCTTTCCGTTGACTTTCTCACTTTTTATCTTTTCGAGGCCAAATACTCACTCATTTTTTCCACTTTTTATTTTATTTTATAACATACTCACTTGTTTTGTCTATTTTTTAGATTTTTTGTCATTTTTTGTTGTGACCACCAAAGTAAGATTTACATATTTTTTGTGCAATTTCCCATCACCATGGTGAGACATCCACATGTGATAGGTGAAGCATTTGGTTGTCTTCTTTCCATTCACTTTCTCACTTTTTATCTTCTCGTTGCCAAATACTCAATCTCTCTTCCTGTTTTTCTTTTTATCTTTTTTTTTTCATAACATATTCGGTTGTTCTTTCTACTTTTCTTTTTTGGATAAAAGTGATATATGTTTTACATTATGTTTGATTAAGTGTTGGGATTCGAATCTAAGACTTTCAAATTCTAAACTGTGGTATTACCACTAAGTCAAACATTTGTTGCTATTTCTTGTGGCCCCACAATGATAAATACAAATTTTTTGGGCCCCTTCCCACCACTCATTATGGCCTAGTGGGTGGTACAAGAGAAAAGAAAAAGAAGAAAATTATGGAAGAGAGAGAATAATGAAGATAAAATATAGAAAGAAAAAGACCATGATGTGATTTTATATGATGAGACATGATAGTACATGTAGTGAAAATGAATTGGGTTATGTTGAGGATGTAAATACTCATATTTGTGCAAACATTTCATGAAAGATTGACACTTTTCTTTATTTTATTTTGTATGTTTATTAAATTGATAAATGTATTTGAACATTACATCACAATTATACAACAATTCATATATTTATTATGAAATCGACCCATTTAAATACTAAACATACTTAATTGGATTGATTCGATTATTTATTAAATAAATATTCAGATAAGACAAACATATATTACAAGAATATTATTTAATTGCGAAATATTATTGATCCTTTTTCTTGGCACCTCTTCATGTTCCTTTACTTTCAAGATTTCATCAGCAAATGAATAATGGTTCATGCATTTATCTCTAAAAAATCAATCGATTTCACATACTTAATTGCTTCATTAAAAATATTCAAATAAGTCGAACATAATAATCATTCAATTGCGTGAATAAATATTATTGATTCGAGTTCCAAGCACATATCCCAATTTTTTCTTCAACTTCAAGATTCATTTTCAACCATTAAAAATTAAAAAAAAAGTGGGTCACCCTCTTCAACCAACCACCACCACCAAATCCAACGGTGGCAAGACCTTCCACCTGCTAAAGACATTTCATAACCCAAGGTTGTTTTCGTCATTACAGCTGTCTTTGTTTTCATTTTTCAAAATAATAATCATAATAAAATAATAAGAAGTTAATTTTCTTTTCAAGAAATGATGACCGCATTTCATCTCTGTGAAAAGCTCACTTCCCCCATTTCCCCAACTCCGTTTCGTCAGCCTTCCGCCATGGTGAAAAAATCTCTCTGGTTCCTTTCTTTCTTCTGCGAGCAAACAAGGAAAACGAGCACCTTCTAAAGAACCCATTTCATTTCTTTCCCTTTTCTCGCGAATTGAATTCTGTAACAAAATCTCATCGGTTACGAAATGGGCGAGATCGTCCCGTTTCAAGACCTCAACCTCACTCCGGTCCCGGCCGTCGGCAACGGCAAGGCCAGCGCCTCCGCCGGCACTGCGGCCTCAACTACCGGCATACTGAAGGTTCCCAAAATCGAGCCCAAACTCGAGCCGCTGGACGAGGGCCCAATTGATGCCCAGCCGCTCCAAGAACAAGACGACGCTTACTTCCAGGACCCGGCTCCTCTCAACTTCTATTCCGATCCCCAAAATACCTCTCTCCCCCAGTCCGCCATCGTCTCCGCCGAACAAGACAATGTGTATTCGGAGTACAACCGAATCTCGGAGATCTTCCGGGCAGCTTTCGCCAAACGCCTGGAGGAGCAGCAGCAGCAGCAGCAGTTTGGCGACGATGTCACGGCGTTGGACCCGGACGCTGGTGCGATTGTACCCGTTAACACCGAGAACGAGGTTGCCCCGATCCTGGTGCCTCGGGCGCAGCGGAAGTACGCGAAACGCTCGTCGGAGCTCGTCCGGGTAACGGACCTTCAGATTGAGGATAAGCGGTACTTCAGGGAGATGGTTCGCAGCACTCGGTTGTTGTTCGACTCGTTCCGTGTATTCGCCGTCGCGGAGGAGCAGAAGCGCCTCAGCGCTATGGGTCCCTACTTCAGAAAGCCTCGTGGGGATCTACTGGCGGCCTCGGTGATGAGGGACCGTGGGCTTTGGATTAATCGTGATAAGCGAATCGTGGGTTCTATTCCTGGGATTGAAATTGGGGATGTCTTCTTCTTCAGGATGGAATTGTGCGTGCTTGGGATGCATGGCCAAGCTCAAGCAGGAATTGACTACCTACCTGGGAGCCAGAGTTCAAATGGGCAGCCAATCGCCACCAGTATAATTGTTTCTGGGGGCTATGAGGACGACGAGGACGCTGGAGACGAGATAACCTATACTGGGCATGGAGGGCAGGACAAGTTTGGGAAGCATTGTGTTAATCAGAAGCTTGAAGGAGGGAACTTGGCCATGGAGCGTAGCATGCATTATGGAATTGAGGTCAGAGTTATCAGGGGGTTTAAATATGAAGGGAGTATTAGTAGCAAGATTTATGTCTATGATGGTTTATACAAGATTCACCACTACTGGTTTGATATCGGAAAATCGGGATTTGGTGTCTATAAGTTCAAGCTGTCTAGGATAGAAGGACAGGAGGAAATGGGTAGTGCAATTCTGAAGTTTGCAGGGAGTTTGCGGGCTAGGCCGTTGAGCGTGAGGCCAACTGGGTATATACATCTTGATATCTCGAATAGAAAAGAAATTGTCCCTGTCATGGTGTTTAATGATATTGATAATTTTGGAGATCCTTTGTACCATGAATACCTTACAAAGACAGTCTTTCCTCCTCACTTGTGTAACAGTGGAGGTAGCGGAACTGGTTGCGAATGTGTTTCGGGCTGTGTGGATGGTTGTTTTTGTGCAATGAAGAATGGTGGTGAATTTGCTTACGACCAGAATGGATTTCTGGTGAGGGGAAAGCCCTTGATATTTGAATGCGGACCCTTTTGCAAATGCCCACCTAGCTGCCGCAATCGTGTAAGCCAGAGAGGCTTGAGAAATAGAATGGAAGTGTTCAGATCCAGGCAAACAGGCTGGGGAGTTAGGTCATTGGATTTGATACATGCCGGTTCTTTTGTATGTGAGTACACAGGTGTTGTACTCACGAGAGAGCAAGCTGAGATTTTTGCAATGAGTGGTGATACATTGATCTATCCAAGTCGGTTTTCAAATAGATGGACAGAATGGGGAGATTTATCTCGTATATATCCCGACTATGTTTGTCCAACATACCCTGCTCTCCCGCCTTTGGATTTTGCAATGGATGTGTCTAGAATGAGAAATGTTGCTTGCTACATGAGCCACAGCACAACTCCAAATGTAATGGTGCAGTTTGTGTTGTATGATCATAATAATCTGATGTTCCCCCACCTTATGATTTTCGCAACTGAGAACATTCCTCCTTTACGGGAGATAAGTCTTGACTACGGGGTTGCAGATGAAGTAACGGGGAAACTTGCAATTTGCAATTGAAGCTTGGAACTGACGTTCTGTGTGTTGAAGCAGCTAGTTATGAAGACTGAATAATTCAGGTACACCAGTTGTACAATTGATTTCACCTTTATGCCCATTCTCATCCTGTAACAATTTGAGAATCGTAAGCCTGCTTTGTTGTTGTTGTGGTTCTTGTTCAAAGAGTGCAGTCTTTATCTCTCTGCCCTCCATATCACCATAAGAAAAATTGGATTTTAGATAGTGCTTTCTCAAGATTGAGGAGTCATTTTGTACGTTCGCCTAGAACCGTTGTCTTGTTAGTAGTTATTGATTTTCAGCTTCTCTCTTTTATGGAATTTTGTCAAGTTGTTTTGTCCATTCAAACTCAAAGAAGTGAATTATTGTATATTTAATTGGCCTTTCTTTTTTTTGAATGTTGGATTCTTCCAGATTCTATTTCTCCTGCTTTGCACACATCAGCAAAGAGAAATTTTCTTCTTTAACATCTCGTGTCATGATGCTGTGGCCTCCCTTCATGTTAACATTGGTAGTCACCATAGTGGTTATCTGCATATTCATTGGTATTTATGATGTTTCAGTGCAAAAACCGGTGCTCCGTTGTTGATCAGTTTGTTCCATTTGTCTCTATTGCCTAATGCCTCCAATTTTTATCTTAATATGAAGCCTGGCTCTTAGTACATGTTTAGTGTCTTTAAAATCTGAGTGAAAGTCAATGGACTTTCTCAATTTCGTCTCATGTCATTGGTTGGCAAGCTGTGCTGCACGTTTACATGCATTGCATTCTATTGAGTGTTATAAGCTGTATCATTTGAAGCCCTTGTCGTGGCTTTGACGGTGGTGCTTCCTTTTCTATAGCAGTTGCTTAGTTTCAGGATGCTCTTTTAGGCTTAGTGATGAACTATGTACTTAGCAGAAGCAGAAGAGTAGTAGGCTTGCAAGAGTGTATTTTTCACATGTTCAACTTACCACTTTGGCATGCTTTCATGGATATGCCCATTGGCCGCATTCAGTTAGTGATGGTTTGAAATAAACGACGAGATCCCCTAAAGTGTTAGTTTACTCTTTTTACCTCTTTGTTGACTGAATATGTTAACTTTCAAATTGATATGTAGTTACTCTATTCAAGTAATAAAGTTAAAAGCATGGGATAGTTAACTTCCATAACTTTTACAAATGCTATGAATTTGTTTATAGTAGTTGTGCGAAGATGATTGTAGAGGCAATCCATATTACAGATAAGGAAGAACAGCCCGTCAGATGTTCACCTACTTAACTTCGATTAGTTATTGTTTGGGTCTTTTTTGAACATTTTAGGCGAAGGATTGGATTGTACAATCAGTATATGTGCCCGGAAGTGAGTTATCTCCATGGTTTGTGAAGGGGATAGAATCAATAAAAGGTGCAATTCTATTTCGCAAAGTAGAAGTTTAGTTCCTAAACTAGGACTTCTTACTTGTCTCTTATAAGCCCACTGCTTTCAGTATAATTTTACAACCTTCCGTCGAACTTGATTCTGGTTTTGTTCGGCCTCTATTCTAGTCTTAGCTTGAGCTGGCATACTAGCCAACTTAAGTTTCTGTTTCAATGTAGTCATACTTGGTTGCTGATAACATTTTCAGATATGATGTGATGAGCACAGGCTTCTGATTAGAGGGAAAAGTGTAGTTGGCACTTGAAACTAAGGTCCTGCGTAAAGGTCAAGCCTGATGAAACTTCACAATATCTGTTGTGCATACAATTTATAAGAGTTTTTCAGTCATGCTCTTGGAATTCTACTTTATCCTGGTTTCTAAAGTAAGAGCTGCATGTTTCCATAGGGAGCATCGACTATATTACCTGCTCACGTTGTATTGCTGCTAGTATTCAGAAGTGATACATTCTTGTGCTTTTACTTGATTTCATTCCTGTGCTAATTCCTGTAGATGTCGATTCTCAGTTCAGCATCTCTTTTGCAGGTGGGGAACTGCCCGAGTTACTGGTTGGACTGCTGTTTCTTGTACCAGAACCTGAGTTTTTCTGGTCTTCAATCATTTTGCTTTGAATGCTGCTACTTCCCTTACATCCACTCGGATATATCATAGCTAAGTGGTTCTGGATTATCTTAACCAAAGGCAGGGTTTCATCCCCTGTAATTTTTGTTCAAAACGGGTAAAAAGTTCTAATGTTTGTCAAGCAATTCGGGTGCCTGAGACAGGATTCTTGAAAACTGACATTGTGCCTGCCTTCTGCTAATGTTGGATGAAGTCAGAAGACATGCCGCTGCTGATGGAACTGCACTAGTTAGAAGCTTGTCACAAGGATCTTGTATACTTGTAGCGCGGCAAATGTATGAACAAATTCTGTACCAGAAGCCTTGTATATATATGATGGAAGTTCTTTTTGTAGTTGGGGAAGCAAGCTTTATACATCATGCATATACAAAGACAAACAACCTTGTTGGCCGTTTTCTGGTCCTGAAAACTTCACTGTTGTGTGATCAATGGTCTCGGGCGTTCATTTTAAGGACATGTAAAGTTTGAACTTAGTAAAATTCTTATCCATGGCATTACGAGAGTTTTACTTCTTTTCAATCACTGGATTGGTAAAAGCCATACATATAGTTTCAAGACAAGTTTGATACTGTTGATATACTCTTTGAGATCCATCTACAAGACAACAATAAGTGGTGATACTATATCGGCATTTACATGTATAGCTTCTTCAGAGCAGCTTCAAGGGATGGGTATGTTGCGTCGATTGAGATTGAGGAGGTTGCAGCTTTGTAAACTGAGTGTAAGTCTAAGCTTGAGAGGTCCCAGTACCATTTTTCTCCATTTCGCGTTTGAGATTGAGGAGGTTGCAGCTTTGTAAACTGAGTGTAAGTCTAAGCTTGAGAGGTCCCAGTACCATTTTTCTCCATTTCGCGTTGTCTTGCGCGCTCCATCTTCCTCTTTCGCCATTCTTCTAGAGCTGGAGAAACTTGCAAAGTGTTAGCAACGCTCAACAAGATCCAAAGCAGGTAGGTTTAAGAAACAAGAGAAGAGATATAAATCCAGAATTTGGGGTTTCCTTTGGAGATGTCTAGATTACAGAAATCCAATCAAACAACATCACCCATCACGCTCGAAAGAAAGATCGTTGCCTTTGCTCGTTTTCTGAAGCAACACCAAATCACTGGGGAGAAAGATAGAGCAGTCACCTTTGAAGCTGGCGGGATCATTGAGGGCGCGGGAATCCTTTAGTCTTTTTGAGAGATCAACAGCAGCTGTTTGTGTTGTGGTCTCTTTTTGCTGAACAGTTTCGAGTTCTGCATAGGCTTCTTGTTTAATTTCCTTCACCTGAAAGTGCAGGAAACTCATTTTAAAGTCTTGGAGAAAAGCAAGTGAAAAAGTTTCATAGGGTGAACTACAGATCGAAGCTATCTCCTCCCATCAGCATCATGTTTGAATTATTCATATCTTCATATCGACAAAACATGAAATAGCATCTGAACTCAATAAGAAAATAAAAATAATGCAATGATCCATGAAAACCGAAGCATTTTCAGAAGTTTCACATGTCATCAACACAGTTAAAGGGCGGGCATACTCTTTTGATTAGCTCCCAAGGTTGCATGGCAAGGCGAGCCTCTTCAGAGTCCTTGATCTGTTTCAACTGAACTGCAATTCAAATTGCTGTTTCACATTAGATGAGACGGAACAGGGACTGTATTGTGATATCATAACAAACTAGAAGCTGAAAGAATAGACTTTTTATACTGAAAACAAGCAACGCTAACATTAAACTTGGATACTCTTCCACTTAAAAGAAAAAGACCCTCAACAGCAGCAAGTCCGGCTCGCCAAATGAACAGTTACAGAAACATGTAACTTTAGTTACTCAATAAATACGGAATGAAAATCAGAACAGTGCCACTGATCATGTAAAGACACCAGCTATGACCATCAATCATCAAATTGACTAGGGAAACCTCAAAGTAGAAACCAAAGTATCTATGCTGCTCTGACAAATATGATTTATGACCAAAGTGATCAATAAGATATACATAGTCTCAAGTGCTGGCAACCAATACAGCACGGCACACAAACATTGCAACGAGCTTTTCATTATGCTGATCGTTATCTACAGGATGTTCCACGGTTCATACGGGTGGGCAGATCAGTATCATCTCTAGCATCTGGTTATGCTGACACTGCAAGCTAGAAGCTAAGAACCGTAGTACAGTGCTTATATAGAGCTGCTGACTTATATCAAGCAGGCAATGTTAACAATTGTAGTGGATGCCTGATAGCTAGCAACGGGAGAGCTCAAAAACAAGAAAGGAAAGGTCGCAGACTTGGGTATAAAACACCAACAAGCCTTATGGGGCTGAGCTTGAAGATACTGTAAAGGGATGACAATCTAAAGTTGGAAACTGGAATTCCCGACAGAGTTGCACTTCCAGCAAACAGATTTTGCAGGGAGTCCATCCAATCCAATCGCTGGATTGAAACTGAAAACCCTAGGCTACCCTAACAAGCAGAATTCCCCTATTCCCATCGAGTTCCATGGGAGAAACTGCCGTGGACCAGATGTAAACGTTCAAAAGGACCAAACTTTGCCTCTCGCGTAAACCCTTCATCATAACTACTTCCCCAGCAGCAGACTCTATCCAATTCAGAAAAGGCAGAAGATCGGATACAACGGACGTTGACAGCGATGAATAGCTCGACATGCGGCCGATCAGTTAACAATCGATCAAAAGAGTATCTCTTCCAATCAAAACTAGCACCCACCCGTTTGATATCACAGTTCATCCGAATTCAATACCCAAGAGATTGATTGAGGATGAGATAGAGAGGGACCTGAATTGAGTTGGTTGCGGGATGAAGAAGCACCGTTGCGGGATGAGGCACTGGAGAGGAAGCCCTGAAGCAAGAAGAGGATGGCGACGACATTCAGCACAGTCAGTACTATGGTAGCGCTCTTGAACGACAATCTGGGACGCCATGGTTGCTGCATTTCCATCGCTCTATTTTAGTTCCTTCTTCACCTTTTGTTTCTATCGGTCGTTTGATTTGATGCACGGCTGTCTCAACCTCTCAGAAGAATAGCTGAAGCCAAAGAATTTGATGAAGCCAACTGGTCAAATTGCGTTTGGGAGAGCATTTTGTGGAACTCATTTCTTTTGGGTTATGTGCGGATTCCCGGTCGCAACTCGTAGATAAGTGGTCCAACTTACGACACATTTTAAGTGTTGGTTTTTGTCATATTAGACGTACTAGCCTGGCCCGGACATTTGGTCGGAGGAAGGTGAGATATGAAATATGATAATGTAATATGATATATAGCTTATTGTTGTATAGTTTTTTTGGAAAACACGTGATAAAATAGTGAATTTTAGTAGGAAAGAGACATTAATGATGTAACGAATCAAAAATCAGCCTTATGAACCAAAATCAAGTACCTGTTACCTTGTGAAACAATATTGTTTCTCGTAATATGATGAGGTGGAGTAAGTTTTATAGAAACCGAATTCCAGAAAATCGAATAAAAAATCGCATATCCCGCCGGTTTTCGGGAAATGAGCATCTCACAATCGTTGCTAGCTTTTACTCGGCCCGTTGGCCGATTAATTTGCTTTATAAAACTTTCATCTTGTCATCATTGTGCTTTCTGGTTTTTTGCCAAGCCATGATAAATCTAAAGAAATCAAGAATGAACAACACGATTTGGGATAGGAACCACCGTTCCTGTATACATAGAAAATGGTGGTAAACATGGACTCACCTGCCAAACTGGTTTGGATTGAGATTTTTATCGGGTATCAGGAAACCATGTGATTATAAATTAGACTTGATCAAAACGGGCCAACACTTGAAATTCAGCATGTTTGACCGACTCATGCCAAACTCTAATTATTCTTTACTTTTAAACTTTCTATTTGAAAATAAAAAATAATGAAAGAAAAGAGATTACTGCAATTCGCCATTTGCACATCACTGATTCGGGAATAAAACTATAGAATTTTGAAAGGAAACTGAAAATGTTTAGGATCATTTTAATGTTAAAAATAACCAAATAGATCTTTCTATTTAGTTTTTTACTAACAAATGCCAAACGATTCCCTATAATATACACTATATTTTAATCATTATGATATCAAATAATTACATAATATATATTTGAAATGATAAAAATTGGACTAATTGGGTTGGTCGAGGTTAAACCATTGAATAACTTTAAAATAAATTATATTTTATCTACTAAGATATAAAATAATAGCATAATATATATTATGCTAGAGAAAATAGTTTGTTTTAGAATGGCAAACCCATGATGTTCATTTGTTTTACTTGATGGGCAAATCCTGTGTAGGTCAGGCCCATTCAACTCTTTTATTTTATGATTAGCGGTTAGCCCATTAGAATTCATGCATTAGTTTATTGTTATTTTTTTATTTTTAGCAATAAAAAAGGAGTAAATTTTTTGCCTTTTCATATATATTTTACCACCACGGAGAAATAAAAGGACTTAAAGAAAAAAATTGACACTCCTAGACCCGTTTAAATCCGCATGTGTACGGTAAGTTGGCCCGTTCCACAGAGGAAAAAGAAAAAAATTGACACTCCTTATTCTACCCTTCCAACAAACGCTCATCGAGCAGAGAATTTGAAATGGGGGAAGGGTTTTTTCCTCTCCGCGATTATATGTTTTTAATTTAAAAAGATACAACAAATGTACTTAGTGTGATTGGTTATGATCTTTGCTTTTTTTTAAAGTGGTCATGGGTCGAATCATAGTAAGTGTCTTTTTAATGAATAAGAAAAAGTAATTGTGAAGACCAAAATGTCCTTCCTACTTTCACTCTGGATGCAGGAACTGGGGCTTCAAGAAATTTGAAATGGGGCTTCAAGTTTTCTCATTTGACTTTTATTTATTGTGTAGATTTAATTTAGGTTATGGTTCACGTTATTTTTTATATGTGTATACAATTTTAGAAGAACAACATATTATGGATGGGTTAACATATAATGAAGAGTAATGGTTTATGAAAAATTATACACATGTTGAAACAAATTGCACTTCATCAAGATCCAACACAATAACTTTTCTGAATTTTGATGTGTTTTCGCTTTGTTTATTTGTTTGCAATTTTTATTAGTTACATACTTTTGTTATTGCTGGGTTGGATTTTTTATTAAATAAGAGTCAATCCGACTCACGATCATAAACAAACGGTAGGACTCTAATTTAATCAGGATGGATTATGATTTAGTATCTTCAAAACTGGCGTGTTTGAATTGGGTGATTAAAAACAACTAAATTCGTGCCAACTGACTCATATATACCCCTAATTTTGAGTAGGATATTTTAGAATAACCGAGCATTTGATTAGCTATGCGATTTACGGTAATTCCAACGAGAGCGCCTATATAACAGCTAACCGTAACAGCTTGTTTGAATATAATTCTGTTGGAAAATGAATTCCATTTCTTGTGAGAATCTGAATTCAAGTGGGATTCATTTCAAGAGTTTATGTCTGGAACAAATCCAAAAGTTTGGGAAATGATTTCATTTTTTTATGTTTGAAAAAAAAATGAAAATGATTTCTTACAAATACTTTTACAATAATATCCTTGGTGTTAGGCCGCATAGTTGAGCGTGTTTGGGCCTCGGGCCCAAGAGAAGCGAGTCGGAGTTTAAGGCCCAATAAGGAATCCAGGCCCGATCGAAAGACCGGGTCAGCGGGCGGTCCAAGGTCGACTGCGAACCCGAGGAATAGGATAAGGGCGCCTGACATAAAGCAACTGAGCAGCGCAGAGGGGCAGAGAGCCGTTGAAGATGCGTATCTGGTGTTAGGCAAGACTGAGCATTTATTGCCAGCCGCAGGCGGCCTGCAGAAAGGCTGAAAGCCTGTCCAGGACGCCTGACATTTCCCGAAAAGCCTGAATGGGCGCCCGACCAGGTCTGGGGCGCCCGACACAGCATTTAATGCCTCAACCACCCTTTAACCAGGTATAAATAGAGGGTGAGTGCATTAATGGTGAGACCAACTACTATTCATCTCTCTACATAAATTCTCATCTTCCCACTTCTCTCTCTAACTTAAGCTTCGGAGAGTGTCCCGGGCGAACCGCCCCGGACCATTGTTTTGCAGAGTATCAGGAGTGATCCCCCACATCCGAGATCAGGCGTCTCGCCCCAGCTCCACAAACCGCCTAGTATCTACTAGGCACAAACAATTTGGCGCCCACCGTGGGGCTGGAGCAGAGCGCTTAAATCGAAAGATGGAAGGGAAATTCAGAACTCCGGTGAAAGACGTCATTGGCGGGGAGAGCATCAGAGGTTTGGAAATGCCGACGGTTGAGGAAGAAAAAGATATGGAAGAGCGCGTGAGAGACCAGGAGCAGCAGATCATCAGTATGCAAGAGAGTTTGAGTCAGATCCTCACCATGCTCAAAACAAGAGACGAGCCCGAAAGTTCTAAGATGCAAGGTGGCAAGGGCAAGGGGGTGGACGGAGAAATGCCCCCCAGCCCCCCTCGCACAGAAGACGGAGAGTCCGACAGGGAGGAAGATGCTGACGGCGTCCACCTTGACCTCCTCGAAGAGCACCTGCGCCCCTGCTACGGGAAGCCTAAAGGCTACAACGTGCTGCACAACCCCCTGGCGAAGAGCCTTTTCAAAACCCAGGTGCCATCAAACTTCTCGTCGCTCGGTCTCCCTGCATACACGGGGAACTCAGATCCGTCGGATCACTTGAGCGCCTTCATGCTCAATATGCAACTAATTAACGCCTCAGACGCTGATCTGTGCAAGGCGTTTCCAGTCACTTTCGGAGGGCAGTGCCGAAGCTGGTACGCGTCCCTACCAGCCGGGATAATCGAGAACTTTGAGCAGTTCGCCACTCTTTTCTCTCTGAAGTTTGCGTCTCAGCGCAGAAGGCAGCTCACGGTCTCCGCCCCCATCAACTGCAAGCAAGGGGAGGAAGAAACCTTGACCGATTTCTACGACCGATGGAATACAATAGCTTGTGAGGTCCAAGATGTCTCGACCAGCGTAGCCGCCGGGAACCTGAGAATGTCGACGCACAGCCGGGAACTAAAGAGGTCTCTCATCAAGAAGGAGCACAACATCAAGTATTGGCAAGATCTAGACCGCGTGGTACGAAAGGTCATCTTCTTGGAAGAGGCGCTCAATGCCGAAGAGGGCGCGAAAGGGGGCCCAACGCTATCGAGCAAGGCGGAAAAAGGAAGGAACGGGCCGCCAAAACGAAGGGGACGCACGCCCGAGCGACGAAACTACAAGCCCAGGTTCGGCAACAGGGATGGAAGGCGTGAAGTGTTCGCATGAGAAAAAGAGGACGACGGACGCCGCGATGGGAACAAAGCTCGGGAGACGCGTCCTCACCAAATGAGGGAAGACGACCAAAAGTGGTGTGACTGGCACCAGCTACCGACTCATGACACCACAGAGTGGCGCGAGTTCAAGGCCAGCCTCAAATACCTGGCACCGGGAGACCTGAAAAGCCGCCTGTACACACGGGGGCATCCCAGGGAGAGAGCGGACGAAAGGGATAGGTCGCCCAGCCCAAGGAGAAGGTCCCGGACGCCCAGACGCCGGAGATCTAGGTCGCCAAGGAGGGAGCGAACGCCCCGCAGGGAGCGCTTGCCCCCACCGCCGCCAAGGCACATCCCTCCTCATCGGCACCCACCTCGAGAAGAGGAAGAGGGAGTCGAAATAATCACCATCGCTAGAGGGCACAAGCGCCCTCGGACAGAAGGGGACCGTTTGGTGCAATGTATGAACGTGAACAGGAAAGAGCAAGTCGAGATCAGTTTCGCGCGCTCGGAACTGGCTCCCGAAGAATGTGGAGAAGACCCATTGGTCATCTCTTTCTGCACAAAGAAGTTCAAAGTCACCCGAGCCTTGGTCGACAATGGAAGTTCAGCAGACATCTTGTTCTACTCCACGCTCAAGAGCATGAAGAGGGGGTTACAGGACCTCAAACCATCCTCGACCAGTCTGGTTGGGTTCTCCGGATTCAAAGTCCGGGTTCTAGGTTCCATCACCCTCCAGGTGACGATCGGAGGTCCGGAGGTGACAAAGACGAGCCTCATGGACTTCCACGTAGCGGACTGCCCGTCCGCCTACAACGCCATATTGGGACGCGGCTTCCTGTCGGCCTTCTCGGCGGTCCCCTCTACCTGCCATCAGATGCTTAAGTTTCCCGCCAAGGGCAGGATAGGATGCGTCCGTGGTGACTCCCAACAGGCCAAAGAATGCTACCAGGCCACCATCAGGAACTTGGAAGTCGATCAAGTGGATGCAAGAGGAAGTCATCCACGCCCCGAAGCGGCCGAGGAGGACGTCGCGGTCGTGTTAGACGACGACGAGCCAGAGAAGAAGGTTAGAATCGCTGCTCACCTGGCGGAAGAGCAGGCGCGAGATCTCTTGTCCCTCCTAAAGGAATTCAAAGATCTATTCGCGTGGACGTCGGAGGACATGCCGGGCGTCCCGCGGGAGCTGGCCGAACACTCCCTGTCTATCAAAAGCAAGGCGCGACCAATACAGCAAAGGAGGAGAAACGCCTCCCTTGAAAAGCAGATGGCATTGGAAGAGGAGGTAAATCTCCTGCTGAAGGCAGGGTTCATCAGGGAAGTGAAGTACCCAACGTGGCTGGCCAACCCAGTATTCGTGCGAAAGGCGTCCGGCCTTTGGCGAATGTGCATTGATTTCACAAGCCTCAACGCGGCCTGTCCCAAGGACGCATATCCCCTCCCCAGGATTGACCAGTTGATTGACGCGACTGCAAATCATGAGACGCTAAGTTTCCTGGACATGTTCTCGGGCTACCACCAGATACGCCTGTCGGAAGAGGACCAAGAGAAGACCGCGTTCATGACACACATGGGCAATTTCTTCTACACGGTCATGCCATTTGGCCTGAAGAACGCGGGCGCGACGTACCAAAGGATGATCGATACAGTATTCCAGAAGTAGTTGGGCCGGAACGTGGAAGCCTACGTTGACAACGTCCTAGTCAAAAGCAAGAGAGGGGCCGATCACCTGGCCGATCTCAGGGAAACGTTCGAAACGCTTCGAAGAGAGCGCCTCCGGCTGAATCCACTGAAATGTGTGTTCGGAGCGAAGGAGGGAAAGTTTCTAGGATTCATGATCACTAGCAGGGGCATAGAGGCAAACCCAAAGCAGATCGAAGCAATACTCAGCCTGAAACCGCCCCGCACAGTAAAGGAAATCTAGGCGTTCAACGGAAAGATGGCCGCCCTGAGCCGCTTCATTCCGCGATCGGCGGACAAGTGTTCACCTTTTTTCCAAATGCTGAAGAAATCCGCGTCTCGCCTACAATGGGGGCCTGAGTGCGACAAAGCCTTTTTCCAGCTGACGGAACAGCTAGCCTCACCTCCCGTCCTTAGCGCCCCCCTACAGGCCAAACCCCTATACCTGTACCTGGCGGTCTTTGACCAAGCGGTCAGCTCAACCCTGGTAAGGAGGGACGCCGATGGCACAGACCATCCCGTATACTATGTCAGCAAAGCCCTCATTCCAGCTGAAAGACGATATATGCCAATTGAAAGGGCGGTCCTAGCGGTCGTATCCGCGGCAAGGAAACTACGCCCTTACTTCCAGGGGCATCCAATCACTGTCCTGTCCAACTTACCCTTGAAAAAGATACTCAGAAGTTTGGACGCCTCTAGAAGGATGACAAAGTGGGCAGTCGAGCTCAGCGAGTACGACATCACATACGCGCCACGTCCCTCCATAAAAGGACAGGTGCTAGCGGATTTCGTAGCAGAAGGTTTTAGCCTCGACGCTACTGAGGCTGAGGGAGCAGTGGAAGTGTGGCGCCTGTTCGTGGATGGCGCTGCCGGAAAAGGTGGGGCAGGTGCTGGAATCGTGCTGGAATCGCCCCGAGGAGTCATACACGAATTCTCCCACAGATTCCAGGAGCTGAAGACCAACAACGTAGCGGAGTACGAGGCCCTCTTGAGCGGTCTCAGAATCGCCATGGGAATGGGCGCCACCCGCCTCCACATCTGCTCCGACTCCCTGTTGGTGGTAAACCAAGTCTTGGAAAACTACGAGGCTAAGGAAGAGGCGCTCGCAAAGTTAGCCGACGAAGTCAGAGGCGTCCTCTCACAGCTGGAAGAATGGAAGCTAGAGCATGTCAAGCGAGAGGACAACCATCATGCAGACGCCCTGTCCAAGCTGGCCACGGCTATGGACTTCGAAGGCGATCGTCAAGTCACCATCACCAAAGAAGCCCCGCCCAACGAGGGGGTCATGGCCATCGAAGAGGGAGCGGCCGACTGGCGCTCCCCTATCATCGAATATTTACAGACAGACTCTCTGCCCAGTGATGAAGCCCAAGCGAAGCTGATCAAACGGAAGGCCGCCCATTACTGCATGGTGGGAGGGCAGTTGCACAAGAGTTCATTCTCAGGCGTCTACCTGAAATGCTTGAGCCCTGCAGAGGCGGAATGGATTATCAAAGAGATACACCAAGGCACGTGCGCTTCTCATGCAGGCCCGAGAGGCCTCGAAAAGACAATCCTGTTACAAGGCTATTACTGGCCGACGGTAAAAAAGGATGCTGAGAAGGCGGTCCATGCGTGTCATAAATGCCAAATTCACGCCAACAAGCAGCACCTGCCCAGCGCAGAGCTAAAGAGTATAACAAGCCCGTGGCCATTCGCACAGTGGGGGCTGGACCTGTTAGGTCCCTTTCCAACCGCCCCCTTGGCAAGAAATATCTGGTGGTGGCGGTGGACTACTTCACAAAATGGATAGAGGCCGAGCCGCTGGACACAATCACTAGCGCCAAGATCCAGAAATTCCTCTTCAACAACATAATGATCAGGTTTGGTACTCCCCATACAATCATCACTGACCATGGGACACAGTTCGATTGCAGGCCGTTCGAAAATTTCTGCGCTAGGAACCGCATTACATGCAGAATGGCCTCAGTCGCTTTCCCGCAGGCCAACGGGCAGGTGGAGTCGTCCAACAAGCTCATCCTCAGGGGTCTGAAAAGGAGGCTCAAGGAAGCCAAAGGGGGGTGGACCGCCGAGTTGCCGCACGTACTTTGGGCCCATCGTACAAACTACAAAAGAGCAACCGGAGAAACTCCATTCGCCCTGACGTATGGCTCCGAGGCGGTTGCTCCCACCGAAGTCGTTCTGCCCTCGCTAAGGGTCCAGACATACGACCCAGAGGAAAACCACAAGAAGCTGCTCCACCAGCTGGACATGGTTGAGGCAAGGAGAGATGCGGCCCTGGTGAGAACCATACAGGAGAAGCTCAAGGTGGCCAAAATCTACAACGAGAAGGTGAAGCCGCGCCCGCGTGAGGAAGGAGATATGGTGCTGATGACTCGGTATTTGCACATGTTTTCCCCTTTGTTTCTTGATTGTTTGAGCTTGAATTATTGCGTCTTTGGCCTATTTTATGCTAGGTTGTGTTCCTTTGTCCAATTTCAGGTCCTAGCACATAAAGTGAAGCATAGGCGCAAGTTTCAAGTCAATCAGAGATCAATTGACGATTCGAGAGAAGAAACTCGGGCATGACCTGAAGAAGAATGGATTTCTACCTCACTTTATGGACAAAGAATCATGCAAGCTTGTTATGAAACGAAAGAGGACGAGACTACGAGCGTCTGGGATCAAACGGCGATTGATTCGGAGTCCGGACGAGGGAGAAACGAAGCATTAAACAGAGGCTGAGCAAGCTGCACGGGCAGACCAGCGTGGCCACGCACGGCCGTGCAAGTGACCAGTTTGGCCGTGCGGGATTGTGCGTGGCCACGCACGGCCGTGCAACATACAATTCTGGCCGTGCGAGTTGGCTGAGGTTCAACTAATTGATACGCCGCGTTTTGAGGTGCACGGCCAGAATGGTGATGTGCACGGCCGTGCACCCTGGCCGTGCGAGTCGGGATTTTCTCCTTTTAAGCAGAATTTCAGCCACAATTCGGGGGAATTCGAGTTTTTGAGAGAGAGATCAGTTCCTAGAGAGAGAAAGTGACGAGCAAGAGTTCCCAAGTGCCCTAGATTGATCTTCAACACCATTGGAGGCCAGCTTGAGCTTGGAGGAGTGCCAATCAACGTCCAGAAGCAGGAATCCATCCTTTGCAGTATGAATTCCGTGTCTGATTCTGCTTTTGCTTTCTTCTCCATGGAGTAGTTCTCCCATTCATCTGGGTATGGAGAACCCTAGATTTGTATGTTAGGCTTTGATTGTATGAACCCAAGTACTGATTCTGTGATTGATTATATTCGATTGAGGTTTTAATGATTGAATGACTTGAATCCTGATCAAATTCCTGTTGTTTCTGCTTTAACCTAGAATGAGAATATCTGCCTAGGTTAATAGAGTATCCTCGATTGAAGGTAGGGAGTTGGTGACTTTAGTCGAGGAGCCAACCCACTATTCTGTACCGGATTTACTCCGGTAGTGGAGGTTTTGTTCTTAGGGCCTCAATCTGTCGACTCCGGTGGAGGTTAGTCGCCCGCTAGAGAGTCAGATTGAGAGGGTCTGAAGACCTTTAGTCGAGACTTCAGGCTGTTTGAGAACCTTCCGCAGTATAACTGTCATAGAAACTGAACTTGGTAATTACAATCCGGCTTAACTGCAGTCTAGGGGGAACCATATCCGGGTGACCTCTTTAACCTGAATACAACCAGTTTACTTGCTTTGTTTGTTTGGTAGTTTAGACTTGCACTCCAGTTTTATTGCTAGATAACAAGAACTCACTGAGTAGTCAGCAAATCTAGGACCCGGGTTGATAATTAAACCTAAACCCGCTATACTACGCTTTAGGAAGTGGTTACACTTGGCCAATTCCTAGAGTGACAGTAGAGTTGAGTCAAGTTTTTGGCGCCGTTGCCGGGGACGGCTAGGTTGTTGAAGAAAAGTGATTTCTGTTAATTTAGCTTTTCTTTGTACTTTGTTTACTTTGTCCCACTTGTGCCTTCACGGGTTTGTTGCTTGAGTGTGTGCAGGTAGTGCATGACCCGTAGCCAGTCGGGAGGTTTACTGCCGTTGAATCCAGAGATTGACCGCACCTGTCGCCAGCTCAGGAGACAACAGCGAGCTAGACTGGCTACGGAAGAGCGCATAGACGGCCACCTGAGCAGCGATTCTGAAGAAGAGCACGGAATGGACGGAGACTACAATCAGCAGCAGGGGAATCCCCCGGTGAATCAGGTCCTGGGGAACAACCCCATACCCCAGGATCATGGAGCTCATCATCCACCGCAGCCGGGTCCCACCCTGGAGTACTACTACACTCCGCGGATTGCTGACATCCGCCCGGTCATCCTCTACCCGCCGATCCCAGCAAACAACTTTGAGATCAAGCCATGCTGGATTCAGCTCATCACATCTTCTATCCAGTTCCATGGCTTGAAGAATGAGGAGGCCAGGGTGCATCTTTCCCGTTTTCTGCAGCTGACAAACGGGTTCAAGCTGAATGGTGTCCCGGATGATGCAATCCGCCTTCATCTCTTCCCCCATTCTCTGGCGGGGAATGCTAAGAGGTGGTTGGAGACCCAGCCCCCATTGTCCATCACCTCTTGGGACGATCTGGCTGACAAGTTCGTGCACAGGTACTATCCGGCATCGAAGACTACAGAGATTCAGCGGGAGATCACTCATTTCCGCCAGGAGCCAGATGAGTCACTCCGTGATGCTTGGGAGCGGTACATGGGCTACTTCTGGCAGTGCCCCCACCATGGCTTTAGTGATGCTTTCACTGTGGGGAACTTCTACAGCGCTCTCTCCCCAGATAGCCAGAGGGTGATTGAGTCTTTATGCCCAGGAGGGGATATTCTTACCAAGACTCCACCCGAGCTGAACCAGATGATCAGTACTTTGGCTGCCAGAGATCATTCTTGGGGACAGGGTAGCCGAGGCAGACAGTCCCGGGACCGTGGTGTGCACGCCATGGAGACCAGATCCGGGCTCGAGCAGCAGGTAGCTGAGCTAGTGCAGACATTGAAGCAGCCTAACAGTCTGATTCCGGGCAGAGGTTTGGCTACACCTCCAGTTGCTCAGTGTCAGTGGTGTGAGAGCTCCAATCACCTAGTGGAGGACTGCCAGGCTATGAGGGAGTCTACCACACCCCAGGAGCAGTTGGCCTTCATCGCCAATGCGAGGCGCCTCGATCCATATAGTAGCACATATAATGAGGGGTGGCGCCAGCATCCCAACTTTGCCTGGAGCAGCAACACCACTAAACCACCTGGTTTCCCAGCACCAGCAGGTGGTTTTCAGCAGAGGCAGCCCTTCCAGGCTCGCCAGGGGCCAGACCCACAGCAGCAGCCCTACCAGCCTAGACAGGGCCAGCCATTCCAGCAGCCCCAGCGCCAGTTTGCCGAGCCAGCAGCAGCTCCGGCCCCAGATGATAGGATGACGAAGCTGGAAAACATTCTAGCTTCATTCATGACTAGCACCCAGGCTGCTATCACATCACTGGAGGCAGGTCAGCGGAACCAGGGTGCCATTTTGCAGGATCTGCAGACCCAGGTGGGCATCTTGGCCCGCCAGAGCACCACCAGGGCACCGGGGACTCTGCCTGCCACCACTGTTCCTAATCCTCGAGATCCTCACCAGCATCAGCAGCTGGATGCCATTTTTACCAGGAGCGGTAAGGTGATATCTGCTGATCCTGCCCCGGCCAGACAGGAGGAACCACTACCTGCTTCAGCACTTCCAGCCGACGATGCAGAAGTGCGGGTGGAGAAGGAAGCCCCTGCTCCCAAGCCACAACCAGTGGTTAAGGAGCATGTACCCCAGCTTCCCTTCCCCACTCGCCTACACAAGGACAAGCTGGAGACTGAGTTTGCCAAGTTCATGGCAATGTTGAAGCAGCTCAACATCAGCATACCGTTCATGGAGGCACTGTCGAAGATGCCCAAGTATGCCAAGTTCATGAAAGATATCTGCACCAACAAGAAGAAACTTGGGGATCTCTCGACAGTGATGCTCAGTGAGGAGTGTTCTGCTATCCTGCAGAACAAGCTGCCCGAGAAGCGCAAGGATCCAGGGAGTTTTACTATCCCTCTTACTATTGGCAGTATGCATGTAGGAAAGTCCTTGGCGGACCTAGGCGCTAGCATTAACGTCATGCCATATAAGTTGTATAAAATGCTAGACCTAGGTGAACTTAGCCCTACTAGGATGAGCATTCAATTAGCTGATCGTTCTATCGTGCATCCTAAGGGTATCATTGAGGATCTGCTTGTTAAAGTAGGTACATTCACATATCCTGTTGATTTTATTATTCTTGATGTGCATGAGGATGTGGATGTGCCTTTGATTCTAGGTAGGCCATTTCTTGCCACCGCCAAGGCACTAATTGATGTGCATGATGGTAAGTTGATCTTGCGTGCTGGGAATGAACAGGCTACTTTTTCTGTGACTGAGTTTGATCACTGTGCTATGATTGATGTCACGCCTGTGCATGCTATGTCTGATCAGGTACACGAGCCTGTCGTGTATCCTTCTGCACCTCCTATTTTGCAGGACCCTCCTATTATTCCTCCGCCGCCACTCCATCCAGCCTCACCTCCGAACAAAAAGCTCAAGGAGGAGTGGCGGCCGAAGCAGCAGGTTGCTAAGCCTGCACGGAAGAAGAGTGGAGACCACTATGAGCTGGTCCCACCTCCTGCACCACGACCACCCTGGCCGTCCGGGTACTTGCTCACCTGCATCTTGCCAGATGGGCAGGTCGAGCTGACTGATGATGGTGGTCGCATCCGTCGGGTGCATGGCCACAACCTGAAGCTGTACCTCAAGAGCGACGTGGATCCGCTCTTGGAGGCACCTGTTCCTGCACCGCCCTGAGTATCCACCATGGGCGTCCAGCTAATACGACGGTAAAGAAGCGCTTGTGGGGAGGCAACCCCACCACGGTTTGATTTTCTTTCTTGTGTTTTGAGTCGGATTGTAACCCGGTTTGGGGTTTGGTTTGTTTTTCTTTTGGTTTGGATGATATTTTATTGGACTGACCATTGAACCTAACATACTGTGCTTGAGCTCTTCTGTTCCCCTTTGGCTGTGCTTGCTCCGACTGGCCCGTTTCCAGTCCCCTGCAGTCCGTGCATACCGGTAACATCGTTCCCTCATCCTTCCCTCTTCTCCATTGAGGGCAATGTCGAGCTTAAGTGTGGGGGGATGTTTATCTTTTGACTGCATTAGATCTGTTTGTGTGCTTGGAGCCTAGTCCACTGTCCAAATTTTTAAATTTGAGGGCTCCAAGTACGTGTTTCCATGCAATTTCCTGCTCAGTATGCTTTGAATTGACTGTCTTTATAGTAATGTGCAACCTAGGGAGGTAGTGTAGCACTATGGAGGATGTTGATGCATTTACGAAGTCTCATTTCTTCTTCATATTGTGTTGGTTGATTGAGTGAATTAGTGATCTTAGGACCCTTTGAATTGTGTGGTGTTGTGGATTCTCTGCCTGTCATGGACTCTTGTGTCATGTTTTGAAAATAACAGGTGCTCGATAATGTGCTTCAAAATAAACGTCTCCCGTGCGAATAGGGCGAAAGTGTGTAAGGGGAGACGGGAATCCGTTCCCAATTTCCACCTACTACCTCCAGCCCCCTTACATGTCTTTCCCCCGCACGAGGCTCTAGACATTCGCTCC
Source organism: Linum trigynum (assembly GCA_964030455.1). Taxonomy (NCBI): domain Eukaryota; kingdom Viridiplantae; phylum Streptophyta; class Magnoliopsida; order Malpighiales; family Linaceae; genus Linum; species Linum trigynum. Next base: position 54,019,423 of record OZ034817.1, on the reverse strand, counting down.
TGGCATGGCCGGTAAGAGCAGGTTGGGACCCTTGAAAAGAAAAAAAGAAAAGAAAAATAACAGAAAACAAGCAAAACAGAAAAAAGGGGTTCCAACCATCTTCAAAGAAAATCGAGCACTTTGAAAAATGTGAGTCCATGATCTTTTGTTTTTGAGAATCTCTTCATCCACAATTCATTTGTCCTCTGTTCACTGTTTGCCATGATGCCGACTGACCGAAGAAGCTATGAGATGACTTGTGCGTCGGTTGACCTCGTAAGCTGCTAAATGATCTAGGAAGTCCTCTACCTACGATCTAGGTTGTTTGTTGCTATAGAGGTCTGGAGAGTTGCATTGGTTTGAGTTAGGTTTTCTTGGGGACAAGCAAACGGTTAAGTGTGGGGGGATTTGATGACTCGGTATTTGCACATGTTTTCCCCTTTGTTTCTTGATTGTTTGAGCTTGAATTATTGCGTCTTTGGCCTATTTTATGCTAGGTTGTGTTCCTTTGTCCCATTTCAGGTCCTAGCACATAAAGTGAAGCATAGGCGCAAGTTTCAAGTCAATCAGAGATCAATTGACGATTCGAGAGAAGAAACTCGGGCATGACCTGAAGAAGAATGGATTTCTACCTCACTTTATGGACAAAGAATCATGCAAGCTTGTTATGAAACGAAAGAGGACGAGACTACGAGCGTCTGGGATCAAACGGCGATTGATTCGGAGTCCGGACGAGGGAGAAACGAAGCATTAAACAGAGGCTGAGCAAGCTGCACGGGCAGACCAGCGTGGCCACGCACGGCCGTGCAAGTGACCAGTTTGGCCGTGCGGGATTGTGCGTGGCCACGCACGGGATTGTGCGTGGCCACGCACGGCCGTGCAACATACAATTCTGGCCGTGCGAGTTGGCTGAGGTTCAACTAATTGATACGCCGCGTTTTGAGGTGCACGGCCAGAATGGTGATGTGCACGGCCGTGCACCCTGGCCGTGCGAGTCGGGATTTTCTCCTTTTAAGCAGAATTTCAGCCACAATTCGGGGGAATTCGAGTTTTTGAGAGAGAGATCAGTTCCTAGAGAGAGAAAGTGACGAGCAAGAGTTCCCAAGTGCCCTAGATTGATCTTCAACACCATTGGAGGCCAGCTTGAGCTTGGAGGAGTGCCAATCAACGTCCAGAAGCAGGAATCCATCCTTTGCAGTATGAATTCCGTGTCTGATTCTGCTTTTGCTTTCTTCTCCATGGAGTAGTTCTCCCATTCATCTGGGTATGGAGAACCCTAGATTTGTATGTTAGGCTTTGATTGTATGAACCCAAGTACTGATTCTGTGATTGATTATATTCGATTGAGGTTTTAATGATTGAATGACTTGAATCCTGATCAAATTCCTGTTGTTTCTGCTTTAACCTAGAATGAGAATATCTGCCTAGGTTAATAGAGTATCCTCGATTGAAGGTAGGGAGTTGGTGACTTTAGTCGAGGAGCCAACCCACTATTCTGTACCGGATTTACTCCGGTAGTGGAGGTTTTGTTCTTAGGGCCTCAATCTGTCGACTCCGGTGGAGGTTAGTCGCCCGCTAGAGAGTCAGATTGAGAGGGTCTGAAGACCTTTAGTCGAGACTTCAGGCTGTTTGAGAACCTTCCGCAGTATAACTGTCATAGAAACTGAACTTGGTAATTACAATCCGGCTTAACTGCAGTCTAGGGGGAACCATATCCGGGTGACCTCTTTAACCTGAATACAACCAGTTTACTTGCTTTGTTTGTTTGGTAGTTTAGACTTGCACTCCAGTTTTATTGCTAGATAACAAGAACTCACTGAGTAGTCAGCAAATCTAGGACCCGGGTTGATAATTAAACCTAAACCCGCTATACTACGCTTTAGGAAGTGGTTACACTTGGCCAATTCCTAGAGTGACAGTAGAGTTGAGTCAGGTGCTCAAGAGGAATTTCGAGCAAAAAGAGGGACACGGCAAGCTGGCCGCCATATGGGAAGGACAGTTCCTAGTAGCGAAGAAGATAGGGGCTTCCACATACGTGCTAGCTACCATGGAGGGGCAACCAGTAGCCAAGACTTGGAATGTTATTCATCTAAGGAAATACCATAGCGAGTAAGGAGGTGTAAGTCGTAGGAATTTTGTAAGAGGTCAACGCCGCGGTCAAAGGCGCTTTTGTTGGAGTGGTAGTCAGCACTCCTGTAAATGACTTCAGTAGTTCAAGTCGCCACTGAGCGATATGTTTTCATGATTACTGATTTAAGTTATTCTCATAACTCTCGACCGCTTAACATAACCGCGAGCCATTCGCGCGTAACCGCCTACAGCGCCACATTAGGAGATAACCGCCCCAGAGCGATATCAACGTGCCCAAATTCCTAACTCGAACAATAGGTCACTACCTAAACCGCCACATTGGGGTGGAACCGCTTCAGAGCAATAACTACGCGACCAACTAAGTTCCTAACTCGAACAATAAGGGTAAAGGTCCCCCAACCCGGACAGGAACTATGTCGCCAGGTAGAGGGAATAACATAACATTTTACGAAATTTCACAAGTAAAATCCCACCTCACAAGCCTGGAAGCCGCCTTCGAGCGGCAGGAGGCGCCTACCTCGAAGAGGACGTTTCGTCCATCACAAAGAAGAGGAAGTGGAAGTCAAGGCAATCGAAACCGCAAGTAAAGGTCTCAAACATCCAGAGATTGAGAAAAAGGAGCGTAAGCATCATCCCAAAACAAAATATTACAAAACCTCGCCCGGAGGCGGAATGTATCAAACGCCCCAAAGGGGGAAAGCGATGAAAACAAAGCACTTGGTTAAATTACTGGTTAAACTAGGAGGAGCCGCCCTCAGCGGAGGCGGGCTGGTTGACTTCCCCGGTGGTGGTCGCGGCGGCCGTGGACTGGTCTCCCACTTCGGAGTTGACGTCATTGTCACTCCAAAACTCCACCGCATCCCAGACCGCATTTCGATCCCACAACACGTACGGGTGATCGCGGCGGAACAGGTGGCGGATAGAAGCTACCGTATCTCTCAGTAACTTCTGGTACTTGGCTTCGTCCACCGCCTTGAACTCGTCCGATTCAAAGAAGGTTGCACTAGCATCCTCCCTAGCCTCGTTAAGCTCGCGTTCCCGCCGCGCCTCCAAGTCAGCTACCCGAGCCTCCAACTCTCCCACCTTGCTCTGCAACCCCTTTTCTCGCTCGGCCGCCTCCCGCACTTTCTGTTGGGCCTCCTCCAGCTCCCGGGCAGACTTTGACAGATCCCCTCTGGCGGTTTGCAGCTCATCGTCCTTCACCTTTACGGCCGCCTCCTGCTCCTTGAGGATCTCGTCTCACAGCTCCCGGCGGAAGCCTTCGCGCCCCTCCTTCACCTGCTCCTCGAGCGTGAGGATTTTGGTCTCGCGCTCACCCAAGTCATCGAGCAGGCGCTCGTTGGCCAGGATAAGCTGGCTTATCCCGAACTGGGCCTGCGCCCGCTAAGCCAGTCAGTACCACATGCATATCGAATATCAGAACTGAAAATAAGTCAAGTCACTCACCGCAAAGAAGCACCGGGCAGTCGTTCCAGCCAGATGACGAGTGTCAGAGGTTGTGGGGATGGTGCCCGCCACGCGCATGTACTCACTCGGAACGGCGAACCCCTCGGCAATGGCATGGAGCGCGCGGCGAGCTGGATCAGCCGAAGAAGTCACATGCGGGGAGTACGCCGCGCTGGAAGTAAGGGTGGTGGTCTTCTGCTTTTTCTGATTAACCGGCGGCTCGGAACGCTGGTCAACAAGGATCCCTTTCAGTTTTGGCTGAGTCCCCGCAGACGGCTCATCCTGGACATCCACCACCTCTAGTGGCCGCTTGCTCGCGGAGCGGGCCACCCCCTGACCGCCGAGGACGGTCAGTTTAAGGGTCCCTGTGGGTCCCAGCGCCAGTTGCGACTGGGTGGAACCGCCTCCGGTCCGCGGGCCCTCCGAGGCAGTGGGACCGGAGATAACAGCTGCGGGGGACCCGCTCGTCGCCACCTTAGGCGGCCTCGCCGAGGACGCATAACGCCGGATACCTGAAAAATGAATACATAAGTAAAGGCATGAGCAAGCTACATCCCATCAAAGTCTAGGAGAACTAACTAACCGTGAAAGCGTTGCACAATCTCAAGAGCGTTATCATGCCCATGCGGGGGCAACCGAAACTGGACAGTCGAGATGATGCGGTCGAGGTGCGGCCTCAGATGCTGCAGCCGCTTGACCCCTTCGTCCCAGTCCTCTGTCCGCCCGAAGGAGAACGCGGTCAATGGCTCCACGTTTCCCGAATACCATTTCCCGGTCGGACGAGCAAAGAAGTACTCGCTATACCACGGGGAATCCAGCTTCGGGGATCCATAAACGAATCCGATATTCTTTGACCGCCTTCGGGGGGACCAGCAGTTCTTCGAGCCAGTCATGGCGTACAGCAGCCGAAAGGCGTCAAGGGATGGTTTCTCCTTTAAGCGGTCGCAAGCCGCGCGATAGCAGATAGAGTGGAATACTATGGAGGGAGAAAGGCGGCTCAAGGAGCAGTTAAGATTCAGGAGCACCCCAGTGAGAAGCGGGTCCAGCGGGAACTCCAACCCTAGCCGCATGTGCTCCGTAAAGATGGTGATCCACCCGACGGGGCAAGAGCGGCAGCTACCGTCCGGGGATGGAGCCGCATACTCCCAATCAGTAGGAAGCTGGTGCCTATGCAGCTGGTGGAGCACTTGGGTAGGAGAGTAAGCGGGTTTGTACTTTGGTCCGTACGAATAAACCGCATCAGGAACCTCGCTCCCCTCCCACATATCCGCATGCAGCCGCACGCGGTACTCACTATCAGCAACCGCCTGAAATGGATAAATCACAGGCGTTTCTGACAGCGCTAGTGAAGGAGAATCCGCGACCGAGTCCTCTTTGTCTGAGTCGCGAGGCGTGTCTTCCGGCACGTTCTCCGAGGATAGCTCCACCAGGTTGTCCCCAACCCGGGAGGTCGCGCCGCGGTCAACCAAAGAGGTAGCCGTGTCGGTTAGCACGCCCACTCCTAACCCTAAAATGCAACCGTCAAATCTATCTACACGCTCGCTCGCGACAACCGCATTACCACCCCCACATAGCAATTCAATACCCTCTGAGTCCCATTCTATGTCGGATAAACTTAAAGAGTGGGAGAAAGCGGGCATACCTGCTCCGGGGGCAGGACCGCCGACGCTGGCGGTTTTAGCAGAAGTGCGTGCGGCCCCAGCGCTGACTCGAGGAGCGGCGACGTTGCCGGCGGCAGTGGCCGCCGCCGTGTCGGATGCGGTGGTCGTCGCGCCAGCGGAAGGAGTGTTGGTGGCAACGTCGGAGGCAGACGGCGGCGCCGAGTCACCGGAAAAGCCGCGGTTCTGACTATCAGAGGGAGTAGTTGCTTGGGAAACCATCGCGGACAACTGTTTCCTCTTATTCTTCTTGTCTCGTTTCTGGGATCTTCTCAGGGAAGATAGAAATCGACGTCGTTCCACAGGGATGGAAGGATGAGTCTCCAGATAACGAGAGAGGGAGAACTTAGAGCACCGCGCAATTTTGAAATAGGGAACAAGAAATGAGAGAATGCGAAGGTTCTTCTCAACAGAAACACTTGGGGTATATATAGCGGCATAAGAGACTGATGTGACGGTTGAGTGCCCGAGGGAAGGCTTTAGGCCGCAAAATTCAAAAAGCGGGCATGTGAAAGGACATTTTGCCTGCCCGGTGTCAGAGCACGGCAACCAATGCACGGCCATGTGTATAAAGTGTTTCCACCAGGAAAACCCGTAGGGCGGTCAGAGCGCTGCTTAGGCAGAAGCAACCCTAGGTCTCTGGCGACCAGGGGCAGAACAGGACAAGGAGGAGGAGCAAACCGCTCAACTAAGCTGAGAGCATTACAGGTAGCCGCCAAAACCCTAGGCTTTTCCCGTCTAAGGGGCAATTGTTAGGCCGCATAGTTGAGCGTGTTTGGGCCTCGGGCCCAAGAGAAGCGAGTCGGAGTTTAAGGCCCAATAAGGAATCCAGGCCCGATCGAAAGATCGGGTCAGCGGGCGGTCCAAGGTCGACTGCGAACCCGAGGAATAGGATAAGGGCGCCTGACATAAAGCAACTGAGCAGCGCAGAGGGGCAGAGAGCCGTTGAAGATGCGTATCTGGTGTCAGGCAAGACTGAGCATTTATTGCCAGCCGCAGGCGGCCTGCAGAAAGGTTGAAAGCCTGCCCAGGACGCCTGACATTTCCCGAAAAGCCTGAATGGGCGCCCGACCAGGTCTGGGGCGCCCGACACAGCATTTAATGCCTCAACCACCCTTTAACCAGGTATAAATAGAGGGTGAGTGCATTAATGGTGAGACCAACTACTATTCATCTCTCTACATAAATTCTCATCTTCCCACTTCTCTCTCTAACTTAAGCTTCGGAGAGTGTCCCGGGCGAACCGCCCCGGACCATTGTTTTGCAGAGTATCAAGAGTGATCCCCGACATCCGAGATCAGGCGTCTCGCCCCAGCTCCACAAACCGCCTAGTATCTACTAGGCACAAACACTTGATATTAATGATTTCAAATCCAAAAGTAGTAAGGGCTTTCTTGTAAAGGTGAGTCAAAATTAATGTGGGGTCCACTAATTCTATCACTCCTCCACCAATTCCGGCCACTTTTGGTAGGATTTAGAATTTCCAACTTTTACCTTTTGGAATTTCATTTCCTTTTTATTTTTTACTTCCAAACATGAGAATCATGAAAAGTTTGAGAATTGAAATCCATTTCCTCAAAATTTAGCCTATCCAAACAGACGGTAAAAGTAAACATACTCTTTTATCGCTAATTTGATTAGCTACGTATTATTGTCTCTGGTAGTCCATTTTGTAATTGAATCCTTATACTCCTTGAGCTTAAATTTAAATATTGATTCTTACCCAAAAAAATTAAATCTTGATTCCCACTGTTTTCCGAACAGTTAATTTGAGTAATTAACGAGGAAAAACAACAAAGAAACAAAAAAAAACGAGACCAAAAATATGAAGATGACAAAGAGTTTGAATAAAATGGGGTAAATGAGCTAACATACGCCGACCTCCCCTAACATCCACCCTGGGTGCGTACTTCCTTATCCTGCACCGCAACCTCCCGGCCCAAACCGGCCTTTTCAGTATGTACAAAATACCTTTCGACGCTGCCTTTAACGTACGCACCCAGCGCTCTTTAAGAAAAAGGGAAATTAAAATCTCCACCCTGCTCAAATAGAAATGGAGCTGGCCTTGTCCCATTTTTGTGTCTTAGCCTTCTTCTTCCTCTTCGCCGCGGCGGCGCCGCCGCACACGATCGTGAACTGCAACCCGCAAATGTTCGTCAAGCACGTGAATCCACCTTCCCCCTTATCTCCCTTCCCGTGCCTCACCACACTGCCGTTACCACCGCCGCTGACCACGCTGCTCCCGCCCGGCCCGCTGACCATGCTGCTCCCGCTGCCGCTGCTGCTCGCCGGATCGCTCCGGACCTCGCTCCCGGCGTAACCCGCCGGCAATTCCGTCTGCCACCGCTCCAATTTCGATTGCAGGCCCTCTATGCTGCTCTCCAGGCTCCACGAGCCCATCTCGTCGCTCTCCGTCCCATTCTCAGATCTGTAATTTAGGTTTCGGAACTTCGCCACCGTCGCCGCCGCCACCTCCGACGCGGACGGGCCCAGCTCCGAGTTCGTTATCGGCGCGCGGCCCATATACGGATTCTTCACCATAGAGGAAAATCCGTCCGATGACGAGCTTGTATCTGAGCCGTGAAGGAATCTCGCACCCGGCGGTAAGGGCATCGGATTTGGCTTGTTGTTCTTCATCAAGCCGGCGACCTCCGATTGGCTGCCTCGGGATTCGGGCTGACGGGGTTTGTTGAATTTGCCGTTACGGTAACTCTCCAGCCCGCTCAACATCGATCCGGCTTTGGATCTGCCGATTTGATTGTTCTTCCCCTTCCCCGTGGGCGGCAGATCTAGGGTTGAGCTGGAATCGCTCTTGGTCCGCCTCAATTCGGGGGTAGGGATCCAGGGGAGAAAGAATTGCTTCTTGTTAGGGATTGAGGAATACAAGCTGCTTTCCCCATCGCTGCTGCTGCTGCTCTCATCGTCGCCCTTCTTGCTGTTCTTCTTCTTCCCGCCCATCAGATCCCGGTACCCGACGGCGGAGGACCCGGAGTAGAGCGGCATGCTCCGCATCGAGCTGTCGAGGACGGCGACGCCGACATTGAGGAGGCCCTGCGGGCGGCCCGACGGGCGGCGGACCTGGAGCGCGAGGAACTTGTTGCCGGGTCGGAGGACCCGGTTGTTCGGGCGGGTCTGGTTCCGGGGCGGGGCGACGCTGCCGACGAGGACCCGGACCGTGCCGACGAGGACGTCGCGGAACCAGTGGGCGGCGTAGATCTCGATCGTGACGGCGGAGGTGTCGCTGTAGAGGAACTCCTCGTCGACCCGGAAGACGAACTTGTCGTTCCACGTGGGTCGGTTGTGGCCCAGTGAGTCGACCCGGGTGGATAGTTTCCGGTTCGGGTGGACCCAGGCGACGGCGTAGGTCTTCATCTTGCGGGAGGTCTGGTGGAGGTCCTGACCGGACATGATTGTGAGCTCCAGGAGCTGAAACGGGTTCAAGATCCGAGACATGGCTGCGACGGCGACGGCGGCGGCGGCGGCGGAGGCAGATGGAGATGTAATTGAATTAAACGAGAGGATGGACGCCCTGGTCTCGCCGTCCGATCAGAGGACGACGAGCGAAGGTGGCCAGGGGCATCAACTGTGGGAAGCAGGTGGAATGGGAAGGGAAGGGGATGGGGAGGCATTTTGATGGAAAATCTGGTGGTCGCCATGGCTGTACCTTTTTTCTTCTTTTTTGGAGGTTTTGCTATTTCTGGCGCGAACTTCTTGAAACCGCTCCTTTCTGGGGAAAGAAAATTTGTGGAGACAACAGAAAGTCAAAAGGATAATGGTCAAACGCTATGAATTCTTCTTAGTGGATATCCGGCCCATGAAGGAATTCTAATCGGGCCGGAGATAAGCCCAACCCTCTGGCCTGCTCTCACCTCCCAAACGGATAAGGCATTCTTTCTTTTTCCCTCTTCCTTCACAAGTGATCTATTTCCGGAAAGCATGGCGTCCAAAATTCTGCCTCAAGCACTGCTTACGATTCCGTCAAACCCCGCCGCCGCGCAATCTCCGCCGGCAAGGAGATTGGGGTTTGCTTACTCGAACAATCGCGCCGCCGTTCCCTCCTCCTCTTGCTGTTCGATTGCTCGCATTTCCGGTTCTGGGTTTTCTTCCAACTCATTGGGTCTTGGTGAACTTGTCGCGGCATTCGCCAGACACAGAGTTGTCGCCAGGGCAGAGGCGGAAGGAAGCAGCGGTGAGCCCGCGGGAGAAGGAGCAGAGGTGCTTGCGGAAGCTAGTGAGGGTGTTGAAGGAGAAGAAGGGGATCCCGTGGAGGGTGGAGAAGTAGAGAAAACGCCATGGCAGCCAAGAGTCAAGCTTGGCGATGTTATGGGGGTAAATAATCTATCAACTGCTTTTAATGGTAGCTATGTGTTGTTTACTCTTGATTGATTGTTATATGATGAGAAGCAGATTCAGAAGTTCAATCATAATTGTTATTTGAATTGAATTGTTGGTTGGTGTTTGAGCAGATATTGAACAAGCGAGCAGTTGAGGCATCAGAGCTTGAAAGGCCGATTCCAGATATCAGAACTGGTGATATAGTTGAAATCAAATTGGTAATTAATTCTGGGGTTCTTCCTTCGAGGGTTTACTCTCCTCTTTGGGATAGTGTATATGGCTTTTTGTGTTTTGGTTTTTGCCATTAATTCTGCGGAGTACGGATTGATGACTTTGCAGGAAGTTCCTGAAAATAGGCGTAGGCTTTCCATTTACAAGGGCATTGTCATGTCGAGGCAAAATGCTGGCATCCACACTACTATCCGCATCAGGAGGATCATTGCCGGCATAGGTGTTGAGATTGTCTTCCCCCTGTGAGTACCTCCTTTATGATTTACACAATCTATTGCTTGGATCATCAGTTAATGGGGCTGGTTCAGTATGTTTGATCTCATTATGCCATTACTATCCATGGTAGCTAAATGGTTCTGGATCTGGAATTGGCGTGAACTTATCTTTACCTAGCTTCTTAAAAGCTGGTGTTATGAACATGTCCTGTCTGCTGTGAGACACAAGCTGTACGAGTCAAAAATTTAGCCTTTTCTTAGGGTTTTTGTTCGACATTGTTTCGTTATTTCCATAGTACGATCATATTTGTAACTGATAATGATAGGCTATGGATAATGAGTAGTGATGTCGAACAAACAAAGCAGAGACATATGACAGCTAGTTATGAGCTATTTTTGGCTTTGGCAGAGTACCATTATGCACACTTAAGCTTGGCTAACAAACTCCTAAAGCATCTCTACTTAAGCGCTTAGGCTTATGTTGACTTCACCTTTTGATTGAAACCAGCTAACACTTGTGGGAAGCGAGAATTCTTACTTGGTATGGTAATTTGCTCAGTAGGCTAGAAAAAGATAAAGTCGGGCAAGGTTTTGTCACTATCAGTTAAGCTGCATTATTACATCTTTGTTGGTGTTCCCTTCTGCTGTAGTGTTATTGATACAAGTGTTTTACGTTGTTAATGTGCAGCTACTCACCAAATATCAAGGAGATCAGGGTAGTTTCTCACAGAAAGGTTAGGAGGGCAAGGTTGTATTATCTGAGAGACAAGCTTCCTCGGCTTTCCACCTTCAAATGAAGACCATCACCACATCAATCTCCCTTCTGCAGTTATATTGTTGTAGGTTCTTTCAATCCTCTTCCTATGCCCGGCTTGTTTGTAAGAATTGAGCTGTCCTCATCTCCATTTCATTCTTTTGTCAAAGGAAACATTGTTTTGTAATGCCTGGCCGGTCGAATCGACCTCACTGTATGCAAAAGCAAAGATCATATGCCAGATTGCAGTTTCTGTATCATTTGAGGCTCTCTTAATGTCTTGGATCTGGTTTCCGTTTCTGTATCCTTTTCCTCTCTTAACAGAGACACAGTCCGTCTTTGTCAGAGAGTCTACACTAATCTATCAATGGCTGCTTAACAGGTGTAACCCTGCAGAAGGTTACACGTGGCTTATGTTTGGTTCTATTGATCTAATGATTAATGAAATGCAAGGGTAAAATAATGGCAAATCAGGAGGCCATGCCAATAGAATAATAAGACAATGGGCGCCCATAAAATCAGTAGACCCTTATCCTCGTTAACCAAGTTTGGTGAGCTATCTTTCGTTTCAAGAACCAAACTAAAAGTTATCCTCTCAGCATCTCTCTGTGTTTTCTGCAATCTTTTTATCTTGTTTAGATAGATTAGGCACCATCATTGCCTGTTTTGTGCGCATTTTGGGTTGGAGTGAGAAATCAGTTACCTTCTTCCCTTTTCCAAACACCAAGCCAACACCATCACCAACGTGGTCTAGATCCGGCATCCATGGCATTCTACTAATCTATGATCCTCACTCTTCTAAACTAACAAACCCACTCTCCCAATGGGAAAACGTAGCCTCCACCATTATGGAAATGTCAACCAGGAACCATGAAAGCCATATTCCTCTCCCCCCAATCTTCCTGTGAGTTAGCAGTCAATGGTGTTCAGATTCAGATCGATTGATTAAAGATCATATGCATCCTGCTGCAGTTTTCACTTTTTAGTGTAGTCATCATAAAGCAAAGCCACCCACCAGGCCACCTCCCCTCCATTCCGTCAACTAGTGACACCTCAATGGTTTGACCTGCTGCTGCTGCTGCTGCTGATTCTTAAAAAAAGATCTGATCTTTTAGATCCAAACAAACAAAGAGCTTCTTTTCTTTCTCCTCCATTGCCAGCCGTAAGGCCAAAAAGGGGCGGGCAGCAGGATTATCAGTCAGGTATTAAAGATAGGTGGTTAACACCAATCTTCGATCAATCAGTATGCTTCTGAGGACGTCGTCAAGCCCAGGAATAAAAGGAGCAGTCTTTACTGTCCTTTCAGAAAGCCCAGTAAGAGGCTTCCACCATCCCACTAGCAATTCCAGCAGCAGGCACCACCAGAAAAACACGCCACCATCTCACCTCAGCTTGCCGCCTTTCTCCCCTCCTTCTCCTTCTTCTACTTCCTCCACCAGCGGGAAGACATCTCCATCGGAGCTGAATCGAGAAGCTGGTAAAGGTGGTGGAGGAGGGTTTCGAAAGGCTTGGTCTGATAGTAACATTGACAGATTTGCAGCTTCTTCTGCTTGTGATTCTAAGCTACAACAAGAGTCTCTAACTCCGAGGCGGTATCCACCAAGAAAAAAGATGCTCCACTCAGCTCCTTCCTTCTCCATCTTCACTACTACTGATGATGAAGAAGTGGGCGAAGAAGAAGAACAGAAAGATGGGGTTTTGATGAGAACCGTGACCATTGGGGAGAATATTGGGAGTGGGGAGTTCAGCTTTGGGAAGGGGAAGGAAACTAGCATGGAATTGATTGAGGAAGTGGAGGAGAAGGAGACTGGGGAAGATGATGATGGAGATCAAATGAGAGGTTTGACTTTCAATAAACGTGTGGTGATCCCTCCGAGCCTGAGTGTTGTTGAAGATGAGAACCAACCTGCTAGCCCTCCCATGTATCTTGCTACTGGACTTGGGCTCAACAGTACTATTGATTTCCAAGCTAATTCATCTTTGCTCGACTTTGATGACGGTGGTGATCTGGAAGAGTATTACAGGAAGATGCTGGATCAATTCCCTACACACCCTTTGTTCCTCAGGAATTATGCTCATCTGTTGCAGGTTACAGGCTAATCTGTTCTTTTTATTTGCTAGCTTGGATCCTGTTCTTTTGAAGTGGGACAAACTGATTCTCAACTAAACTTTTTCTGGATTGTTTCAGTCCAAGGGAGACCTCCATGGTGCTGAGGAATACTATCACAGGGCAACACAGGTGGAGCCTGGAGATGGTGAGATCTTGATGCAGTATGCAAAACTGGTGTGGGAGCTGCACCGCGATTGCGATAGAGCTATGGGTTGCTTCGAACGTGCAGCTCAGGCTGCTCCTCAAGACAGGTAATGGAACTTCTTTTGCTTCAGACTTAAACCTCAAGCGTTGTTTCTACTGCGTATGAACCTGCAGCTGATATTCCTCAATAACTCGCACATATTGCAGCAATGTACTTGGCGCATATGCTAGCTTTCTCTGGGAAATAGATGAGGATGAGGGAGATGAAGAAGAGAAAATGGAGCAGAAAGAACACGTTCATGTACTGCTCTCCACCAATGGAGAACCTGGCAGCAAAGGAAGTTTGAATGTGGAAGATTATTATAAACAGATGGTTAGGGAGCAACCCAACAATGCTCTCGTCCTAAGAAACTATGCTCAGTTTCTTTCTCGGGTAAGGTTCTGGTTTGAATGCTGCTGAGAGGATTAAGAGGTTCAGCCTTTGGATGATAATGAGATGCCCTTTTAAGCCATTGAAGCATAGAAGTAAAATATCTGTTACTTTCTCAATTGCAGACCAAAGGAGACATGCAAGGGGCAGAGGAATACTACTCGAGAGCAATACTAGCCGATCCTAGCGATGGAGAGATCATGTCTCAGTATGCAAAACTCGTTTGGGAACTTCACCGTGACCAGGAAAAGGCGTCACCTTACTTTGAGAGAGCGGTTGAAGCTGCTCCTGCAGATAGGTAACCACAAAAATTATTCCCAGCGCTCTCAACTCCATAAGCTTATTTGTTCTGTGTGTGTGTGTGTGTGTGTGTGTTTTGTTTCAAATGGAGGTATAGCCTTGGGCAAATGTTAATATGTGTGCCCATTTGCAGCCATGTTCTGGCGGCATACGCTAGTTTCCTCTGGGAGTTGGAAGAAGATGAAGAAGCGACAGAGCCTTGTAGTCAGCTCCCCGGGTCTGTTCAACTGGAGGGTGCTAACGTTGTTGCAGCTAACTGAAGAGTGAAGAATATCGAGCTTACTGTGAGTCTGTGACAAGAGGCTGGCTCTCTTCAACCGAGAATTTAGGAGCCCAGAGAAAGCAGAGTCGGATCTACATGTAATCACTTGCTGCCATTTCTAAATAACTGTTGCTGATGTACTTGGTTACCACTGGAAATAAGAAAAAGCTGATGCTTTTAGCTTTGAAGTCTGGTGAATACGAATGTATCGCTTTTTCGGTTGCCTTTTCCATGTCCACTTTCCCCCACTTGATGAGATGAACACAGGGAGGCCGAACCCAGATTCGTTCTGTATCGAATCGAAGTGAAGTAGAGTTCCACTCACTGAGTATTTTGACGCACTCCACATTACCAAAGAATGAACAACTCCGATTCTTACTGGTTTCTTCTGCAACAAATGATGCCTGAACATCAATACCCGCAGACAAAATGCTTGCTGAACAATGGGAAGAGATGGAAGAACCAATGAACGGGTCACAAACATGGGCCATCTATCTCCAAGGAGTTGTTCACAAAATCTGAGTTGGATTGCCTATTTGATCTGGATGATCAGTTTGGAACAAACAAAAGGAGTAAACATCATAGGACCTCACTTTCCTAACCAAGTATGCTGCTGCTGGTGCTGCAATCTGAATGAAGATATGAATTGGGTAAGAGATACTATGAGTATATCGCTATTAGATTCAGAGGTGATTGCATTAAAGTTACTCCTCAAGGTTTGGCCTCAAAAAAAATTTCTTCGCTATGACTGCTGCTCCTCAGCTCCAAGGACTAAGCTGTATAATCTGATGATGATTCATTCTGCGCTGTCTTGGCGCTGAACTGGTCTGTAATATCCGTTTCCTCTTGGTGGTCTGTTGTAGTAGTCTCCATCATAGCTGGCGCCTCCCCTGCCAAAACTCCGTGAACCGAAACGGCCACGAGGGGCATCTGCTTGGTAGCTTCCCCGCCCTCTGCCTCTACCTCCTGCTTGAAAAAATTGGAAGAAGAAGCCGCCACTTAAGAAATTATTTCATCAAGTGAAACAGAAACCAGCCTATGGACAACAAGAGGATTAAGCAGAACAAGAGGCAATCACCAAGTACTGGTCAAGTATCTAGCAGGCATCACAAAACAGACAAGACAAGTAGCAATCAGAATACATACTTCCGAATCGAGGCGGGATGTTACTGTTTGGTCTCCGTCCTTCAATGTAAACCTGTCGTCCTGCTACCTCTGCACTGCCCGCCTGAAGAAGAACAAAGAAGAACATTTGATTAAATACAAAACCAACTAAAGGGAAGAGAACTCTTGATTTTGTAAAGACCGACCTTCACTGCATTATAAACGCCATTCATGTCCTCGAATTCAACAAATGCATAACAAATACCAACATCCTGCACCAGAGACAGCATTCTATGTATAAGAGGCTAAAGGAGGACCAAAAGTTGTAATGCAAACAAGGAACGAACAGGGACAAGACAACATATTTACTGAAATAAAACATAATTAGGGGCAGGACCTTGCGACTCCTAATGACAACACCTTCAGGTGCAATCTTGCCAAACTTAGTGAATTCCTCCTCAATCTCCTCCTCAGAGGCAATAGGTGGCAAGTTCCTCACGTATACAGATCTGATTTCATCTGATGATTAAGAAGTTAATAAAAACAATTAGAAGACAAGACAGATGACAGAATTAGACCGTACTCATCCACCAGGTCAGATCCAAATAATATCACATTCATGTAGGCCATTAAAACAATTTCTTAGTGTTTCCACACTTCATATTGGTGAGGAACATGAACAAGATACTAAACTAACCTTCATCTTCCACACCCTGAGCCTCATCAACATTGTCAGCCCCATAATTCTCAAAGGAATTGGATGTCACAGTCGCTGTCACGGTCGCCTTCTGATCAGGGGCTGGAGAGCTGTGATTCCTTTCTGAAGAGGCTGGAGGTGCTGGGTGCCCCTTAGCAACCCGCAACTGTCAGTAGAAGAAACAGATGAGCAGCTAAACAAAGTCCAATAATACATATAGCATGCAGATAACTATTCATTAAAAGCAATCACAGGGAGTGTGAATGTTGACATACAATCGAGGCATAAGTGTGCTTTTGTGGTTCTTCAGCAGGTTCCTCTATAGTAGGAGGAAGATGGTCTCGAGTAGCAGCATCCACCAGTGCATTCTGATGTGAGCCATTTGATACGTCCTCTTGCTCTGCAATGTGTTCGGGCTCGGGAACTTGCTGGAACTGTTGCTGAGGAAAGGTGTAGTTGTCAACTTGGCCATTTCCCTGTGCATCATCACTAGAAGCTACGAACTCCCTAGACTGAATCTCCCCACCAAGCAAATACTTTGAAACTGCAGAAGATCACTTCCAGCATTAAAGAAAGCAGAATGAATCCCAGATACCAAATTGCAATTGCCAGTCGTCAAAACATAACTGATGACCAACAGATCCAATGAAGAATATTAACAGCAATTCCCAATCGTCAGTCCCTTATGATCAACAAATTAATGAAACGGTTAAAGGCACCTGGCTCAGCAATGACGGTAGGTGGAGGAGCATTATTGAGTTTTGAATCAAGATTCCTATGAGCTGCTGATAATACAGCCGGATAGTGGTGAATTGGCTCCTCTTCAATGAAGTGGAACACATCATTGAGAACAAAATACCCTTTCTCCTGTGGTGCCAAGAAAAACGTCTCCACAAACTTCCTAGTGCCCCCAAAGTTCTTCGACTGCAGTAGACCAGACACCATCACGAGAACCCCACCACTCCAAGACTCCAAGGCATGCGCGGTCTTGATTTCAATAGCGGTGTAATTAAGTCGCATAATGAGTGAATGAATATCCTGCAAAAATAGACAGTCTGTTACAATTGAGCAAATCTAATCCAATCATTGGGGCGTTTCAGAACAATTTTGCTATAGAAACTCTGCAAAAAGAGGCAAACCCACTTCCGCACTCAACCCACCTCATGTCAAGCAGTTCTTACCCAAAAAGAACTAAAAGTCCAGAACTACTAATAGTTGCATGATTAACAACCCAATAAAAGGGAAAGAAAGGAAAAGTTACAAGCATTGTGGAGCCCGACTCTCGGGTAACACCATCCACACGAAGCATGGAGCTGGAATCACTATAGAACTGGTGGATAAGGGCCGGTTGAGACTGCAGCACTTGATAGTATTGCCCCACAAAGTAAGTACCCACCTAAACTCAATCAATCAAGAAAAGAAGCAACCCAGTCAGACACTGAAACAGGATTGACGCGAAGAAAAAAGTGGCGGGAGATAGAAAGAAAAACCTGAGCAGCGGTGACTGGAATAACGTAGGGGGCAGCCATCTTTTTCCTCCTTCCCGCCGAAACTAACAGAACGAACCCTAATCTAGTAAAGGCGGCGCCTTTTCTGAAATGCCGCCCTCCCTGCAACGAGATCTGCGGTATCAATCATCCGCCGCCACCACCATTTCCGTTAGAGCGCAACAGGGAGAGCAAAGAATGAAGGAATAGAAATGGGGAAGTGAGAAATCTATAGGTAGATAACAGATAAGGTAGAATGGATAGGTACCAGGAGGGACGGAACGGGATAACGCGGCGGATTCCCTTTTGCCAAAGAAGATTGTTTTCTTCCCTTTGCCCAATGGGCGTTATCTATCTTGACGAAGAACAACGACGCTCTGCTTGCTGTGAAGTTGAGTAGTTTCTTGCTGTTGCTTATGCTACTACTGGTACTGCCGCCGCCGCCGCCGCCATTCTCAATCCGCCTCACGTTTTCGCTCGCTCCCCTCCAACCCGCTGTTATTCCTTTTTAGATTTGCCCTTTTTCCTCTCAGTGGCAGCAGAAAAGGGAAAAAATTTCTTCTGAAAAAGAAAACAGGAAAAAGGGAAAAGAACCACTAGAGTGGGGCACGCATCAGCCAGCGTGGCAGGTTGGTTGTTGAGGACGATTGTGTGCCCTAGATTTTGTGTCGATAGAATAAGAGCTATGTAAATATCACTATGGGGTTGTTTGGATGCAGTAAAATATTGAGGGAATTGTGCTAAATTCCCACACAATGCAGCAATTAAAATAAATTTCCATGTTTGGATGGGCCAAGTGAGTATGGTAATTGACCCATGTAATTTGGGCCACTTTCCCACCAACGTTGCAATTGAAAATCCGGCACCCCCACCCCTGTATTTTACATTCCCACGTTCTCGTTACTTTTTCTTCCAATTGTAACCCTGCTATTTCATTGTAAACCCACAATTGTCCTTTTGTTGCTTTAGGTTTTATTTGGCAGACACGAGTTCATATATCCTTCTCTTTTTCGCGTGTTCTTTGCTTTGCTTCTCTGCGACGACGAGCAGACGACGAGCAGGAGAGGTTGGATCAGAAGTTGGAGTGGTTGGATCAAGACAGCGGCGACGAGCGGGAGAGGTTGGAAAGCGACGCTTCTATTTCAGGTAAACTTTATCCCCTTTGGATTTTTTCGTTCATAAGGTTGGGTGTGTATGTTAGGGTTATCTATAACATATTGTTGCTCCTACAGCAAACGATCTGATGAATGGACTGTCAAGTTTTTCAATCTGTCTTTATTAAAGACAAAAACACTTATTGAGTTTTGTTTTTGGCCGATAAGGATGTCAAGACTATCGATTTTGAGCCCACGGCGTAGGAGACAAGTGGTTGCGGCAGTTAGCTCTTTCATCAACCTTTTAATAATTTATGTCAGCCTAGGACAGGAACTAACCCAGCTTATTCAAGCAAGAAATGCAAACCGTAGACTTGCTAGGCAACCAATGGATAGCTACACAGTGAGGCATTACGATAGGCAAAGACATCTAGATCGTAGGATCAGAAGGTGTGATACAATATGTTTTTCCCTGGTTAGAATGGATCGGGCGTTATTCAATAGGTTCTGTGAGGTTCTTGCTGTTGAGGGACGGTTGAGAAGAACTAGAGACGTAAACATAGATGAAATGGTCTACACGTTTCTGTGCACAATTTCACACAACGAGAAGAACAGGACATTGGCAGTGAACTTACTACGATCTGGGGAGACCATATCGAGATCATTTCATCGGGTTTTGAGGGCTGTCATTAGACTCAATAGTCTCTTGATGAAGAAGCCTATTCCCATCGCTGACAACAACAACGACTATAGGTGGAAACACTTTAAGGTTCTGATTGCTTCATTATAAGATTTTAATACCCTGCCCTTAGTTTTTTCATTGGATTAAGAATTACAAAAGCCTAATGTGTCAATTTTCTGTTTGCATAGAATTGTCTTGGTGCTTTAGATGGAACACATGTGGACGTGCGTCCTAGAAGAGAGGACCAAACTAGGTTCAGGGATAGGACGAACCATCTTTCTATGAATGTGCTTGGCGTATGCACTCCTGATTTGGAGTTCATATATTGCTTGTCGGGTTGGGAAGGTTCAGCCCATGATGCAAGGGTTCTTCAAGATGCCCTTACTAGGCCAAATGGCCTTAGTGTGCCTGAAGGTAAAAGGATGTATTCAAATCTTTTGAAGTTAACTAAAGATAATAAAATTTTGCAACTTTTCTTTAACTCACAGATTGTCTATTTCATGAAGGGTGTTACTATTTGTGTGATGGTGGCTATGGGAATAGTACTGGCTTCTTAACCCCTTATCGTGGGCAGAAATACCATCTTAAAGAGTGGGGACCAAGACGACCATCTATAGCTGAAGAGTATTATAATATGAAGCATGCGTCGGCTAGGAATGTGATAGAGCGGATTTTTGGTATTTTAAAAATGCGGTGGGCTATTCTTAGGGATTCTAGCTGGTTCTCCCCTAGTGATATGGCTCGTATTGTAGTTGCTTGCACCATAATCCACAATTTCATTAAGAAGGAACAAGGGGCTGACAGATTTGAAAGGGAATATCAAGATGTTGAGCCAGAAGAAGAACAATGTGTCGTGAACGAGGTTGAGAACATTGCTCCAGATGACTTTCACGCTTGTCCTGCATGGACTCGATTTAGAGATGACTTGGCAAAGGATAAGTGGGAGAATTGGCCTTTTAGACCTGCTGTTCCAATAGTTTGATACCATCTAAATCGTGTTTCTCCACTAGAAGTATATAGATAGCTATCTGTTCCAGTTGTTAAATCTGTTTTAAATGGAGAGGATGTAATTTGGCACAATATAGCTTGATGTTAAATCTGGTTATGTGTTATAGGCTACTAAAATTATGTGTGTAATGTATTATATGGTACTTTCCATTATTATTATTATATGGTACTTGTGGTTGTGTTAAATCTGCTGCTTCTTTTTTTGATGGTCAATGTTAGTTCCATTCTCTTCATAGGTATGCTGTCGAATATGTTTGTTGTGCAGATATGGTAAGGAAGAAGAAGGGGGTGGCAGTTGGCAATGAGACATCTAGAGAGTACAACCACTGGGAGCCGAATCATGACAAGCCATTTGTCGAATGCTTGCTGGAACTAGTAGAACAAGGACAGATCGAGGATGGTCAATGCAAGAATGGCGTTTACAAAGAGCTGGAGCGCATGATGGAAACGAGGGTACCTGGCTGTGGTATTAAGGCAAAACCAACCATAACAACAAGAATTAGAAAATTGAAGCATTGGTTCCATGCAACGATGACAATGAAGAAGGAGAGTGGATGGGGGTGGCATACTGTGGATAACCACGTCATCGTGCCTGACGATGTTTGGAAAGTATATGTCAAGGTATTTATTACAGTCTTGTATGGAAGAAGTTACAAGACTTATCGCCATTTATTACTCTCATCTGCTGAATCATTAGGTTGTTGTTCCATATCATGTCATATGTTCATTTATTGTTGCACTCTTGTATGGAAGAAGTTACAAGTCTTATCGCCATTTATTACAGTCTTTGTGCTTTGATGGATGTTGGTTGCATTGAATGTTGCTTGCAGACTCATCCAACCTTCAAAAATTATAGAGATACACCATTTCCAGAGTTTTGGGATTTGGTGCCTGTGTTTGGTACAGGGCGGGCGACAGGTGAAATGGGGTTCCAGGGAGCTGATGGTAACCTCGATGTCAGTTCTGATGATGATGATGTCGAGCCCACAGACCCGTTATCCCAGATGAATACTCCTGTTGCAGAAGAAGAAATGTTCAATATCATTAATGAAGGGGTTGAAACAGCTACTACTAAGGCATCAGGTAAAAGGAAGGTTCCAACATCAGCTCCAACAAGAAAGAAGAAGAAATTGAAAACAGATGATCTCATAGATGAAGCTGCATCAGTTATGGTTGGGATGAGGCCATTAATAAGGGAATCAGTTGATACAATTGCTAGGGCCATGGGTGAGAGTGAGATGCATATAGAAATGAAGGCAAAGCTTATGGATACCCTAGGACAGATGGCTGGACTCACAAGGGCACAAATGGTGTTAGCTTGCAGGAGGCTTTGCAAGGATCCTGGGGATTTGAAGTGCTTCTATGACATGGAGGATGAGGAAGACAGGCTCACTCTTGTGCTTGACGTACTCGAGAAGTGAATGGAGTACTGACATATAACGATATATGTAAATGTGCAGGGTAGAAGATCAAGACGTTGTCTAGTTTGCAAAGATTTGTTTGCTTTTTTTTGTCTACTGTCATTGCTTCAGACTTACAATGACAGTCTTTGCAAACATAAGACAACTGTATTTTGTAAAGCTTGATCAGCAGCTTAAGTATGTAAAGTGCAGCAGCATGTATATAATGACAAAGATGGAATTTGCTGTTTTTGGATGTAAAGTGCAGCAGCATGTATGTAATAACAATGATGGAATTTGCTGTTTTTGAATGTAAAGTGCAGCTGCATGTATGTAATGACAATGATGGAATTTGTAGCTCCAAGTTAGTTGGCATGTAATGAATGGTAGTTTGATAGTTGCCAACATCAGTTTTCTTTGCTCTAACAGCGGCAACCCCATAGCAGTTTAACAAAAACCAGCAACGCTAATTAGCAGTAGGCTTATGAACCAGCAGTGTGCATTTCCAGAAGCAAGGTTAGAAGTTAGCATCTAAAAGTTAGTAGTACATCAACAAATCCAGTTAAGTTCTTCTTATTGCTTCAGGATCCAGTTACAGCAACTTCAAATAAAACTTGATTACAATGAAAGGCAAAAGTTGCATCAGTTTAGAAAAACCATTCACATATTCATTACAACTCTAAACTATCAACTACTTTAACAAGGTTCAACCTTTCACATTCAACCAAACTAAAGACATCATCACTCATAGAAGCCAAGATACTTCTCCACTCGAGACAATCTTCTTTCCATTGCCGCTACAACTTTGGAGTCCAATGAGACAGTACTAGTGTTGTTCGAACTACTTGAACTTGTTGGAATGACCAATGAACCATCCAGTTCACCGCTAAGTTTTAGAACAAGGGAATTATTCTCAACCTCCAGCTCTTGAACTTTAATCTGCAAATTGGCAATCAACTTGTACAATTCATCTTCTTTGCCACTCATATCAGTAGCAGCACACCATTCGAACAAGTCACAATATCCCTGTAAGCCAAAACACACCATAAATGCGTGCAGCCTTTCAAAATCAACAACCAAAATCTGCTTCTCTGAGACATCAATCTATATAGACATTTATGTCACAATCTTTGCCTAATTCACACAAACGAAATAGCAGTTAGGAGTCTTACACTTGATGGGTATTTCGGGCAAGAATAGAATTTTCGATTTGGGTTCTTTGGGGTCTTCGAAGTCCGAACAGCAGCTATTTTCCCACACCCACACAATTTTTCCTTCCTTTCGTTTGTGTCCGCCATCGACCTGACAACCTTGCCGGGAGACGCGATGGCCTTCTTTCTTCACTCCTGCTGCCTTTGTAGAACGAAGTTGTGGTAGTTTCTCGATGGGGAGGAAGCTGCAGGGGAAGACGAGTAGACAGGAGAAGAGCTTTTAGGGAGGGGCGGAGGGCCAGTTGAGCAAATGATATGGGTCTTCGTGGGTAGAGGTAAAGCAAGAGAAGAGGGGAACCTTTTTCCATTCACTTTTGAGGATATTGTTGTACTTTCTCCCAAAAAGCATAAATACCACACCAGATTTCACACTCAATCAAACCATAGCCAAACGTAGGAATTTTGATCCAATTTCAGAAGCCAATTGCTAGGTTTTACAAACTGTGGTAATTTGAGTTAATTACCACCTTTGTAGATTTCCACATCCAAACGACCCCTATAACTTATAGGCATGGTTGTCACGCCGGTGGCATGCCACCCGGTTGAACCTGGTTCAACCTGTGTCGGTTATGAAACCGGCATGACATCATCGGTATAACCGACTTACGTATTCTAAGCAAACTAACATCAGTTTAATGAATTTAATTAATATAAAAATTAATTTATCATTCATTTTATGAATTTAATAGTTAAAAGTTGATGATATTTGTTGGATTGTAACTTAATTGTCCACAAATGTGTTTTATATATGATTAAATACATTGGATATTAATTGTTTTTACACTTTTTTAAACCGACATGAACCGGCACAAACTGGTTATACCACCGGCCATACCATTCCACTTGCCAAACCGACACAACGGTATAAACCGGTTTGACAACCTTGCTTATAGGCTAGTGATGGTCATTTTTTACTTGATTCGTGCTACTAAATTTGGTTTAATCTCGGGTATTACTTGATTCATAGTAGTATGGGACGGGTATGGAGATTTATTTTGATATGTATCGCCTCGCGCTGCCTTATTTTTAGTACGTTTCATACAGGGGCGGAGGGCGCTCAAGCCCTAGGGAATTTACAAATAACAAAGAGTAGGTGTGTTGATTTATTGCTTGATCATATCCTAGTGGTAAAGGATGTGTCTCATAATATCAAAGAGAATTTCATATAGTATCTAACTATGGGACAATTTAAGTACCACATCGATACAAGGCGTCTAGCAGATCAAGATAATCGCTGGGGTGAGGACACGTAGTTCGTGGTCCTTGTCTTGAAGGGAGGACTGTTATAGGACAATTCAAGTACCGCATCGGTAATACAAGGAAAGGGCCCCTTGTATATTAGTGTCCATCAATTCCATTATTGCGAGGCCTTTTGGGGAGGACACCCAAGAATAAAATCGTGCGGGCTTGGCCCAAAGCGAACAATATCGTACTAATTGAGCTATCCGATTTCGACAAGTGGAGGTCCACATCTATTTGGCAGATCAAAGAGAGTTCTGCATCTGGTCTACATCCACTTGTCAAAATCAAGCTGCTCAATTAGTACAATATTGTCCTATTTGGGCCAAACCCGCACGGATTTACTCTTGGATATACCCACTAAAAGACCTTGTACTAATTGGGCTAGGAGGACACTAATATACAATGGTCTCTTCCCTTGTATTACAGATGCAGTACTTGGATTGTCCCATAACAATCCTCCCTCAAGACAAGGACCACGAACTTCGTGTCCTCACCCCAGTGATTATCTTGATATGCAGACGCCTTGTATCGATGTGGTACTTGGATTGTCTCATAACAATATCGTACTAATTGAGTAGCCTGATTTTGACAAGTGGTATCAGAGCTTGGTTCGGTTCGGGCGGTGGACGTCAGTTTGGTGGACCCTCATTCGGTGACCTTGGGATTTGAGATATGCGTTTGTCTGGCGGGTCAAATGTGATTCGCGTCTGTTTGGTGGATCCAGGAGAGATCCACGTTTGGCCTTGGTGGATCAAAGAGAGTTCCGCATTTGGAAGCAGATCAAAGAGAGTTCTACGTCTGGAAAAAATCCTTGTAGCGAGCAACCCATCGATACAAGGTGCCTGGCGGATCAAGATAAATTAGTTGAGGCGAGGACACGAAATTCGTGGTCCTTGTCTTGAGGGAGGATTGTTATGGGACAATCCAAGTACCACATCGATACAAGACGTCTAGCAGACCACATCGGTAATACAAGGGAAGGGACCCTTGTATATTAGTGTCCACCTAGCCCAATTAGTACGAGGCTTTTTGGGGAGGATACCCAAGAGTAAATCTGTGCGGGCTTGGCCCAAATCGAACAATATCGTACTAATTGAGTAGTCTAATTTTGGCACTAAAAGTTCTGAAAAAATCTTATAGTATCCATTTTTTAATTTGAATCTTGTTTCTGTTAGTATTTATTATTTGTACCGCTAGATATCTTGTTTTGTTTTGATTCATTCAAAATATAGTTTTACTGACAAATATGCGTTTTGAATTGTGAAAATGACATAAATTTGCTAACAATTTTACAATAAATTCTTAATCCTACCATGAAAATTTAAATTTTATACGTAACTTTTTCTAATATTTTCGAAGTAAAGAAATGCGTACAATTATTCAATTTATATATACTATTTGATTTAAATATAACTATTCAATTTTTGCCCCTCGTGTCAAATTCCTGGTTTCGCCCCTAGTTCTATAATGATTTGCATTAATATCTACATGCATTTCTTCTCTTTTGATTTTTGTTAAGTCATATATATTTAGATTCAAATATTATATCTACAACATTTCTCGTTCATATATGAAGGGCTTTACACGTGTTATTGCAATATAGTGAAATATCAACATTCATTTTTCCAAATTACAGGTAAGAATGGGTCGACCTGCCTCGATCCATACCTACACGGGTATTAGCAGCCTTGACTTGCGCTTAGTACGGAACAAATGTGAATATTGAGGTACCCATCCTGCCCCGTCTTGCGCTACTACCATTACTATTATAAGCTAGCTAAAAGAAATATATTTTATTTTACAAATTAAACTTGTGCTGTATACTTGACTTGAAATATTGGTAGTTAGACTACCTTTGAAGCTTTGCTTATACCCCATTGTCTATCTAGTGGGATCCTATGTGACATCACTTCTAGGTAATTGCAAATCTCAGAGGTTCTTTCTTATTTAGCAAGATTGCATTCATATGGATTCCATACAATCAAATTGGCTAGTCATGGTTGCGACAACTGAAGATCCTCAAACTTTTTAGGATGTTGTTGGGGATGAAAATGAGATGGAGAAATGAAACATGAAACACATTCCACTAAGAAAAACAACATACGATAACTAACCACGTGTCATGAAGACATTGTACAATAGGTGTTCAAAACTAAGTTAACAGAAAGTGGAGTTGTTGACAAGCACACGATCATACTAGTGGTTAAGGGTTATGCTCAAAAACTTGGCATTGACTATTTGAAGTCTGTGTACAATAATAGGGTGAGATACCATTAGAACACTGGTTGCTACAGCTGCTCATCATGGACTCACTATTTGGCATCTGAATGTGAAGAGTGAATTTATGCACGGGACGAGGAGCTTACTCAGGGTGTCTATGTTGAGCAACCACAAGATTTTGTGGTTCTTGGGGAGGAAGATAAGGTCTATGAGATCAAG
The DNA here is from genome assembly GCA_964030455.1 of Linum trigynum. Lineage (NCBI taxonomy): Eukaryota > Viridiplantae > Streptophyta > Magnoliopsida > Malpighiales > Linaceae > Linum > Linum trigynum. The sequence goes on along the minus strand of OZ034817.1, from coordinate 53,993,104 downwards.
AAAGCTTCATATGGTTAAATCAAGCTCTCGAAGGTTGGTACATGATGATGCTCAATTTATAGTTTTTATCACTTTCATATTTGATACATTTTCTCCTTTAATTAATGCGCACTTAGTAGATTTTATCATATTCTATATGAAATTCGTAACTATTTGATTCGTGAGCTTATGATGGGCTTTGAGTGTGTTTTTGTACGATTTTTCGCCTTTTGGTATTATTATGTGCTCTTAAAGAACAATGACAATCAAGACGAATATGGATCACCAAGGGACTCAATGGATCTGAAAGAGGACGAGATTACAAGCCCGTGGGCTCAAACTGAGATGGATTTGAACATCATATTCTCGCTTTATGGCCAAAACAAGTAGACTTGGCAGTGAAGAAGGACCCAATTTTGACCGAGGTCTAAACGGAGTTCGATAAGTCAAATCATGCTCAAATTTGGAGAGGTTGCTTGTGGGCCAAGCAACCCATTGCAAGAAGACAACATGGGGCTCAGTAACGTGTCTGACCGCAACTTAAGACTAAGCTTCATAATCTCCCAGAAGATCCTTATTTAGTCCTCAAGTCGAAGAAATCCGAGTTCGAGTAGTACAATCAAGGTTTTGGCAGACTTATAGAGACAAAAGACCAGAAAACCCCCTTACGTATCTAGAATAAATAGAGGCTTAGACCTGAACTATAAACACACCTTTGACATACATTTTGCCCTAAGTGCACGAGTAACTATCCCTAGAGAGAGGAGGCGAACCCCTCCTGGTGTTCGATGAAGATTACTCACCGTCGATGTTCTTTATCATTGTGATGCCTTCCTATTATCCTTTGTGTTAATAGTCGAAATTGTTGAGATACGTGACTCTATGATGCTTTATGTACCGCTTTTAATGGTTTAATGATGATTCCCATTGTGTTCAATGATCTTTACCATCGATGTTAAGTCAATTTATGCTTGTATTTCCTATTGTTTATGCAATTCGATGTTTTAGTCTTTGTATGATTTAGTTAATCAATGCTTAGGATTCTATTATATGCTACTACAATATTGTGCTTAATATCATTGAGATTGTTAACAAATTACTCTCTCGTGGTATCCCGTTTCCCTATGGGTGTATCATGTATGGGAGGATTAGCTACCCAGACATGCATTGCATAGTATCAATGCTTACGTATTAGATCATCGATGCTATAGAATGTGAATTACGACTCAATAGACCCACACTTAACCATATGTTATCTTAATTCCTAGCTTCTTTGTTCTTCATTTTTTTTTTGTCATGGAAATCCTTACGGATTAACCAGATACACATGAGGCGTGCCCCAACAACTAGCCATTTTGTTATAATTCGTAGTTGACTAACCAGAGTTAGTTAAAAAGGGGAAAAAGTGACTATTTGTACAAATCTCATAGTTAAGGGACCAAGTGAGCAGTTTGACTATAACACTCGAAAATAACGGTGGCGCGAAAATCTGCCTTCCCGCGAAACGAAAACGACTGTGGCGCCAAAATCATTTCACTGCCTCCTCTTCTCTTAAATTCAGCTCCCAATACCGCCATTGCCGCCTGCTCCCGACCACCAATCCATTCTCCTCCCCACTGCCGGCGCCAAACAGCTATGGCTCCGTCTTCTTCTTGGATTCCAACCCGAACCACACTCCGACGGAGAACCCAGGCCCCGAAACCCTCTTCCGCGCCCGCACTTGATGACACCGACGACGCTTCCTCTTCCGACGAAGAATACGACGACGTGTGCTGCCAAGAATGTGGATCCGGAAAGTCGCCGGCGAAGCTGCTCCTTTGCGACAAATGCGATAGAGGGTACCATCTATTCTGTCTCCGGCCCATCCTCGTCGCCGTTCCCAAAGGATCCTGGTTCTGCCCTTGTTGCTCCTCAAAACAAAGCAAGCTAAAATGTGAGTTCGGGATTCCAAATCGCTTCCCTTTTATTTTCCCTACCACCTGCCAATTACCATTTCTAGTAGCTATTTAGCTAACTGGGTCGTTGTTCTTGTTTGACGATTCTGCAGCTTTCCCCCTGGTGCAAACCAAAATCATCGATTTCTTCCGTATTCAAAGAGCTCCAGGCCCCGTCCAGAGTGAACTAAGTCAAGGTAAATCCTTAGTTGTGATTTTTTTCAGTCGAATTGAAACTTCAAGTGAATAAAAAGTCCATGAAATTACTATTGGATTCTTAGGCAATTAAATGTATTACGGTGTGTGGAGGTGAAAAGAGAAAGGAGGAGGTTATATGCATTATGCTGTTTGTAAATTGAGTTGGCTCTTGATATGCAATCTGATATGGTTTTGTCTTCTGGTTCCTTAGATTCACAAAGAAAACGGAAAAGGTCAGGGAGGTTGGTTATGTCGAAGAAGAAAAGAAAATTGTTGCCTTTCAATCCAAGCGAGGATCCTGAGAGAAGGCTAGAGCAAATGAGATCATTAGCAACTGCATTGATAGCCTCAGGAACCCAGTTCAGGGATGAGCTCACTTATCAGCCCGGTGGGGCTCCTCGCTCTGCCAATCGTGCTGCCTTAGAGAAGGGAGGAATGCAGGTATAAAGATTCATACTTTAATTGCAAAAATGAGAAAACAAATGCAGTTAATGGTCTATTGTTTTAGTGAATAGTGACGAGAGACTGCAGTTTGTGTCTGCTATCTTGTTGGTTGGATTGCTAATTGGAGAGACTAGCTGAAACATGTGAACCTGGCTTGGATTACAGGTTTTGTCAAAGCAAGATGCTGAAACCTTGAACATGTGCAAGCGGATGATGGATAGAGGGGAATGCCCACCTCTAATGGTCGTCTTCGATCCTACAGAAGGGTATGGAATGAAATACACATCACGAGTCTTACCAATGCTTTGATGGATTCCAACAATATCTTTTTTACTGATTGATGTTGAGGTCGCAAAACAGGTTCACAGTGGTGGCTGATAGATTCATCAAGGACTGGACTATTGTGACAGAGTATGTTGGAGATGTAGACTACTTGAAAAACCGGGAAGATGACGGCGGAGATAGCATGATGACACTTCTCTCAGCTGCTGATCCTGCAAAAAGCCTTGTGATATGCCCTTACAAGCATGGAAATATAGCAAGGTTCATCAATGGCATCAACAACCATACCCCGTGAGTTCGTTATGCTAGGCTTCTAAACTCCCCACTTTTCCACAGCCTTTCAAAAGGAGTTTCTACAACTAACCTATCTCTTTTTCACGGTGATGCAGGGAAGGGAGGAGGAAGCAGAACCTGAAATGTGTGAGGTATTCTGTTAATGGCGAGTGTCGGGTGCTGCTGATTGCTAACAGAGATATACCAAAGGGAGAGAGGTTGTATTATGATTACAATGGAGATGAATACGAATATCCAACTGAGCATTTTGTTTAAGAGAGATATCCTTCACAAGTTAGAACTCGCAATGTTGAAGTACTGACTTTCACAGCCAATGATGTCAGAAGTTACATCTCCAAAATCCTAAATGTATACATCCAGCAGTCCACTACTGTCCAACTAACCAGAACAATCAAACATGCCTGAGCTTAATCCTTTTCATTAACACCTATTTTTCCCCCACCTTCATGCATTAGTTGTCATGCCAGGGGCAGAATCCAAAGTCTGCCTCTTTTCCTGTTGTATGCCTTTGGTGCCCACTTCATGAAAAAATTCTTCCTTCGATGTGCTGCTGCAAATTCATCTGTAACTCATGTAGCAATCCTCACCAATTTGCGATCTTGAAGTTCACCATCTACCATTGCTCATGATTTCTTTCCTTCTGCCAGGCTCACCCTTATGGGTACCTCTATTTCCTACATCAACAAATGAAACACCCATCACCAAGCTCATTCAAGAAATTAGCACCGTTCCACAACATCACATAATATGCATTAGACCATCAAACATCGTGGTCTTGTTACCAGTCCATTAAGAGCTTCAAGAGCTGTTTCCATATCTGATTTGGTGGTGTAGCAAACGAATCCATACCACCTCCCGGTCTCCCCATCGTACAGCACTCTGACGCCAACTAGATTGCCATAAGGTTTGAAAGCTCCTGTCAAGCTCTCTGACGTGACGGACCATGATAAGTTACCAACAAATAGCTTGTGTTCTGTCTCTGGGTACAGAGGTTCTCTGGGTGAGGTTTGTCTGAAAAGTTCACCCTCAAGACCCTACCCATGTATTGCTGCAGAAAATTATACAAAAGAAAATATTAATCGTACAAGCATCGTTGATCTCTCAACTGCAAGATCGGGGATCGTTCGCTTAGGCCGTCATGTTTTAGAGTTGAATCATCAAATACTTGCTAAGTTACACAATCGATGAAGGATAGGACATTTATAGCGATAGTAGCCCTACAAAGTACAAATACAATGCAGTGGAGATTTGGAACAACTGAGAATGCAGTAAGCTCATTAGAGGGATTATTCATTTGCTTACTTTTCCGTCAAGGTTCTGGATCACTGCACTACAGTAGTCAGTACTGCTCATAGTCATGAAAGCAAATCCGCTGCCTCCTCTTGAGCTACGGCCACCGCATATACCTTCTTGGGCAACCGCCACAATGCTGATGCAGCAATGGGAAGAGGATCTCCACCGCCGCGTGGTGCAGCAGACAGAAGTAGACGAATTGGGGTTGGCAGTCTGAGGAGAGAGTCCGTGGTTGGCGGGAGCAGCCTGTTGTTTTGAATGCATTTGAGGATGTTGATGGATGGGAAGAGTGATGAACACACGGCTGCAGCAGGTGACGTGGCAAGATTGTGTACATTTATATGGATAAGGTGGGTTCAACCTGGATTTTCAGTCTGGTTTACTGCATCAGGTCATTCTTGAGGAGAGAATTCCACATAGAATACGTATAGAGGCTGTTCGTTTTGGGCTTGTTAGTTGGCTGAAGGCACATAGCTCAACCGAGTCTTGCTAACACTGTTCAACTTTAAACTGATTAAATTTGGAGTTGGAACATAAAGAAAAAGTAGAACAATCATGTCACAATCGAAGTTCATGTCCAGCTGCAAGATTTCTCTCTATGATTCATCACTCAATCAGTCTAAAACCAGCGCAAATTTGGAGACAGTAGTTAGGAGGTATAGGGACCTAAACTTCATAACACAGAAGCTTCTGCCTCTTAAACTGACTTCACTAATAGCACTAGCAGAAAAACATTGAAGCAAAAGGAAGTGCTATGATAACAAGAACTAATCTCAGTTTACCCACTCGACTACAGGCCTTCTGCGACTCGAAATGGCTGACCCTTTCTTCTCTCTGAGAGCACTCCTGTCATCAGATGGCTGATCTTTGGACTTCCTACTCCTAACTACCGGGTTCTCATCAGTGGCTTTCCTCGGCATGACTTTACAGTGAATACGACTGCTGCTTTGAGTCGAATTCTGATTCCTCAGTATGGAAGGCCGCTTGCCAGGTTTGACCATGTACTTGTCTCCAATCAACGCATCATTTTCTGAGTAGGAGAACAAATCACCAAAAAGGGGACATGAATAAGAGAGAAACTTGTAGATTTGAATTTTAAACAAGGACAGATCGAAAGAGCTGCTTACGAGGACTGGATAGTACGGCTCGAGGTGGTGGGATTGAACTGGCTCTAATATTTGGTCTATCATCTTCTTCTTCATCTAGGTTGCTTTTGGTGTCTGTTCCTGAACTTTCTGTGCAGACTGAAAGTGGAGTTCTTGGTGTTTCAGGCAGGATTAGGCTAGGCACATAAGACTTGGGAATTTTGGCCTTGGGACTCGGAGATTGCGAAACATCTTGCAGCAACTTAACTACAAGCCATAACAGGGTCCACCATTAGGAGAAAGAGTCAATTATACAAAGGGTAAGCTTAGAGGGAGCATCACCATGAAGTAAAAGGGCAACCTTTCAACATCCATGTTTATCCTAACTGAAAATGAAGCTTTTAGACAGATGCACTCTATGGCTTAGTAGTTCCCGCGTCTTGCAAGTTTCTAATTCTATCTTTCCCCAGGAGGTAGAGCATAGAAGAAGTTCATAGACAAAGATAAGAACTTTTTACAACAAAGAAAGATTCAGCAAGCACCCACATCAGGATTCAATTTCCAGGTTAAGATCGAGTAGGTTCAAAGAAAACATTGAAATTCTGGTCCTAGAAGTCTTAAGAGGCGATAAGAGTTCAAAAGACAACAGATTAAATTGGTCAACCTTTTCATGAACTGAAGAACAAAACAAAAGAGATTACCTGGGAAAAGCGAATCCTGAATGGAAAGGAACTGGATATCCTTCAAGGAAAGCAAGGAGCCCCAGTGCCGATCATCTTCATCTCCCATCCTAACCTTCACCTTCGGATACACTGGAACAAGATAGCCAACAGAAGCGGAGAAAACAAATCATATCAGAACATAGACCACAACATAAGAGCTCCAGAGAAGTTGACGAACCAACCACAGAAGATTAACCGCAAAACCCACTTGTTTGTATGATGATCAACCCAGGATCCGACTACACAACAGCCGGGTTTCAGCTTCTCGAGCTATTATCTGGCCTCCTTCGATGATTTGAAATCCAAAAGAAGAAACCAACGGAAAAACACAGAAAATGGACAAAGCACGCAACTTTATGCGGTGGGTACTGGGAGGAAGTAAAGGAAGGAAGCAGCAGACAAAAGTTAGGTGGTTGGAGAATGCCTGTGGAAGTAAGATGTCGAAGGAATGATGAAAAGGGTAGGCTCCAAAGTTGGTTGCCTCTTCAATCCCTCCTCCGATTGTCCGGCCTGGACAGGAAAGAAAACGAGATTTGGGGAACGCAAGCGAAAGGAGAGAGAGAGAGAGAGACGGAAGCCTAGAATCAAACGTGGTCAAACTCCCCCAAATTGCACCTGTAATGGCGATTTGAAGATGCATATGTTTAGCGTGTCTTCTTCGCGCAAATGGGTCCTACCCGCCAATTGTTTATGCCCCAGTTGACTTCGAGTCGGATACGGCGCCGATAGAGAGAAGAACCTCTTCCCTTCCTCGCCTTTCGTCCATTCTGCCGTCTTTTCTCTTCTTTTTCATCCTTTTCTTTTTGGGCTTTTGGTTGGTTTCAAACGGTCCGAAACAGTGATTTACTACATTCGAAACGTTTCTAAATTCTATGCGGCGGCGGACCCAATTCCAGGCGCTAGGGTTTAACGTTTAAAGGCGTTCTTTTTTACCATTTCGGGAGATAATGCAGTCAACAGCGAACGAGGAAACGAAATTTCTAGGAGGGGTTTTGATTTTTCTATGATTTGGAGAAGTGGGTCATTTGTTTTGTTACTCAAGAGGTGTGATGTCGTGGCGCAGAGCTGGGCTGAGCATTCGACGGAACGTTGTGTACAACCGGCGGTTCTGCACCGCAACTTGCCGACGTCAGGTTGAAGATGAGGGTGACTGGTTCTACTCCTCCGAGTGGTGGGGGACGGACTCTGATGGTCAGACTGTTCTGCGCACCGACTCCGATCACGGGAATGGCGTCGTCTCTGTTCTGGCTTATCCCTCTTCTCGACCCGTGAGTCTCTTTTCTCTTCTGTGAATATTGCCCACCAAGTGTTCGACTTATTTACTGCCTTGTCCACTATCGTTTCTGTTGCCTAGTGCTTGTTGATAGCTGGGTCTCCGATCTTTCAACGCAATGATGGTGATTGGTAGCATGTTTAGAGGCTGCAATTCCATCTCCTTTTGATCAGAGGAGCTAAAAAGTTGAGGTCTTAAACCACAAGATTTAATGGTTGTCTTTTGTCTCCTTTTAGTGCTTTAGGTACAAAAGTTTCCAGTTTCCACCCTCCGATATGGAAACTTCGTCAGATGCTGCTGTTTTAAGCAATGGGTCCCTATGAGGCTATGACTGCACTCCTTTCCTTTTAGAACTGTCAACCTCGCTGCGAACTAGATTTTTTATCCGTTGGTGGTATCTGTGGGTAATTCTGTATGCAAACTTTGCAGGCTCATACTGAATGGCCTAAAACTGAGAGATGGCTTCAGGAAAGGTATGCAGCTCTGCATCCAAGTCATCAGAAAAAGGGTTGTTTAAAGATACTTGGATATCAGTGGCGCACGCTGCACTTTAACGAAACCACACGCCAGAGCACTGCTAAAGTAATGGCTGCTTACCACGGCTCAAAACCTGGCTCTCTGTTCTTGATGCAACAGCCTCATTGTTTAGCTGTTCCATGTAAATCGACACTCCTTGCTCTCGTCCATTTGCTCTTGAAATTACTGCATGTTGTTCAAGCTACAATCTGCCTCTTGTTTTCAACCCAGAGGCTCGATTGTCGAATTGACTCTGCTAAGCTTGCTCTTCAAGTTGCAGAAGGAAAATTGGACTAGAGTTAGTTCTTAGACTGGACTTGCATGGTTGTATGTACTTGTGCAGATTTAAAGAGTATGGCAGCGACAGGTTTAAATGCTCTTGCGTGCTGTGATTACGACCTTGCTGGTGTTGCAGTCGGAAAGAAGAAAATGCGTGTGTTGTGCATTGGTCATGGTGGAGGAAGTTTGCCCTTATTCCTGGCCAGCAAATTGCAAGGTAAAGATTCATTTGCTTTTTCATTTCTATGGCTGTGTTTGTTCTTTGTGAATGCATCCTATTTGTCTCAATTTACATGTTATATGTTTTGCATGCTATGATGTGAGATGCTAGTTGTCATTATTCACTAGATGTCATTATACTTTACTGTATTAACTCACCATGCTGTGCTATTCAGGTGCCGAAGTTGACATAGTTGAAATCGATCCAGTAGTTATATCAACATCAATCCGAGCAATGGGGTTCCCAGCTTTCTCCCTGACGAACCCATCCGGACAACGCGCCACACCAAACGCCAGCCCCATGGACGTCGTTCTGTGGAAAGGCATCCACGAAAGGCTCCGTCTTTACGAAGCAGATGCCGAGAATTTCATCCTGAACACCACCAGCAAGACCACAGTGTACGACATGGTCTTCATCGATGCCTACGATGGAGACGACATCTTCCCTCGCAAGCTGTGGGACCCAGATTCGCCGTTTCTCGAAGCCCTCAGTCAACACCTGCACCCAGAACACGGCGCCATAGTGGTGAACCTCCACTCCTCTGAATTACCTTCCGTTTCAAGCTCTTCCAACTCGTTTTTCTTCGACCAGCCTCTGCCGATGACCAGACACGTCTCCAAAGTATGCAGAGCGTACAAGGAAGTCATAGTAGGGAATGGGATCGGTGCAGCGTTCACCGTCTCGGTTCCTTGGGTCTGTAATGTTAGTCTGGTTGTTTGTAGAGGTCTGAAGGCTGGTGATAATGGCGGCAATTGTAGAGATGCAGTCTTGGGAAATCTTCTGTCGAGGTCTTCTGAAGTTGAGAATAATGTAAACCTTCCCTTTTCTTGCCTGGAGTATATCAAAAGAGACTTCGAGCTCGTTTAATTGATTTTCTCTTGGGCCCAAATAGTTAATAACCGAGTCCATAAACAAAGCCCATAACAGCCTTGGAGGAGACGAAAGGCCCAAAGAAGAAGTCCAACGTGACAGAGCTCTGATTCGATTAAGGCTGACCTATTTTTGGCTTGCAGTAGGAACCTAGGATTCTGACGCCCCCGTTTACTCTGCTTTAAGAAATTTCTTCTTCTTCTTCTGGTCGGCAATGGCGGTTCTGGGCAAGAAGCGGCTGTCGACGGGCAGAGGCGAAGACGCCGGGATCCTAGCCAGGGCGAAGCAAACCTTGTCGGAGTCGCGGATCTTGGGAGTGTCGAGAGAATTCGCGGGGGACGCAACGTACGTGGCGAAGAGACTGGCGAAAAGCACCGGAAAGGCGGCGTGGATCGCCGGGACGACGTTTCTGATCCTGGTAGTTCCGTTGATCATAGAGATGGACAGGGAAGCACAGCTCACTGAGTACGAAGCGCAGCAATCTCACCTCCTCGGAGCTCCGCCGACGACCATGTCCTGAGTGATTCTCTTATCATCTTTCCTCTCCCTTCAACCCGCCTCGTATAAGCTTGTGTCTGCAGAAGGGAAGAACGAATTAGGGTTTTCGATTTCCTAAATTGTACGCTAGGGTTTTTCTCCTCACGGATCCTATTCAACTTTTCCCCATTACCACTCTGGAGATCTTTTAGGGGTTTTATTGTTGTTGCAATGTGTTTGAGTTCTCAATCCCTTTTACGACTTTTAGTTGTTCTTCAACCCATTAGATAAAAGGGGAAAAAATGAATGCTTTGATTCAGTGAATTGCATTAGCCTGGCTGGTTTCTTTGCTCAGAACTCTAAGAAAGTAAGATTGTCCCATTAAGACATCTCTCAACTTGGACCCAGTTTAATGGCACTTGGTTCATCTGTAGGTGTGAGTGAGCAAAACTCATTAACTCAGTAGATGGTTTGTGAACTGTCATTCTATGATTCTCTTGGTTTGACTTCAGTTTCTGACTCTAATCCTCTTCTGCAGCTCGAGTCGATTTACTTGCGTGCCAAACTAGCTTTGATCTGGTCATTGGGGTCGTCTGCTGATTAGGGTTAGATCATCTTTGTGTGGATTTATCAGCTGAGCCCTAAAAGTCCTTAGATCATCTTTGTATGCCAAGATATGGAAGAAAGAAAGCAGAGGAGACTTGGCAGAATAGAGGTTGGTTAATGAAGAGGAGAGTAGAGGAGTGAGATGAGATGTCATATTCGCATTGCAGAATTGTTTTGGAGATGGCATTGAGCACAAGATCTTACTAGGAAGCAGTCAATCCTGTGTTAGAGAGAGAGAGAGAGTAGAAATCTCTGTTGCATCATCGAGTGGCCTGGACATTCTGGGGTTGATTCTGTCCTTCATTCCCCAGCTACCACAGAAATGTGGTGGTTGTAACTAGGTAATAAGTTGCACTTTGATAGTGGTCGATCGTCATGATTTGGAGGCAATAGTAAAAGCCTGCTGCTGTGTTTGCTTCCTGTTGCTTGGCCAATTGAGTTCAGTTGGTAGTAGTGGGAGTGGACAACTCAGGTCCGAAATGATCTGTAACGAATTATATTTTGATGGATTTGATATGGACCTATGTATATAATATGATTCAGTTTCGATCTGATTGTGATTCTCCCATTGTCTCTTTCATATAATCCTTCAATAAACTCACTCTCTCTTTGGCAAATAGCGGGGGTTCAAGTTCGAGCGTGCAAGGTACAAGTTGAGCTGTATTGTTGTTTGGACGAGAATGTAGGATGGTGCATTTGTACCCCAATTTCAGAAGGGAGTTGAAACAGTGCATTTACTCTCCCTCTTTACACTCCCTTACAATTGTTCAAAAGGAGAGTGCAATGAATCAAACCAGATCAGATAGTATTGAAATCCTGGTACATGTCATATAATCCTTCAATAAACTCACTCTCTTTGGCAAAATAGGCGGGGTTCAAGTTCGAGCATGCAAGGTACAAGTTGAGCTGTATTGTTGTTTGGACGAGAATGTAGGATGGTGCATTTGTACCCCAATTTCAGAAGGGAGTTGAAACAGTGCATTTACTCTCCCTCTTTACACTCCCTTACAAATGTTCAAAAGGAGAGTGCAATGAATCAAACCAGATCAGATAGTATTGAAACCCTGGTACATGGAAAAATGGATACATGGAAGAAAATGGCAAAATAGGCGGGGTTCAAGTTCGAGCATGCAAGGTACAAGTTGAGCTGTATTGTTGTTTGGACGAGAATGTAGGATGGTGCATTTGTACCCCAATTTCAGAAGGGAGTTGAAACAGTGCATTTACTCTCCCTCTTTACACTCCCTTACAAATGTTCAAAAGGAGAGTGCAATGAATCAAACCAGATCAGATAGTATTGAAACCCTGGTACATGGAAAAATGGATACATGGAAGAAAAAAATTTGCACATCCGGGGAATCGAACCCCGGTCAGTACCGTGGGAGGGTACTATGATACCACTACACTAGATGCGCCTTGTCAATAACCTTCCTTTCTGAAAGAATATAGTATCAAGCTAAAAAAAGCTGATCTTGTAATGCAAGCAAGATTTCGTTATACAAACAGATGAACAATTAGTAATCATCACAGTTTCCATATTCAAATTTGCAGTCAAGAAAAAAACAGCTGTAGGAAAATTTTGGAAGGTAAACAGCAAGAGGCCAGGCCAGGTTTGGTTTGGTGGTGAAAGTTAGGAAAAAGGCCAAGGGTGGGAACGTTATGGAACGTTATGCTAACAGGTGCTGTAGATTCATCTTAACCACTCGGTTGAGCATTCATGGATCGAAATTCGTCGTCGTCTTTGACGAAATCACGTTGTGTTAATTGGGTACCAAATAGCAGTTCATGTATGCATTTGATTGATTGATGACATCTTGTTTCTGTAGTAGATGCAGGGGAGGGAGGGGAAGGAAGGAAAAGTGGGTTTTCCTGTTTACAACTTTTCTGAGAGAAGAAAAGCATAGCGAAGGAGATGTGGGAGGGGAAGAAAAAAAAGAAAAGAAAAGAATAGACAGAGAAAGGAAGCCATGAAGCAAAACAGAACAGCATCAGTCTGTTTGGAGAAAAAGAGCAAAGAGAAGAGACAACAAAACAAGCATCCTCCTCTTTCTCCACCACCCATATGCCTCTCTTTTCTTGATGCTGCAAAAAACTCCATTACCCAAGTCCCTCTCTAATAAAAATATATTCAATATTACCACAGACATTCTTTTGCTTTGTTTTGTAATTCCCATGGCCTAATTTGCTTCCTCCCTTCACATAAAACTCACCCTTCCCCTTTCAATTGATGATAACTCAATCCTAACTCTACAAAAACTTGTGCATCCTCCCCCTCTCCACCACAAGAACCAATCCCACCAAGCTTCTTCCAAAAACAAAAGAATTGTTGAAGCCTGCTCCCCTTATTCACCACCACCAGCCTCCCTTTTTTTTTTTTTTTTGTTTCTCAATAATCTGCAGAAACAAGAAACCAAACAAAGCATTACTACATTAACCAATGAAACAGCAGCAGCAGATACAACAGAGATCTAATCATGATCTCTTCTGTTTGACATGATGTTCTTCATTGGGACATAAAGAAAGGAAGTTCATAGCATACCATCATGTTTCTTCAGCAGATTTCTTGCAAACATGAGGAAGATCACCAAGAACCCCACTCCTGCTGCCCCTCCTAATATTATAGCCACCGTCCTCCCTGTGTTCTGCCCTGTCCCTACACCATTTCAATTTCTATCATCCTCAATAAACAAATCCACACCACCACAATCGACAAAAACACTAAACACATCATTTAACCATCTATTATATATACAAATGCATGGTCCCAATCTCATCATTAGCATTAATCCATGAAAGGGACACCAACTCCACACCAAATCCTACTATTCTATCACTCAAATCCTTTTCCATTGGGGACAACAAAACTCACAAATCAAAATCAGCAGCCAAGAATAGCACATACAGCTACAAACGAACCAACCAACCAACCCTAACAAGCAGCAGCTTTTCTTGCATACCCAAAAGTAAAGGAAGAAGCTTTCTTTCTTTGTGTTACCTGATGAAGGTGAACCATAAGATGACGAAGACCTCCTGGGAACCCCATTGGGATAATAGCTATAACTAATGAAGCACTTGTGAAGATAGATTTGGCCAGAGATTGCATTCCCACACTCCACCTGAGCTCTCTGTACAGCACTCTTGGCACACTCCCCACAATCCGAATCCCCAATATCTCCCTCGCACTGCCCCAAAACATACATCGATTGGTAGCTCGTTGTGAAGAATCCATGTCCACTAGCAACCCCATTAGCAAGAACAGACAACGCAGTGTCCCTTCTCTCCTCAAACCCACTCCCGGCGGCGGTGGAGCGGCCGCAGGTCTTGAACAGCATCTCCATCCCTGAGACCTGAGTGAACCCAGCAACCTCGTAGAGAATGTAGCAGCCGAAGAGCTGGACGCGGGCAGCAATGGCCTTGCCACACATTTTGTCGGTCAAGACGGGGAGGCCGCTCACGCATTTGTAGCAGTCGCCGATTGAGAGGTCGCCTCTGCACTGGAAGAGGCCGGTGATTGTGGTCTGGCCTGTCCCCGTGGTGGTTTTGAAGAATTTGGATTTTGTGGATTGTTGGACTAGAGTGCCGAAGAGGGCAGAGAGGGCTTGTGAGTAGAGGCCGGTTGGATCTTGGAAAGCTTCCTTTGAGCAGCCCTTGTAGACTAGGGAGGTGTAATCTGGAGCGGATTGAGTTGGGTTGGTGGAGAAGAGGAGGAGGAAGAGGAAGATGGGAGGGAGATGGAGAATGTAGAACAAGGGTTTCGAGGGGAAACCCATTTTCGGAAAACAAATTCTTCCCTTTTCTTCTCTGTTCTATCGTATCATGGTGGTGGGGTTTGGAGGTCTTGAAGAAGGATTGAGGAGGTGGGTTTGGAGAAAAGATTGAAAATTTGAGATGGAGCTGAGCTGGTCAGTAAATTTTGGCTAATGGTTACTACTACTACAGTCTACAAGTTGCTGCCTTTTGGGTTTGTGGTTTGAATTTCTCGAGAAGAAAGGAAATTGAAAGGAAAGAGGGTAAAGAGGGTTTCGGTTTCTGGTTTTTTGGTGTTTGGGGACTTCACTCTTTTCTCTGAAAATGTGCAGAGATGCAGAGAGAGGTCAGGGGAGCAGGAGGAGCATCCTTTTGCACTGTTTCAAATCGCTGGAAACAGAGAAGAGAAAGATTAGCAGTACAAATGTACAATATACAAAATCACACAGGCAGAAAAATAATGAAAAGAAAAGGAAATTTTTCCTTGAGATTGTGAATTATTGGCCTTCAATTTGTTTACTATTTGAATAGAATGAGAACTAAATATAGCCACTATACAGAAATTTCTTGGGCAGACTAAAATAAAAGGACAAGAACAGGAAAAGAAGGAGCTCTGTAGTAAACCATAAAAAAATGGAAAAAGTAGCACTGTGCTGCGAATGGTAAAGGAATCTCAGTTAAAGTTTGACTGAAGTAAACGGAAAAAATCCCAAGTTACACATGTTTTTAAAAAAAATTCTCAAAATACACACGTTATGAAAATAATTCCCAATCTACGTTAGTTTGAGCCATCACCGCTGTCGACGAAGACAGTGATTGCATCACTGTTGTCGACGAAGACAGTGATTGCATCACTGTTGTCGACGAAGACAGTGATTGCATCACCGCTGTCGACGAAGACAGTGATTGCATCACTGCAGTACACGGCCGCGGTGAAGGCCTGACCTGCATCGAAACTTTAAACAAACGTAACTTTGTGCTCGGTTATCCGATCGTAGCAATTTTTTTTTATTCCGCATAATTTTTCGAGATCTTGCAAGCCACAAATGGCCATAGGCGGTTTGGTCCCGCCTTCGTCTCGAAAATATGTCGTTTGCTACCCCGAACGAGCCTTTTTTCGATTTCGTCAAACTTTGAATGACCATAACTTTGTGCTCCACAATCCGAAAATCATGATTTTTTTTTATTTCGCATAACATTTTAAGGACTACAATTTTTATCATAGACATATTTTCGGAATGTACTTGGATTCCTGAAAAGGAAGGTAAAGTTATTCCCAAAACCCCTTATATCCATAAATAATTCATTTTTTGAAAATTCTCTCCTACTAAATATTTTAGTCCTTAAAAATTTATGCGAAATCAAAAAAAAATTCATGATTTTCGGATTGTGGAGCACAAAGTTATGGTCATTCAAAGTTTGACGAAATCGAAAAAAGGCTCGTTCGGGGTAGCAAACGACATATTTTCGAGACGAAGGCGGGACCAAACCTCCTATGGCCATTTGCGACTTGCAAGATCTCGAAAAATTATGCGGAATCAAAAAAAATTTTGCTACGATCGGATAACCGAGCACAAAGTTACGTTTGTTTCAAGTTTCGACGCAGGTCAGGCCTTCACCGCGGCCGTGTACTGCAGTGATGCAATCACTGTCTTCGTCGACAGCGGTGATGCAATCACTGTCTTCGTCGAAAGCGGTGATGCAATCACTGTCTTCGTCGACAACAGTGATGCAATCACTGTCTTCGTCGACAGCGGTGATGGCCCAAACTAACGTAGATTGGGAATTATTTTCATAACGTGTGTATTTTGAGATTTTTTTTTAAAAAGATGTGTAACTTGGGATTTTTTCCGAAGTAAACATATATTAAAGAAAACACAATATGAAAAATTTCTTCATAAACCTCTAGATGTTCCATGTGTTTGCTTTCTTGATCCTCATTTAGTACAAGTTTTCATGGTACTCGACTGAGTTTTGAGGTTCCAAGAAACATGTGGTTATTCTTCAATGTGTTGCATGGAGCGAGATGTACCATTGAGCCTTGCTCCTACTTATTCAACGACCCGACATGTCACATTACATGTTAAAACAATAAGAACTATTGTGAGTAAACTTGCTTCGTAAATTGTATGGCTGATACCAATACATATTGAACGATGTTATTTTGTTTTTAATATTTACTTTTCATGCCAGGGCTACTGAAAGGAGGAAAAGGAATACAATTCGAAGACTCCGCAATGAGCAGGGTAAGATTTTCATTGGGCAGGATTTAGGAACAAGTAACAGAATGTATGTTGGAGTATTACATTGATCTCTTCCAAAGCAACACTCCCTTGGAAGGCAGTGGAAGCCATCGAAACTAAAATAACTGCAGATATGAATCATCTCTTATTACAGCCCTTCCCGAGTGAAGAAATCAAATCGGCTTTATTTCAGACGGGGGCCACAAAAGCTCCCGGGGACGACGGTTTTTCTGCTCTCTTCTTTCAAAAGAACTGGGAAACGTTGGCTCCGAGGCTCACAAGCGAACTGACTGAATTCCTGCATCAATGTATTTTTCCAGACTCTCTCAATATGACTCTCATTGCTCTGATCCCAAAAGTTAAAAATCCCACTTCTCCCAAAGATTACAGACCGATAAGTCTGTGCTCTGTGGTTTATAAAGTCCCGTCAAAGACAATTGCAAAATGCAAATTGACTAAAGAGAATTCTTGATAAGTTGATATGTGAAGCACAAAGTGCTTTTGTGCATGGAAGGTCAATTACTGATAACATAATTACAGCTTTCGAATGCTTTTTTGCAATGAAGAAAAAGACTAGAGGAGGGAAGGGATCAATGGCTCTCAAGCTGGACGTGGCAAAAGCCTACGACCGAGTTGAATGACATTTTCTTGAACGTGTTATGAGGAGAATGGAATTTGATGAGAGATGGATTAATCTGATTATGCAATATGTTTCCTATGTTTCATATGCAGTTTTAGTTAATGGTCATAAATAAAAAAATTCAACCGAGTAGAGGGCTGAGGCAGGGAGATCCGCTCTCTCCATACCTATTCTTGTTATGCTCAGAGGGTGTCTCGGGATTGATCAAAAAGTATGGACAGACTGGGAAGTTACATGGAATGAAAATTTGCAATAGAGCTCCTGTTATATCACATCTCCTATTTGCTGACGATTGTATTCTTTTTGCAAGAGCAAATCTGGAGGAAGGAAGAAGACTCAAAGAGATCCTAGATATCTATGAGGTGGAGTCAGGCCAAAGGATCAACCTACAGAAGTCAGAAGTCTATTTCAGTAAGAACATCGATGCCAATAGGAAAAAAAATATGCCAAGAACTGCAAATCAAGGAGGTTGACAAGCTGGCAAAATACCTGGGCCTTCCCACGATGATTGGTAAATCAAAGAAGCTGGTTTCTCCACCCTGGTTGAGCGAGTAAGGAGCAAACTCACAAATTGTAAAAGCCGTTTTTTCTCAGATGCAGGTGACTCGCTACGACACAACACCTAACAAAGGCCAAGTGTAACCAATGAAAGGGACTGCAGTATAGTGGCTCAAGTGATAAATATTGAATCCACGGGTCTCTAGAGTTACTATTACTCAGCTTCAGTTTATTATTTAGCAAACCAGATTAAGATGAAAGAACTAAAACTACTCTAGCAAACTACAGTTAAAGTTAATCTAATTACAGGTTGGGAACTCACTTAGGTATGATTCCCCCTAGCCACTAGCCAGATTAATGATTGATGATCTCTAACCTGTTTCACTTTCATTCACAATGCGGAGAATCCTTGACTAGACCTTGAGTCTCGACTAAAGGAACAAGGCCCTCTTGAGTCAATTGCCTAGAGGGACGTATCCTTCTCTAGAACAACTGATCAAGGCGTTCTGAACTAGACTCCCTCTATCGAAAGAGGTTCTCAATCGATACAAAGCAGTGAATCAACCCTCGACTAAAGCAATTGATCCACTACTATCAATCTATGGTGCTCTATTGACCTAATCAGGTATTCCCTCTCATAGAATCAAAGCAGAATCAATAATCTCGACTAAAGCAGAATTGAATCATGAAAACATGCATAGATTGAATATGAACTCAAGATTATCCAGTCAGAGTACTCATACAATCATCCAATCAAACAAACATAGCTAGGGTTCCTCAAAACCTAAGTGAAGGGAAGTTACTCCATAGAGAAGAGAGAGACTGCAGTAAGAATCTTCAGATGATCAGTCTTCAAGTCCGGGCTTGTTCCTCGAGCTTCCAAGGCGAAGAAATCCTCCAACTCCACTCCAAGAATGCCCTCAAATCGCCCTCTCTCTCTTTGGTTCGTCCCTTGGGTGTTTGGGATCCAAAACCCAGCTCTCCTCTTCTTTGGTTCGGAATTTGGCTTAAAACCAGGAAATCCCGACTCACACAGGCAGGGTGGCACGACCGTGTGGCCTACCCAGTTGCCCGTGTGAGACAAAACGCACCGTATCACTTAGTCGAATTCCAGGCTTCTTACACGGCCAGTGTGGCACGGCCGTGTGTGACTTCCTTCTGCCCGTGTCTGCTCTCGGCGAATGTGGCACGGCCAACCCGGCCACTTACACGGCCATGTCAATCTGCTGCTCTGCCCGTGTCTGCTCTCGCAGAATGTCACACGGCCAGACTGGCCTCTCGCGCGGCCGTGTGAACATCAGGGTAGCCCGTGTGACCTCCTTTGCGACTTGTCTTGCGCCCGATCTTCGCCCAATCGACCCCGAACTCGCTCCTAAACCTTCATTCACTTGCCAGGACCTGAAATATCACAAACAAACACAACCTAGCGTGAAATCGGTCTAAAACACGAGAAACCACATCTCAAACGGTGTAAGAACAGGGGTGAAAACATGTGTAACTAACGGGCTATCAAACTCCCCCACACTTAACCGTTTGCTTGTCCCCAAGCAAACCTAACTCAAACCAATGCAACTCTCCAGACCTCTATAGCAACAAACAACCCAGATCGTAGGTAGAGGACTTCCTAGATCATTTAGCAACTTACGAGGTCAACCGACGCACAAGTCATCTCAAAGCTTCTTATCGAGTCGGCATCATGGCAAACAGTGAACAGAGGACAAATGAATCGTGGATGAAGAGATTCTCTAAAATAAAAGATCATGGACTCACATTTTTCAAGGTGCTCTATTTTCTTTGAAGATGGTTGGAACCCCTTTTCTTTCTGTTTTGCTTGTTTTCAGTTATTTTTCTTTTCTTTTCTTTTCAAGGGTCCCAACCTGCTCTTACCGGCCATGCCAGGAGCGGATGTCTCGAGCCTCGTGCGGGGGAAAGACATGTAAGGGGGCTGGAGGTAGTAGGTGGAAATTGGGAACGGATTCCCGTCTCCCCTTACACACTTTCGCCCTATTCGCACGGGAGACGTTTATTTTGAAGCACATTTTCGAGCACCTGTTATTTTCAAAACATGATACAAGAGTCCATGACAGGCAGAGAATCCACAACACCACACAATTCAAGGGTCCTAAGATCACTAATTCACTCAATCAACCAACTCAATATGAAGAAGAAATGAGACTTCTTAAATGCCTCAACATCCTCCATAGTGCTACACTACCTCCCTAGGTTGCATATTACTATAAAGACTGTCAATTCAAAGCATACTGAGCAGGCAATTGCAAGGAAACACGTACTTGGAGCCCTCAAATTTAAAAATTTGGACAGTGGACTAGGCTCCAAGCACACAAACAGCCAAACATTCACCCGCATAAATAATCGAACATCCCCCCACACTTAAGCACGACATTGTCCTCAATGGAGGAAAGATAAGGAGGGTAGAACGAAGTTACCAGATCAAGGGTGAATGATGATGTACGGGTCAGGCGGTGCATTCCAGAAAGAGAGAGTAATCAGAACACAAACACCACACAAAATCTCACAAAGGTTGAGTTATTGACTCTAAAATCAAATAACAAAACTGACTCAACCGAGGAGAAATAGAGAAAGAGATGCAAACCGACTGGTTGGGTTGCCTCCCAACAAGCGCTTCTTTCACGTCGTGAGCCGGACGATGGCTCCTAAGTTTCGGTCCATGCTAGAACCTCCTTGAAGTTGAGGTTCTCGTCGATGAGGTGGAGTCTCAAGTCATGAGCATGTGATGTGGCAGGTGATGAAGGCTCATGTACTTGATGCAGATGAAGTCTCCACCCTCGAGACCTCTTCTTCTCTTCTCTCGTCTCATTGCTCCAAACCAGATAAGACAGCATCGATTGGCCACCATCGCGTCCACCAAGAGGGACCGATGTCGATGTGGCCTTGGTCTGGCAAAGAGACCCTGCAAATGGGTCCTTGCTAAGCAGTTCCTCGAAGTTTGGTGAAGATATCACATGTAACTCATGGCCGGTGCAAGCCTCTTCCACCTCAACTTCGTCCTCAGCCTGGACGCCAATTGCTTCTTCAACCCCCCTTTCTTCTTCATGTGGTATCACCCCTGGGAAATGATCAAGAACTCCTCCTGCTTCACTTTCGTCATCCTCCACAACTTCTTTCTGCACCCTTTGTTGCTCTTCTTCTTCTAGCACGGATTGGAGAGCAAGTTGCCAAGCAATTTCTTTCATGAGATCTTCTTGCATCTCCTCACTCATGCCCGCCTCTTCAAAGCTCAGTTTGGGGTGTGGGAAGGTGTGGTCGGCTACGACATGAAACGCCTGATCATGATCATCACGGGAGCTCTCCGTGACAACTTCAGTGTGTTCCACAATGCCCTTGTAGCCTTCTTCTTCCTCCTCCTCTTCTTGTATGGTAGCAGAAGGGTGATCTGGAGCATGTTGCGCCCAAGATCGCTCAAGATCATCGACGCTCTTCTTAAGGCTCAGGAGGATCTCATCTGTTTCACGATAGGCCTGGACACACTGATCCATCCTGGAGCATGTTCTCTCACAGTCTCGAGCAAACTGCTCCATGAGTAACTCCAGCGCCGATGGCCCTTCTGGTTGTGGGAGAAATTCTTCTTGATAATGAGGTTGTTCTTGATATGCCCAGGGGTCCGGTTGTTCTCCGTAGTAAGGGGGTTGGTACTGGAACCCGAATCCATAGTCTTCTCCGCCTTGATTGCTCCAGGGAGTCTCGGGGTAATACCACCCAGATGGTGGTGGATACCCCCAATGATTGGAGAAGCCATTAGGATCCATGATTCAGATTTGCACCAACAAAAACAAAAACACCCAAGTGAAAAGCAAGGGTGGAAAAGAAAAGAAACGAAAAACGCTAAAGTAACAAACTTCTGCCTTTCCTAATACTCTAGAAAGTCCCCGGCAACGGCGCCAAAAACTTGACTCGCTACGACACAACACCTAACAAAGGCCAAGTGTAACCAATGAAAGGGACTGCAGTATTGTGGCTCAAGTGATAAATATCGAATCCACGGGTCTCTAGAGTTACTATTACTCAGCTTCAGTTTATTATTTAGCAAACCAGATTAAGATGAAAGAACTAAAACTACTCTAGCAAACTACAGTTAAAGTTAATCTAATTACAGGTTGGGAACTCACTTAGGTATGATTCCCCCTAGCCACTAGCCAGATTAATGATTGATGATCTCTAACCTGTTTCACTTTCATTCACAATGCGGAGAATCCTTGACTAGACCTTGAGTCTCGACTAAAGGAACAAGGCCCTCTTGAGTCAATTGCCTAGAGGGACGTATCCTTCTCTAGAACAACTGATCAAGGCGTTCTGAACTAGACTCCCTCTATCGAAAGAGGTTCTCAATCGATACAAAGCAGTGAATCAACCCTCGACTAAAGCAATCGATCCACTACTATCAATCTATGGTGCTCTATTGACCTAATCAGGTATTCCCTCTCATAGAATCAAAGCAGAATCAATAATCTCGACTAAAGCAGAATTGAATCATGAAAACATGCATAGATTGAATATGAACTCAAGATTATCCAGTCAGAGTACTCATACAATCATCCAATCAAACAAACATAGCTAGGGTTCCTCAAAACCTAAGTGAAGGGAAGTTACTCCATAGAGAAGAGAGAGACTGCAGTAAGAATCTTCAGATGATCAGTCTTCAAGTCCGGGCTTGTTCCTCGAGCTTCCAAGGCGAAGAAATCCTCCAACTCCACTCCAAGAATGCCCTCAAATCGCCCTCTCTCTCTTTGGTTCGTCCCTTGGGTGTTTGGGATCCAAAACCCAGCTCTCCTCTTCTTTGGTTCGGAATTTGGCTTAAAACCAGGAAATCCCGACTCACACGGGCAGGGTGGCACGGCCGTGTGGCCTACCCAGTTGCCCGTGTGAGACAAAACGCACCGTATCACTTAGTCGAATTCCAGGCTTCTTACACGGCCAGTGTGGCACGGCCGTGTGTGACTTCCTTCTGCCCGTGTCTGCTCTCGGCGAATGTGGCACGGCCAACCCGGCCACTTACACGGCCGTGTCAATCTGCTGCTCTGCCCGTGTCTGCTCTCGCAGAATGTCACACGGCTAGACTGGCCTCTCGCGCGGCCGTGTGAACATCAGGGTAGCCCGTGTGACCTCCTTTGCGACTTGTCTTGCGCCTGATCTTCGCCCAATCGACCCCGAACTCGCTCCTAAACCTTCATTCACTTGCCAGGACCTGAAATATCACAAACAAGCACAACCTAGCGTGAAATCGGTCTAAAACACGAGAAACCACATCTCAAACGGTGTAAGAACAGGGGTGAAAACATGTGTAACTAACGGGCTATCAGCAGGGTAGGAGGTTCTTATTAAGAGTGTGGCACAGACACAAACAACCTATGCTATGTCAGTTTTCAAGGTTCCTAATGGAATTATTGAGGATATTCATAGTCTGATGGCAAATTATTGGTGGGGGCAGAAAGGGACTGAGAGAAGAATTCATTGAAAGAGATGGGGAAAATGTGTAGAAGAAAGGAGGAGGGTGGGATGGGATTCAGAGACCTGAAAGTGTTTAATAAAGCTATCCTCGCAAAACAAGTCTGGAATATTCATAACAGACCTGAGTCTCTTATGGCCAGACTGTTAAAGGCAAAATACTTTCCTATAAGTAACATTCTGGAAGCAAATTTGGCTTGGAAACCAAGCCATGTTTGGAGAAGCCTTTTGGGAGATGTTGACTTGATTAAGGAAGGGAGCAGATGGAAGGTGGGATCAGGAGAGGATATCAAAATATGGGGAGATAAATGGGTACCAAATTTGGAGAACCACCAGGTCTTTTCTTATAGTCCCTTCATGGATTCAGATGTGAGGGTCTCTTGCCTTATCGATCAAGAAACCAGAAGCTGGATAAGAGCTATACCTGAGCTGGTTTTCACCCAGGAAGAACAAGAGGTCATCCTGGCTATTCCCCTTGCCTCTACGATTGATAAGGACCAACTTTGTTGGACAGAGAATGATAATGGAAAATACATAGTGAAGTCTGGTTATTACACGGAACTCAACAAAAACAATGGAGCATGGAATGAAGCAACAATGAACACGCATGAAGAGTCCTTCAACTGGAAGAAGCTTTGGAGTATGAACACTCCTGGGAAATTGAAAGTTTTCTTATGGAAGGCAGCTCACAATATCCTACCAGTTGGTGCAAAAATCTGCAGAAGGGTGAAAAGCCAAGGTGACAAATGCCCAAATTGTGGGATGAAAGAGACACTCAACTGCGTGGTGGAATGTAGTTGGGTGACCAGAATTTGGAGCAAGACTCCAATTAAAAAGCTTTTCTAGATGTCTGAAAACCGATCTTGCAGAGCTTGGATTGGGAAGGTCCTTAAGGAAGCAAATGACGTGGAGCTAGGCAGCTTTTGTTCCTTGTTGTGGTTTTTTTTGGAAGGAAAGGAATAATTTCCTCTTCAACAATAAAATTCTGCAGGAATGGGAAGTTTTCTCGAGAGCTGATAACTATATCCAAGACTTTATGGAAGTACATGGTCGTGAAAAAGAGATGAAGCAAAGGATTATCAGGAAGGAAAGCAGATGGAAAAGACCTCTTGATCGTATGTTCAAGATTAATGTGGATTCCGGCATCAACAACAGAGGTTATACTGGTTTGGGTTGTATCATAAGAGATGATAGAGGTAGGGCTGTGTTGGTTGCTGCAAGAAGTGAGGAGATCAAATGGGCACCCGAAATTGCAAAAGGAAGAGCCATGATCTTTGGGATTCGAAAGGCCATGGAAAGAGGACTGACACCACTGATCATTGAATCAGATTGTAAGAGGCTTGTGGAAAGGATAAAGAGGAATGAAGTTGGAAGTATCTGCAGAAGCATAATTGAATTGGGAAATGAAGCAGGGGTGAGGGAGTGGAACTTTACACCTAGAGAATCAAATTGCATCGCCCATTTACTTGCTCACACTTTCTTTGTTTGCGACGGTGAATTGAGTTGGGAGGAGTCTATGCCTCTGTGTATTGCTGATGTTGTAGCCCTTGAGGCAAATTTTTATTGACCGGTTCAATGAAAGTCTACATTAGTTTCCCCTTAAAAAAAACTTTTTATTGAAATAAGCTTTCTAACTGGTGTTAATAAGTTTTATTTAATGTTTGTTATAAGGTTTATGTTACAAACTATATAAAAACAATAGAATACTGAGAATTTGTGAATTTTCTTACACAACCCCTTCAGTTCCTTGTGAGATAAACATGTGAATGTGAAGATGTGCTCATTATGATTTCAATTGTATGATTATATAAGCACTTCTCATTAAGCCATCCATTTTGGCGTGCTTCGATTGATGAAAGGATGTATATCAAAGTGAGGTCCTTTAGATTTAATAATTTCTGACAAAGAGAGGTGAAAGTTATTTTAGGTTTTTATGGTTGCTAGGTTGGCATTATTAATATCTTAATGATGAAAAGGTTGAGCGCTTATATGTTGCGGTTGATCTGATGATGAAAAGCATAGTTAATAAAATACGGTATGGGAAAGTTACGTATAAAATAAATACAGGTATTTTACTTTGTCTCTAAAATAATGTTACGTTTAATAGTACGTCAATAATCATAAATATATAAAAATTAATTATTTTAAAATTAAACAAATATATAAATAATAGTTAATTTAACAATATAATTCATTAAATACGGATATTAAACGTGTTATACGAGTTTTATACGTGATTAGTACGGGAGCCATAAAACGAATGGAAAAAATTAAACGACTTGACAATAATACAGATACGGAAGTTTTAAACGGATAAAATACATACGGGTACATATATGTGTATTAAACGAAGTATTTACTAACTATGATGAAAATGTCGATGTTTAGAAATAAACTTATCGGTCGCCATATGAAGAACTCGAACGATTAGTGCTAAATATATATTCATACCTCAACCCAACATCGTGAAGAGTGCTCTAAAGATGATAAACCTCGTGATTGCACATGAAAGGTCAATCGGATAACCAGCGTGGTTGACATGTTGAGCTACACTTATTGCACCAACAACTGCCTTTGATGTTACGACATCTTTTCTTCACCAAGCTCTAAAGTCACACAAATTAGTTTACATGACATTTAGAGTGATAAGCTAATTAAGTACATTTGTTATTTATTGAGGTGTTAAGTGATAGAAAAATCCTTTTCAGTAGAGGTGGCAAATGGATTGAATTGGTGGATTGGTGGATCCATGGATCAAATGGATTGGTGGATTCATGGATTGGATCAAGTGGATTGGTGGATTATCCATGAATCCAAATGACATCCTCAACCAAGGACCAATATGTAAAATGTAAAAAGTTTAGGTACTAAAATGTCACAATGAAAATTTCTAGGTACCAAAATGTAATTTTCCAATGATATTTTTCGTATAAAAATTAAATTTTAGGTACCAAAATGTAAAAAATAAAAATTATAGGTACTAAACTGTAATTTGCCAATGATCCATGGATCAAATCCATGAATCCACCAATCCAATTGGATTTGGATAAAATGGATTGAATTTAAATGGATTGGATTAGGTGGATATTTTTAATGGATTGATGGATTGGATTGGTGGATTGGATTGAAATTGCCACCTCTACTTTTCAGTATTGTAAACCTTTATAGTGGTGAAATCATATTCAACACTAATAAAGTAAATCCAATCGGTAGGCCACCAATTTTTTTTTTAATGAGCAATTGTGTCATCCAATCAATTATTTTCTAAGCTGTATCAATCGATTTATCAAAATCTTAACTCTAGCAAAGCCGTTATTTTAACCTAGAGTATATCATAGACAATGAAAAGTCAAAAGAGTAGACGGTAAATATGCAATTTGTTGTCCTTTTCCGTGAAAGAAAAACGTTTTCCCGTTCATAATTCAATTGGTAATGTAGGGTGGTTTGTAAGTTGCCATTGTTATATAGATGTATTGTTAAGAATGCATGTTTAATATTATACATGTATTGTCGAATTTGATGCATTGTAGAATACAACGTTTGGTATGTGTGATTGTGTATGTCGCATCAGCTAAAAGCTGAGACAAAACAATCTCAACTCAACTATCTCAAAAATCACAACTAAAAATTTAGATATAACAATCACTCAAAATGAGTGATAGTTTCTATCACATCACAGAAACAATCCATGTATTGTTTTTGGTAACAGATGCATTGTAAACAATACATGCATAATTGCATAATGACAATCTCAACAAAACAATCGCAACTTCCAAATGACCCCGTAGACCCAAAATCTAATGACAAGAACAATAACGAGTAATTCTAAACAGAAAATACCATTATGGTTTTCTCTTACAAGTTCGGCTGAATTGCTGCAGTGCTGTCTTGGTTTCTTCCTTTTTACCGCTCTTACGTAAACATCCCGTCTCCACCGACGAAACTTTTGCCCTCCTGATTCCTTCAGATTGAGACCCACAAGGCCAGGCAGCTCACACATCGCATTCGACGCGGAAAGGTGCAGACTTTACGTTTGCTGTTTGGCTTTCAGCAAAGAGCATTTTCTTTCCCAACTTGTGGAGAAGGGTGATGATCTTTACCTGCTGAACTTCAGCTGATTCGTTGGAGAGAACGAAAGAAGATGATCGCATTGAAGGAGAAGGTCTCCAATCAGCTGTCTCGCTTATTTGCCGATTCGCCCAATTCCCCTTCTCATAGTTCTCAGGTAATTCTGTTCATAACCCCCCTTTTCCTTTGTTTCAGCTCTCGTCTTTCGTTTTCGGAGAACCTTAGTTAGATGCCTAGATCTACCAGTTTTCAGACAATGCTGATGTCGCTGTAGAATGATTTTCTCTCCATCATATTCATACCATATATATATGGTGTTTCTTTCTCGGCATTCGTTGTTCTTAGACAATCTCATAGCCATAGGCATAGAGTAAGTAACTTCATTTTGCTGAGGGCGCAATGGTTTTACTCCCCGTACAATCTTGACAGGAACTGTTATATTTTAGGAATTGGAGGGGATGTTTCTCATGAACTAGCCGTCATGTTGGTTAATGGCATCTCTATGTTTCTCGTGTAAAGTTTAGTTGTTGGACATGTATGTGTACGACTTGTAGTATGGGGGTTCAGAAGAGAGAAAATGTTTTGTTTGGCTACTGAGAAATAAGGGGGTTTCATCCTGAACTTGTCAAGCCAATACTGCTTACTTCTCCCGTGTTTATTTGTGTTTCTAGATTCATTTAAATTGGTCCAGGGTTTTGATATATTGAGATAGGCAACTGAGTAATTTGAATTTTTAGGGCAGGATAGCTAGTCAAGGCGAAAAGTCGTTTTCTTCATATTTTTCATCCGTTGTTCCTTCCTTGGGCTTTGGGAGGTCTACTTTGGAAAATGGCAAGGACCAGAAAGTTGAGTTAGCACCAGCTCCTTCACTTCCAGTAAGATGGAGAAGTAGAGAATTTGACCATGAAGAGGAGCCGAGATATCATGAGTGCCAGAAAGCTGGTGAACGTCAAGC
Source organism: Linum trigynum (assembly GCA_964030455.1). Taxonomy (NCBI): domain Eukaryota; kingdom Viridiplantae; phylum Streptophyta; class Magnoliopsida; order Malpighiales; family Linaceae; genus Linum; species Linum trigynum. The sequence goes on along the minus strand of OZ034817.1, from coordinate 53,964,997 downwards.
AGCCATATTTCTTGATGAAAATGAGGATTATTCTTCTCGAACTAGTAGCAGCGACAGTGATGTTTTTGAAGAAGCATGTGAGCAGCAGAGTACTCCGAGGACACCCTATCTGAAAGCTGGGTCTACGTTTATATCATCAGACTTGTATGAGTTCCTAATGTCATCGCTCCCTAACATGGTGAAAGGGAATGACTGGGTTTTGCTATATAGGTAAGTTGCTTATGATTAACCAACCAACAAGTGATAATGCATTTGCCACTGAAATTTATGATGTTCTTGCTAATGAAGTTCTGTTTACTATTTGGTTCTTTCCTTCCCTTGTAAGGGCAGTACGATGAAGCATGGCATATCTCTTCGCACACTCATTCGAAAGAGTGCTGACATTACTGGTCCATGTTTACTGGTAAGTGTAGTTCTCTATTGTGTTGTTTCCCCTCTTCCATCTTCATTATTTCAGTGCTTTTACCGTTCTTGGAATGCTATTCTTAGATTACTGGAGATAGACAAGGTGCTGTGTTTGGTGGACTTCTGGACTGCCCACTGCAAGCCACTTCCAAGAGAAAATATCAAGTGAACTTTTTTCTTCTCTTTATTCTTCTCGTTTGTGTTTTACATTATGTGCTTTTATGTACCTTCCCTAGGTATAACTGAAACTTACTTAAATGTTGTGTTCTGTAGGGGACATATCAGTCATTTGTATTCACTACCATATATGGTGAACCAAGGCTATTTCGACCAACTGGTAGGTTCTCTGCCTTCATTTTTATCCACTGAAATCTGACAAACATCTGGATATTAAGTTGTGATTCCAGCTCTAGGATTTGAATAGTTTGACAACTGCTGTTAGTGTATGAATGCACCTTTTGAGTTCATGTAGCCCAGTCAGGTTTTGGACTTTTGGTCGTCACTCACATTTGTGTGCATAGACTGGCGTTGTTTTGATAAACGCCTTTTGCTGGTTTGTGTGAGAGCATGGCGCTCTTCCGTTCACTTAAATGAAAGCCTCTATGTTTGTAGCACTTAGATGTTTATTGCTGGAGTATCTCCCCAATGCTGTGTGCTAGCGACAAAGACTTGGATTTTTGTCAATAATGTCATTCCTGTAATCAGTCAATCGTCTGACACCTTTGATGAGATAATGTCATAGTAGTGTTCTAATACAAATAATCAACAACCTTTTTGTGGTGTTAATTTAGGAGCACTGATGGATGATCTCTCTCCCAATGGTGTTTCCTTTCAGTATGTTGTGAATGAGTGCAATTACGCTTCTAGTTCACTACATGAGATAATTTTTATGTCCAGTTGTCCAACATTAGGTACTGAATTCTTGTGCACAGGTGCCAACCGATATTATTACTTGTGTTTGGATGACTTGCTAGCACTTGGTGGCGGTGGCAACTTCGCTTTACGATTGGATGGAGACCTGTAAGTTGCATTCTGTTTTCCCCATCCTCCACTACACGGTTGTTTTACTGATACCTTGCATTGTTTTCCTTTTCTCACCCTTTTCCTCCTTTATTTGTGAAAACAGGTTGCACGGAACTAGTGGCCCCTGCGAAACATTTGGGAACTTATGTTTGGCCCACGATTCAGAATTCGAGTTAAAGCATGTCGAGGTAATTCAACTCTCATTCATCTCTACTACCCTACTCACATTAATCGATCTTTTCTTTCCACACATACCCCAAGAATCATTCACGGTGTGCTTCTTTTGATCCCAAGATCAATTTAGGAGCTTTGCTAAAGTTGGGACTTGGAGTATCTATAGACTTGTCATTTCGATTCTAAACTAAAGGTTGTTTGCTTGTTCATTGGTGCAGCTTTGGGGATTTACATACTCATCAAAATACTGAAGGGCACGGCGACACAAGCAAGAGTGTGATGACAAGTCTATAGATACTGTAATTCTTTATTCTTTTAGGGTTGATGGTGCTGTGAAATTCCTTGTTAAAATTGCTTATTGTTAGGATGCTATCATTGTAGAAGAATAGCTTATAGATTAGGGAAAGGAAGATCTTCATTCCTCAGCTCTGTTCTAGTTTTAGATTCAGTAGACAATATACATATACATATGGTCATGGTAAGCACTAATTGCAGTTCTGATTCTGGAGTTGAAAAACATATTTCAAGATGTTGAGTAGGGGCAGTAATCCTTCACCCACTCGGATTTAGGACGAAAAACGATGTCTAGAAAAAGAATCTAATTTAACCAACACATAGTTAAGACGAGTGTAGAACCATACTAATGCCCAAGAAATAGATGAAAAAAGCAAAGTAACTACAATAGTGAAACGTCTGGAGAAATTTTCTCTTGCAACCAAAAAGAACAGAGTATCGTCATCTGCGAAATACAAGGCACCATACAAATCGAACTCTCATTAGCTGTACCAACCAGTGTTCCAGTGACTCTTCCACCTCAATGTTCTACAGAAAACTCACTAATGCGCCCGACGATCTTTCTTGGAGTCTAAAGAAACCACACCTAATACTGAAACACTTAAGATCCCACCGTTTGCTCTGCCGCTCCCTTACTGAAAAATTCCTCAGACCCCAGTGGAAGCAAAAATGTAACAATGCTCCTGAAAGCCAAAAAGATTGGCTGGCTTGCTTCTCTCTCTGATGAGTTGGCTCTTAAGCCTCTGGCTGTGGTGGTTCCACATCCTCCTCAGGCAGCCCAAATATTCTGAGGTTACGATCCATTGATCCTACAGCAAGGTATTTCGCATCTGGACCAAATCTCACACATGTTGCTTTCCCTGCAGTTAAATTCAGAATACAAAACCAGTCAATAGACCAACGCTTTAAAATGGAGCAGTTTTCAGGAAAACGCAACAGAAGCAAGTAACCTGTTCCGGATAAATCGGGAAGAGTTTTGATGCAGTTCCAGTCTGCTTTCACACTAGCTACTTGGAAGACTCTGCGCAACCCCAAAGGCAACAACAGATAGTAAGCAGAAAGATCCACAAAGAATCCATGAAGAGATCAATAGATCATTTGTTGCGGGAACCCGTAAAAGTTTTTTTGCGAAACTTGGACACCCTGTAATTATTCATAGAAATTTTCATCCTGGATTAGAAACAACAAACCATCCTACCTTATGTCTGAGCCCGCAACTCCCAAGTAAGAGCCACTGTGGTCAAATACCACTGCAAACACAAAATTAGTTACCATTAATGAATTGATTGTTTACATCATCAGAAGTTGAGATCATGCAAAAAAAAAAAGAGAGAGAGATGACAATACATCTTAACGAGGACCCATTTTAAGAAAGAAGCATTACCGGAGTTGGTTGGTGCATCTCCGTCATAAAGATTGAGAGTCCGGAAGTTCTTCAATTTGCGCAAATCCCAAAGCTTAACACTATCATGTGCAGCCGTCTGTCCAATCCATGTAGATAACACCATATCATTGTCACAAAACTACCATAATATCGGGATTCAGCATGTTCTACAATTTAATTGAGCAGGGAAACTTACAGCAAGGAAGTAACCATTTTCGGAGAAAGATATGGCAGTTACTGGCCCAACATGCCCTTCAAATTTGGCAACATTGGCCTTCAATCAAAAACAGAAAAGAAATAAGCTGATGCAAAGTTAACAGTTAGGTGCCAATTTTACCAGTATACTCAATAACATTGAATTATTAGTACCTGGCTTTTAACATCCCAAATTTTGACAATAGCTTCAGAGGTGCCAGTTCCAAGAATTAGACCATCAGGATGGAAGGCAGCAGCTGTGTACCCTACAAGATTCGAACTGTCTGTGTCGGCAGCAACCTGCAGAATCAAATTCATAATTGTACTAAACCATTAATGCATGGAAGCTGACATTACAAATGAATCTTACAAAACCTTCAGCCAAGTGAACTGATGAAAAATATTACATAACTTGAAATTAGTAATTCACAATTGAGATTTAGAACCAACAGAACCAATGATTACAACGTCAATCATGTACCATAAATGAGTGTTATTTTATGTTAGTTAGTTTTCTTTCATTTGGAACAAAAATATACTACAAATCCTGAACATATGCATAGTGGTTAATGATTGGCAGAATACAAGGATTTTTCCGGAAATTTCACCTGTGCTAAGCATGAACCTGAGGAAAGATCATAGAAGCACCATGTATTGTCAAGAGAAGCAGTGACAAAGTAGTTATTAGTGGCATGGACAGTGACAGCTTGAACCTGCGCATGAACACAAGAATTTCAGCTATGCTGCAAATCTCCCTAATATAGGGACAACCAATACCATAAAGTCATAGAGCATAGACTTATCAGGTTTTAATACTTGCCAAGCACACCAAAACAGAATATCATTTATAATAGATATGCATACCCATAAAACTATTACGGCGGGCTACACCCAAAAGACGATCACCTACCTCGGCAGTATGATCCTTCAAAATGTGTCGGCAATCATAGTTCCCATCTTCAGATTCTTGCCATATACGAACAGTCTGCGATATTGTAGACAAGAATGCTGATTACAAAATAAATCTATCGGGTCAAACAATCAATGAGGATCTATTCATGGTAGGTAATAAAGAGGGGGGGGGGGGGGGGGGGGGGGGGGGGGGGGGACAAGGTTATGAAATTAATGACGACGGCATAACTATTCATACCTTATCGGCCGATCCTGTCAAGAACGTCCCACCATCAGCTACAAAGTTTACACTAGTAACCTGAAAGAAAAGTCATGTCATGAACATATAGTTTTACTTGAACAACAGGCATCACGAGCAATAAAGTTAGAAAACCTTCTTAGAGTGTCCACTAAGGGTTGATCGGATCTGTCCTGATGAGCGATCGAAGATTACAGCTGTGGAATCAACTCCTCCAGTGGCTATAAAGTCCTGAAGACAAGGGATAGAAAGCAATATAAGGCAATAATGCAGACAAATGCTTTAAAAAAAAATGAGGATCAGATAAATAGATAATAATTTTGACAGAACATAAGCAATGCAGTTAAGTGATTTAGCTCTTAGCTCCTTGTAACATCTTTTCAGAAGTTAACTTAAGGGGAAAACAAAAATGCATTTGTCAAATTAGAATCACAGAAAAGTAACTAAGAAGAAAAAATAATACTTGGATAGTACATCCAACAGTGATCAAGCATGTGTAATTATGTGAACCCTTTAATTAGTCAAGGACAGCACATGTAAAGGAAAGCAGCAGATAGATTGATCATTGTGGTTTATTATACCTTTGAATGCTGGATGTCAATAGATGTGACTCCTGGCTTGTTAGTCTTGTGAAGTGGATGACTGGAAAGTTGGGTGTATCTCCCCAAATCTTCAATAGACGCCAAGGTTGCAGGAATCTAGTCAACAGTTAATGAACTGGAATTAAGGCCTCCAGAAAAATTGAGTGAAAGACATACAGTTCCAGCATGAAACACACAAGGAAGTAGGAAGCCCCACAACCTAAATCCCTAAACATTACCTGTCGCCTTTTACGTTGCTGTGAAAGGGCAGCGTTACATTCAGTTAACTCGGTAATTATGTCAGCTGAAATTCCTGGGCGAAGCTTCTTTCCAGGAGGGGCCAAATCATCATCCTCCGCTGCTACATAAGTATAAAGAAGACATACTTAAGAAGAACACTTAATAATATAGGCCAACAAAACCACACAACAGAACAGGAAAAACCTCTTTTTCCATTAGCAACAGCAGAAGCGTTAGTTGCACCAGCTGCTGCGGCCGACATAGGAATCTGTCTATCCGACTGTGAAAGCAACGCTCTTGCTTCATCCCTTTCCTTTTTAAGTCTTGCAATTACACGGCAAGCTGCATCGTGCTGGGAAAACAAGATTTTCATCAGAGTACCATACAATATATGAGCAATACCTCGCCAAAAGAATGAGTCTAGCACAACCAAACAAAGGCCAGTCAAGGAGAAATGGCACTAATAAAACCAAAAGGCTCTACAACAGTTCGAGAAACTAATCAAACATGACCAAAAATCTGCAGTGATCCTGTAATTTTGGGGGGAAATTGCACGTGCAAAGCTTAATCTAATCATTAATCATCATTTGTAGACGCTCTCTACTAAGACAATGAAGGGGAAGAAAAACAACCAATTATCAAGACATGAGTTATTTCAGAGACAGCCCATTGAGGCCAGACATCAGCCTAGAGGTCATTACACCTTTACAACTTCTGAACAAATATAGCAGATCATGAAAACTCACCTGGTAGAGTGCATGACTGAGCTCCTGACGTGCAGTATGTAGTTGTTGTTCCAAAGCAAAATTGGACAACATGAGTCCATCCCATTCCTGCAATTAGATTAACCAAACTGCTTTTACACATAAACCTAAGGATAAGAACCTAAAACTCATTGAGGAGGAATAACAACCAAAAATGATTGATAAGAATAGTAAGAGAAGTTGTGTAATATAACAGATAGCATCAAAGCACAAATATAATACATACATTCTGGAACATGCCTAGCATTCCAGGAATGCTAGCTGTCTGAACAGTTCTGGGCTTCACAATCTACAGAAAAAAGCAGCATCAGCAGTCAACATAGAAAATATTGGTGAATCTTAAGACATGAGAACTTGCAAAAACAATACCCCTTGCATACCTTGCCCATTTTGATCGGTACTAAGTCATCTGTTGTAAGAGTTTCCCCCGTAACTGGGCATTTACCAGTATCCTGGAGGAAAGAAAAATGGAAACAATCCACAACTTAACAAGAATTGAAATTTTCAACAATTTCAGCAGGATCGCCTAGAACTATCTGTAGACACACAAGTGGATGGTGAAGAGGTTGCCATGAAAAGGTTTGATTCTTTAATTCTCTCATTGCAAAAACAAATTGAAGCCCTATTCCATAGGTATAAAAGCTAATTCATTCCCATTGTCAGGACAGTATGAACACTTCAAAGAGATTCCAGGATTTCATTTACACAGAATAAGGTTGTCCGGGCTCTCAGCAAATCCTGACGCCTATATCTAACTCGTGACAGATTCACTTAACAACAAGAAGAGAGAAAATTCAGACCAGCATCATAATCCTCTAAAAGACAATACTGTTACGCAAAGTGCTAACTTGGACCAAGCATATTTGATGCCTCTCTTTCCCCCGGAGCCAAACAAGCAACAAAAGAAGAATGGCAAATTGAAAAGACAAAACCCTAGCAAACATATTATCCCCGAGCAAACAACAAGAAGGAAACTAAACCCAAAATTTAAAGCCACCGTTCCCTTCGGCCAAAGACGAAGTAGGACCGAAAACCCTAGATTAGTAAACCCCTAGAAAATAACAAAACAGGGAGGAGGAAGACGAAGGGGTAAGATGACGCACATCAATGAACCTCTCGATTAAGCGCTTCTCGTACAGAAGCCCAGACTTGGCGTTCACGACGGGCTCCACCGGCACGTCGCCAGATACTGGCACGCACGAAGAAGAAACGAGGTTAGATCAGCTGAAATTTTGTTCGAAACAGAGCTCCACAATCGGTAACTCAGGGAAGAGAGAAGGGGGGAGGCGGAATTTACTTGAGCACTGCATTGTTGAAGATGGCTAGGGTTTCAACGGAAGCACCAGAAGTCGTCGGGTGGAGAGCAAAAGGAAGACGGCGACTGGGGAAATCCGCACTGAAGCAGCAGAGCACCGCGCGCAGTCTCTGAGTAGAAGCGCAACCCGAAGACAGCGAGCGAGGAAAAGGGGAGATTTTTGGGTGTGGACCGACGGGGAACTAATAAAAACTCAACCAGCCACAGGCAAGAGGTTGGGCTCTGCAAGGCCCAACAGTACAAAGCCATCTTATGGTTAACGTTACAAACATATTTTGCGAGGCCCACTACTGCTATCTGCTTTTCAACCTAGGTAGGTGCGGCTAGCCCACTCATTTGTCCAAGGGCTGGTTCCTGGTTGTGTCTACAAATTAATTTTGGGGTGCAAAGAATAAAATAACTAGCGAGAGGCCGCAGTGAACAATTTCCTACTCTGCCACGTAGCGAAGGCCTGATCCTCTCCTTTCTCCTTCCCACAGGACCGCCTCAATATAAATTAGCGAGAGGCCGCAGTGAACAATTTCCTCCTTACACCTGAGATTTTTGTTTCCTCCTCGCCGGCGAAACAAAATGTCAAACATCGAATTTTCCAAGGGAATTCTAGAGGTCGGGAAGTTCGCCGTGTACGTCAGTGTTCCAGTCTTTCTTATGAGTTTCGCCGCCAACACCAAGTTCATGAATAAATTAACCGGCAAGGTAATACTTCACTCTCTAATTCGTCCCTTCCCCGGATCGCGTTGGTTTCGAAGAAATTTCCCTTCTAAGATTCAATTCGCGCTTTTTATTTCTTCTTTTCTTCTTCGCGTTATTCAATTGACTCGGTGAAAAGCTCAGTCGATAAGTGTTGTGTTCCGAAACTAGGGTTCCTAGATTTGGAATCAAGTAGCTGAACGAGACCCATGTTTAGCTGAATCGTTGGAGCAAGCTAGCTAGATCAATGGAAAATATTGTGTCCTATGTTTTGTTGGATCTGTATCAGTATTCAGTACCAAACTGTAAGGACCGAGGAAGAGAGATCTGGCGAACTGGGCGTGAAGAAGAAGAAGATGGAAATGGAGAAAGAAGGAGAAGAGTTCTGATTTTATTGATAACTAGCTAATTTGTTAAAGTAAGCTAAAGAATCTGTTATTGGTCAAAAAATGAGTCGTGTAAGACTCTCTCTCCCTATTTATACAATCTATCTGTAGTCCACGTCAGCTGCCAGCTGCCTATGGGTTGTTACAAATCCATCTCCCATCAGCAACAGCTTGTCCTCAAGCTGGAAAGGCGGGAAACGACTTTTTAAAACTGGCCAAATTCTCCCACGTAGCTTCTTCTGGTGTTTGATGAGTCCACTGAACCAAGGCCTCTGTCACCGTCCGATTGTCCTGACTGACGAACCGCCTGGCTAAAATCTGTGTCGGAGCTAACTTCAGGGCACCGTTGTCGTCGGCAGCAGGTAGATGCAAAGAGCAGGAGGAACGGTGGATCGGCAGAGCTTCAGCTGTGACACATGGAAAACTGGATGTATCTTGGAGTGCTAAGGTAATGCCAACCGATAAGCGACAACGCCCACCTTATTCACGATCTGATATGGGCCAAAGTAACGAGCGCCCAACTTGTTGCCTTGTCGTCCCACCACCGAGCCTTGTCGATATGGCTGTAACCGCAAATATACCCAATCGTGAACTTGCAAATTCCTCTCAGAACGCCTTCTGTCAGCATGCTGTTTTTGCCGGTTTTGAGCCCTTGTAATATTATCAGTAAGAAATTTGACTAACTGATGCTCCTGTCTGACTCTGTCCTCAACCGCGTCCACTGGTGTAGCTGAAGTTGGGGCCAAGCCAAAGTGTGACGGAGGAAATCCATAAAGGGCTTCGAAAGGCGACATTTGCAAACTGAGGTGATAGTGGGTGTTGTAGCACCATTCAGCCAAAGTGAGATCAGACCACTCATGAGGACGATGAAAGGTCATACAGCGGAGATAATCTTCCAAGCACCTGTTCACTCGCTCGGTCTGCCCATTCGTCTGCGGGTGATACGCCGTGGAATAGTGAATGTCTGTGTGTTGAAGCCGAAAGAACTATGTCCAAAATTGACTTGTAAAAGTTGAATCTCTGTCGCAAATAATGGTGGCTGGCATACCGTGGTACTTAAAGATCCCATCGAAGAAGAGTGAAGCTACATCAGTTGCTGTGTATGGATGGTGCAGGCTGAAAAAATGGGCTACCTTGGTAAATCTATCCACCACAACCAACAGTACTTGTTTACCCTTCGAATTCGGCAAACCCTCAACAAAGTCCACGCTGATGTCACGCCATGCTCGAATGGGAACAGGTAAGGGCTGCAACAACCCTGGTGAGGCTACATTTTCAGCCTTGCAACGCTGACAAATCTCACAAGTCGACACCCACGCTGTGACATCCGACTTCATTCCATGCCAATAGAAGTGACTTTTCAGTCTTTGGTAAGTTGCTTGCGCACCTGAATGGCCTCCCACAGGGGACGAGTGAAACAGATGGATCAATTTAGTTCACATATAACCATTCTTCCCAATAACAATAGCGCCCTTGAATCGGAGAATCCCCGAAGAGTAGGACCATAAGGAAGGACCCAGGGAACTGACAGCAGTAGCTACAATCAATTCAGCAACGTCTTCATCGTTGTCATAAGTGTGTTCAACTTCTACTATCCACTTAGGTAAGACATACGACAGAGCACTGCAGCTCCCCTCGCAAACAGTGTCTTCAAATACTCTAGACAGAGCATCAGCAACGCCATTAAACCGCCCCTTTCTGTACTTGATCTGGAAATCTAATCTCATCAATTTGACTAACCCCTTTTTCTGAATCGCAGTGTGTACCTTCTGACCAAGCAAAAATTTCAAACTCTCGTGGTCAGTGACAATCGTGAACGAACGCCCTTCCAAATAGTGACGCCAGTGGTCAACCGCCAGCAACACAGCGAGATACTCCTTTTCATAAGTGTTGAGTCCTTGATTACGCACAGTCAAAGACTTGCTGAAATAAGCCAAGGGGCGCCCTGTTTGAGATAGTACTGCTCCTACACTAGTACCCGAAGCATCCGTCTCGAGCGTAAACGGTTGTGAAAAATCAGGAAAGGCTAAAACAGGAGCTTGACACATAGCACTCTTTAATTCCTCAAAGGCATGCTCAACTGCGGAACTCCAGTGGAAGCCATTCTTCTTAAGTAATTCAGTTAGAGGACGACTTATGTTGCCATAATTCTGCACAAATTTGAGGTAATAACCTGTTAAACCCAAAAATTCCCTCAACTGCTTGACCGTTTAAGGATGAGGCCATGAATTCATAGCTGCAACCTTGTTTGGATTAGTGGAAACACCATCTCGACCAATTATGTGCCCCAGATATTCGACTTGAGATTGGCCGAATGAGCATTTAGACTCCTTGGCATACAACTTGTGGCCACGTAGCTGCTGAAGAGCTACTCCCAAATGATGCAAGTGTTCCTCCGCTATCCTGCTATACACCAGTATGTCGTCGAAGAAGACTAAAATAAATTTCTGCAGATGAGGTCCAAAAACATGATTCATAAGAGCTTGAAACGATGCAGGGGCGTTTGTAAGGCCGAAAGGCATAACCCTGAATTCATAATGGCCTTGGTGAGTTCTAAATGTTGTCTTGTGTTGATCAGAGGGATGCATACGAATTTGATGATAGCCAGCCCGAAGATCCAGCTTTGAGAAGATGATAGACCCATGTAACTCGCCAAGGAGGTTTTCGATGTGTGGTATCGAAAACTTATCTTTGTTAGTTGCAGCGTTGAGTTCTCGATAATCAACGCAGAACCTCCAAGACCCGTCTTTTTTCCCTATAAGCAAGACTGGTGAGGCATATTGGTTGTGGCTGGGTTGGATAAACTCTGATTGAAGCATCTCGGCCACCAGTTTGTCGGCTACATCTTTTTGGTGGTGGGAAAAATGGTATGGCCTTATGTTAATGTGTTTAGAATTTGGGAGGAGTGGAATAGTATGATCAAAGGCTCTTGTAGGAGGCAGGGAGGTGGGAGTGGCAAACACATCAGAGTAAGTGGCTAATAGAGGTTTTAGGAAGGGGGGAATGACACTAGGGGCAGGGGTAGCATCAATGGCGAATACAACTCCAGTTAAGTGTGAGGAAGGTTGCTTGAGCAGCTGCTGAAAATGCTTCCCTGTCAACATCTTGCACTGACCCTCTTTAGATAGGCCCTGAAGCTGCAAAGTGCCCCCTTTCCAATCAAATGAAATCTGCCGTTGCTTCAAATCCATTTGAAATGGACTAATAGTCTCTAATCAGTCCCAACCCAGTACCAGATCATGAGATGGCAAATCTAATGTCCGAACATCAAATCCAAACTCCCGCCCTTGCCTCCAACTGAAACCCTTACAAACTGAAGTACTAAGCAATGTATGCCCACTAGCAACTTTAATCCTCATTGGAGCAACACATTCAGTCGGACAATTCAGTTCTTCAACCTTAATCGCATTAAAGAAGGTATGCGAACTACCAGTATCGATAAGAACAGTTACCTCTTTATTGCCTGCCATAGCTGGAATAAGCAGAGAGTTGCCCGCAAAACCGGACCCCATAGATTGCAAAGAGACCTCAAGCTCCGCATCCTGGAATTCTTCCTCTCCCCCATCCTCATCACCAACGAAGGGGAGTCTTCAGCTTGCATCACTTGGATTTGTTTCTTCCTTGCGCAGACATGCCCATGGTAATATTTGTCTCCGCATTTGTAATAAAGTCCCTGCCCATGGGGAACAGAGGGACGCTCGAAAGAAGACACTGATGGAGATTGAGACGACAACTTGGTGGACGATGGAGCCGAAGCACCTGACCAGCGATTCGGTGCTGAGACGAGAGTCTTCCGTTTACGAGCGTCGATGGCCGCTTCTTCCAACCGCACTTGATAGAACGCACAAGCCAGTGTTGGTGGATGGAGCATCTGCACCCTGGGGTGGATTTCATCGTCTAAACCCCCCCCCCCCCCCCCCCCCAATAAGCTGAGGATGAAATAGTGCTCATTTAGCTCTGGATTGAGACGGAGCATCCTCGATCGTAATTCTTCGAAATCCTCTTGATAACGAAAAACAGACCCCGTTTGACGAAGATGATTAAAATAGGCCATTAGTTTTTGCAATAAATACGAGTGGTTGGGTCGGGTTGGACGGATGGGTCGGTTTGCGGGCGTGTTTGTTCACCCCTACCTCCAATGTCTCCCCTGACTTGTCTATTTGTTAATCGGACAAGCATGTTGTGTTGGCGGTTGAGTCTCTTCGCCAATGATTTCCTGGAGGTTGACTATGATGATCGATGAGGCGGACCCATTCTACGAGATTGCCAACCTTTGTGTTTTCTTTCTATCTGGTTGTATAAGTTTTCGGTGTGCGGATGGCAAACTGAGTTGTCCGTAGAGTAGCTTAAAATCATGTTGCTGCCATCTTTAGAGCTAGCTTCCTTTTCCTTAGAGTGGCCCAACTAGTGTATTTCTTTGGGAGTGTTCTTGGGTTGAGAGTGTATTATTTGATTGGAGCTAACTTTTCTCTTTTGTTATATCTTGGACAAAAAAAAAAAGAGCAACCATATGACCCCTAAGAATTGAAAGAAAGAAACCCACCGCAGCCCCTGGTACTGTACACACAGACACCTTTTACTGTCCATTGTGACTGAGATTTACTGTTTCAAACTGGCGTGTCCTTTGGTGTGGGCTGGAGTTGGGTGAGGTCTCTTTGACTTCTGACGGGAGTTTGACAGCTTGGTTGGGGTGGGACTGGTCGTTGGCTTCTGGTTGGCCTTCTTTGGGGTCGTTTGGTGGCTCCAACGCGCGTTGGTCATCAGAGATCAGTGTGTCTTTGGCCCTATCGGGCGCGTTGGTCGAGGCACTCTGGTTGTACATTGGGTGGGGTCTCATTGGGTGGGTGGTGTCGTCATCACGGAGAGATCAATGCTTTTTTGGTGGAGTAGCTGGAGGGTGAGTGCTTAGGTCTCCGTTTGGAGGTGGGAGTTGTGCCAGGTTCGTGGCTCAAGGTGTTGGAGGTGACTGGGGTTGTCATGGGGAGAGGCAAGGGGAGGATGGTGGGGTCTTGATTTTGGGAAACTCGACTGAGGCTTGGTAGATATTAGGGGTTTCTCTCTCTGCGTTTCGGGGATTGAGCGGTCAGATGGGAAAGCCCAATTGCAGACAGAGAGGGGTCAAAGCCAGGGGAGAGAGTTTGTGAGATCAGAACATACTTTCTACCTTATTTTCATTCTTCTCTCCTTCCGAATGCTCTCTCTCTCTTTGTTATTCTTTTCTCTTTGCGTTGGGTCTTCTTCTCTTTTCTCGTGAGATGGCGGAGTTGCGATCGGCAGGTTTGGAAGGCCCGGAGAAGATCTAGACCACCCGGGGGTGCCATTGATTAAAGGTTATTCAGCCTTCTCTTTGTTGAACTTGCTTTCCTCTTTTTGCGGTTCCCTTCATCATCTTTTGTTCTCATCATGTTCTCCCTTATCTCTCAACTCGCCAGATCGAACAGTCGTCGGAGAACTGCCGAACACCCATCGGCGACTATGACTATAGCGAGAGATGTACTGTTTCAGCCATGGCAACGTTGAGGGAGAAAGAAGAAAAGGGTGAGGTGACTGGACTATATATTCTGCTTGCTCCTCTATTTCTCTTTCCTCAATTGGATTTCTTTGGTGAAAGCTCTAATCGATTTCTTTTCCCCTTCTCGGTTTCAGATTCGTCAATGTGAGCAGCAAAATCCAAGAAGAAATTGAAAAGATTGGTCAAGACCCTCCGAAAGACGTGAGCACTTGATTTTTGCTTTTTAGGAAATTTGGGGCTCTATAATTGTGAATAATGATTCCCTAATTTTTCCTTTTACTACTTGCGCCTTTCCCCAGTATACATGAAGCTTTAGGTAGTTTCACTCTGCTTCTGCTTTGAGTTTTCAGATCCAAACATTGAGTCGAGTTGCCCATTTTGGTGCTTTGATCCATGTTTTTTATTGGCCATGTGCAGTTAGTTCCTTCTCAGCTTCAGCCTTCGGCTCCAGTTTGCAAGACCGTTACTCGGCTCAAGAATTTTACATATGGTCTCGGTACCTGCTAATTATTCTGATTATGATTCAGTGAGTTTTAACTTCCATGCTGAGATATATGCTTTTGTGCATTGATTGGCTATGATTGTGGTACGTTTTACTGGTGGGCTGTTGACTGCCAGGATTGCAGTTTCCAGTTTGCATAAGAGCACAATGAAGTTGTTCTCTGCAATGTTAGAACAATGCGGTTTTTATTGGTCTAGCATGTAATTGCCTGTGAGATGATGTAGTCTGATTGCTATGTACCATTTCAATGGAAACATCTGAATTGGAAAACACTAACTTCTGATGGTACATGGTAGATAATCTTCAGAGTGTGTTGAAGCTTCTTTCAATTTTGTTTGATTCCTTTCGTATGTGATACACATTGGAAGTCTTGATTATATTTCTATCGATGCCATCTTCCATGCTGGTCTTTCTTTGATCTCCTGTGCATATTTGATGATCCCTAAAGCATTCTGTTCAGATTTAGTAATGGATGGTCAAATGTGACTACCATAATACAATGTTCAAGAAGACGCTGGGCGCTACCTAAGCGGGGAGGCACCGCCCAGCGCCCATGGCGATTAGACGTTGCCTAGGCGAGATTTAACGTTGAAAAAAAAAATATGATAAATATTTAAATTCAGGATGCAAGAGCGAACATAACAGTCATAAGTTCACTGATTACTCTCTAAAATGGAATTCAAAAAGAATTAAAAGTCACATTTATCTTTATTTCAACTCCCCCCAAACAGACTGATTCTCTAGCAGGCAAAGTAATTCTCTAGCAGGCAAAGTAAAAGTGACATTTCTAATTTCTCTTTATCTATCGCACCTCGAGGTCTCCCCAAACCTCTCTTTTGAACTTGTTAACCACAATAAAACCCCCCCTCTAGTGGAAAGAGAAAGACCAACCTAAGGCGACCGCCGACAGACAGTTGTGGAGACCGGCAGCGAGGACGAGGCCCAACAGATGCTGACACGACGACCCTGTTGCAATGCTGGAGAAGACGGCGACAATCACCTGGAGAGGAGGGACGACGGGGAGGAGGCACGACGGCGGTAGGCTGGCTGGAGAGGAGGCACGATGCAGTCGGTTGGCCGGAGAGGAGGGAGAGGTTGACGGCTGTAGAGAGGGAGATGTGCTTGCTCGTCTGCTACCCGATTAGAATTAAAGAGTATTAGGGTTTTTTGGGCCTTCCATTAAATGCACAGCATCTCTTCCCTCTTCTCCTGGGCGTCGCCCAACAGCTTGGAATGGCGACTCCGAGCTACTAGTCGCCGCCTAGGCATCTTTCCACGCGATTCCGCGTTTTACACGCCCAGCAGCTTCGCCTAGAGCTAAACTCCAAGTTTTCTCATTGCTCAGCGATTAATCGCGTCTAGGCGCCCGCCTATGCGCGTTTTCTTGAACACTGCCATAATATAATGTCTGTTTCGGTTTCCTGTTAGATTGTTTGTAGGCCAAGGGGCATGTTCTTTGATGCTTTGTATCAAGTTAATTACTTTCTCAAATGCCTTGGTATCATCAACAATCAAATCATACGCAATAGTATAACTTTTCAGGTCCATCTCAACCTTTTATTCTAATTTATAGGTGCATGTTTATTGGTTCATTTGTGAACCGAGATGCTTTGTCTGTGTACGCCTGCAGGATGCATCAAATTGGGAAACCGGTCACTACACTAATTGTGCACTTGAAGCTTCTGTGAAGTTAGGCATAGTAACTATGCTTGCTCAGTCTTAGTAATGATAGTAATTGTCTAAAGATAACCATGTGTATTGACAGTATGGTATCAATCTGTATGAACTCTATTTTAGAACCCCGTTGTATATTGAGATTCCAAAGATAGTATCCTGCCTGTGCTTGGATTATCGAAATGGTTTACCAGATAGTTAATTACCCATTATTATATGCTTTAGAACCTACGTTAGTACACAGCTGCAAAGCCTATGGGTGTCTTAGCCAAATGACTTGGTTTAGCGTTTGGAACCATTTGACTCATATTTTGCCTTTGGTAGCGATTGGTAATATATGTTACATATTTTTTGATGCACATCAATGCGTTGCGCATAACTTGCTGCAACACATGCAAGTTGTGCTCATCAATAATTCGATTCCCAATGGCAACCTGTCTTACTTTTGAAAAATTATTTTCTGTACGATTAACCAAATAAGTGCGCTCTAAACAAATAATAGGCAGCTATGATCAAGTGAAACAAAAACCTCAAAGTACATCCATATTTATCACAAATCCCGGCGCAGAGCACGGGTAATGAAGGCTAGTTTGTTATTAATTAAGTTAACATAAGGTTTATTAATGGTTTTTTAAGGAGGTTTGATGGATACAAGCCTACAACCCATAAGATTCGGTTGAAATTATGATATGGTTACTTAAAGAGTACTTGATTATGCCACTCACCATCCCTAAACTTTATCCCCAAAGCTTCTTGGAAAGCCACAAAGAATTCAGACAAATGTAATTATATGCACGTGCTTAAAAAGGACTACACATTTGATCTATAGCTACATGCAAGTAACCTAAATTAGTCAAGTGTAACATTTGGTTGACTATTTATTTTTTTTATTTTTTATGGTGCATTCACTTTTTTAGGTGTGTGTTATACACTGTTATAATAATTGTCACTTTGGTTTTCTATTCATCACAAAAAGATGGCAATCTTACTAACTATAAAATATATAAACTTGCTATAAAATCATTTTTGTAATATTATGCTTGTATTTTAAATACACTTCATCTATTAGGAATCCTTAAAAGCGTAGGCGTCGCATTGAGCACCACCAACTTGTTTAAAGCTAAAATGGTTCTATCTAAATTCTCATGTAAAGCTAACATTGGAGATAAATTACCGTACACACCAAGACACCAACATCATGAACAATTTGGTTCTCTATATATGTACTCTTCCTTTGTGTTTGGTTCTCTGTAGAGCTGGCAAATGGATTGGATTGGTGGATCCAAGGATCAAATGGATTGGATCTAATGGATTGGTGGATTCATGGATTGGATCAAGTGGATTGGTGGATTATCCATGAATCCAAATGACATCCTCAACCAAGGACCAATATGTAAAATGTAAAAAGTTTAGGTACTAAAATGTCATAATGAAAAATTTTAGGAACCAAAACGTAATTTTCCAATGATATTTTTTGTATAAAAATTTAAATTTTAGGTACCAAAATGTAAAAAATAAAAATTATAGGTACTAAACCGTAATTTGCCAATGATCAATGGATCCAATCCATGAATCCACCAATCCAATTGGATTTGGATAAAATGGATTGGATTAAGTGGATATTTTTAATGGATTGATGTTTTTTTTTTTTTTAAATTCCGAAGTTACACTATGTTCTGTGCCTCACTATTCAGGTAGGACACGCAACGGTAGCTAGGATTTTGGTGCAACACAGAATAGAAGAGAGGGCAGCCGACAGAAAATCCCAACACATGAATCCACACGAACACCAAAATCATTATCCAATCATTCTAACAAGACATCCACATGTCCAGGACCATAAAACCTTATTGTTATGAATTGATTCTCATCTCCATCCAATCAAATTCTATATTCTTTATGGGTTTCGTTTGTGTAGCTTTCATAGAATTGACATACTTACTCGCAAAACAAGCTTTTTTTTTTTTTATCAATGTTTTGGTTGCAAAGCACCTCCGAGGGTTTTGATGAACAGTTAGTAAGCTACTTTGTATAGATAGAGTGATAGACCAGAAAGCTATGGCTATTGGCTAAGTACCCATCTTTGAAGGTGAGGCCGTAAGTGTACGTTGAATATATGCTTGGGTGTCCTGTTTCGAGGCCGATCGAAATGAAAGGCATCGATCCATTATACTTCCGTTCCAAGGAATTGGTAGTGTTTCGTCCTTTCAAATATCGGTCTCGGAGAATCACAATAGGACACCACCAAATTACTCTAACAATGGCACTTAAGTAAGTGGTTAAGTATTATACATGTACCTTGTTGAGGATATTAATTACTTAGTCAAAAAGTAATTAATTCTTTGTCCTACAAGTCCCTAGTTTTCCTTGTTCAGATAAAAGAAGGAAACTTGGTTGTCATTAGGGTTTTAACCCTACGGCTATCTCTATATAAGGTTAGCTACGAGATTGTCGTAAGCAAGCAGTTAAGATGTAGTCCTCAATAATAAAACGTCAGCCGTGAGCTCTTTTGAGCTCACTGTGGATTAGTCTCGATCAATCAATCGATCGAGGATACCACGTAAAATTGTTTGTCTCGTGTTCTTGTTATTCCGCGTTATCAAATTCTACATGGTATCAGAGCGAAACTCGATCCCTTGTCTAGGGTTTTGAGCTTTCGCCGGTCTGCATCTGTTGCCTCTCCGCGACAACGTTGTAGTTGTCTCGTTCCGTTCTTCATCCACCACCGAAGTCCCCGATTTTAGTCAAATTCGGGTTTGTTTGAACGATCTTCTCATCAGCACCGATCCACCTTCGTGCAACGCAGTTCTTCAGCCCAGCAGCAAGTCCGGCCGCCCCGACGTCACTAATCCACCGTCTCTTCATCGACCGTCGACGTCATCAACCGCCATCATCCATCACCGATTGCGGCGTATTCGTCGTTGAAAGGCATCACCTGTAGTTGGTCCAACTTCATCGACGACTCGTCACCAATCGAATCTTTTACTTACAGTCGCGGTCATCGTCACAATCGGGAGAGATCCGACATCGTTGGCGGTCGCCAGCCCCTGTTCTGTCAGTCCTCTCTGTCTCTGTTATCACCCAGTCAACATACGTCGGTCGCGTCTCACTCTCACCATCGATTAGGGGTGGGAGTCGGTCGGTTTCGGTTTAACCGAAAACCAAAAACCCTGTTTTCGGTTAAACCGAACCACCCCCTATAGCTGCCGACAACCGACCGTGAGGTGTGTCACGGTTAGCCGGCCACCCGACCGGTCGGTTTCGTTTTTTGGGTCGGTTAGCCGGCCAACCGGAAAATTACCTTTTCTACATTAAAAAAAAATCGGCGGAGTTCTCGATTCTTCTTCCACACCCTCTGGCCTCTTCCACCCCTATTTTCCAATGACGCACCTTCTCCTCCTCGAGAACTCCTTCGATTTTCGATTCTCCTTCCCAATCTGCCTTGCCCTCCTCTTCTCCCCACTCTCCCCGGCACTCTTCCCTCTCTTCAGTCCTATGCTCTTCGGCCTCCTCCTCGACCTCGCTGTCGTCGGCCTCACCAAAGCCATCTTCCGCCGCCAGCGCCCGCCCTACAACCACTCTTCCATGCCCGCCGTCATCGCCATCGACAAATTCTCTTTCCCCAGCGGACACTCGACCAGGGTCTTCTTCATCGCATCCTTGGTTTCTCTCTCGGGGACCGCAATTGAGGCCGCTCTGCTCGAGCTGAAGGCCGGCGGAGGGCTGGCTGAGCAGTGGATTGTTGGTGGTGACAAGGGCAGAGTGGTGGAGATAGGGTCCCGCGTTGATGGCATTTGTCGGCGGGGGAGCAGGCGCCAGGCGGTCTCGCATGGAGGATGGGGGTGAAGGGTATTGGAAATTTGGAATTAGGTTTTTTGATTTGGGGTGAAGGGTTTCTGCAATTTTGGATGGGGAGAAGGGGATTTTCGGTTAGGGGCGGTTATCCGGTTAGCCGCGGTTAATCATTCCCGGTTATTCGGCTAACCGGAGCCCTCTGATGGGCATCCGAACACCGACCGAGGTCGGTTTTTGCCGGTTTTTGGTTAGTCGGTTTCTGTCAGTTTTCGGTTATAACCGGCGGCTAACCGCTAACTGGAAACTTAATTGCCAGCCCTACCATCGATTAATGCCACCTGCCGTAGCTCTGTTTCTAGTGGCTGGTTGCCAAGGGACGAGCAGCAGAGGAGAAGAAAAAAGGTGGACTTGAAAAAGTAACCCTAAAGGAGCTGTTCAAAAGCGGGCCGACCACCCTTCCCTTTTTGGGCCTCGTCCAAATAGTACAAGATCGGGTTGTTTGTCCACCTGCCATTATTTTATTCAATTCACATTTTGTGAAGGAGTTTCACCCCAAAGTAAGTGTTATGTATGGGAGCTCATTTTAGAAGTCTACGAGGGTATTCCACTCATGTTCCCCTCGTACGGTCCATTCCCTAGGCTTGGACAGGTTGTATGATTCTTTTCCTGGGTTACTCTTGGCATTTAAAAGTCTTGTCACATGTTGCACAGTAAGTCACTCTTCACCATCATCACAGTCATGGCATTGAAGGCAATCATGATCGGCGATGGTCATCACTTCAAATAGCTAATGTTGGGGAGCAAGAATAGTTTGTCAACCAAATTTTCAAGTCATCAAGCGAGGCTGTCACAATCAAAGAGGCGATCGTCTCCTCCGCGTTCAATATTGGTCAATGTTGAGTCGTCACCATTCTAACTTTCAATTTGGGCATTCACGTCGTTCATACTACAACTTGATGGGGAGAATAGGGCATCATCATACGTGTTCAATCAGTTCAGCATATTGACCATGGTGTATCAGTCAAGGAGGTTCCCTAGTCTTGTTCAAGAGAGAGGATAGACAGAAGTCTCTCAATCTATCTCATTTCAAGAGAGAAGCAATCAATAGCCTCTCGATCAATCTCATCCAGGTAGAGGCGCAGTCAACCATCTCCACCATAACGTTCGGATAGACGCAGTCAATTGTCTCCGTCAAGTCATTCAAGAGACGCAGTCAACCGTCTCCGTAAGGTCGTTCAAGAGGCGCAGTCAACCGTCTCCGTCACGAAGTTCAAGAAGACGCAGTCAACCATCTTTGTCAGGTTGTTCAGAGAGAGAGTCAGTCATCTCCAGATCAATCTCATCCAAGATGTCAAGAAATTTTGCCATGTTGAGTTCACTGTCAAAAGAACTGGGTCAAGAGTGGAGTAGTTTCGTCATCAGTCTTCCTCACCTGCAACTGAGTCAAGTCATAGGAAGAGGTTGTTTGAGTTGTTCAAGCTTGACAATCTTGTTATTCCTGTCTTCGCTTGAGGGGGAGTGTTGAGAATATTAATTACTTAGTCAAAAAGTAATTAATTCATTGTCCTACAAGTCCCTAGTTTTCCTTGTTAAAGTAAAAGAAGGAAACTTGGTTGTCATTAGGGTTTTAACCATACGTCTATCTCTATATAAGCTTAGCTACGAGATTGTCGTAAGCAAGTCGTTAAGATTTAGTCCTCAATAATAAAACGTCAGTCGTAAGCTATTTCGAGCTCATTGTGGATTAGTCTCGATCAATTAATTGATCGAGGATACCAAGTAAAATCGTTTGTCTCGTGTTCTTGTTATTCCGCATTATCAAATTCTACATACGACATGGTATCAGAGCTGGTTTGACCAAGTGGTCGTGTGTTCGAATCTCCACGACCCCCAACATTAACAGTTGATTAAAGCACAAGGTATGGTGGCATGTGCAAACTTCAAGCCCGTGACTTGGCTTTCGTTTGAAGGGGCGTGTTAGAGAGTGGTATAAAATCCAGCATAACCTTCTACCAACAATTCGAGTTATTGGGAGCAACTGGTTCTTGACATACCTCTTCCAACAACTCGAGTTATTGGGACCAACTGGTTTATGACATGATATCAGAACTTGGTTTGTCATTGAGGTCACGTCTTCAAATCCTCATGACCCATAATATTAATCGTTGTCTTTCAAGCACATGATATGGCGGGACTGTGCAAACTTCAAGCCCCATGGGTTGGCTTTCATTTGAGGGGACATGTGATGAAGTGATTAAGTACTATACATGGACCTATCCCAACAACCCCAATTATTGGGACCAATAATATATAATGCTCGAGTAAATTATTCTGTAATGTAATCTTATTTTATCTTATCTTATCTTCTTAATATATATTATGGTTGTTCAAAAACAACTTCTTACCACATAAGCATTTGGAGAATTTACAAGTTGCCAAGGTGGACAATTTTTTACAAACAAAAAAGTTAGTTAATGATCTATTTATGAAGTTATCTCTCTTCTTTTAATGATTTTTTCCCCTTTTATTCAATAGTTCATTTTGGTTTTTTGTATAATATATATGTTTGTAGTAATAGACTAATGGGTTATAGGTATAATATGCCTCTCTACTATGACGTTTTGTCAAACATGCCCTTCTACTATTTTTTACATCAAACATGCCTTTTGGTTTAAATTTTCATCCAAAAACCATTAACCAAGATCGAATTTTGGTCTGGGCGGCACAAATGTCTAAAATATCCCTAATAATTTCACTTTAGAATTCAAATAATTTCATCGCTCGAGTTGTTTGTTCTTTTGTATAGCCAAATAATTCAAATAATTTCACTTTGAAGAGACCCAGAGAAATAAAACGAAAGACAAAACTAACATCATCGCTCCCATTTGTCGATATCAGGTCGTCTAAATCTCGGTTCAACCATGATTGATGATTTTTCATTGGAAATTTTAACAGAAGGGCATGTTCGATAATTTTTTCAAAGTACAAGAGCATATTTGATGTAAAAAAATAGTAGAGGGACATGTTTGATAAAACGTCATAGTATTGGGGCATATTATACCTATAACCCTAGACTAATATATATGTCTATCAAATAAGTATTATATAACAAAAGGTTTGGATAGAAACTTGATGGTGCACAAGTATTATATGACATGTGTGAATGTTAGAGAAATTTTTGTTGACGATGTACGATAAACATTATGTTTGATCAACCACTGACCTAGCATTGATCAAACCTGGGTTGACAATTTTTGTCTAATATATAGTTGAATGTCTTCTACACCATAAGTCTTTATAATTTCGAGAGTCTAAACCGAGCTATAGGTTAAAAGTGAAGAATCTTTATAAGGATGAAATCAACAAGGCAACTGTAATAAGTTATTTGGTTGCATGAGTGTGAGTCTGTGACTCCATACAAAATTTTGGCAATAATAAAAACATTTACCATATCAAAAGTGTCAAAACAAAAATGTTTTAGTTTGTAACAAAAAGCAATATGTATTTAGGGTTAAAAGTTCTCAATTACTAATTAGGGATAAAAGATAAGTAAACTCTTTATATATGCTTAATATTAACAATAGATGTGTCTACAATAAATCCAAGGCTTCATATGTATGTGAAATATCACAATGTTTATATGAGTTTTAAAATTTTTTTTAAAGAAAATTTATGTGCATAAATCTATGTGCATTGTAGACATGTTTTATCAATTATTAAGATATACAATAAAAAAATTTGTTCCAGAACTAACACCAAAAATAAGATTTTTTTTACAAATGCACATTAAAAAAATTGGAAAATCATACTCTAAATGATCATGTTAAGACGAGAACCCTTGATAGTGTGTGAGATTGTCTTGGTTTGAGATTCTAATCCAACATATAGACAACAACCATGAGTGATGGTTAGTCTAAACTTCAAGAATTAGCAATTTATACATGTTGAGTAAATTAAAATTAATATCCAAACCTTTCAATATTTTCAAATTATTAGCCAAACTTTTCGAAATATAAAATATTAGCCAAATTTAAAATTTTATGTATCACATCAAAATATTAACCATTTTTCTGTTTTATATTTGACAAATCTTTATGTACTATTTTAAATGGGATGTAGGGCTAAGAAACGGTGCGGTCTGGTCATATATACGGTCTATGGTCCAGACCGAGAGGGTGAAGTATAGACCATAGACCAGACCACAGACTATACGGTCTGGTCCATACCACGCCTGTGCGGTCTGGTTCGGTCTGGCCTAGCCCAGATAGACCACACTCAACGAAAAATGAATAATTTGTTTAGTCAACCACACAAAAAATTGAACCAATAACCAAGAAAAATATTGCTTATTTGCCTTAACACATTAATCCTAACATGCATGAATAATTTTGATACCCTAAATCTTAGTACATAACAAAGATACAAAGTAAAAGCATCCCAACTTGCACCATAACGTCATAAACATTAACATAATGTCATATGGGGACACAATTATCTCTACTCTCTGGTTAAATGTAGTTGTGAATGAAAGAGGGACGAGATTCACAAAACTAAGGTTGAGACTTGGGTGTCATTGTGGGAGTTGGGAGAGTGGTCGAATGGGTTGTTAACACGTATTGACAAGTCGGTTGGGTCCATGGTTTGGTCCGTTAAATCGCGGTCTAGACCAAACTAGACCAAGAAATCAAAACATAAAATAATACAGACCATGGACCAGACCAGACCAGACCATACTTAACTGTCTACGGTCCAGACCAAATTGTGCGGTACCGTTTGGACCACGATTTTTCTAACGGTATGGTCTATTTTCTCTGCTCTAATGGGACGTGATAAACCCTTACAATTTGATTTATGATTAGAGAATCGAAGCATCATAAATGAGCGTGCTAAGTATTGAGAATTATTAATCATATCGAATACTCACATATAAAGTGAGAGTATAAAAAATTAGAATATTAAAAAAGTTTTAAACATATAGGTAAATTAATTTATATAAATGATAAAATGAAATTTTCCGACCATCAAGTCGGATAAAAAACTAGTGATGAAAAATAATAATGGTTAATTTTCGTCATTAATTGATGTGTTTATATACAATGTTGGTATTATACTATTTAGTTCATAAATATTAACTAGTTTATATCATGTTAATTAAAAGAAATCAGGACGTAACTAATCTACGATACATCATTTATGTTTCCAATCACAAATGAGACATATTTTCTCACATATTCAAAGCTTTAAATCATCACACGTGGCTTGATATATATAACATAATGAATAAATATTAACAAACCACCATAAGCAATAGATCGACTCGCTGATACACTGCAAGTCGTGTTGGCTCGCTAGCCATCAAGCCAACTCAACATGTATTCAAAACGAACCCTCTCACTAGTTCAGCTTAACAAACCACCAAGTTAAACTAACTGCAAACCTGGCAAGATAAACAAGAGTTTCCCAAAAAAAAAATATAAGGAAAATTATGGCGCAAAAATTAGCGCATATTTAGCATGGGAAAAGGGAATTTTTAGATAGATCACAAAGGAATCCAAGGTTTCACCCACTCTAGCAAACACAAGACACGTGTCCGATGCAGACGTAATTAACTCCAAGCCATTGACTGGTCGCAATTTGATTATTTTAAGGAAAAGAAACGACCGGATCTAAGCATTCCCTAGGCGAATCCAAGCCCCCCGGTAAAACCGGCAAGGTTAAATTCGTTTAGAATTTAGGAAAACAAGGGCAGATTAGTCATTCAAGTCAGCTTCTGAAAAGTCCAATTAACGACCGTGATGACGGAACTGAAGATCCCCGGGTCAACCTTTCAACGCCAAAGACAGCCACGTAACCGCACCGCCAGGAAGACGGCCCCACGAGAATAGCCACGTGGGCAAAGTGGTAGGAAGACAAGGTCCGGCGCGAATTTCGGGGGAGAGGGATGCCACGCTGGCAACGGGAAGGAGATCGTACGAGTAGGGATGGCAATGGGTCGGGTTGAGGCAGGTTTTGTCAAACCCAAAGCCAAACCCATGGGTTTATCCGTCAAAAAACTCGGGGTAAAACCCGCTGGGTTTGAAAAACTCAAACCCAACCCGCTGGGTATCCGCGGGTTCATGGGTACCCGTGGGTTTTTGTGGTAAAAAATTTACAATAACAAGTTTCTTTCAAAATAAAAGTTTAACATAAATTTTCTCATACAAATTATTCATACAAAAAACATCAATCTAGAGCATACAAGCAAACCGCAAATGATCAATACAAATTGTTCAAAATTAAAGATAAACATCTATAAACAATAAGATTAATTGAAAGCTTCTTCCTCGTCAACTAAGTTTATTCACTCTCCACTTCATTATATCAACTTCATTCTAAACAATTAGAAAGAACAAATTATACATGTCTCCACAAACATAAAGAATATTAGTTGTTTAACGAAGATATATTATTTAGAATATTAAATATACCGGGAAAGTAATTATATGTGTGTGGGCGGGTACCCATGAGGCGGGTTTACCTAAACCCAAACCCGACCCGATGAATAGTGTAGCGGGTTTAAACCCGAACTCGGTCCAAAACCCCGTCAACACGAGTTTTACCCGCATTGACCGGATTGAGTCGGGCGGGTACCCGTGGATTCGGGTTTTGTTGCCATCCCTACGTACAAGACGTTAACTAACTTTAGACATGACATTTTCCGTCCCATGCAATTGGCATGCCTCTTTAAATTTTTTTCATACCCTCCTACTTCCTCGTATCCTCGTTTTCCTGGTTTCACGGCGGCATGGAATTTAACCATTTTGCCTCGTTTTTTTTTTACCTTTACAAAAGCTACCGAATTGCCTCCTTTTCTTTTTTCAACACAAAACACATTTCAAACCACCTTATTCTAGTTAATCAATTTCAACTCCACTTCCATCTTTTGTTCTTCCTGTTTCTTTGTTCGTTAGCCTTTTTATTTTCCCGTTCGGTTGTTTGATAATCTTTTTTATAAACCGTATTGCGTGTTTACATCAGTCTAGTAATCTTGTTATATTGTTGAAACCTGGAATTGTTAGAGAATACGAGGGAGGGTGCCAAACGAATGCGAGTCATCACAGTTGGGTGTTAGCTGGCACACGCGGATTAATCCGTTGATTTACTCTATACACCATCTCTATTTCGATATAAAGAGTGTAAAAAAAAAAAAAATCAGAAGAGATCAAAGGAATCAATATTCAGCGCAATAAGAAGATCGAGTTTCGAGAAGAAATCATCATTCTTTCCCCGCACGCACATTCCATACACAGAATGTTGCAAGACGTGATTCACCAGACGTCGTCGGAGCAGCTTCCACTCGTCGTAAGTTTCTTCCTCCCCCCATTCTCTATATACCATACTTCCCTACGATTGCATTTGTGGTCTGTTTCTGTTTAGGGTTTCTTTCGGTTTTTTCCATCGTCTCGTATGATTCCCGTCAACCTGTTTTCATCGTCATTTCTGTGATTTTCCAAATTCTCGCCATTCTGCAAACTTTGTTTTGATATTTATAAAAGTTTCAATTTTTCTCCTTCGTGGAAAGCCATGCATGCACGAGATGAGTAAGTTCTAAAGTTTTGAGATCCCCAAATATAGGTAGAGAAATAAAACTCTTAACACATGTATATTGTCTATAAATTAATTTTCCATGACTCTGTTTCCAAACAGAAACAGGGGCATGCATCATTCTCCCAATGATGCAGTTATAGCAGTAGCATATCAATTCTTCTACTTTGCTTCAACATTAGAAAAACCAGCTACCTTTTTCCTCTACCTCCTTTCTACTCCCTTTTATCAATAATAGTTCTTCACTTCAAGAACACCATGTTTTCCTCTTTTTTCTTTCTGCAGGTAGACTAGTGATTCTTTGATCTTGTAACTTTGAGATTGGATGGGAAATGACCCAAATGACAAATACCCACTCAAACCCATAATCCCCAACTCTCTCTTGTTTCCATTTCTGGTCTGCACAATCACAACTGCACTTCCTTTGTTACTGTCCTATTCACATACCCTCTTTGATCTACCAATCTTGGTCACAAAACAAAAGTGACTTGTCCTTCATTGTCACATGGGAGCATATTCTTTATTTCCTGCTTTAGTGAAAACATCCACTATTCATGTTCTTGTTATTCTCTATACAACTTCCCTCTGTGTTCTTCACCCAATATGGATCAGTGGAATTCAGGAATCTCTACAAACCCCATTTCATTTAATTCTCTGTTTGAACCCTAGGTAACAAATTTCCCAACCAAAGAACCAAGCTTTGTGGTTGCGAATTGCGAACATGGTACACTGATCGATATTCTTGTTACAACGAATTGGTTCTCTCGCGCTAACATGATCTTCTGACTGTGATGGACTTACTTACTTTTGCAGGACGATGTGTCGAGCCCGATCAACGCTCAGCTCCTGGAATTCTGCGAATCGGACTTCTTCCAGGAGACAATGCAGAACTCGGATGGTACATCGAGCTCCAATAACGGCTGCTACGACGAGAATTCTCCATACACCACAAACCTGTCGTTGCCTCCTGATTTGGAGAAGTACAACAACAACAACATCAACACCGGGCAAGACACCAATATTGGCAACACAACCACTAGCACTAACAACAACAACAACAACAATAACAACAATGGTTCAACGAGTAGCAACACAAGCACCACCAGCGCCGGCACAGCGCCAAACACCACCAACAACAGCAGCAACCTCTCCTCCATACTGTTCGACCCGCAAGACGAGCTCGACAACGACATCTCTGCCTCCATAGACTTCTCCTCTTCCCCTGCAGCCTTCTCTGTCCCTCCATTCTCCCACCACAACAACTTTGACTTCACATCCATTCACCCACAGCACCACGCCCTCAGTCACCATAACGATAACCCCCAACTCCTGATCCCCTCGCTCTTCGAAGAAGATTGCTTGTCCTCTGTCCCATCCTACGCCCAATTCAATCCGGCTTCCCCTTCTTCCTCGTTCTTGGCGACTAACTTCACCACCTTCATGCCTTCAGCCGCCGACAACACCGGGAACATTTTCGCCGGCGGGATTTACATGGGCGGCGATCAGTTGTTGCAGACTCAGGAGCTAGATTACCAAGGGGACAATGGTGGTGGAATCTACTTCCCATCCGACTCTCTTCAGCGCGTTTTCAACCCTTCCGACCTTCAGGTACACACAAAAACAGAGCAATCCCACTTCTCTACGCCATTGGCGACGGAGTTGGCGAGTTTGGAGGATTCGAGCTTCAAAGTAGGGAAGCTATCGGTGGAGCAGAGGAAGGAGAAGATTCACAGGTACATGAAGAAGAGGAACGAGAGGAACTTCAGCAAGAAAATCAAGGTATGTTCTCTGTCTGTCTATCATCCAATTCCCCTGTATCTCCTCTGTTTTTCTCCCCCTCTTTCCAATTCGGGAAAAAAAGCTAGCAACTTTATCACAAAAAATGGTGTAAATTAAATATGGGTTTTGACTGTTGCATTTCAGTATGCTTGCCGGAAGACGCTGGCAGACAGCAGGCCGCGAGTAAGGGGAAGGTTCGCGAAGAACGACGATTTCGGAGAAACCAACAGAGCTGCCTGCAGCAACCATGAAGAAGAAGAGGATGATGAAGTAAGAGTAATGAACTGCTTCTTCTTCCTTTCCGCCGTTGAATTTGAGAGCTTATCTAACAGTAACCCTGCTTTGGTTGAAACTCTGTAGCAGGTAGTAGCAGTTAAGGAAGAGGAAGAGATGGTGGACTCCATGTTTGCACACATCAATGAAATGAACTCCTTCAACAAATGCAACTACTCGATCCAATCATTGATATAACAACACAGTTCATCAGTTTACATAAAACCCTAATACAAATTTTTGAGGACCCTTTTTCCATCATCAGCCAGGGGAAGACAGTACAGGATTTTCAGTAGCTGGGGGGGAGGAGATATTGTAATTTGAGTTTTAAGGAGATGTGATTAAGCTCTCCCCTCCTCTGGCTTTGAACTGAAAGTATAGGGTCAGTAATTAATTATACTTTTAACTTAAATTAATATACAAAGAGATTAAGTCAGGGTGTAGCAAAGTTGGAATAAAGACTGTAATTTTTGTAGATATGTGTCTTTGTCATTGTAATTTTTTTTTTTTTTTTTTTACCGTGGTGGGTTTCATTTCACCCATCTTCTTCAGCTTCGTGATTTCAAGTCCTTTTTTGTGTTGTCAGAATTTGCTTTGCTGAATAAGATAATGTGTAATTACTAATTTTGTTTGGAGTATATACAAGAAATAAAAGAATAGATTATTAGATTATTACTTAGTTCTCTATTTAATTTGCAATGAATGGAGGTTTTTTTTTCATCAACCCAAGTGCGCTCAAGTATGTTGTCTAGTTTAACTATGGGGATCACTGTGATTGTTACATGTTCTGGTTTAGTTTTTACCAAATGTTTTGGAAGAAGGTGAGTGGATTTCATAATAAAATAGGCCAAAGCCATGTAATGAGAAACTTGCTTACACAAGTGGTGTAAGTCAAAAGTACAACAATAGAAGGGATGATGTTAGATAATTGCAACACATTTCCAGAATTTCAAATCACAAGAAGCGTCAGTATTCATAATCGAATTGTAACAGTACTAGTAACGTATCCATATTAGTGCGTTATCAAGTCCCATTTTGTCATAAACACACAACCATCAAACTACAACGAAAGAAACCTATGAAATTGTTGTATATAATAATGTAACAAGACTCTAAAAAAAAACCTGTGTTGTTTATATTTGAAGAATAATACCCACTATACCGCAATTTGAGTTCAGTGGTAGTACAATTTGGTAATTGGTATTCCTCAATCCTATGAAATGGTTTGCGTAATAACAATGGAGTTAAATTACTCAATGAGTCTACTCATTATCATTCCTAAGAAGTCGTTTGTTTGTTGGATTCTTGTCATGAATTTGGTACCAAATCTATTGATTGTTTATAATTGTCAATTTCGTGGGGTGTACAGATTTGGTCTTCTTTTTAAATCCAAAACTATGGATCTCACAAACTTGAAAATTCTCATGAATTTAATAATTTTTAGCTTCAAATTGATAGACTTCACGAATTTGTAAATGTCACGTATATTGTTAGAAACCTATTTCTAGGGTTCTAACGGTCGGATTGATGAGATTGGGAATTGATAGATATTTAGGGATTGAGATAGAGTTGGGGAAGAACAGAATTGGGGATTAGGGATTTAGAAGAGGAAATTGGGGATCGAGGAGAAGAATGGCCGACGGCCTAGGGATAGGTGACGAATTTGAGAATTCTACCGACCCCAGGCAGGCCCCCTCCGGGGAATCTATAGATAGACGGAAATGTCAAGAGAGATTAGGGTTTGAGATACTTTTCTGAATAATTGTTCTTTCTCCTTGATAATGAAACCCAAATTACATATTTATAGGAAAGATAGGAAAACCTAATAATAAACCTAATTCTACTAAAAGACTACTAACCATATTTAATAAAACCTAATAATAATGATAATATAGAAACTCGTTTTCCTTAGAAAACGTGTTTCTAACATCTCATCCCCCTTGAGACCAACCTTGCCCTCAAGGTTGATCAGTTCGACCCATTTCTTCAAGCCTACCGTGCAATCCACGTCTTGCCTCCTCCATTCTTGCGCTTTCTTTTCTTCCAATCATGCTCCACTACTCGAATGAAGTCCACTCCATACAGAAGGGCCAATGTTAAATTGCTCATATAAGGCCCAAGAATTGGACAAAACCAAGATTTGGCTCGGCCATCTTTCTCCCCAACTGCGGCCCACCTTCAGAAATTGGTTCAGCCCACTTCTTTCCCCATTGCAGCCCAGTACTCTGGTCTACTTGCGGCCTGCTCAACAGATGAAGTCGGCCCAAAACGAGCCCGGTCCGTTCGAGCCCATGCTGCTCAGTGCAACCCTTAGGGTTTGTGAGAGGATAGGAGGCGCCACCTTCCTCCTTCACCTCCATCAATTTCCACGGCGACGAACCATTCCGCCGACGAAATGTCCTACGTGCTACTGAGGCCACCTCCCCGTCGTCCGAAGCAACGGGCGCCGCCGCCACTACCTTCTTCCTCGTTTCTCCCTCCTTCCACGGACGAAACTCCATCTCCGGCGGTGCGTGGGAAAGCTCCCCGCCGTCTTCTATTTGCGCGGTCGGCGACTCTTCGGACAGACCACGACGTCCGATCGCGGCGGGCACCACGGGGCGCCGCTCGGCCCTCTCCTCTCCCGTGCGCGGCGCGGCCTCGACTACCGCGGGGCGCTGCTGCTCGGCCCGACCTCCTCCAGCGCGCGGCGCGGTCTCGGCCGACAAAGGGGGGCGCGCGATTGGGGCGGCGCCAAACAGCTCGACTGTCGGCTCTTCGGGCAGCCAACGGCGGCCGATGCGGCGGGCTCTGTCCCGCAATTCTGCCCACGACAGGTTCGAGAGCTTTGAAGAGCTCATCGTCGAACCAGTTGTAGAAATCGTCCCCGGTTGAGAGTTGTGGTGAACTCAATTCTCGAAACCGGGTTCTGATACCAGATGTTAGAAACAAAGTTTCTAACGGGATTCGTATTGGGTGATATTTGGGAATTTAGGGATCGAGAAGATAGAATTAGTGATTTGGAAGTAGAATTTGGGGAAGAATGAGAAAGAATGGCCGGCGGCCGGATTAGGGATAGAGGAGAAATTGAGAGGATTTAGGAGAGAATAGGGTTTCGGGATTTTCTTATTATTCTTCTTATTGATACCGAATGAATAAGTAAGGTACATATTTATAGGGAATTCTAGAAAACCCTAATAATAAACCTAATTCTATTAAATGACTACTAACCTTATTGATAATTATCCTAATAATAATTATATTAATAAATCGAGAAACCCTACAGAAATCTGTTTCTAACATATATCTGAATTTTGTGAAAGACCATAAAATCGTCGATGACAGTTTATTTGAGCTGAAGGGCAGGCGAGAATGGCAAGTAGGAACTAGGAGAATGGCTCATTCCATTATTTTTTTTTTCTGTGGGTGGAAAGAGTTTAAACTTGAAAAACTCCAAAGGAAGAAAGAAGATATTTTATACTTACTAGCTTATAACTCGGCCCTTTGGCCGGAATGCTCATATTTGATTATTTGTATTTTTATGTTACTTTTAAGTCTATTAACCCGTTTAATCTTATTGATAATCATTCGATCGAGATGATACATAAAGAAATAGTATATAGGTCGAACATTCGGAGAAATATCATAATCATTTAAGAATATAAAATATAAAAATGTATCATTGACCCCATTTTCATAATGTTAATTAAGTCCCTGTTAAAATGCTATTGGTTAGTTTTTTTTTACAGTCAAGAAATATAGAGTATAAAAGCTCCCTGAAATTCTCACACGACCCATAAATAGTTTGAAACTAAATCTTAAACCTCACAATCCTATATAAAGGGTTCAATGCTCTCCTTTTAGAAACAATATGTCATTAATCAAAAAGAAATGGAGAGTTGCTGATTCAAGTCATCTATATACTAAAAACTCAGCTAAGAGGGGACCATCACAACTTGAGAGCAAACGAAAAAATCAGGGTTATCTCCAATATACGAATAGACTCAATCAAAGTAATAAGGCGCAAAATTAGACACTCCTTATCTATTAGTTCCAGTAGGTTGAATAAAGAAGCGACATATTTCAAACAATCAATCTATGATTCCTCATTTTAAGATAGAAATAGGTTGTGACAGTTGCAAAAACCATAAACCTAAAGATCCAATACCCACCACTCTCCGTTGTACAACCAAATTTATATCTCAAGAGGCATATATTCAACCAAAAATTCAATTTCTAATCCTCCTTCTACAACTCCAGTTATTGATGAACTCCATTCTATATGCCATGGATTGATATCGGAGTTGAAATCTTCTACTCGCCCAGCTTAAAATCCCCAACAATAAAACCGTAGTGCCAAGAGATACCTGAAGATTGATTTTCAATGACAGTCTTGTACTGGGAAGTGAAAGGCGCAAACTATTGCACGATGAATGAAATTTCGGAGGAAGTTAAAAAGAGAAAAGAACAAAGATAAAAAAACACAAAATTTAAATTTAAATTGTAAAATGCAAGGATACAACACGTAGTTACATAATTAGTTTCTTCCATGTTAGCCAATTACCCATTTACCTTTAGCAAAAATTAAGGAGAGAGCGGGAATTTAAAATTGAGAAAATTACATGAAACTCTACTATGAAAATAGAAGTATCAAGCTCGATAATAATACATACGGTAGACTTAGTGAGCTTGCTAATTATGATGAAAAAGCCCTCTGATTTTCAGAGATTAACTTTGTCTATGTTTTGTATCAAAAAGGATGCAATAA
The DNA here is from genome assembly GCA_964030455.1 of Linum trigynum. Taxonomy (NCBI): domain Eukaryota; kingdom Viridiplantae; phylum Streptophyta; class Magnoliopsida; order Malpighiales; family Linaceae; genus Linum; species Linum trigynum. Next base: position 53,930,530 of record OZ034817.1, on the reverse strand, counting down.
ATTTGTTTAGTGTAACTGGTTGTGATTGTTATCTTTGTTTGAAGAGACCCGGGTTCAAATCTTGATATTGCTATTTTTATATGAAATAAATAATAAATGTGTAAAGACAAAATTGACCTTCCTACTTTCACTCTCGTTGCAGGAAACTTGAAATGGAGAAAAGTACACAAAACTCTACCATATATTAATGGAGGATTAGTTTTGTTGCTAACTATCATGCCTAACAGCTCATTTCGACATTTTCTACGGCTGGTAAAATGGCTATCTATTTGCTTATCTCACGGTTTTCCTTCAAATTTCTACATTATCATGCGTATGTTTAGTTAAACATCAAAAGTGTTTTCGAATATTATATATAGAAATATGTCTATTTTTTTGTTGTTGAAAGATATAGAAATATGTCATAGATTATTGAAATTTGAAAAAGGTATTTGGCTGGAGAATATATATAAACTAAGTAGGATAATTCGGTATGTGCATTCTCTTAACATATTTATTCAAAGAATACCTTGAAACTTACTAAGAATGATGAATTAAAAGGGGATCCGTAAGATTTTGCAACTCTTTCAATATTTTGTGCAACACATTTCTAGAGATTTCAATATTTTACATATAATTTGATGAGTTTGTTCGACATGTAATTTTCTCTGGCGTCTCTTACACTCGTTAAATAGGAATTTTTCATACTTCAAATACACGTTAGGCTACGTTTTAGAGCGTGAACTCGTAAAAACTCAAGCTCTCACAATTTATCCCACACACAAAGTGTCACCATAGAAGGGGGGTGTCACCACTCTTTTGGTACGAGGAGGCCATTAACTTACAAGAATTTCTTTAAGGGGGTCGTTTGCTTGTTGGATTTTAGAATGAAAGTTTTTAGTTTTTAAAATCATAGGATTTTGTGATGGATTTGTTGCATTATGGATTTGTAAGAGTTCATCGTTTGTGTTGATGGTTTTTTATACCGGATGATCCAGGAAGCTTGTCCAACTAGATGATCACCTCTGGTGTGGTGTGGCCCCTAGATACATTTCAGAATGTGAAGCCACGTAGTGTTTGTGGTCTGGTCAATGGTCAAGTTTCATGCTCTCTCTTTCTCCTATTTCAAGCTGGCAGCAGAGAACAGAAGCTGAAAGTTGGATGTGCAAAGTTAAAAGGGCGCATTTATAGCGAGCTGCAACCTCCAACTGTAGCTTCTTCTTTGGTTTTGCCACATTTCTTATGGAGAAGGAAATTAGTATAAGCGTTAAATCTAGTTTGGTTTTGGTGATAGTTAAATTGATGCATTGTTATCCATGCATGCATATAATAATACACATGTATACAAGAAAATTGGTGTATTATAATTTACATCGTCTGGTTTATGTGATGCTTATTGTAGTATTTAAATAAGTTATATTACTTTTTGGGTAAAATGTGGCTTTTACGCTTTGTTTTTTAATATAAGAAAGCAACACACATAAAAAAGTAGGGATATAGTCGGAAGGAAAAAAAATCTCAACAATCTCAATCAAACAATCTCAACAATCTAAAAAAAAACTTGAGATTTAACTATCATTCATTCTTTAGTGATAGTGTGTGTCACATCAAGCAAACTTGAGATTTGTTTGTGCAAAAAATAAAAAATAAAAAAACAATTCATTGCAAACAATTTTTTGCAATGTATCAAGCCTATACCATATCAAAGGCAAGTTGCATAACAATTTTAAATGTTCAATTTGGATTTTTATGTGGATAATAATCAAATATCTTATTAGCTTTATAATGTATATGTGTTAGCATCATAAATTGTTTAGACCTTATAAATATATCTCCAGTATTGTTTTATTTTCAATCATCTGAGTGTTGTCTTTAGAGTTATTACTTATTAGTTTTTGCTTTGATATATAGGCAATTTAGTTAGTGTGTCATCATCGGTGTGCAATTTAACTCGTCCTAAATCTTCACCAGGACCGATCCATAGTCAACCACACTAGGGTTTCATTTCTTGGGACGAGATACGGTGACAACCCCTAAGGGGGTTGTCAGATTCACAACTCACTTCATAGCCCTTGGATACGCTCTCTCTCCTGTCTCTTTCTTCTTTTTTTAAATTAACGGTTAAGATTAAAGGAAGGATATTTTTGGAAAGGTAAAAATTTACCACACCCAATCATTCCCCCTACCATATAAAAAGAAAAAAACCCTAACCCTCCATCCTCCCTCTCTCCCGTACAGCAGGATTCACCGTCGCAGATCTTCATCCTATCGGGCCAGAGCAACATGGCCGGCCGCAGCGGCGTAATCGCCAACCACCACAAAAAGATCTGGGACGGGATCGTGCCGCCGGCGTGCGAATCTCACCATGCAATCCTCCGCCTCTCAGCCGATCTCCGCTACGGCGGCAGTCCCTCTCCACGCCGACATCGACGCGGGGAAAGCTTGCGGGTACCACTCCGCCCATCTCTTTTGATCATTGCAATATCGCCTCCATCCTTGTATCTCTTCGATAATCTGTGCACCAAAACTTTTATTGGAAGCCTCATACTACCAGAGATCCCTTTCTCAGGAAACTCTATCGAACCAACTCCTGCTGACAAGTGCTGCAATATCTACAAGCTCAACGGTGCTGCAAATTTGACTCTGCTTGTGTCCCTGAAGTGTCCCGTGAGGGATCGGTTGTGCGGCGTCGGTAGCGGTGCGATTGGGTTGGTTCCGTGCGTCGTGGGAGGGACGACGATCTGATTTTTTGTTTGTCTCTACTGGTACCAATACCAGTAGCTCCCCTATCATCTGGTACCACTATCATCTGTTTTTTTTTGTGTTATTCTCTACTGGTACCGTTACCAATGTTAGTGGTAGTGCTACCAGTGCTAGTAGCGTTGTGTTATTCTCTACTGGTACCGCTACTAATATGGTAGTGGTATCGTTGTACTGGTAGCGTACCACTAGTACTGGTACATTTTTTACTGATACCGCTAGTACTGGTACATTTTTTAACGTACTGGTAGCGTACCTCTAGCACTGGTACATTTTTTACTGGTACCGCTAGTACTGGTACATTTTTTAACGTACTGGTAGCGTACCACTAGCACTGGTATATTAATTACCAGTAGACTAATAGATTGGTACACTTTTTAACGCATTGGTACATTTTTTCAGGTTGCCGGAGGGAGTCTGCAGGAGAGAATTCGCCGGAGAAAAAGTTTGTCGGTCGATGCGGAGTGGCTGCTGGAGAAAGGAAGAGAGAGAGAGATAGATAGAGATATTAATGTATAGGATTTAAATTTCAGAAAAAAAATTGTATTTAATATGGGTTTTTAATTCCCAATATAATTAATACAAAAAAGGTAATTAATATATTCCTTTTTCTCATACCCAAAATACCCTTGGTTGTGAATCTGACAACCCCCAAGGGGGTTGTCACCGTATCCCGTCCCTCATTTCTTTTATCATTGGGTTTGGGTTCTCAACTACCCAAATCAATAAATATGGGTCAGTTGATTAAGAAGGTCTAAAATCGACCCACCTAATCGGGGTCGGTTAGCATGCTAACCTCCCTTAGGGGTTGGAAAAATGACACCCCCTAGTATATTAAATACAACTATAATTAATACACAATAATTAATACACACATTAAATACACATTAGGAATTAAATGTACCATATTAATTAGGAATTCTCTCACTATTAAATACATATTAGGAATTAAATACACACATTAAATACACATTAGGAATTCTCTCACTATATTTGATTTTTCCTTTTTCAGCAGTCTCCGACCACTAGACTTCCTCCGACCGCCACACTTCTCCGGTGAAAATCCCATCGGCAGACTCCCTCCGACCACCTCAAAAAAATACCACTGCACTGATACGGTGTACCACTGTACCGGTAGATATACCACTGCACTGATACGTTGTACCACTGCACTGGTAGCAACTAGCAATATCAGTGCACTGGTAGCAATGTCATATCTGAGTATCAGTGCAGTGGTACAAATACCAGTAAAGTGGTAATTAATGTGGTGTATTTAATGCTTACTTTGTATTTAATAACAGAACATTTATTATGTTTACTTTCATTAATACTTGTCAATAATTAATGAAAAATTGACCAATTAAAAGGGGGTGTCAAAAAACCAACCCCTTAAGGGGTTAGCATGCTAACCCGTCCCCACCTAATCCACCTACACCCCTAGAGACGAGGGTCATTAACTTTAGAGCAATTTAACGGTGTTGGCTTGAGGTATAAATATATCATAAGCCCTAACCGTTGACCTCTTCATGGCACGGCCGACCGGTTCTTTTCCTTTGTCATTGTGGAGTCGCATTACAACAAAATAAGTGTACCATTCGGTCGATCGTTTTTCTGAAGAAATCAACTATTCCCTAAAATGATAGACCGTTTTATTCAAGTCATGTGACTTGACATATTCTTTGGTTATGAACAAAATATTGTTAAAGTTATCCCCTTCTTTGTCTTCCTATCTCAAAACTCCCTAACCCCTAATTTTATTCTTTCAATTTCCCCTAACCACTATTTTTTTTTTGTTATCGATCTCATGTGGAAAAGTTCATTCTTCTATTAATGGAATCATAGTCTGGTTTTTGAAGAAAGCTGAAGAAAACATGATAAAGAGTTATGATCGTATATATTTATCAGTTTCATATCATAAGCCTACTAATCCCAATAACCCGAATTGTTAGTAGATGTTCATACATGATAGTTAACTATTTTCTTATATTGTGAAAATGTTTTGTTTCAAGCAGTGCTAAAAAGTGAACTGAGTTGGTTGAGCTCTAGATGAACCACCCGAATCAACCGAGTCCAAGTTTTCACTAAACCGGGCAGCATTGGCACAATCCTATGTCTATGTCGTGGTTCAACCGAGTTGACTCTGGTTTAATATATTCTTCTTGTTTCTGGATGGGACAGACAGTTCAGTATATTCTTGGAAAGAAGTTCAAGAAGGACCTTTTTCCTCTGCTACATGTACTGAGAGATATTCAGCTCTGGCCTATACAGAAAAATAACCTGTCAGAAGCGAGAAGGACAACCTTCCCTCTGCTCTCTTTTGTGGAAACTCCCCTAGGGTTTTGGCTTACCCGGCAGAAACCAGATCTCCAGCTAGGAAAATCGAAACCAAGCTGCTGGTAAGTAACGTGAAACAACTCTTCATTTCTCGCTCCTTTTGCTTTTACTTCCACTTAAAGAAACCCATGGCGTTTTGATGCCCAAAGTTCAAGAACACCCTTCTGGCGAAATCTATCGATCGAAACTATTTCCCGCGTTTGAGGAAAGCAAATGTTTAAACGTTAAAGACTGTGGTTCCTTGTTTCTGTGAGTTGAGTTTGATACTTCCATGAAGCTTTTTGGGTTTGATCTTTCTAAAGTTCTAAGCTTTCTTGCGCTTGTACATTATTTGATCTGCCGAGCTGGAAAAAATGGCTTCTAGACTCACATTGCCGGGTCGAACCTCATGGTTTTCTGCTCTCTGTTCCCCCTCTTTCAATATTGCTTATAAATCTTTCCTGCTTGACAATCTGTCGAGGAAAAGGTAGGGAAAGGACAAAGAGTAGGGAAATGTAGGTTATAGAAACCCTGTTTGTCTTCTGGGAAAGGTAGGGAAACCATCTGGGAGCCCATGAATTTTAGCTCCAGGAGAGAAAAAGAAGTCAGCTGGAACCACGAAACTGATGCGGATTTGAATTTTCAGGGGAAGAACAGGAGGAGCGACGTTCAAATTAAGATTGAGAAGTGAGTGAAGTGAAGTATTGGAATGGCTCCTAAACTAACAAAAGCGGCAAGAACGGAAAAGGCCTGCAGGGCACTGAGAGATCTTCGCTTCCCTGTTGATATGATTAGGGCAAAGTTGGAGGAGCTACTTCGTGTCCATAGAAAGAACTGGAAGGATATTGAAGACTCCAACTATTCACTTCTGATCGATGCTATATTGTCTGCAGAAGAAGAGAAACAGGTCTCCTTCATTCTAAACATTCCAAACTCTGCTACTTAACTGTTATAGTTTTCTGCCCATTTTGTGACACTAATCTTCTGTTGATGGACATCCTTTTGAAGCCTGAGAAGGTACCCACAGCAGCAGACCCAGAAGCAAAGGTGAGTCCTTTATCTGTTCTCTTCTCCTTTTTATGAACTTTTAAGTGCTTTATCTCGCTGCTTTGCTATGATAATTGTTATTCAATTTAATGCTGTTGTTTCCTATGTTGCTGCATGATGGCTTGACCAGCAAGTAAAAAGGTCCAGCAAAGGTACATTATCCCCTCCCCAAGGAACATCTGGACACGAGGCTAGACATGTTGGCTCAAGGTACCGGAAAGGGGAAGGGAAAGCTTCATCCCCGAGTCCATTGAAAAGGAAGAGGGATCACAAGGCTGAAGCTTCATCAGATTCTGATGGTGATCTCTTACCTGGAGAGTTGGATTTAGAAGAAGTTTCAGGGAAAAGGTCATGCACAAGAAAGAAGAAAGTGGCCTCAAGTTCCAGTTCTAAAAAGGTGTCTGGAGCTCGGAGAAAGGACAAGATTCTGCCTGGACCATGTTCAGGGCTTGATGCTGAATCTGAAGATTACAAGAGTCCAACTGTGAGTAAGCCTACAAACCAGGGAAGTGCAAGAGATGAGGATACCAAAATAAGGCTATACACAAGAAGGAAGAAAGCTGCTTCACTCTCAAGTCCTCAATACCACGAGAAGGTGAAAGGGTCTTGCCAAAAAACCGAGGTTAAGGTTGGAGCAATTTCGAGGCCAGATCATCGAGAGATAGTAGCAAGGGGTGGCTGGGAAACACAAGTTAAGATTGTACCAAACTCAGGATCAGATGACGACTCTGAAGATGCTGAGACTCCACTGATTAGGCGGAGAACAAAACGCCAGAGAAGAGAGGATGTGGCAGATATACTTCCTGCTTGGGAAAATGAAACTGGCTTAATATGCTATGGGAACCCACTTAATCTTTCTCCGATGGATTATGCGCTTGACATGTACCTTAATGATCCCCGAGATATGGTCATGGAGAGTCCGTACACTATCAACAACCACCTCCAAGATGACATTCCTTTAGCCTTTATCCCTCCAGGTATAGCTTAACAAGCGTGCTGAGATAAAGAATTGGAATTGTGCTGAGGTACTTATAAACTATTTTGGAAAGCAAGGAAATTAGTAAGTAGATGTTCCATCCCACATTTGAAACCAGTTCTTACCACTTGACCCTTATTGTTTCTATTGCAAGAAACTCATCACCTTGTGGATGAGTGTTTTTTTTTTTTTTCCTATTCTTTTTCATCAATTCATGCATTTTGAGTAGTACAATCAAACCTCATTATAGACCTTGGTAGGAAAGTTGTTAGCATATACAGAATTCACCTAAATTGGTTCATGACTTAGTTTGTGGTTCTGTGGTGATCGATTGATGGGAGCTTTTTTAAGTTTGAAGAACCATTGTGATATGTAGTTCCAGATCTATTCATGTTTGTTCTAATGTCAACAAATTGGTATGTGGACCATCAGTCCACTTTCTTTTGTGACTGATGATTAAGGATTCTCAACTCTTTTCCTCGCTTTGAAGTTTTGAGTTTGAAACTAACTGAAAACCTTTTGGCAGCTAGAGAAATTGATCATACCCCAGCAGATGAAGTGAAGGTACTAGAGTACAAGTTTTCAGGTGTTACAGAAACAGGTAATGGGTATCTGAAATCGATATGTTACCTATTTCAAAGTAGTTGATACTCGACGCTTTAAGTTTGTGCCAATGCAATATGTTTAGACCTATCATGTTTGTTCTAGTTGCTATTACTAGTGTAGCTTGTAAGTAAGCCAACAAATTGATTTGGGTACACCTGCAAATCATTTCCCCCTTTTCTTAATCTATATAGGTTAAGGGTTTCTGCAGTTCTCCCTTGTTTTTGAAGCTTATTCAGATTTGCTTTGCAAAAACCTTGTGCCAGCTAAAGAAGTAGCTGATAACCCAGGAGATAGCATGAAGTTGCTAGAATACACATCTCCCGATGCTGAGATTACTGGTAAGGGTCTGCGACATGTAATGGATTGATAGAAATGCATATCTACAGTCAGAAGCAAGATAAGAAAACCAATTATAGTCGAGCTCACTCTTTGCATGTACACATACATATTGCTTAATGCTACTTTCTCACGCCGATTAAGTTCGTTCGAATTGAAAATCATTTTTACTTAGACTTTTTGGCCTTCTCCATCCCTTAGGTGCAGTGCAATCATCAATCAATGATGAAGCTCTTGTGAGTGAAGATGGCTTGAATTTCATTGACCAAAAGGTTGTCTCCGTGGAAGATGAAGGACATTGTTGTATAGCAGAGGAGTACTGTGTTGCTTCATCTTCAATAGGAGAGATGAGACTCTCCCTTGTTCGTGGCCCTTCCTTACCATCCACCATCTGCGTTCCAAATGAAGTCATAAAGGTGATGGAAGATGAATGCAAAAAATCTTACAAGATAACGGATCCTAGCTTCTCTTTCTTGAAGCTGATGAATGACTTCTGCAACCTTGTCTGCTTAATGGATAGTACCATGATTGATGCCCCCACAAGTTCCACATTTCATCCCTCCGATTCAAATCCCTCCGCTAGCAGCTACAAGGCCACAGTGTTTTGTGCCCCCGGAAATGATGCCCCTGATCCATGCCTTATAGCATCATTCAGATTTCATAATCTCATTGAGGTCACTCCACAAGTTCCTAAGCATATCAAGCTTGTTGGGTTTGGTTTCCTTCAGTCTATCAAGGGCATTGAATTTGTGGGTAGTAAAACCAACAAAATGATCTCCAAGCTGCTAGAAGGCCCTAAATGTTCAAGATCATTCATCGGCCAAGCCACACAGAGAAAGGGTTATGGTTATCTTGATGACATAAGCAAGGGTGAGGAAAAAATGGAGATATCAGTCCTTGAGGGAAGCCGTGCTAAAGATCTGAAGAGATTCAACTACATTGCACAAAACATGGTCCTTGGAGAAGCCAACATTGAAGTTAAACTTGGTGTTCCATCGAGCAAAGGCTGTTGCTATCCAGAGTGTGTTGGTGATTGCCAAACTACGAACCCACCGTGCAAGTGTGGTCAACTAAATGGTGGGGAGTTTGCATACACGCAGTCAGGTTTGGTAAAAGAGCAGCTTTTGAGGGAATGGTCATCTAGGAAGGACACCACCTTTTATGGGCATTACTTGTCTAGGCCCCATATGGAAAGCAATTTCATAAAGGAGTGCTGGTACAGCTGTGGATGCTTAAAGAAGTGTGGCAACAGAATCGTCCAGCGTGGCATAACGAGAAAACTGCAGGTTAGACTTTTCCCTTCTAGAAGCAACTTACCATATGCAAAAGATATGTGAACAGTGCACAGAGTGTTCACTTTTTTCTGCTGTTGTGGGTTTAGGTGTTCTGGACTCCTGAAGGGAAAGGCTGGGGAGTTCAAACTCTTGAGAGCTTGCCGAAGGGTGCTTTCGTATGCGAATATGTTGGTGCAATACTAACCATGTCGGAGCTACACAGACAAGGTAGTAAAGGCATCACGGATGAAAAGAATGCACATATCGTTCTGCTTGATGCAGGCCGTTATATTTCTGAACCTGTCCTGAAGGATTATGGTAAAGAAGCACTATGTTTGGATGCTTCAGAGTATGGAAATGTTGCAAGGTTCATTAACCACAGGTATCTCATTGTACTTTCAGAAAGTTCTGAGCTTTAAGTTTTGAATTTTTTTGGTTTAAATGGACATCAGCTTGAGTTTTCAGACCAGTAAGGTACATGATTAGACTTACTTTTCTATCTTTCTACTCATTAGGTGTGGGGATGCAAACTTAGTGGGGATACCAGTTGAGGTGGAGACTGCAAGTCATCAATATTACCATGTATGGGTTATGCTTTCTCTTAAGTCTCCTCGTTGCTAAGAGAAATAATTTACCAGCTAGATTCCCTTCTGAAGAACTGAACATTTGATTCGGATATTCATGCACTTCCACTTGCAGCTTGCCTTCTTCACTACAAGGGAGGTAGATGCCATGGAAGAGCTAACTCGGGTACGTGAAGCAAGCTGCTTTCTCTTTGTAAACTAAAAAGCTCAAATGCCTCTATAGATTGACATTTCTTGTTTTGCCAGGACTATGGCATTGGGTTCAATGACCACCGCCATACTGCGAAGCAATTCCAGTGCCTCTGTAGCAGCCCTTTCTGCCGTGACTCTCAGAAGGACCTTATAGTGATCGACTGAAATGGGATTGTAATGTTGTAGAAAGACTGGTAGAGGACAGGCATTAATTTGGTACTAGGGTTGCTTAGCTGGCTGTATTAGTAATTGGGTTAGTTTACCAATTCATTCAGATTCAAGTACATTATGACCTGTTAAATGTTACAACTGTGACACAACCTTCCACACGAATTTGACATGGATGGAGTTCTACTAATGGATGAAAAAAGTCGAAGCAGCTTCTCGAGTTGGTGACTATCTTCACAAGTTTCTTCATCCCAGTCTTCGAGTTGATCAAAATTCTCGATTACCAACAGACATCCATGATTCTGTCTTCTACATCCAAGTTAAGAAAGTTACAAACTGTTGAGTGATGCACAATAACTCTTTGAATTTGTAATTGAACTTATATTAATTCAAAATGGAAGTTTTGCCTATGTTAGATTGTTAGTACAATCAAAGGTTGTGACCAAAATGGGAATTCCATTAAGAGAGAAGAATGGAAACATCGCCCATGATGTTAGATTATTTTTTTTCCCCACAGTTTGGAACTAGTTGTTCATGAGCAGAAGCATTTACACTACTACAATTTCACTCTTCCTTAACTAGCAATTTCCTATCCTACTACTACTAACGAAATGCATCATCATCGTATTGGTTCAGTTCGGCGCAGCACTCTCCGGCTGGGATCAGGAGTTCTGGACCTCTTACTACTGCACATAGACGATCTCAACCCTCCCTTCTTCTCTTCATTTGGGAGACCAATAGCCGCCATGAGCTGATTCCGTCTGGAAGAGGGCATCGTCTTGTTCATGTACCGAACAGCTTCACTTGTTTTTGGATCCTTGGCTCCCTTTTTCGATAATCTCTCCTCGGATACAAGACTTGCAGCCTTGCACTGCTGGTCTCTTGCATTCCGATATCTGGTTTCTGATAAAGGTTACATAATATATTTCAGTTTATATCATAAGGAACCATATTGCATAACAGTCGGACAACATTGGTAGCAGAAATGGATTCACTGCCAAATTGGTTTTTTTTCCCCCCAGTTTCGGGGCCTTACCTGGTAGTCGAACAACATTGGTAGCACGACCTGAATGCGTGATAGGTGTGTGGGACTGGACAAGCAGACCACCATAATCCCTACCAGTATTCTGGCCAGTCTGGCCACTGCCACTCGGACTGGCATGAAGCTGTGGACGCAAGTTTTCATCGCCAAAAGTGCCAAAATCCTGAGGGTCTCTTTTTGCCTGGAGAATATCATCGTCGGCAGCAGCAGGAGTAGAAGACAATGGTTTCTCAGCACCTTTGGTCTCATCATCACGAAAACTCAGCCTTTCCTCAAGACCTTCCTCATTGTTCTGCTCAAGGGTCTCAACTTGTTCATCTTGCACTACTGTTTCGCTAGAGGGATCAATTTGGGGCTCAAGTATTCCTATGTCATCTCCAGTAAACACAGCAGCAGCAGTATCACAATTGTCACCATTTTCCTTACTGTTATTATCAGATGAAGTATACTCCTCCCTGTCCACAGTTTCTAGAACAGATTTTGGAGACGTGCTTGAAGTGCCCAAACCTTGATCAACCTTTTGCGAGTCCATTAAACTTGAAAACCAAGGCGTACCTTCTCTGGCATACAATAGAAGATATGCGACTTGAGATAATACAATTTCTTCGCGACATTCAGTGACCTGCAGAACAGAAATATGGATAGAAATAAATGTCATCAGTGTATGTACAACAAAATATATTTATCGAGAAACAAGCATCTCTTGATTGAATATAGTAATCGTTACCCTCGAGTCATCTAACTTGTGCCATTTCCCAGGTGACGACCTTATATAGCAAAAGTAGTGTCCAGAGGTAGGCGAAAAACCATTGTGCACCACAACTCCATATAGTTGATACTTCAAACCCTCCTGTTGCATAGATAAAGTGTTAGTGATATTTGAAAGACAGTCTAATGTCATGACATCTTGTGACATACCAGAAGTATATAGTATCTTTCGCTCATCGCTGCTCGTTTAAAAGTTATTCGGAAGAGTAACAAATTGTAATGCACAAACGGAATAGTATCTTTCGCTCATTTCGCTAGAAGAGACTAATCATCAGCTTACATTGTCATTCTGGTCATGACTGGAGTAGGGCACTAAATCCAGCTCCAGAGGGAACTCAATGTGCTTGCCAATCTTCTCCACAGAGTGTCCGTCTGTCTTGAATCTCTTCAAATGCAAAGTAGTGACTAAAGGAGCCCTCTCCAACATAAGCTGCTTCTCCATCGTTACTTTTTCTTTGCAACTATCACACGTCAGCTTTGTCTCTGGATCTTCTATCTTCTCCACTTTAGTGAAAGATTCAAGTGCGTCATGAAGGCTATCCACCTCTTCAATCTCCAAGCTCAAGTCAATTAGAGGTTCATATTTGTCAGAAAAGTGGCCACAGCTGCAACATTTTAGCTGTATTTCCAGCACAGTTAAAAAGATAAGATGATCATTTGTAGCTTAAAAAACAGGAAGAGGTTTCAAAAGGCTGATTTCTCCTACCTTGCTCACAAGACGACCTCCAAAAATTTGCTGCACGATATTTTCAGCTTCTGAAGATGAGGAACCTTCAGCTGCATTGGGATCTGAACAACATCTTTCCAGCCTATCCAACAAGCACTGCAGAAATTCATGTGCATCTTCCTGATGGTATTTTTGGAAAAGGGAAGAAATGCCTAATCTATGTTAAGGAGCACATTTAAGTAACCCTGTGGAAGACTGGCATAAGCAAATGAATTTACTACCCACAAACACTACCTAGTTCAAACTCGTGTACCTCAGCAATATGATTGAGACTATCTGCTTAAGAGAACAAGGGAACCATATACCTTACTACACTACAGAGAACATCAAATTGATAATTCAATGCTTGCTTAATCATCATCAATGAGATTGAGAACCATTTAATACAACCATGAAGCATAAAGAAGCCAACAAAGGATACAACTCAAGTTGTCAAAAAGACTTCGGGGAGCAATAGTATCTCCAGAAGAGTTCAGAGAACATTCGATGTGATCACGAAGTGCATCAAGAACACAGAATCCGTCACTACCTCCTGAAAGATTCAAAGTTTTAGTCAACAAACACCAAAATGGTAAGTCCTTCCAAGTGGGTCAACCATAACAATCAAGGTATCGAGTCAAGTTTGCTATCTATCTGAGGATGGAAAACAATACAGAGTAGCAAATGACTTACTGTCACAAGGTAATGAATGATTGTGGGATCGTAGAGCCTTCACAAGAGGGACAGTGTGTGTAAAGCATTGCAATATCGCATTGATGAAGCATGTGTTCCCGAGGTTTGTAAGTCCAGCACCCTGAAAAGCAACATTCATCATTGTGCACGATGAGAACATTGCATATGATCAATCATAGACGCATTCAAGCTGTCAAGCAGATGAACGAAACTATACCATAGTTGCAGGCAACAACAGAAAGAATGGATACACATCTGAACAAGCAGTCTAATGCACAATTCCAATAATTCATCAGAAAGAAAACCCACTAGTCACGTACCATGCCAGTAGGAATTGGTTCCCTCCGGAACCAGAAAACTCCCCTGGACCTATCATCTTCAACAGGTTCTCTCCGGGGCTTGAAAAACCCCCTAGGCCTATTATCTTCATCTTCTGAATCAGAGCGGCTTCTATCCACCCAAGCCCGGCACTGGCACCACCCATGTCCATACCCCGCAGGACAACCGCGGCGATGAAATCCATCGGCTCCAAAACGAGGACGAGGACCGTGACCAACAACAAGGGGGCGCTGATGGTAGTACTCTGAGTCATCCTCATCACAATCAAGATCTACATCGCTGAGCTTCCAGTTGGGTGAAGAAGGGGCACTGGTCCCAGCTTCCGTTTCCATAGGAGAACCAGGAGCCTGATAATCCCCACTATCATCCATCCCCAACTCTTCAACAGCTGATGACTCGCCTATTACAGCTTCCCCGTCCGACGGTTGCGGCTCCAACGCCGCCAATGATTGTTGGGCGGCATTTCCAGACGAAGTCAAAGCAGACTTGAAATCCACGACACCATCACCACCCACTTCTGGAAGATCCTCATCCCGACCACACTCACTTGTAGAAGCCTTGATTCCCGGAGGAGGCACGCCGGAGGCGTCTAGGGTTAGCGCAGAATCAAGGTCGTCGGCGGATATAACTATCCAGGGGGGTTGTTCTTCCGGGGGATCGGACAGCTGCAGCAGCTTTTCTACATCTAGGGTTTCGGATATCGGACGGAGCGGCGCGGGACCGCCGCCGCCGTGGCTGGGTGGAGGAGAAGCATCACTCACCGGCGCCGTCATCGAAGAAGAAGGACAGCGAAAATGGGGTTGACGGGTGATTTAAGGAACTGCTGACCACCAACGATTTGGAGGAGCTTCCGTTGGAAGACTTGGTGGCGGCTTTGATCCTGCGGCGGCGGGAGGGATGCAAACGAAATTTGAATTTCGACAGAGGGAAATTCGCAGGAAATATAAAATGGAAAGAGTGGTGGTGAGAGAGTGGGATCATTAGAGTATATGGAAGAAGAGAGTGGGTGGGAAGGAGGGAGAAGAAGATGAAGTGGGTTTTGGTTTAGGCGGGAATTTTCGAAAAGGGAGGGAAAATTAAGCGCCTATTATTTCGTTCTCATTTTTCTCCCGCTTCTTCTTTTTGACAGTATTCAACGCCGCCGCTCATTTGGTTTGGCATGAAGCCATGATCATAATATTTCTCCAAACACCCGTATCATAATATTACTAGCATAGGGCCCGACCTTATGGTCGGGTTTGCCCGATGACCATGTAATCAAAAGTGTTTGTTTTGTGATGATTTCACAACTTCAACTTTCGTATAATAAGTATTGAGTATAAGTATTGAGTAAAAGAACTATTATTGATTATCATGAGAAATGAATTATATACTATTGATATTCTTGCATCTCAAATTATTGTGTATCTAAATCAGGTATCTTTCGCTAGGTAAGTCCTTCCAACTAATTCAATTCTAACCGAAATAGAAAAGATATGAATTATTTGATTAGTCCAATCGAAAAGATTGTAATCCGACATATATCTTAAAACTCAGTTTCCAAATCACATTGACTACAAAAATTAATTCCATGATCTTCATCTACTTCAATAAGCTTGGCCAGTAATTCTATTTTTTTGTGAAATAACGTTTACATTATCTTATGTGGCTATGATAACACTAATGTACTAATATTTTATTTAAATATAAAAATATTACAATTATCTTAGTGAAACTTGAAAAAGGTAAAACTAAATATGAAATCTACAATTCAGATTCCATCTTAAACAAAGAAGGATCTCTCTTGTTATGGAATGGTAATTGGCAGACCGAGACAAATATTTTGATATCCATACTCGTCGAAATTTGTTACGACCGAGACAGATCGGGAATTTTATTACCTGCGCGGGTTAGGATAGGTTGACCCATATAGGTATATACTTTAAATTTTAAAGAGAAAATATTAAAAATGTGAACTTTACATTGAAAAGTCAAGAAACAATATATAACATGACAAATGTAGTTAAATTAATTTACAAAATTAAGATTCTTACATATCCACCGTTTTGTTATAGCTATAATACAAAGTAATAAAAGTAAAATGCGAAGTAATTTGAGAAAAATTACATACAATTTAGATAAAAACATGTCGAGAATGAGCTGAGTTAGATCAAGTAGAATACTCATGCCCGCCCCAACCTAATACATATCAAACACGTCCCGTAAAATAGATGAGGTCAAAATTGCAATCTATACTTATTTTGAACTAAATCATGTGATGAAATAACTAATATGATATATTTGTACGGGAAAAATTAAAATTGTTGCAAATCTGTTGATATACCCTCTTTTTTTTTTTTTACAATAATCTGTTGATATACCCAAATAAATAGAGTTTGGTGTTTTAAACTTTAATGACTTGCCTAGGCCCTAGGGGTTGTGGGCTTGTAAAAAGGCGGGGAAAAAGTAAGAGTTGGTGAGTACGTAATTTATTGGATTGTAAGTTTACAATCTACAGTATCATTTATAGTGGAAACATAAAACTGCATCCACCGTTCAAATTTCCGTGTCCTTAGAGTGATTTACGGGAGCTGACGTGGCTAGAAATTCGGGCGGGATTTTTCTTCTTCCCTGTGCAACGGCAATAGTCCTTCCTCCGATTCCCCCTTCTCCTTCTCACAACAAATTCCTTCCTCCGATTTCCCTTTTTCCCCAGGACCAAAATTGTTTCATCGGTCATTCTCTGCCTCCATTCTTGAGAACCCATTTTTGCGAACCACCACCCCAGTTACTCGGCTCGACGACTCCACTCCTCTTTGTCGAAGAACATACTCCTCACATTCATCGATTCTTTTATTCTCTAACAGCACATCCACATCTTCGGTGGCCACATCTTTCAGTTTTGTTGGTGGGATTCCCTTCCTATGTATACCCTTGATGTCTTTGATTTTTTCCAATCTCTCCCTCTTCTTCTCGATCTCACTCTCTCTCCCTGTCTATGGTAACAAAATGCGAGAATGGTGGCGGGTGCTAATTGTGTTTCTTAGGGTTTTTTTTTTTTGCCTTTTTATCTTTGCTGCACCACGACGACCATTGCCCAAGGGTTTAACGGGGTCCAGAGTAATGGGTTTTGGTGATTCTTCTCTCTCTGGTCAGTTTGTTCTTTCATTCTTTTCTTCAATCAAAAGGGTCTGCTTTGTCTCTTTCTCATGGAAATCACTTTCATGACAATGGTGATACTAGGCAGCAGAGTACCTTGAAGAGTGGTGTGCTGGCAACCAATTTCCTAGCATGAAACTCCTCCCGTCCACTCCGCCGATGACACAGGATTCGAATGCATCTGCGCTTTGTCTTCCTCAATCGCAGGCCCAACATCTACTCTTGCGATGACGGTCATGAAGCAGCGCACCGACGGTTTCATCAGAGTTTTCTCCCTCCGATTGCAGACATAGCAGTGGATAGATGTGATATTCTCTGCCCGAGACGAGGATCTTGCATGTGCACATTAGTGATAAATCTCAAGTAAGTTTTTCATGCCGTACAAGTGCTCATTTGGGCTATGTGTTTTAGGTTTTCTACTTCGTACTATCAAGAATGCTTAGTCTCTTCAATTCCATACTGTAAGTTTATCTTAAGTGGATTTGTGGTCAATATTGCATTGATTCCTTGGAATAGCTCCAACTGGGAATCTAAAATCAAGCTCTGCATATAAAAAGTCATAGTTCTGTAACCAGCAAACATGCTCTAACTACCGCCTATGTTCAGAAAGCAAACTTTGTATCTAGACAAAGGAGACTATAGACAGAAGAACTACTTAGCCACTACTACTAGATAGATACTAACAACATATGTCAACCTCCTTTTTTTACCTTTCATCAAAGGAAAGTGAATGTTCTAGACACTACTACTAGATTGTTAATGGAACTTCTCCATTCATAAATTCCTTCTTATGTTCATAATTTGAGATTTACTTTGTCTTTACATATTACTGGTTTTGTGTTCGAAAGGAAAACCAAATAATTTTATGGTTGCATTTTGTTGAAATATGATATATGGTATTTTCAACATCTGTTAGTAATGGGTCAACTTTGGTTGTTACTGCTCCATTGTTGTCTTCTTAAATGCTATTTTCTTTAATTGGTAGGAATATGGATAGGATTTTGTCGTGTTAGACATAGTTGTCAGCATAGCAGAGTAGTTTGTTTATCCAATTAAAGAAATCAACATATGCTTTTTCATTAAGCTCATTCGAAGGCTCTTATATTGGTTTTATTATAATGAAGTTTTACTGAAATGAGTTCAGTTGGAGGAATGTTTAATAATTGGTATTATGGAGTGTTGGCTATAATAATTGGTACTACAAGGAAGTTTACTTATGTTTTGTTGGAGTGGGTACAACTGAAATTTTTTTTATTAATTCCTAATTGTTGAAGGAAATTTCACTAATTGGCATAACAAAGTGCTAATAATAATTGTCATTACAATGAGGTTTACTTAAGTTTCAGTTTCTACTAGCTCTAGCTTTCCTCCAAATCAGGGCAGCATTATCCCTTCAAGTGCTTCCTAATTTGCCTTCATTCCTCTGCGGTGGTTGCTCTTGCCGGTGTCGGGTTGCATTTCTCCTTGGTGCGACTCCAGCTCATTTGCAGATGTTGCTTCCTGTGCTGCAGAGCTGATGTTTTTCTTGTCCATTGGTTTCGGGGAAGGAGGTTTTGTTATCTTGCCTCTGCTTCCTCTCCCTGGTTGTCTCCTTTTTGGTTTGTTTTGCTTTCTCCCTAGTCGTGTTCCGTTAGATCATTTCCCACCGTGCTGGTGCTTTTCCAGTACTGTCTCATTTATGCATTTGTATCCTTTGTTTTTCCAGTCTTTGTACTGGTGTTTCCTTAATTTAATATATATCATCTTTATAAAAAAAAATTCAGTTTCACTAAAATGGGTTCCGTTGAAGGAAAGTTTATTAATTTCCAACTGGAAATGGCTTTGGGATCTCAATTTGCCCCCTAAACTTCGGTTTTTCGTTTGGAAGTGTGGTAAGAATGCAATTGCAACACGGGCGAGGCTGTTTGAACGCAAGTGTGCTCTTTGTCCTCTGTGCCCGCTGTGTGATGAGAATGCTGAAACCGTTATGCACTGCTTGTTCTATTGCCCCAAGGCATGTGAGACTTGGTCTCGGCTTGGCCTGGTGGATTTTTTCCCTGCTGCGGACTCCAGTTTTGCTGATTGGTTCTTCAATCTCAGGGATAGATCATCAACGGACCAAATTTGCAAGATTGTGTGTACGATGTGGAATGTCTGGATTGCTCGTAATGGAATGGTATTTGAAGGAAAGGTGTTCTCCCCGCCTACTGTGGCAATTCTTGCTGATCGAGATTCTCAAAGGGTCAAGGAAGCGTGGACTTCGGGCACGACTTCCCCTTCTTCCGGATCAGTCGGTTTGCCTTCTCAGTCTGGGAGTTCTCGATCGACGACCTTATCACCGCCTGGTCCTTATAGTAAGGTTGTGCATTGTGATGGTTCCTTTGTCTCTGATGCACAGGTGGCGGCTTATGGGATTGCTATTGCGAATTCCCACGGTCAGGTTATTGACGGGAAAGCTGAGAGATTCTTTTGTTCTTCTCCGATTCAAGCGGAAGCTGTTGCAATTCTTAATGCAGTTATCTTGGCAGCCCTGGATCCAGTCCCAACGTGTGTTCGATCTGATTGCCAGAGGTTGACGATTGCGTTGACTCAGGATCCGAGCCTTTGGCCTTGGCAATGCCGGGCAACTCTTGCCCGGATTGTTTCCATTCTATGTGTCTCTCCTTGGATCGTGGTTGAGTTTGTTCCCCGTCGATTTAATGCCTTTGCGGATTGGATTGCGAGAAACGCTCGGCTTGATCTCCTTCCTCCTGAATGGATTGTCATTGCTGATCTTGTAGCTCCATTATTGTAATTGTATTGCTTCCCACTTGTGTGGGTTTGGAATGAAATGATGATTGTTGTTGTCAAAAAAAAACTATTGATGGAAAGTTGTCTATTTGGCATCACAAAGTGCTACCTGTTGAGTTTGTTGAATGACGTTATAGGTGAATTCATTATAGAAGCAGATGATATTTCTCCTAGAATCACTGGATTCAGGTGCACCAGCAACGACCTTCAATAACATAAGACATCTATAGGTGCAAAGTCTTATGTTTGGATATAACAAAAAAAAAATTATAACTAAGCTTATCGGGCTAATCAATGAAATCTTCCTCAATAATATTACAAGTAATCTATAATAACTCAGCATATAAGCCTTAACCCTCTTGGTGAATTGACACCAGTGGATTCTCTTACAATGTTGGGACATATGTTAGCTACGTAGCTTAGCTATGGCTTAGTTTTGAATTCTTGAGCATCTATACTATAATTAATTCTCTTCCCTTAAGAATTGTAGCTATATCTAAATTTCAATTAGTTGGTATCTCTTGTGCCTTTTAGTACTATAAGTTCATTTGTTTACCTATTAGATGTTTGAGTGTTGTCCTCCTTTGGGAACACAAATTCATGATCCATAAAAAAAAACTCGATCTAGGATCATTATGCCTAGAAATTACAAGTAATTTTTAGTTGTCTATTAGGATAATCTCGCACTTTGATATTGCAAGCAAGTATACATGTTTATACCTGTTTAAGTGTTATTCATAATTACCTTTCAAGTTACATAGAAAAGGCTACCCTACAATCAATTTCCTTTAGCAAGCTGCCTTACCTGAGGATAAACAAACTGTAACACTTAATCCGTGTAGTTGGAAATTTTTATGTTCGACATTTTCCCACCCAATTACAGGTTGAGGGTTACGGATGGACTTACATAGGTCAATATTCTCTGTGCATGACTTTAAGTTTCTTAGTGAATACTATCAATCAATTATCTTTTTAATTCCTGCTTGCCCTATTACCTCATCTATGAATTTGTTTGAATCTCCTGAACATTAAAATTTATAAGAGACCGTGAATTAGCTTGCACTATCATGTGAAGATATGTATTCAGGCCAAGGCTTTAAGCTAAGAGCAGGAATCAATTTTAGTTAATTTGTTTGAATCTCTTGAGCATTAATTTTTTTAGTGATTAGAGTCACCAATTAGCAATTGCAGTAATATATATGTGTATATGTATCCCTGACAAGGCTCTAAGTTAAGAGCATGAATGAACTTCAATTTCAAATTCAGTTTTGACTGAGATATAATGGATTCTAAAGAACTAAATGTTCAAGGACTTGAGAATTTTCGAGGACAGGGAATCAACAACGGAAGTTGTTTGTTATAAGATCAGAATGCTCATATAAAGCTGGTTGATAGCAGCACAAAAGGTCGACATAAACGTTGTTAAAGGTTGGAAATTGGAGATGCAGCGTCAATTAATCTCCCCTTCACATTCTGAATACAAGACGTCATGACTAGGAGAAGAAGCAATGCTTCTCACTGTTGTATTTGGCATTTCCTAAAGGAGTCAATCACGAGCAACTAACATGAGGAGAATGGTCATGGTATGGGACATGCTGAAGTGTATGCTGGCATGTACGCTTTACTCGACGCCATGCATTTACCCTGCTAATAGCAAAAGAAAGCTATGTGATGGCAAGAGCAGGTCTACAATTAGAGATGGAAACCTCGCACTGTGATGCAGAACTGGTCAACCTTGCAACTAAAGAAGGAAGTATGTTTTAAGTGCTTGGTTTTGGTGCTTTTTCAGTTTTTCAGTTTTGATGAGGCTACTGCCGCTATGGAAGATTTCTTCCTTGCAGAGGAGTACCAATGCTTTGTTTCTACTTTGCTGGCGTGGCTCCAAATTTGGATCCGTTGCTTGGCTTCACCATGAGGATGGTTATACAGAACTTTGTGATATTTTTTTCTTTTGCTATTTCAAAGGGGCTTCCCTGTGCTGTTGGTTTTTTTCATGTGATTTCCCTTTCTGCTATATCTTTTAACCTATCTTAAATTGATATTTAATAAAATTATTTAACCCTTACCAAAAGAAAAGTATACTCACCGTACATCAATTGTGTGTACAGGCTAATTAAATGTTTTTAGCTTTTATAATTTTGGAATTTAGAAACCAATATGTGTATTGAATTGGGCAATATAGTGCATTTATAAAGTATGAAATTCATAAGTGCATACATCATTTTTCTGTTGTTGATTTGATTTAACCTGAAACTTTGAAGGTGATGTTGCAGTTGCAGCCCACACTGTCAAGGGTTGGTGGGTTGTGCTATGGTAGCCCATCGGGTAGTGTTGCGATTCAATTCGTCTCCCTGATTATGATTTATCACTATCACAACATTTATGCATGGTGAGCCGCCATCTAGCGAGTCATCTACTTAGGCATCACGCATACCAATCAGTTATGGGTGTTTAATTTTATGGTCATGGAAATTGAGTTTTTTATTGTTTTAATTGCCTCAAACACTTAGTACGTGTGCATTTTATTCTTGCACGTCCAAGTTTTACACAAGTTAGTGCCAATCCATCTACTCAAACACTATGATTTGTTCCTCTCGGTGAGGGTATCCCAAGAATTTCTGTGTAAGAATCTTGGAATTTTAAAGATGATGGACTTTTTGAAGGAATGGAACAAAGATTTGACGATCGATGGCTAAAAAATTGGAATATATGTTGAGAGAAAAAAAACTCACTTAGTAACAAAACCCAAACATCTCTTCATTGGAATATTGTAATTAGCTTTTTTTAGTGATACTATGATAACACGAAACCAATATTGATGCGGTTCTACAATATTATGTCATCTTGATCCTGATCATCGCATGTATGCCATGAATTTCATGTTCCTTAGTTTTGTTCTTCTTTGTGTGCCATATGTAGCTAGGTATTAGGCATTTTGGCCTTTTTTCCGTAACCTTCAACCACCAATGTTGGATTTTTGTATTGCCTAGAATTTATATATACACAACGCTAAGTTACGATAATATTATCAATAAATCTACCTATGAACTAATTATCACCAATGTCAAAATCAACCGATAATAAAAATATTAATTTGAAATCATTAGTAAACTATTTAAAAGTGTCGAATTCATCTAAAAATATAAATGACTTGATTAACATAAAATAATAACAAATAAAACATAATTCATCCGACCAACGGATCGGGTATAAGCTAGTAATTTAAGAAAAAGGAAAGGAAAAAAAAAAGAGCGGCAGTTGCTGGGAAGAGCCAAAGAGAAAATATACAAATATAACCCTACCCAATATGCGGTCTGCGTTGCAATAGCTGAGGTGGCAAAAGCCATTTATTGACATTGGCTTATAGGTATTTGTAGATTTTGTCTACTTTTCTTTATTTCAAATTTCCTACAATGAGAGTGAAAGTAGAAATACCATTTTTGTCTTTAGTCTTTACAATTAATTAATTATTCCATATAAAAATGTCAATATGAGAATTTGAACCTAAGACTATTCACACAACAATCGCAACCAATAACACTAAACAAACTTTTTGTATATTTTTTAATACAAAACATACACGAAGTGACACTCTGAAAATCAGAGAACTTTTTCATCATGATTATCAAGTCCACTAATCATGATGAAAAAATCCTCAATTCTAAAATCACTACTTGATACTACAATTTTCATAGTAGAGTTTCATGTAGGGGTCGTTTGGAAGTTGCGATTGTTTTGTTGAAATTGTCATTATGCATGTATTGTTTACAATGCATCGTTTTTTTGTTTTTTAGCGGAAACAATACATGAATTGTTTCTGTGATGTGACAGAAACTATCACTTATTTTGAGTGATTGTTATATCTCGATTTTTAGTTGTGATTGTTGAGATAGTTGAGTTGAGATTGTTTTGTCTCAGCTTTTAGCTGATGCGACATACACAATCACACATACCAAGCGTTGTATTCTACAATGCATCAAAGTCGTCAATACATGTATAATATTATACATGCATTCTCAACAATACATCTATTTAACAATCGCAACTTCCAAACGACCCAGTAGTTTCTCAATTTCTAAAATAATTGCTCTCTCCTTGATTTTTGCTAAACGTAAATTGGTATTTACCAGCATGGAAGAAACTAATTCTATTACTATGTGGTGTGTCATTGCATTTTTTAATTTATATTTAAATTTATACTTTTTATCTTTGTTTTTATCTATTTCTAACTTCCTCTAAAATCCTTAAATTGTGCAATAGTTTGCGCCCCTTCACTTCATAGTACAAGGTCGCCTTTGAAAATCAATCTTTCGATCTCTTGGTACTATTTTATTATTTGGAATTTAAACTGGGCAAGAAAATTTTTTTAACTCCGATATCAATCCATGGTGAATATAATGGAGTTCAATAAATGGTTTTTGAAGCTATCGCAACCTAATTCCATCTTAAAACGAGGAATCGTTGATTGATTTACGAAAGTAGGTCGGTCTATTCTTTATTCAACCTATTGGAACCGAGAGAGAAGAAGTTTCTAATTTTGTTCCGTATTACTTTGATCGAGTCTATAACTATATTGGAGGTAACCCTAATTTTGGCATTTGCTCTCCAGTTGTGATGGTCCCCTCTCAGCTGAGTTGTTAGCATATAGTTGACTTGAATCAACTACTCTTCACTTCTTTTTGATTAGTGGCATGTTGTTCCTAAAAGGAGAGCATTTAACTTTTATTTAAGATTTCCAGGTTTAAGATTTAGTTTCAAACTATCTATAGTTCGTGAGAGGATTTCAATGAACTTTTATACTCTATCGTTCCTTACAATCAACTAACCAATAACATTTTACCGGGAACTTATTTATCATTATGAAAATGGGATCAATGATACTTTTTTTATATTTTTCCAAATGTTCAATCTATATATTCTTTCTTTATGTATCATCTCAATCAAAGGATTGTCAATAAAATTAAACGGGTTAATATACTTTTAAACGAGGAGACCACCCGTCGTATAATGTTAGATACAAATTTTGACTTGACTTATGGGTTCTACGCAATTCGAGCTAACTCGGCCCAATCGCTTCGCCTAAAATGTCGAGGCCTTAGCCCAGTGTCTTTACCGCCGACCACTACCAAAGCCCAACAGATGTAATGTGTTCGGCCAACAAAAACCCTAGGTCGGGCTGCTTTCTATTTAACTCTCCAGAACCCTAATTCACAGCTTCGTTTTCCCCCCGCAGCAGTCGAAGATGTCGAAGCGAGGTGTGTATTCTCTCCTCACTACTCTCCATTCTTCGTTTATCTTTCAGCTTCAATTCTTCGATTCAAGCTTTCGTCTGTTCGCCATGAAAATGTATTATGGAAATGGAAATAATCTTAGATATACAATCTCATAGCCTTGCTGTAGAAGAATTGTATGCTTTAGTGATATCACGAGTTCGGCTGGTAGGGTGTATGATTTCGCTTTGCTAATCGTTCGATATTTGCTCAGGACGAGGAGGATCCGCTGGTAACAAGTTCAGGATGTCACTGGGTCTGCCAGTGGCAGCCACGGTCAACTGCGCCGACAACACCGGCGCCAAGAACCTGTACATCATCTCCGTGAAGGGGATCAAGGGTCGTTTGAACCGCTTGCCGTCTGCTTGCGTCGGTGATATGGTGATGGCCACTGTCAAGAAGGGAAAGCCTGATCTGAGGAAGAAGGTCATGCCTGCTGTCATCGTGAGGCAGCGCAAGCCATGGCGCCGAAAGGATGGTGTCTTCATGTACTTCGAGGGTAAGCCATATGAGAATATACAACTTTATGTCTTGATATGCTTTTTGGGATCGTAGCTGTTCGAATTGATCAGTCGAAAGATTTCTCCTTTATTATGGAAGCTTGCTACCCATATACATGGTTTGGATTTAGGATGAGTGTTCGTTTTTGTTGCTGCTCTGTGTTGTGATAGGTCATTGTAGAATTTGACTTTCTGCAATTTGATCAATCATTGTTTTCTTGTTTCATCTTTTTCGTAATGGTAGTGTATGGTATCATTTGTCTTGTTCATTTGCTGGTGATGTGGTGTAAGAATACACGTTTAAGTTTCTCTGCACCTCCCATACCCAGCTAGAATGAATAGGCCAACCTTACCCCTAGACCGGATGTTAACTGCGCTGTGTTTGTCATTCCTGTCGGGGTTGGGACACTATGATTATTTAAGTGGCTGTTAATTATTATTACCAGACTAAGTCAGGTGTCCTCCTAAATACTTGGTTGATACAGTTACATGTCTGGGATACAAACTGCGTCCCTCGTTTCAGGTGTAGAGGTTTTTGGTCTTATCATCTGCTCCATTTGGACTCTACATGTACACTAATTTCCATTGTGCTTTTTTTTTGGGTGCGTTGATCATGCAATGTGTAATTGTGGTTCATGGTTTATCATGTTCTTATATACCAGACTAAGTCAGGTAGCTTCCTAAATGATGATTGGTTGGTACAGTTACATGTCTGGGAAACCTAAGGTGTCCCTCGTTTCAGGTGTAGAGGTTATATTTATCTTCTCATCTGCTCCATTCGGACCCTATATATTCATCTGATTTTGGGTTTGTTTAGTATCGTTCTTGAATCCATCCTCTGTTAACCAGACTAAGTCAGGTAGCCTCCTAAGATTTAATTGGTTGATACAGTTACATGTCTGGGAAATAAAAGGTGTCCTTTCGTTACAGGTGTAAAAGTTTAATCAGTCTTCTCATCTGCTCCATTTTGGACCCTACATATTTATACGCTCGAAGCTATTATGTGCAATTCGTTAGGATCCTTGAATGCCTTCGCCACCTTGATTTCTGTTTTACTTGTACCTCTTTCTAAATTGAGATTTGCTATCATTTGCAGACAATGCTGGGGTCATTGTGAATCCGAAGGGAGAAATGAAAGGATCTGCTATTACTGGTCCCATTGGAAAGGAGTGTGCTGATCTATGGCCTAGGATTGCAAGTGCTGCCAATGCTATAGTTTAACCGTTTCTTGCTTATGTTCTTGGTCGATTTTGGAACCTAGTGTCTTCTTCTATTTCCGAGCTGTAGGTGTGTTTGTGGAATTGGGAATTTGTTTCAAGTCCAATGATCAGAAGTACAATGAATTTTTGCATGGGGAAAGATGTTAAAAGAGTTTTGATGTTTGATGTTTGCCTTGTTAAATGTTCTTTCTTACCTTCAGATAGTGGTAATCTGTCATCTCTTTCCTTTTGTTATTTGAATGTCTACTCCATACATCAGCCGTTATTGCTCTCGTGCAAAGAAGCATTGGTACATTTCTTCCGTTCTGTGTTGGTTTGGAAGTATTGATTACTCAGAATTGGGCGTAATCTGCCATCCCTCTTGCTGATGAACTCGACAATCGATCTAGCATTGTTCTTTGGCAAATCTACTCGAACAGGATTCTCATTTTAATTTACGAATGGCTCTGCATTGTTGCCTGTAACCCAATGACAAGGGTGGAGATTCGAACAAGTTCTTATGCCCGATAGTCCGAGACTCTTATATGAAGAAGCAGTGTTCTTCTGTGTTGTTTTGCAGGTATCAATTACTGGGAAATTGGCGATGTGTGTATATCGCAACTTGTGCTTCTGCTAATGAACTTGACCATCAATCTGGTTATAATTTACGAATGGCTCTGCGCTGTAACTTGCAAACCAATTACGAGGGCGGAGACTCGAACAAGTTCTTATTCCATAAGGATGCATTCCAAACCAGAAAAGAACAACTAAGTCAATGCAGCAATACTATAGTATTATCCAATCCAGGTATGCATTGTTATCCCATGACCTTGCGACAACCTTCCACCATGTTACTCTTAGCACAATGCTGTGTACACAGCCCATGTGATGCGATGCAACCTTCCACCATGTGACTCTTTGCACAATGTTTTGTCCACAGCCCATGTGATGCAATGGTAAACGCTCTCCAACTGCTATTTAACAACCCCCATTTCCCCACCCTCCCCGTCAAATCTCAACGCAAGCAGAAATGGCAAGCCTCACTGTCCCTCTGTTGCTTTGTTTCTGTGGTTTGTTTCTGAGTCAAGCAGTTGCAGACTGGAACATTCTTCACCAAAACGGGAAACACCACGCTGCATTATCGTTAGCCCGAAGTAGGTTGCAGATCAGCTTGCAGAACTACTGCGAGAGCTGGAGGATGAACGTGGAGCTCCACAACATCCGCGACTTCAAGGTCGTCCCCGAAGAATGCGTCCCCTACATTGGCAACTATGTGACGTCGGTCCAGTACCAGATCGACTCGCAGTTGACCGTAGAGGAATGCATCGTCTACATTAGCACCACCTGCAGCTTCAGGAAAGATGGTAAAGATGCATGGCTGTTCGACGTGGACGACACCCTTCTCTCCACCATCCCCTACTTCAAGCAGCACCAGTTTGGGTAAGCTGCAACTATCTCCAAGACTCCAATGTTTCTATAGTTTGCACCTTACCTGATGTCAATTTTTGTTATTTGGTCATGGAGGGGGGAGATGTTCAACGCGACTGCATTCAATGAATGGGCGAGCAAAAGGAAGGCAACACCATTGGAACACACAATGAGGCTCTACAAAGTGCTGAAATCAATGGGAGTGCAGATCTTCTTGGTCTCTAGCAGGAGGGAGGATCTTAGATCAGCCACAACTGACAACCTTGTTGATGTTGGCTACCATGGCTGGAAAAGTCTCTTTCTAAGGTACCTTCTGAACTTCCCGATTCTCCTCTTCTGTTTTACTCTTACAATGTCTGTCTCCCTTGAATCCCCATAATAACACTTCTTATTGTCTATCTGCCAGGGGAAATGATGAACTGAATGGTGGGGTGGCGCAGTACAAAGCTAACGTGAGGCAACAATTGATCAACGATGGCTACAGAATCTGGGGCACAGTTGGAGATCAGTTCAACAGCTTTGCAGGCCTTCCAAGTGCTGGCAGGACATTCAAGCTCCCTAATCCTCTCTACTATGTCTATTAATAACGCCTCCTAATATTCCCTTCCTGCTAAACCAAGGAGATTTATCAACAGCGATTAGAGAACTACAAGAGCAATTTGTCTGCAGCATTACATTTGAAAAAGACAGTTTTTTTCATTACATTTACTGCTGCCTGGTTCTACGAGGACTAGAACATGACTCTACATGTCTGATCTGTCTCAGAGCTTCTGAGTTTTATTACACTGATCTCCAAACGAAAAGACGGTTTTCCACCCTTAGTGCATCTTTAGATCACCTCCCATGTTCCTCTTAGCGCAGTACTCGAACAAGCTACCGTCGAAGCAGCGCCTTATAGCCTCTTTCGAGAGGTACCCTTCATCGTCCCTCGCAAGGACGTACAGAATCCCCCACTCCACTTTGGAGGCAATCCTGCAAAAGAGAGGGTAGTAGCAAGTAACAAAGTTACTCTTCACCAGAAACATAAAATGGAGACTGCCAAAAGAACAGAACATACACATTACATACCATCCGAAGAAGTCATAGGAAAGCCTGTTTCCCTCAGTCATGTCCCAAAGCTCCCCGAACGAGAGCCTGTCAGGCTCCGTTCGCGCGTACTTGCTGAACACGTTCTCGAACTGAACGGGCAAGTATCTAGATCGTAAATCGAGCAAGCAAAGGCAAGTAGTTCATCAGGTATTAAGATTTTACAATCATAAGTCAGGGGGAAAATAAGCATAATCAGAATGAAACAACATTCGATTCTGCACATGTATACCTTCCTTCGGTGTCGTACGTGCCCGAATCACTGCCATGTTTGGCCTTGTGAATGTTGTAAATGTAGATTGGGAACAGCAGTGAAGGAAACCACGACTGTCAATGTAGACCCAAAAACAGCAGTCAATCATGGGGTTAATCACTATAAGAACTTTTGACCATACTACACCATTTCTACTATGTGCAGTACTCACAGGGAGAGTGGAATAGCTGAGAGCCACATTGATCGCGACCGCCATAATCAGAGAGAAAATCGGGTTGAAACCGATCTGTCGAAATCCTGTTTCCCAATTCCAGCCACAAAACGTGAAAAATTTGAGACTTGACATTCCAATACCCAAGCAGTACAATTTCAACAAAGAGGGGTTAAAGTTTATCTTACCACTGTAAGTCTCCCAAGGGTAAACGATGCCATTGTCGTCCTGATCGAAGAAGGCGACATGCTGCTGAAGCACACTCAAGCCATTGTGCCTGTGGCCTGGCGTCCCATACGGGTGCTCTGCGTCCGGAGCTTCCAATGCTCTTGCCATATCTGATCAAAAACCCATTTCTCCATTGTTATATAATCATTACCATTGCAGTCAAAAGAAATAGTAAAAACATTTTGATGACCTAAAATCATAAAAATGCAAACTTTTAACCTTTAAAATGCAGTTTTTTACTGCACTTACTAGTGAAAAGTGCGATTCCATGTAGAAGTGTTTTGATGATCTAGAGAGTATAAAAACGTAAACTTTTAAATTTCAAAACACGATTTTGACTAGATTAATCAATACCATAAGGGTTTGATTACCATTGTCACAGATCTAAACCAAACGCCGACAACAACCCTCGACATAATCCATTGTCAGAGATCTCCCAAAACCCTAATCACAGTGGGAAAACCCCTGAAATGAGAGCAAAAATGGACGAAATGAAGAGGGTGGGGGAATCAAACTACTTACATGGCTTGGGCAGCCGATCTTCGAGGTCATCCCGAACATGTCGTTCGAAGGTGACAGGAGCAAGAGGCGCCTCCGTCGACATCCCATCCCTCCTCTCCAACTCCCTTGCCATTCTGTTTTTTTGCTCTGTGTTCTTCTTCTTCTTGTTCTTCTTCTTCTTAGTTGTTAGGGAGGTGAGGTGATACTACTTTGCTGGTTTTATTGCTGTGAAACGGACGGGTGAAGTGCACGATGTTGGGCCTGCGTGGCGGCCATGCAGAGAAAGTGTTTGTTTGGGCGTTGTGGCAGCTTGTGGAAGTACCGTGCGTGTCAATGTCATTGCCAAGCGGCTCTGCGCCTCTGCCCTCTGTTTCTCAACCTTCTCTCGCCTTCCCTTCCTTTCCGCCCAATCCATGCAACGCGACCCGTCTTAAATAGTCCCATCCGGCGACTTTATTATAGTTAACACCGTAAAATCATATTGTATCGGTGATTCGATTGTTTAATTGTACTATACAAGACATGGTTTTAGAGTGTAATGGAAGAGTTCTTGTAACAGTTCCGAAGTTAATAGTGTGTTTATTGTGAAGCAGTGTAAGGATGAGTGACTTCTTGGAAAGTCAATCTTAATATGCAACCAGTGACGAAACCAGACTTTAAACTCATGGGGGTCCTTACCAAAAATTAATAACACTGAAGCCTGTGTATCTAATGAGTTTTTGAGCTGATTGGGGTCCTTGGTTAGAGCCCCTCTCTTCTCGTCTTCCCTCCGCCACTGTATGCAGCCCAAGAAAAAAAGGTTGTGTTGGTTTATATCCAATGCAGACAATATTTTGGTTGGAAAAGGGTTCGAGATGTTATAAGTGGTATCAGACTCTCTGCCTCCCTTTTGGGCAATGGTGAGGCAAGTGTCGACGAGTACGTTGAATCCTAAATAGGGGTGTATTTAACATCTTAGACAAATCACATTGACAGAGTATGGGGGAGCAATGACGGAACAACCTTAAGCTCAGAGGGAGGCTATAACCCCCCTCAACTTGCCAAAACATGTAAAATTACATGTAAATTTGGTACTAAATTTGAGAAATATAGTGTTGGTAAGACTTCAGCACTCTGCCAATTTAAATTCTCTTAACGTAGTTTTTTATTGCGAAGCAGTGCAAGGATGAGTGACATCTCGGAAAGTCACCTTGATATGCAGCTCAAGGAAAAAACCGTGGGAGTCTAGACTCAAAGCATGCAATATTTTGGTTAAAAAAGTAGGGATGACAACAATATCCACATCCCTGTATATCCGTCCGAATCTGACCTAATCGGATAAGGTAAAACTCGAACCCGACGGATTTTCGATGGGTTTGGATAAAACGCAAACCCAAATATTGCGGATAATAGGTGATTATGATTGTCTTATCATCTAAGCTAAACTCGTCCGATTATTCATTTGTGTATGTATTTTTATCTAGAACTGTTCTCATTTTTACACATATATAATATTTTGGGTGTGCCTATGGTGACATGCATGTCACCGTGACATGGACATTTCGGTTGACCTAATCGTAACAACGGTCGATCGAATTGACTAATTTAGGCACCCTGAGGACTCATCGCGATTGACCTCAAAGATCATATGGTTGACCGTTTGTAGTTTAAGTTGTTATTTTTGGTCGACCACAATAAAACCTCGGTCGCTCTTTTCGTTGGCGTCAGAAGCAACATTGTCGCCCGAACGTGAGTGGGTCGAATTAAGTGGTAGATAAGTTAGGGTTACATTTTTGGTGTTGGAATCCTTATCCAATACGGATATGGTGTGCATGTGGTTGACCTATTAGGTGCAAAAGGGTCAGCCTATGGGGTATTTGGGTCGACCTTTCATTCTGTTCGACCCCCAAAGAGGTCGACCATTTTATATAGACGGTCGACCGCGTCGCTAAACCTCACATAACTGAAACAACACATTCGGTCGACTTCCTTTAGGATTAGATCTACTGACATGCATGTCACCGTAGCAAAGTCCTAATATTTTTATGAAATTATGATATCTTCCACTAATTTATTCATTCTAATTTATTATTCCTAATTTTCACTTAGGAAGAAAAATTTATTAGCTATGGCCTATGGATAACTATGATATTGGTAACCGGTAAGACTGAAATAACACATATGGGCCTAGATAATCCTTTATATGCTTGGGCCTTTAACCCATGAACATAATAGAATCGGAAGCCCACGGTATCAAAGGAAACCTTTGCCCAAAACCAAATTCTGCATCGTTCGTCTCATCTTTCTTTCCCAACTTTCCTTTCGGACCTCTCTCCGCCCCAAAAAAACCCATCGACTGCAAGATTGCTTTTGTGGAGGCACAGACGAATCCATGGCAACCAGCGACATTACAGCGACCGAAGTAAGCGCCGCGGCGGCCGCCGCCACGGACGCACCGGTAGAGAAACCGCAGCCTCACCAGCTCGAGAGAAAGTGGACGTTCTGGTTCGATAACCAATCCAAGCCCAAACAGGGCGCCGCTTGGGGCAGCTCTCTCCGCCAAGCCTATACCTTTGATACCGTCGAAGAATTCTGGTGGTGAGTTCGCGTTTCCTCCCCTACCCACAAGTCAGCTCTGCTTTAGCTGGATGCTTGAGTTTATCTTTAGCATGCAGGAGTTTGATTTGTGGGGTTTGTTGGTTTTAGATCTAAGTTTCTGGATTGCTTGGTTGGTGTTTGAAGCTTGTGGTTTCTAGTGATTTCTGGTCATCGTGAATTAAGAAGGGTTATAACTGGATGATTATAGAGTTTCTGGAGCTCGGTTTTGTCATTTGCACCGAATTCTCCAGTGGTGACAACTGACAAGGCACTAAATATTGTGTTATTGTTGGTTGATTGAGAGTGGAGACTGATGGATAAGGGTTTTAACTTGGTAAAGGTTTTTTTTTTTATGCAGTTTGTATGATCAGATATTTAGGCCTAGCAAGGTCACTGTCAACGCTGATTTCCACTTGTTTAGAGCTGGGGTTGAACCCAAGTGGGAAGACCCAGAGTGTGCTAATGGAGGCAAATGGAGTGTTGCTTGTGGCAGAAAGCCTCTCTTGGATACGATGTGGCTAGAAACTGTAAGTTGCTAACTATTCTTGCCCTTAGTATTGGTTATTTCGGTACCCTCTGTTAGGGTATTTGCTTCTTGTTTATTGCAAGTTGAAGCTGTCATCATGGTTACCCACCTGAATGGGATTTGAATGGTGTAGCTCATGGCTTTGATCGGAGAACAATTTGATGAATCCGAAGAGATTTGTGGGGTGGTTGCAAGCGTCCGCCAAAGGCAAGATAAACTTGCTCTATGGACTAAGACAGCAGCAAATGAATCTGTCCAGGTACTGATCGTCTCCTTCTGTTCGGGACTCACTTTGATGCTAGAGTAATTTGTTCCTTCTGACTGGTGTGAAGAAAATTGGAAAAGTTTGCTTCTAGTGTTCCTATTCCAGAACTTGCATTCAGATTGTGGCTGATAAGCCTTTGCAAGTTACTTCCTATGCAAATGAAAAACTGTCAATGACTGTCTTTCCGTCTCCTCCAAATTAATTTTGAAAATGTACAAGTGAGTTGGTTTTTTTGAATGGACCAATGCTTTATGATAGCAGAGGCATAAGGTAACAATGGTTAATAGGTAACTTGCTGAATGTGGAGCTTTATTCTTGTGAGCTTGTCTAGATTAGAAGGTGAAGAGGAAATAGTAAGCATAATGAGGGATTTGTAGGGTTTTCTGTTATCATTGGGAATCTAACTTGTTGAGTTTATGCTGGCTGAGTAAAGTCCCTCCTAGACAAGCATTTATTGGCAGAGCATTGGAGAAATATGAATATCTCAATGGTATTAATCAGTTCGTATGTGAAGGGCGAAATATAGAGCTTCTTATTTTGTGGTTTGTGGTTCCGTAGTTGCAATGCAGATTCCAATAAGTAGTCCTCTTTGTTTTCCAGTTATTGTACTGTTATGAATTCAAGGTACAAGATGTCAATTTCTGACTGTTCCTTTGTTTCACAGATGGGTATTGGAAGAAAGTGGAAGGACATCATTGATACTACCGACAAAATCACCTACAGTTTTCATGTAATACATTCATCCTGTATCTTTAGTCCTTGCCAGATGACTGAAATCGCCTACTAAATTTGGCTCCTTGGTGTTTGCAGGACGATTCACGCAAGGAAAGATCCGTCAAGGGCCGATACAGCGTGTGAGCTTGGGACGGTTCCTTGGATCTGCACTGCATTCTAGTTTGGTGTCTTTGCATTATTCTGCTGAACCAATCTACATGTAATTTTAGACTTCAGATGTTGTATTGAAGGTCTAGCTAGCTAGTCCATAGTCTTTTAGCAGTCTGTATCATTTTGTGAGGCAGAGTGGCTATTGTGCCTGATAGACATGTCCTAAGAACATATGTTTCTTCAGACTCCGAATTTTGCACTGTAATACTTCCTCACTCCATTCAGAGATTGTTGGCTTAGTTTGTGCAAAAACCAGATGATTGCTTTAAATTCCTAGCAGAGTTTCCAGTTTATCTTTCCTGTTTGGCTTTTAAGTCATAGCTAATCTATTCTTCATAGGAAAAAACTCAGCTCCTCACTCCATACAGAGATTGTTGGCTTAGTTTGTGCAAAAACCAGATGATTGCTTTAAATTCCTTGCAGAGTTTCCAGTTTATCTTTCCTGTTTGGCTTTTTAAGTCATAGCTAATCTATTCTCCATAGGAAAAAACTCAGTTTTCAGGAACTACAGCTAAAATTGTGATGTCTAGATAGTGTCAAAACACAAGGGAACTATTGCAGACAGCATGAAGAATGAGAGCAACAGTTG
The DNA here is from genome assembly GCA_964030455.1 of Linum trigynum. NCBI lineage: Eukaryota > Viridiplantae > Streptophyta > Magnoliopsida > Malpighiales > Linaceae > Linum > Linum trigynum. Next base: position 53,895,361 of record OZ034817.1, on the reverse strand, counting down.
TACAAATACTACAGCAGTGGAGGTGGTGTTGGTTCTTTCAGGGCAACTTTCCATTTCCTTTACAATGAAGTTCCAGCACAAAATGGACCTGTATCTTTGCTTTGTCCTGTGTTTATCAAATCAAGCGAGGAAGCCAAGTTTTTCTCCATTCTTCTTGGCCAACCTAATCAGCCCTTGCCTTTGCTTTGCATCTGCTCCTATCGACTTGCAGAACTCGGTGATCACCTGCAACCACACATTTCAAGTACAATTCCTCAGAGAAACCCAGATAAGCAGTGAATCCAAAATCAAGTCTTTTTGCATGCAGTAAGCCAAAAAATAAGCCGGCAAATACCGAAAATGGAAAAGGAACGATACCTGTGAGTGCAAGGCGATAGCTTTGCCTCGAAGCTGATTAAACCTCTTCTTCCCAATGAGATTGCGAGCAACAACCACAGCTGGAGCAAAAAGACCCTTGCCTTCGTTAACGTTCTTCATCATGGGCGGCATCTTCACGGGCTTCCCGACCCTGACTTGGTTTGGAACTGACCTCGCCAGCACGGTGTAATCCTCGCCAGCCATTGAAGTCCCCCAATCCCCCATGAATGAGGTACCGAAACCTCCTTTAACCCCAGTTGCAGAAATTGAAGCAACAGCCATTATACACAGCAACTAGAAAGAGAAGAAATTTCTGTAAACCAGGCCAAGATTCTCTCTTTTCTATGATGTGGGTTTTTCTTCTTCTTCTTCTTCCCAAGTTTCTGTGAAATTCTTCTTCTGTGGCTTGTAAGACTGGTGGGATCTTTTTGGGGTTCTTCTGTTGGTTATGATATAAGGCTGGGTGTGAGGAAGAGAGTGATGGAGCAATTAGAGCCACAACCGGAGGAGGTGGGCATGGAGTTGGATTTTAGCTTTGGTATTCAAACACGTAGTTCATTTTGCTTCTGATATTTGAACTCGCTAGAGAAATCTCTTATGGTCCCCATTGTGAGTTGGAAAAAGAGGTGAAAAAATCTAGATCTAGAATTGTAATCGCTCATTGTTTCACACATTCTAGTGTTGTTGATAAGAATATCCTAACCGTCCATTTTTTCGCTTCTATGGCAGTGAATTACACACCAAGTCACCAACTTTACACAGGTTGTTTCATGTGGAGATTGTTCCAATCTGCAAGCTATTGAGTTGTGTGGAGAATGTGCTAGCTCTATGGAAACAGCAACTCAGGTGGTATCTCAATGGTGAAAGTGAGCTACTGAGCTACTCCAGCCTGCTGTACCCCCTTGAAGAAGAAAACTTTGGCAAGGTTAGCCATCGTCTGCGAAAGCGGTTGAATCCGTGGATTTTGATTCTATAGTGAAAGCGCTTGATCTTGTTAACAATGTCACTGCATCTTCTTTTGAGTGTTTTAAACTTCGATAAGCTGACAAGTTTTCTGATGTATCGGCCTCCTCTTCTCCTTTTAACCCTGTTGTCCTCTTCCACAGCTCCTCTGTGCAGGACCTGCAAAAGCCACCAGAAAATGTTAGTACTGTTCCTCTTTTGTCAACTCCATTGTTCAAGTTTCTAAATTCAGTTACCTCAACCAGACTTTCCAACCGCTTTTGCATCCTCCTCTGTATCAAACCTCTGGTGCACTGTTTGAAAAGATGTCAACCAAAGAATGTATGTGCCTCTTCTTTCGTGAAACAGAAGACCAAAGGATGGATGAAAAGATAGCATCTTGATTAGGAATGTTACCTTAATGTGGTTTTTGACGAAGGCATAGAAGTTTAACAGGGTCCAGACAGTTTTCTCTAGCTTCTTGCCCTCAACATGGCGTGAACATATGTCTGGCAATGTGTAGATAGCTACTGTTAAAAAATGTTAAGCTCTATTGACTGGTAATGCTCTCTATCATGTTGATGGTACAGGGAAATACCAAAACTGACGAAACCGCCGTTGGTGCTCAAATCTTCTATCGACTCTCCCCTCAGTTCTGGCGGCGGTATAGGCGCCCAGGTGCAGGTGGGTGTTTTGGCCCATTTTGCTGAACTTCCCACGTCCATAAGTTCCTGTTGCAGATTTCAGCATAGTGATGAATGTTGAATGTACATATCATGGCTAGTAGAAAGACGGACTTTAGGCCAGAATTCTTCATTTTGCAGTACCTGGAAGAATGCTGTTGCAATAACGACATCTGAATGTTCCTTAAATCGCATAGGGAACACTGCAGTGATTTTCTGCGGCTGTCAAAACATGAATTTGCTTACTTTCAAGGTGGCGTTCTATTGTTTCCTGCCTTAACAACATGAACTGCTGTTACCTGTCTGATTAGGTAGAAGGGCTCTCTTGGGTAATAAACAAGTTTGATGGGTTGAAACGTTCCATGGGAATCGACACCGCGAAATATTTCTTTCAGCTGTGAACTTATTATCACGGCTTGCACTGATGCAATTCGTCTCACCACTTTCTCTGATTCTGAAACATGAACACAATAGATAGACATGGTAGTTAGGTCATATGAACAACAGCAGCGAGACATATCATAATTCCTAATCGCCTACCTTTGCTCTTGGGAATCATAGAAAAGTTCAGTTTTAGAGTGAGGTGGTATCCTTCTCTTGCAGGCTCCACGACCTCTGCAGATTCAGAACAAATATCTTTCACCATTTGGATAGTGTAGGGGGAGAGTGGACCATTGGATGGAATCTCCCAATGGGAGAGCAGTGGAGTGAGCACTGACAAGAAGCTGTGGTGTGGATCAGCAGCTGAGGACTTTGAATAAGACATTGCACCAGAAATCAGTAATGGCTCCACTCTCTGGAAACATTGATATGGACCTAGTGGAGCTTGGATGTTACCTGCACATAGTACTCCACTGACCCGAATTCATACAAGTGATGATCGGTCTGCACTGGCTTTTCAGCACTGCAATGAAACATACGAAATCAGTAATCGATCGATAACTACATATCTCGAGGTGGAGATCATCTGCGGTCCTGCTGTAGCATGCTGATATATAGTTATACTTACTGGTATAGTTTGAGGAGGATTTGCTTCAATGCAGGTGACTCCCTCTCAAAGCAGAATGACATGTTGGTGCTTTTCCCCTTCATAACTCCACAGTACCATAGATTCATTCATTCATTCACCCCCATGATCTGCAAACCAGTGATAGGGGATAATATATAGCAAACTTCACAGTTAAAATAAGGAAAAAAGGTTGAGAGAAAGACATGGTAACTGGTGGGCAAGCAACTTCAAGTTCAACTAACAAACACTTTGAGTGAGGTGGAAGTTGAAATGTTGCAATCATGTTTAGCAACATCCCAAGCAACTGCTGCACCAACACTAGCTCTCAGTTTCCTTTTCTGCCTCCACTCCCACCAACTATAGTTTGGTATATACTTTATCACCATCAACTAACCATATCCATTCCTAAAATTATACTCTTAATAGTCATTTTAAATCGAGTTACTACTTTATTGCTAAACAACTACTTATCTCTCTCACTCGATGGCGTAGCTAGACTTTAAGTTGACTAAGGTTTTTTAAAAATCAATAATACTAAAATTTATGCATCTAATGGATTTTCTGCCTCATCGTTTTGCCGAGTGGGATCATCGAACCCCTGTACCCAACTCTTGCATCCACCACTGCCGTCAGCCATAATGAGACTAAGACACGATCCAAACTCCTACGAAAGACAACGATAAAAGAAGTTCATGCAATGAGCAAAAGACTGACGAAGCAATGCCGTTTTGCTGCGTGGAGGTAGAAGGCTTAAGTTAACTATCTATTACTAAATACAAAAAAGAGAGCATGCATATTTCATTGCCTAAACTCTTCTCAACTATCACCCAACGACAACCCTCCACGTGTACAACCCATAAAATCAATGAAGTTAACGACCGGCGGTGACAGCTCATTACAGCCGTCCAATCACCACACCACCAACATAGTTAGAATAACCAGACCAGGTAAGCGGCAACCTCAAGCTGTCTCCTTCTCCTTATTTTTTTCAAGTTTTTCCCTTTCTTCTTCCTTTTGTATTCCATTACCAAAAAAAATCAAAAAGATCCCATTTCCTGCCGAGTGCCGACTCTTCTCTTTGTCTGGCCTTTCCCTCCTCCGTCCCTGTTAGTGCTAGGGGTCATTTCACTATTATTCTCTTCACTTTTATCATTAGTTGCCTTTTCAGTTATTCTTCTCTCTGGCCTTCTTCACTCATCCTCCTTTCTCATCAATGGTATCCTTTCTTAGGTTACAAGATTTGCTCTTCTCCACCATTAATCTCATCCTCTCCACTTTAGCTTGCTTCTCCTTCTTCATTTACCTAACCGTTAGCTAGAGTAGATGCATCGTTCCCCCCTCAGCCGATTCTTACCCTTTTCTTTTACGTTTTCACTTCCTCTCTCAGTTTTCTTTTCTTTTTTTCCGGTGGAAGTCAATGCTTTACCTTTCCTAGTTTCCGCTTCCTTTTCCTTTACCTCCCTGGCCGATTTAGTTCTGAGATTCGTCATTGGCCGGAGGAAAGCAGAGTGATTGACCTTTCTACCCAGATTGTGAAAAGCCCATGTTTTGCAGCTCCCGCCTTGAATTCCTCCAATTCAGGGCCAGGGTTTGGTGGGTTCTCAATGTTTAGCCAATTGGGTAGATGGGATGTTTTGGGGGGAGGGGAAAGTCTCGAGCTTTGCCTCTAGTCTTCGCTCTAGCCTGCTCTGTTTTTTGGGGGTCCGAAATTGAGGGTTTGAGAGTGTAGTATTATCTTGTTTTGTTTTGGTGCGTATGATGTCGATGGATGACAAGGAGGAAAATGGATGTGATACCAAGCCTTTGATAAGTAAAGATGGCGATGAAGTTGAGAATCAAGGGGATGACGGGGAAGAGGGCGAGTCCAATTCTTTGTTGGCTCCGAGGAAAGGTGGGATGTCCAGAAAGTCAGGAAAGGTGCGGCGGAACGTTCAGTGGAACGATAAGAATGGGCGTAAGCTTGCAGAGATTCTGGTGTTTGAACCCAGGTAAAAGCTAGCTTACTTCTCTCTCTTTTTTTCTTATGTGAATTGTATTCTGCTCATTGAGTTCCTGGCAGTTTGTAATTCTAATCTCTGGTATTCTGAAGTTAAAGGCTTTGTCTCGGTAGCTTAGATATGAAACTTGCTGGGAAACATTGATTCGAAGTGGCTCTTGAGGGCTTTTAGTAGTTTATCCTTTTCTGATTTTTCTCTCTACTAGGCTCTTCCTCTTGAACTTTAGCCCTTTCTATGTCACTGGCTAGCCTAGCCTATATCTGTTGTTGCTGTTACATGAAATGTAACCTTTTAGGTGGCTAGGGATAACTGAAACTGGTAGAATGTAGAAACCTTATTTTCTGATTTCAGTTAAGGCTGATTCAGGTTTTTGCTTTCCTACCATTGGAAGCCTACAATGTTCACTGTTGTAGGCTTGTTAGTACCAGAGTGATGTCCATTGAGTTTGTGTTCTAAATAAGTGTTGCAGGCATAGCTGATGTGGCACTAAGTCGTGTATCGTGGTCGAGCTCACTTGCTTTACTCTTTGCGTTGCAACATACTCCCACTTCTCTTTTCGCCGCTTTTTTCAAGCCACTCCACTCCCTTTAACGAATTGAACAAAAATTTGAGTTTGTTAGGGTTTATGGTAGTAAGAGTTCATTGAGGCCTTTGGAGTTCAAAACTCATCTTCTCTGTTAATTTTAGACTATTGAGTTCTTCAGTGAACCTTTAGCATCTTTTAGTTTTCCATCATCAGGTTTCGACGATAGTTCTCTATCATTCTACTAAGCTCCCCTCTTGTTTGTATGTTTATGACTCCAGCGATACTGACTCAGATGACGAGGATTCAGATGCTTGCATTTGTACCATAATGTAGATATTGCCATCATCACCAATTACAGCAGTATTCAGCAATCTGTAGATGACTATCAACAACTACAGAAGATCCCCAAACCACACTCTTCTGTGCAGCCATAATTTTGACACTTATTTGGTGGAATCAAAGGTTCAAATTCTTGCCATACAAGTTTACCATGATTCAAGCAGTTGATGGTGCTCATCCTGACAATGATAACATATTGGAATACCAGTACTGCGATGAAGGTATTCAGGAATTTTTTCATGCAGTTGTCATTTGCTTCGATCTTATTATATGAGGTGATGAGGGATCAAAGCAGAGAGTCATACAATAACTCTGATCTGTCGTATAGGAGGTAGCTATAGAAACTGAAAGTGAAAATTGCTGGCTTATTTGCCAGTGTTTGTGCATATTCTGTACCAGCATCTGTAGATCATTCAACTATTACTTCCCAAGTGTTCCTATTGTCTCTTTAATCGAGTTCCTTTCCTACGAGTGACCTCCAAGTAGTATGGGATTCCTTCTGGAACCACATGCGCCAGAATTTTGTTTGCAGAATGATACTGTAAAATTTCATATCTTGTCATGACAGAATGAGAATATTGGTAACTGTTGCCATCCATAATAACCCTCCTTTACTTTGAATTAGATTCTCCACAAACAAACAATAAGTCAGTTCAGAATGATGGTTCTGAGAACAAATGAAGGAGCACCAGTGACAAGACACACAAGCAGAAGATGAAAAACACCGCAAAGACAGACTTCACGTAACTTACAAAAGAATGATTCTACAAGACAACAATCGCAATTCACAACAGCCAAATGAATCAAAGAATCTGGCAACAGAGTCACAATCACCATCATCATATCAAAACAACAACTGCATTGACCAAAAGGCCTCTTAATTCACACTAAGCTTCATGTCGAATCCATCATACAAATCATATAGGAATTTCTCCAGTTCAGTTACTTAAGTTGGTGATATCGGTCATGCCTAATGATTCCTCTCTGCTTCTCCATGACCGAGCACAGCTTTTGTCAACCCCGGTTTTGGGCTGGCAATTTACTGGAGGAGAGGCTAACCAGTTTGACAAGCTGGAAGCCACAACGACCTTTTCAACTGGAAGAAGCATCGCTTCTGTGTTCTCCTTTTTCTGCTGCTGCTTCCCTTTAGCTTTGATTTCTTTCCACTGAGCCAGATTCTCAACTGGGTTCAGCACTGAATGTATGTACTGACTCCTCTCCCGGGCATTATGCTCGTTCTTCTCTGGCCATTTCCCTGAATTTGAACTCGCTTGCAAAGAGCTGAAATGCTGTGAGGCTTGTTCGTCTTGAATTGCTCTTGTTCTTCTTCTCATCTCTTCAATATCACCTAGTTGACCACCCTCTGCTTCCTCGTCCTCCTCCTCCTCGTAGTCCTCATCGGAATCCAAATCACTCTCGTCGTAGAACTCTTCTTCTTCTTCATCAGCATCGTCGTAGTTTTCGATGCAGTCTCGATATCTGTAATTGGAGGGGTAAGACACCATTTTTATTGCTGTTGGATCTCTTTCTGCAGGAGAAGGAGGTGGTTCTTCAAGTGTTGTCCCTCTTCTGTTGCCAATTTCCTCTGTTTTCCCATCTTCATTTTCATCGTATTGGGATGAAATCGGCTCGTACGCCATGACATTCAAATTGAAGCTCACTTTCTTCCTGATCTTTCCCTTCACTGGCTCCTTCGCCTGCTTCCTGCGGGCCATGAACATAAAAGGGGATCAGAAGAATTGCCCAAAATTAGAAACAAGCTCAAACAGAGGAACCACCTGAGGTTAGAATCTTACTTTACCGTCTCCTCATTGAACTCGATATCCGCAGACCCAGAACTATCCAGCTGCTCGTAACTGCCGAATCCCTGCTGCCCAATTACCCACCACCGCAAAAACAAAATCAGAATCGAAAAGATGCCATCTTTATTGCAAAATCGATGGACATTGATGGCCACAATCTTACTTGGTCTCTGGGTAGGATTCGGCTGGGGGGTTTTCTGCGCTTGCGCTTGGAAGAGAGCCCGAAACAGCCCAGCATGCAACCCATCTTCGGAGGTGGGAGATGGTCGAGTGGAAGGATTAGATGGAGGAGTTCATCGTGTTTGGGTTGTTTGGTTCGTGTGAAGAAGAATGTCAGAGATGGAGAATGAAAGAGGGGATCTGATATGTTGCTGTTGCTGTGTTCTTTGGCTCCAACGGTTTTTGAAAAATAGGAACGTTGGGGAAGAAGGGGAGATTAATGATGATGGCGCTGGGCTCAATTTTTCTCACACGCCGGTTTTGGCTTACTTTTTTGTTTCGTTCTCTCCCTTTTGTGCATTATTCAATTGCTCCAAAGATCAATTGGGCTCGACTGTAGTTTTGACACGAGAATGCGGCAGAATTGCCTGAAACTAGCCTTGCAAATTGTTGGGGGTATTATAAGCAAAGTCCAATGAGCGGCAACTTTGGCTCCCAAACAGCTCAAGTGAGGGGCAAGGCCCAAGTAAAAGGAAGGCCACATGAAGACAAGTCACAAGAAGCCAAAGGAGGCCAGACTGTCATGTGGTCCAGTGCCTGCGGGCGCCTGTCACGTGCCAGGAGTCTGACAAGGTGGTTGGGATGTCTGGCCAGAAAGAGACAAAGCATTGAATGAAGGCAGGGAGGTAGAGAGGATCAACCTCGAACTCTGGTAAGTATAAATAGGGGCAGTTGGTAGCATTTACACAGGTTGGACTCTCGCTCACGAACTCTAGCTTTGAGACACTTCTCTCCTCCTAGAAACTGACTTGGGCGTCGGAGGATTAACGGGCCCAGGCGCCCCCTCCTTGTTCGTGTGTGCAGATCGGCGCCTGGCGAGAGAGGATTCAGGAGAGTCTTACAAGGGTAACGGGTCTCAAACAATTGGCGCGCCAGGAAGGGGAATATAGCCAGGAGTCATGAGTGAAGAGGCGCTGATGAATGAAGAAAGGGAAGAAATTACGGAAGAACAGTCGGAGCGAATGAGAGGGCAGACGCCCGAGGAGGAAGAAGGTGAAGGAAGTGAGGGCGCGCTGCGGGGATCCGAGAGCGCCTCAGTCACGAAAAAAGAATTGTTCCGGACCATTGAATATCAAGACGAGGCGATCGAGGCGCTGCGGCGTGAAGTGGACGCCTTAAGGAGGAGTGAAGGGATGACGCCCAGCCCGACAAAAAAAAGAGAAAGGATGAAAGAGACGGAGAGTGAATCGGGGTGCCCGAGGCGTCCCGGTCTATGGCGCCCACGTGATCACGGGGCGCCGGACGCTAGTGGATGGAATGGAGGAATATTGGGGCGCCTTTCACGCCACTGCCCTGTGAGGCAGCCTCTGGCGCGTTGCATATTATCGGAGCCAGCCGGAACCAACATTCCCCCACTCCCAGCCTATAACGGAACTGGAGACCCCGAGGACCACCTTAACGGATATTTCACCAAAATGCAACTCTATAACAGCACAGACGCCACCCTGTGCAAGGTATTTCCGTCCACCTTTTCGGGCGTGGTTCTCGATTGGTATCATCAGATCGGTGAAGGGCGCATCGACTGCTTCGAACAGTTCGCAGCGATGTTCTTGGCGAAATTTACCAGCAGAAAAAGGCGCTCCTTGACCATAGGCGCCCTGTTTAAGGTCAAGCAGAAAGAGGGAGAGGCGTTACGGGAATTTTACGAGAGGTGGCTATCCGTGGCCTTAGCAGTGAAGGACGCCCAGCCGTCGGTGCTGGGGGTGTGTCTGAATGAGTGCACCTCCAGTGAGGAGCTATGCAGGGCGCTTGCGAAGAGAGATGTGGTGTCCACAGAGGACCTGGATCATAGAGTGCAAAAGGTAATTGTGCTGGAGGAGACATTAGCAGCCAGGAGGGCAGATCGGAGGAAGGCACGAGTGGAGGAGGCCGAGGTGCCGAGGAGGCAGTACCCAACGAGCGGTTCGGGCTATGCGCCCACAAGCCAGCCCCCGCCAAGGAGGAACGATATGGGGCGCCAGGCGCCTAGAGGGGCTGGGCCCTTCGCCGAGTATAACGACACCCTGAAGAACGTGCTCCAGCACGTCAAGGAGAAGGGATACCACATCAGGTGGCCAGGCCCAATGCGGGGGCAACCCAACGAGCGGAACTTGGACCGATACTGCTATTTCCACCGTGAAATTGGGCACTACACGGCTGATTGCTACCAACTTAAGACAGAGCTGCAGGGTCTTGCGGACAGAGGAATGCTCAATGACTTCATCAGGAAACCCGAGGAAAGAGTGCATAGGGCATGTGTGGCTGGAGTGGTGAGAACAGGGGAGGAGCTGCCACCACCACCCTATGACTTGGACCAAGAAAAGGCGCCTGACCGCGTGCGCCTGACGATCGAAGCCATTTCAGGGACAATGGATTTGAGGGAGAAGATAGAAGCGAAGCGCCGGTTGAGGGCAGCGTCGGCGGATGTGCAGGAGTCGATCGACATTAGCTTCAACAAGGCGCCGGAGGAGGCGTGCATGCTCCCGTCCATGGACGCCTTGGAGATACAAGGGGTAGTAGCCGGATGCAGGGTAAGGAGAATGCTGGTCGATACGGGAAGCTCCATGGATGTGCTGTTCAAGGATACGGTGGTTCGCATGCAACTATCACCAGAGATGATCAGACCATCGGAGTCGGTACTAGTAGGCTTTTCCGGGGCGCCCGCCAGAGTGATAGGGCGGGTATGCCTGCCCGTCACGTTGGGAGATGGGGAGCAAAGGGTGACGCGCGCCATAGACTTTGGGATAGTAGACTGCCCTTCGCCGTACAATGCGATCCTTGGGAGGCCGCTCCTGGCTTTGTTTAATGAGGTGGCCTCCACTTGTCATCAAACCTTGAAGTTCATCGCCCCGCAAGGGGTGGGCGTGGCCCGAGGACGAGGCGCCCCGCGTTACGCAAAGGAGATAGGGCGCAAGCGAAGACACGTCGAGGCAAGAGTCAATGTGATAGAGGTGGGGGAAGTCGGGGCGCCTCGAGCCGAGGCGGCCGATGAGGACCTTTTGATAGCGCTGGAGGAAGGGCGCCCAGAAAGGTGCGTTAGGATCTCGGCAGAGGCGCCTGCCGAGATGATGGAACAGCTCATCACGCTTCTAAAAGAGTTCGCAGAGCTTTTCACGTGGAGTGCAACGGAAATGCCGGGCGTCAAACCTGAAACAGCAGTGCACAGGTTAGCGGTTGAGGAAGGGAGGCGCCCTGTGCAACAAAAGCGTAGGAACTTATCGCCGGAAAAAGAGGCGGCCCTTAGGGTCGAGGTGGACAAGCTTATGTGCGCAAATTTGGTGGAAGAAACTTCTTATGTTACCTGGCTGTCAAATGTGGTATTTGTGCCCAAGCTGTCGGGCGACTGGAGGATGTGCGTGGATTACACAAGCCTCAACAAGGCGTGCCTAACGGACGCCTACCCAATGCCCCGGATAGACTTGCTGGTAGACTCCACGGCATACCACGAGATGCTGAGCTTCGTGGACATGTTTTCAGGATACCATCAAATCCCCATGGCAGAGGAAGACCGGCCCAAAACAGCTTTCATGACGCCTTTTGGAAACTTCTGCTATCGGGTCATGGCCTTCGGGCTCAAGAACGCGGGCGCCACATACCAAAGGATGGTTAACAACGTCTTCCGGCAGCAAATTGGCCGGAATGTGGAAGCTTATGTGGATGACCTCATAGTCAAGAGTCGGAAACGGGAAGACCACATTGAAGACTTGCGTGAGACATTCCAGGCCATGAGGGCGCATAGGCTCCGACTAAACCCCCTCAAATGTGTATTCGGCGCCGAAGCGGAAAAATTTCTGGGATTCATGATCACCAAAAGAGGCATAGAAGCCAACCCGAAACAGGTGGATGCTATTCTTAAGCTAACCCCCCCCCCCCCCCCCCCCCCCGAAGACGCCCAAAGAAGTGCAAGGCCTGGCGGGCAGGCTGGCAGCGTTGGGGCGCTTCATCCCCCTGTCCGCAGACAAGGCCTCTCCTTTCTTTCGAACGCTTAAGAAGGCGGCCCGTTTCCAATGGACCACTGAGTGTGACGGAGCATTCGAAGAGTTGAAGCAACTCTTAAGCGCCCCGACCGTGATGACGGCGCCTAAGGAGGGAGAACCACTATACCTTTACATTGCTGTGTCGGAGGTGTCGGTAAGTGCCGTGCTCGTTGCAAGAGAAGCCCACTCTGGAGAAGACAGACCGGTGTACTACGTCAGTCGCACCATGGTTCCCCACGAAAAGCGATACGCGCCCATTGAGAAGGCCGCGCTGGCGGTTGTGATGGCCGCAACCAAGTTGAGACCTTACTTCCAAGCCCACACCGTCGTAGTCCTTACCAACCTCCCTCTGAAATCCACGCTGGGATCAATGGACATGGCCGGGCGCCTCGTCAAGTGGGCAGTCCAGCTAAGCGAGTTTGATGTCAGGTATGCGCCTCGACCAGCCATCAAGGCTCAAGTCCTGGCCGACTTCGTCGCGGAAGGAATAGCTGAGGCAAAGAAGGGGACAGATGATTGCTGGCAAGTCCAAGTCGATGGAGTGGCCAGCCGTACGGGCGCCGGAGCAGGAATTGTGAAGATAAGCCCGAGAGGTGCGATGCACGAGGTAGCGCTGCGATTCGCCACCTTGAAAACAAACAATGCTGCAGAGTATGAGGCGGTGATTGCCGGCCTGACCATGGCTAAAGAGCTGGGCGCCCACAAAATCCAGGTCAAGTCCGACTCGGCCCTCGTTGTCAACCAACTTAACGGAGCATTCGAAGTAAAGGAGGAAGCGCTAGAAGTGTACGTGCAAAGGATCAGAGAGCTGGGAGCCTGGTTTGGAGAAATCTCCTTCATTCACATCCCGCGTGAGGAAAATGCGCATGCAGATGCCCTATCCAAATTGGCCACCGCAGTAGAGTTTACAGAAGATCGGAAAGTCATTGTCACTGCGGAAGTACCCCGCCAATATTTGGTCGCAACCTTGGGGGACGAAGGCGCCGACTCCGGGTGGATGGCACCAATCATATTATTCTTGACCCAAGGAACGGTGCCGGATGACCCAAAGGAAGCCTGGCGCCTCCGTCGAAAGGCGGCCCGGTGCTCCATAATCAAAGGAACGTTATACAAGAGGTCTCATTCGGGAGCATATTTGAGGTGTCTGAATGAGGAGGAAAGCAGAGGAGCAATCGAAGAGGTGCACAGCGGGACGTGCGGAATGCACGCAGGGGCGCGCAGTTTGGAAAAAACGCTGCTGCGACAAGGTTATTACTGGCCAACGATGAGACGGGACGCGAGGGCACACGTGGGCGCCTGCCACCAGTGCCAAATTCATGCAAATGACATTCATGTCCCGGCGGCGCCCATGCAGGGCAATGTGGGAGCCTCGCCTTTCGCCCAATGGGGCATGGACCTGTTAGGCCCTTTTCCCAAGGCGCCCGGGCAAATGAAATACTTGATCGTGGCAGTCGACTACTTTTCCAAATGGATTGAAGCTGAGCCTTTGGCCACTGTTACAGAAGCGCAGGTGCGAAAGTTCACCAAGAAAAACATATTCACCCGGTTCGGCCTACCTGAGTCCATTGTCGCAGACCATGGAAAGCAGTTCGATTGCAAGAAATTTGTGGAGTTTTGCGATAACAATGGGGTCGTCCTGCGGTTCTCTTCAGTGGCATACCCTCAGGCAAATGGTCAAGCGGAAGCGGCCAACAAGAGTATTCTCCACGGCTTGCACACTCGATTAGCAGGCGCCAAGGGCAAGTGGGTGGAGGAACTGCCAAACGTGCTGTGGGCGCATCGCACAACCTACAAAACAGCCACTGGAGAAAAACCCTTCGCCCTAACTTACGGAAGTGAGGCGGTCATCCCGGTGGAAGTCAACACCCCAAGCTACCGCGTTGGCCAGTATGACCCAACCAGCAATGGCGAAGCAAGAATCGATGAACTGGACATGACAGATGAGGTGAGGGAAGTAGCGGCCATCCGGCTGGAAAAGATGAAGCGCCAAGTGGCTCGGTACTACAACAAGAAAATGCGGGCGCATGGAATCACCGAGGGCGCCCTCGTTCTCAAGCGTGACTTCCGCCCGGACGCCCGTGAAGGGAAGTTAGCACCGAAATGGAAAGGGCCATATCGAGTTCGAGAGGTGGTGGGACCAAGTACTTTCAAGCTAGAGCATACCAGCGGCAAAGGCGTAAAACGAACTTGGAATGCGCAGAACCTGCGAGTTTACCGGGAGGGCGCCTCCGTTCGATAAGGGCCAAGAAGGCAAAAGGTGGTCGTAGTCAAGAGCATTGTTAGTGTTAGAGACAATTGTGTAAGGCGCCGTGTTGTGTCCAAAAGCGCTCGTAAAAGTAGTGCCGTGTTGTGTCCAAAAGCGCCCCGTGTTGCAGCGCCTTTTTGAGACTTAATGTTTTCAATTCCTCTTTCGTAAGCAGTAAAAGCGCCCTAATTTCGCGCCCGAAAATTTTGTGTAGTACAAAGCGCCCTAACCTCGCGCCCGATCGTGTGTTGTCAATTGGTACGTGAGTAAGTAAAGCGCCCAATTTTGCGCCCGCCAAAGCCAAAGCGCCCACAACTCTGCGCCCAACGTCAGAACAATTAATGCGCCCACATTTGCGCCCTCGAGACATGGAAATCAGTGAGAAAGGAAATTTGCACCCAAAACCAAAAAGCGCCCACACTACTCGCGCCCAAACACAACGATAACACGATAAGTAAATAAGTCCAGCAAGTATGGTCGCAATATCAAAAAGAACATTTTTATTATACGTAAAAAAATAAATAAATAATAATAATAATAAAAATACAGAGGAAAATGGGGCGCCCATCTGCACTCACTCAGCGCCTGAGTTGTCGTCACCAGCGCTAGGCGCCTTAGGAGAAGGAGAGACAGGAACAGAGTCATGTGGAGGCTCCTCCGCATTGGATGGTTGGGGCGCATTCCCCACTTCCGGTGGAGTCTCCAACTCCCCGATCACATACTCGGCGATTTCGGTAAAATCCCAAGTAAGATCAGGGTGATCCCTCACCAGTTTGCCGTGAAAGATCTGCAGGCCAGACAGAATAGCACTGGCGCTCATGTTCCTCTCATTCTCGGACTCCTCGAAGGTATCCAAAGAGTGGCGCAAGTTGGTGATCTCCTTCCGCGCCTCCTTCAGATCCTTCTTGCATTCCTTGTAGGCGTCCTGCCACCTCTTCTTCTCCTCTTTTAGGATGTCAATCTCGCTAGCCTGGGCGCCCGCCTCCTGTGCCAGCGCCGCCTTCTCAGCCTGAAGGGTGGCTGACTTATTGCGCTCCTCGTCGAGGGCGCCCTAAAGCTGCGACACTTGCAAGGCCGCATTCATTTGCGCCTTGTCGCATTCCTTCACAAGTTGCTCGCGACGCTCCGTCGCGTTATCAAGGTCGCGTTGCAACTGTGAGGCAGAAGAAGAGGCTTCGAGCGCCTCTCTCAGCAAAAAGAAGAATCTACACACACAAGATACAAAGAGTTAGTACTTTCGCCAGTTCAGCAAAGAGGTGATCCCCATTCACCTCCGACGGCACTTGCCACATTTTGGCAGCCGTAATTGCCATGCCCATGACACAACCTCTGTCAACAGCTACCAATGGGGAACATGGCAGCTCTATGCGCCCAACATCGGCGCGTGTGGGCTGGAATATGGGGGGGCGCCCATCGGGGCCTACCCACTGCCCCTCTTCAGTAAGATGGTATTCGAAGGCGCCCCCTACCCCGCTTCGGGCGCCGGCACCCATCTTCTCCTTCCCCTTGTCAGCCTTCTTGCTGACATTGCCCAAAGAGGAGCCAGCCCGCTTCCCCCGTCTAACCAGGGGCTCGGGTTCCTCTTCCCCGGAGTTCCCCTCCTGCTCCGTGGGCTCCGTAGCGGGCGCCTCAACGTGGGGCGCCTCCTCCTCCTCCTCCGGCGCCGAAGACGCCACGCTGGCAGTCTTCGTGGTACCCCCCTTCACCGCCCTCTTCTTCTTCTTGGGGGCAGCAGTAGGCGCTTGCGGTTCCGGAGCAGCCGCAACAGGCGCCTTGGGCCTTGGTGGTGGGGGCGCTCCTCCAGCCATGGCAGCAAGGCGGCTCTTCATGAGCTTCGCAATGCTCGTGAAGTCTGACCCTGCACATCGCTAAGTAAGTTAGCACCAAAGCAACATTCATTAACAACAGGACAAGGCAATAAAGACATTGACGCAACATATGGGCGCCTACGGATCATCATCATAATACGCCTCCAAAATAGGAGGGCGATTCTCGGTCTTGCGCAAGTTTACGCGCGTCTCGCAAATCAGCGGGGCGCCTGCCCTTTCTGCGGGGGACAACTCCACGTCTGTATTAAACTCTTCTACACTCCCCAGCTTCCACTCTCTCAGGAAGGCGCCCCCACTCTCGAAAAACGAGTCTCGATATGCCTTCATGAAGAAGAACCCGTTAAACCAGCTGCGCCCCAACTTCGGGCACTTCTCCACAAAGTGATAAGGGCGCCCCTTCCTCTTTTGAAGCGACAAGCAGTTATCCAGAGGCGCCATCTTGAAAAAGTATCGAAAAAGGTTGAAGGTAGGCTCCACGTTATGTTCGCGGCAGCGCAGCTTGAAGAGGATGACCACCATGATCACCGAGGGAGACAGGCGCCCCAATGGGCAGCCACAGGTCGTCATAATACCCTCCATTATGTGATCAAGGGGAAACCGCAGCCCGAAGCGGAAGTATTCCTGATACACCCCTATCCACTTAGGCCCGCAGATGCCCACTCGTGAGATAGGGAAAGGAGGCGCATACCACCAGTCACGGGGCAGTTGGAGGCTGGTCACCAGCTCATGAACACGGGCCAAGGTGACGGTAGAGGTGTGCTGTGGGCCCGCTACGTCGAAAGACAACGATTCCGTCTCCGTCGGGAGGTGATCGGGCGGAAACGAATTCTCCCACACAGATATCTTGTAGGACCCATTGGCGGGCATGAAGCCCGGAGTGGAGGCGCTTGATGGACCCGCAGACGTCGACGCAGGCACCCTCTCTAAACCAATAAACGACCCAGGCGCAATACGGCCGCAGAGTAAGTGACGCCCTACCCTAGAGAGCTAGAATAAAAATAAGGAACGCAACTAATAGAGCAAGGAAATTCCTTACCGCTTCGACTGGGGCGCCTTGCCTCGCCGCCAGCGTTCGAGGCGCCTGGTCTAGCCTCTTCACCCGCAGTGGAGGCGCCCTGGCCGACAACTTTGTCTGCTTGTGAAGTCATTCTCGGACGAATGGACGGAAAGGCTGACGAAAGCAGAAGAATCTAGAGAGATGTGAGAGAGAATCTAGAGAGAAGTCAGAGCAACAATCTTAGAGAGAGGCGAGAATGTGGAAAGTGACAAGGACTGATGGGGAGGGGGGTATTTAAAGGAAAGGAGGAGCAGGAGGATAGACGCGCGTAGCGTGCCACGTGTCATCATCAAGGGCGGGCTTTTGAGCTCCCCCCCCCCCACCTTTTCCTTTTTGTGGGAATTTTGGCCACATAAAAAAATATATATATATATATATATATATAAATTTATGGCCAAAATTCAAACAAGAAAAACGTGGGGGCCCATATCAAACGCCCGCCCATGAGGGGGGCATAAGGGACTGAGGCGCCTTAAATCTGGCGCCCGAAAAGAAGCCGAATAAGGGCGCGCAGGGATCAAGGCGCCTTATGAAAAAGGGAAAAGAGAAAGAAGGCAAAAAAGACAAAACAAGGAGACCGAGGCGCTCAGGAAACCGGGCGCCTAAGGAGGGACAAGGCAACCACCGAGTCAGCTAAGCGCTCAGCAGCAGAGCAATGAGCACCTAGCTGGGGGGGCAATTGTTGGGGGTATTATGAGCAAAGCCCAATGAGCGGCAACTTGGGCTCCCAAACAGCTCAAGTGGGGGGCAGGGCCCAAGTAAAAGGAAGGCCACATGAAGACAAGTCACAAGAAGCCAAAGGAGGCCAGACTGTCATGTGGTCCAGTGCCTGCGGGCGCCTGTCACGTGCCAGGAGTCTGACAAGGTGGTTGGGATGTCTGGCCAGAAAGAGACAAAGCATTGAATGAAGGCAGGGAGGTAGAGAGGATCAACCTCGAACTCTGGTAAGTATAAATAGGGGCAGTTGGTAGCATTTACACAGGTTGGACTCTCGCTCACGAACTCTAGCTTTGAGACACTTCTCTCCTCCTAGAAACTGACTTGGGCGTCGGAGGATTAACGGGCCCAGGCGCCCCCTCCTTGTTCGTGTGTGCAGATCGGCGCCTGGCGAGAGAGGATTCAGGAGAGTCTTACAAGGGTAACGGGTCTCAAACACAAATGAATAAGGATTCGTTTAGTTTTGGTGGTTTTAGTGATAGTTAAATTGATAGATTATTAATATTATTAATGCATGTATACTTATTTAATATGCATGTATATAAGAAAATTGGTGTATTGTAGTTTACATCGTTTGATTTTTGTGATAATTATTGTAGGATTTAAACAAGTTATTACTTTTTGGATGAAATGTTACTTTTATGCTGTTAATATAAAAAAAGTAACACACATGAAAAGGTAGAGACAGAGTTTGAAATTAAAAATAACCCAACAATCTCCACCAAACAATCTCTAAAAAAACTTGAGATTTAACTATCACTCATTTTGAGTGAGTTTGTGTCAAATCGAGCAAACAATGCATGTATTATTTGTGCAGAAAATTTAAAAAAAAAACGATGCATTGTGAGCAATACATGTATTGTAATTATCCAAAAAAAAAATGCATTGTTTGGCAATTGGTTTGTTACCTAACGAGTTTCACTAACAAGGTAAAGTTTGAGCTACGTTTTGTTTAATTAGTCAGGTTATGTTTAAAATCGTTCACATTTTTTTATAACATCAAATCTTCTATTTTCCCTCTAAGTCTTCTCTAAAATTCTTCCGTCAATCTGTTTTATGGTGATCCGGAAATGTTATAGCCCTCTTATATAGATGAGCTTGTTTGGCTCCAATTGACTTCTTTGTGGTCTCTTCATCCATCGTCTGTTTCTTAGGGGGGAGGGGGGGTTTCGCTTGCCTAATGCCTATGTTTGTTTGAGATAAAGTTTTGGTGAATGGTCCACCGAGGATAGATTGGAGACGAACTTTTGATATTAATCGCATTGTTCTCTTATCTTTCTCTCGTCATTTGTTTGGTTGGGTGATTTCCAGTGTTATCTCTTCTAATTTTTGCTTTCGAGATTGCTCTTCATGTGCCTTCCGTACTCCATAGCTCTTGGAAGTTGGTGTCTGGTAGGAACTCCGACGTCATTGAATAACTCTTAGGATGCAAAATTCAACTAGGATTTCTCAAGATCTCTTTTGTTTAAGTCTCGGATGTGGTTTAAGTTTTTTCCTCTTGTTTTAGGCTCGATGTGGCGGACTTCTCCCAGTTACCATTGTTTAGTGCTCTTTTCATTTGCCTGGTCCCTAATTTGTTCACTCTTCAAATTTAATGAAATTATTTAGTAAAAGTATTTAAAAAACTATAAGTCGACCCATACACAGGCGATCAACATATCAAATAATCAAATAATTAGTTTCTTTATAATTGATTTATAGAGTATTAGGTTAAAAATTCATTGATTTCTTAAAACTAGGGCAATATATGTAGGCAATTTGAATATTGAATGGAGGACATGTCCAAACTTATGGCGAACATTCATGCGTGAGGTTGCATAAACTCACACAAATATTAGATCATTTAGATTTTTAGAACATATGGATTTGAGTAAATATAAAGCACTAGGAAAGCTAAGAGGACTCCAAGTTATTGGAACATGCCATAGAATATGATAAACTTAGTAAACACTTAGATAGTGTATGGTTAACGAATCTCAACACAAACATATCTTTCTAGCTTAATAAATCTACCTTGCTCAATAAGTTTTGTTGGTTAAGTGTTATGCAAAAAGTTTGGTGTTTATTGTTTCCTAAGATAGGGGTGACTGAATTCAAAGGGGTTGAGTGTGTTACAATATTGGAATATCATTAGTAGCTCGAAACATGTGAAATGATCTCATCATCCAAGGATGCATCATAGGAACACCTAAGTGTTATGAAGGTATAACATCAAATAAGCAAAATACAGATGTTATGCTTAGTTCGGGAACAATAGACTACGTCGTACTATATGGTTTGTTCTACTGCGAGGAAATACGATCTCATGAGTTGTGGCGTTTATGCTTGTATATGTAGTAGTGCGTGAATATGCAGTAGTGTAGTGCATCTAGTACTTAACATGTTAAGAGTTTCATAGGTAAATTTTTTTTGGGAGTCTTGTCTTTGGATTGCGTTGTGATGTTAAACACCATAATCGAAAAAGGCAATGCAAGAGATAAGTGATGATTGATTACTCACCGCCACCAGTAATCAACTAAAATTCCAGTCAAACAATTTGATTGAATTCATGCGACGATGGTAACAACGCCACTCATTAAATGTTAAATATGGTAAGTGATCATTAAATAAAATAAATTTAATGAAGTGGAACGACACGATCGCCACTCATTAAATGTCCAAAATGACAATCGATGATGAAATAGAATGAATTTAATAAAATAAGACAGAACAACCAGTAATAAAAAATGAAATTATGCATTATGCATTTTCCTAATGACCAACACAAAACAAATTGTGTATATTCATGGTGGCATTCTAAT
The DNA here is from genome assembly GCA_964030455.1 of Linum trigynum. Lineage (NCBI taxonomy): Eukaryota > Viridiplantae > Streptophyta > Magnoliopsida > Malpighiales > Linaceae > Linum > Linum trigynum. The sequence continues at coordinate 53,874,882 of OZ034817.1, read as the reverse complement.
GATCAACATAAAACAAATTGTGAATTCATGGAGAAATTCTCCCATCATTGGAAGCACAAAATAATGCATAAGAAAAATATAAGTTAATTTTGTATGAAGAAAACAATTGAAGTAGAAGTCCATTCTCACGTGCACACCACGTGATCCAGAGGCCAAACTGGCGAAGACGAAAGAAGGAAAAGAGATCTCACACCACTCTCGTCAGACTCCACCTCGCGACAAATAAATCTCCACCATTCATTTCCCTCACACCGAATCTCAACCGTTGAAACGGCATACTCTTCCTCATATTCCCTCCACACCAAGCTGCAGTCCTCCTCTCAGTTAATAATTCTTTCTTTCCCCTTCTCTCTCTCTCTGTAAACCTCTTCGCTCCCTCGCGCCTCCCGAAACCCAGAAACCCTTCTTCCCCTCTTCTTCCATCCAGCCAGCAAATCCCACAAAAACCCCCTTCCCAAAACCCGCCTCCTGACCCAGCTGAGAGACTCGCCGCCCGATCTCGAATTCGAAGCTTCCTCGGTCAGAAGGTTGCAGTTCTACACATGGATTCAGATCAGGGGAAGCTTTTCATTGGCGGGATTTCATGGGAGACGTCGGAGGAGAAGCTCAAGGACCACTTCGGTCAGTACGGCGACGTCCTGCAGACTGCCGTCATGCGGGACAAAACCACCGGCAGGCCCAGGGGGTTTGGGTTTGTCGTGTTCGCTGAGCCTTCCGTTCTCGATAGGGTTCTTCAGGATCAGCACACCATTGATGGTAGAACGGTGAGTCGTGGGTTGGGAAAAAGTACCCTCCCGGGAAGGGAAAAGAAAGTTCAGCACTTGTTTCTTGTGTTGAATTAAATTGGTTCTTTCGTGGGTGTAGGGTACTGCTACTGTGGGTTTGGGGGTTTTAGGGTTGTGGGTGTTTGTTTTGTGTTCATAGTGTTGATTTTTGAAGGTGTGTTATGTGATTTGATTAGTTTGGATGCTAATTCGAGTAGCTGTTTGCTGACTTTGCTCTGAATTGTTTGCTTGCTTGCTGACTTATTCGTGATGGTGTATTATGGCTTCGGTTGTTGGCAGCTCATTTGCGGTTGCAATTAAGTGGCTTTGTGCGTATACCATTTGCCTACACCTCTACTAAGTCCCTTTTTCGTTGTATAACTTGTGTGGATATTTCTACGTGGAGGAATGGATGTGTTTAATTCATATATTTATTTATGATCCTTTCAGTTGGATTGTATGTAATTTTCCTCCTTCAATCATCTTGTTTTGGCCATTAGGTTGAGGCAAAAAGGGCTCTCTCAAGAGAGGAGCAGCAAACCAATGTCAAAACTGGGAATTCAAATTCTGCTAGAAGCACCGGTGGTGGTGGCGGTGGATATGTTAGGACCAAAAAGATTTTTGTCGGTGGATTGCCTCCCTCATTGACCGAAGATGGCTTCCGCCAATATTTTGAATCTTATGGACATGTGACTGATGTAGTAATCATGTATGACCAAAACACACAGCGGCCACGTGGGTTCGGATTTATTTCCTTTGAATCCGAGGATTCAGTCGATCGAGTTTTGCACAAAACATTTCATGATGTGAACGGGAAGCAAGTGGAAGTGAAGCGGGCTCTTCCTAAAGATGCCAATCCTGGTGGAGGCAGTCGCTCTTCCATGGGTGGTAGTGCTGGTGGTGGTAGTTATCAAAGCTATGGCGCTTCTGGTGGGAATGCAGTTGGCTCATATGATGGTAGAATGGATTCAATGAGGTATATGCAGCCCCAGGCAGCTGGAGGCGGATATCCTCCTTATGCATCTTCGGGATACAGTGGACCTGGGTATGGTTACAGTGCTGCTGCAAGCACTGGAGTCGGATATGGTGGCTATGGAGCCTATGGTGGTGCTATTGCTGGGTATGGGGCCCCAGCAGGCGCAGCCTATGGAAACCCCAATCTACCAAATGCTGGATATGGTAGTGGTCCACCTGGTGCTCCTAGAAGTTCATGGAATAATCAAGCTACCCCTGGTTATGGTGCTATGGGCTATGGAGGTGGTGCTGCTAGCGGTGGCCCAGGGTCGACTCCAACAGGCCAAACACCTACTGGACCTGGTGGGTATAATCAAGCATATGGATATGGTAGCTATGGGGCAAATGATGGGTCTTATGGGAATCCAGCTGGTTATGGTGCTGTTGGAGGAAGGTCAGGTGGTACTCCGACTAGTACTCCTGGAGAACTACAGGGTAATGGAGGAGGATATGGGGGCAGTGGTTATGGTGATGCAAATGGGAGTGCAGGATATGGTAATGCAGCATGGAGTTCCGAGTCCTCACAAGGTTCTGGGAACTATGGATCACAAGCTAATGGTGGTGCTCACAGTAGTCAGATTGCTTATGGTGGTGGTGGCTATGGAAGTGCTCCGGCTCGACAAGGTCAACAACATTGATATTGTGGGTGGATCTTCAACATCTAGTGCTCTGTGTGTGTTCCTGATGCGATGATGCTGGCTCAAAGTTGGATAGAGATTCACTCTGGAGACGCTGGTTGGATTGCTTAATCCCAGTAGTTTGCACTACCTATTTTGCTAGTAGTACATCTAATAAGTAGCTTTGTTATGACATTTTCGGATGCCCTTAATATTTTGTTTGCTGAGTGTAGCTTTAATTTGGCTTGCTTATATTATGTCTGCTATATTTGCTGTGGATTTTCTCTTTCTACCGTAGTGTTTGATTTAGTGTGCATGACTGCATGCAACCTTTCTTTCTTTGGTACACATTAACTCACTATCATCTTTGTGACTTCTAACTAGCAATTGCCATGAAACCTTTGCAAAACTGGAGGTTAGATATGCTTGATGCAGAATGAGATATAGAGATGAGTAGAAGACCCTTTGTTCTGTGATAGCACTGAAGCAAGGAGACTGGTTGGTAGATGGGTAGCGATAAAGATAGCTAGCGGTAGTTATCACTTTTGAGGATGGCATAATCATTTCCCCCCGCTCTATTTGTTGCACTTTGTGTTTGTACAGGAGGAGATGCTCGAGTTCAAAAGGTGGTGTCGAAAATGCCCACTCTTCGGCTGAACCCGAGCTTTCAAATTCATGTGGGGGTATATTCAGAGTTTGGGTGGTTTTTTTGCCCCAGCAACCGAGTGGATGGAATTTGAGAGGAGTTTTTGGTTGAGATTGCAAGCTCAATTCCTTGCTGCAGATTCTTGGCATTTCTGGTGGGCTGCTGCATATTTGTGAGGCAGAAAAAAAAATTGTGGTACGCTGCCTTTAGCAGATGGCAGAGTTTTGTCTGAAGCTCATGCAATCTAATTGTTTAGGTTATACATTCATTAGTTGGTTACTAGAAATGCAGTGGGGAATTGGAATGAAATCAATGAGTGGAATGAAATGTTGGTCGAATCTATCTAACCAGTCATCTATTGAGTCACGTTTATCAGCATTATGCATCGTTGTGTCTGAATGTTCAGTCTTTTGGGCATTAAGACTCTGCAGCAGTAGTATGTGCTTATGGTTTATGCTTGCATTTAGTGTCTCGCATGAATACTGTATTTCTAGGAACCGATGCAGTATGATAAGTAGGAGATGTTGGAGTTGCGATATTGATGAGGGATTTGAGGCAATCGATTCAAGTTTACCTGATATTTGCCAAGAGTGTTGAGTCTTGAACCTAGCTGCACAGTTGAAGTAGTATACCCAGGTTCTGATGAACTTTTCGTCGAATCCCAGCCCCAGATTTTTGCTAGCAACAGAGAAACCAAGTACGTTAGAATCTCTAGTGAATTTTTACAAATATGAAGTTGCTCCAATAAAAGAAAAGGATAAAAAAAAAAATCTCTAGTGCAATCCTCACAAATATTTATAAGCAAGCTTAGCACATGGATTTTGAGTAAAACAAAATTAAATTTTTTTTGGAGCACATAAATGGAAGTGTTCATATTTAGACTAAAGTTTATCCAAAAAAAAAAATGACAAAGGAGAAATCATCGGAAATGACCTAAATCAGCTGTCGTCCGACACACCGTCAAATCTTTTCCTGCATTAATCTCCTCATTTTCCTCATCGCAACAAATTTTTCCTCCTTTCCTAAACACCCAATTCGAGAATTCTAATAGCCTCTCCTTTTTGCAACAAATTCTGTCTCCTGAAACATCCATCACAAAATCAATCTCTTCTTCTCTTAATTCCCCTTGTTCCTTCCAAAATCTCTTCTTTGAAATGGTTGCCCTATTCTCTCCCTTCTTTTCCCGGCCGGATACTTAAAAAAAAAAAAACACCCCCATCCACCGCCGGCAGCCGCTTCCCACTCCCCGCCTCATCAATATTTCCTAGGTCGTCGGCGGCTGCATGCTCTCTTGCTGCTAATTTGTTAAAAGAAAAATTTTAATACGATGGCGGCGGGCCACCACGATCACCACCACCACCACCATGCAGATTCCTTCTCCGGGACCCTCCCCGCCATCGACGAGGACGTTGTCGCCGACCTCACCTGGCCTTTCGGAAACCTTGATGGTCTAGACGCCGACGACATCCGCGAAACTGCCTACGAGGTTTTCTTCACGGCGTGTCGGTCGTCCCCTGGATTCGGTGGCGGGAGGAACGCCCTGTCATTTTACTCCACCCATCATGATAGTGGCGGAGGCGGCGGCGGAGGAGAAGGAGGAGGAGGAGGAGGAGGATTCGGGTCTTTGTCATTCGGGTCATCTTCATCGTCGGTAGGGAGATTGGGCGGTGGTGGTGGTGGCGCTGTCGTGGTTACATCTCCGGTTAGTAAAATCAAGCGAGCTTTGGGTTTGAAAATGCTCAAGAGATCACCATCAAGGAGGATGTCGAGTCTCGGCGGTGGCGGAGGAGGTGGTGGTGGCGGCGGTGCAGCTGGTTCAGCGCCAAACTCTCCAAGCACTCCGCAACATCACACGGTGTTTAGTAGCCCCAACATTGGGTTCTCCACGTTGCAACCGGTGCGGGCGAGGCGACCATTAACGTCGGCGGAGATAATGAGGCTTCAGATGAGAGTGACGGAACAGAGTGATAACCGGCTTCGCAAAACTCTAATGCGAACCCTTGTTGGCCAAGTAACGTTCTGTTGTATATATACATTTGTTTCATTCATTTTATAAGGCTAATGAAAATACGTATAAAAAAACTTGTATTAATATTTTTGGGTTTTTTTGGAAAATGGTTACAGTTAGGGAGACGAGCAGAGACAATAATATTACCATTGGAGCTTCTCCGCCATTTAAAGCCATCAGAGTTTAACGACGGTCCAGAGTACCACATATGGCAGAGACGACAACTCAAGGTGTTGGAGAGCGGTCTTCTCATCCACCCTTCCGTCCCGCTAGACAAATCCAACACCCACGCCGTTCGCCTTCGCGAGATTGTTCTTTCCAGCGAGACTCGGCCCGTGGACACCAGCAAGAACTCCGAGACAATGAGGGCCCTCTGCAACACCGTGGTTTCCCTCTCATGGCGGAGCAGCAACAGCAACGCCACCGATGTTTGCCACTGGGCCGATGGCTACCCTCTCAACATCAACATCTACATCGCCCTGCTTCGCTCCATCTTCGACGTTCGCGAAGAAACGATGGTTCTCGACGAGGTCGATGAGCTGACGGAGCTCATGAAGAAGACATGGACGACGCTAGGGATCAGCCGTCCGATTCACAACCTATGCTTCACGTGGGTGTTGTTCCAGCAGTACGTGCTGACTTCACAGACGGAGCCAGACTTGCTTTACGCAGCGCACACCATGTTATCGACGGAGGTCGCCAATGACTCGAGGAGGCCGGATAGGGAGGCATTGTATGTGAAGTTGTTGTCTTTGATGCTGGAGTCGATGCAAGGGTGGGCTGAGAGGAGGTTGCTCCACTACCATGATTATTTCCAAAGAGGGACGGTTGTTTTGATTGAGAATTTGTTGCCCTTGGCTCTATCTGCGTCCAGGATTTTGGGAGAGGATGCTTCAATTATTGAAGGGGTGGGAGGGAAAGAGAAGAAGAAGAGAAACACTAGGATGGTCGCTAATTCGTCTGAGGATCGAGTTGATCTTTACATTCGAGCTTCAATCAAGAATGCTTTCGCCAAGGTAATGCTCCAATCTATACGATCTCCATCTCAAATCATTCCTCAGGGAAATCCATGATTCATTCATCGAAAGGGTTGATCTCATATAGTGAATTCTCTCGTTGGTTTGAATATATGTGTTTGGTAGATCATAGAAACTGGAAGCTACAAGAGCACTAGATTGGAAGTAAAGGATGAGGCGACTGAGGCACTACTTCAGTTGGCTAAAGAGACGGAGGATTTAGCACTAAGAGAGAGGGAATGTTTTAGTTCCATTCTCAAAAAGTGGAACTCAAGTGCTGCGAGTATTGCATCAGTGACTCTACACCAATGCTATGGAGCAGTATTGAAGCAGTATTTAGCTGGCGTGACTGTATTGAATCATGAAACAGTGGATGTTCTCCACAGGGCTGCCAAGCTTGAAAAAGCATTGGTTCAAATGGTTGTTGAGGACTCCGAGGAGTCCGAAGATGGAGGCAAGAACATTGTTAGAGAGATGGCTCCTTATGAGGTTGATTCAATCATACTCAAACTGGTGAAGCAATGGATTCAAGAGAGGTTGAAGATTGGGGGAGAATGTGTTCTTCGAGCAAAAGAGTCCGAGGTAAATAATTGTACAACTTACTTGAAGAAATTACAATGTTTAGAGGAAATTATATCTTAACATGTATATCGTTTGCAGACATGGAATCCCAAGTCCAAAAATGAGCCTTATGCTCAATCAGCTGTGGAACTCATCAAAATTGCCACAGAAACGGTGGAAGAGTTCTTCGAAACCCCCATTGGGATTACAGACGATCTCATTTGTGCCCTTGCAGAAGGTCTTGAGCAGTTGTTTCTAGAATATGCCAACTTTGTGACAGCTTGTGGTATGTAAATCAAATCAATAACTCACTCAATATCTTACCATATTTGGTGTTGTTCTCACTGAATTCATGTACCACTATGCAGGATCAAAACAAAGCTATCTTCCAACTCTTCCCCCACTAACCAGATGCAATCGAGACTCAAAATTCTTCAAAATATGGAAAAAAGCAGCTCCTTGCACTGTGACAATAGAGGATCTTCACCAAAATGAGTTCAATGAAATTCATCATCCGCGAGCATCAACGAGCCGTGGGACACAACGTCTCTACATCCGACTCAACACATTGCATTACCTTGTTTCTCACCTGCACGCACTGGACAAGACCCTTGCCCTGGCTCCAAGGTCTAATTCGGCTCGAACACGTAACAGTCGTCGACAACACAGTATCTCCTCTTACTTTGAGCAAGCCCATGCATCCATCCAATCTGCCTGTCAGCATGTATCAGAAGTGGCTGGTTATCGCTTGATATTCCTCGACTCGAGCTCGGTGATATATGAATCGCTCTATGTCATCGATGTAGCCAATGCGAGGATCAAACCAGCACTCAGAATCCTCAAACAAAACATCACCCTCATGAGTGCAATCCTAACCGACCGAGCCCAATCCTTAGCCGTGAAAGAAGTAATGAAGGCCACATTCGAGGCCTTCCTCATGGTTTTGCTTGCCGGAGGGTGCTCCAGGGTGTTCTACAAAACCGATCATAACATGATCGAGGAAGATTTTCAAAGCTTGAAACGCATGTTCTGCACTTGTGGTGAAGGGTTGATGAATGAGGACCTCGTGGAAAGGGAAGGTGAGATTGTGGAAGGTGTGATTGCATTGATGGGTGAATCCACAGAGCAACTAATGGAATATTTCAGCAACGCTGCTTGCGAAACAAGCGGCATAGGAGCCTTGAGTTCAGGGCAGAAACTACCAATGCCACCAACTACAGGGAGATGGAATAGAGGGGATCCAAACACAATCTTGAGAGTTTTATGCCACAGGAATGATAGAGTAGCGAATCAATTCTTGAAGAAATCGTTCCAGTTAGCCAAAAGGAAGTGATGAGATGCGAAAAACCAATTCGGTGGGATTTAGTCCCCTTTTACATGAATCTTCATTTCAGGAAGGCAAGGCAGCTACATAGAATTTTTAATATTTAGTTGACCTTGATTACTAGAGTACATAAACACAAGAGGAAAACAATGTAAAAGTTTGGCTCATTGTACTAATAGAAGTTAGAACAACTGACGGTTATTAGTACTAGGGAACTGATGTTAGAAACCTGTTTGGAAGAGGGTTTCTTTCTAGCACATAATCTTGGTCAATTCTACTTCTCCCTTTGAAAAGGGTTTTGAAATTTTCATGTCACTCATTATGTGATTGTTCGCTTATAAAAAAGTTGTTTCTTTGACATTTGGGTGGTGTATTAAACTATAAAGCATCAAATAAATCTGACATGGAAAGAAAGACATATGGATAATTCGACTCAGATAAAGAGCATCAAAGAGTATGGAGAGTAAACTTATCTTGATGATACCACGTACGGTAAGCTGAATTGGGGATTCGGTGTAATTGACAATGTTTAGTGGAGCAGAACAAGAATCGTTGGTATATCTGATAAGATCCAATCCCACTATGAATGATTCTATTTGAGCTCGTGGAGGAGAAGTTCACTGGTGTGGCAGGATTGAACGTGATAAATGCATCATCCTCTGTTGGGGATAGACTGTCGGAAGCGGGTGAATTGACTATGGAGCTTATGATAAAAAAGGACTAATACTACTGGAAAATCTGATCTATAAAAAAAGTGTCACTTGTGTACTGAACTATTCAACATTTCATATACGTCTTAAATTATTTTTCCGTTAAAATTGACCTTCTTTGACCTTTAGTTTTTAACAAAAAGTCTGGTCATCACTGATGTGGCTAGGGGTGGAAATCGGTACGATATCGGTAGCCAATACCAAATACTGAAATCTCGAATACATAGTTACATCGTAAAATCAATCCCAATCTCAATCCCTAATAATTTTGGTATCCCAATCCCTAAATATTTCGGTATCCCAATCGGTATTCCGGTATCCCAATCGGTATTATTAAATACAAAATTAGTTAAATTTACAATTAATAATTAAATATATAAATTAAATTTGATTATTTAATTTAGAACAAAGAGACCAACCAAGGAGTTGGAGTTTGCCTAGAGCTAGGAAATTTGATTGTTTAATATTAGTTGCTTCCCATACAACTTGCCGATCGAGATTTGGAGATGAGAAAACTGAAGCTACATGGGCATGAATAATTTCTCCATTTCTTGACCTGCTTTTGGTGGTTGTCGCTTGCTTGCTCTTCGCCGAATTGATTAGTAATTGTGATTTGAGAGAGGCGAACTGGGAGAAGATACTGACCTAGATTTTTTTTAGTGCAATGAGAGTAGGTGTGGCGTGTGGATTGGCCGCTAGCTGTCCCGTACTAGTCGTAGGAATTTTCAAAGTCCGAAAGAGTATCGTTGGGCTTTGTAATATTGTATGGGTCGTTAAAATTTGGTAATGGGTTATGCATATTTCAGTTGGCAATTAACGGCAGGTAAAAAATGTGTGAGGACTGAGGAGATATTAGTTTAAATGTTAAAATGCACCACTCTTTTATATTATTTTTTGGTACTATTCGGTATATACCAACCCTAATCCTATAATCCCTAATACCATATTACAATTGAAACTCAATCCCAATCTCAATCCCATAAAAAATTTCATGTATTCGGTAATACCATATATCGACAAATTCAGTACGATATTCAGTATATATCAAATACGGATACCAAACTTCCAGCCCTAAATGTGGCATCTAACGTGGAATTTATAATATTAATTTTTATTATTTTCCATATAAAAGAATGTCTAATTTTTATTTAATTTTGAATTAAAAATATGAGGTGTCAATGGCGTGGCATCTACTTGGCTGCCATGTTTTTGCCACATCATCAAAAGTCAATGTCAAGTTGAACACCGTCTGGTCAACCGTTATTTATAACGGTCAACGAAATCGCCAGGACATGAATGACACACAACTATAACAGGTTGGGACATTTTCGGAATATTAAATAGTTCGGGACATAAATGACACTTTCTTGATAATTCTGGTTTCTCAAATGTATTAGCCCTAACAAAACACAAACATGTGATTAGCAGTAAAGGAAAAAAGAGATCGTAAATGGAAGTTTCTCAAAAATTAAAAAAAATGGAATGGATCGGGTCAAGTTGAACGTTCCATTGATGTATCATGAGCTATTTATACACCGTACATAGAAGTTCATGACTGTACATAGGTTTACAAATTACATAGATAAATACAATATGATATCAACACAAATGGAAAAAAAAAAAATTCTTTATTTCTTAGCCCTAATATGCTTACCCCACCTCATGGTTTGACATGAATCCATTGGGCACAATGAGCTACTTAAGTGTTGGAATGTAGTTATACTTGGTTACTAATACTTGTATGTTTTTCATGTATTTATGGTCTATCGATTGTGAATGGATTACATATTCGACATGCTTTGTGAGGTGATTGTAAATGATCGATGAGTTTGCATATTTGTGTGTGTTGGGAGCCTTCTATGTTGCCATTTTGCTCTTCAAATTGGCTTAGCTTGTAGCTCCTTGTGTGTTTTAACTGATGTTTTCTTGATTGTTTAATGTTTGAGATGAGGAGAGTGTAGTGTTATGAGTGAATATACTTAAAGTTTAATATGTTTGATCTTCAGATGTCTAGAGCAGTGTGCACGTTTAGTATGGTAGAGTGTATGTGTGCGAACCATTTGGTATGCAAGATCACCTTTGCCACCACATAGCATCATGAAGTGGCAAAGGTAGAGGAAATAGTTCTTCGAGAAAATTACATGCTTTGGCTATAAATAAAAGAGAGGGTTGATTAATACAAGATTCGCAAAACTACAACTTTGATATACATGTCAAGTTTTTATCTTTTTATGAAAATTAGCTATGTTAGTAGTTTCTGGAGCTCTCATTGCACCTCTATAGATTTTAGGAGTAAGTGTAATTTGACGTAGATTGTCAAGAAACACAAAAAAATAAATATCGCACATCCTTATGTGTTCGAAGATGTGTGAACCGTGTAATTAATCTTTGTTGAAAGAATTTAAAAGTGTAATAATTGTGTAAAAATTAATTTTCATTTAGATAGTTGTCTATTTATTAGGGGTGGGCATGTGGGTGGTTAATCCGCGGATTGATATCGATCCATTTGCAAATAACCCGATCCGCACGCAATGGGTGATTGATGTGGGTGGATTGCAGATTGATAAATCTTCCATCTGCACTTATGTGGGTGGGTGGTGGGTGGATTGCGAGTCACCCGTATGACCCATATCCTATTTTCATATGAAAAAATGTTGTTTCTTATAGTATAAAATATTCATCATATATTTCGAACTGCACTACAGTCTGACCACTTTAAAAGGTGGAGAATAACGAATAGTTTTGACTACTATGATTGGTTTTGTGTTGTACAATATCTAGGGGTGAGCAATGGGCGGGTTTGGTGGATTTTGGTCTAAAATTGACCCACCCGCTTACTAGCGGGTTGGAATACATGTGACCCGCAATCCACCCACATACTTATGCGGGTTGGGTTGGGTGGGTGGTGGATGAGTGCAGTTGGGTCGTGGGTTAACCCGCAAAAGCAATTCTCCAACTAGCCATTAAAAAAATTGACTAACATTTATAATAAATTCATAGCAAATGAGTGAGATTGTACCAATAGTTTGTGATTTTGATACAATTAACAATTTATAGTTTGTATCCCAATATTTAATGGATATTAACAATAATTTGCATACAAATATCCAATGGATATTGCACAACACAATAACCATAATAGTAGTCAAAATTATTCTTTATTCTCCACATTTTGAAGTATACGGTCAGACTATAGTGCAGTTCGAAAATATGATGAATATTCGATCCTATAAGAAACAACATTTTTCCATGTAAAAATAGGACGCGGCTCAAACGGATGACCCGCAATCCACCCACCATTCACCCACATAAGTGCGGGTGGAAGATTTAACAGTCCGCAATCCACCCACATCAATAACCCACTGTGTGCGAGTTGGGTATTTGCGGGTGGATCGATATCAATCCGCGGATTAACCACCCACGTGCCCACCCCTAGCAATATCTATTAGATATTTGGATATTTGTATGCAAATTATTGGTAATATCAATTAAATATTGAGATGCAAACTATAAATTATTATCAATATCACAAATTATTGATACATTCTTACTAATTTGCTATGAACTTATTATAAATGCTAGTTAACTTTCTTAATGACTAGTTGGAGAATTGCTTTTGCGGGTTGACCCACGACCATACCGCACCCATCCCAACCCGCAGAGGTATGTGGGTGGATTGCGGATCACAATTATTCCAACTCGCTAGTAAGCGGGTGGGTCAATTTGATACCAAAACCCACCCAACCTGCCAATTGCCCACCCCTACTATTTATTTCGAAGTGAATAATTTCTCCAAATAGTACCGTCTACTTCATGGTTGTCATGTAAGTGACATGCCAACCAGTACAGGTTACAGAACCGACTAGAATGTCCCCAATATTAAAGTCATGACCGATTCCCGACGTTAAAACAAAAGGTTGTCCTTTCGAGAATTCAATGAACAAAAAGAAAATCCAATTTATTTATTAAATTTGAAAGTTAAGTGTTGATGTTATTTGTTAACTTTTAGATGTTGGCGTTAAATGATGTATTTAAATATGATAATTTTTTTTATTTTGTTTGAAATGGTATATTTTAGGAAGAATGTCTTCATATATGTTATATATATGTCGGGTTAATTGCATGGTTGGTCACTGAAATTACAGATAACGTTCAGGTTTGGTCACTCGAAATATTTAAATCCATTGGTGGTACTTTAGTTTACTGAAACCGTTCACGTTTGGTCACTCTCCGTTAGTCTCCGTCCAACTCCGTTAATTAAGTCCGTTAAGTGCTGACGTGGCAAACAGAATCGCCTAATCAGCTGGATTATTGATACACTCTTTCCTACGTGTTTGCTAAAACCGACATGAACTGATATAAACTGGTTTTTTCACCAATTGAATCATATTACTTGTCTTCATATATGTTATATATATGTCTAATTCATTTCATGTTAATAATTTTTCTCTTTCCTATATGTTTGCTAAAACCTACATGAACTGGTTTTTTCACCAATTGAATCATATCACTTGCCCAACTGGTTGAACGGTATTAACCGGTTTAGCAACGTTGGTCCATTGTGATTGCCTGATTGGAAAAAGAAGAAGAAAAGGGGAATTTGGAAAAAGACTGCGGAGTACTGTGATTACCTCTTTTCCCCTTCTTCTACAGCTAGGTTAGGTTTTCTGGATTTCGACCCTACTGGACTTATCCTCCCTCCTCCGTCCACACTTGCGAATTCCTGCTGCTGCTGCTGATGCTGCTGCTTTGGCCTCCCGCGTCGGCCATGTGATTGTACTGCCCTATCTCTGAGCAATTCCCAGGTAAAGCTTCCTCCTCCCGTTCAGCCTTTCCCCTTTCCAAGATTCTGCAGCTGTGGATTGATGATGCCATCAAGAATTGATTTTGATTCAAATCCCTTTTCCCTTTGCTTCTTAGTTTTGGGGGAGACTTCACTGCGGGTGTTTTCGATAATGTCACTGCTGGGCAGTGCCTGAATGGTTTTCGTGTTACTTTAGGGGCTAGGAATTAGTATCATTAGGCGCAATGAGTGGACATGGTCGGCGTAAAGAAGATTATGGGGTGTGTAGTGAGAGCTCCCTGGGAAGCGATGGAGAGGAAACCTCTGCACGAACAAGACCGTTCAGCTTTGATGAGATAATGAACAGAAGAAATTTGAAAAAACTGGCCGAGACAGATGAAAGCGCAGAAGCTGTGGCACTTGTTTCTGGGGATCAATTGGAAAGGGTTAATGGGCATGGCAAGGCTTCATCGTCTGCTGTACCAGAGAGCTCAGTGGCTGAACGTGTGAAGTCAAGCTCTTCGCCGAAAGAATTGAAGACTTTGGTTAAAGATGAGTGTCGAGTTGAAAGAAGGGATAGAGAAATCCAACCTGCAAGTGTCGGACGTAAGTTGATGTCCCAGATTAACAAAGATGTGGTGATGCCTGAAACCAGAAGCCAGGATGACAGAAAAACCCATAGCGGGAGAAAAGATGATGACCAGCGGCTGAGAGATTCGGTACAGGACAGATATGTTGATGGAAGGAGAGGACAATATCGAAGGGCGGATGATGCTGGCAGGAGGCATCCTCAGAAGCGCTCTTTTGATATTTCTGGGAATGAACCTGCTAAGAAGCATTCCGGGAACTTGGTGGAAATGAAGAGGCATGGGGATGTGAGTAGGGGTAGAGCTGAGAAGGCATCAGATATAACTCTTAGAAGCAGAGAACACGATCGGAGGTCTGGAAATGTTACGGAAAGTGAAGTGCGAAAGCATCATTCAAGAGATTATATGCAGAGGGACAAACATACAGATGACAACAGGCGAAAGCTTGAAAACAGAAAAGCGCAAAATGAGACGCAAGAACTTGTAAAGAAATATGACTCTGTAAAAGATTCTTCTGAGAGAGATGGTAGGAAGGAATTGTCAAAATCTCATTACAGAGAGTCGGGTTTTAAGCGAAGACGGTCTAGGAGTAGAGAACATGAGGAAACAAATCAGAGTTCTGCTTCTATCTCATTACGAAAGGAGAAGCGTGATTCTTACCATACAAGGGACCGTGATGGTCTGTCCTCTCATTCTAAGGGCAGGTCTGAGAGACTGCATCTTAATGATGAAGAGAGAAATATTGTTAATGGCAAACACAACGCTGCTAGTGGGCTTGGTGGCTATTCCCCAAGGAAAAGGAAAAGTGAGGCAGCTGTTAGAACTCCTTCCCCAACCAAGCGCTCTCCTGAAAAGAAAAGTGCTAGGTGGGATCTTGCACCAAAAGTAAACAGTAAAACGTCATCTGCCTCTCTTCCTACTAACAATTTGCTATCTAGTCAGCAATTATCTTCGATTATGCGTGAACTAGTCAATACTGTTCCTAGTTCGTTAGATGCAGGAAAGGCCATCTCTGGGGCATCACCTAGCACTCTATTAACAAACAAGAATACTACCATTGACTCTATTCAACTAACACAATCTACTCGTCCTATACGGAGACTTTATGTGGAAAATGTACCAGCCTCTGCCTCAGAGAAAGCTATTATGGACTTTCTTAGCAACTGTTTGATTTCTTATGGTGTTAATCATGTTCCCGGAACGCAACCATGTATCAGCTGCATTGTAAGTCACTTTACTTCTTGGTGAATAAAATAGATTAAGTTTTCCAAGGATTTTGTCTGAAATTTGCAGATATAAAATAATCTTCGCAGATCAATAAAGAAAAAGGTCAAGCACTTGTTGAATTTCTGACAGCCGAGGATGCTTCAGCAGCTCTTTCTTTCAATGGTAGCTATTTCTCTGGGTCTTCAATCAAAATCAGACGTCCCAAGGACTATGTTGAAGTGGCTGTAAGAAATACTATCTACTCCTTTGTTTATATTTTGTCGTGAGTTTAATTATTACTTTGGTGGTTAAATATAGTGAAGGCATGATAGACTTTGGAGAAAGGAAATCCTCCAGTATAAGGGTAAAGAAATAGTTACTATTAGAAATCCAGATTAACATTAACAAAAATCTCTTGACCCTTGTACGGGGAACCACTTGTTCGGAATCAATCTTGCCTCAACTTGTTAAGCTTACTATTTTACGTTATTCTTCACTTGTCTAATATGTATCTGGTCAGATCAGTCCATTAAAGTAATCACACCTAAAACAGCCTATAGTGGCATCTGTGTTTCTTTCTTGCCTAAGTCAACTCTTGTCAGGGGATCCATAAATCTTTGCTGGCTCGTTTGCTGTAAAGTGATATGGTTTAGCTTATTGTTGTTTTGATGGTATTTGCTTGAGTATAGTGTTACTATGTAACAACATACCCTTTAATCCGTTGAAGCAATTGCAATCTTTGTTAATGGAAAGGCTTGGTTAAGATGATAGAAATGCTAACCAAATGTCAGATATGCCAGTAATATAGCACTTGAACCCTATGAGCTGTTACAAAACCCTTGTTAAGATAGACCTGATGGCTTGATGCCAACAGTCAATGGGTGTCTTGGATAAGGGCTACTGTAGGATACTATTTAATGTTAATTGTATCCCTCTCAGTATAATTTTGTGCTCAAGCTTTGCTAATATCTAATGGATCAAATGATAAGTGCCAAATTTGATACTACAACATCAGATGATAAACAAACACTTCATTGGTTGATATAAAGTGAATTAATGCTTTCAAGTAACTTAGATTGCTTTAGTGTTGAGTGCTTGGATTGCATATCTGATGTATTTTATGCTAATGGTGCCAAAAATCTATGCCATGCAGCTAAATTTTGCCATTATATATGAAAATAGATACACCTAGTTTTGTTTGAGATTCTCAAGAAAAATATGCCAAAACTGCCTTTTATTTTGGAGTGCTCTCGAGTTGGAGAATTACCTCACAATTGCTTAATCCTTAGGATAAACGGAGGTATTGTCACACATTTTGTTGGCACTATCACTTTTATGTGCTGGATTCTTTTTCCTCTTCTTTTTCTTGCATGGATTCAGATTGTTATTGATCTAACTGCTAAGGATTTTATGCTTTAAATATACAAACTTATCAAATCTCTGTTTGTCTAGTACGTGAGATTTATTCTGACTGTCATGTTGGAATCTCTTAAATAGGGTATTTATATTGCGTGTATCGTAATTCACGTACTGGCTGGTGATGAAGCTGTCTCCTAATAAGAGGATATCCAGGTGTAGTGAACAAGTTTGATGTCCATGGAGCTTCTTTTACTGGCATTCACTTTTGGTAACTGATCTAGGTATCCGGGACAGTAACATTGGCCTAGCAGAATGTGATGCAGCACTTTCATCATTTGATTCATGCTCAAAATATTGCTCGAAATATTGCATGTGTTGTTCCATTTTCAATCATCTGCATCTGAATTTTATTTACTTTCGATTTTCTTAAAAATATATGATCAACATCTGTTGCTGCTGATCTCTTATGTTAGTTGTACCTTTGTGTCTTTTTTCATTTCCTTAATTCATGCATGTAGCTTTCTCTGAGTAAAGGGAATAGGAAATAGTTCGTTGATACTGTAATATGTTAAAACTGGCTACTAAGTTTCCTCTTGGTCACAGTTAATATTACATCAATTAAGATTCTTATATCTACCTGAATCTATGCAGTGTTGTCTTGGCTTAAGGAAGTTATCTTGGAACTAAAAGTAACACTTAGTGTGTTTTTCTTCCAAGTGTATGCAGCTTTGAGAAAAATGTTCAAAAACTGGAAATGTTCGTGCCAATTTAGAGAAGAGTTGCCTCTTTCCAGTCATACTGGAGTTTAGAACATAAAACTAGCTGTCCATCACTATGAATGTGAGATACAGTTAACAGTTACATTTGCAATGCACTGTCCTTTTTGTTTGATCGTATTACTTGCTTGCTTTGGGTGCCTATGGACCCTATTCTTATCAACACATGCATTTGCTGAAAATGTGTTTGTTCTTATTGTTGATAATGTCTGAGTTAGTTGAAAAAGATAAAATGAAGGCTTCCTATTTTTTCCGTGTTCCTCCATTTCTTACTCCCAGTTGTCTGTTTGGCACCTCTCTGCTCGTGCGGCGATTAAGGCTTATGACATTATTGATCTTTCCTTTTCTCCTCTTATCAATGAACGGATAGCTTTTAGCTCTGATAAATATTCAGTTGTGAATAAGTATGAAAATCTGGTTGATCTCATTTGCTTTTGATTTACAGTGGAGCTATAATCCCTCCGAGGATTATTCAATTGCTGCATCCTCCTCTGAGATATACTGTGGTTACCGTCCATGTAGCGGGTTTTCAGTCGGTTGCTATTTTTATGCAGACTGTTGAAGCAAAAAAGTCGGTTGCCGTGGTTCAGGCAATAACTGATATTGTTAAGGATTCTCCCCACAAGGTTGTGTTCTTTCTCATTCATTGTTGTTTTATTGCTTCAGTTATATCACAAAGGGATCTGAAAGACCATTTTGTTGTCTTGATTATTCTTGACTGCGAGGCGTCCGATTTGCTGTCAGGGTCTTTTTCAGTTAAACTCTGTCCAGTGCTACATGATTATTGTGTTCATGCAGAGAGCTTCCATTTGTTTTTGTTTCGATCGATTCCCTGCTTTGAAAATTATTTGTAGAAATTGTTGATGCAGTCCTCCTGTCGATGAGTTACAAATTTTAATAAATAAATAAATAAAGTACAGAGCCGTCATATTAGTTCACTTACGTCCTTTGCGATAGTTGTGTAGGTGGTTCGCCAACTGTTTGGAAATTACTCTTTAAGGCCTATAAAGCTCATCGTTTTCTTCTTTTGAGTCATTGCAGATCTTCGTTGGTGGAATTTCAAGTGTCCTTTCCTCCAAAATGGTAATTTGCCTTCAAATGTGTAACATTGCAAATGCTCTTGGTCTCAAGAGTCAAGACTGACAACTGGGATGGTTCATCCCATGCCTAACATTCTCTTATTTTATTTTATTTTATTTCTGATGCCCTTTTTAGTTCTGCACTTCTGTGACTGTTCATTTAAAGTATTTGGTTTGCCTTCACAGCTTATGGAGATTGCTAGCGCCTTCGGACCTTTGAAGGGATTCCAGCTTCTCAACAATAAGGAACGTGATGGCCCACATGCTTTCCTTGAGGTAAGAAAACCATCTGCGCGGGTTGCTTTCATTCAGAGAGGCCATGGTTTCTTGTTGTCCCTGAGGATTTCTATATGTACAAGTCCTGATCTTGGTGCTGCTCATAAATACTTCTTAACTCTTGATCGTAGCAGTAGTGAAGGGCTAATTTTTAACTTTAATATCAGTATGCAGACGAGACAGTCACTCTTAAAGCTTGTGCTGGTTTGAATGGTATGAAAATAGGAGGGCAAGTATTAACTGCGGTTCAAGCTGTGCAAGATCCTTCAGTCATGGTATTTCATTTGAAACCCTTTTCTTTTTCTTCTTTTTATTTGGAAAGGGAAGAATGCTCTAATCGGGCGGATTGACTTGGTAGGTAAGCAATGGGAGTCCACCATTCCATGGGATCCCTGAACATGCAAAGTCACTTCTTGAGAAGCCTACAGAAGTTCTGAAACTTCTGAATGTGGTACACGTTCATGCACTTGAACGTTTTAGCTATTGTGATGCTTTTTATTTTGTGTAATTTGTTTTTTAAAATCTCATTCGAGACTTCTCAATGTCCCTTGCCATAAAATATGGAACAGCTCCAACCAGAGGTCCTTCCCTCGATGTCCAGTGCAGAAATTGAGGAAGTATTAGAAGATGTACGACTTGAGTGCGCCAGGTATATAGAGGGGCGTTGCTTCTTTGTTTTAAAGCCTTTGCCTCGTAGCAGCAGCTTAAGCATTGTTTGCTTTTCAAATTAAATTTACAGGTTTGGTGCTGTGAAGTCGATTAATGTTGTCAAGCGTACTGCAATTCATTCCACCACCTTAGAAAAATCTTCTGCGCATGACAACAAGGTGTCAGCTGGTGGTGGTCAGCAGGACATGAACGGTGAAAAAATCCCAATAACTGAAACAGAACAACCAACTGGTTCAGTTGCTGCTGAAAGTCACATGAAGGATACACCGTTGAGAGATGAACCAATGGGCGAAGAGTTGTTTAGCAGGAATGAAAGCAGAGGGATTCCAGAAACAAACAAGGAGAAGGCTTCTTCAGCAGCTTCTTGCAATGACACAACTTCCCCTACAGCTTCAGATTCTGGTGCCCAGGAGGGTGGCGACCAAACTGCAGCAGAGAAAGATATTGAAACTGGAGGCAGTTTCGAGGCTGGTTGCGTGTTGGTGGAGTTTAGAAGGACAGAAGCCTCTTGCATTGCAGCACACTGCTTGCATGGCAGATCATTCGATGATCGCACCGTCACAGCAGAATATGTACCTCTTGATCTTTACAAGGCGAGGTTCCAGAATCAATAGGGATGCTGTTAGATACCTCCCTGAGCGCCATTGGGCTGGCATTCTGAGCTGCTTCTGTTATAGAGAGATTGATGTTAGAGATAGGCACCAGGGACCCTTTTACCCCATAGAGAATGGGATCATTACTTCATTAGAGAGGAAAGATGGAATGTTTTTGGCTGTGCGTGATCCATTGTAGTTTTGGTCTTTCTGGAATCTGGATGTCCAAAACAAGCCAACATCCACTGCCTAATTTTGTTATGAAAATACTTATCACTAACTTCTGATTCTGGAAAAATTTATGAGGAAATGTTCTACTTCGTGCTTGCTGTTGTTGATTCCCTTGGTGGGTTAAAATAGGGGTCGAGGGAGCATTGTGGAATCTTATTGGAAGATTATATCTGAAAAGTCAATGTTTGTGTATTATTATGTATGGAAATCGTTATTTTACTAGGTTTCAACGGTTTTATAATTCTAAATCGTCTATTTGTTTTCGGTTGAATTATTGGTACAGTACGGTTTCACAAATACTGAATTCGATAACACAAATGGCCAAAATGGTTATTAATATTTGATTTTAGCGAACAAGAGTATGATTTAGTGGTAGTAGTCTAGTAGCACTAATCTTGAATTTTGAGGTGTTGGGAACAAATTCCTCAAATAACAACAAATATGTATGTATATATACCCTTATCTATAAAAAAAACAAATATGTATGTATGTATGTATAATCCTTATAAAAAAATAGCAAATTGATGGTTATGTTTTCTTTTTTCTTTATAATAAGGGTGATAAATGATTTTGTTATTTTCATCCATTTT
Organism: Linum trigynum; assembly: GCA_964030455.1. Lineage (NCBI taxonomy): Eukaryota > Viridiplantae > Streptophyta > Magnoliopsida > Malpighiales > Linaceae > Linum > Linum trigynum. The sequence goes on along the minus strand of OZ034817.1, from coordinate 53,854,073 downwards.
TCCATCCAAACGTTCACACATCACCCAAATTTATAAATGAAATGTTGTAGATATGATATTGACAACCCAAACCAACCTTGAACCCATAAGAAGTTCCAAGATTTAGTGACCTTTTTGTTAGCACTCCAAATATAAGTGATCCTTTATGCTATTGACCAATTGTGATGGTTATTCAAGAAACAAAGACCATTCAATAGTTGATAAATAATTTACGCTGTTCATGTCAACAACAATCAGAGTGGCGCAGCGGAAGCGTGGTGGGCCCATAACCCACAGGTCCCTGGATCGAAACCAGGCTCTGATAAATTTTTAAGCCCTCTTCTTTTTCCCACCAGACTTTCGCGGGCCGACGCAACATTTCAATTTTCAATAGGCCGAACCAAGCCCACAAAGATTTTCTCCAGCCCAATACGGTCATACTCGAAATCCCAGAATTCCATTATCCATTCCCACCACAGACGCCGTCCTCTGTTTTCCAGAGAGAACATTACCAGACGATGAGATAAGTTCTTCTTTTCTCCTTCCTCCAGCTAGAAAAACACTCCCAAATTCTCAAACAATGGCGACGGCTTCAGCAACAACAGGAGTTTTGCTGGGAAACACCATGAATTTTCGCCTCTCCAGCAACAACGCCCGTTTCCCAAGGCCGCCGCTGCCCACTTCTTCCTTGTCCAATTCCGCCGCCGTCTCAGACCTCAGCTCCCTCACTTCCCAATTGAGCGGCATTCGCATCTCCTCCGAATCTCCCTGCTCCTTCCAACCCTTCAAGACGGCTCTCCAGCCCGTTGTCGCCCGTGAGTCTGCCATTCCTTGCTTCGGTCTGAGTAGATTGGGGGGGGATATGAAATGGTCAATTGGTTCTGATTGATATTTGTTGTTTTGGGTATTTTTTGCAGGGAGAATCTGTCCATTCACAGGGAAGAAAGCGAACAGGGCAAACAAGGTGTCGTTCTCCAACCACAAGACCAAGACGCAGCAGTTCGTGAACTTGCAGTACAAGAGGGTTTGGTGGGAGGCAGGGAAGCGATGGGTGAAGCTCCGTTTGTCGACTAAGGCGTTGAAGACCATCGAGAAGAATGGCCTCGACGCCGTCGCTAAGAAGGCCGGCATCGATCTTCGCAAGTTGTAATCCACTCAGAAAGCAAGTTTTTTTCTTTAAGCTTTTCAAGGTTGCCCATTACTTTCAGCAGGTTTCGTACCTAGAAGACCCAATGTACTGCAGTTCAAATTTATGTTTCTAGTCAGTTGCTGCTACTTTCTTTTGGAGGCAAAACTGTTGCAATCCTTCTAATTGAGTGCAGAGATCGATCGCCTTTGTTTTGACGAGAGCTGTTTGCAATTTGATATTTAGGCGGAGGATGAACTATGGGGTTCTGTCATCCTCTGCAACACAGGTAGAGGTGACCCAGAAGCATGATCAGAAAAGACCATAAGAGATGATGAACAAGGTAAACTGTTGATAGTGTCAACTTACATATGTATTGGAAAAGATTGATGAGATGTGGAGCACAGGAGCACTGCTATCGGGTGCTAGTCCTGTGGATTCTGGGAACTTGTGGAGATCAGATGGCGACTTGAGCTCATTCAAATGCACTGCTGGGTTTCACTCTCAAACTCTGATGAAGCGGAGAATGGGTTCGAAGTGATTTACTCCATCTTTTTATTACCTTGTGACTGGCTGCAAGTCTGCAACTACTATGAAATGGAATACCAGGAGGTTTGGCTGCAACTGCGAGAGCATGTTCATTGTTCAACGCTATGATCCTGCCTTCACACTCAGTATGAGCTCCAACCACAACCTGTACCACAAACAGGAAGCCTCTTTTGAGTTTAAGCCAGCCCTGCATCATATTTGAACAACTTGTGATCGAAATCGTCAGTGCCTCACCATGATCGCTCCAGAAATCATGGCAGATACTGCTGAATCTGTTATCACAGTTTGTCCTAAAACATCACGCAGTTAGATCTCAGCTGAGCAGGAGGATCCTTTGTTACCTAAGTGGTAGCCAAATTGTTAACGGATCAGTTGTGATGAACAATTACACAACTAAGAGGAGAAAAAAAAGACACTGTGGAGTTAACAGCAGGGAGTTTCAGACTTTGGAGCCACTTCAGCGACAAAAACCCTGAAAAATCTGTTCTTTGCAGCACAAGAACAAAGGGTTATTTGTCAGAGTAACTCTCAAGTTAAAGAGTTAATTAGTATTCAACGTTAGGGTGTTCTTGAGTTTGCTTGTGGTGGAATGAGTTGTTAGTACGGATCTGCCAGCAGCACCTTTAAATCAATGATTAATATTTTGAGAATGAAATTCAATTCTTTAAAAAAAAAATTCAAACTGGCTTCAAATACACTCTTCTTTCCTAATCTTATGATGTAAATGGACGTCCTAACATAAGCAATTGGTTAAAGTTGCATCTAGATTGTCAACTATGGTGTGATTTGAAGTATAGATTCAATGACTCTATAGATTTAAGCATAAAATTATGTTTTTTTCCTGTGTTTTTTTTATCGTGAAGGTTATTTTTAGAAATTTCAAATATCCAAAGTCGAGAAATATAAAACCTTGCATAACCATATAGTTTTTTATTAATAATAATATAGATTTTATATCTTGATTTGCGAGATTTTTTTTTTCTATTTTACCCCTTTCTATTTTTATTCCACTAAATACCATTACTTATAAATTATCAATATTTCTTCAACCACCCTAATTTTTGGTTAAAGATAAACATGTCTATAATTTTTATTTTTCATTGAGGTAAACAATCATAGTTACCAAACAAAAAATTTAAAACCTTTTCCAACAATCCAAAGTTTAGACTTTTTGAATCTAGAACTTCATACCACAATTCTCCCAACGAGCTCTAAATGAAGGGTTGAAGAATTATGTTAGGGCTTTGGATTACTTTTTTCCCCGGATTGAGGACGAATTCTGAATTAGCACTTTAAAGCACATACACTCGACCGTCATCTATATCGTAGCGGCATGTCAAATGCTTAATTTCGATTAAAAGATCATCTTTCAATCATGTTCAAAGAATTTGACTTTGTCGTATATCGAATTAACCCAGTCACGAAACGAAGTGGGAAGAACTAAGATCCCACTTAGAAAAATAAAGTTAGGTATACATAGTTATCCATTTTTGTATGAGTAAAATTTCCATGCTAGACCACATAAGTTAAAAACCTCAACTCAAGAGTTCAATACAAGCAAATAAGTGCAACTATTTGTCAACCTAACTGAAAACTCCTCAATTTCCCAATTCTTACTCCTCGGTTAAGGAAAACTCTTGTTCTCATGCGGTCAAATATTCAAAAGCCTCCTCAGTCCATGTGATTAAAACACACTTATAAATTCTACTAGGGACCAATTTCTTGGATAAACATAGATTTTTTCCCCCTTCCTTTCATGCCGAATCATCCGAGGTTAAATATTGAAAGAAATTGATGAGACATCCATAAAAAACAGTGGAGATAAATGGTATAAAATGTATTTATTTTCTATTTGCTTCTACAACTAAAAGCTTTCTTATTGTCACTGCTAGTGATACAATGAGTAGAGTTGGGTCAGATTTCTCTAACTCAAATCCAATTTAGTGGGTGCATGTAAAAAACATTCGGTAATGGATTTTAGAAGAGAAACTCAACTCAATCCAATGGATACTAACAAATGCATGTGTACGCATGTGTTCACGAATATAATCCCACATTATTCTCATGAATATAATCTTATATTATAAAAAAATTCTACAAATTTATTTGCATAAAGACTAATAATATTCATAAATAATTCATATTATTATGACTATGTTTTTATAAAGACTAAAAAACATCCATAAATTTATTCATAGTGTTAACGTTAGACACAAAATGATGTCATTGTGCTTTCTGGGTGGATCAGGTGAAAAACGGGTTGAGTTTTGAAAAAAAAAATGTCCCAAATGCAATATTATACAAATTCTTAATCTATTGTAATATATTTTATTTTGTAAAGGGATTTCACTACTCAAACGTTGGCAGTTGGGCTCAAAGTTCGAACTAATAGTATGGTGGATGTTCTCATCCCAAATTACGAATGGGCCAGTCCCTTGAGAAAAAAAAATGCTATTATTGGAATTTGAATCCAGATTACTCAAATGAAAAAAGAACACTATAACCAGCTAGTAGGGTTGAAAGTTTGGAATCAGTATTTGGGATATACCGAATATCGTATCGAATTTGTCGATATTTGATATTACTGAATACACATATTATTTCTTGGGATTGAGATTGAATTTGAAGGGTTATTTGGTATTAGAGATTACGGGATTGTGATTTGTATTTACCGAAATACTGATCAATAGCGAAATATAAGCTTATGTGTATTTTATCCATTTGAACTAAACTATCACACTCACTACTATCAGACCTTCAACCGCCAAGATTATCACTTTAATTTACATAACTCATTCCCTTACTATGTGACAACCAATACCAAGCTTTGTTAATTGTAGTATGTTTATGGGTTTTGTTAATTGTAGTATGTTTATGGGTTGCTTAGTCATCCCATGTTCTAGTTTGTTAATGTGCTCTTAGGCATCACATTTTTCTTGTATGTTGTCATTATACTTGAGATTTATTATCATTTTTTTTTTTTGCAAGCGTGTTAGCACCACACCATTGTTGTTTTTATATATTTTGGGAATGAGTTATGGAGCTAGCATTTGCGTTTGTATATTAAATTCATAATTTTGAAGGAAATAAATTTGGCATTTGGTATATACCGATAGAGAACAAAAAATTAGGGATTGAGATTGCGATTGCATTTATGACACTATTTTGTATTCGAGTTTTCGATGTTTTGTATTGTGATACCGATATCGTACTAATTTCCATTTTCCACCTTAAGCCCATACTTAAATGGACAACAGTCCATCCTAATCACCAAAAAGTAGGCCTCCAATTTGGGCCCAACATAGCATAAACGACGAAGAGGGTAAGATTCTGAGGGCATATACGTCATTTAGCCCCACCAAGGACATGCTCGTCATTTCGCTCCTCAACTCCCCAATCCAATGGCATTCTCGTTATTCCTGAATCCAGCCGACCGTATATAAACCGCTCTCCCCATCCCCAATTTTCTTTCGCCCCATTCTTCCTTCCTCTGCGTTCTTCTCCTCCTTTCCTCCACTCCAATCTCCTCTTCTTCCCGCCCCAAATTCTTCCCGGCGATTCAAAGCCTCCCGATTTGTTAGCTCCGACCGCCGCCGGCCGGCGAGTTCCTCCGATTTGGTTTCCGTTTTTATTACTCTGCTCATAAATAGCCTCTCTCTCTCTCTCTCTCTCCCCTTCGCTTTCCAATTATACCGGTTTCTTGTTCTTTCCCCCACGCCTCCAAATCCGATCCTTAAGATGCTGCCACCTGGCGAGTCTAGGAAGCGAAAAGACAGAGAATCAACGCCAGCGTTTTATCCAGCTGCCAAGCCATCGGCTCGGCTCGACTACCTCCACAGGCCGCCGCCGCCGCCGTCGACGCCGAATCCTTCATCCAACAACAACGGGCTACTGGCCGGGTACCTAGCTTACGAGTTCCTAACGAGAGGGACGATTCTCGGGGAGAAGTTCGATCCGGCGAAGTCGACGGAGGCGCCGCCGCCGAGAATTAGGAAAGGCGGAGCGATACCAGCTGCCGCCGGCGAGGAGGCGTGGAAGAAGAGCAAGGAAGACGAGGAGAGGAGCTATGCGGAGGTGGCGAGCTTATTGAAGACGGAACGTGCCCACATTCCCGGGATTGTGAACCCTACTCAGCTTGCCCGCTGGATTCGGATGTGAAGAGAAACAGAGAAATGCTGGAGAGAAAATGGAATTGGGATTGAAGCCGAGTTCGTGTGAACTTGCTGTACAAGAAGGTTTGGTGGGAAAGAGACAGGCAAGCACTATTACGTCTAACTCCGACTATCCACTAATGCTTTGAAGACCGTCGGGAAGAATGGAGTCGACGGCAGGCCTTGATCTTCGCAAGGTGTAAAGATCCCAATAAGAAAGTTCCTTTCTTGAAAACTTTCAGTAGTAGATTCTTTCCATATTTTCATCTGTATGAAATGTCAAGGTTTCCCATTACATTCAATATGTTTCTTGTCAAAACAAATCCAATGTATCAAAGTTCGTGACGGCCAAACTGTTAGGCATTGGTCCAATGTATCAACGTTCATGACAGCCAAACTGTTCGGCATTTGTCCAATGCATCTAAGTTCTTGTTTCCAGTCAGTTGAATCTAGGCGGCAAAACTGTTCTAATTCTTCAAATCAGAGTGCAGAAGATCGATCGCCTTTGTTTTGGCGGCTTGAGCTGTTGGCAATTTGATAATTTTTTCAGAGGATGAGATCCTCAGCAGAGTAGTAGTCAGCAATCAACCTGTACATGAACGAAGGGTTGTGTCCGCCTCTGCAACAGCATCAAAATCAGGGAAGACCATAAGAGTAAAACTTAAAAAGGGTGATTGAGGAAAGAGGTAAATGGTGATGGTTTTGAACTTACATGTCTGTAATGAAAAGATTGATGAGCTGTGGTGGTGGAACGTAATCGAACGCAGGGTTTACGATTACGACGTTCAGCACACAAGCGCTGCTATCTGGTGCTAGTTCCATGCATTCTGAGAATTCTCCAAACTGGAGGAGATCAGATGGCGACTTGAGTTCATTCAACCGAACTACTGGGTTTTCTGGGTACAAAGGGCATAACTGAAACCAACGGGGTACAGAATCAAAACTCATAATCAGATGAAAATGGGAAATGAGTTCATTCCTCCTTTTTTTGTTATTACCTTGTGAGTGGCGGCAACTACAACGAATGGAACACCATGTTTTTTGGCTGCAAGTGCGAGGATGTTCAACCCAACTGGGCCAATGATCCCACCATTGGCCATCACAGTATGAGCTCCGACCACAACCTGTTCCAGAAATAGTAAACCTCTGAGTTCAAACCACTCATGCATTACATTTTACGACTTGTGATGGGAATAGATTAGTCGCTGCCTCACCATGTTCACCCGTGAAATCATGGCAAATACTGCAGAATCTGTGATCAAAGATGTCTTAAAACCTTCTTCAGATAGATCCTTCGCAAAGCAGTGTCCTTGGTACCTAAGTTATTGCCAAAATTGTTAATGGATCAGTCCTGATAAAGAAATAACCAAGAGAAGATTAGAGAAAAAGAAAAAAGGCATTGCAAAGTAAACTGCTGGGAGTTTCAAACTTGGGAGCTCCTTCAGCAACGTAAACCCTGAATGATCTTTTCTTCTTCGCGGTACATAAAAACTCCATCACGGTTTTTTGACTGTCCTAAAGTTAGTATCACCTCGCTGCAGAAAAACAAAGGGATCTTGTCAGAGTAACTCTCATAGTTGTGTAGAGTAACTATTCAACCTAAGAGTGGTATCGATTTTACTTGTGATGAATGAGCTCCAATGCTCGCTCTGCAATCTGTTGACGGCAACTACTTATCTCTTCAACAAGCTCATTAATTGTCTCCATCACATTACGCTTCAACCTCCAGGCTCTTGCATTCTTATCAGCAGCTACTGCAAACCATTTGGGCAAAGCTGGGAATCTTAAAACTAGTAAACATAAAAGCATCCTGCTTGAAATACATAACCAAATAAGATCATACCTTTTCTTTTGCCTTCCATATCGTCTATAGGTGCACCGGGGGCACGGTCAAGTAAACGGTGCAGTGAAGGAGATCGCAACAACCTTCTAGTAGCCAAAACATCAGCACTTGAAACTTGACCATCTGTGTAATCAGCTGCCTCTTTGTTATCACTGTCTAATGGCGAACCATCTGTTACTTCTGACACGTCTTCATCTCTAATGATCCGCAAGACCCTCCTTACAATGTTCCCCACAGAAAGCTCTGGAAGTACAAAAGTTCCCATTATAATTATGTACATCTATAAACACAACAAACACATAAAGCTCTTGACAAGAGGGATTTTCAGTACTAAACACTATTTCAGGGAAACACAAGCAGGCACTTCAAATTCTAACTAAAACGCGAGTTTCCTAAAGATGAGGTGAAAAGGCCTGAGAAACGTACCAGCGGGATTAGCGGCAATTAACTCCCTGCCAAATTTTCTCACAGTTTCAATAAGAACAGGAGCCTCAGCGGCCCTCAGTTGAGATATGGCAGTCCGAAGCAACTCTGCTGTTAGTTGAGCTGTCGCTTGCGAACCCTCCACTTCCATGCGGAATGAAAACGTACCCAGAAAAATGAATTAACCCATAAACCATGCCAATCGTACAATTCATTCAGTTGGATGCCCAAGATCACGAGAGTGGCTCGTTCAGGAAAAAAACCCATCTCCCCCAAGAACATGACCAGTGGTGGAAAAGCAGAATCGAAATACCGTCGAGAAAAAAGGGTTAATTGCCGAAATGAGAAAGGAGGAAGCTGCTAACTCTTGTTAACCAGAGCAATTATGTGCAAAGAAACTCACCGTTTCCGAAGCTGGGAGACGAACTCGTCCACGAGAAGTTGAGGTTCTGGCATACTGAATGAGAGTGATCAAACTTCAAAGTTCAAACCCACCACAACCCAGAGTAAGCGCAGAAAATGTGTATGTTAAAATGGAGAAGCAGTAGAGATTGAGATTCCAAAATCGACGCGCAAGTCTGGATTCTAGGAGCTGGAAGCGAAGCGAGGGAAGAAATTAATTTGGGACGAAGGCATGGCCATGATCAGGCTGGCTAGCCGGACAAGAAATCGTTTCCCCGGTTTCTCTCTCTAGGGTTTATGGACGGTTATTACTCAATTTTCCCGGGTTAGAAAGGGAGGGAACTTTTCCACGAAGAAAGAAAATTTGGGCCGGGATTTCCATCTTTGGAATTTATTTTCACTAAAGGCCTTTTGGGCTGTACTGGGCCGGGCTAAATGATGTTATGTGTTTCTCCCACCAAACCTATCTGATTAAACTTGTTTAGTTATGTGTTTCTCCTCGGTTTCTCTCTCTAGGGTAGCTCATGGGTAGCTCACGTGGTACCTAGAATTTTTTTTTTTTACCAGAGACAATCATATATAGATTGAAACATAGATAGTTATATTCTGGAGGTCAGCCAGATCTGAAAATCAAAAGAACGACTTGCAGTTGGGAACAAGGACAAGGTCTTTGTAGCTACCACACGAGCTATCCTATTGCTACTCCGACCTACAAATCGCAAACTAAAACCCGTTCTCAAACCAAGCAAACGAATAACTTCTTCCAGAATAGCCCCTACTTGGTTGTCACCAGCATCGCCACACAAAATTTTCTCAATCGCCACTTTAGCATCACCTTCAAAACTCATTTCCGTAAAACCAATACCTATAGACCTAGACACAGCCTCACGAAGTGTAAGCAACTCTGCCACCATTGGGTCGTCAATGCCTAAAAACTGGACACCTTGTGCCAAAAGGGTTTCCACCATCCCCTAGCAGAATGCGACCCTCTTCTTGTAGCCCCATCCCACATACATATAGCCGCATCCGATTCATCGTTGAGAGGAGACGAGGTTGCGGCCCTGGGGATTTGGGTGGCACAGTCTCGTGGCAGAGACATTGATACAAATTAATTTTGTAAGCTATTATGGAATGATCCGATAAGAGAGCAATACATTAATTTAACCTAAGCTAATGTGAGCTATATTGCTCCGACCTTATTCGAACATGAAGAAACTAACTAACAACATCGATACAAATAAATTTTTAAGCTAATATGAAAAGATTCGATGGGGAAGCAATACATTAATTTAACCTAAGCTAATGTGAGCTATATAGCTCCGACCTTATTCAAATACAAAAACCTTATTTACAAGTCCGCTTATTTGTGATATTGCCGTTGTGATGATATAATAATCTCAATACTAAGGGGTCGTTTGGAGAATGGGATTTAGGGCGTGGATTCATTAAATCCGTAGATTTTGTAGAAAGTTATGTTTTTTTGTTGATTTTTGTATTGTGGATTTTAGCTTTAGAGATTTCAAATCTCTAAAATCTACGGATATCAAATCTCTCATAATCAGAGAGATTCTATATCTTGATTCGTAAGAAAATTTTTTCCTCCTACTTTTTCTCTTTGTTTTATTTATTTATCATATTAAATATATTTATCAACAAAGTTTTTAATATTTCTCGAACCACTCAAATTTTTTATTAAGGATAAACACGTTATTTAATATAAAAATAATTTTTTATTATTTTCATTGAATGTTAACAATCTCAGTTACCAAACAATAAACATTTTAAAATCTATTTTCAACAATCCAAAGAGTTAGAATCTTTAGATTGTTGACAATCTATAGATTTAAATTCATATTCTCCAAACGACCCCTAAGTGGGTTTGAAAGCTAATGATATAATGAGGATCAAATATGTTTAAGGCCATTTCACTACCCCCAAGGATTTCCACCCCTTTATAGTAGATCTGCAAGCTTATTATGTGTTAACTCTTAACTATAATCAAGATAGTACATTTTAGGTATAAAAAATACAAGCTCGTTAAAAGTACACGTTCAATTTGTACCATAAAGGAATTTGTAAAGGTATAGGTATAAACCAAATTTATATCATAACGTTAAAGTTAATGGTACAACTTCACATTGTATCATATAAAAATTTGTAAAAAAAATGTATAAATACAAACTAAATTTGAATCTATAACGGTTAAAGTACAAGTGTTATGATCACCGACATGATATGAAATATTAGTGACGTGGTGAGAGCGTTGGCCAAGATTGACTTCCTCGTTTGTCTTATCTTCTTCTGGGATCTTTTATAGCTTAATTTGTATGTGGTTTGTGTTTTTTAGGGTTTGTATAGGATGAGAAATAAACATGACATTTTAATGAGTATCATCATAAATTTAAATCTTGATTTTGTATCAAGGAAGGAAATTGGCAAAGTTAACATTTGCCGTATGATCATAATGACAAACATTTACAGGCACGAAGGTTGTGGGCTTCTGATAAACATTTACATCCATTCTGTTTTGTAATTAATCATACATCTGCTTATCTGAAAAAATCTTTCACAACAAAGGGAACTAAATAAATCACTCAAACCTGTAAAACTTAGACAACAATGCCAAATATTGATTCATCATTGTTTCCTCCTCTATCCTTTCCCCTTCTATTTGGTACTACAATATGTATATCATCATCTACTAATGCCTGACAAACTGTATAGGGGGAAAATGCATCATCAAGTTACAATGTACACCTTAACTGTGCTTAATAATAGAGCGCCACAAAGCTGCACTAGCCGGGGTCATCTGAATGGTTCCACAGGTGCAGTTTCTTCCAGCATAGCAGCAGCCTCGAAGCATTCCAAAGCATCGGTTGCTGATGCACTCGGATCAGCCTGGTTGATCAATCCAAGCTGGTACCATGCAGAATGGTTCAGTTTGTCGAATCGAAGGGCATCGGTGATGAAGCTCTTCATGACCGGCAATGAGTTGACCCCGAGGCATTTGAGGACACAAGCAGTGGATATCAGGCTCGGGACATGGGTTGGCTCGGCATCTAATGCTGCTTTATATGCTTCCAGTGCTTCTTGGTGCATTCCCTTCGCTTCATACAGTACACCTGTGGAAGAGATCGGTAATACCATAAGGGTTTTGGTTAAACATTATCTGACAGCTGCTGCAGCTAATGGAAAGGGAGGGAAGGGAGGGTTTGTGAGAAGAAACTGATTACCTGTGGAGTGCCATCTCGATGCAGAAAAAGGGTTGATAACCATGGATTTCGAAAGGCAGACCTCAGCATCTCGCAACTGAGACATGCTCGTGTATACGTTAGCTAGATCATGCCAGGTCTCCATCTCCAGCTTCCTATCACTGTTCCTGCTACTCTGCAAGAACCAAAATGGGAAAAAGTTTATCCCCAATATCCTACCACCCTTCTCCTTAAGAAAAGATTTCAATTACAATGTGTCTGCATAATGGGGATGACAATAGGTTGGTCTGGTCTATCTCAACAGTCACCTCTCTCTAATATTACTCTATAAAGTAATACAGCTATGACTTAATACGAGCCTCCATCTCTTTCATAATTTGGGGTAATTAGTTATGTCATTCCCTTCTCTTCCCTTCTTATTCAGAAAGCCTTTTCTCACAACTTTTCAGATAAAAATTGAGATGTTTGCATATGTGTTTTTCCCCCCAGTCACATGTCGGAATGAGCTGACCTGTGTCGCACGGATATTTCCCAACCAGAACATGCTTAGTGCGGTGAGGGTATGTAATTAAGATAGCCAGCCCATTGTCATTCTTACTGCATAAAGAGTGCCAGATTAGTCACCATACCTTGTGATGTTTCTTCTCCATGCCAGAGTTTTTAGTTCGAACTTGGAGAATGGCAAGAAGGTGAGTGTATGTCTCAATTGCACTCTTTAAGTGGCCCTGTGCTACTTGGATTTTCGCTTTTGTTCTCAGCAGCTCACCATGATCCCACCTACCGGTCTGATCTATAGCAGCACAGATCACAGTCTCGGCATCAACAAACCTTTTTTGAGCAGACAGTATTCTAGCCAAAAGCACGTAAGTTTTTGTGCAAGACCCAGCTTCCAGTCTTAAAGCCTGCTTTGCATAAGTCAGTGCAGCATCTAACTTCCTCTGCTCAGCATTTTCTAGCGCCAGATGATATACAACATACGGGTCTTTCTCTTTCATCGTCCGCTCTGCAAGTTCAAGCTTCTCAATTGCCTCAGACTGCTTTACAACCCTTTCGGAATCAGAAGCAACCAATCTTGACTTATTCGATAGTAAAAGACCCAAGAGGCAGTTAGTAATGCTTGCTATTTGGACACATCTTCCAGGGTCACAAAGAGCTCTGCATGCATAATTAATCCCTTCATCAACTTGCATTGAAATCTCTGCACATATCTTAGAAGCAAGCAATAGTTCCATGTTGCAGTTCTTACTCTCTCTGTCCTTTAGGAAATTCTTCAGAAGATTTAGGGCAACTTCATTATCACCTTCTCCATGATAGCAAAGAGCCAAAGTACAAAATCTCTCTTGCCTTTCGGTAGTCCCTGGAAGCAACTCTTCCACCTGATAAGCAAGCGCCCTTAGGTCCCCCGAGACAGATAATGCAAAAGATATATGATCCATGACTGTTGGATCCCATACGATCTTCCTGAGAGCAAATTTTCTCAACAGAATCAGCAACAGAAGGACTGCCTCTTCAATGTTGTTTCTTGGGACAAAAGAACCTTCCATTTGGAAACGCAACGTTGGAGGAATTGCATCCGTCCCACTATACAAAAGGAAAATGGCAAATTCTTTCTGTATCCTAGCAGTCGTTTCTGTATCCAGATTCCAGTAATAGAGGAGGGCACGTCGGTACGCTACTATAGCTTCTTCAGGTGACCCAGCAAGCTTACACAGCTCAGGAAGCAACTCAACAGCTTTGTTCAGAATCTCTTGCAGCTTGAAATCTGCAGCAACTTGTTCTGATACACCATCTGGCAATGCAGACTCAACAGTGTCCAAAATTATTTTGCAAGACTGGGAAGCCTCTGCACAAAACATAACAAAAATGAAAATGAGCAAAGCAAACAGTGCCGGTTCCTATCTTAGGAATAAGAACCAAAACATAGCAAAACAATTAAAGCAGAAATTTGAAAGTCAAATGAGAGATGATGAATTATACCTGAAAACCTTCCAAGACCCTGCAATGATTTTGCCTTGAGAAGAACAGCCTCGAGAAGCAAGCTGATGGCATGCATAGACATGGGTGGAGCAGGATCACTTTGGGACCGGCGCCTATTCTGATGATCCAATTTCTTAGATAATGCGACTTTCATCCTAGAAGTCACTGCAGCTATGTCTATTCCTTCAAAGACATGAAGTGCACCTTCAATATTTCCCTTTTGATACTCCAGCCTCCCTAACAATGCTCTTGCTTCCTAAAAATTTGGGGGAAGCCAAAATTAGCATCATGAATAGTAGAAAGATGAATCCTGCCACAAGATTTCTTCATTCAAAACCAAAACTATGTTATAAACTGAGCAAGAACTATCCAAGTCAAGAATGCCGCCTGCTATTTGTTATAAGATGACAACAACGATGCTCTTCTGCTACTCACCAAGGGGTTGTTAATCATTCTTTGCCTAGAACATGAACTTGTTAAAGAAAAAACTTGATTCAGCACTGTACCTCATAATTTAGAAACCCACTCTCGCGAAGGGACGACTCTGCTTCTTCAATGTTGCTATTATCAAGCTTGGAATCAACCTCAGCAGCCCGAGACGAATAGCCACTTGCTGAATAGTCCCTAGTTGCCAAAGACTCAGAAGACGAAGCAGCCATATCATCGACTCCCAACTGCTCCCCAGAGCGCATACACTTCATCATTTTCCTGAACCTCACACTAAATCGAAGCTTCCAGTTTTGAATCCGAGACTTAAGTGTCATTATCTCTCAAAACCCTGGGAACTCTTTCAATTGACAGCAGAAACAGGAACCAAATAGAAGAAGAAAAAAGGAACAGCAATTAGAGTACTGTCAGGAACTGAAAACCATATAGTTAAGTTCATAAGAACCATGGACCCTAAATTCCAATTCTGGAGAGGACATCAGACCCATCTAGAGAACCCATAACCCCCCCAATTGCCAGTTCTTCTTGCTCATCCTATTCCTCAATCAACCACACTGAACCCCATACCATGACCAACAATTACATCATTCAAATTGTCTCTCCATAGCCTAAGGCCCAGCGGGATTTCAACCCCAAAGCCTCTGAACTTAGGCAATAAACACATGATCAACATACAACAAACACAGAAGAAAATGAGGGGGATAGAAGGTTGAGAACCCAGGAACACTAAACAGATAAAGATGTTTGTTTTGGAAGAATTGAAGCCAAACCCAGATGAAATGCAGGAGGAATCCGGCAAAAAATATCACAACTTTGGAAAGAAACCGAAATGGGTAGGAGACTAGAACCATAAACAATTGACTTAAAAAACATACATCAAGGAAAACGCGAATTAGGGGAATCAAATCAAGAGCTTGTCCAAAGAAGGAAAAGAAAGAAAGTACCTTTCATATCCGAAAAGCATCGAATGAGCCCACAACCCATCAATCCCACCACCACAGTACATCTCCACGACCGAGAATCCAAAGCTAATACACTGCTTTCTATCTTTCTTCCCCAAAAGTTTGTTTTTTTCTGCGTCTCCTACCTCTGCCTCTTTTTCTTCTCCCCCTCTCCCTCGCCTTCCCCAAATCAGCCCAACTTGTGTTTTCAAACAATGGAATTGTTTAACAAGCTGGAAAATCTCCGCATTTAATTACGAAATCTAATGCCTTCAGAGTGAGAGAGAGAGAGGGAGAAAGTGAGGTGTTGATGTACACAGTAGCAGGCAGCAATGAGCAGAGCAAACAGGGAAATTGATTTTCTATTCAAATCACCTGCCACAGGGGAATTTTCACACTGCATATCACAGGGAAAGAGGGGAAAAAAGAAGACCCAGAATATGATTAAAGTTTTTAACCAAGTGGGATGGGACCGGCAATTGAATTAGTCAAATTTTGCCCGGCCACCTCTGCTCTGCCCATCAGCGGCAGACCAAAATGGTCCGGCCGGCACACAACTATTTGGTTTCACAATTCATGGTTTCACAATTCACCCATTTTGGAGGATAATTAATGATGGGGAAAGCTAGCTCTCGGTTTACCTGCTGTAAATGCTAGTGGTGGGCAAAAAAAAAGCCATGATGGAAGGAAGAATTAGCCCTACATACAGCTGGTGACGAGCTGTTGTTGTTTCGTGGAACAACTTTGAACGGTGTGTGGCGGAGAAGAAGAGGGAACTGGACAGTGGAAGCAACTGCTTTACTTGTCCATTTTCTTCCTAATGATGCCCAACTGGCTGCCTTTCTAAAGATCTTTCTCTTTTTCTTGAACTAGTCATCATAAGAGTTGACGAATTTGGCTGTCATTGTTACAGAGAGCAAGGGAGAACATTTTGATTTTCCCGTCCTATTTCATTTAGAAAGAAAAAAGAAGAGGTTTTTACCCGCACAAATTATTTTTTACCCAATGCATTAGTAATTACTCATTAGTGACGACTGACGATCAAGGTTGTCGAACCAATATTTGGCTGGCCGGTTCAACCTTGTCCAATTGGCACGGTCATATGAACGGTTGGAATAGGATTCGGTTGGACGGTCGATTGGTGTCTAAAAAAATATATAATCGGGTTAAATTAGTTAAAATCGGCTAATCTTATTGTGTTTGAAAATGAGGATAGATAATTTGGTAATATATATATATATATTTCGAAAAAATTATTTGGTAATATATTAATGTAGATTAGTGAATTTGTTTTAAAATATGTCATACATGATACATATACATAATTGGTACCAGAGGTTTTCTCACGTATTCTATCAAAACCAACTTAAACTAGTTGAACCCACCCTATCCAATCATTGAACCTCAAACTACTCGTGAAACCTACTTAATGATTTCCAGTTTGACAACCTTTTATAACCTAAAGGCATATAAATAGAACCGCAAACGAGTCGAGTTTGAGAACGCAACGCATTAGCAATCGCAAAATTAAAGCGGAAAAGGAAAACTCCAGTAAAAATTGTTTTTACTGTCCCTTGAATCTCTGATTCACACATTTGTCAACCGATAATCTTCGTATCGCCTGCAACTAATTAGTAACTACCGAATCAAAGGCCTGAGGCCCAATACCGACTGCTATTTTTCGTTAAAACAGTAATTACTACAGCCCAGTCTATCTCTTACCCATGAATTAATTTTCATCACAATAATGACGATGGGCCACTCTGTCTGTTCTGGACAAGAGACCAGGCTTTAAATGCACTCCCCCTTTTGGGCCCATCTCCAACAATTCCCCACACCTACCATTCCAAAGCCCAACATTCCTGCTTCAATTTCCTCACCAATTTTCTTCATTTTTTTTAACCATATTGATATTATGCTCATTAATTTCCAAACTTTTATTTTGCAATTCACTATATCCGAATAAAAGTTTTAATTTTATATATATATCCATGACGACAAGTCGACAATGCATGTGGCATGGTAGTTGTGGTGTGCAAAAAGTAGGTGTGATATTGATTACTTCTTCAAATAAAAAACAATGAGGAGATTATAATTTATAATATAAAACATTTTTAGTCGAATTACAATAACTCTTAGTCTCTTACAATACAGGTGATAAAATAAAAGAAAGAAACACATGAATTGCGAAATTGGAATAATTATTAATTAACGACTGTAAATCCCTTTTTGTTCAGTTCCTCATTGGATTGGATCTCCTCATGAGCTCCTCTTATCAAATGCGTGCATGCATGCATGCACGACAGGAGAGGGAAACGTGATCACCGCCGTTTACTAATGTCCGCCGCCGCCCCACCCGCCTCCGGCCCCGCCGCCACCACCGAATCCACCCCCAACTCCACCGCCTCCTCCAAACCCACCTCCACCTCCACTCCCGCCGCCCACTCCTCCACCGATCCCACCGCCTTTCCCGAATCCTCCCCCAATTCCTCCACCCGAGCCGCCGCCGAACCCTCCTCCACCGCCGGCACCCCCTCCTCCGCCAATCCCACCTCCTGCTCCTCCACCAGCCCCGCCGCCGGCTCCACCGCCGAATCCACCTCCCTTGCCGATTCCTCCTCCTATTCCTCCACCCTTTCCAAACCCACCTCCTGCTCCTCCTCCGGCTCCACCGCCAATCCCACCACCCTTGCCAAAACCACCTCCAGCACCTCCGCCGGCTCCACCACCAGCACCACCGCCGAGTCCTCCTCCCTTGCCAAACCCGCCACCAGCACCTCCGCCGGCTCCACCACCAAGTCCTCCGCCCTTGCCAAAGCCGCCACCTGCTCCACCGCCAAGTCCTCCGCCCTTCCCACCGCCGGCACCGCCCCCAAGCCCACCTCCTTTACCTATTCCGCCACCTAGACCTCCACCTTTTCCGATCCCTCCACCTGCTCCGCCGCCAAGCCCTCCACCTTTTCCGATCCCACCGCCGATTCCCCCGCCCTTACCAATCCCACCACCTAAACCACCGCCGCCTCCTAACCCGCCGCCGCCGCCTAACCCTCCGCCTCCACCAGCACCTCCACCAAACCCGCCACCTGCACCCGCTCCACCCCCGCCTCCCAGCCCGCCACCACCGCCTCCACCAAACCCGCCCCCGCCGCCGAACCCGCCGCCGAGCCCTCCGCCCCTACGGAACCCCTTCTTCTCCTCCTCATACTTCCCCACAAAATCCCTCGCCAAAACACTCCCCACCAGAACCTGAAAGCAAACCAAACACAACACTGCAGCAATCCTCTTCCCACTCCCCTTCCCCATATTCTCGCCTTTCTGTTTTTTTTGGGAAATGGATGTTTTGAAAATGGATTGGGAAAGTCTGATGAGAATGGGGTCTTTTTATAACCCAAAAGCTAGCGTACGTGGTTTTGATTTGAGCGAGCGACGAGAGAGCATTGAAGTCCCTCAACTACCAACTGTTCGCCACATTCATTCAGTACTATTGGAAATCTCGGTAGATTTTTTTTTAATCAATTAATAATTATAAACTAAGATTGTCAAAATTAATTAACCCCCTAGCTACTAGGCTATACTAGTAGTCTACTACTAGCTAGTAGCTACCTCCCCACCGGTCCGGTCAATTGTGTGAATTGATGAATCCGCGTTGGAGTCGCTGAGCTTCGGCCTTCTTTAACTTGGTAAGATGGCAATTGGCAGAGTGATTAGCGCGATGACGATTTCGACCTGATCTACGCGAGGCTAGCGATCTATTTCGATTCGTTGTGTTTTTGTGTGGTATCGTTACTCGGAGCCTAGCGATCTATTTCGATTCGTTGGGTTTTTGCGTGGTATCATTACTCAAAGTCGCGCGCGAGTAATTTGTGGTAAGGTACGCGGATTTTATTATCTTTGTCTTGTTTAATCTTGTGTCGTCGCGCGCCATTTTTAATCTGTTCTATCTCGTCTTTCGTTTGTTAGATTATTATAACTATTCTGAAGTCAGCCTGGCTACCTTTTTTTTTTTTTTTTTGTCAAAAGATATCATATATTAATCCAAACAAAAGATAGTTACATCCTGGAAAGCAGTCAGGCCCTGAAATCAAACGAGCGATTCACATTCGGGTACAAAGAGAGGGCTTTTCTAGCTACCAAATGAGTTACCCTATTGTTCTCCCGACCTACAAACCACACACTAAACCCCGGATGGGCACCACAATAATGACAAATCTCGTTCAGAACTGCCCCCAATCGACTGTCGCTCGTGTAGCTCGGCATATAATAGAGTAGAGAAGGGAGGGAGACTACTGTATAGCCTGTACATAGGTTATACTGTATTGGTTATGGAGTTATGGTGGTGTACTTGGTGCTCATCACTTTTCATCTTTAAATTACACACACAAACATTTTTAGTTAGCTAGACAAAGTATGTGACATTATCGATCACGCCATTCAATTCCTTGTGGTATCACTTTCAGCCTTTTCGAATTCGTTGTTCAAGTCATTATGACTTTGCAAAGTTGCAATGCCTACAGTCCTCAAAAGTCTGTGAATTATTGATAGATTCATTTCATTGCAAACAATTACTAGCCTAGCTGGTGAAAACGACACACGATAATTCGAGAAGCTAGTGATTGAATCCTGGTGACGAAGGCAGTGATTCGTTCCGTCGTGTGCTCTAATGCTGAATTTTGACCTGCCCACGAATTCACTGTCAGCACCGACCGCAAATAAGGGTTCTCCTTCATAAAAAAAGAATCTAAACTCGTGAACGAAATGTTCTAATTGCTAATTTAAAATGGCAGAGGCTAGCTATTAATGGAACCAAAATTGCAACTGGGCATCTACAGATAATACTACCCTTTGATAGCATGCATATATGAACATGGCATGAACTTCCACAGCAGAAAAGCATGTGCCCGGTAGATGCAAATATTTATTGCTTTCATTATTTGTCTGATAACAAATCTCGTCTATGTTTCAGTCGCGTTCAAATTTCAATACAAAAGAAGAATACATAAAGTGACCAGTAGAGGAAAAAAGTCTATGAAGTTTTCACGCAATGTAAACCAAACTAGCAATAACTGTGGGCAGTTCAGCTACCTACTTGTCTCACTTGTTATGGCATGTATATTTCCATCGGTGAAGTATATGGTTCATTCCATACGGTGAAGTCACAACAATACGTGCATATACTATATTCTGGAGTTCTGATGAATCAAGAACAACAATCAGTTTGTATACAAGAAAGTAAACCGTCAAATGAATTGAAGAATTTGGGAAAGTTAGAGAATTACAGCTTGACTCTTGTTTTTTCATGTTGGTTACAACTCAACTAACTATATAGTCAAACCTAGGGGTGGCTACACGGTTCGGTCCGGTTAAATTGGCCCGAATTGATCCGGTCCTGGTCCGGTCTTTTCGGAAATATCAGGACCAAAGATTGGATTGGATACAGTCCGGTCTTGATCCAGTTCGATCTTGACCCGGTCAGGTCCCAATTTGGTTTTGATTTTAGATTGAATTGTGGGGATTTGAGTGGCCTAAGCCTCAAAGGGTGAGGAGTTGGTTAAGTTTTGGGTGTTGGGATCTCTTATCCGGACTTTATCCGGTTCCAAATGGTTTTTTACCTCAAATCTAAGCCTGAATATGAGATTGAATTGTTTGCTATCCGGTCTCGGTCCGGTCTAAGTCCGGGTTATATAGTCCAGTTTCTAGTAAAACCAAACCGTCCGGGCCAAATAGCCAGCCCTAGTGAAACCCCTAACCTATCTCATCTAGGGGTGGCTATTTGGACCAGGACCGGATTAAAAATCGGAAACCGGACCGTATAACCCGGACCGAGACCGGACCGGGGCCGGATAGTAAACAATCCAATCCAATCTTTGGGCTTAGATTTGAGGTAAAAAACCGGATAAAGATCGGATAAGAGAGCTCAACACCCAAAACTTAAGGGTAATTTGCATAAACGGTCACAAACCTTTGCACTTAGTACAAAACTTAACCAACTCCTCACCCTTTAAGGCCTTAGGCCACTCAAATCCCACAATCTCAATGTAAAATCAAGACCGAATTGGGACCGGACCGGATCAAAACCGGACCGGATCAAGACCGGACTGTATCCAATCCAATTTTCGGTCCTTATATTTTCAAAAAGACCGGACTGGACCGGATCAATTTGGGTCAATTTAACCGGACCGGACCGTATAGCCACCCCTAATCTCATCGGTTCTTGAACCACTACCTATAAAACTAACTAGCTAAACTTCCACCATGTAGCTCCATCATATATATCTAGCTTAGAGATTAGTTTTGAAACATTGAAATTGAATTTTAATTACTAACATTAATCTAACATGATGATGTTGACGAACTAAGCTAAACGTCCATGACGTTTACCATATCTGTTTGTAAGTTTTGTTCCAAAAAAAAAAATGTTTGTAAGTCTGCAAAGAAGACAGAGGCCCATCCAAAGCTCAGTGGCTTCTATCTGCCTAGGCTTAAAAGATAAAAGGGCCCCTGGAGGCCCAATTATCCAACTCCGACCATTTCTGTTCAGACTCCGCATTATGTACAGTTTCCTCGTAGCGCAGCAGACAACAGTAACTTGCTACTCTAAATCTAGGTCTTGTTGTCTTTAGGGAGCCGACTGTCTGGTTTCTTTGAAGGTTTTCGTAACTGTCTCTATAACCTTTCAGACCTACTCTAGTCTCTGCTGGTACTTAAACACCTGAATATGTCCTGGTTGCTGATAGGGGAACTGCTGATTGTAGTTCTAGATGGCAATGTCTTCTCCGATTCGGAGTCAAGAAGGTTATTTGAGGGAGATTTCAAATGTTAGTAGGCATGGTTCGTCGAATGTAGCATTCAGGCTATACATCAAGGTCTGTTGACATCAAGGTTTCCGAAAAAGAGTTGGTCGAACATGAGACTAGGCAATATGCTGATCTGGATGTCAAAAGCCAGGTTCTTCGTTTGCAATTCGGATCACCAGTTTACTCCATTCTAGTCGCGTAAAGAGCGTTCCAACCTTCTGTTTACTCGTTGCAGTTGCCATACAAAGTGTTAGGACGATCAATCGGATCATCATCACAATTGGTGCTTAAGCAGAAACTTAAATGTTCTTAAACCCTACGGATCCCTCTTGCAAAACAAGATTCGTAATATTGATTTAAATCCACTGCATCCCTGATAAGCATTAAGCATCTAACATTACTATCAATGGTGCATCAAACCTACCATACGCCTCTCCCTACTACATTCATCTCGCACAAAAAAAAAAAAAATCAAACTAATACACAAACGTGGTGGCTCTGATTACACAGATCTAGTTTCCACCAGCAAAGTTTGATTCGGAGCTTTTACCACGACAACCCAGATCATAAGAGTAACTAGAGTATCCTTCTCCGTTGAATACATGAAGGTAGAACTGCTCAGATGCATAAAGTTAAAGTAGATAATAGGTGCTGCCTCACCGCATATCTATGCCTGCTTAAGAGTTGTTGCTGATCTTGCCTTCAGATTTAGAAAGATTGCCCTGAAAATCCAAAGCGATAGAGCAAAGCCAACTCAATTTCAGACGTGGTTTTTACTTAAGAACATCTCACATGTACTAAGTTTCATCAAAAGTACAGTGATCCACATACAGAGTTAACCAGGTGCAAAAGCAAGAAATTAGAAGTGAAGGAATCATACCAGAGCGCACCCATGAAGCTACCATACACAACCCGGAACTGCAATGGGATATACTGATGATTCACCCAACTAACTATAGGCCAGAACTGCAAATCCACATGGTTCAAGTATTAGTATGTGAACATTTGATCAAACCAGAGTGTTTGTTGTGTTGGTCTCAACTCTCAACAGGAATGCGCAGATGAACACACATCAAACTGTCAGACAGATACAGTGCAGCTGAAGAATTTGGTTTGCACTGCACACAGGCTCTTACCTTCCAGGCAGCAAACTGAACAGAAGGTAAATCCTTCCGGACTTTACCCTTCACTGAACGCCATGGTTGTCCTGCAAAAATAATGCTAACTGCTGTAAGTAATCAAAGCTTTAATTGATGACCTTAAGTTAGATGTTGGTATAGTATACTAGATTGACTGAACTGTGCATTCATTGACCAGTACTGACATGGGAGTTCCTCAATCCTTGAACAATCCTCCTATAATTATGCTTTAACTATCAATTACTGTACAATCAACATACTGACTCACACTTGAGATGCAAAAAATTTCTTTCTGGTTTTCCAGCATACTAACTTCAGCTAAGGCAATGAGGAGAAGCAACGTTACACTAGCTAAGAATGTTCACATGGCAGCAACAGACCAGCAAACTAGCAGCTTGAAACCAATTATTAAAAAGCAGATGGTGCCAACTGCTTGTCTGTTGCAGAACGTAGTGCTAACTGCTATAAATTGAGAAGTGGCTTAGTTAGTGAGTAGAACATGCGTAGTTGCGTACCTTCCATTACCAGGCCATAGTAGAGCATAAAAACCATGTTGTTCCATGGAGAAACAATCAGTTGTTCAAGCAGCACCTAATGACAGAGAAACAAAATCCAAGACGTCAGCAAGATCATTATGCTCCATGAACTGTACATTGCAATAGCCAATACTCTCTTCGTTTTCCATACCTTCTTGGCGACGGTTTTGTTATCTTTCTTCCCCCTGAAAAGAGTATCCAACAACTTGTGCAGAAAGTGTGCCAACGGCCCTGCATAACCAAACCCATAAAGCTGCAGCAACCCAGAAGAGAATGCAAAAACATGGTCAACGCAATCAATCAGATCCCAGCCCAGTTGAGGACATGGCATCGCAAAATCAACCCACAAAGAAAAAAGTCAACTTCGTTTTCCTTACCATGAATAGAACCAATTTCCGGAGTTGAATCTTCGACCCAGAAATTTTCTGAGCGATCAAACTACTGGTTCCAGCCAATACCCCGGAAGTTATTGCCTGGTAAATGTCAAAACAAAAAAAACCCCACAAAGCATGAAATGTTTGTAGACTTTGGAGCCCACGAAAAAGAGTAGAAAGATGGGCAGAGATACAGTATTACGAGACCTTGGTTCGGAGAGGGTGGGCTTGGAGCTGAATCAGATACTTCCGCCATGCCTCTTTGCCAACTTCCGACATTCTTTGGCAGACTGCCTTCTTCTCTCACCGTCGCCTCTCCCCTGGAGAAAAATTGATTGCCGGAAATGGGTTTTCTCCTGGAGAGATTTGAATTGGGCGAGACTGTCGAAAGTGAGAGCGTTGAATCGATGACACAGGTGAGAGGGTGTTAGGTAGCGATCATAAAGTTTGGCCGATGCGCCAAATAAATACCCAAATCAAATGATAGCTGCTCTCCCGCTACTGACAACGACTAAGACTGGAATCTTAATAACAATTTAACTCATTTTCCTTATTGGGATGACTTTCCTCGAAAATAGATCTTTCATATTTTTATCACAGAAATTTCCTTCGTGTTATGATTGACCTGCGCTGTTGGAGAAGTTTACACGTGATTTCTGCAGAATCAAAATTATATCTCGCTGTTGGAGAAGTTTACACGTGATTTAGCTCTATTTTTTTTCCTAAAAGTTGGACACTTCAGAAATTTGGGGAAAGATACTACTCGGTAATACAATCTCAGGTGTGAAAGTGTGAGTTTCTTATAGTTAAAAAAAAGATGTACTATATTCGAAACATAAAAAAATAGTAAATATCGCAAAGACAAATATAGTAGGAAATTTGATGTTGTTTTGCTTCTTCATAGTTTGCAACAAAGCCTCATTTCATACCAACAAGATGACTTATGTTCGCTCTTCTTGCTTATCACGTTGGTTGGCTGGTAGTGGCGTAGCTAGGATTTTGTCGAGGGTGTGTCCATTTAGGAAAAAATGCATACGATAAAAAAAATTATTAGTTTTTTAAATCATTCATGATATAATTTTGTATTTACAAAACTTGGTAAATTAAATATGTGTCGAAACTATCAATATATTACTTTATATGTGTCAAACAATCATTCGTGATTTAGTTAGAAATTTGCTTTCTAATGTTGCTCTTTGTCAAAATCGTTTAGTATCAATAACTCGAGTGGTTGAGAAAGATTTAAAAATAGATCTTAAACTATTTAGTATTTCACAAATCCAAATATCATGTGCTTAACAAATGGGGCACTTCAAGATTTGAACACATGATCTCTCGACCAACCATTCTCAATAAAAAATGTCCTAAATTTCATTCTCAATTAATTATTAAACTAATTTACTCATTTTCGTCCTTAGTATCCACTCGTTAGGCTGTTACACTCTCCCTATTCTGATTGAAATAAAATTATTTTTACAAATTAGCTATAATTTGCATGGATCATATGCACCATTTTCATTTGTACATAGCTCGTTATAAAAATTGAATATCTCAATACACAACTTAGAAATCATACATCAAGTATTCTAAGGTCAATCATTTTCATTTAAATACATATTATTTTTAATACCAGATTAACTATTATACGTAATTTATCATTTTCCTCCCGAGCCAGAGTGGGTCCGGGGAACCACTCTCTAACCCTCTCCCTCCGCCACTGTTGGCTGGTAAAAGAATCGAGAAGTGGAATAATGTCTTACTCGACTTCAAGTTCCGCCCCCTCCCCGAACAATACGTGAAGATGTTTTTTTTATGCCCAAGACAAGGCAAGAAATGAGTCAATTGGTCCTTTAACTAGGAATACAACTCTATATCCGAATGAAGTGATGAACTAAACAAGGGCAGTCGAGCTACTTCATTACTCTCGAGGCGGTTTGATTGGGGGTTGCTTTTCCCCGTCCATTAGAATATCTTGTCGTCAACACCACTTTCTGGCTATTCGGTTATAGAAAGTTAAAGCTATAGAGCTTTATTTTGATTCACCCTTCTTTCGTTTTTTGGTAATTCATCGAAAGCATCCATATCCAGTGCTCAGGCAGGTTCCGAGTGTCGGTTATGTGGCCTGATTGAAACCACCAAACACATTCTCTATGAATGTTGTTAAGACAAGTATAATTTTTTTTTAGGAAGAAAAGTAGGAATTAGAGAAAGAGTCATAGAAAAAACTGCTTTGAAATCGATTCGGGTATATTATGCGCATATTAGATACACTATGCAAAGAAAGAATTGATCACAACTTCAAACAACAACAAAAAAATGGAGGATTATGAGATTGTTGAACAAGCTAGCTGTTGATTCCAAGACTGTTGTGAATGCCAACTCAATAACCTTTGGCGCTTGCCGCCTAGCCATAGGATGTGACCTCATTGAGGAATCCACAAATTTGAACATGACTGTCGACTGATGAAGTCCGCCAGCCATAGGGTGTGACCTCACAGAGGAATCCAAAAATTTTGAACATGAATGATGAAGGTGTTGACGAGTTCAATGTACAGATTCTGACCATTTAGATATTCCACAATACAAACAATCATACAAAATTGCAATCGTACACTAGTCTCGTGAACAAGCAACCATCTCTAACAACACGGCGCCTATGAGTCTCCATTTCCAGAAATCTTTCTAAACACAATCTGAGCTCCATACCGAGGCTGCAAGCTGATCAAAACCATAGGGGAATGAACATAAGTTGGGGACAGTACGAAAGAGTAGCTCCCGATGATGGTAGCCAACACTATCTTGGCTTCAACGACCGCCAAATTCTGACCCACACAGTTCCTGGGACCGATTCCAAAGGGGAAGAACGAAGCCATATGCTTTCGAGGCTCCTCGAACCGTGAAGGATTGAACTCATGAGCATCTCCACCCCATATTTCAGGGTCGTAGTGAATGGCTATCACAGGGACGTAGAGTTGTGTTCCTGCAGGAACTTCCAGGCTGCCCAGCTTGACTCTCTTGGTGGCCTCCCTCATTATCATCACTGCTGGAGGGTACATTCTCAGAGTTTCGTTGATTATCAAACTCAACTGCAGAAAAAAGGAAATCGATAAGAAGATCATATCGTTAGTACTTCGTCAAAGGGCAACATTAAGCACCAAACTCATCACAAATTCACAATGGATCAGTACTTAGTTCATCATGTCGCGAGTTACAAATGGAACCGATATAATCGTTCATTCACTACATTCGACCAAATCGAAACCAGTAATCAGTTGTATATCTACTAGTTGAACAACCTCTTTAAATGGTATGTCCAACATTGGTTGAAACTTTCCCCCTACCTAAATCTTCTCTCCACTCCATACTGCAGTGACTCAAACAGCCATTCTTAAGATCAATCAAACAGCCATTCTTAAGAAGGGACTAGTGAGCTATTTTACCGCCAAGTTCAAAACTTTCATAGTCTAGAGTTCATCTGAGATTTAATGCATCGGGACTTACAATCTTAAGCTCCCTCAGATTCTCTGCAACGAGAGGTTGGTCTCTTCTTCCACATACACGAAACAATTCCTCACGAGCCTTCTCCTGCCATTCTTGATGATTCGCCAACAGCAGCAGAGCAAAAGTCAAGAGATTAGCAGTCGTTTCTTTCCCTGCAAAGTAAAACGTCTTGCACTCGTCTATCACATCGTCCTGATTCCTGTGCGAAGTGGTCAGCAAAGTCAGCAGATTTCTGGAATCCCCCAATCCCCTGCCGTTCCCCCAAATCAAAACCCTAATTGAATCCCGAGTCTCCTTCTCCAATCTCCACCTCTCCCTGTTCTTCCTCGTGGGCAGGAACCTGAACCCTGGAACGTAGACGCTTCTCAGGGCGAGAGAGACGAGATCCAGTTGCTGATCCTGGAGCGCGAAGATCCGTTTCCCTTCTTCGAAGCTGCTACCGAAGGCGGTCCTTGAGATGATATCGGCCGACAGATTGTGGGCTTCTTTGTGGACGTCGATCTCGAACTCTTCCCTTTCTCCTCTTATGGATTCCCATTTCTCCAGCACTTTCCCGGCGCTGGACGCAATCTCCGGCACCCATTCCTGCCACCGGAACGACCAAATAAGGAACCAACGACGGCGAGCTAAAGTAAGTGAGTAAAAACCAAGAATTCAAAAACCAGAATCTACCGGTGGTTCGATCAAAAAACTATTTATGGGAGACTAAATCGGTAAAAAATATTTAATGGATGAACGATGATTAAATCACGATTTTAATATAAAACACACTACTGCTAATTTTTCGGTACAATATTTAATATGGTATTTCAATTATAATCACAGTTTTAGCATAAAATACCGTAGTAGAGTTTGTATAGGAAAAGTCACTAATAAGATATATTATTTTGATAGCCTGAAGGCAAGGATGATTCAACTACTTTTTACTGCTAAATATCATTTACTATTCACATCCCATAACATGTTTTTCTGATCGAGCTACCGATTTGAATCAAGAAAAAACTAAAAACTGGATTTTTTTTGGTACCTTAACTCTCTCCATGTTGAAGGCCTGGTTTGTGATCCGTCTATGAAGGGCCCATTTATCACCCGCAAGCCCAATAAGCCCCTCGCCGAACAGCAGCTTGGACAGCGGGTTCAACCGGACCTTCCCAAACGACCCGCCCGTGTTCAACAGCACCTCCTTGATAACTTCCGGGCTCGTTACGGCCAATCTGGGCCTGAGCCCAAACCAGTACAAGAAAGTCTTCCCGTACGCGCGCGACCACTCGTGGTAGAATGGGGACACCCTGGCGACAACGTCGCGGTGGTGGAATCCTCCTGCCGCCGGCGTTGACTTAGGCTTTGACCGAGCTGCTCGGGCGAAGAGGCCGCGGATCTCGGCCGAATTCCCGGAGAACGGACGGTAACCGGGGCCGTAAATTCCTTGATTTTTGAAGTGGCGCTGGATCGCGAAGGGAACCCAGATGGCGGAGTGGGCGAATTTCAGGAGGAAGCAAGTAGAGACGGCGAGAAGCGAGAGGAGGAGAGGGTGAAGAAGATCCATTGCTGCTGACTAAACGAATACACAGAAAGTTTACAGAGACGCGAATAATCAATGTGGCTGTTGAGGGTGATAATTCGTGGGCATGGATGGAGAGCAAGCTCGGGAGCAGAAAGGGGATACGGAATATGTTTGTGGTTCTGGTCACTCCGTACGAATGGAGTGGGTGGCTGCAGGAGAGGACAATTGCCCATGGAGAATAAAGCTCGGGGAAGAGAAGTGGTAAAAGGAATCTGTTGTGTCTCCTAAATGACAAGATCAGTTTTGTTGTAAACGGGAAAGTTAACAAAGTGGAGATGAGCCGCCCAATGGAAAGACAACTTACCAAACAATTGGGAAAGAAAACCCCCTCCACCCCCCCCCCCCCCCCCCCCCAAAAAAACTCAAAGTCTCAAACAAGTGCATCACAGCATAAATCCAGCACATATATAAGATAAATTGAGATCACACCCCACATACACAAGTTGAGCCAAAACAAGAAGATGCCTCAAACGACTAATTGCTTTGCACTACCACCAATGGCAATGACCCACCACCGCGATGTTGGAAGGTCCTGCAGAACGCCGAACGTCACCAAATCGGGGTGTTCAAATGATTACCAGGGCTTTAATCAGACCATTTAAGTCTGTATTCTATTAACCTTGGACTCCATATATATATGGATAAGGATGTGCAATGTGTGGGTCAACCACTAAACTCACTTAGGGGTCGTTTGCTTCATGGATTTATAAACGAGGGTTTTGTAATTTAAAAACCCAAGGATTTATCAAGGATTTGAGGCATCATGGATTTGTAACAATCTTTTGTTTGTTGGGATGTTTTTATCATGGATTTAAAAGTGTGGGATTTACTACTTGAAGTAAAAAATTACATTACTGCCCTTTTCTATATGTTTGACATGTTTATGATATGTACACAAAACAAGGACAATACATACTAATAAGCATAATGTTGCCACATGGACAATAATAATAAACGAGAAAATTTCGTTTTAACTTTTAACGTAACATAATCAATTACCAATTCTTTGTCCTCCTTTTCAAAAGTAACATATAACAACATATATTAGAATCGGGAGAACAAAGAATTACACGTTCCATGAAAAGGTCAAAGAAAACTAGAACACAAGAAATTATATAAAAAATCTAACTCATGTTTGCACATTAATTGAACGTTTATATTATTCATTTATTGTTAATTATAATGTATAATAGTTAAATTTGAGGGCAACCTTGGAATATTAAAAGTGCATGAGGGTATATGGGTAAAATGCCATCAAGGATTTATGCCATATTCCAAATCCCACATCAACATGTGGGATTTATAAGTCCGTGGGGTCCACGGATTTGGACCCTTAAAATCCGTGGGCCCCACGGATTTGGTCTCCAAAAAAGATGCAAGCAAACAACGGATTGTACCTAAATCCTTGATAGTTGGTTTTTTGGTACCAAATCCATGTACCAAATCCTTGAAGCAAACGAACCCTTAATTCACCAAATTGTAACCCATCCAATACGATGTTTGGATGGATATGGTGGATGAGTGTGGATCATCTATTTTTGTGATAAATAAAATTTGTGTTGGTGGTGAGTGAGTCATTGAATCACAAAACCACATGATATATTTTGTCACTAATTTATATTTTATAATAATACACATATTATTCTATCCCAAAATATAATCTCCTCGTTATCGCGATGGAGGACTCGTCGTCGGAATCTGCTCCGGCGACGGGCAAACGTTCTGGGGTTAGTACTTGGGCACAACTGTTTGACATCGCTCCGGAAAACAGGATGAAATTTCGTCCTCCGGAGCGTGTCAAGGCTCAACCTAAGGTAGCACAGCTCCAGACCTAGGCTACTGGAATTTGGGGGAGAGATGGAATGGTTCGTGTTTCCCGTTTTGGTGATCGATTGTTCGCTTTTCAGTTCCCATCTTCGTCCACAAGTCAGTGGGTCTTCCGTTCTGGTCCGTGGCAGGGTAATCAGCTCTATCTCAGAAAATGGGTCCGTGTATTCAGCCAGTGACTCCGCATGTGGAGTCTCTACCCATCTAGGTGACTATCAGAGGTTTACTATTGGACATGGCCCAGTCTCGTGACAAGCCCAGTCGAGATATTTCCCACAAGCTTGGAGTTGCGGCCCATTTATGTTGCTTAGTTGATTGTCCTTGTACTGTTGCCCTAAAGGTTTGTAGAAAAGCGTATAAAGATGCATGTATGGCCGACAACCATAACCAAGAAAACAAATAAGAATTCAGCTTGAAGAGCGAGTGCTCTCCCGTGGACTAGTCCCGTCAATCGGGGATACCATGGAAATCATCGTGTCGATTCCATCACTTTCTCTAAATTTATTATGGTATCAGAGCTGTGATCCGATCCGGCTTACCGTTGCATCATGGCTGGCGAAGAATCCGGTCTCGAGACACCGCCAACGTCGAAGTCGACTAGTTCTGGCTCTGGAGACAAAGAGATCGATATTCACAACCCCTACTTCATTCATCAATCTGATAGTACATGCCATCTGCACGTCAGCAGCTTGCTGACCCCATCTAATTACAGCGAATAGGTTCTTGAGATGCGGGACGCCTTGGTCACCAAAAACAAATTGGGATTTGTTGATGGGATGGTTCCTTGTCCGCCTAACGACTCCTGCCTGTTCCGAGCTTGGACGCGCTGCGATACTCTCGTAAATGGCTGGTTACGGACAACTATGGATGTCGAGCTCCGCACTAGCGTTATGCACGCAAAGTCGGCGTGGGAGATATGGCAAGATCTCTAAGATCGTTTCAGCAAAGGGAATTTGACGAGGGCCTATGAGCTTCGTCGCCATGTGAGCCTACTTCAGCAAGAGAAACAATCTGTTTCTAGCTTTTACACCAACCTCCGACAGATATGGGAGGAAACGCAGTCCATATTGCCGCCGTCGATCTGCTCCTGTGGGCGCCGTAGCCGCGACCAAAATGAGAGTCTGAGACTCGATTTCCTCTTGGGACTTGACGAATCGTTTGCTACGGTTCGGAGTCACATCCTATCTATGACTACCACACCTTCATTACCAGAGGCATTCCGCATTGTCTATAACGACGAACAGCAGCGGACCTTGACCCAGAAATCGCAAACCTACGCAGGAGGCTGCTGCTTTCACCACTAGCAGGGATGTCGACAGGACTTCTTCTGGCAATTGGCCTCCTCGTGACCGCGGGTCTAGTGATCGTGACAGTGCTGGGGAGCGACCTAAACCCCAGTGCACACACTGTCTTAAAACTGGACACCTTAAAGAATCATGTTACGAGCTCATCGGCTGGCCGCAACGTGATCGAGACAAGAAGTCCGAGAGATCAGATCGCTCAGACCGTCGGCGGAATCGGGACTCAAGGCGCGATAATGGTCACTCTCGCTCCCAGCGGGGTGATCCGCGAGCCTCCTTAGCTGAAGCAGCCACAAGAACGAGCCCCGTTCCAGGTTTCTTGATGCAGCAGCTTGAGCTTTTGAAGCAATATTTTGGTGGACAGGTATCCCATGGCGTTGATCCTTCTAGTCACATGGCGGATACGTATGTTTTTCTTAATCGACCTGCATGGTTACTTGATTCAGGCTGTAACGCTCATATAACCATGGATGATTCTCTTTTATTTTCTCATGAACCGAGTGTTCCTAGTCAACCCGTCTGTATCCCGAATGGGGCTAGTATTCCGGTACGGCGAGTGGGATCAGTTCGGTTGGAAGATGGGATGGTTCTTAATCGGGTTTTATATGTACCAGAATTTCGGTGCAATCTGTTATCGGTGAGCAGGTTATGCCAAGAGCATCAGGTTGCGTTAATATTTCTTGGTGATTTTTGTATCATACATGACTTACACTCCAGGAAAGTGATTGGGAAGGGGGAGATTCGTGATGGACTCTATTATCTCCGCCTATTTGGATGTCAGCAGGTTAAGGCGCACACAACTGCCAAGGATGTGACCCTACCTACCGCTCCTTGGCATGCCCGTTTGGGTCATCCCTCGTCGTCGGTCATGCATAAACTTCAGAACGTCATTCCTGGTTTTTCTACGTTGAATAATGATCTCTGTCATTCCTATTCTCGGGCTAAACAAGTTCGGACACCTTTTCCCGTTAGTGGGATTCGTACTTCTTCTTGTTTTGAAATGTTGCATTTGGATATTTGGGGAGGTTACAACACCCCATCACTTAGTGGGCGCACTATTTTTTGACTTTTGTTGACGATTTTAGCCGAGGAGTATGGATATATCTTCTTCGTTTTAAATCTGAAGTTGGTCGATATCTGCGTTTGTTCTGCAATCTTGTTCGCACCCAATTTGGTAAACAGGTCAAGTGCATACAGGCAGACAATGGTCAGGAGTTTAATACCATCGATTTACGTGCGTTTTATGAACATGCAGGTATACTTCTTCAGACATCCTGTACGGACACGCCACAACAGAATGGTGTTGTGGAACGGAAGCACCGTCACATCCTTGAGACGGTTAGAGCGTTGCGTTTTCAGGCTTCCCTGCCCATTCGATTTTGGGGTGAGTGTGTCCTCACTGCAGCCTACTTAATAAATCGTCTGCCTACTACTGCTACAGGAGGACTCCCTATGAGGTTATCTTTGGTAAGCCGGCCAGTTATTCTCACTTGCGCGTCTTTGGTTGCCTCGTCTACTGTAAGGATACACATGGCCACCTTGGTAAGTTTGATGAGCGTGGTCGTGCTTGTCTTTTTCTTGGCTATGCTGCTAGTCAAAAGGGTTACCGTGCCTACGATATGGATGCTCGGCGCATCATTACTAGTCGGGATGTCGTCTTTTATGAGGACATTTTCCCGTTTCAATCTGACACATCATCACATTTCCACTGGATTCCTCGGGACGTTTTTTCTCACCCTACAGTAGCTCTTGACAATGAGCTCCTTCGGCCTACTTGTGACTCTTCTGGATCCCCTGCACAAGCCTCGCCTGATGCTGGGCCCTCTAAGGCCATGGCGCAACAGCACTCTCGGCCGGCCACCTCCTTTTGGCCCGCTTCCCCCTCCAGGCCCGGCCCACCTGTCGCGTCCCCTGCTCCTAGCAATCCTACGCTCTCAGGCCCAACCGAGGGCTCCTCATCACCGCTCTCAAGCCCGGTACAACCGGCCCAGATGCGGCTCAGCATCACGAGGCCGGCCAATTCGTCCCAGACGCGGCCCCCTGTTGCGCGTCCTATGGATTCGGCCCGCACACGGCCCGCCGAGGATCTATCCGCAGGCCATCAGCCTTCTCCAGTTCAGGCCGCTCCACCTCCCTTGAGACGCAGTGATCGTCAATGCATTCCTCCCAAGAAGCTTGACATTTATTATACAGGGAATGACACTCACCATGCTCAATACCCTTTGTCCAATCACTTGAATTATGATAATTTTTCGGCTAATTATTGTGCCTTTCTTGTAGCGGTTGCTCATAATCCCGAACCTCGGACTTTTTATGAGGCAGTCAAGGACGAACGCTGGCGCAAGGCCATGATAGCCGAAGTCCACACTCTTGAGAAAAATGGCACTTGGAGCCTTGTGGTTTTACCTCCCGGCAAACGTGTCATTGGGTCGAAATGGGTGTACAAGGTGAAATTCCTACCCGATGGTACCATTGAGCATTTTAAAGCGCGACTCGTGGCAAAAGGCTACACCCAGGTTGAAGGTGTGGATTTTCACGATACTTTTGCTCCTGTTGCCAAACTTGTTACTGTTCGTTGTCTGCTTGCCATTGCTGCCAGTAAGGGCTGACATATTCATCAGTTGGATGTCAACAACGCTTTCCTCTATGGTGATATGGAAGAGGAGGTATATATGCGTATTCCCCAAGGTTTTGTTGCGCCTGGGGATACTCAAGTATGCAAACTTCACAAATCTATCTATGGTCTTCGTCAAGCTTCGCGACAGTGGTATCATAAGTTCACAGCCGCCCTCTGTGAGTTGGCTTTTTGATCCTCTCCTGCGGATCACTCATTGTTTATCTTTCGACGGGGGGGTATTCATGTCACTGCTCTCATTTATGTTGATGATGTCGTTCTTGCCGGCACCAGTCTTGATTTTATCTCTCATGTTAAGGCTTTTCTTCATTCCTGGTTCAGCATCAAAGACCAGGGCAATTGCGCTGCTTCCTTGGGCTCGAGGCAGCGCGCACTCCAGATGGCATGGTTCTTAGCCAGCGCAAGTATCTCTTGGACATACTACATAATTCAGGTGTTTTGGGTTGCCGCCCTAGTGCGTTCCCCGTGGAACAGAACCATCAGCTCACCAGCCCAGCGCCGGCTGATCATCCTGATCCCGCAGCCTATCGTCGGTTAGTAGGCCGCTTGTTATATTTAACAGTTACTCGATCCGACATCACTTATGGGGTCAACATTCTTAGTCAGTTTGTCCATGCTCCTACTCGAGCTCACATGGATGTTGCTCAGCGGATACTTCGCTACCTCAAGGAGGCTCCGGGACAAGGTATTTTCTTCCCTATGACAAGCTCACTTGATTTGGTTGCCTATTGTGATGCAGACCGGGGTGGTTGTCAATCCACCCGACGTTCCACTACTGGCTATGTGATCACTCTTGGTGGTGCTCCCGTCTCATGGCGCACTAAGAAACAACAGGTTGTTGCTCGTTCTTCTGCTGAAGCTGAGTATAGAGCCATGGCAAGCACAGTCAGTGAAGTTCTCTGGTTACGTTGGCTCTTGAGCGAGCTTGGAGTCCCGCAGTCTGGCGCTAATCCGCTTCATTGTGATAATCAGACTGCCCTCCACATTGCGACTAACCCTGTCTTTCATGAGCGTACCAAACATGTTGAGATGGACTGCTACTTCGTTTGGGAAAGAGTTCAGTTCGGTGACATTGCTCCTTTAAAGATCCGCACCGATCACCAGCTTGCTGATATGTTCACCAAAGGTCTCGGCGCAAAGCGTTTTCATTTTCTGTTATCCAAGCTATACGTTCGTGATCTTCACGCCACAACTTGCGAGGGAGTATTGGACATGGCCCAGTCTCGTGACAAGCCCAGCCGAGATATTTCCCACAAGCTTGGAGCTGCGACCCATTTATGTTGCTTAGTTGATTGTCCTTGTACTGTTGCCCTAAAGGCTCGTAGAAAAGGGTATAAAGATGCATGTACGGCCGACGGCCATAACCAAGAAAACAAATAAGAATTCAGCTTGGAGAGCGAGGCTCTCCCGTGGACTAGTCCCGTCATTCGGGGATACCACGTAAAACATCGTGTCGATTCCATCGCTTTCTCTAAATTTATTATTTACCACTGGAGTATCACTCGCTTGAAGGTTTGGAGTGGGTCGCCAGCACGCTTGGGCCGCCTCTCTGGATGGATAAAACGACCAGGGTGGGTGGGTAACTGGGATTTGCTAAGGTTTGTGTGGATCTAACTGAGGAGTGCGGTTTCCCTTCAAAGGTTCGTCTCTATCCTGATGATGATCCGTGTTTTGAAGTTGATGTTGACTATCTGAATCTGCCTAGAGTTTGCCCGGATTGCCAAGTCTATGGTCACGATTGTTCAGCTAATGCTTTGAGTAATAAAAGATGGGTAGTCAAAGAGACAACAAAGGCTCAGAGGCTAGTACTGTAGCTTTAGTTGTTCAAGATGCTTCTTCTGATGGTATGCAGTCTGAGATTTCTACTGTGGAAAGTGAGATTGTGGTCACTGCTGATTTGGTTTCCAAGTGGAAGGAAGTTGCAGATCTGTCTCTTATTTCAGTGCAGGGAGCTCCTACTCCTTCATCAAATGGGAGTGATGTTGCTAGGTTTGTTGATGTTGATGTTGTTGTTGGATCATCAGCTCAGGCTGGGAGTCCAAGTCAACTGATGCAAATGCCTGCTGGAACTACCTCGCCAGTTTCTGGGAGCGTAGTTCCTCAGACACCTGTAGCAGAAGAGGAGATGGAACCTAATCATTGGATAACTGTTGGAAGTTCTAAGAGGAAGCCAAGTACACTTCGAGTTGCTAGCCTGCTGATCCTCGTAAGGGGGGGGGGGGGGGCAGGGTGGTAAGAAACGATGAAAATACTTGTTTGGAATATCCGGGGATTTAATGACCTGAATAAAAATAAAGTTGTGCAACAGCTAGTTAGTAGATACAGTATAGATATACTGTTATATTAGAGCCTAGAGTAAGAGCTGCCAAGGCTGATGATATGATTCATAAACGGTTTCCTGGCTGGGAGTTCAAAGTGTCTAGCAACCCTGCGGGGTTGGGCAAGTTATGGTTGATCTGGAAGTCTAATGTTAAGCTCAATGTTCTCCATAAGACGGAGCAGTTCATTCACTTAATGGTAGCTTCAGGGGTGGCTTTTTTCTTTCGGTGGTGTATGCTTCTAATGAAGAGTTGGACAGAAGAATCCTTTACAGTGACTTGAAACAACTCCAAGTTAGTACTGCACTATGGCAGTCTTGGGGGATTTTAATGCCATAGGTGATGTGAGTGAGGCATCTAATGCACCCTAGTCTTCTAGTAGTATGGCTGATTTTAGGCATTGGCAATTTGACTGTGATCTGGAAGAGCATAAATCTTCTGGCCCATGGTTCACGTGGATAAACAAGTAGTTGGGTAACCCCATAGCCAGGAGCTTGGATCGTGTGTTTGTTAATACAAAATGGCTTGAGGGGGTTAGGTTCTAGTACTGTGGATATGTTGGATCCTTCAGTTTCTGACCACAACTCCATTTTTCTTAATACTGATAGCTCAGTAAAGTCTCTACCAAAGCTCTTCAAGTTTTTTAAGTTCTAGCTTAAGCATCCTCGCTTTATGGAACTGGTTGAGGAGGCCTGAAAGTCGAAAGTGGAGGGTTCTCCTCTTGTTCGTGTCTGTAAGAAGTTGAAGATATTAAAAGGATTACTTAAAAAGCTTAATAAGGATGTGTACTCTGATATGAGCGAAAGGGTTAGATTAAAAGCGGCAGAACTTATGGAAGCTCAAGCTGAGGCCTTAAAACACCCTTCTCCGTCTACTTTTGCAGTAGAGTTTAGACTTGCAAAAGAAGTCAAAGAGTTAAGAGAAGCTGAGGAATCTTTCTTCCATCGGAAATCTAGGGAAGTCTGGCTTAAAGAAGGTGACTCCAACACTCCTTACTTTCACAATTCTGTCAAAAGCAGGCAGAAGAGGAACATGATAAGATCCTTGTTGGATGATACTGGTACAAGGGTTACTGATACAGATGGAATGTCCAAAATTTCTGAGTGTTTCTATAGGAAGTTGTTGGGTGAGAAGGATCAATAAGTGGTTATTCCTGAAGTTGACCAGTTAAGAAGAATCTTGATGAAAACGTTACCTCTTGATCAAGTTGAGGGATTATGTACCCATGTTACTGCTGAGGAAGTCCGCTCCACATTGTTTGGTTATAATGGTGAGAAGGCCCCTGGTCCAGATGGTTTCCCTGCATGCTTTTTCCAGGCTACTTGGAGTATAATTGGAGTGGAGGTAACTAATGCTATTCTTTTTTGCTTTCATGAGTCTCATATACCTGTTAGCATTAATTCCACCCTCTTAGCACTTATTCCCAAAGTTCAGAACCCTGAGGAAATGAAATTCTATAGACCAATCTCCTGCTGCAACATTCTCTATAAGTGTATGGCTAAAATACTAGCAACAAGGCTAAGTTCTGTTATGCCTAGTATTATTAGTGAATCCCAGACACCTTTTGTTAAGGGTAGAGTTATTGGTGAAAACATTTTGCTGGCAGATGAATTGGTCCAGAAATATGGTAGAAAGAACATATCTCCTAGATCATTAATCAAGGTGGATTTGATGAAGGCATTTGACTCAGTGGACTGGGGCTTCCTGTTCAATGTGTTGCAAGCTATGGGATTCCCTGCTAGGTTCTTAAACTGGTTGAGAATGTGTGTGACTACTCCTAAGTTGAGCATGGGTTTCAATGGAGGTTCAGTAGGCTACTTTTCTGCCAAAAAAGGGTTGAGACAGGGGAATCCCCTCTCCCCTTACTTGTTTGCAGTGGCTATGTAAATATTTTCTTGCCTTATGGATGAAGCTGTCCAGTAGAATGCTATACCATTTCATCCTATGTGCAAGAGACTCGGGTTACCTCATCTTATGTTTGTTAATGATCTTTTACTCTTCTCTGATGGATCTAACTCTGGAATTCAAAGTATTAAGAGAATTTTGTCACAGTTCAGGATAATGTCTGGTCTTCATTCTAACCATGCAAAGTGTGAATTATACTGTGGGGGGATTAGTGAGCAATGGCAGGAAAAAAATGGCAAGTTTCTCTGGTTACAAGTTGGGGACACTCCCTGTTCGTTACTTGGGACTTCCCTTGCTGGCAGAGAAGCTCACTATGAAAGCTTGTATGCCCTTGATTGAAAGAGTTACTAGACGAATTACTAGCTGGAAGTCAAAGTCCTTGTCTTATGCTGGTAAGTTCCAACTGGTTATGTCTGTTTTGTATAGCCTCACACAGTTTGTCTATCTTTATCCTCCCTAAGGTTGTCATTAGAACTATTGAAAAACTGTGTAGTGATTTTCTTTGGGGGTAGGTGATGGGGCTAGGAAAAAGGGAGTGGTGGCCTGGTCTAGAATCACTTATCCAAAAACAGAGGGTGGTCTGGGACTTAGGGACATGGCTTCATGGCTTCATGGAACTTTGCTTGTGTTATGAGACACATATGGGCTATCCTACTGAAACAAGGATCTCTCTGGGTTGCTTGGATTTGAGAATATAGAATCAAGAGGATGGATTTCTGGGCTGTAACTGCTAAGGCAGGTTCCTGACTATGGCTAAAGTTGTTAAAGTGTAGAGACAAACTGAGACCCTGGATCTCTGTGAATGCTGATGGTGTTTATTGGAAAGGGGTTCAAATGGAGAAATTCAGCATAAAGAAAGTGTGGGAGGAAGTCAGACCAAAGAGAAGTCTTGTTTCTTGGAGCTCTCTGGTTTGGAAAGGAACATGTATTCCTAGAAATCAGTTTCTAGTTTGGCTTGTCGTGAATGATTATATAGTAACAGGAGATACAACACAGGGATGGGGGTTAGTGGTCAGGGTTGCACCTTCTATTCTTGTTCCATGGAGACGAGGTCTCATGTTTTTGCTGAGTGTCGTGTGTACAGACAACTGTTTGCGGCTTTGTTTGGTAATTACACATGTCGTTTCCTTGGGGATCAATGGCTTGAAGAACTTCAATGGGCATCCTTGAACTTCAATAAGAAAACTAATATCTCTAGGGGGGGGGGGGGGGGGGGGGGGAAGTAATTTGGCAGACCTTGATTGCTACCATTCATGGTAAAGGAAACCGTACCGGACATCATACCGGATTCCTTTCTGGTATGGTATTTTGTGGTACGACCGTGGTTCAACCGTTTTGTACCGGTAAATACCGTTTTTCACTATTGATAGAGAAATGAAATGCGATAGTATAAAAAATATAATCCATCAAAAAAAGAACCAAATAGAGCATTATACAACCACGGTGACCCATTTTCAACATAGAAAAATAGCAAAATAATATTCAATTTAATTATTTTTCACATATTGGACGAGAATACGGAGAAATGAAGCTGAATCATAGACCAGGAAACCGGATCATACCAGCTGATTCAACCGGTCAAACCGAAAAAACCGGCCGGCACGGTAAAATCAGCACAATCAGCCCACCGTACCGCTTTTGGTCCAAGTTCCGGTTGAACTGGTTGAACCGGCCGGTACGATCCGGTTTCCTGGTCTATGCTACCATTTGGCGAGAAAGATGTAAAGTAAAATTTGGAGGACAAGTGTTGGATATGAATGAACTGATCCTGTTGGTTAAATGTGAGCTCAGATTGTTTATTGATCCAGTGATAGTTGAGAAGTTTTTCTAATTACAAGGGTTTATAATTGATACCTCCTGTTTTTTGTTAGTTGAGATAGAGCAGTAGTTTGTTCTCCTTGTCTATATGTCTGAGATGCTCAGTTGGCAGAGCTTGTTGCCAGCAAGTTTTTGTTCCTTTGATGAAATGCAAGAATCAACCAATTCATAAAAAATATAATCTCACGATAATTATTTAAAAATATGATAACGGTCTATACAAATATTTTGTTCACAAATGAAATTATTGATGTTAAATTTGCAATTTATTATGCTTGATGATTATCCATTTTCTAGAATTTTTTAGTTTGTTTTTATATTTAATTAGCTTTTATTATCCAATTTTTCAACACACGTTTTTCTAGTTAGTTGTCGATTAGGCAAAGTTTTCACTTTGACTATAACTTACCTTAAAAGGGTTTCATCTTAACCCACATTTTCCAATTGTCAATTAGACAAGTCTCTCCTTTTGCTAGGACTTACGTTAAAGCTTTTTTTATCCTTCTCCTACTTTTATAGAGTAATTAGTTATATGTATCATTCGCAGTTACTTTGCTTAATATGAACTAACCATAGTAGTAAATGACAAATCATGAAGTAGGACAAGGTTTTCATGGATGCATCTATGTGGTTTTATGCATGCATTAGCATGGTGAGTACATGATAGACGTTTAATTATATTTATGGAGTAACTAAGATTGTCCTTCAACTAAATTTCGAGTATGTTGGCTGACAAATTTTTTTACGGCATAGAGTAAGGATGATGAATGTTTTTTCCTTACCGATTTTAATACTACATTGTTTATAATATTTTAAAGTTGGGTTATAGGTATAGTATGCCCCTCTACTATGACGCTTTATCAAACATGCCCCTTTACTATTTTTTACATCAAACATGCCCCTGTACTTTGTAAAAATGATCAAATATGCCCTTTTGTTAAAATTTTCATCCAAAAACCGTTAACCAAGGCCGAACTTTAGTTTGGGGGACACAAATGACTAAAAAATCCATAATAAACTCACTTTAGATTTTTTTCGTTCTTTTGTATAATCAAATCATTCAAATCATTTCACTTTGAAAAGACCCAGGGAAATAAAACAGGGGACAAAACTGACATTTTTCCTCCCATTTGCCGATGTCGGGTCATCTAAATCTTGGTTCAACCACGATTGACGATTTTTTCAATGAAAATTTTAACAGAAGGGCATGTTTGATAATTTTTTCAAAGTATAGGGGCATATTTGATGTAAAAAATAGTAGAGGGGCATGTTTGATAAAACGTCATAGTAAAGGGGCATATTATACCTATAACCCTTTAAAGTTTAGATTTTGATATATATGTATTATATTTCACGTAAAGATAAATAAATATTGGCTAAATGTCATGATTATGTTTTATTATGATTTGTCAGACAAGTTTTGTTTGTTATGTATTTTAATTAAATTGAGCTCTAGTTCGTCAAATGGAAGTTTTTCTTCTACATCTTGAAAGCCGTATCTTATATGTGGGTTTGTCTCAACTTGAATGAGTTTGTTTTCCTTTGTTCAGGTTACGTAATAATCATACATAACGATGTCTCGTGACTTTTGCTTTGAACTTAGATTCTCATTCTATAACCCATGTCGATTTGAGGAGAATTGTAGAAGAGTTTAGCTTACTTGTGATGCGAGCTATAGGCGAGATTGTGTGTGTTTGAGCCTGATATGTTACAGGCGGAAGCCGGGACACTGATCTCCAACAATCGGAGAAAATAAAGAAAATATTTTCTAATCATAGAGTGGCATTGAGTTATCATCAAATGTTGTTCAGAGTGAGCATTAAATGATGTTAGTTGTTAGGGACCTTACTTTCAGGTACAACACCTCCGACTACATTTAATGTTGTGTCAATGCTGACGTTATGTTTGCAAGTTAAATGACTCGTCGGACAAGTAGGCTTTGCTAGGGATGGCAATGGGTCGGGTCGGGGACGGATAGTGCATATCCGTTACCCTACCCAAAGTAGTTCGAGTTTTACCCATACCCATACCCACATATGAAACGGGTAGAAAATTAAAATCATGCCCATACCCGTTCGGGTTTCGGGTATCCACGGTTATCCATGGGTAATGATTTCTCTTCATAACTCCAACTAATATATTAACATTCACACGTATTCTCACATTATGCAAGAGGAAAAGTATGACAATAATTCACTAGAATGAAGAAAATTAATTAAAACAACACAATTTCATGAAAATATTATATTTATATGCTAAATATAAAATATGTTATAGAAAAATAATGACTATTTCTAGACAAAATACATATGTATGTGTATAATCGGGCGGGTTCGGGTTGGATACTGAGAAACTCATGCCCACCCATTACCCGCAATATTCGGGTTCGGGTTTTACCCGTACCCACTAAATGTCCTTCGGGTTCGGGTTTTACCCTACCCGATTAGGCCGGGTTCGGGCGGATATCCACGTTTACGGATATTTTTGCCATCCCTAGGCTTTGCTAGGGGCCTAGGGCCAGCATTGCTGTTTGGGCCTTCTTTGTCGGGCTTTGCCGGCGATGTGGGCCTTAGGTCAAATAGGCTTGCGCCTAGCCCAACGGTGTCCAGCTTAACTCTGTGCAACTGTTCCATAGCACAAGTTTCGATGAGATGAAGGTAGGCAGACTCCATCTAGAGGTGGAAGGTAATGAGTTCAGCTAAGAATCTTCAAAATTTAGCCATTATGGCTTTTAATTCATCAAAGGATTCGATTTCTGGGAATCAACGGGCCTTGTCGTTGTTAAGAGTAAAGACAACAAGAACAAAGAAGAGAATGGAATAGAATAGACTAGAATAAAGGAAGGAAAATTCATAAAATTGGAGAAGAAACGGATATAGCGTTGGCGTCACAATTAGGCTACCATATCGAGAAGATTAGAGGTAGAGAGAGAACAAACGATTGCAGAAATTGCTCATAGTGAGCTTCTTTCAGGAATTTGGTAGGAATGATCGAATTGAAGGCGTGAATTAATCACTCTACCTAGCTTGTTTATTTGCCCCACTAAAAATGCTCGTAGGATTAGGCAAACCACCTCCCATGAGTCTATTCAACCAAAATCTAAAGCATCGACTTACATATTTCTGTGTTTATAAAATAGAGAAGAAAAACGGAAAGAGGAAGGAGAACTCTCTCGTGTGAAAAAAGAATTATGACAGACATTTATTTATACATGTGAAAACGGAAAGTTACCTTTCAAAGGAATACTTCTTTTCACATAAAACTATCATCTAATCATTG
The DNA here is from genome assembly GCA_964030455.1 of Linum trigynum. Lineage (NCBI taxonomy): Eukaryota > Viridiplantae > Streptophyta > Magnoliopsida > Malpighiales > Linaceae > Linum > Linum trigynum. The sequence goes on along the minus strand of OZ034817.1, from coordinate 53,810,032 downwards.
CGGTACACATGTACTAAATAGTAAAAATCAATGTTAAGTGTTTGAACCTAACTGAGTGTAGGAGTGAGGTTCGCTAGAATGGGTCGAGAAGAATGAACGGCTCGGTCGAACAAGAACTTTGAGATAACTGTGAGGGCAGATAGAGTTGAGAGATAGTGTATATTTAGTGAGAGAAAGTGATGATCTTAGAGATAGAGTCCGAAAAATCCGATCCCCTCACCCACCGGAGTAAATGCCATATTTATAGGCTACATGGTGGTGGGTGAGTTACATAACGGTACGATGACGTGACCACTACGGCAAGGTGACATGACCTCTGACATGCCAGGGACCAAGACCATATCCCTAGGGGTGATAAGACCCTTAGCCATGACTATACCTAGGACTATGATGTTGACTACCCTTTGGGTGACGCGGCGCCGCTACTATACTTCTCGGTGAGGGCCCGCGCTTGCCCAAAGCGCCGTCGTTTGGCGTTTATGCGCGGTCTTTCCGGGCCATTCTCTGCACTCGCGCTTTCACCTGGCGCGGCTCGCGCGTTGGCTTTGACGTGAACATCCTTAGGTATTTCTTCGGCGCGTTGAGATCCGAGTCACATCCCCAACAATTGCCCCCCATCAGGGGGTATTCCGCGAATGCCGCCTGTTTGATCTTCATGCGAGTGACTCAGATCTGCGCGATTCCGTCTGTTGATTATGATTGACGCGACATGGGTAAGCTAGCGTCTGCACTGGTCTTCGCGTGATCGTCGGTGGCGCGTACAACTGGTGTTTCCTTCGCCCGATCCCCATTCGTCCGAGATCTCCGGGATTGGTTGTGCGCGACATCTTCGCGTTGCCCCCCATCGGTTGTGTTCCGCGAGTGTCCGAGATCTCCTGGGGTGGTTGCGGGTGAAGCCTCTGGTTTCGCGTTGCCCCCCAGTGGTAGTGTTCCGCAAGTTTCCTGGGTTGGTTGTGCGTGACGCTTTCCTAGTTGGTATTATTTTTGAGCGTGTTTTTTTCCTTTGTGGGCGTATCCTGCCCCCCAGGCGCTGTGCGGAAGCTATGACGTCAGCGGCTAGTGCCTAGGGATGGTAGGTTGCCACGTGGCCGTGTGCGGTTGGTCGGTTTTGGCGGCCGTTTTGAAATTTGAAAAGGCTCTGACGGTTGCGATTCTCGAGGCAACTTTAACCCTTCAGCTTTCCATTGTCGAGTATAAATACCCCCTTTCTGCCCAGAAGTCGTAACTCACTTTGCTTTCGTAAAAGGAAAATTTCGTCTGTTTCTTTGTGCTTTCTTGCCGTCTCTGGGATTCCTCTCCTTCTTCTACAACCTCGATTCTCATCTTGCTGTTGCTGATTCGAAGTATTGTAATGGATAGCACCAACATTCACGAGACCGAGGTCGTGCAGGGCGAAGAAGGTAATCCCTCTTCTTTTTCACGTGTTTCTACCGATCCTTCGCTGGATTTGGATGATTCTGGGCATGGGGATGGCGGCGGAGCCGACGGTGGTGATGTAGTTTCGGCGCCGTCGCCATCGCTCGACATCGATGATGACTGGGGACCCGACGAGGGGATCATTGCGTCCGGGAGTGGCCAGGCTAGCGCCGGTGCGCTGGGGGTATTGATTGTCCGGCGGCCTCGCGGCGGTGCATTTGGGGTTGCTGAATCGGAGAGGCGCGAAGGATCTGACACTCAGTCAGAACCGCGATGCACCGCGCGTATCACGGAAGCGATGAGCCGCTTGGGCTTCCGAGGTGTGGGCGCGGCTTATACCGTGATTGACTGGGCGGAGATGTGGGGCGATCAGCGCGCGCCCAGTGATAATCTTCTTAGGGGGACCTGATCACGCGTCCATTTACGGGTACCAGGACGTGCTGAACATAGTGCGTGGGTTAGGCTTGCCCCCCCATTGGGAGTACGCGGTCCCGTCCGCGCGAAGTATGGTTGGGAACTGTCCCGCGGGATGGTTTGGGGTGTATACTGAGAACTGGGTGATGGGGTTCAACTTCCCCATCGACCCTTTGCTATGCGCCCTGTATCGGCGTCTCAATTGTTCAGTTGGGTGCCTCTCTCCTTCGGTGATAATGCACGCGAGCTGCCTCCGTCTCGCGTGCAAGAGGCTTAAGATTGAGCCGACTTACGGCTTATTCCGTAAGTTTTATAAGATCAAGGATCCTACGAGGAGGAGCGACTGCCTTTCTATCAAGCGGCGCGACAAGAGACCTGATGGATTCGTGTATGGCTCTCCCAAGTTGAAAAAGACTTGGTTTGAGTGCTTCTTTTATGTTAAACCGGCCCTCGGGGAGTGGGCGAGTGAATTTATGGCGGAGCCGACCGAGTGGAAGAAGGGCGGCACGCATGGGTATGAGTCAGACCTGGGGCATTACGCTGAGCTCGATGATGAGTACGAAGCGTGCATGCATCAGAAGTTCAACTTATACGATGGCGGAGTCCGCGAAGCTTGTTTAGAAGAACTTTTTGACGATGGTTAGTTGTGCTTCTTTCATTTTGCATTCTATCTTATTAACCGCCCTCTTACGGTTTATTGGCGCAGGTGTTGATTTTTCCAGCTTGGCCAGTATGATGTCGGTTGATGACATTGTGAAGGTACCTCGCGCTGGGAAGAGGAAGGGGAAAGAGGCCGCACGGCCCAAGAGCGCGAAGAGGAAAGAGGTTGAGCAGCCCGTGGTTGCAGAGAATCCTGCGAAGGCTGCTCGCGTTGTGGAGCCATCTGGGCGGACACCGAGACAACAGCCGCTTGTAATTGTTGAGCCAACGGCCCCAGTGGATAGGAGCGCTCGGCCGGAAAGTAGCGCGGCTGGTGGTTCATCTGGGGCTACAATTCAGCAGAAATTGCCCCAGATGGCTGGTGGCGCCATTGACTACTTCCGCGATCTGCGGATCCACACGGGCGCGGCATGTAATGTTGCGGCCGCGAACAATGCCCTCCGGGCGCTGGGACCCCTTCTGAGTGTCCCGTCGCGACTGGAGAAGTCGGATCCGCTTCAGGACCTTGCGCAAGTGCACTTCGCGGTAAGATTGGCGTAGTTGCAGGAGTTGCCCCTCTTCTCTTTTTTTTTTTATTTGTACTAAGTCCTGTGGCGTTGTGGGTACAAGGTTTGCTGGCGACCTTCCGCGCTCAACAGGAGCGGAGCCGGGAGCGCGCGAAGATGAAGGCTGAGGAATCGAGGATCGTGCAGCTTGAAGGTAAGCTGACTGGAGCTGAGGGTCGCGCCGAGTTGGCTACCAACAAGGCCAACGATGCTTTAGAGCAGCTGGGCGTTTTGCAGAGCCGGCTGGAAGAGCAATTGGAGGCAGTGCGGACTCGGGTCCGAGGGGAGTTGCGGGAGGAGTTTGAGGGGGAAAAGAAACGTTTGGCGGAGGAGCGGGAGCGGGAGAAGAGCCAATTAGTGAAGGATCATGCTGAAAAGATGAAGCAGGCTCGGGAGGATTTTGAGAAGGAGAAGAGGGATTTGGTTCGGCTTCACGATGTGGCCAAATCGGAAGCTGTGCGTGAAGCGCAGGTCGCGGCGGTGAGGCGCGTAAGGAGGTCGCGGCGGTTGGCAAGAAGGTGCGGCCGGAGGTTCCGAGCTACCGGTGGAACAGTCGCAGTATGGTGCAGCATGTGCAACTTTGGCTGCGTGAGAAGAAATCACTGGAGCTGGATTCTGAGAATGATGAGGAAGAAGATGATGAGGAGGGGGAGGAGGGGGAAGACGGGGATGAGGAGGATGACGGCGGTGAGGCGCGTAAAGAAGCTACCGCTGCAGCGGAGGATAAGGGAGATTCAGGCGCAGCAGCGGATGTGGATGTGGCCGTCACTACCGCTGATACTACCGCTGAGAAGTCTTCCTCGTAGGTTTCAAGTGTAGAAGCGTTGTTTTGCGCTTGTTTGTGTTGTTGTTTTTTTTTCCGCGTATGGAAATCCAAAGTGCTTCTATTTTGTTCATGTGTTGGCTCGCATGACTTTTGGGTACTACCCTTTGTAGCGTGAGTGACCGTGGTGCGAATGACTCTTAGTCATTGCTATTGTTATTTCTTTCGAACTGTAAGGGCGCAGATAACTCGTAGTCATTGCTAGATTTTGTTCTTTCGAACTAAGAGGGGCGCGAATAACTTGTAGTTATTGCTATTGTTTGTTCTTCGAACTGTAAGGGCGCAGATAACTCGTAGTCATTGCTAGATTTTGTTCTTTCGAACTAAGAGGGGCGCGAATAACTCGTAGTTATTGCTATTGTTTGTTCTTTCGAACTGTGAAGGCGCGAATAACTGGGAAGCCAATATTATTACTGATTTCTTGTGGCCGTGCACAAATGTTACATTAACTTGAGCTATGATACTTCCTGAGATTCTGCGCGTTCCATGTTCTTGGGATTTTGTTGCCCCCCAATTCGCTGAGCTTGAAGGTATTGGCGCCGACAACCTCTCGGATCAGGTATGGGCCTTCCCATGTTGATGCGAGCTTGCCGTGTTTGGGGTTGGGGCGGAAGTTCCTGCGTAGCACTTGATCTCCGAGCGCCAATTTGTGCGGGACCAATTTCGCGTTATAGTATTTGGCTACTTGCGCTTTAGTCGCGGCTAGTTTGATGGCTGCCAACTCTTGTCGTTCTTGTGCTAGCTCTAGGTCCAGCAGTCGTGCCTCGTCGTTGTCTGTCTCGTTGTACGCCATGATCCGGTATGCTGGAAACGTTACCTCTATGGGTATAACCGCGTCTGTGCCATAGGTGAGCGCGAACGGGGTTTCGCCAGTTGCTACTTTGTAGGTGGTGCGATGCGCCCATAGCACCGTGTTGAGCTCATCCGCCCAGTTGCCCTTGGCGTCGCCTAATCTCGTATGGAGGCCGTGCAAGATGGATTTGTTGGCTGCCTCCGCTTGGCCGTTGGCCTGGGGGTAGGCTACATATGTGAACCTCGTGATGGTTCCCACTTGGTCGCAGAGGTCTATGACCTCCGCGCAGTCAAACTGTTTGCCATGATCGAAGATGAATGCGTTCGGGACTCCGTAGCGCGCCAGGATATTATTTTTTAAGAAGCGAGTTACCTGGTGCGCCGTTATAGAGGCCAGCGCCTCCGCCTCGATCCACTTGGTAAAGTAATCCACCGCCACTATTATGTACTTGCGCTTCCCTTTTGCTGTTGGGAATGGGCCCAGAAGGTCTACTCCCCATTGTGCGAAGGGCCAGGTGCTCAGGTTGCCTTGGAACTCGGTCGATGGGAGGTGGTGCTGGCGCGCATGTAATTGACACTTGTTGCATTCGTCAACATACTTCTTTGTATCCTTTTTCACACGCGGCCAATAGTACCCGTGTAACAGTATGGTGCGCTACATATTGCGCGCCCCGGCGTGCATCGCGCACATTCCTTCATGCAGCTCTCGCACCATGTTGCGTGATTCGTCGTTCCCGATGCACTTGAGATATGTTCCGGAATATGATCGTCGGTATAAGTCCAGGCCAATTATTGTGCATCGGGCCGCCTTCTGCCTCAAGGCCCATGCTTCTTTTGCATCTTCTGGCACCACGCCGTCTTGTAAGAACCTTATGATCGGGGTTCTCCAGTCGTCTTTCGCGATTTGGGTGGTATTGACCGTGGACTCTTGATTGGTTTCCTCTTCCTCCTTCTGTACTGTCACTAGGCGTGTAGACTCGAAGTTTGTTGCTGTTGCCAGTTTTGATAGCGCGTCGGCGTGCATGTTTTCTTCTCTTGGTATCTGCACGTATGTCACCGCCTCGAAGGTGGTCGCTCGTTGCTTGACGCGCTCCATATAATGCGCGAGGGCATCTTCTTTGGCATCGAAGGCTCCATTCAGTTGGTTGACAGCCAACGATGAGTCGGAGAGTACTCTGATTGTTCTAGCGCCCAAGTCCTTGGCAGCCGTCATTCCCGCCAAGATGGCTTCATACTCGGCGGCGTTATTTGTCTTCAGTGCTCTGAACCGGATCGCTATTTCGTGCACAACACTTGAGGGTGTGCGCACGACTACCCCCGCGCCGGCGCCGTGCTTGCTTGCCGCGCCGTCTACATAAACCTCCCACACTCCTTCCGGTGCTGTCTCGAGGGTTACTCCCTCTGCAATGAAATCTGCCAGGATTTGCGCCTTTATTGCTGGACGCGGAGCGTACTGGATGTCGTATTCTGACAGTTCGACGACCCACTTTACCATCCGTCCCGATAACTCCATTGAGGTTAGGATCTTTTTTAATGGGAGGTTAGTTAGGACGGTGATTCGGTGTGCCTGGCAGTACGGGCGTAGTTTTTGTGCCGCGCTAACCAGTGCCAATGCTGCTTTCTCGATAGGGGAATATCTCGTTTCTGCGCTGGCTAGAGTTCGCGACGTATAGTACACCGGGCGCTCGCTCTGACTGTCTCTCTTGGATATTAGTACTGCGCTTACGACTCTTGTGGACACGGCAAGATACAGAAAAAGCTCTTCATTAATTTTTGGGGCAGTCAATACAGGGGGGAAACAAGATAGGCTTTGAGTTCTAGGAAGGCCGCTTCGCAGTCCTTGGTCCACACAAATCGCGCGCCGTTTTTCAGTGTCTGGAAGAATGAGGCGCACTTGTCTGCTGATCTTGGGATGAACCTTCCTAATGCCGCAATTTTCTCGTTCAGGGACTGGATCTCTAATGTGTTTCTTGGCGCGCGCAAGCCTTGGACTGCGGTGATTTGCTTTGGGTCGACCTCGATGCCGCGCTTGGTGATCATGAATCCCAAGAATTTTCCGGCCTCTGCTCCGAACGCACATTTCAGCGGGTTCAGGCGGAGACTGTACTTGCGGAGCGCTTCGAATGTCTCGCGCAGGTCGTCCAGATGTGATTTCCCTGCCTTGGTCTTGACAATGAGGTCATCCGCCTATGCCTCAATGTTGCGCCCCCTTTGTTGCGAGAACACCGTGTCGATCATCCTCTGGTATGTCGCGCCAGCATTCTTCAGCCCAAATGGCATTCCGACAAAACAGAAGTTTCCGAACGGTGTCATGAAGGTTGTTTTCTCTTCGTCTTCGCGCGACATTGGGATTTGGTGGTACCCCGAGAACATGTCTAGGAAGGACAGTGTTTCATGGTCAGCGGTGGCGTCGATCAGTTGGTCGATGCGCGGCAGCGGGTAGGGATCCCCTGGGCACACCTTGTTAATCGTCGTGTAGTCGACGCACATTCGCCAAGCTCCCGATGACTTTTTCACCAACACCACATTCGCCAGCCACTTCGGGTATTTCACTGGGCGGATTAACCCCGCCAACAGCAGGCGCGCCACTTCTTCCTCAATGGCTTTAAGCTTGTCGCCCGTAAAGCTCCGCCGCGCCTGTTGTCTTGGCGTCGCGCTGACTGGGACCCCAAGGGAATGTTGGGCGACTTCTCTTGGTACGCCCGGCATGTCTTCCGTGCACCACGCGAATAATTCTTTATATTCTTTCAGCAGTTTTATTAGCGGTTCAATCGCGTCTCCGGGGACGTGAGTTGAAACGCGTCTCCGGGGACGTGAGTTGAAACGCGTACCTTGTGGGTTGGCTCGCTCGGATCAAGGGCCACTTCGAAGTCAGAATCCATTGATTCCGGGCGAGGTTCTTCTGCCCTCGTGTCAACGATGTTGGTCTGGCGGACTTCTCCTAGCTTTGGGGCCTCCCACGTTGTCCCGCGCGCTTCGCCGCTCCCCTCCTTGGTGGGGAATTTGAGTTTATGGTGGCATGTTGACGGGAGAGCCATGAACTTTGCCAAGAGCGGGCGGCCAAAAATTCCATTGTGGGGGGATTTGCAGTCGACTATCGTGAATTCGACTTGCTTCGAGACGTGTGGCTCCTGGTCCCCGAGCACGACTGGAAGAGTGACCACCCCGATAACTGGGACCCTTGTGCCGGAAAAACCGACCAAGTTCCCGTAAGCGGGCTTGATTAGCCGCGGGTCGATGTCCATTTGGTCGACCGTGCTTTTGAAAAGGATGTCGCCGCGCTGCCCCCGTCAATCAGTAGGCGGCGAACTTTGCAGGCGGCGACGAGCGCGGTGATGATGAGTGGGTCCTCCGAAGGGACCCCTCCAGGGAGTTCAGCGTCGTCGAAGCTCAAGTTGCACTTCTGTGTAGCTTCTGCTGCCGCGCACTCTATAGCGCGGTCGCGCTTGGTCTTTTTCTTCGGGCGGTCTCCTTCTATAGTTACCACCCCTATTTCCTTTCGCACTACGTACGAGCCCGAGGCGTCGTCATAGTCAGCCTGTGGCGGTGGTGGGGGTTTCACAGGGCGCTCCACCGGTTCTTCCGCTCCGCGAATGAACTCATTCAGGAGTCCCCTTTGTATGAGGCCCTCGATCTCATAGCGCAATTTCCTGCAGTTTTCTGTCCAGTGCCCCGTGTCCCTGTGGAATTCACAGCGCTTCTTGGGATCGCGCATGTGCGGTAGGGTCTTCATGGGGGCGAGCCAGTTGATTTTGTACCCCTTCTCTCGTAGAACGTGGTAGACGTTCTTGACCGTGTCGTTGAGGGGAGTATAGTTTGACGGGCGCCTCTCTGGCGACCGTCCCTGATGGGCTTGTTCTGGAGGAGGTGGTGGGCATCTGGCGCCGCTGTGCGCTTGCAACAGCTGGTCCCGCGGCACGGGAAGCTGCCTACGAGCTTGATCTTCTTTGGGCATTTTGGCGGGTTCAAAACGTCGGATGGAGCCCGCGCCTAGCGTTTCTTCCAAAGTGATGGCTTTTTCAATTTTGACTTCCAGCTCCATAGACAGTGTGATTGGTCTCTTTGCTAGCGCTCTCTTGAGCTCCATGCTAGTAGTGGCGTCCATGAGGTGATGGGCGGCGGTTTCCGGGGTGAGATCCCTTACAGCCATTGCCACCCTGGACCACCTGGCGTAGAACGCCCGCAAGCTTTCTCCATCCTTCTGGCGGATGTCTATCAGCGCCTTGAGGTGAAGAGGCCTTCTTTTTTGTGACGCGAACTTAGTTGTGAACAGGAGTATGAACTCTTCGAAGGAGCGGATGATTCCATTGGGGAGGCGGTTATACCAGTCGAGGCATATCCCGGCGAATGTTGATGGGAACGTACGGCATAGTGCCGCGTTAGAGTTGGTTTGGAGTTGCATCCGTAGGCAGAAGGTGCTGACGTGGTCTTCAGGATCGGTCGTGCCGTTGTACGTGGGGAGGGTGGGTGGAGCTCCGCTCAAGTGTTCCGCCATGATCTCCGCGCACAATGGTTGATGTAAGGCCTTTCTAGGCGGATTGGGGCGGAACTGTGGGGACAGGTGTTGCTCCAAAAAGCTGAGGTCCGCTCTTCCTGGTGGTTCGTAGCGCTGGGCTTCAGGCGCGGTCAACTAGACCACTGCCTGATGAGGTGGCGGGACGTGGTCTGATGTCCTTCCTTGCGTTAGCTGTAACGCGTCAGACGGCGCACTCGGCGCTGCCGCAGCTTCTCTGCTCATCATGAGCGCCATGACTTGGCTCATCTGCTTTTGCATATTGGCGATGACGTCATTTTGCTTAGCCATCTGTTGCCTCATCTCTTTGGCCGTCAGTTCGGGCTCTTCTTCCTCGATGAGTACCACGTCGCGGTTGCTGGCTTCCGCGAGTTCCGCGAACACCCTAGGATCCGTCATCGCCTTGATGGGGGTTACCTCGCCGGGTATGTTGGAGTTTTGTTCTGCCATTTTTTCCTCAGGCCCCACGGTGGGCGCCAATTGTTTGAACCTAACTGAGTGTAGGAGTGAGGTTCGCTAGAATGGGTCGAGAAGAATGAACGGCTCGGTCGAACAAGAACTTTGAGATAACTGTGAGGGCAGATAGAGTTGAGAGAGAGTGTATATTTAGTGAGAGAAAGTGATGATCTTAGAGATAGAGTCCGAAAAATCCGATCCCCTCACCCACCGGAGTAAATGCCATATTTATAGGCTACATGGTGGTGGGTGAGTTACATGACGGTACGATGACGTGACCACTACGGCAAGGTGACATGACCTCTGACATGCCAGGGACCAAGACCATATCCCTAGGGGTGATAAGACCCTTAGCCATGACTATACCTATGACTATGATGTTGACTACCCTAGGACTATGATGTTGACTACCCTTTGGGTGACGCGGCGCCGCTACTATACTTCTCGGTGAGGGCCCGCGCTTGCCCAAAGCGCCGTCGTTTGGCGTTTATGCGCGGTCTTTCCGGGCCATTCTCTGCACTCACGCTTTCACCTGGCGCGGCTCGCGCGTTGGCTTTGACGTGAACATCCTTAGTTATTTCTTCGGCGCGTTGAGATCCGAGTCACATCCCCAACACTAAGTTATAGACCCTCAAACGCTGCGTCGCAAGCTCATGACGCAGCGGTGAATATTATTGGCATGGCTTGTGAGTGGAGTGGATCAGTGCGAAAATGGAGTTGGATTGGGCCTAGGGCCACATTTCGGAATGGGCTCAAAGAGAGGGGATGGACTCCGGCCTCAGAGTTAGTGGGCTGGGTTGGAAATTCGAAATTCGGTCGAAAAATCGGAAGTTCGGTTCGGTTCAAATGATGATGATTTCCAAAATATACGATCTCTCATTCCGAATCCCGAACCTAACAAGCTTTAATTCGGTTTCGGTCGATTTTAGTTCGGTTCAGTTCTGTAAAACCGAACCGCATGCCCACCCCTACATTGCTGGAAAGGAAATTAAATTAGGCTTTGTTAGTTTTAGGTTCTTACCGTTTTACTCCAGTTATTCTCTCATGTAATGTAGTCTGCGTGAATATAATTGGCATATGGCTCGAAAGAAAAGGAAATTCCTTCATCAGGCTCGGACGGCTCAATGAGAATATGAGATTATATAATAATATATATGGTACTACGGTACATTGAAGAATCCAAACTAATAATAACAAAACAGAACCTATAATTTCAATGTACAGAGGGAAATCCCAATGACAACTAGGCAAAAATCACAATCTCCCTTCAATTAATTAATCGATCAAATAACATTTATGCTAGGGCGGAGAATCTTATATAGTACAATGCCCCTTCTTGTTGTAAAGAAAACAATGTCAATGTGGGTTTGATCTGGACAAAGATTTGTCAGGTTCAATTGTGGCCAGCACCAGTTTTGTATTCCTGGAATAATACCCAAAATTCAACATTATGTCCGTCTACTTAAAAAAAAACCACACCAAATAAACCAAAGATCAGTAGGTAATTATTCCTCAAGTTTTCCCCTCACCCATACATCTTTATTTTGTTACTTTCCCGAAAGATAATTTCATCAGGAAGACGAATGACAATGAGTTAGCTTGGGTTAGATATCTCGAGTTCTCGACATTATTTCTTGTCACGTGACAATTAGGCTGGCTATATGAACTAGAATTTGAGTGGGTACCAGGCAAGTGTTAGACGTGGGAGCCAAGATGCAGATACATGATAAGTTTTTAGTATGTTGAGTGAGATCATTCACTTTGGGATCGTTAGTTCGATTCACTGAACACCTAGACTTTTTCGGCTTATAATTATTGTTTCTGGAACCCCCAATCTTTAGCCTTCATTCCGTCACTAGATTAGATATGAGATATGTCATCTCCGTGTTCTTCTTCTGGTTGGGACATGTCAACTCATTGAATATGCATAAAAAAGAATTTAACAAATCAATTCTTTTGTTAGAAAGTCAAGAAACAATCTTTGCTTGGACAATATAATATGATGAATTAGGGGAGATTTTTTTTTCAAAAATCAAAACTTCTTAATTAGCTTGAATAACTAGTTTTACCAAAATTAGACAAATGGATCGAGCATAGAACAAATTAATATGAGGCTAGATGACCGTCATAAGATTACTCGTATTAAGTATATGTACTATCCACTCGAAACAAACCGGAATAGGTCGAATCCGATCAAAATTGTGATACCAATAATTTTTTGGGTTGTTGGGGCAAACATTCCCTGGTTGTCATCGAATCGGGCCCCCGACGGCCAATGGTCCGCCCGCTACCCGCCCGCTACCCGCTTTCCTTCCCACATATATATAAACAAAACTGAACCAAACAATCCTCATATGGTTAGCTACTACTTTTACTAATCACAACGAGAATCAAAGCGACGATTGTGGTTCCCCGATCGCTGATTTGATTCTCCGGCGCTTCCTTTAGGCGCCGGCTCGTATATGGCGGACGATGTCCCCTGTTGCGGAACTCAATTCTCGCTCTACGTCCTGGCGGTCATCGGATTGGTGATCTTCGCCGGTCTAATGGCCGGGCTCACTCTCGGCCTGATGTCCCTGGGCCTCGTCGACCTCGAAGTCCTCATCAAGTCCGGCCGCCCCCAGGATCGCATCCACGCCGGTAACGTTAATTAGCCTCTCTCTCTCCTTCACATGTTCAGTTATACCGGCATTAATTTGCTCGACGAACGAATTCCTTAGTCTTAGCGAGCTACTTAAATCTGTTTCGTGGTTATGGATTCGTTGAGATAGAACTGGTTTCGGCGTACTGCTGCAATCAATTTGGATGAAGTTTTGATTGTGTTCGTGAGGGGGATGAAATTGGGTTGAATTTGATTCTAGTATGCACTATTGGCCTTTTTTTTACAATTCTCTTCCAATGGAGGTTGGGACTTTAATTGATCGAGTTTGCATTAGCTTGTTGAGATTATAGACTGTGGATGATGATGATGATGATGGACGAAAGAAGAAGGTGGCCTACTGAGCTGTTCATTTACAGTGATTTTGATTGTTCGAGGTGTCAGTTCATTGCATCTGGCATGTGGCCTGCCGGAGCATTTAAATTTTTTTTCTTGTCTTCTCTGTTTTAATCGAATGTTTCAAAGCGAGTTAACCCAACGAGTCATCTATCAAATTAGTTAACTAGTTGACAGTAGGACAATCTTCTTCCCACACTTGGGTCGATTTGGAGAATTTCAATTTCTCCAAGAAAGGACATTTGGGGAATCAGATCCCTTCCTTTTTAACTTTAACATCTAGTCCAAATTGATGCATCCGTGTGGTATGTCTGGACTGGAGTATGTTATGAGATTTTACTGTTCTGAATTTTATTGTTCATCGTTGCAGCCAAGATATTTCCAGTGGTAAAGAATCAACACCTTTTGCTGTGTACCCTTTTGATCGGCAATGCTCTTGCCATGGAGGTAAATGAATTTGTGGAATCCTTTTGGTGTTCCTTCATAATAACGTTTTCTCTCGAGAACTTAAAGAGGCTTATAGGAGTATCATGTGTTTCCATTTGTTCTTGTTGAATCCCAGGCTCTGCCTATATGCTTGGACAAGCTTGCACCTCCTTACATTGCGGTCTTGGTATCAGTCACCCTTGTTCTTTTGTTTGGGGAGGTATGTGTTTAGAAAGTTCTCTCTTAAGCTTTATCCAGATGTCATTTTGGTATCAACCGGACTTCTCGCTGTTTTGTCCCTCCGATAACAGATATTGCCACAAGCAATCTGTACTCGCTATGGGTTGACCGTCGGAGCAACAATGGCTCCCCTTGTTCGTTGCCTTGTTGTTCTCTTCTACCCTATTGCATATCCAATCAGTAAGGTATTATCAATCGTGATTCTCTTAGGGGTCGTTTGGTAGTTGCGATTGTTTTGTTGAGATTGTTACTATACATGTATTGTTTAGAATGCATTGTTTTTTTGTTTTTTTTATCAGAAACAATGCATGGATTGTTTTTGTGATGTGACAGAAACTATCACTCAAAATGAGTGATTGTTATATCTCAACTTTTAGTCGTGATTGTTGAGATAGTTGAGTTGAGATTGTTTTGTCTCAGCTTTTAGCTGATGTGACATAAACAATCAGACATACCAAATATTGTATTCTACAATGCATCAAATTCGACAATACATGTATAATATTATACATGTATTCACAACAATACACACAACAATACATTCATTTAACAATCACAACTTCCAAACAACCCCTTAGTTATTTGTAAGTGATGTATTTTATGCATGCAAGTTGGCATCTTTGATACAAATTTGTAGATATAGTTATTTTGTATTTCCAATTTTCCATAAGTTATTCATTCCCCTTTCACAACACTGTTTTATGCGGCAGGTCTTGGATTGGATGTTGGGCAAGGGGCATGCAGCTCTATTGCGGAGAGCAGAACTGAAGACTTTTGTCAACTTCCATGCCAATGAGGTACTTGATTTGACTTAAAATCTCCCTCCCAAGTATTTTACTGAATGCATCAGAAGCTGCTGATTTTAAGTCTGGCATTTTACCTGTTCGGATTTGCTAATGGATCGTTATCGATGTTATGTTGTCACATAGGCAGGGAAAGGTGGTGATTTGACACATGATGAGGCTACTATAATCACTGGAGCACTTGATTTGACTGAAAAGACCGCTAAAGACGCCATGACTCCCATATCAAAGGCGTTTTCCCTTGATCTGGATGCAGTTCTTAATTTGTGGGTTTGTGGTTCTGGTTAACTCTTGCCATTGGTCATTTTGGTAGTGCCCTTCTTGTCTCCTAAATCTATTCCTTCTGCACATTTTAGGGAGACACTGAATGCAATCATGACAATGGGTCATAGCAGAGTCCCAGTTTATTCTGGAAGTCCATCAAATATAATTGGACTCATCCTGGTATTTGTTTTTCTTTTTCTAAGAACTTATTCTGACGCCATTCTTTCTCCTGTTTTATGTTAATCTTCCTTTATATACCCTGTAACATGCAAGGAATCGGATAAATCCTTCACCTTTTAGCTCTTACTTTCTATTATGATGTACAGGTGAAAAATCTCTTGACAGTTGATTCCAGAGATTCTGTCCCAGTGAGAAAGATGACCGTAAGGAAAATAACTAGGTATGATATCCCTTTCATTTTTGTATGTTGCTAAAAGATACCAAGCGCAAGTGTTTCCATTTTACTTTTCTGCTCCTTCTGCAGGGTTTCTGAAGACATACCTCTATATGATATTCTAAATGAGTTCCAGAAGGGTCATAGCCACATTGCTGTTGTTTATAAAGATTTGAATTCAAACAAAAGTGATAGCGAAGAACTCGACTTTAAAGGGAGCTGCAAGAAGAGCAATAAATCTGAGACATCACATACAAAAGGTTCAGACATGAAAACAAATTCTATTATGAAATATAAAGACACTGTGCTTTCTTAAGTTGTGGTATCTTCTAGTATTTTGTTACTCTATCTCTTAGTTGTGTGTATGTGAATCTTAATAAGTCTGTTTCTGATTGCCAGATGACAATATTATTGGTCCCTCCATTACTACTGAAAACCCGACTGTTGATACAACTCAGTCAAACAAGAAGAATATGCCTCCGGTGATCCCTGCCTTCAAGAAGCATCATAGAGGATGTTCATATTGCATATTGGATATTGAAAATGGTCCTATCCCGCAATTCCCATCTAATGAAGAAGTGGTTGGTGTGATCACAATGGAGGATGTAATTGAAGAGCTCCTGCAGGTAAAATTATCTAACTCCTAGGAGCTCTCAATACATTCTTAGAGGATGCATGGAATAGAAGACGCATGACAACTTGTGTTTAATCTTACCATTCTTTCTCGAAGACTAATCTTGTGGAATGCATTCTATGATTTTACTTTTCAGGAAGAGATATTGGATGAAACCGATGAATACGTCAACCTCCATAACAGGTAAGTGAAATCTTCTAGTAAAAAACTAGGTAATAAATATTGAAAATCATTAGAAGATTTCTAAGAATGAGACTAGTAGCATAACAATGGGTGTATCTCCTGAAAATATTGCAGGATCAAAATCAACATGAATGCATCTCCATTGCATCGAGAGACTTTCGGAGGGAACCCCACGTCTGTCACCGATGCCGAAACTCCATCGACGTCCATGTTGTCGACCGGACCATCACTGACGGTCTCTGTCTCGACGGGCAGTTCCTCGGGGACCTCGCCTGCTGCAACGAATAACCATCATGCTCATGATGAGAAAGTGTCGAACAATCAAGGAGGGGTATAGTTAGTACCCGCCCTGTCGTTTTGAGGCCAGATCTCTATACATGGATCCTGTAAACTAAAGTCACAAGCAAGACAATAATCGCACCAGCGAAAGCACAACATGTAAAATCTTTAGGTGTTTAATATGCTGTCTTTTCTATAGGAATTCATTGTGGCAACGTTGATTTGTATGATAAATAGGGTAGCCTATGGAAGAAATGAGCTACATATGCTAGGAAGCTCAGGCGTACGTATATTGACGAATTAGAAATGTATTGTAGTAATTTTTTGGTGTTGTTTTTTCGATCTTTTGCTCACTTAGGCGCTACTTGTATGTATCGAGCATGAGTTCGTATACTTTGGTTTTTCTCAATTTAATCAAGTCCAGGTCATTGTAACATGGTTTAAAAGGCCGTGCTTACTCTTATATTTAGACATGCGTAGATGTAAGGTAACATCAAAATGTCTCGTTCAGAGATTCATATTGCTTTGGTTTTTTGCAATTTAATCAAGTTAAGGTTGGTGTAACATGATTTAAAAGGGAGTACTTATTCTTGCGTTTAGATGTGCGTAAATGTTAGGCAACATCAAAACGCCTCATTTAAAGATTCATATTGCTTTGCGTTTTTCTCAATTTAATCAAGTTCAGGTCATTGTAAGATAGTTTAAAAGGGTGTTTTTCATCTTATGTTTAGATGTGCCTAGACGTTAGGCAAAATCAAAATGTCTCGTCTAGAGATTTCGAGGGGAGTAAGGTATCGAGAACACGACACATAAGCGAAGCTAGGTGTCGACGGGATGTAATTAGGTGGAATTAGGAAGCCGATATGAAATGAGAAACTAACATAATGTACAAGCTCAATCTTCTCTCAAAATTTTCAATAGTTTGGGAACTTTGAGAACTATGAACTTGTAAGTTATTTTTCGTGTTTTCCATTTGCTCTAAAATGGAAAAATGTCTTAAATCGTTATTACATTCATCATGTATTACAAACTGCCATTTCTAGTTCTTGTGCCAAGATCCTAAACAACCTAGGCACTAAGTAACACCACAACACTGACCTTACACACCTAACAAGTAACATCTTCAACCTTAACATTTGTATACCTATTAGGCTGTTATAGTGAGTTTTACCGCTAGCGTTTCCTAAAATAACCGGCAGGGATCTCGCCGACTAGCAGCGGCTGTGCACGAGCTTAGTTTCTAATTATCAGAGCTTGGTCAAGGAGACGGTCAGATTGATGTAGTTCGTTTTTTCTCTGGCCATCCGATCAGAGAGAACAACACCAAACCTCCTGAAAATCTCGTCGACGACTCCAGGCGGCGGACCCAATTGACGGACGAACAACGGCTCCAGCACGGCTCTCATCCCTTTCGCCACATTGCAGCCACGATCCTGTAGGGCCTCCGGCAAGTTTGGTTCCCCGTCGTAAGCATTCCAGCTCGACTCCCAAACCTTCAACCGATCAATCACGAAGCAGCCGTTCTTACGGGCTTGATCCTTCACTTCCATGGGGGACGGCATGTAAAACGGAATGTTGAAGGAATCCCATTTCTCCTGATCGATCCTTCCCTCGGATGCCATTTGATTGAGGACAATGGAGATGAGCTCCCAAAAGTAGCAGCACTCTCTGCTCGAAGGGTCCTCGCTTCGCCTCCCGAGCAATGTCAGAACCATACGCCCGCCTTGCACCAGTTCCTGTCCCCTGCACCTCAGGAATGTCGAGAAGTCGCTCCGAAACTGCGCGGTGTACGCCTTCAGGACGCTCGGCGGGCTGCTGCTCGCCATGAAAATGTTTCCCCTGTTCTCGTTCAATCCTTCAGGAACCTGAGACAGCCAGTGCAGGCTGTAGGAGGAGTGGACGAAGTGCAGGCTTTCCGCCGCGAAAAGCCTGCCGTAGAAAGACCCTGGCACTCCGTTGAAGAACACCACTGATTCGGAATTAGAAGAATTGTGCAGTGACTTGAAAACCTGGTTGAAATCGTTGCCAGGGAGGTCGTTCAGGAAAACCTGAAACTCAGGGGATTTCCTGCCGAGCTCTCTGCTGACCCTGTTCGCGGCCTTGATTATTCCTGAAACGGGTAGAAGTGAATTGGGTCCTGAAGCGCAGCCTAGATCGGCAATGGCCAAGCTTCTTATGGGTAAGCTCCAGCTTCTAATCAGTCCTGTAATGGCTTCCTCTGTTATGGGTTGAGTCCTTGACAAGACCTTCCGCTGCAAAAATGTAAGGAGAAGAAGATGACACTCAGAAAATCTGAATTGGAACTTGAATTGATGTAATGTGAATTTACCTGAAGCAAGGAGTTGTGAGCATAGCTAGTCTCTTCTTCCATCCCGGAGTTCATATGAAGCACTTGTTCCACCTTCATCTCTGGTTTTTTTCTCTGTAAACTTGGAGCTCTACTTTTTGTTGGGTATTAGCGGAAGTAGTGGTAATTTAGGATCAATAGAAAGGAAACATTTGGTGTTTAATCACTCAATTTAGAAAAACACACAACCAAACAATGCCTTATACTTTTGGCTATTGTTTTACATACACTCACACGCAAAAGCTTTGCTTCTTTCTTTTTTGTTTTGTTTACAAACTCTCTGACACACCACTCCCATTCCATACGTCCAATACATATATATATATATATATAATTCAAATAGAAGACTTTCACTAGCCACTAGCAGTTGTAAGCGGATCCCTCCATGATAGTTTATGCATTAATCTATCATAATTCATAAACATCATTTAGTTTATGCATTATTATTTTGTCTTCACATATTTATTGTAGATAAGTGATAGTTGTTTTGAAAACTAGTTCCAACTGCCAAAGTAATGAACTTGGGGATGGTAACCAAACCGTTTTAACACCCCTAAGAAAAAGATGTCAAATGGTAATTTGCAATTATTACCATCAAAGCCCACCACAATCATCTCAAGAAGACAAGTTCATTACTTTGGCAGTTGGGGTAACCGTTTTAACCGGTACTATTTGGTTAATTTGGATAATTGGTTTGGTTAAAGTTTTTAGCTTGTTTGGTTTAGGTGGTTTGGTTTGGTTTCAGACACTCCTAACCAGTCAAACCAAATTAATCAGTTAAGTAATTAGTCATATATCTAACATATATTATATACACATACTTAATACTTTGCATAACCACTCAAGAGTTCACGTTCATCCCTTTTAGACTCATAAAATATAAAGCTCAATATTGCTCATATAGTGTATATTTGTATTGTAAAGTCTAGACCACAACATATGGAGGCCTAATTTAGATAAATTTCATACATTATGACGAATGAAAACTTGAAAGGAAGGTCATTTCCAGCCTATGATAATTGCTAAGAGACTAAGTCAATTTACACAAACACAACAATTCATTAACCCATACAATTGTCATAATTTTTTGTTAGGTGAATACTTCTATACTAATCGTAAGATAATTGTCTTAGTTGCATGTATTTTTGTTAAGGGTCAACTATAACTACGTGTTGATTGTTATGTTTTATTCATTATATAAATTGCGAATTGTTGCATTAACCGGAAAATTTTCATCTTCAATGATAATGTGATTATATTGATTAATCTGGTTAACCAATTAACCAAACCGATTAAACTTTAGTTTGGTTAATTTGGTTGTTGTATTAGTTTGGACGGTTTGGTTATGATATTGTATTCCATGGTTAATAGAATTTAGCTTTATTTGATTTGGTTATAACCATGGTAACGATTTGAACACCCCTACCGTTTTTCTTGCGCTGGAGTGTATTGGCTCTGGGATCAATTTATGCAGAAGGAAAAGAAACCGTTGAATATGCTGCTACCATAAATGGGCAGACTGAAAATGAGTATGGGTTGTAGAGTGGCCTAGAAACTGCAGCCTGACGCCTGACTACAGGTTATGGAGTTGTAGTACACAAGCTGCAACTAGGGAAGGCAGCCACGTTTGTTTGTAACACTTTTTTTTTTTTTTTTTCATTCTTGTTCTTACTTACCTACTTATTCCTTATCTACATCCCTCCTCGCTTTGTCATTATCAAACTCCATCAATGAAGATGAGAAGAGTGAAGAAGATGATGACATAGACAGCTCCAGTTGCAGCACCAGGGAAAGAAATACAGAGTTACAAATGAAGAAGAAAAGGGTAGACGAAGCAGTATCGAACTCTGACCAATTCGTCGCCGTTGGGAAGAAGGAAAAAAGGATGAAATAAGTGCCCTGTTGTGTCAATTGGTGTTATTTTTCAGAGTTTTTTTAGTAGAGTTGATTTTAATTTGATTCGAGAATATATTCAATTTGTACATCCGTCTCATATCGGGATAACTCGCCCAAACAGGAAAAATGAGGTGATTTGAGTGGGTATCAATCCATGGCTTAATTTGTGTTTTCATTCTTAAGTAATTTCATGTTTGATAGTTTCCACATTTTATTTCACAAACGATATTTTATCGCATTGATACAATTAAACCACCATTTACATATTTGATATGATTTCAAATTTAAGGGGAGAGCTATAGCCCCCCTCCTACCTTCAACCTAACTCCTCCACTGCTATGTTGTTTTACGTATGTGTCCAACCAGACGACGACTTCACCTGGGTACGTGCATAGATGCACAATGACAGAAGTCAAGATGGTAATGTTACAGTGCTTTCTTAGAAAATTGATGGATCGACCATATTGTCGAGCTATTGTACCCTAGTCGGGCCATATTCCATATATGTTATATTCCCCCTATGTCTTCATCCACGATAAAAATGCCAGACACAAGCCCACAAAGACTTGCGAGTTTTGGCGTTGCCCTTTTGTGTGGCTTTCTAGCTGTGGTTTCAGGAGTACTATTATGTAACAACTGGTACTGCATCCCTTTGTTGTGTGGTTTGAATGAATCATCCCTTTATCCTCGTACAAACGTCATCAACATTGATTGTTGTAAGTTTCTCACCATGTGGATTGTACTCACCTTTCAAGTAAATGCATACGCTTAACATTCATCGTCCCTGTTAAGCTTATGCATTTACTTTAATGTAAGTCTCGGTATATGTCTAGCTTGAAAATTGCAAAATTCTACAATATTGTTAATATTCAGGCTCATGTACGGACATGGAAATTGGAATCAATGCCTACCACTAGGTTTGGATTTCTAGTATTTTTTTTAGCCAGTTCCACCATTCGCAATCCCAGAGGAGGGAGCTTGTTGTTCGATTAGGACGAGGAGCCCAGAGCAGGGAGAAAGACAGGGAGCTTGAAATCTCGTTCATGTTCCATAGATCTTGCGACGAGGTGCTTGTTGTTCGGTCGAGAAGGGAAGATCAGGATGACAAATGTCGCCAAAGGAAAGCAGCAACGACGGTGCGAGAGAGGGTTGTCAGTGTTGGAGAAAGACGATAAGAATGGCCGATAATGTCTTTTTGGATTTTTCATTAATTAATTGTTTATTTATTATTAATTTTAAATTGCCACATCAGGCATTTAACGGTCAACTATTAGAGTTGACTGCCACATCATATAAAGTTAACGGAGAGCGACTAAACTTAAACCGTTTTACTAATTCGAATGATCAAAATTGATATTAATTTTTTCCAGTGACTAAACATGATACATTTTAGTAAACCCAGCTATAATCAAGGCATTTACCCCAAATTTTAAGTGAAAACCTTATTCAAACCATAAGGAAAAGAGGATGAAAACGGGTCCAACTGAAAAACAGAAGAGTAAAAGCCAATAACCTCATATTGCCCTTCAGTTACCAGAGCTACTTGGGCTTTAGCTATTGATCCGGCCTATTGGGCTAATAATGGCTCTAATTAAGGCCTAAAACTACAGAGACATGTTGAACAAAAGCCCATGGGTTTGCAAAATAACGAAATGGCCCACCGGCTGTGCAACCACCTCTGGCGCCAGTCACTACCGCCGCCGCTGCCGTCTTCGTATGCTTCTTCTTCTTCCTCCTCCTCCCTCTTCCCGTCGCAAACTCTCGTCTTCAACAAACGTATCCCATGATCGCGCCATTCCCAATTTTCCATCTCACCGGCGCCTGGTCATTCGGGCTCTGCTCATTATCCGATATATAAAATAATCTTATCAAAGTTTTCCCGCCATGTCTTTCTCTTCAACTCCAGCTCGACTAACGCTGCTCGCTCTCCTGTCCGCCACCACTGTGTACTGCTTCTACAGGTCTCGCCGTCTCAAGCTACTCAAGCTCTCCACAAACGCTAACCCTAATCCCCATTCCAATGGCCAACCTGCGGTTTCGATCAAGAGAGGGAAGCTCTTCTTCGTCTCCCAAACCGGGACTTCCAAAACCCTAGCTCGCCAGCTCCACGATCTCTTGAACTCGACCGGGCTCTCGTTCGAACTCGTCGACGTGAAGAGCTACGAGCCGGAGGATCTAGCTAAGGAGAGTCTGGTTCTGATTATTGCTTCCACTTGGGAAGACGGGAAGCCGCCGGCGGATGCCGAATTCTTTGCTAATTGGCTCGCGGAGAGCGCCGATGATTTCAGAGTCGGCTCGCTGCTGCTTTCGAAATGCAGATTCGCGGTGTTTGGAGTTGGAAGCAGGGGTTATGGAGATTCCTTCAATGCGGTGGCTAGAGATTTCAGCAGACGGTTGAGAGGATTGGGCGGCATTGAGATTTTGCCGATTGGGGAAGGTGATGTTGATGGCGGGGAGCTGGATGGTGTTTTTGAGGAATGGAGCAGGGAGATTGTTAAGGCATTGAAGGTGAGTGGGTTGGAGAATGAGATCAGTGTTGAGCAGAGCTTAAATGGTGGTATTGGTGATGAATTCTACAGCGACGAAGATGATGATAATGAGGATGACATGGAATCGGTGGTCGTTGATTTAGAGGATATAGCAGGGAAAGCCCCATCTAGGAAATTAGGTGGTGCAACTACTGAAACTAATGGGAAACTTAGAAATGGTCCTAAAGAAATGGTGACCCCTGTGATTAGAGCAAACTTAGAAAAACAGGTGAGGTTCTTTAAAAAGCTTGCTTCTTTTACCTTGATTTAGCTGCTGTAAATGCTTTTGCTATCTAGTCTGCTAGTTTCAGCTAGCTTTTTCCATTTGCAGGGTTACAAAATCCTTGGCTCGCATAGTGGTGTTAAGATCTGTAGATGGACTAAATCTCAGCTTAGAGGTCGTGGAGGTTGCTACAAGCATTCCTTCTATGGGATAGAGAGTCATAGGTATTGTGCATTTACTAGTTGCAGTTTGAATTCCTTGTACTTGCGTCGGGATTATTGTTTCTAATTATTTTTATCTCTTCTTGATTCTCATTCTCGTCTTTAGAATGTATGGTTCTCTAAATTTGTTCTAAATTTTGCATTGATTAGGTGTATGGAGGCGACTCCAAGTTTGGCTTGCGCCAACAAGTGTGTTTTCTGTTGGAGGCACCACACAAATCCCGTAGGAAAGAGCTGGCAGTGGAAAATGGACGATGCCTTGGAAATTGTTAATTCTGCGTTAGATCAGCATAAAAAGATGATCAAGCAAATGAAAGGAGTTCCTGGTAGGTGTGATATTGTAAAAACGAAGTAGCCCAATTTTCGCCGTGGATATTCTGTACTTTTTATTCATCTCCTGATTATTATCCTTTCAGGTGTTACCCAGGAACGATTAGCTGAAGGTCTCTCCCCTAGACATTGTGCTTTATCACTAGTTGGTGAACCTATAATGTACCCGGAGATTAACACACTTGTTGATGAACTACATACTAGGAGAATATCAACTTTCCTAGTTACAAATGCCCAGTTCCCGGACAAAATAAAAATGCTCAAACCTATCACTCAGGTTTGATCACTTAATAGTTAGTTCCTATCATGTAATGTATTCAATCTTGTCTTGAAACTGAGAACTAACTTCGATTGATAATGTGTGCAGTTATATGTAAGTGTAGATGCTGCAACAAAGGAAAGTCTGAAAGCAGTTGATAGACCACTCTTTGGAGACTTCTGGGAGCGGTTCACAGTATGTACTTGACTATTGCCAACTCTGCATCACTTTAAGATGATTGATCTTGTTTTAGCACTGTTCCATTGGGGATTAGCTATCACAATCTGACTCATTTTTTGGGAAACTACTGCTAGGATTCATTGACAGCTCTGAGGGATAAACATCAACGAACTGTGTACCGTTTGACACTTGTAAAAGGGTGGAACACAGAGGAGTTAGATGCTTATTTTGAGCTATTCAGCCTCGGGCAACCTGATTTTGTCGAAATCAAAGGAGTCACTTACTGTGGATCGTGAGTTGTTTCTTCCCGGATATACAGTTTCAATCATACCAACACTTGTATCTGATAATTCCCCATCACCACTGTCCAGGTCAGCAACATCGAAATTGACGATGGAGAATGTGCCGTGGCATGCTGATGTGAAGGCCTTCTCAGAGGCAATAGCGCTGAAGAGCAAAGGGGAGTATGAAGTCGCTTGTGAGCACGCCCACTCATGCTGTGTCCTGCTGGCGAAAACTGACAAGTTCAAAGTGAATGGCCAGTGGTTTACATGGATAGACTATGAGAAGTTCCACGATCTGGTTAGCAATAGTAAAACTGTTAATAGTTCCAAGTTGCCCCCAGCATAAGCGGCTTGACCTAAGAGGATAATGAACTAAAGGGCATTCCTTTTCCTCCCGAACTCTTTTGCAGGTTGCGTCTGGGAAATCCTTTGACAGTACGGATTATATGGCTGCAACACCTTTGTGGGCTGTGTATGGAGCTGAAGAAGGAGGGTTTGACCCTGATCAAGCTCGATATAGGAAAGAGCGGAATCATAGACCAAAGCCCTGAGTCCTGACTGATCAGGTTTGAGAGTCGGGTCCCTGCTTTTTATATCTTTGTCCTTCGGTCAGCTAAACTTTAACAGAACTACAAACTGAGCCAGGAAGCAAACAGGGGACTCGAACAAGCCGTTATGGCAGTGAGTTGAGTCAAGATTGAATGATTAGAAATATACAACATCCTGTTTTACACAGTTTTGATGCGGAGATCATATATTCTGTTGTGGTCTGTAGTAAGACCCTTTCTGTGATCATAGCTTAGTAAGAATACTTTCAAGTGGCATGTAGACTCTACAATGCCCGTGCACACATCAGCTACCCATGGAACGGAAATTTTGCATTTTTGGTGTTTCTGCCTGAAGTTGAGGGTGTCAGACATGATTGGTTTGTTCAAATTGACTAGATTTGAGGCAGGGAAGCTGCTGACAGATTTCAGCCATGCTTTTGGTCGCCATGCATGTTGTCACTTTTCTTGGCTTGTTCTATTGATTCCTCAAGTTCCGTCTCTCCAGTTTTCACCATCCTCAACTTCAAGGGAAAATGATGATGATTTGGATTGATGGTATTTTATGGCCTCTGCACTGTGCCAAGTTGATGAAGGGTATTACAAGTTTTCACTAAGGATTGTATAAAACCGTATTGGAGGTTGTACCGGAAAAATAACGACAAGGTAGCTTTATGTTGAAATCGTGGTTCAACTGTTTCATACCGCTAAGTTCTTGTCCAACTGCAGTACGTTACGGTTTTTTAATCCTTGGTGGATTGGACGGGTAATGGATATGGGCCCTGCTTCCCTATCCATCTGTTGTCCCACTCAGCAAGCAATTGGCCAATCCCAGTTGGCTAAAGCAAACCTCTCGTAGTCGCAGGCTGTCTCTTCTTCTTCCTCCCTGGCAATTGGGTCGGGTTTTTTGCATGTATTGAGTTTCCGGGTCGACCCAAACGCTTAGCCAAAGGAAAAGCTTCCCCCTTTCCTCACCTTTCCGCCGCCAGCTAGCTCCTCTGTTTTTCCTAAACATTCATATCACTACCCCCCCTGTTGTTGAAGTGTTACCCTGTCGTGAGAAATTGGAAAAGAGACGAAAATAAGCAATCCAGAATCCACCTTCTCTTAAATTTTTTTGCTGCTACATGAACCTACTAATTCACAGATGACCACCACAGCAAAAGAAAAAGAAAGCAAAACAGATTTGTGTTTTTTTTTTGGTGGTGTTGTGATATATTACATATCAGCTGCTCTTTCTGGGTTTGCTCTTCCTGCGCCTGCTTCTCCTAACAGCAGCAGTAGCTTTTTGTTCCACTTCTAATCCAGCTTCTCCTTTCTTCTCGCTCACAACTTTGAGCCGCTTAGTCGACTCTTCTTCTCCTTCTGCTTCTCCTGGCTCATTACTATTGTTGGCGGCTGTTGTTTGCTCAGCAGCAACAAAAATTTTGCGTGGCCTGCCTCTCTTTCTGGGAGCTGGAGACTGAGGCGGCGAAGAAACAGCTGCTGCTTCTTGTGGTGGATGATGGTGCTGCTCTGCATCCTCTGCTATGGCTACTGATAATTCCTTGGTCTTCTGCGCCTTCTTCTTCTTCTTCACCATCTTTCCTCCTCTACCTCCTATGCATATACAAAAAGAACCCAGAAACCCTTTTCCCCCCGCACTTCTCCTCTCAGTCTAATCAGTACTACTAACGACAACAGTTCAGGTATAGAAGTAACACAGACCAAAAAATGAAAAACAGAGGAAGAAGAAGCACAAGAAACAAACAATCGGCTGCTTCTCCTTTCAAATTATATTTGAGTATCTAATAACCGATTGCAGACGAACTGTGAACAGAAAACCCAGCTCTAAATTTTTAGACAAAGTTGGCAGGCGAAGGATGAAAGGGGGAGAAGAAGCAAGGAAAAAGAAAGAGAGAGAGAGAATGAAAGAGGGAGGAGAAGTGGTAATAGTGGATAGGGCTAACCATGGTTAAAGGCGAAGAAACAGAGTGTGTGCGGGACAGAGGGCGCTAAGTGGCTGAGGCTCTCGGCAAAAACGGAGAACGCTGACTGACCCTACAGCCATTTTCTTTGCCCTTTCTTCTTCCCTCGGGTGTCCCCACTCCCCTGTTTCTATAAGATTTCCGCGGCTATTTGCTAAAGTTTCATTTGACTGGAATTGTAAATGAAAGAAAGGTTTTTTTTTTTTTTTTGCGTATAATAGGATTTCGAGAATTTGTGTATTTTATGGGGTAGGATTGAAAGAATCGATGTAGAGATTGATTTATAGAAAATGTGACATTTTAATTTTATGTAATTTCGTGGGAAACAAAATAGATAACGTTCTAATGAGAACAAACACTGTAATATCGAAAATATGTATTTTAAAAATGAGTTAATTGATCGCATGCTTGTCAAATTATCCCCCAGGAATAATTTATCATGTCTTCTCGTTTGGGTCACCTCGGATTTACTACAATATAATTGGTTTTGATTTGCCGAGTGCAAGTCAAATTATACTTCAGCTAAACAACTTAAAACCAAGCATATAACTAGGGTTGTTGAGATCCGAGCCAAGCCTGCCATGGTTTCGGACTCTACTCGTAAAAGAATATCAACTTTGAGCTCGGCTCGAGTTTGACGCATACTTTAATAGGAAAGCTCGAGTTCGATTTGTTTACTAAAATAAAAATCTGAGGTTGCCTCGTCAAATGAGTTTAATTTGCGAAAATCAAGTTCATATGATAAAATGCCGGTAGTTATGTTTGATTGTTGTTGCTTGAGCTTCAATAAATATATATTCGATGCTTTAGTTAGTTCCTTCACTTTTCATGCGCCAACTACGTGCTATTTAATTATCCACAAGTAGACTACTCCATTATCTAATGTCACCTTAACACTTTTGTCCAACTAACTTCACTCATAGAAACGCCATCCCTGCCAAAAAGAAGGGGGAAATACAATAATAGGCCAATACTAAGGTGCCGCTGTAAAAAATGCGGTACCGGTGACGCGATTTTTAATTGGTTCACGCGGACAATGATGTGGCGCAAAGTGGATTGGTTCAACCTCACTTCCAAGCCCGATCCATTAGACCTGGCCCAAACCCCATGTATCCAAACAAACGGAATATGGTCTCAGTCTTTTGCATTTTACTATTTATTTTTTATTGATTAATTTACAATTGATATAACTGTTAATATTTTTTATTCGGCAGGAACAAGGGAGAAGAAAATAAACCCAAAAAGGAAATCGTCTTCTCCTCGGTATCCCTTTCCGGTGGAGGCTTCAAAATCACTTCCAATGACTTCTCCATCGTCAATCCAATCTTTAGGCTCTACCAAATGCTTCCACTGAAATCCTTCATCGATTATTGTAATGTTTGAGTTGGGACCATTTGTTAACTGGGAACATGAGAGGTCAAGAAAGGAAGCATTGATAAAATTTTCATCTTGAACTCATCACTATGTTATTTACAGCTTCAGAAAAAACTTGGTTGCCAATGATTTGGTTAAGCAACTTAGTCTAGATAAGATCATGATCTATTTTCTCTAATTTCAGTTTCAGGTAGGGGTGGGCAACGGGACGGGACGGGATACCCGTCCCGTTTTAAACGGGTATCCAGTCCCGTTTGGAGACCAAAGTCCATCCCATATCCCAAACCCATATGGGAAACGGGTACCCATTTCCCGTACGGGACGGATAACGGGTACCCATACTACCCATAAATACCCAAAATTTAAACCACTAAACTTTTAACAAAAGTTTAAACTTAACTTGTATTTGTTTAACAATCACAAGACACAAAATACATCCCAATCACAAATACTCGGTTTGCAAATAACACATTCATGAACAATCAAAACACATAGAAATAAATCATTCCAAGCACCAAATTATCAAATAAGAAGTTTCATTCAACACAACCAAACGGGAGGCATGCTGCTACTTTTCTTGTGTTGCTGAATGCAGAAAGTATCCAAATTTTTAGGTTCATGGGAAGCTAAAATCTATAGCAGAGAAGTTGAGTCTCACTGAAAGGGTAAGGGTCCTAGGCCCAAATGGCAAATGGAATTGAAATTGCAAGGGTGAGGGCCGAAAAGGCCAATGGGTTCTGAATTGGGTTGGGCTGCCTTTGTATTGAATGGGTATAACGGGTGCCCATATTACCCAAACGGGTATTCGCGGATAACCCGCGGGTACCCATATTAAGAATGTACAATCCCAAGTCCCATCCGTTTATAATATTACGGGTAATATGGGTACCCGTAACCCTTAAAAAACGGGACGGGTACGGGTATACCCAAATACCCGTTTCCCGTTGCCCACCCCTAGTTTCAGGTGCAAAATTATGTTGAACATTTGTTGCTGCTTCTGGAGCTTATTTTTATCTTCTCCTCAAGCAAAGTTCTGGCTTTGATTGCCTCTTTCTCTATGCCTTGATCAGCTGTGTTTATTATCGTTTTGTTATTATATGTTGTAAATTGTAATAGTGAACGGATTGAGATTTGATTACTTCATTCTCTACTTTTTCCTTGGCTGCGTTAGGTTGCAGAAGAGAGATACCAATCTGGTTTCACTAGTTATCCTCACACAAGTAGATGATCTACTTACCTCAAGTGATGGACAATTTTTTGTCAAAATGTTGTACCAGATGTTAGGAAACTTTTGTGGGGAGTTGACTTGTTGATACTTTTTTTGCCTTGAAAGATCAAATTCATGAATTGAATAAGCATATTTGAGTATATGATAGTGATTTACAGGTGCATTGGTGAAATGCAGCTGAAAGGGGGAATAGCAAATACCCATGGAAGGTAGTAAACTGGTGCTGACGTGAGATAGTGATTCTTGGATGGTGGTTTAATTGTATCTGAATGCTTGTGCACCTTTACTTTGGAGGTAGAACATAGAAGCAAACACTAAGAAAATCTTGTATGTTTCAAACTTTGGGACCAAAAAGGTATAATCTTTATTACCAATAGAAATGAGACTCGGCGACTATCTTGATGGAGTTACAAAAAATAGTAAGGTAAGTTTCTCCTAATTTACATACCACGATGAGGACTGCAACAGTCGGTGAAACCTCTCAACTCCACTCTACTCTAGTGCGTCTCTGGCCACTTGAGGGTTTCTTTCGACTTGATTGATATATAGAAGAAATCTTCTATGGCGGGACACAATATAAACATGACTAACATAACAAAACAAAACAAAAGAAAACACAGGTTAAAAACTCCTTTCCTATATATGATGCATTATTTCGCTTCATCATCAATTATTACAATTATCATATAAACAAAACATGCAGATAAACATGAATGACCAAGTAGTTGACTGCTTAATTTTCCTTTCAAAATAGGTGGAAAATATCTAATACAGTTTCTGTTTGGCTCATAGCTCGTCCCCCGGGACTAAATCCGGTTATACTGCAGACCAAAGGAACACAAACAAGTATACCAGATTAGATTGATTGTCAATCAGAAGCATTTCACAAACATCACAATTCATAGTCACAAACACATTAAAGTTTGATGACAAAATCGAGTTGATATTTGCATGGATATATAGTTTGCAAACGCTTGAAGCAAGTGTTTTGGAAGCAGGGTAAAGAGTAAAGGTACAAAAAGGGCGGCATCTAGATTCACCTACCTACCTCTTCAAAGACACATTAATCGAAGTACCTGAAGCCAACCCTTTCATTGGTGGGGAACTCAACACCTCCTACAACTTGGTTTCGACGATTTCAACGGGGAAGCAACGCGGAGGAGGGGGGGCTCTCTTCGTCTTTGACCTAGGATAGTCTGGTACTTTGGCGGCGGCGCTATTTCATCAAGGTGGAAGACGAGGGGTTTCTTTGCCTCTGTTCTACATAACCAATTTAGGAGGAAACAGTGTGGGCGAGGCGATGGGATCGACGGGCAAGTCACTGGGAGTGATTTGGTAGAAGCCGCTGGCAAGGGAGATCGAGGAAGTGTTGTTCAATAGTCAACTCGTTTCTATTCTGCGGAATAAATGTTCCTTGAATTTGAATTTAATAAATTAATTACAATAAAAACAAAGACAGATTGTTTGACGGGGAACCTTTCTCCGTTACTTTGAGACAGACGGTTTGGACCATTTCTCATGGGCCACTGGGGGTTCGGTTGGTATTTAGCAAACAAAATCGATGCCACATCATGGCCACGTGGACCAATGAAAAGTTGTGTTACCAGTGCCGCAGTTTTTATAGCGACACCATAGTATTGGCCTACTCCATTATCCACAAGTAGACTACTCCATTATCTAATGTCACCTTAACACTTTTGTCCAACTAACTTCACTCATAGAAACGCCATCCCTGCCAAAAAGAAGGGGGAAATACAATAATAATGTGGATCAGTCTTTACAAAAAAAAAAGGTCGGTCCATTGGGCCAAAAGACCCCAATACTGAAATAGACAGGCAGAAGGCCCACAATATTAGAGCCCACTCGAATATCCATGGAAGTTACATTTTTAGCCCACCAAAGTTTTCTAAGTCATCCAATTGTGGCGCGTGGTGGCTGATTGTCTTTGAGTGTGAGATTATCTGATAACACTTGAAAAATAATGCTTGTCATATTGTTATTTTTTAAATTTCACTATCTCGATGCATCTTTAGTATTTAATTGTTTATACTATTCTATTGTTTATTTGTGTATTTTGTATATAATTTTGTATTTTTTTTATTTTGTGTCAAATTGTCGTTCATCACATTATCGTTAATCTTGTTTTCCATGAACGTACTAAGCACATTGAAATTAATTGTTTACTCTCTTTGTGAGCACGATGTTTCAGGTGATATCTCCTCTCAAATGATTGGCACACATTGGCAGCTTACCTGTACTTTTTACCACTCTTTGGGTACACAACTCAATTTCACCTATTGTCCAAACCTTAACATTTTGTGACACCTTCGTGCTCCACTTCGAAAGAGTGGTTAGATACGACCTCTGTTATAGGTTGTTCCTTTTTAGAGGTGTTTATCACAATTAATTTTTCTTGCCCGAATCAATTGCGCGAACATTCAAATCCTCCAAAAATCAACCGTCAAAAACTCAATTAAACACCGATTCAATATTTGCTGAGAATCTCTTCTCCGTCGAGTAAGTTCATTCCCACTTAATGACATAAATTCGGAGTAGTGTGTTGGTTTACCTTCCACGTTTGAGTCGATTTTACAAATTTCACCGGACCACTTCTTGATTCACCTACGATATTCACCGTCCAAAGCAATTGTAATTAACTTAGGCTAGGGGTGGCAGTTCGGTAATGATCGTCCGGTTATCGGTTAATCGAAATAACCACCTTCACTACCGAAAACCGACCGAAATAGGTTTCGGTTTCTCGGTTATTTCGGTTATCGGTTAACCAAACCACTTTTAAGACCAAAAACTATTTTGTCCAACCTCCAATAACCAACCGACATTCGGTAATTTCGATTACCAGTTAGTGGATAACCGGCCGATTAACCAGTAACCGATAGCCGAACGGCCACCCCTAACTTAGGCATCCAAATTTTTTACAGCACACATGGGGAGTAGATGGAGCAGCAGGCAGAAGGGACGAACAAGAACGTGAGAGCGACAGCATTTGTCCTCGTAAGATGCAAACAATTCAAAGAAAAAAAAAATGAATTAAAAAGAAGAAAGGAAAAAGAATAAATGAGAAATTCCCATCTCCTCACAGGTCTCATGGCTGCCTGTCTCCCTCTCAATCCGATCTTATCGTACCATTGAAATCAGTTCCCTTCTTCCCCCATTTCTCCACCTGCCAACGAAAGCGAAAACGATTAAAAATACAGCACTCGGGAAAACGTCAAACCATCTGGCCATTCCCCGAAAGTTTCCCGAGAAATCGAGTGGACAGTTTCTTTCTAGTCCGCCGGAAAGGGACAGCCATTGAAGAAAACTGGAGGAGGAGAGGGCTTCTTGATTTGCCTTGGTGGAGCCTGGAGGAGATTTTTCCGCTTTCCCCCCCGCGTTCAAGCTGAAATCGTTGATCCTAGGCCACGAGTTTGCGTATGGTAATCAAAAGCTCTAATCTTGGAGGGGCCGGAACCGGGTCAAATCGCTAATCGCACACCATCTGTTCGAGGGTATGCCTCAACCGGGGAAAAGAGTGTTCTGTTGGTGAATTTTTTTCCCGTTTTTCGTGGCTCTGGTATCGTTCTGGAATTGTAGAGAGAAAGGGACGGAGGAAGAGAAGAGGGCGCTCATTTTGGCGGTTTGTGTGACGTGGTTGCTATTTGGCTGTGAGGAATTAGCCGGGGCACATTTATTTTCCTCCTTCTGCTTACTGAAACGCGCCTTTTGTTTCTTTCTCCCTCTATATCTTTTCTTCTTCTTTCTGTTTCCTTTTGTTGTTTTTTCCATCTTCTTGCTCTCTGCCCATCAACTGCTTGAACAAATTCCTCAATGAATAGCATCGTTCATTGGAAGTGGAAAAGTGAAGGCACGGAACAGAAGTGAATTGGGTTTTTGGTTGGGGAAGCCTGGTTACCATAGATTGGTCGATACAATCGAAGTGATCGCCTGATCCGCGTAAGTTTATGTGCTTTCATTCCCTTTTCTATTTATTTTTCTTGTTCTTAAGACAGAAATTTCTCATCTTCTTTGTTGTTGTGGTGGGGGGATTGCTTGAGTTCTGAATCTCTTGATTTTGCTTATTAATTCATATCTCTCGTCATTAGACGTTCACAAGGGAGAAAATATCAAAATACTGTTGCTTTGAGTCAGAGGTCAGTGGACACTTGGATCGCTCCTAGGGCTGATGATGGATATTTTAACCTTATCTTAGTTTCCAGAATTTCTGGCAACTGGGTTGACTATCTTGTTCCGCCCTTTATCTTCTCGGATCTTCCTTTTCAATCAACTTCCTTCTTTCAATATTCTTTTTGAACTTCATTACTGTGTGGGCTTAAGCTTCGATTCCCTGTTAGTGTTTCTTATTCTCCAGGTTTTTTTTTTTCCTATGGTTCCCCAGATGAAACAAATCTCATCTAAATTGGGAGTGCCTTTCTGAACTTCAGGCTTGTAGAATCAAATCATGGATGGCCCTTACGATGATCAAGATGAAGGACGAACCAACTCCAATCTCCAGATAATCAAGTACTCACCATTCCAGCCCTCCAGATATTCATCACCATGGCTGGAACTCAGAGTCTTCTACGTCAGAATCAGCAACTTCCAGGTCGATGGCACAACACCAGAGTTCCTCACAATCAACCACATCCCTCTAAGCCCGGACACCCTCCTCGAAGTCAATGGTGTTAGAAGCAGTATCTACTCCGATGGCGCCCCATTGCTGCTTCGAAGGGATCGAGTAGACAAGAAATCCGAAGAAGTCACGTTTGTTAGCACGGATAGCATCAGAACTACAGGGAGTGTGAAATTCGACGTGTTCGATAAGGATGATCTCGTCCTTTCTGGTACTATGGAGATGTCCAACAGTAATGGCTTCACCGGAGAATGTAAAGGCAGTGTGAAGCGATGGAGCATGAAGTGTGAATCAGAGGGCGCCACTAGCTTCTTGAGAGGGAAACATGTTAATGGTTCTTCAGAGAATACATCACTCCCAGCCATAGAAGTCTATGTGACCGGGTGCTTCTCCGGGACGCCCATCATATTGACCAAGACTCTGCAGCTTACTTACAGGAAGAAGCATAACAGGAAGGGGCAATTGGATTCGATTCCTGAGGATGAAACCACTTATCCTCAGAAAGTCGAGTCAGCTCAGGATGATGATTTACAGGTAAAAAGATTACTTCTTGACCTCTAGCAATTGTTGCTTCCTGTGTCGAGACATGTTTTGAGTTGGACAAAAAAAAAAAAAAAAAAAGAGTGCCATGCTTGTTGTGGGATTGATGGTCATGGAGTCTGCAGGTTTATGGAATCTTATCTTTCAGTAGATGGTGACATCGGTTATGGGCAGAGGCACACTTTTCTAGTGACTAGATAGTGTAATCGAGTGCTTGCGTTCTTCATTTCCCTTTCTTTCGTCCCATTCTTGTCTTGTGTTGTTGTGCTATTTTTATTATCTTCTTCCTTCTGGCAATCCTGACGCTCGTGGGGTTCATGCCACTTCCACGTGGGAGGATGCTTTCCACGTGGCCTCACCTACCTTCTTCTGACATGCATCTGTTCCGTTTTCTTTTTCTCTATTGGCTTGCCATGCATCAATGTCATTGATCAGGCATTAGTATGCTATTTTGGATCCATTACCAATGAACTCAAGTTATATAATAAATGACAGCTTGAATTTGTTCTTAGCTTACACT
Source organism: Linum trigynum (assembly GCA_964030455.1). NCBI lineage: Eukaryota > Viridiplantae > Streptophyta > Magnoliopsida > Malpighiales > Linaceae > Linum > Linum trigynum. Next base: position 53,775,123 of record OZ034817.1, on the reverse strand, counting down.
AATCAATAGAAAAGTTGCAATACAATATATCTGTAAAATATTAGATAACTAAGACAGATTATGCCTGTTCAGAGTAAATGATAGAATAGGAGATGTTGTCCTACACTTCTGCTATGCATTCTACTAGAGTAGCCAAATGTACAATACCATCTCATTGAGACTCAAACTGTCTGATTGATTGATCTGCAGGTGGCAGAGTACAGAAGCTACAAACTGGAGAACGAGGAAGATTACAACATGTACTGGAGAAGAACAGAGTTTATGGATGGTGAAGACGGTGAGCTCTCCTGGTTCAATGCCGGTGTTAGGGTTGGTGTCGGTATTGGGCTAGGCATCTGCGTCGGGGTTGGCATTGGGGTCGGTCTGTTGGTACGAACCACCCGCAACTTCAAAAGGAGGCTCCTGTGATTGGACCATTGTCCCAAAATGGTTAGCTAGCTAACTTTTCCAATGGTTTGCATAGATGGTTTGGTTTTTCTTCTGACTGCAAGATTTTGACTAAGAGAGAGTTAGTAGGGCACTGTTTATTTAGCAGCTGACAGAGGAACAGATAAGACTACCACTCCGTATTTGTCTTTGTTTTTTCTTCTCATAAGGCCTGTAATATTAAACACCCTTCTGTAAGCTAGGAGAAAGTGTTATATGACAGACAGTAGTAATTAGTGTATGTAAACCTTGGAATTCCAGTCATTCTAATTTTATACAGTGTTCAGAGCCCTGTAAATAAATTCTGGTGTCTTGTCTTTCCAGCTAAGTATTTAGAGTACTTAGCAAGAACATGAGCAAAAAATTGCATCACATTACAGCGTGCAGAATATGCAATTGAGACGAATAATATCTATGAGCTAATACTGTAATACACTGAACCAAACACAATAACAGCAATCGCCTGCTGAAAAGTGAGCCTCCAGCATCTCATTAGCCCAGCATCATCAACTTCATAAAAATGGCATAGTCATCGCTGATATCCGCCATCTGATTCGTCAGTCTCCCAAGAACCCTAAAGATCTCCCCTGAATTCTTCTCCTCTAAGCAATCCCCTGCCACGAACTTATGGAACTTCTTTTTCACCTCAATCCAGCTCTGCCCAGCAGCTTTCTTCAACCCTTTACTCCTCGCAGAGGCTCTCTCCTTAGCAGAATCCTCCCACTTACCACTACCTGCATATATATTCATCATCAACGTACAGCTCCAAGAACTCTCAGATACAAGACTTGACATTCGAGACACAACATTCTCTGCAAAAGCCGTGTTCTTGTGCATTCTACATGAGTTCAACAGAGCACCCAACACACAATGATTAGGCTCCATCGGCATCTTCTTCACAACTTCGGTTGCCTCTTCAAGTAAACCTGACCGGCCCAACAAATCCACTGTGCAAGCATAGTGCTCCATCCCTGGTTCAATTCCATACTTGGAAACCATATTATTAAAAAGCAAACGACCGTGGTCAACAAGTCCAGCATGACTACAAGCTGAGAGAATCGCAACAAAGGTTATCCCATCTGGCTGATGGCCAGAAGTGATCATACGATCAAACATCTGTAGAGCTTCGATGCCAAGTCCATGCATCCCAAATCCTTTGATGATGGAGTTCCATGAAATCACATCTTTACCCTCAGTTCTCTCAAACACTAAATGGCCTTCCTTCAGGTTCCCACATTTCATGTACATATCAACCAAGCTGTTTGAAACAAGAAGCTCGTTGCTCAGGAATGTTCTTATCATGTATCCATGGATTTCCTTCCCGAGATTCAGTGCTGATAACTCTGCACATGCTGACAAAACGCTGCAAATCATGACAGCATTTGCTGTCACGTTGGCGGCACTATGCATTCGTCGGAAGAGATTCAGTGCCTCTTCTTCTCTCTGATTCGTGGCAAAGCCACTTATTACAGCACTCCAGCTAACTATATCAGGCCTCTCCATCTGCGAGAAAATCTCGAAAGCTTCGTCACATAAGCCAGCATCAGCATAAGATGTTATCAAAGCGTTCCAGCTTACTATGTTCTTGTTTCCAATCTCCTGGAACAAGGTCTGCGCTTCAGTTACATTTCCACTCTTGCCATACAAGCATATCAGGGAATGATTCACGAACAAGTAATCCTGGAAACCATCCTTTATAACATGACAATGAATCGCCATTCCTGTAGGAAATGCACCAAGATCGGGACAGACTGACAAGATGACGGCAAGTGCTTACGCATTCACCCCATTTCCCTTCTTCCGCATCGAACTGAACAGCTTCATGGTTTCTAGACTTAACCCGCAACGAGCATGGCTTGATAGGAGAGACGTCCATGTCACGAGATTAGGCTCCAAGCCTTCGGATTCCATCCTTTGAAAGATATCAAGGGCCGCAACAGCATCACAATAGAAGGAATACCCGGAAACCATCATATTCCACGACAGAATGGTTCTAACATGCATTCTCTCGAACACTTTGCGTGCATCAACCATCCGTCCCAGTTTCGCGTACATTCCGATCAACTCGTTCGAGACGTGGAGATGGGTTCGCAAACCAGCCTCAATAACATGACAATGAACAATCTGACACAGCCTAGAACTCTTCCTCCCTTGACAACCCACGTTTCTACACACCCGAATCACCAAAGGGAGGGTGAAACCATCGCCTAAATTTCCAAACTTGCGCATTCTAGCATACAAATTGAGAGCGTTTTCATACCACTCACTGGAAACATAAGCTCTGAGAATCGAATTCCACAGAAGCGGGCTGGAAGAGCAATCCGATTGGCTCTGTGAATCAAACACCATCTGGGCATCTAAGAGACGGCCAAAACGAGCGTACGTGGATACCAGTTGGGAAGCCAGGAAACCGGAGCCAGTGCTTCCGGTATCGGTGGCCTGCGCGTGAACCTGCTGGCATTGCTGAACCCTAGAGCAACCTCGAAGAAGGCCGTCCAAGGAATCGAGTGACTCGCTACGGTTGGTGCCGAAATAGCGGGGGGAAGAAGAGACTGAGAGACGGCTGGGAAAAGAGAAATGCAATAGCTCTGTTGCCGGTGGACTGGGAGTCAACATCCAGAATCAGCAGATTGTCGTGGACGACGGTCTGGAGCAGGTGGCGTCCAACCCAACTCCCGGCGGTAGTGATGTGTCCGACGCGGCCAACTGAGTGTTTTCAAGGTCGAGAGTTTTATGGTACTCAGTACTACTATATCATTTAAAGTTTTAAGAATTTTCTGCGGCTTTTCAACCTGCCATTACTTCTGATTTTGTTTTCATGGTGGGCGGATTTACTGTTGTTTTCGTTGATGTATGGATGGTGAACTTTATCCTGCGTTTTGAATATTGCTGATTGTGTGAATCGACTCTGTTTTGTATGTTTTTCGTATTGTTTGGATATTGCTGATTGTGTGAATCGACTCTGTTTTGTATGTTTTTCGTGTTGTTTGGATATGTGTTGGGAATATTTTTCCTTGAATTTGTTTTGTATGTTTTTCGTGTTGTTTGGATATGCGTTGGGAATATTTTTTCCTTGAATTTTGTTTTTTCCTTGAATTTTGTTTTTCAAACAACACGAAAAACATACAAAACAGAGTCGATTCACACAATCAGCAATATCCAAACAACACGAAAAACATACAAAATAGAGTCGATTCACACAATCAGCAATATTCAAAACGCAGGATAAAGTTCACCATCCATACATCAACGAAAACAACAGTAAATCCGCCCACCATGAAAACAAAATCAGAAGGGCTGCGGGGCAGCCTCCTAATGGCAGGTTGAAACACAAAAAATTCTTAAAACTTGAAATGATATAGTAGTACTGAGTACCATAAAACTCTCGACTTTGAAAACACTCAGTTGGCCGCGTCGGACACATCACTACCGCCGGGAGTTGGGTTGGACGCCACCTGCTCCAGACCGTCGTCCACGACAATCTGCTGATACTGCAATTAGATAATGCAAACAGCAATTGGGAAAAGAGAAATGCAATAGCTCGGAGAAAGGGGTCACCCTTCTTCTCTTCTAGCTAGTAGCAAGAAATCAAGCAGGATTAATATATCAACTCAAACAGAGCTGCTTAGCTTAGCTAATGGCTAGACTGCAGTTCTCCCCATTGATCTCATACTCAAGACTCAGTAGGACCAACCTCAACACCATTCAACTTGGCAGCATCAAGCCCCCAGAATGAAGCAGTCTTCACATCATCCTGAATCATCATCTTCGAAAACTCGGCATGGTCATACTGCAAATCACCTTGCCCTCCAAAGTCAGCTGGCAAGTTCTGATCATCAAAGTGCAATCTCATTACCTCGACGCTCTCCTTGTTCTTCTTCGGGTACACAAACTTCACCTTCTGAAACGTCCTGGGATCCAAAAAGTACTTCACCACCTTCCAGAACGCTTCGAAGATCCTCGGAGGGTTGTAGAGAAACGCGACAGCCAGCCTCTCTGGGTAGTGGTTCTGCAGAATCGAGGCAGTCTCGTGCGCTGTCTTGATGGGCACGTTGTTGGTGATCGACCAGCCTGTGAAGTCGATGAGGAAAGACATCTGCTCTTGGCCCTCTGGCAGGTTGAGAACTGCATTCTCAAGCAAGTAAACCAGATGGCGGATTTGGTTCTCGAATGATTTCGTGTTCTGCAAGTACAAGTTTTAAATTGGACTCATTCTCTCCGGAAAAAAAGCTCGAAGAACACTTTGATTCAAACAGTGAGATGAGGGAAACACAAGTTTGAACTCAGTTTTCGATCGGTTTCAAGTTTAGCACACTGGCCACGGCTACTAACCTGCATCCCAGGCCTTAGAATAAGTACAGACCTTCCTTGTCTGTCACGGAAATTGGCTCTGTAAATCTTCCCAGTCTCACCTTCATGTGCAACTTGGGGCTGTAAGTAAAATAACCAAACACAGAATTCAGCTCTCCAATCACATACAGATGGAATCATGGAAAACTCGAGCACAAATGGCATAACAGATATGGGGATTACCCAACAAATTTCTTCGGGCTTATAGCTCGACCTCCACTCGAGAGTTTCCTGCAACATCTTCTTGGCTTTCTCCACATTCCAGTTTCGCGCTACAAGGTACCTTCTGAAGCATGCATCGCTGCAATACTTCAAACTCGGGCCAGATAAAGTACCTATGGCAGCCTTGAGCTCGTTGATCTGCACAAAAGAAACATCCATCCTCAGAATTGAAACCCTATAACAATAGGAACAGAAACAAAAATGCAGTTTCTATCCAATTTTTGGCTTCTTATCCTTTACCTTAGCCTCTTGCTGCTGAGGATCATTCTCAGGATCCTGGTGAGCATTATTAGCCTTCCGACGGAACATCGTGGTATCGACTGATAATCTCTTGAATCTCTCTCGAGCCCTAGGGTTTCAAGTGTCAACCTGTTTTTGACACAAAAGAGGAAAGGAACAAGTAGGTATAAGGGAAAGCTTATGAGCCAATGAAGAACGACCTATGGGGAAACCCAAAATTGTCAACTGTCTTCTAGAAGTGGTATGACCAGATGCAATCAATTGAATCCAACCAAATCAAATAAAATAAAATCAAAGGAAACCCAATTCCTAGTCATATGCCATCCAGCAGACTAGAATTGACTAATCTTACTTGGAAATTAAATAAAGCAAGAAACAGAACAACAGCTGCTACTAATTGCAGAAGGTTCTTAACACCATGAGAACATGATTCAAGCCCAAATTAAGACATCAATCAAAGGAAAGAAAAGAACAACTAAATCAGGGGATTCAAATGAAGCTGCCCTCCAATCTGAGCTCAACAGTACAATCAAAATGGCACATGAAAGGGAGAACGAAGAGAGCTTTTTTCCACCAACTCGCCATACTTTTGCTTGTCAAACAGGAATCAAAACCTCCGTTCAAAAGCTCGAGTTTCTAACCAAAGTAAAGCCTTACAGTTTTATATAGAGAGAACCCAGATGGGGAATTGAAGGATGCCATTTGTCCATGGCAGGGAATCAAAGGCCCACGAGAGAATTGAACTCTTGTTGCTCTAAGCAGAATTCCAAAATAAGGAAGAAAGGACAAGGGAAGGTGAGAAACAACCCAAAGACTTCTTTTTTTTTAAACGAACCTGGTGGCGGCACAAGAACGAGCTTGGAAGCCGAGAGATTCGGCGAAGTGGCGGGTATTGTTTCGTGTAGTCTGATTCCCTCTCAAACGGACCCAACAATGGAGACAGATACCAAACGACAAGGAGAAAACGAAGCTTGGAGAACGGACACAGAATGAAAGAAACGCAGAGGTGTAAAATGGTCTCTGTGGCTTTCTGTGAGAGAGAGAGCTGAGTTTGCCAGATACTTATTTTTGTAGTTCGCGGTATTTTGTTTTGTTTTTTGTTTTTCCAAAGTCAGTGTTGAAGAGATAGTCACAAAAAGAAAGAAAGAAAAACGCGCGAGTCGGCCAATAGTCGAACTCTTGATGAGAGGGCCTTTTGTGCCAATAGTCGATCAATAGTTCGCGGCAATTGGACCGTACGGTGTCATATTGCTGTCTCACTTCTCGGGTTTCCACCTTTGTCGTGACCCGACCCGGCTCAAGTTCCCCCGCCGACGTCGGGTCACCGGAGAGGCAGCACGTGTGTGTTCTTCTGATTGTTGTTTCCATTTGTTTTTTCCCATCTTTATTTACTCTCTTAAATAAGTTTCTAATTGCACATGAATATATTATGAAAAGAAAATATTGTAAAATATTATGTCAAAATATAATATATTAACTTGATTGGCATATTATCTGGATTTTTGTTTTTACCCGAAAATATTATGTCAAGATTATATTCCATTGCATTGATTGAGGTGTTCCTCTCTCCATTTTAGCAAGGATTTCCAAGATCTAAACAAATTTTTGGCCCACTTGCACGTACTTCTCTGTTCTTTGTTTCAGTACCATATTACATATAATTAGTATTGGGATTCAGTGAGGCAGATACACAATTGTTGGACCGATGTGTCGGGTTTGCTAGAGCGGTGTCGGTTACAATTATTGAAGTTGTATCTGAGGTTCAAAATCCAGACTTTTTGTACCACTGAAACCTAAGTTTATCACAAAAAAAAATTCCTAAATACTTTGGTAATCCCCTGTTTGAGATTGATAGGAATTTATTTTCACAAACCTTTTATATTTTCTACGAGTTTGCATTAAACTCTATCTGGGGATGCTTCGAGATTGAGCGAAACCGTGACTCTCTAAACATATTAATTTTAGGGCTTTAAACCCAAACATGTTGAACTTTGAAGTCGATACATTTCGAATATCTTTATTAATAAACTAAAAAACAAGCCCTAAAACTACAATTGGCCCCTATTATCGGAAGGTGACATGCGTTTATTTTTACACCCAAGTGGGCACGGCAGCACCACACCATTCCACAACGAAGAAAATATCCCAAAAGAGACTACTGAAATGAAAAAGCCAGCAGGAGAACAGAGAAATGGGGGAAGAAAGTAGTGAACGAAAGCGAAGCCGTAGCCGAAAGCTGAACTCTAAAGAAGTTACAGACTGCGGACTGTCGTTGTCGGAGAGCACCAACGACTCCAACAATCCGTGATCCGGCGGCAACAAAGCACCAACAACTCACCTGCCGGCCGGAAGAGGGAAGGGAAGAGAACCTCACTTCCCGCCTTCCACTGTCATTCCACAAGCCATTTTCTGTTTCTGCAGATCAAGTTGCTACAAAGACAAAAGGAAATCAAAGAAACAGAGAAACCACATTGTCAGAAAGCAAACAAACACATACAGAAGAAGAGTAGGGAACAGGAACCAGGTGGATTCGAACCACCATCCTCCCAAAGCCTTAGAAAAGTTCAGGCTTTGGACGCTCTATCCATTTTGAGCTAATGGATCCATCACTCGCAAGTCATACAGCTCGTTCCCAGATTCATTGACATAAATGTCGCTTTGGTGCTGGCAGAAATTCTTCTTTGCAACCTGCCCACCTGTGCAACTGATAGGCACATACAACAATCCATCATCTTTGCTCACCTGTGGTTCCAGCCCAAGCCAACATCTAACCGCTCCAAACATTCAGTGTCCTCATCAAATCAGAAATCACAACTCCTCGACGCCATGCCCTCGAATACCCGGGAGAGAACGAGACTGCCATTTTCAGAAATACGAAGAAGGAAATGGCACAGGAAAACCAGACTCCTGCTACAGGATCCTAATATCATTCTAGCCTACCAACCAGATAGGCAAACTAATAAAAACACAAATATGGAAGGAAGGACGAGCCAGGAAAACAATGCATTGACCTGGCTGAACAACCAGCTAAAACAAACCCCCACGATCCTGATGACGTTTTTGAGTTGCAGCTTCAACCGACTTGGAAAAACTGGTACACAATTATGTAGTCTAGGCTACTGACAATCAGAAACAATGGAATGAACTAATCATCAAGTACAAACAGATGGTAGGACGAGCTAGGAAAACAATGCATTGACCTGGCCTAACATACAGCTAAAACAAACCCCCGACAATCCTGATGACATTAGTGAGTGGCAGATTCAACCTGACGTGAAATGGTACACAATTATACTCCAAGTCTACTGACAAAATGAACTGATCATCAAGTAAAAACAGATGGAAGGACGAGCTAGGAAAACAATGCATTGACCTGGCCAAACAACCAGCTAAAACAAGCCCCCCATGACATTAGCGAGTCGCAGTTTCATCCTACTTGAAAAACACTGATACACAAATATACTCTAGTACTGACAATCAGAAACAATGGAGTAAACTAATCATCAAGTCAAATGCTAATGCGCTCAACCCACGAGGTAAAATTACTGGAGAACTTTCAGAGAGGAATCTCATATGAGGGTATATGCTACAACAAGAATGATTCTGGAACATGTGATTTTCCCCGAATTGTGAAGCCAATGAATGGACTAAACAAGACTCACACCCAGCAGGGGTCAAGATTCTGATTTGAAGACTTACAAATGACTGCCAATACTCATAGATGGACGCATGCCACTAGCAGCTATCTCCAGACTACATGACCGGAGAAGTGAAGTAACATCACTAAATAGACCGCACTTTGCTGGGAGACAACCTTGCCAAGAGCTTCAAAACCATCCAGCTCTTACAGATTCGCAGAAAACAGCTTGCCCGTCTGAATTCAAAAATTCATACAATCACAGCAGGAACAATTGCGCTCTGTCGGCATAGATAGTTGGACGCATGCCACTAGCAGATATCTCCGAACCAGATGACCGAAGAACTGAAAGTAAGATGACTAAATACACTACATTGTGCTGGGAGACAACCTTTCCTAGGGCTTCAAACCCATCCAGCTTTAACAGATTCGTAGACAGCACCTTCGCAGACCGAATTCAAAAGTTCATAGGATCAACGGCAAAAAGATTTGCATTCTGTCGGCATTTGATAGTACGATCCGCCGGCTCAGCACAGAAACCAAGTATAGGTCATGTTCCCCTGTGTTGCAATCAAACAAACAATCAGTACATCTGAAATAAATTCCATTAACGGCGAAGCAAAGTACTAAGAAGATGAGAATCATAATGAACATCTCACCATAATGACTACAACTGATAGTCTGATACAGATCTCACTTCAGTATCCAGCACCAGCAGCTAAAGGATCCTCCGTACCCAACATGGAGAAGCAGCAGCATCTCCAGTGCCCAAAATCAGTTTGAAATCCCTTTTACAACCTAGTTGAACAGGCCTTCAAAAGGCAACCAGTACAAACACATGCACTTTCTTCACTGTGTTGCAATCGAACCGACAATCAGTACATCTGAAATAAATTCCATTACGGCCAAGCAAAGTACTAAGAAGATGAGAAGCATAATGAACATCTCACCATAATGACTACAACTGAGAGTCTGATACAGATCTCACTTCAGTATCCAGCAGCAGCAGCTAAAGGATCCTCCATACCCAACATGGAGAAGCAGCAGCATCTCGCCAGAGTGCCCAAAACCAGTTTGCAATCCCTTTTACAACCTAGTTGAACGGGCCTTCAAAAGGCAACCAGTACAAACACATGCACTTTCTTCACCGTGCTACATCACGTCAACTTATAGATATTACAGCTCCCCCCACCCCCAACCACCCATACTAACATAGTAAATGGGGCAATTAAACTAAATAGCAGAAAAAGTCGAAGCAAAATAAACCAGAGAGATCAATGAAACTGAAGACCAATAGAAAGCAAGAAACCAATGACAGCTATAGCTACTGAAAAGCACCAGTGGTTGAACATTGTTTTGGTGGCACAAGTTCTCTCGTCCATAATTTTGGGAAGGTAAGTGGGGGAACTAGTGCAAAGTTGTTGTGGCTCTTCATAGCGGAAACAAATAATCCTGCCGACATCCAACTCAGGTAGGTGTGGATACCATACGTCAAAGTTGGACGAAAAAATGGATGAACCACTGTATCTCAACTACGTTTAAATGTAGAAGGTAAATTTATTCACCCTAACCCGATTGATTAACTACCGCGTCACTTTGCCGGTGTAGAAAGTGAATTTTATCAGCCCAACTCAATGAACTGTGAGGCATAACTAATCCCACAGACATTTCTCAAGGACATCGTAATTAAGATATCTGGCAAATCGATTAAGTCCGGTAAAAAGTTCTCTCCTAATGCAGAATACTTGAACTAGAAGATCTGACGTCGATTTGCTAGTTATAAATGAACTAGAGGTAATTGAAAAATAAGGAGGCAAGGATGAAGAAATCTGTACCTTTAAGGACTATCTTGATTGCTTGCATGCGTATGATGACTGGATTGCCTAGCGGAGGAGTTTGACAATTCGAGTGCATTGACACAGCAACGGTGGCCGGTGGGCAGCAAGCGAAAGGGAGCAAGAAACAGGAAAAGGAGAGAAAAGAGAGCAGACACACACACACACACACGAGGAGGAGGGAGAGCCGGGGCTGAAGAAACTTCACTAAATAAAAAATACCCCTGTGCCATCTCCCTCCTCCAAAACCCAAAAACCATCTCTTTTATTAGGATTTTGTGACCTGCCATGCGAGCGCACCCATCATGGCAAAGGCCGACTGACACAACATCGCAAGCACAAACAACTAACGCTTCAAACAGCATACCCTAATGTCTTACCGTTCGTGTCATCCATCCTCTTCCCTTCCCACCCATAACCAACCACCACATATACCATAAACAGTTCAAACAATAACATACACATAAACGACGTTACCAACCCTTTTACACCGCAATAATCCTCGTGAGGCCATCCAGCTTGACTCGATCCAAGATGGTCGAATTGGACATCAATCAACATATCGCAAGGCAACCACCATCTGAAAAACACGGATCCACCCATCTCAGCATAACCCGAGCTCCTTGCGCCTCCCTCGAACTTGCCCAGAAGCCACCGCAGAAGGATGAAGTACTGAAAGATAACAAAAACATATAACCCATCGATCCGCCTGACCGTCGCAAATAGAATCAAAGAATAATTCGCATCTCTAAGACGAATCCGTTACATAGCAATAACAAATGAAAATTAATCAACCATATAATCGACAAGGTAATTTGATTCAGCTCAAATATTCATATCGAATTCGAATGAATCAGACACATCAAGAAGTCTCTTAACGAAAATCAAAACGAACGGACCAATAAACAGGCTAAAAAATTCCATAGAAAAGCATACATACCTCAACGGAACAGGCATAAACCAACATCAATAAGTTGAGATCTATGCATCCTTCGCAGAAGCAAGACGACGACGACGTATCGCCAGCAGATCTACCGGTACTTCGAATCCTGCTGCTGAATCGAACAGGGGAGCTGCAGCTGGAACATTAGCTGAAGGGAAGCCATAGCCAAGAGGTTCATCTGCAGAACTCGGGAGATTCAAACCGAGATCATATTCTGATGGAGGAGAGATTGAAGCTCGGGATCGAGCTATATGGCGCCAGCGGTCGGTAGCGTATATATAAAGGAAGAAACATGCCGACATTTGAGATGATAAACGAATGGGATTAGGAGAAGTATTTAAAGGAGGAGAAAAGCTATCCAACGGCTGTTGTTGTTTGACTCTGGGAGGAGGCAGATCGGTGGTCAGATTTGAAACGCTATTTTAGGCGAGGAAAGTTGTATTACAACACAAATCGAACGGATGTGGTCTTCAGAGAACATTCTAGAATAAATATATAGATATTTATAATTATCGTTCTAACTCCTAATTGCCCTAACATAAAAGTTAATATTATATTTGTATTCTCCTTTGTATATTATATTTGTATTCTCCTTTGTTCTTTTTATTAGAAATATTTTATTCTAACAAACTAGATATGATATTTTTGTCATACTTTTTTTTGGAAATATTAGAGTTCATTTGTTTGTAGGATTTTAGAAAATGAAGGATTACGTAAAATCTTGGATTTTTTTTATGGTTGTTTAATATTGGAGTTCTGATGGGATCCGGTGCATTAATGCTGGTATGATCGCACCCAAATCATTAAGAATACAAATGTAAATTCAGACCATAATTGATAAATCTCATGGACACAAATCCAATATGAAATCCAACAAGCAAACAAGCAACAAGCAAACTACTTCTGGGCGCTGACGGAGGGTCCTTGGGTGATTTTTGATCACTACTTGATCACATTTCAATGGACACCCGATTTCAGACTTTCAGATGCAACTCCAAGATCCATGGTGGTGTGGATACAACTCCCGGCCTTCCCGGTGCACTTTTATCACAAGGAGATCCTGTTCACGCTAGGGAATATGGTCGGCCGCCAAGGTTGTCAAACCGGTTTATGCCAGTGTGCCGGTTTAGCAAGTGGAATGGTTCAACCGGTGGCACATACCGGTTCATGTGGTCAATATTACAAATAAAATTATAAATACTCATATTTAAACATGACATTTAACGTCAATACCTACGCATTTATACTTGAATCCAACAAATAACATCAATATTTAACTTTTATACTCATAAAATAAATAATAAAATATTTTTTATCAATTAAATTCTCTAAAATAAAGTCATTTTACTTAGAGATTCGTATATCGATCATGCCAGTCATACCGGTGCTGTCACGCCAACCTGTGGCACGCCAGCCGGCGTGACAACCATGTCGGCCGCTCAATCAAGTTGGATTCCCACACGCAACATCAACAACGCGCGAAGTTTGCCCGGATGGCGGTGGATCTTGACCTAACCAAGCCTCTAGTAACACGAATCCGTTTAGATGGGAAGTGGCAATACATAGAGTATGAGAATCTGCCTATGTGTTGCTTCGAATGTGGAAAAATTGGGCACACGACGTCTTCTTGCCCGTCTTTGACAGCGAATACACCAGTAGCAGGCACCGGAACATTGACAAGGTCGCCGGAAAAATGGTCGGAGACTCTGTCAGAGGATAAGACCGGCTTTGGTCCTTGGATAAAGGTCACAAGACGATCACGGCGTGGACCACGGGCGCCTGAGAAAGGAAACAATAGCGCGATTCAGGGAGACTTGGCGGGTTTTGGAAAAGCTGGAAAAGGAAAGACTTCGTACAGAGATATGGAAGGTTCAAACGGGCAGAAAGAGACTCCAAGCCAACGGGAGGAGATGGCGAGGGGTGGAACGCATATAAAAGGAAAGACAGCTAGTGTAGGGCATCGGAATGGGATTGTGGGAGTTGGTAGGGAGGCGACTGAGGTGGCAACGGGGGGCAAAGGAGTTCTTGGGCCTATCCCTCCCCCCTCAGCTGCAAGCCTAAATCTGGGATCCATAAAGGCGGCCTTTAAATCCCGGAATAATTAGGTTGGGTCCACGTCTGCGAGTAGTGGGCCTGTAACAGGGTTAGGCCGTGCTAAACAGCAGTCCAACAAGCGTCCAAGTTCCCCAAGCCCGCCTCCAACGCAAGCATTTACAGGCCCCAATGATACTGCCATTCAGATTGTGACAGTTCCTTCCATCGACAGACAAAGGGAGGCGGAACGCAAAGTGGACACTCCGTCGGCGGCAACTCGGACTAAGAAGCAAACGAAAGAGAAGAAGAAGAAATCCAAACCTCGCAAGCCGCCGCCAGAGCCCTTCAAGTCTGGACACCCGTCAAAGAGAAGAAGTCCAAATCTAGAACGAGAATGGCGACTTTGACTCTCTAGGAGATAGCTGCGTGGACGGGGGCGGAAAAGTCGGGACAATCTGAAGAGGCTTTGGTGACCATGGTGGGGGATTCGGCTCCGATCAAGGCATGTGTTTCGGCCGCCCCTAGCTCCGCCATCTAGCTCCCAGTAGCGGCTTCGCCTCTCCTTCCTCTCCCCTTCTTTTTTCATCCTTTTATCTTTTAAATGTCTACTGGTGTCATGAGTAATTTTAAAATTTTATCCTGGAATGTTGGAGGCGCTGGTAACAGCGCCTTCGTCAGAGCTCTGAAGCTCATTGTGTTCAATCATAAACCTGACATTTTGATTCTTTTGTAACCTCACATTAGTGGAGAGGTGGCGGGTAGAGTTTGTGGGTGGATGGGCTTCCCAAACATTATGCGTGTTGAGGCAGAGGGTAGGAAAGGCGGCATCTGGATTTGCTGGGATGCTAGAGCCCTCTCTTTGGAGATAATCTCAGCCTGCTTTCAGTACCTCACCGTGAGAGTCATTAATGCGAGGGCGCCTCCTTGGCTCGTAACGGCGGTGTCCGCGAGCCCGCGCTAGGAATTGCAGCATTCTCTTTGGCAGGCGATTCAACGAACCAGGGATGAGATTGATCTTCCTTGGCTTCTGACCGACGACTTCAATGCCATTAGAATCCCGTCGGAACAAGCCAGAAGTGCTTCTTCATCTATCTTCCGCCGCTGCAAACGTTTCAACGACAGGATTGATCAAACAGGGTTTATTGACATTGGATTCTCCGGTCTGCGTTTCACTTGGACTAGAGGAGAGCCGCCAAATGGTTATAAAGCCAGCCGCCTCGACAGAAGCCTTTGCAACTCTAGCTGGAACATGTTCTGCCCCAACACTACCGTCCATCACCTCCCTCGACTTCATTCAGACCATCACCCAATCCTGACGGTTTTTGGAAATCAGGGAGTTCACCATTCTTCTACTCGTCCTTTTCGCTTCGAAGGGGCTTGGTTATCTCATGATTCGTATGGTGATTTTCTTGCCAGGGAATGGGACTCTCATGCTGCTCTTCATGAAGCGTTACAGAAGGTGGCCGAGAAGTTAACTGAGTGGAACAAATCCACTTTTGGCAATGTTTTTCAAAAGAAGAGGAGACTTCTTAGCCATATCCATGGGATTCAAACGAAAATTGCCAATGTCTTCTCCCCGTGCCTCTTCAAACTCCAAACGAAGTTAGAAAGGGAGCTGGACGATGTTCTTGAACAAGAAGAAATTATATGGTTCCAGAGGTCTAGGGAGAAGTGGTGCAATTTGGCGAGCGCAACACTGCGTACTTCCACTAGCAAGCGGTCATTCGAAGACGGAGGAACATGATAGCAAGCCTGAAAGCTGACAACGGAGAGTGGGTGTCTGACCCGCAGGAGCTAGCGGCCCTGGTTTTTTACTTTTTTGCTCTTCTGTACTTGTAGGATGATCAAGAGTACTCAGATGACATGCCAAAACATGCTTTCCCGAAGATGATACAAGATGATGTCCGCCAGCTCCTTCACCCTTTCACAGGAGCTGATATCTTTCAGGCGATCCAAGACATGAAGCCTCTTCAAGCTCTCGGCCCGGACGGTTTTCAAGCCATTTTCTACTAGAGATCGTGGCAAGTGGTCGGGAAAGCTCTTATTGACATGGCTCTTAGCTTCTTTTCTACAGGGGCCCTGCCAGAGGAAGTGATGGAGTCGACAGTGGTTCTCATCCCCAAGGTGGAGCACCCGGAGTTGGTTTCGCAGCTTCGCCCGATCTCCCTCAACAACGTCTGCCTGAAAGCCATTACCAAAGCCATCACCAACCGGCTTAAGCCCATCATGAGGAAGCTAGTGTCCCCTAGACAAAGCAGCTTCATACCTGGTCGTCAGACCACAGATAACATCATTGTTTTGCAGGAAGTTTTACACACTTTGAGAAAGAAGAAGGGCAAGAAAGGGGGGATCGTGCTCAAAATTGACTTGGAAAAGGCTTATGACGTCTCAGATGGGAGTTCCTCCGGGATACTCTCAAGGAAGTGGGCCTCCCTAGCTCTTGGATTAACTGCATTATGTTTTGTGTTGAACATAACAGGATGAGACTGCTTTGGAATGGAGAGCTCTCAGCCCCGATCATTCCTACCAGAGGCGTTCATCAGGGAGACCCTTTATCTCCCTACCTTTTTGTGTTATGCATGGAAAGACTATCTCACATGATTGATCGGGCTATCGAGGATAAGCTCTGGAAGCCTCTGAGGTTGTCCAAATATCTCACATGTTTTTTACAGATGATCTTGTTCTTTTCGCAGAAGCTGAAGGTTCTCAAGTTAGGATCATCAAACAATGCCTCGATGAATTTTGTCAAAGCTCGGGACAGAGAGTTAACTACAATAAGTCGGCTATCTTTGTCTCAGCTAACATTGATCGGAGGAGAGCTCGTTGCCTTTCCTCCCAGACTGAGATTCCGCTCACGGTGGACTTAGGGCGCTACTTAGGGGTAATGGCAATCCACGGGCGAGTGACTAAGGTGAGGTATCATGATCTAGTGATGAGAATCCAGAAGAAGCTCGCCCCTTGAAAATCCAGACACCTCTCCCTTGCAGCTCGGATCACAGTGGTGAAATCTATCTCTACCTCTATCCCCATTTACCCTATGCATACAGAACTGCTCCTTGTGAATGTCTGCAGGACTCTTGACCGGATCAACAGAAGCTTCATCTGGGGGGATACAGAAGCCAAAAAGAAGATTCACCTGGTTGCTTGGCAGCAGCTGCTAGTGCCGAAACGCAATGAGGTCTGGGCATTCACTCAACGAGGGAAGTTAACCTTTCCATGCTGGCCAAGGGTGGCTGGCGAGTCATCCAGAAGAAGGATAACCTTTGGGTTCAAATTGTTCATGCAAAGTATGGAGGAGACCGGCAAAACCTTGAGATCCTTAAGCATGTTCAGGGAAGTTCCTTTGCTTGGGCCAGTTTTACTAAGGCTTCTGCTTTATTAAAGCAGGGTTGTGCGTGGAACATTCATAGAGGAAATCATACTAAATTTTGGTCCGATCCTTGGATTGTGCAGGGCTCCCTTCATGAGTTGGCTACGTCTCAAATCCCGGAGGAAGACCGACAGCTTTCGGTGTCAGAGTTTGTGGATGAGGATGGGAACTGGAAGGTTGAGATGTTTGACCGCCTTCTCCCGCAGGAGATCCAGCAAAAGATAACAGCTCACGCTGATGACCCTTTGGCAACAGAGGAAGATAGCTTGTTCTGGAGTCCAACGTCAGACGATCGTTTTACCACTAAGAGTGCCTACCAGCTGTTGCAGCCCGCCTCCCCCAATGCCCAGCAACAGTGCTGGAAGACTGTGTGGCAGCTCCCGATGCCTGAGCGCGTTCGTTGCTTCATCTGGCTGATTGCACAGGGGAAGGTGTGCTCGAATGAAATCAGAGTTCAAAGACACCTGACTCAGGATGGTTCTTGCTATAGATGCGCGAACCAGGTATAGAGTGTTGCTCACATCTTTCGCAACTGCCCCCCTGCGGCCTACCTCTGACACCGGACTGTCCCCATGGAAGCCCAACATGAGTTTTTTTAGCTCCCCCTGGGAAGTTTGGTTGCGCAGTAACCTTACAAGCAAGAGTAAGACTACTGCCGGTTTGCCTTGGGACGCCTTTTTCAATGTTTCCCTTTGGTGTCTTTGGAAGAATAGAAACGAGGGAGCCTTTAAGGGTGCTTCCAAGACTTTGTCGACCTCGTCACTCATGCAAAGTATCAAGATCAAAGCAAATTTGTGGTTCCGGGCGTGGAATGCTCCTTTTTCTGTCGGCGGTAGAATGAACCAACCCTCGAACCGTGCCATTATGGAGATTGGGTGGAAGCCTCCACCTGTAGGGTGGACGAAGATCAACGTTGACGGGGCAGCTAATAGCTCGCAGGGGATGGCCAGGGCAGGAGGAGTTGTCCGCTCTTTTCATGGCAGCTGGGCAGGTGGTTTCGTTACAAGCCTTGGTTCTTGCTCAGCAACTGCAGCGGAACTCTGGGCTATTTATCATGGTTTGAATTTGGGTTGGAAGCTTGGTTATAAAACCCTCATCATCGAGTCTGACTCTCAAATGGCCATCCAACTAGTGAAGAACAGGAGTGATCCCCTGCACCCGTACACAGTGCTCCTCTCGATTATCAGGAGGAAGATTTCTTTAGACTGGGTGGTGAATCTGGTTCATACATATCGGGAAGGGAATAGAGTTGCGGACTTGCTCTCGAAGCACAGTCTCATCTATCCCTACTGTATGTACGAACTAGAAGATCCCCCGCAAGAGCTTTTTCCCATCTTACAGGATGATCAAAGAGGGGTTACGTATTCTAGGAATATTGTGATCGATACCTCTACTACCTCCATCTGATCCTTCGCTGCTCCCCCTTGTTTTCTGTCTTCTTTGGCCTTGTGCCTCCTACTGCAATAAAAACAAAAAAAAAAACAAAAATCTTTTGCCTTTAAGAGAAATCTTTAATTTACTACTGTTGGCTACTATATTTTGTAATAACACATTATTATTATGAAATTAATTCGCAAACGAAACCCCACTAAACTCAAATCATGTGCATGCCATAATTGACGACCCTAGCTAATAATACTCAACGCATCAACAAGAATCAGGTGAAACAAAGAGATCATATGCAGTAGGACCCAGGCGGATTCGAACCACCATCCTCCCCGAGCCTTACAGGCTTTGGGCGCTCTAACCTCTTTGAGCTAATGGATCCATCCACCACCACCACGTCAGACACAGTTACGTTTCAGCTACTACACATGATTATCGAATAAATCAAATGTCATTTTGTCCTCTCATTTTGTGTCAGCTCGTGTTTATTAAGAAATGATTTTAAATTCTTCAACTAGACACGGCGACTATCAGATATAGACACCAAACCTAATTGCCGTGAGGCTCACAATCCAGTCATTATATTATTCTGTATGGAAAAACAACAAAAAGGCGACACAGACATCAACATCTACTGTAAACAGATGCATAACAAGGAAGCCCGACTAACAAATATGCAGATTGGGCAAACCACAAGCCACTCCAAACTGAAAAGAAGGTATAACTTCAATGCCAAGGTACGAGCTGAACCATATAAGAGAAAACTAAACAAGACCCCTTCATCTCCCGAACAGGGGAAAGAAGACCAATTTCTCAGTGGTATTGAACAGCAAATAGACTTGGAAAATGCAAAATTCTTTACTCATGAGACCAACCCCTTGTAGACTGTGAGGCGTGTTGACAACCAACATGATTTGGAATTGAAAGGAACTTTTTGCATCTTGGCCGGACACAGCTTTGTCGAAATCGACGACTGGTAACAATGGCTAACGTTGATGCAGAACATACAAGATCCCAAGGATCATCAGGAGAAACACAGCCAAGGCCATCATTGCTGCAATCCAATCAACAATCAGCACATGTGGCAACAACAAAGACCAAAGTATATCTGATAACACTTATTAATGAAGAACATCTCACCACGTATGACTGATAAAGCAGCCAGCTAATACAACATTCTCTTTTGGGGTCGAGACGGTATAAGCACAGCAACAGCAGCGCGTCCTCCAGCTAATACAAGGTCGGGGTCGGTATAAGAACAGCATCATCAGCGTCCTCCATTCCACATAGAAGCCGGAGAGCGCAGTAACTGTGCGCAAGACCCTCACTTTGATGAACTCCCACGACATCTTCCCTTACATGGAGCCTTTCCCATATCTATCAGAACAGATTTACAAGACAATACAACACAAGCAGTCCTGCTTTACAAGATCCTGCAGTACTGCGCATCTAATAGCCTATAGCCACCTTCCAACTAATGATATGGTAAGTACGCAGAACAATAGTGCTACCGCAAAGTTCCAACTGATAACAAATGGCAAGATCTTGATCATACACTATGATACAAAAAAGATTTCCATGGTAATAGCAGAAGTATCAAGAGTTCGATTGCTCTTTCGTGAGTGGTTACTTCCTAGAGCCACTGTTATAATAATCGAATTAACGGAGCAAACGTACTAACGCAAATTGTTTAATTGTGTAGATGATTGCAAAAACTAGACACCACCATCAGCATATGCAGTATCTCAATTCTATGCAATTGTCAGAGTTAACTTCTTCAGGCAAGCTCCCACAGAAACCCCTCCAATCTCTCCTAAACCGTATATGATCAATTAATTCGGAGTAATATTAAATTGCTAAGGAATCTAGCCAACTCAACAGACCATAGTAAAGTAACTTTCTCAATGATTAAACTGATAAGATTCAGATGTTGATCAATTAACTAGTCGGCCATGATGTAACTGTGAAATAAGCAG
Organism: Linum trigynum; assembly: GCA_964030455.1. Lineage (NCBI taxonomy): Eukaryota > Viridiplantae > Streptophyta > Magnoliopsida > Malpighiales > Linaceae > Linum > Linum trigynum. The sequence goes on along the minus strand of OZ034817.1, from coordinate 53,754,704 downwards.
CAAAGTTGAGGTAATTGGTACCTGGTTGACTGCAAGCATATGATGTCCCGGTTGTCTATCAGTGGTGTGAGACCATCGAGATGCAGTGATATAGTAATGGTGCCAGCAAAGAGAAAAGGGAAGAGGAGCACCCGGAGACACACACACATGGAGGAGGGAGAGCCAGGGTTGAAAAACCTTCACTAACAAAAAAATTACCCCTATGTGCCATCTCCCTCCTCCAAACCCAAGAAATCGATGCTTTTATTAGGGTATTCTGTGACCTGCCATGCGAGCGCACCCAACATGGCAAAGGTCGGTTTGACAAACAACAACACCAACACAAACACTTCAAGAAACCATACCCTAATCTCTCCACAGGTTCCTCCATCCTCTACTTCTTCCCAGCAAGATCCTCCGTAACCAATGATACCGTAACAAATAGATCAAATAACAGGCATAAATAAATTCACAAACCCTTTGGGCCAAACAATCTTCACGGTGTTGGGATCCAACTGACTCCATGCTAGGAGATTGTATTCGCCATCGATCATCAGATTCAAGGCCGCCGTCGGGATCGATCATGGGCGTATCTGAACAGTGTACGAGCTCCTTTCAGCCTCGCTCCATACCTCTCAATTACCACACAGCCGGAGACGGGACTGGTAGATAACAAAACCAAATAACCAATCGATTAGCCACGAAATCCATGCGCGTACAAATTCGTCCCCAACAACCAGCCAAGAATACAATCAAAGCATCAAAAACTCGCGCCCAATTTGACCGTACCAATCAATCTCGTCGGAAATCTATACCAGAAATATAATATCGAAACAAGAGCGCAATCCAATTTGATTCAGGGCATCAGAAAATAACGAATCGAATACATAGTCTATATCACACAACTAAACATATCGAAACGCACATACCAAGTCGCAAGAAAAGAAGTCAACTAGAACAGATCTAGAAACAAATCCAACCAGAAAGCCATATAAAGAGATATATACCTCGACGGAAGTAGAACGATACGATCATCAACGAGTCGAGATCAGCGGATCCGGAGCGGAAACTGGTCAAGGACGAGAAACCAACCGCAGATCTACCAGAACCACGAATCGTCCCGCATAACCGAGCACGAGAGCTGCAGCGGCAAAATTAGGCCGAAGTGAAGCCATCGCCAGGATTAGATCTATAGAAAAGGTAGATTCAAATTTTTGAACCTAAACCCAGAAGGAGGCTATGAAATTGAGACCTTGGATGCAAGAAACATGGCGCCAGGGGTGGAATATATAGGAAGAAGAAACAGGCCGAGAGGCGGTGCCGGTTTAGGCGAATCTAATTCGGATAATTAATTAATTATTAAGGGAGATCGAACGGCTGTGATTGGTTGACTTGAGGACAAATCGATGGTTAGATTTTGGAGGAGGTTAGTTGTTTTACAATGCGAATCGAATGGCTGTGAGCTGTTGAGAAGGTTCCTGAAATAGATTATCCTTCCACGTAAGGATCGGATCTTTATTAGGAATAAACGAGTAAAGTATTTTTTTTCCCCAAAAATAGTACTTTCAAAAAAATTCAAAAATAACATCCAACCTAGAACAATTCAAAAAATAGCATATTTTTCCAAAAACTGTCACCTCACTCAGCGGTTTACACGAAAACTGCAGGGTGCGGCACGATTTTTAATGAAAACACACGGGTAGGTGGCGATTTTGCTGACCGCATTGGGGTGGGACGGTTTGGTTGCAAACCGCACACCTACCAGACGGTTTGTAATATATATTTTTTTCCTGCATAAATGTCATAAGTGGTCTGTGCACAACTGGTTTAGTTGTTTATTATTTGCAAGAAGTCCTAAGTTTGTCGGCAACCTTCTGGCGATGTTCTGATTGGAGAATTGGAGTTCCCAGTGAATTGTTTTAGCGGAGGGACCATTTGTAAAAATAGGACTCCACTTTCTTTCCGCTCCTTTCCTCCGACTCGTGTGTGGGTCCGAATGGAAATAATAGCATGTTCTTCTTTTCCCGCCAACGCGGGATTTGTCTTTATGCTCGGAAATGCTCAAAGATATGAGAATTTGCCAATTCGGGAAGCGGGAGTTTTCGGTAAATTGAAAGCAAAATACTTCTCATAACTTTGTAATTTGGGATGATAATAATAATAAATTTCTTAAAAATACATACGTATAGTTATTTCGTTAATAACGTTAATGACATTATAAATTTATATTCAATGTTGACTGCACTAGTAATTTTCAAATGTGACGATTATTCATCTTTGAGGTGAGCAAAGATAGTGAAGCAGGAGGTGAGCAAAGAGACGAAGCTGGAACAGGGGAGTCACAATAGGGAGATCTTCTCTGCATTGCGGTTCACCGCACCCTTAACGTCCTAAAAGGTGTTGCCAATTCGAACCCCAATTGGAAAACCAACCACATCATCAAAAAAATTAGGGCAATTTAATGTACACATACATGTTCTTTACTCAATCGGCCAACGGGCCAATTCCAATGCTAGTATAATCATAATATAGCTGTTATCATATTGATATAATATCATTGTAAAAATAATGCGAGAATAAGATATAATGTATTCAACCGATAATATACCAAAATAATACCAATGATAAACCATTTAACTGTGATGTACACCCGTCAATACAAACTTCGTTTATATTATATGCGTATATGTATTACTGATCAAGCAGACATAAGATCAACGTTTATAATCCGATTATAGTAGATATAATTTCACAAATAAATTTTTTTGAGTGGAGAGTTCGAGAAGGGAAGCAACGTGGGTTTATGAGAGGGTTATAGCCTATATGTATATAATTTGTCCGTTTACTATGAATTTTCTCAGGCATGCCCCTGTACCATGAATCGTATCAAACATGCTCTTATATTATTTAACAATTCTCAAACGTACCAGTTAGTTAATTTTTTGTTGTAAAACCGTTAAATCTTGTTCAATTGTAGTATGTTCAATTTTCGCTATTAACCCATGTCAATTGTTCCTCCGCCATTCAACCCTGTCAAACAAAGAGAAAGATCCCTCCACCCTGACTATAATTTTTTTATGACTTTGACTGTCCTCGGCTGGTTGATTCTGACATGGACACTACTTAGCCGTCGCGACAGCGTCTATTACTTGTCGTTTGAAATTCCTTTTCACCTCTGAAATTTGGACCCTAACACCACTAGTGAATCCCAAATTCTTTTCCTAAGCTAGTGCAACTGTGCTATGGAGATGGAGAGATAGCGTACCCCAAATCCCTATTCAACCAGGTATTAGCTAGTGATGGCAATGGGGCAGGACGAGGCGGGTTGACCCACTCTTACATGTTATTTGGAAGAAGAAAAAAAATACATCCAAGTTTCACTTTTTACGATAAAAGAAAGGGGGAAACACTTTATGAATGAAATATAATGATAACAGAATGTGTAATTGAGTATAAAAAGTTGAAAGATGGACTCTGCCTAGTTGAAGAAAAGTCAGAATAAGAGAAATATGTATAGATACCGTAAGAAATTGAGATAAAATTGACCAAGAACGGGGCAAGGCGGGACAGGGCGGGTCAGAAATAGATACCTATGCCCCACACCACGCTACTACGGGTCGGGTAATACCCACACCATTGCGGGTCAGGTCGGGTAATACCCGCGAGGCAAGTTCAAATTGCCATCACTAGTATTAGCACACAAAGGAAACAAAAAGGTTTTGTTTTAGGTATTCGGGAATCGGTACACTAATTGGCCTTTAACACAGTAAATTTTTGGTCACTCAAGGGAAAGCTAGCAAAAAGGAAGATTGAGATGAAGACCAATGTTCGGCTTGAAGTTCTGTCACATATTTGGTTTGAATTTCAAATCTTGAAAAATGCGTTGATGCACTGCCAATCACATAAACTATCACCACCGTCGCTGTTGATTTTTGTTTGCTATTTTCATGGACGCGCGACCAATCACATGAACTTTTGTCAATCATCGTCGTTGACCTAGTCACCTATAGGAAGAGGAGAAAGGTGAAGGGGTGTAGATATTGATGGAGGAAAAGGTGGAGAGATCCTCTGAAGCTTTTGTTTTTATTTTGGGCTTTTCATTGATGTCGAACTCTTACAGGGGTAAAAAAACGTTATTAACATTGCTTGGGTGGTGGTTCGGCCACATATAACAGTTTTAGGATGGAAAACATAATTGAAACATACGTTTGAAAATTATTCAATAGTAGAAGGACAAATTCGACGTAATTTAGTGTATAATGACATATTAAAGAAAAATGCATAATAAAGAATCAAATTAAAGAAAAATGCATAATAAAGAATCAAAGTATACCTATAATACTTAATGAGAAGCATAATTTGACTTTGCATCTCCTAGTCGTTGTCAAGAACAAGTTGTTCCCAATAACTCGAGTTGTTGGGAGACGTTCAATCGTGGATCATATACCACAACACTAACACGCCCCCCCTCAAACGAAAGCCACTCGCAAGGGCTTGAAATTTGCACAGGTCTGAAGACAAGAATACCATGTGCTTAACAAATGAAGGTCATCGGGAATCGAACACAAGACCTCTAGGTCACAGAAGGCTCTGATACCATGTCAAGAACTAGTTGTTCCCAATAACTCGAGTTGTTGGGAGACGTTCAATCGTGGATCATATACCACAACACTAACAGTCGTGACTCGTGAGTGATTGCGTGAGCAATAGCGCCCAATACTTTATTGTGGTATATGCAGTTGGATTCAAAATTTCAAATGTCACCCGTTAAATGTTTTTTTTTTTGGTTTGATGACTCAAATGCATGTATTTTGCCTATCAAAAATTGGGGAGTCACCCAAGTTAGAAAGTGCTTTCACGACGAGTCATGAGTCACGACTCACGACTCACTGACCGCGTGCAGCCACCGCCCCCAGTTTTCATCCCCCAGAAAAACCAGCGGGCCCGACCAGACGGCCGCCTGCCCACCGGCTGGTCGTCATCAAACCCTACAAATACAATAATCGCTTAATTAATTTTTAAAATATTAATTAAACAAATCCCCGAAAATCCGTTGGCCAGGGCCGAAGGGAAAGTTCGTTAAACAACGAGAACCCTCCACCACCTCACTCGCCCCCTTATGTTCCGCACCGCCTGTTTGTAAAACAGCCACCCTCCTTACCCATCTCCTTGCGCCTTGAACCCCACGCTTCTCCAAGAACTTTCTTCCTCGATTCCCCCTCTACACTTCGAAATCAAATCGAGATTTCCCCGCCTGCCAAACAGACTCATCCCGCCGGCAATCCTTCAATTCGACGAAACGAACCACGCCTTCACTCGACTCCTCTTGAAGCCAGAGCTTCATCATCTCCCGTTCAGGTATTGCCGATTCCCGATCCTCTACAATCGTCTCATCTCTGAATTGCGATCCCGCGTTTCAATTCCCGCGTTTTCTGTTTCTCTCCGGCGCCGCTGCGATTTCATTTTCGTAGAGGGAAAAGGAAACCGAGAACAATTCTGGTTTTGTTTTTTTTCTGTTGTTTGGATGTTTTTGGAAATCACATTTGATTAGCGCTGTGTGCTCATCTTCGCGTCGAATTTTCAGATGGCTCCGACGGCTTTGATCTGCGACACTCAGCCATGGAAGGACTTGAAGGTGAAAATGTCAACTTCGTCTCTCCGCTGTGTTCTTACCGTTTGTGGGAAAAAGCTATAATCGCAATTTTGATCTTGCTTGCCGCAGGCTCATGTTGAGGAGATCAAGAAGACTCACCTGCGGGAGTTGTTGACTGATACTGAGCGCTCCAAACAAATGATGCTGTGTGTTCTCTCTTTTTCTCTTATGTTGCCGTGCTTAGTTCTTTGGCCTGCATTCTGTTATCGGGTGATTAACTTGTGTGCAACGTGTGTAGTGAGTTCGACGGTATAACGCTGGACTACTCACGCCAGCAAGCTACTCTTGGTACACTGAGTAAACTGCAGAAGCTGGCGGAGGTGAACAATAGTTAGCTCTCGATTTGGAACGGCAGATTTTGGTTATGACATAATGTATTGACCATAGTCACGTATTTCTTGCTGCAGGCTGCACATCTGAAAGATAAGATTGAACGCATGTTTAACGGCGAGCATGTGAGTTATAATTATTTGTCAATCGACTACCATGGAAATTTTGTTGTCATTCTCGCTATTTAGTCGGGCAGTGCCTTGTTTATGAGTGTCAGTAGACACTGGTGCCTAGTTGTCATGATTTAGCTTTTTGAGCGTTTTTTGGTAGACTTCCCATGATTCAATCTTTTCGTCTAGGTTGATTTTCATTGATATGATTGCGTGGTTGTTATTCTCATTGCGATTATGCTCTCATTTTTAGATTAACAGCACAGAGAATAGGTCAGTGCTCCACGTAGCTCTTCGAGCTCCAAGAGATGCTGTGGTTAAGAGTGATGGCAAGAATGTTGTGCCAGATGTTTGGAAGGTTTTGGACCAGATTAAGGATTTCTCTGACAAAGTCAGGAATGGTTCATGGGTAAGTAACGTGAGGTTTCATGGAGTTCTGGGGGCACAGTTCTTGTATTGTTCAGTAATAGAAATCCATTGACAGGTTGGAGCCACGGGAAAACCGTTAACCAACGTTATTTCTGTTGGCATTGGTGGCAGCTTTTTAGGCCCTCTTTTCGTGCACACTGCCCTTCAAACAGGTTTTCTAATGCCTCCTTATAGCCCTTAAACACCATATTTATAAAACTCACGTTCCTTGTGATTAGTGTACCAGCATTTTGTTATACAGAAGAGTAATTTACTGGTAGTAACTCACAGATCCGGAGGCTAGCAAGCAAGCAAAGGGACGCCAACTGCGATTGTAAGTACCTTCTGTATCAAAGGAGTTAGTTGAGCTGGCCCGCATATGTATTAAGGGCTATTATTGTATGGTGCTGAAGATTACCATGACTCTGATTATGTGTAATCTGTATTCTGACTGCTAGACAACCTAATAAATGTTATAAATTGATTTCAGTCTCGCCAATGTGGATCCAATTGATGTTGCTAGAAATATTACTGGCTTGAACCCTGAAACAACGTTGGGTGAGATACCTTCCGTTTCTGTTGGTGTGGTTGTTTCTTTTGTTTATTTGTTGATTTAGTTTATTTCCCCTGACTTGAAATGCTCATCCGATGTTCCTTTAATTCCATGCAGTTGTTGTGGTTTCAAAAACTTTCACCACAGCTGAAACAATGTTAAATGCCCGCACACTAAGAACTTGGATTTCAAAAGAGCTAGGGTGAGTAAGACAACGACACAAGTCCTTCTTTTGTGAATAATTCATTGAGATTGAGTTCTAGAGTTGATCGATATTTAAGGGATGACCAGTACTTGTTGAGTGCAAAGATGGATATGTGTTATTTTAGTGTTCTTGCAACTTTTTTTATTAGTAGCTTTCTTGATGCAAAGTAGTACTGATGACATATATGTATTTCTAAAATGTTCAGACCTTCTGCAGTTGCAAAACATATGGTGGCTGTTAGCACAAACCTCATGGTATGAAATTATTGTCTCTCTAGGGTTTCCTTATTGCTTGTTAATAGTTCCAAGAATGAAAGTGCTATGTCTTTTGTATAATTATCACTCTTGAAAATGTTACTTCTGCCTCTCCCTTATTGTAGTTTTGGCAAAAATTATCACTATGCTAAATTAACTATTATGCTAGCATATTAAAATTCAATTCCATGTGAAATTTGTAGCCTTATTGTAATTTTCTGCTATGTAATGCACAGCTTGTAGAAAAGTTTGGAATTGATCCAAAGAATGCTTTTGCATTTTGGGACTGGGTTGGTGGCAGGTATAGTGGTAAGTTTCTCTTGTTGTAGCCTTCTTGGTATTCGTTATGTGGATTTGATGGTTGATCTTAGTCATCTGGCCGCTCTACAGTTTGCAGTGCAGTTGGTGTGGTGCCTTTGTCTCTCCAGTATGGTTTCTCCGTGGTTGAGAAGTACGGTAACTTCTTTTTAAATTATCATTATGAACGATGGCATTATATTTTACATATTGTTGTAGCAGTTCTTACCTTATAATAATAAAACCGTATATACCGTATTTGAAAACACGACGATCCAGCTAAATGTTATATGGATCTTTCCAGACACGGGTAGTCTGGCAGCTGTTCAGGTGTTTGTGTGATTAAAGTGCCCCACAATACTCATATACATTCAGTTATGTTTACTTTCACTAAAATCAGGAATGGCCTTTATTGCAATTTGAGTAAGCAAAATGTCGAGTTCTGCTGTATCTAATATTGCCTCACATGCGTCCTTACAAACAATTTGTGTGATTTGAAGGTTCCTGAACGGAGCATGGAGCGTAGATAAACACTTCTCTTCTGTTCCATTTGAGAAAAATCTGCCTGTGAGTACCAATGTGATATGAGTTTATCAGTCTGTAATCTTACTTTCGTAGAGTAAGTACCATAGGGGCCGTATAGGGAAATACTTGTACTCTTGTAGCTTTATGCGATAACTGAACAAGCACTACTGTTTTCTCTGGTAGAGAGATCTAGTCCAGGTTGACAAGCATTATATTTGAAATCTTACTGTTACTTGATGCTGTTTGGTTAGACCCTGCGATTTCACATGTTGTACTATGAAACGGGTTGCTGGTCTGTCTCTAACATTTCCTTTGCTGATTATACTTCAATGACTTAGAGTGATCATGTAGATTCTTGTTTTCATGTCTACTAAATCTTGTTGCAGGTTCTCTTAGGTTTATTGAGCGTGTGGAATGTTTCGTTTCTTGGATATCCTGCAAGAGTATGTTCTGTTATGATTTCAACAACTTCATGTGTTTTTCGAATTTATTTATCTCGTATTCCCATAATCATATTGGTATTTTTTCTAGGCCATCCTGCCATACTCCCAAGCACTGGAAAAGTTTGCACCACATATCCAACAGGTAAGGAAGAGACTGTCAATGTTCGTTTGGGAGTATGCTTTCTTGTATATTTTCAATATATTTTAAGAGCGTTACAGCATCAGTGCTGAAACTTCTATCCGATACTCAATATCAGGTTAGCATGGAAAGTAATGGCAAGGGAGTATCCATTGATGGGGTGCCATTTCCGCTTGAGACAGGTGAAATTGATTTTGGTGAACCGGGAACCAACAGTCAGCACAGCTTTTATCAACTAATTCACCAGGTAACTGGAATTTTCCTTCTTCTATAAACAGATTGGCACATGGGGTTACCCTCTTCTTAAACCATGAGCCATGTTATCCTTTGTTGAACTGATGGTTAAATATTTGGCCTATTCAGGGGCGTGTCATTCCTTGTGATTTTATTGCTGTTATAAAGAGCCAGCAGCCAGTATACTTGGAAGGTATGTTCAGAAAGTTTATCTGTGTATGCCTGTTGTCCGAATCATGACATATCAATTTGTTGTCAATTTTATCTGTGCAGGGGAGATTGTCAACAACCATGATGAACTCATGTCTAACTTTTTCGCTCAGCCCGATGCTCTTGCATATGGAAAGGTAGTTCCATACTTTCCTAAATGAATCTTGATACAACAAAGTTCATGCCATATTTGGGTCTTCTTAATCACCCGTCTTCTGCAGACACATGAACAACTGCTGAAGGAGAATGTCCCCGATCATCTTATTCCTCACAAGGTAGATTCGTAGATGAAGTTTCTCTTTGGACTGTAACAACTTGCTTGTGGAAAACATTATGACTAACCATACTGTTATCTTACAGACATTTACTGGCAACAGACCTTCAATCAGCCTTCTGCTTTCTTCATTGGACGCCTATAAAATTGGACAGGTAGGTTCTTTCCTACTCATGCATTCATGGTACATGATCTGTTTTTTCCTTCTGCCCCTCTTTGGCTATATCGCAAGCACATGGAGTTTCTATTGCTAGCCTAAATTTTCAAGACGTGAAACTTGTTTGCAGTTGTTGGCGATCTATGAACACAGAGTAGCGGTACAAGGCTTCATATGGGGCATCAATTCCTTCGACCAGTGGGGAGTCGAGTTAGGGAAGGTGGGTGCTAATTAGAATTCCGAATACTTTTCTCTTCCTCTCTACGCAATATTCGACTTTCTTTCAACGTTTTCTTTTAACACTCTTGGCTCATTGATTGTTCTTATGCAGTCACTTGCCACTCAAGTTAGAAAGCAACTTCATGCTTCACGGACAAAGAAAGTACCAGTCCAGGGCTTCAACCCCAGCACTACTACATTGCTAAACAAGTACCTAGAGGTATAATGCGGAAGGGAAATGCCTATTTCGTTACGACCAATACGCAACTTAAACTTCACTTTATCTCATATCTTCTCTTGAACCTTTGCAATTGCAGGAGAGCTCAGATGTCCCCGCTGCTCCATCAACCCTTCTACCCAAGAGCTAAACAAACAGCGCCTTTTGCACGCTGGCCCGACCATCCCCTCTTCTTTCATCAGTCCTCGTTTTTGTACCATAGATATAACGAAACAAATATCGCTTACCCTACATACAGCAGTACTACAATTTTAAGTTAAGTCCCCAATAAGTGCAAGCTTGTTCCCGAGGAATTCGTTCTATACTACAATGACAGAAGGCTCGAAGAGCAGAATCCATGTCGCTTTAGACAATTGACGGCTTATAAGGCTGCAATGTGCATAATCCGCTGAACCCTAAAGTGCTAAATAGATGGGATTGACGAAAATAGCCTGAGGCAGTAAAGATTACGCTTTGATAATTGATAACTTGATACCCAAGTGATTAGGCGTCTGGATTCTGATTACTAATTTACTACTTCTACTACGGTACTTTCTAATATCCGATTTACAGAGTAGCAACATCATCCGCTAATATCACAAAACTACCCTTTTCACCGGAGGCCGAAGCTAGTAGGGGAAAACGAGCCGGCGGTGAGGGTCAGCGAGCGGTAAAATTGGAAGTGATTTCAGACGCCGGTGGAGCCAAACCCTCCTTCGCCTCTAACGGTGGCCTCCAGATCTTCAACTTCCACAACCTCGGGAGTAACTATCTTCTCGATAATCAGCTGAGCAATCCTATCGCCTTGTCTGACCTCGAGGTCGACGTCGGAGTGATTGAACAAGATCACCCCGACGGCGCCTCTGTAGTCGGCGTCTATCACTCCCGCTCCCACGTCGATGGAGTGCTTCCACGCGAGTCCGGACCTCGGAGCTGTAGCGCCGGTGAAGCAAAACCAGTGATTAACCCAAGGTTAAACGGCTATTTCAGCGAGTAAATCGAAGCGAAGAGAGTTGATCGATTAGAAGAAAAAAAAGTTACCTATGCGGGCGTATGTCCCTTCAGCCACCGCGATGCTCAGGTCCGTCGGAACTAGGGCTTTCCCCCTCGCCGGGACTTTCGCCTCCGCAGCACTGGAATTTTCGTCGGGCTGATCAGAATCTCATAAGCAGTACGGATTACTGGAAGAGAGAGAGAGAGAGAGAGAGGGAGAGGGAGATTAACCTGGAGAGATCGTAGCCGGCGGAGAGAGGAGAGGCTCTAGTGGGCAAGACGGCCTTCGGGGAAAGTTTTTTCACCTTGAAGAAAGACCCATCGGCGGGAGCGGGGGCGAGTGCGGAGTGGACGCCGTTTTGCTGGTCGAGCTTCGCGATCTTCGCCGCCGGCTCCTGGATTTCGGCGCTGCCGTTCTGGATCTCGGCTGCTTGGGCCATTTTTTGCGTAGTGGAGTGATGGGTTTCGGTAAATCAGAGGTTTTGAGAGGAAATGGTGAGCCTCGATTGGGAGACGATAGAAGTGGCTGGCCGATTAAATAGGGAGAAAGCCGCCAGTAATGGCGCGAATCCTGAATTAATGGCGCCAATGGTTCCCGGCTTCCCGCCATGGAGAAGAGACCATCATTCTATTTGGCGTTCCCCCCCTCCCCCCTTCACAGCTTCTACGTGTTGTTGGACTGAATTCATTGTTCATATTTACGATCCTGAGGTTTTTTCCTCTTTAATTTGTGTCCAAAATTTCTTTCAATTACTCTCTCATTGTTATTTTCCTAAACCCTAATCTCTTAAAACTAAAATCCAATCAAATTTATCTAAACTTGTTCATTTGATTGGTTTGAATATTTTTAGTCTCAATAACTAAACCTATCAAATTTATATTTGCATATTCCCTTCGAAATCTATTGGTAATGCAAACATGTTCATTACATTGACTCGAAAATTATATTTCAACAACTAAACCAAGCGCAAACAAGGATTGGTTACCATATTACTCATGGGTCATGACATGCTCCTTCTTGCTATGTTGATGGTGGTGGTAATTGTGTTTGCAACTTCAATAAATTTGTGCCCCCAATAATATAAACATTTTTAATCACCATAGTAGAGTATTCCTGGAGTTCTTTTAATTAAGCACCAAACGGGTTGAAAACTTGCTCGAAACATGTGGGGATAGGTTAAAAATATGAAGATACTTCATCAAGAATCAGTCACATCTCTCTATCATTTTATGAACACACACATGGCCCGAACGACTCGAAAACTCCGCTTCAACATGTTAGGAAAGAGTTTGGGACTATTATGGGATGGACGAGATATAATTGGAAGGGGGCGAAATGCATGTTTGGTCGCTTAGTTGATCAATTTCGTTAACATTAGTGACTGATTTTTTTTACGTGCGTACACTGGTTAGTCACTTTAAATATTTATTACATCGTTAGTCACTAACCATCAAATTATGTTAAGTTTGTCCTAGGTGATAGTCGATTATAAATCTTTGGCAATTCACTGTATCATATGCTAATTAAATGAAATTGGACAGTCGCTAACTAACAACGAAACAATGATTTAAGTGAGTAAGTGACCAATAAGCAAGGATATTTTATTGAGCGCGACAAAAATGAAATAAATTGATAAATCGAATGACCAAACCATGTAATTTCGAACGATGAGGCAAGTGTAGGTCACGGCCGCATCAACGCGTGGGGCTCAAATGCAAAGGATTCCTAAACGAATCTGCATCCACCACCGGATAGGGTGACTGACACATCCCCCGCACGGCGTCGCTTGGACAGTTCTTTCAGCAATGTTTTTTTCTTTATTTTCAAATTTCTTTATTTTCATTTTTTTTTCAGTTGAGGGTTCGCTGCTGCTCATTTATCTTCCGCCTTAAACCTATAATAGCTCTTCCCCTCCCTTCGCTTCGTGTTCCCCCTTCTCATCTCTCCGCTCTCAAGCAATCAAAAGAACAGAAAAGTCCCTTCTGCAACTTCCGATCATTCCCATGGCCAACTCCTCCGCCGCCTCCGATTCCCGCCGCCCACTCTCCGTCACGCCTCCTCCCCAGATCTCCAAAGGTTCAATTTCTCCTTAATTCGGTCCTAAACTCTTCTTCTTCTTCTCCCTCAGTTGGGTTCGTTTTGTTTCACTGGTGTCTGAATGGGGTTCCTGTTTGGGGGTATAGAACCCTAGCTTGTTGTGTATTGGTGGGGCCCCGGCTGGTCCTGCACCTTTTGACGGCTGTGTTAATTTTGTACAGTGGGGCTTCTCTCTGATTTCAGTGTCGCGCATACTCGCAGTACACCAGCATTAGGGTTTTTAGGGTTTATGTGGAGCTCTGCGAATGCAGTAGTGGAAATGTATGCGTTTCCAATGTCACTTTAGTTGCCCCCCTTCAAATCTGTGTGTTTCTTCTCGGAGTATCTCATACTTCCCCGCAACTTCTTCAGTATCTGTACTCTGGAATTGGAAGATTATTATGGTTGGATTAGTTGTTATTTTTTTTTTATCAATTTATCATTTTGGAGGGTTCCCGGAATTGTCGACGTGTTTCCTGTGAAGGATTTGATCTATTTAAGCATCGAGTCTGTGTAATAATTTGGAGAAATTGATTGTTATGTGAGGCTGGTTTTCTGGCGTATCCTTACCTGGTTCCATGTTTCACTCGTAACTTGCAATGGGGGAAGTCTGATACATGATGGCATTTGTTGATCTTGAACTGTCTTGAGCTGTTCCCTGAGCGATGTTATTAAAGATATGTGTTTTTTTTTGTCTATGCAGCTGGTCAAGCATCTGACAATCCAATTCCTCTTTCTCCTCAGTGGCTGCTTCCAAAGCCAGGGGACACTAAGCCTGGGTCAGGAACTGGGGTGTGTTTCGCCATTACCTTTTGGCTGTAATTCGCCTTTTGTTTACATGGACACGATATCTGAACATTTTTTTTTTTTGTATTTTCCCTGTGGCATTGGTCATATGTAGTTCTAGCACCATCAGTTTGCTTTCTGGTATTCTGTTTGGTTGGGATTGCCTTAGTATTCTTGATTCCAGTTTTAATTTGCGTCTCGGGTGGGGAATTGATTACAGGAAGTCCATTTTGGCTCTCATCTGGCCTATGTCAATCGCACAGACAGCATCAAGTCTCCTGGTACTAACGGTGAAGATATGCATGATGTCCACAAGAAGAAGGATGTCTTCAGGCCTTCTTTGTTTGACATGGAACCTGATCGTCGCGATCGCTGGCGTGATGAGGAAAGGGACACCAATTTGTCAGCCCGTAAAGACCGCTGGAGGGCTGGTGAGAAAGAGCTTGGTGACAGCAGGCAAATGGACCGCTGGGTGGAGAATTCCTCTGGCAGGCATTATGAAGCACGGCGGGCCCCTACCGAGCGTTGGGGGACTGATTCGAGTAACAAGGACAACAATTATGAGCAGCGGCGTGAGAGCAAGTGGAACAGCCGCTGGGGACCTGATAGTAAGGAGACAGACTCTGGCAGAGATGTAGATGTTACTCATGAGAAAGGCTTGGGGATTCTTCCAACACAAGCAAAGGACGATCGAGAGGCTGACCATAATCGACCTTGGAGATCTGGTTCTTCCCAAAGTCGTGGGAGGGGGGATGCACCCCACCAAACAACACCTCTATCAAACAAACAGGGCCCTATGTTTTCATATGGCAGGGGACGTGGTGAAGCCAGTCAAACCTTTTCTGTTGGTCGTGGGAGAATTGGGGCTGGTGGAAGTTCTATGAACAGCCCTCCAACTCATCCTCAACCTCTAGGGGCCATTCTGGACAAGGCTGAAAATGGGCCTTTAAGATATGGCAGGACCAAATTGTTAGATTTGTACAGGAGGACTGACATGAGGTCATCTTGGAAACTATTGGATGAGTTTGTCCATGTGCCATCTCTTACGCAGGAAGAAATGGTGGAACCACTTGCACTATGTTTACCCAATTCAGAAGAGATGGTAATTTTATTCTCTAAGTGTAATAGGGGTGTCTGTAAATTCCTACTTTTAACTTTTTGTTTCTGTTTTGTCTTTTGAGTAGGTTGTGTTGAAGGCAATTGACAAAGGGGAAATTATAGGTAGTGGTGCCCCTCAACTTTCAAAAGATGGATCTATGGGGAGGAACACGGCGGATTATACTCATTCAAGAAGGGCTAGAGCTGGTATAGTTTCTTTCTCTTGGCAATTTATCTCATTCAAACGTTTGATTGGCAGTAAATGACCTGTTTTGGTTGCTGTGTATGAGCAGGCAGTAGGGAAGATGGAACTCTTCCGGTTGATGATATCAAGGATGAAAGCATGGAGTTTATGAAAGGTGGCTTTGCGAATTATACGGATGGTGCATCTAGTGAGAGGCAGTTACAGTACTCTGGTTCCAACTCTAAGTTGGAATTGTTACAGGACCATTTTGTGCATCCTGATAACAGGTTCAGAGCTGAAGGTAATTGCTTCGAGTATTCTGCTTTTTCATTAGACATTGTTTTCGGACGACTAAGATATTTTACCAAGCTAGTTATGGTTATATTAGGTGCTGAAATATATAATCCTGTGATGTTGATTGTTCAAAATTTAAGAATGTCACCATTTCCTTCATGCTTTCAGGTGCTAGAGAAAATATCAGTCTTTACAGGAAGAATGAGGAGGTACCAATTAGTAGAGAATCAAGCTCACAGGGAAATTATTCAGCACCTCATAGTGCACCCTGGCGAGCTCCGTCTCTGGGAGAACAATTGCATGGTCTGTCTCGTGAGCGAAGGGATGTTTCTGGTAACATAAACTGGACTTCAGCTCACAAGGATCTTAATGCTCAATGGGAAAGTAATATTGACCCAGTTCTCAAGCGACAGCTGTCTGCAATGTTGGAGAGAGAACAAGAAGCCAAGAAGATGTTGCAGCAGTCTGCAATGATGGAGAGAGAACAAGAAGCCAAGAGGTTGTTACAGCAGTCTCCTGAGAATCTTATGCTTTATTATAAAGATCCACAGGGTGAAGTCCAAGGTCCGTTTTCTGGTAGTGATGTAATTGGATGGTTTGAAGCTGGGTACTTTGGCATTGAGTTGCAAGTCCGAGTAGCAACATCATCCAAAGATATGCCCTTTGCAGCACTTGGTGATGTAATGCCTCATTTAAGAGCGAAGGCAAGGCCACCACCTGGTTTTGCACCTCCAAAGCCGAATGAAGTGTCAGAAGTAAATAGTAGGCCAACCTTTGGTAGCTTTGGGCCTCCTACAACAGGTATCAATGAAGTTGACATGAGAAACGAACCAAGGCACAAACTTGGGTCGACTACTGAGGCTGAAAATAAGTTTTTGGAGTCACTGATGTCTGGAAATATGGCCAATTCATCTCAAGGTTGTTCTTTTGCACTGGTGTATTCACACTTTTTAATCTCATTGCCACACATGCACACTCACACGCACAATCACAAATACAATTCTTATATTCTGATTTCAATGTTGATTGAGTTGAGCGTTCATGTTTGATTTGTAGGTATGCAAGCATTTGTTGCTGCCAATAGTCCTGGTGGAATGTTGCCCCCTGGAGCAGATGGTAGTGACATATACCTTTTGGCGAGGAAAATGGCTCTCGAGCGACAGAGATCAATTCCCAGTCCACATGCATACTGGCCAGGAAGGGATCCAGCAGCAGCAGTCTCAAAGTCTGAGGTTCTGTCGGACTCTCAGATATCAAATGCAAAACTCTTGTCATCACTCACTGATAACTCACGGCAGCCACCTCGTTCTCCAAATGCTGACTTAATGTCCTTGTTGCAAGGCGGAGCTGATAGATCTGGTTCTGGTGTAAATAATGGTGTTACTGGTGGTTGGTCAAATTTCCCTGTTCAAAGTAGTTTAGATCCACTTCAGGATAAGGTTGACTTGCATCATGGACAGACTTTACAAGCACCTTTCGTCCAACAGCAAAGGCTGCAGCCACAAAACACGTCGCCTTTAGCAAATATGGTTGGTCAAGGTGTGGATAATCAATCTTCTATGCTGGTACCTGATAAAATGGTACCATCAGGTTTTCCCCAGGATCCACAGCTACTTAATATGCTGCACCAGCAGTATTTGCTGCAGTTGCATCATCAGTCTCCGGTTCCTACCCAACAGCTGTCGGTTCTAGATAAGCTTCTGTTACTTAAGCAACAACAGAAACAAGAGGAACAGCAGCAGCATTTGTTACTTCAACAACAGCAGCTTCTGTCCCAGGTTCTTTCTGATCAAAATACTCTCCAGCAGCAGTTCGGTGAGCATTCCTATGGTCAGTTGCAACATACCGCTGCCATGGCTTCGGGAAGTTCATCTGTCGATCTTTCTCGTCTTCAACCCTCAAAGGATGCGCTTCAGATGGGCTTGCAGCAGTTGCCTGTTTCCTATGTTCAAGATGATCACACCACTAGTTCCATCAACCTGACTCCACAACCACAAGTAACGGATGACGTCAGTCACGATGTTGATTCAAAGCCATCTTTTATACATCTTCCTCATCAATTGCTTGGAGAGACAAATGCCCCTAAAACTCAGGGTAGTAGTCTTCCTGAACAAATTGATGATATCCATGAAAAGTTATCTTTTCCCTCATCTGCATTTGTTGAAAGCTCACTGTCAAAGGCGGCAATAAACAATTCTTCAGTTGATAGTTATGTTGGGCATGTGCTTCCTTCCGAGTCGCATGTTTCTCCTCAACTGGAGCATAGAGCAGTAGAGGCCTTGGCAACCGGCGAAGGTAAAAGAGCTGCTAGTTCTTTGCCCATTGCTGAGCCATCAGAGGATACTTATGTCCCTGAACCTGAAATCCCTGAAAGTCTGAAGGCCCCTGCTCAGGAGCAGCAAGTTGTTAAAGAGAAAGTTAATGTCGAGTCTGTTGAAGAAGTGAGAGGTATTGAAGTTCGTGAGGTAAAAAAATCTTCTGAAAAGAAATCTAGAAAACAGAAGACTGCCAAGGCTGTTTCCTCATCTGACCAGGGGAAAGCTACATCAAAGGCTGGCTCTTCACAGCTGCTGGAATCAGTTGATGAAACTGCAGGGAAGTTTCATGAGACATCTCTGCGAAAGACGAAAGACAAGAAAATGGGCAGTTGCACTGTGGAAAATGTGGAAAACCTACAGGTTAAGAGTTTGATGATGTCAGCTGGCATTTCCCAGGATGATGCCGTGGAAACTAAGAGTGAAGTTAAGCAAGTTGCTTCAGTCCCAGTTCAAGATGCACCAAGCCTTGCAGCTCAACGAGCTTGGAAACCTGCTCCTGGTTTCAAACCGAAGTCTTTATTGGAAATTCAGCAGGAAGAACAGAGGCGAGTACAGATGGAAGTGCCTGTTCCTGAGACCATGCCGGCTGTCAGTTCCGTGGGCCTGTCAGCTCCTTGGTCTGGTCTTGTAGGTGGTGCGGAGCCTCAGAACCTCAGAGAAGTACAAAAAGAGGCAAACAGCGCAGAACTATATGGTATGAGGCCTGAAATTTCACCGAGCTCTAGAAGTAAGAAAAGCCAGTTACATGATCTATTGGCTGTAGAAGTTTTGGCTAAGACGGTTGAACAAGAGATGGAGTCAAGAGACAGCTTTTCTGGCTTATCTTCGCAGCAACTAGCAAGTAACAGTACGGAGTCTATGGATGATAACAACTTTATTGAGGCTAAGGACACTAAAAAGAGCCGAAAAAAGTCTGGTAAAGGAAAGGGTTCTGGAGCCAAAGTGGCAGTATCACAAGCTTCTGCTGATCTACCTATTAGCTCTAGCCCTGTTGAGAAAGTCAAGGGCTCATCCCGAGTGGGGCAACAAGAGGAAGTATTGCCTGCAATCCCTTCAGGCCCTTCTTTTGGAGACTTTGTTTTGTGGAAAGATGAGTCCACCTCAAATCACTCTCCATCTCCGGCATGGTCTGCTGACGCTAAGAAGATTCCCAAACCCACATCCTTACGAGACATTTTGAAGGAGCAGGGAAAAAAGACTTCTCCAGCCCAACCTCAGATCCCGATACCTACCCTTCAAAAGTCGCAGCCTCAAGCAATGCATGCAAGTGGGTCTGGATGGCCACTATCATCAGCTTCTCCATCTAAGGTGGCTTCTCCTATCCAGATTAGTCCGGCTTCTCAGTCGAAGCATAGAGAAGATGACGACCTATTCTGGGGCCCGGTTGAACAAAAACATGAAGCCAAGCAGTATGATTTCTGTCCCTTGCTTATTTTCAAAGTCTCTTCTTTGCTTGTTATTCGTGAACTTTTTTCTGAGTCGTGATGATTCAGGCTGTGTTTGGTAATCGATGTGCTTTTCTGATCATTTGTATAGCTCTGTTTGATTTGTCCGGTAGGAAGCCTATCAGAGGCTGTTCAACATACCATATGATAAAAGTGGAAGTGTGAGAATATCTTTTTATATATTAACATAAGTGATTTGGTTGTGAAATGATAAGGTGATCTTTGACTCTTTGGTAACTTTTCTAAAGTTGAACTAAAATGGCTTCGCATTTCGCAAGTTTTTGGGTTTCTCTAGATAAGAATGATAGAATTGATAATGTAGAAAATATGAAGTGGAAAACGGTGTATTGGATTGACAAGTTGTTTGATCAACGGGAGCCACCGACAGAAGCTAACTGTTCCAATCAAATCAAATGGTGAAGTTTTGGACATGCAAGTGTTTGTACCAAGTTCCACAGTTCACATGCTATGTTTGTACCAAGTTCCAGAGTGTATTCAAAATCTCCCTGAGATAGAAGTTGGGAGTGCTAATATTTTGCTTTTTTTAATTGTAAACAGGTCAGAGTACCCTCAACTTACCAGTAAAGGAAGTTGGGGAACCAAAAGCAGCACTCCTGTGAAAGCAACTCCTGCCACCTTGTTGGGCCGTCAGAAGTCGATGACTAGCAGGCCTGCTGAGCGTCCCCTTTCCTCCTCACCGGCACAATCTTCTCTAAAGGGGAAGAAAGAAGCTGCCAACAATAAACATTCAGGTAGCACAATGTCAGATGAGATAATCTCCTCTCCATTTGCGGACTCTTGGACCTTACATGATAATTCTTTTGCAGAGGCGATGGGTTTCAGGGATTGGTGCGAGAGTGAGTGTGTTAGATTGATCGGTTCAAAAGGTAAACTTCCTGCTGCATTTTTTATTTTATTAAGAACCGAGATATGAAAGTATGTGTTTGATGCTGGATGGGCAACACTAAAATCACCTGTAGAAGTACTGAGCAGGAAACATTAGTACGTGTGTGCTTCATCATAACTCTAGATTGATTTAATCCCTATTGTTCTGTTGAACTTGTTCAATGATTTACTTCAGCGCCTTAATTCGTAAACCTCCAGCAGCAGGACTTCCTCTGATGCAAATCCTACCTTATTTTTTTGCCCGACAGACACAAGTTTCTTGGAGTTCTGCTTGAAGCAATCGAGATCAGAAGCAGAGATGCTTCTGGTATCGAACATCGGATCGGTCGACCCTAATCACCAGTTCATCGAAAAGTTCCTAAACTACAAGGATCTATTGCCGGAAGACGTCCTTGAAATTGCCTTTCAAAATCGGAATGATCGCAAGGCTGCTGGGTTCAGTGCCAGAGACATGAATTCCGACAGTTCGGCGGGGATCAAGGACTTCGACCAGGATGCGGCCGATGGATTTTCCAAGGCTGGTGGTAAGAAGAAAGGAAAGAAAGGCAAGAAGGTTAGCCCTTCGGTTCTTGGGTTCAACGTGGTGAGCAACAGAATCATGATGGGAGAGATTCAATCAGTTGAAGATTAGGGTGGTTATAGAGAGATAGAGCAACGGGTGAGAATCCTAGTAAATACAATGTCAGGGATTTTGTTGTTTGAAACTCTTTGCACATGGCTTTTTCCCCAGATGCCTCTTTTCCTTTGTTTTCATTATCCCTTTCTTTCGTTCTCTAGAGGTTCTTGTTTTCCTTTTCCTTTCTTTGCATAGAGCGAGCAGCGGCTGAACGTTGATTCACCTCTGCTCGTGCGATTTTGTTGTGTAACCTAAAATTACCCCACCTTTTTTTGCATAATTAGTATCAGTTGATGTTCCTTTTCACCTTAATTCTAGGTAAAGGGAAGCCTGAAATTGGCTTTACAGTTGAGCATGCATGCTTAAACTAGCAAACGAAAGCGAGCCTGTCTTTTGGGCTTAAATTGTGGATAAATATAGGCTGTTGATGGAGCATAAACTTGGCAGGTGATGGAGCATAATCTTAGGTTACATGTGAAGACTATTAAACAGCATGTTGCGTAATATCGAATAAAGTCTGCAATGTTGTGTGTAACTCACGTTAAAGGGATTGACTTTACAAGAGATTTCAACCTCTGCTCTAGTAAATCAAGCTTATGGATGAGGTTAATTTTTGTGCACGTCATTCCTCATAATGTCCGTAGTTGAATACGAATATGATAAACGTGTGTAACTCGTGCTAAATGGATTAACTTTTCAAGAGCTTTCAACCTCCACTTTAGTGGCTAAATCAAGTTTATAAATGAGGTTTGCTATAGCTACTAGTATACAGAGAATTTGCTATAGCTATGACTTTTGCCTACATCTTTTTGTTCCTGTTTCCTTGCTCTCTTGATTTCCTCCTCACTGGTTTTGTTGTTTCCCTGTAACGCAACAATAACTCACGAGTCTCAGAGGCATAATCGCAAACACAGAATGACAATTGTTGCAGATAAACAACGAAGACAGAGACGATTGATCACATCATCCCAACCGACACTATCATATGTCAATTCGGAACTAAAGAATCATAGACTGATAGGGCCAAACTGATCAAAGCAACTAGTACTATTAGTTGCTTTCGTTAGCTCTGCAGCTCCGATGGAAAAGTCCAAATAGAAAAATGGGGAAATGGAGGTTAAAAATGACAGTTTTGGGTTCTGGTTTCTGCTACATGTGTTTGTTGAAAAAGGGTTTTCTTTCCGGCCAAAAAAGATTCCAAAGTAAAAAGAAAGAAGAAATCTTTCCAACAAAGAACCAGCAGAAGGAATCCAACTTTCCACCAGGCTAGACAGGGGATCAAACCCAAATCCCACTTTACCAGAATTAACCAATTCGTCACAACAATAAGTCAATTCATCGATTTGGAATTGGACAGCGAAACTAAAAATGAAAAACAGAATCAAACCCTTCAATGCAGCCTTGGCCACACATCAACAATAAACACAATTTTTCAGACTTAGGGGCTGCCGCCGGCTCCTTTTTGAGACCGGCAGTGGCCCAAATCCTTCCATGTTCTGGGTTTTTGTTGCTTTGTTCTGGCTTTTTTCATTCGGATCTCAGTTCTGTTTTTCCTTGCCGTTGTGGTCTTCTGATTTTCCCCTTTCCAGTTGAGCTACTGCTCTTCTTTCGGGTCTTGGGTTCTGTCCTGGGTTGGTTAATGTTGGAGCCGGAGTTAGCAGCTTGGGTGCATATTCCAGATCTGGATGGGGGTGTTGTTTCTTAGGTTGGTGGTCTCACCTTTTGGTGAAGCCATTCTCGTCTCTCACCCTCTGACCTCCCCTGTGAGTTTGTGTTGCTTGGTGAGCAGTCGGAGCGTGGAGGGTTGGGTCTTCCCCGGTGGTTGCGGCTGGGAATCGGGTGTCTCCGTAGAGATGTGTTGTTCCCGTGGGATCTTCTCCTCTGCTGCGAATCTGATCTCGCTCCCTCAACTTCCTCTGCCTTTTCAGCTTGGAGCATCCGTTTCTTATCCTCCTCCACCGCCATGCAATCTTATTTCTATGATTACCTGTGATGGATGCCATTGAGTTATCCCCAGGAGGCGGCAAATGGTTTGATGATGATCACTTGCCATGGAGTTCGATATGATCGGACAAGCTGATTTTGATCTTGTTGTACTCTGACTGGTTGGGTGCAAGAGGGTTTCCGATGAGCTGTTTTCGTTTCAAGGGTTTTGCTCTCTTGGGTGGCTGCTTTCAAGCTGTGTTTCGCTCTTGTTTGCTGCATTTGCTCAACATAGTTTGTTTGTAACTGTGTTCATTGGGGTTTCCTCTTGTTGGAACCAGAATGTTGGTTTCTTTCTCCCTCTTTGTAACTGACTAATTAAAGTGCAATAAAGATTCCCCTTGTCAAAAAAAAAAGTCAATTCATCGATTTTAGTGTCATAATCATATACCACAACACTAACACTTAGAACCGACCATTTGATCGCATTAACTCAAATGGTAAAAAACCAACATCAAGCAATCAGATACTGGATAAGAGTCAGGCAGAGAGAGATTGGTTTGAGGATTGGGCAGCTGAAAAGGACTCGAGATTAATGGACAAAATGGACATCTTAGCAATCTCAGAAATAGCACCATCACGAACCGCAGCAGCATCACTAACCAAAGCTTCATAAGCAGCTTCGTAAGCTTCTTCCCAAAAACGAGGCAACCTCCTGTTCTTGCTCTGCACATACACATCCCACATATGTCCACCTTCTCCCCCTCCTCCACTTCCTAATAAAACAACCCCAGAAAATCCCACAAATCAGAATATCAAAAATTCTCAATCCTAATTCTTTCCACCACTAAAATTCGTCAATTGACAACATACGAGGATGTCGAAGTCATCGTGGGTGGGAATGTCGAGGTCGTACGGCTGAGATTGCCGGTGGACCATTTGAGAGGGACGGTGCCGGTGACCATGGACCAGAAAGCGAGGAGGAGTACCAGGGGCGGAGCCAGAATTTCGAGATCGGGGGGCTGAAAATGATTAAACAAAATGTATGTAATCACGGTGGATCGAACCCGTGTGTTAAACAGAAGTCAAACTTGTCTATCATGAGACTAAATGACTATGACACAAAAAAAATTACGAAACAAGTTCTACTTATAAAATTCGTACTAAATATCCTTACGATCTTAGGGGCCTAGACCAATCACATGGGCCCACCCTAGCTTTAAGTGTAGCTCGGCCCCTGGAGTACGGATATAACCCAGAACTTGTAAGGACTTTTGCCGAACACTACACCTGCATCCGAGTGCTCCTTTTGGGTCTGAATTGTTGCGGTTCCAGCGGCGCCATGCTAGGTAGTAGTGGGGGGAGAAATCTTATATTTCGAGCTTGAGTAAAATATAGTTGATTAATAAAAAATATCTTGACAACTCATATAATTTACTATTTAAGTTTGGACGATATCCGACTCCGATTTGGTGAAAGAACTCGTATTGAGTTTGGGTAAAATATAGTTGATTAATGAAAAATATCTTAACAACTCATATAATTTACTATTTAAGTTTGGTACAATATCCAGCCCCAATTTGGTGAAAGAACTCGTATTGAGTTTGGGTAAAATATTATTGGCTAATGAAGTAATTAAATTTGATTTACTCAGAGTACTAATCCGAATCTCATCATTGTAATTCAATTAAACCAAGTAGATGCTCGTGGAAGGGACGAAAGCTAATATCTGCAAGGGGAAGATTCTCGAGGAGATCATGGTGCTTCATCTGTCATTCCTACAATTCGTGGCTAGTTTTATGGTCGTCGTTGTAATAGGGTTCTATAAGCAACATGCAACCACAATCCGGAAACAAATGCACTCAGTAAATAGAATACAGGAGAAGTTAACCCGTTGGAAAGTTTCCAAGCTCCAGCAACTTGTATCTCGTGTAGCAAGTTCGTTCAAGCCCTCCAACAAAAGGTAGATACCTGCAAAGTTCTAAACTAACAACACGCCATTTAAGAACCAAAAACAACTAAATCATTAGTCACCAGATTCAACCAAGGTGTGTTCCATAAGGATTTAGAAAATGTGATGTGGGTTCTTTATGAGCAGAGTAACAACTCTGACTAGCCCACCTAAATCCCACTCCTTACTGTTTGTCCACATTTACAGCAGGAAACACAAACTTCAGTGACCCACCAAGAATTAGGACAGTTGGTTCAGCATAAAAGCAATCAATCTCCCAATTTCAAAGCTCAAACAATCCGATGATAATGCCTCATATGCAGAGGAAGAGAGCGCTGCCCCTAGCCAAATTATGAGAAAGGGAGCTTCTGACTGTAACTCCTCCACTCTTAGTATACTCACTAAGAGTAAACATTGAACCATAGAGGACATCCAACTAATTTAACTTCAACAGTGGTAGACAAAAGCTTGGTGGCAATGCTCAGATGAATAGATAGCATTTGGTTAATCACAGACAATCATAAGTCCAGACATAAATTGAGCTTTTTCATCATCATTGCATTGCAGACAGACACTCAACACTTCAATTATTTAAAACATTGGCATAATCACACATGAAAACCTTGTTCGGTAGAAAAATAGAGTTATTTTGCCAAAAGCAAAACCCATGGTTGATGCAAAGCTCTCAGAGACACTCCAATAGATTGGAAGTGTGCAGACAATCTACATGGCATCAATTCTGACCGCCCGTCTGCTTTTTCTCATCATCGACATTCAAAAGCAATCACATTTTCACATACCCAATACATAATAATCTACTTCACATTACAATTCCATACAAGACGACTGTACTCCTCGAAGAGATTGATGGCATCAGATAATAAGCGGAGTTTGTAGTCCACATTGATTATTCAGTGTGTAGAATAAGAACTAAACATCACTTGCCTTCCCATTAGTTCCCCCATGAAGACACAATCAAAACAGTCAACTGACAGACACCCCAATTCACAAAAAGAACGAAATACTTCTAAAACGAATAAGAACTAAACATCACTTGCCTTGGGAGATAAGGAATGAAGACATCAGATAATAAGCGGAGTTTTTAGTCCACATTGATAAATCTCAGTGTGTAGAATAAGAACTAAGCATGATTTGTCCGCCCACAATTCCTCCAATATGAGACATAACAAGAACAGTGAGCTGCCCAAGTGAAGCAAACTAACAAAATCAAGCTAAACCCAATTTGACAGACGAAGAAACCCCTAATGGATAAAAAAATATATGACCGAAAAGAATGTCGGAAGGTCCATTTGACCCCACAGCAAGTTGAAATACAAAGAGCAAGGGGCTGGTAAGCCAACCGATTTAGCTTTCCGCACCCGTTTTAACTCCTCTAGGACTCTTGTTAAAAAAAACGCAATAGCAGGAGTGGGTAAACAGATGCAAAAGAGAAAACAGGAGCTTTACACGAGCTGAGAGGAAGCGAAAATTGGACTGGCAACATTCGTCGCTCAGAAGCGAGATCACAACTGATTTGTAGATGAACGAACAGAAAGAGCGAAGAGAAGAAACGGCGCCAGACGGCCAGAAGCAGAGAGAGAAAGGGCGGATGCTGGTTTTAAATAGGATTTTCTGGAAATTAGGGTTTCTACTTTGAAATAGGGAAGAAGGAGGGCGAGTGGGCGATTTCTCTGTTAGTCCAACTTCTTTGGGTTGTGGGTTGGTCCGGGTTGGATTGGGCTGAGCAAAAGTTTAGGGAACGAGGCCCGTTTATCTTTTTGGGTGGGCTTGTTTCTGAACTGGAAAATCTAGTGTTGGTTAGATCCATTTTTTAATCATATTTATTGCCTCTACACGTGTTATGGTATAGCTTTACTTAAATCCATTTGTTATGTTGTAGTCCATAGTTATCACTCATTAGGGATGGCAATGGGTCGGATCGGGTTTTACCCAAAGTAGTTCGGGTTTTACCCATACCCATACCCACATGTGAAACGGGTAGAAAATCAAAACCATGCCCATACCCGTTAGGGTTTCGGGTATCCACGGTTATCCATGGATAATCATTTATCTTCATAACTTCAACCAATATGTTAACATTCACACGAATTCTCACATTACGTAAACGGAAAAGTACAACAATAATTCACTAGAATGGAGAAAATGAATTAAAACAACACAATTTCATGAAAATATTATACTTATATGCTAAATATAAAATATGTTAGAGAAAAATAATGATTATATCTAGAGAAAATACATATGCATTTGTATAATCGGGCGGGTTCGGGTTGGATAGTGAAAAATCCATGCCCACCCATTACCCACAATATTCGGGTTCGGGTTTTACCCGTACCACTAAATGTCTTTCGGGTTCGGGTTTTACCCTACTCGATTAGGCCGGATTCGGGTGGATATCCACGGTTACGGATATTTTTACCATCCTATCACTCATCAGCCTCATCTCAATTGACATCCTATGTCGTTCAAAAATTCCTTGTCGAAATAAGTTTTCTTGCATGTACTTGTGTCATGAGAGAATAAATTCATCAGCCGTTGGTAGTACTTTGATGCCAAGAAGTAATTGATGTGGCCCAAGTGCTTGAGAGAGAACCATTATGACAATTGATCTTGAAAGGCGAAGATATTTTTGGCTTAATTACCAGTAAGTAGATCATCAACATATACTAGAAAGTCAAGTGTGATGTGTTGTTGATGATAAATAAACAAAGATGCATCCGAACCAGTCATGATAAAACCTTGTTCTTAAAGAAATTAGCCCAAGTCTTGTAGAGATGACAAATTTTATCAGTAGAATTATGGTGACGAAATCCAGGTGGTTTGACTATAAAGACCTCCTTCTTAAATAAGACCTTGAAGAAAGGCATTATTATTAACATCATGTTGAAAAATGAGTCAATTTGGAAAGAAGGCAAGAGTAAATAGTATTCAGATAGTGACTAGTTTGACCACCGGCTGAGGTGTCATGAAAGTCCACACATGATCTCTAGTGATAGCCCTTGGCACCAAGCGAGGTTTGTAACAATCAATGGACCCATCCAAACGACGTTTTACTCAAAAAAAATATAATGAGTGAGGAACGATGACATTAAAATGTGGTTGGTGAGGTACTAAGGTCCAAGTACCATTGGCAACCAAAGCATCAAACTCAGAATGAAGAGTTGCAGTTCACCCTTGGAACTCTTATCTTAATTTGATACTTGCCTCTACACATATTACGGTATAGTTTTCTCGAAATCCATTTGTTATGTTGTAGTCAATCTTTATCACTCTTCCCAATTGACATACCATGTCGTTACAAAATTTCCTTATCGAAATAAGTTTTCTTATATGTGTGCAACAACTAAGTTAAATTCATCGAGGATGCCACATGACAGCTTGGTATTGGCCGTTTTCCAACTAAACATTGTTTAGACCATACAAAAACCGAGGCGAATAAATTGAGTGAGACTACGCAATTATGAATAGACCATATAAAAACCGAGGTGCATAAAACGTGAAAGCGTTTATGTTTTTGTGAAACCATCTCCTTTTATTCTTCCATTTGCAATCCTGTTGCCGCTGGGATTGCATCTCTCCAATGTTCTCAGCTTCACATTTGCTAATAACTAATAACCACTGGCCGACCTTTCCTCGGTATCGTTTTGGCGAAGGTTTCTACGTTTTTACAGATTACCGTCGTAATGCCTTGGTCTTTCGGCGTGGCAGGGCAAAGGAATATAGTCCGAAACGCGTACGGATTGCAATTGGAATGTTTCTCGTCAGCAAAGTGATCGGTCACTAGCTAGCAAACCAACAGCAGCCCACCAGGCGACGTTTGCGTTTTGGCCTTCACGTGCTTGTTTTGTTAACAACCATCCAATAAGAAAACCCAAAAACCATTCCAATCGCTAGCTAATATTCATATATATATATATGACATTTACCGGTTCTCTTTGTTGTTTTTTTCTTCTTCTTCTTCCTGATATGGAATTCGTCAATGACAATGGATATAAACAAAACAACACTATAATTAATCGATCAGAAAAAGAGTTCATGATAGTAATGTAATTGGAGGAGACAGAAATACGAATGAGCGGGCTGCATTGAAACGTAATATTGGGTGAGAGATGTTAAGGCCTTATCGACTATTCTGTCTTCTAAATTTGTTACGAATTTTACGTGTAATTTTACCCATATTTCAAATTTTAATGGGATTATAACCCCTATTGGCTTCAACCTAGCTCTTCCACTAGGTTTTTAGCATCAGAAAAGGAATATTCATGGTAGTACTGCATGCGGGTTAATTTGGAGCAAATGGCAAAACCTACAGAGCAGCCATGGGAGTGAAACAGCTAGCACACAGGCACTTAAGAACTCCAGCTCACGAAATTGCTATTATGTATTTTTGGTCCGACAGACTTTTGTCCTAATATGAGAATTTTTCTTGAAATAATTAGTCATAGGATGAGAATTCTTCCAATTGATAATTAATTTCGTCCGACTTGCAAAAACAATGCATTAGTACTAAATATATTACATATATTGTAATAATTTTAATACAAGGTCAAAGTTTTAACCATTCATAGTGATAGAGACTAGCTAGACTTTTGCGATATCGTTCGCTCAAAATAAACATAAGCGTGCATCGTTGTTACTTGTTAGATGCTCCCATGCATTCCGAGCACCGGACACCCGAGCTAAGTTTATGCATCTAGCTTGCTACTTGTTGGTTGTTACGTATAGAGTGAAAATGCTAACAAATGAATTAATGAGCCCCTACCTCAAATCGAGTTATAAGATAGTAATTTCTACCTTCAATGGATGTCTCATCCAAGAGATCCTACTTAAGTGACATGATTCGATCCATTTAGACTAGTCATTCATTACAAATATTTCATTTTGACTACTGATAATCCTGATTAGACAAACAAGTTCAATAATGCCCATTTATCAAGTTAAATTCTTTTTTGGTACAGTATCAAGTTAATTTTTATTTATTTATTTTTGACCGATGAGCAGCTTCACAGCTCGCTACCTTTTAGCCCAATAATTTAATCTTCCCAAAATCGGCCGGCCGGAAAAAAGACAAAAGGCCTTTTGGGCCGCACGCTCCGTATATAAAAACCTCGGACCAAGCCCATTCCTTTTCCCTCCCTCCCTCCGCCAACTTCCTAATTCCCTCGTCGTTTTATTTTAACAATACTTCTTCTTCCCAAAAAACGCTGCCATGAGGAAGCGCCTCAACAATCTCAAGCGCTCTTTCTCGTCCTTCCATTTATGCCGGACCAAAAGAGGCGACGCCGTCGCCCCAACCGCCGCCGCTTACCGCCTCTCGCCCTACAATCCCAAAGCCCGCGACACCAATTTCCCCAAGTTCCCGTCTCCTCCGCCCACCACCCCCGACGACCGCCGCCGCCCCCTCGCCAATCAGCCGCGGCGGATGGTGCCGAGTCACTCGAGGTCGCCGCTTCTCCACGACAACCTGTCTGCGTCGGATTGCGACAGCGACTCGATCGAATCCGCAAGGAGGAGCGACGCCAGGTGGCAGGCCAGGACCAATTACGCGAACAAAATCAGCCTCCACAGCTGCGATTTCGGGCCGGGCGGCGACCCGGACCCGGAATCTCGGAACCCTAAATTGGAAAACGGGAGCAAAAAGAGCGGCGCCGTGGTGGCGCCCTGCGACGAGGGGGACGAAGAAACGGAGGAGGACGGCGCCCGCGACGGCGACGAGACGGAGAGCTTCCGCTACTCCTCCAGAAGCTTCTCCTTCGACGATACCTCGTGCGAGTTCAACCGCGCCGGGGAGACGACCGGGAGCGAGAACGAGGAAGTGAGGTTACTGCGGCGGGCGGCGGATGACGGTGGCGAGGAGAGGATTCCGAACCCGACTGACATGCGGCGGCAGGTGCTTATGGGGTTGAGATCTCCTTCTCCGGCGGGGGAGCTGGACGGCGGCGGCGGGTCGATGGGGGAAGCGATGGCGGTGGTGAGGAAATCGACGGATCCGAAGGGGGATTTCAAGAGGTCGATGTTGGAGATGATAGCGGAGAAGGAGATTTACGACGCGAAGGAATTGGAAGAACTGCTGCAGTGCTTGCTGTCGCTGAATTCCAGGGAGTATCATGGAGATATCGTGGAGGCCTTCTCCGAGATCTGGAAAGTGATCTTCATCGGTGACTGAGAAACTACGAATTTACACGCTTTAACTCAAACGCCGGCCAACATCGTTCATAGCAAATCTTACATAATAATTGAAATGGCGAGGGACATAATTCAGGACATAATGCTATGTTCAATACGATCGGAAAAAATTCGGTATTCAAATTCGATATGAACGAATGAGTATGATATGACTGTCGTTGATTTATAAAATTTTACATTTTTAATAGTCCATAACTATAACGAATGACATTAATATCATTTCAGTGAGTGGTTATTTAAAATTGTGCCGAAACATGATTGAACGATATACACGTTTTTTTACTAATTAATCTATATCTTGTTTTTTTAATTGTCATTTGTGAGTTTATGTATATAACTTCGGGTTAAAGACATATTTGGTCACTGAGATTACAAAATCGGGACATGTTTAGTCACTAGAAAAAGTTAATATCAAATTTGGTCACTACAATTACTAAAACTGGACACATTTAGTCACTCGCCGTTAGTTGCCGTCCAACTCCGTTAAAAGAGTCCGTTATGTGCTGACGTGGCTAACGTGAGCGCCTAGTCAGCGCCGTTTTGGGCAGGAAATGGTCAAACCCGACCCACCACGTCACTAAACCCGCCACGTATTAAACCCAACCCAATCCATGAACCCAACCCGACCTAGAAATAAACCCTAACCCACCTAACCATACCAGATCCCACTTAAAAAAAAGAAAAAAGAAAACTGATTTATTTCCATTTCAGACCCAAAAACCCTTCTCCTTCCTCGAGAGCTCTTCCCCTTTGTGTGCCTCACTGCCCTCCCGGAGGACATCCTCCGCCACATCCTGATCGCCGCCGATCTGGACCTAAAAACCACCGCCCAGACCTTTGTTCTGTCCCTCCGCTGGCGCCACCTCTGGCGATCCGCCCTCCGCGAAATCCGCCTCGTTCCTGCGCCGCCGCGACGCCACCGTGAGAAACCGCTGCTCTTTCCGGGATGAGCAGAAGCTGCTATTTCGAGCCAAGGTCCCGCTGAGCATTCTGGGCTTACTTTTTCAGTCTGGGATCATCGCCCGCGAGGCCAAGGAGCTCTCTCTCAACCAGTCGACATTCTTCGATTCCGGCCCGTCCTTCAAGGTCCCCTACCGTCCAATGATTCCTGGAATCCGTTCTCACTCGTGCTCAAGACAGGGTCGGGGTCGTTCGGCTCACCGACGTCAAGCCCGATGGTGATGAGTAGAAGTCACGGCTAGCACGAATCTCCCCATGAGGAGTCACGCCGTGATGAGTTTTCGGTGGGGGCTTAGGGTTCCATCAGATAACAAATTGGGGGGGCGGAGTAGCTAGAGACCTCGATTCGATGGCTGTCGCGATTAATTTCAAGAGGATCTCGTTCCTGGTGATGAACAAGATCGGGATTGAACACGTCAACCAATCTTATTCAATTGGGGCTTAGGGTTTTGTTGTATGCTGCGATGGGGGAAAATGACGTCGGCGCGTGACGAAGAAGAAGAACAGAGCGACTTCGAAGGAGGATATTAGGGTTTCGTTGTCTACTGTGATGGGGGAAAAGCAACTTCAAAGCAGGATGGTATAGAGATTGCGAGGAAGAAGAAAGAGTTTCGGGTCTGAAAATGGCCCCTAACCCGATCTATTTTGCAATTTTGTTAACTCAAGTGGGCTCGGGTTTGGTTTTGGTCGATTGGGTTCATAGTTAGGTTGGGTGTATGACGTGGCGGGTTTAGTGACGTGGCGGGTCGGGTTTGACCATTTCCTGCCCAAAACGGCGCTGACTAGGCGCTCACGTTAGCCACGTCAGCACATAACGGACTCTTTTAACGGAGTTGGACGGCAACTAACGGCGAGTGACTAAATGTGTCCAGTTTTAGTAATTGTAGTGACCAAATTTGATATTAACTTTTTCTAGTGACTAAACATGTCCCGATTTTGTAATCTCAGTGACCAAATATGTCTTTAACCCATATAACTTCTAACGTGTTTTTAACTAAGAAAAGTTCTATACAAGCAACGAATAAATCCACTAAAATAACTATACATTATCGAAAAAATTGATCAATATATTCAACAAATTACAAACCTGAGGCTTTGAGAAGAAGTGTCAGCTCATTTGGTCTGATCACGTACATATATGACTATATCAGCATTTGGCAAGACTAAATAAATGATGATTTGTTAATTTAATGGTGATTTCACAAGCCAAAATTATTTTGTTATTCAATTAGTCAAAACTATAGGAGGTGCTGATTGTTTGAGTGGGAATTAGTTGTGCTAATGGGAACTATTGTGTCGATATTTTCCTACTAATTAAAGTAAATAACAATCAAATATACAATACGTGGAGTGAGTTCACATAGATATGAAATATAGATGGATTTCTTCCAAACATATTAGATTCATGAATAGGACTGAAAGTTGTGACATATTTGTACATCTTTAAAAGATTACAAGAATTTTGTTAGTAACTGATAAAGTTGTAACAGAAGGTGTATACTTAATGCTGAACTAGTGTCAGAGGGATGAGTTTAAATCCGGTGGTATAATTTTTTTAACGATATAAATGTTTTCGATTGAGAAGTTTATTTATATTGTATACTATAATAAATTAATCTATGACAATTAAATAACAATAAATAAGCTTTAGTGCAGTGACAAAATACTCTCACGTCTTCACAATTGGTGAGTTCAATTTCAATCCCTTCCATATGCATACATAAAAAAATCTATTATATTTTTACAAAAACTTACTTGTGTCACGTGACAAAGCACATACCCTCTGATTTCGCCACCGCTCTAAGCCTATGCCAAACTCGTCATGGTCTACATTATTTGGTGGACTGGGTATAACCAACCAGGTTTAGTTATTGAGCCTGAGAGTCCAAATTTTGTGAAAGTAAGATTGTTTTGAGTAAGTCAATCACCGATTCATCGGCATATTCTCATGTATTTACCAAATACCAACCCACATAAATAGTGATTGCATATTTTTCTTCTTCTTAACTTATACTATTATGCTTCATCCATTACGTTAAAAGAAAAGTTAAAACTATCGAGTACAAGAAGTTTGACGGCTCATTTTAGTTTATTATACTCACTCGACACTCGCTACATAATTTTGGCAACTTTGTTACCTGACAGTGACAGTAAACTGTACACACAACAAACAAAAATCCCCCATTTGGACCATTAGCTACAAGGCTACAACAGAGTCGCGTTCATTATTTTTTGTTGCCGTAGTATTTGAACTTACACCGCCAAATCTGGGAAACGAAACAAACAGGACGGCCACTGCCAGCCTAATAAAATATGACAAAGTGTCACATAATCACTTGCAGGTTGCAGCATGGGTCGTTTGGATGAGGAATTGTAACGGATCAATTTAACATAATTGTCTCGTTTTGAGACAATTGTACCAAATTGCCTCGTTTGCCAACAAAAAATTTGGATAGATTAATCTCCCTGAAGTATTTTGAATTGATCCGTTTTGAATCAATTTCAATTACCTGGGGTGGGGGCAGATAATTCGAATAGACTCGTTTTAATTGTCTCGTTTATAAAACGAGACAATTGATCAAATTGACTCATTTCTAAATTGATCCATCCAAACGACCCTATTTACAAGAGATTAACTAACTAACATTACAACAGCTTTGTTAAAAAATGCGTTAAAGAAAGCTAACTCACGACAACGACGCCGAGAAAACGTCCATGGTCCCAGCATTTTCTTCAATCAACGATGTGAATGGGATCCATGAACTCGACCTCGCTCTTGAAAGTCTTGACGTGGCAGAGCTGGCCGCCAGCTTCGTCGGCGAATGATATCTTCTTCCTCTTCTCCTTCTGGACGACGACGACATTTGCTGCTGGAGGAGCGGAACCGTTCTGGGCCAATTTCTACAGGTTTCATTTTAGTGGGTAGCAATCAGTACAAGTACAGAGTTGCTAGCATTTTAGGAACGCCCATGGTATAAAGTCGGTTAGGTAAAAACAAACCATTAGTTTGCAGAAGCGATCGCAATCCCTTGCCATTGTGGAGAGCCATCTTCGTGCATTGTCTTCCACTCTTGCTGCTTTCTCTATGGCACTACTCGCCTGCAACAAGTAAAATCAAGAACCGATTGGATTGACGAGAGACGAGAGTTAGGCAGTCATTTGAGGTCCCTGTCTATTTTCTTTTTATGTAAATACCTCTTGGTGGGTATATTTGGGGGAGTCGGATGGGTTGCCGTGCAATGTTGCTTCAGCAATTTCCTTCATGGACCTCAACTCCTTGGTGAGTTTGGTCGCCATGGATTCAAAGTCACGCATCTGGTTCTGCGAGAACGAGATGGCGCTCTCTGAACAGCTTTGTATTGAGGTGCACCCTGTACTGAAGCTCGGAGCACGAACAGGACGAGAAATGGCCTTGGGGGCATCATTAGGAGGAGTAATGGGTTTAGGGTTCTTGAGTTTCCTCATCAATTGCTGTGGACTGACTGTGTTTTCAGCAGCTCTCTTGGCCTGATTCACCCCATCAGGCCGGCTATTCTTTCTCTCCGGCTGCTTCTTTCCGTAGCATAATTTCCTTGCAAACTCTGCAGGCACACATGAGTTAGAAAGTTATTCTCTCAGGCGAACTGTGACATGGAAAGGGTGATAGTTCAATCTTTGCTTAATCGTCAAATTCAAACCTTTTGTGGTTTGAACTGCATAGACCTTGTTGGAACAAAGAAAAAAAAGAATAAATTCGAAAATAAGATCAAATCAACTTCTAATCTGATTTTTCTTTTAGTTCGATCTGATCCATGTCGCTGCATCCCAGTTCAGAATCACACTGAACCATATGCACTCTAATTCTGACCATTGCAATGGACCATGTCTGACTAATCAACCATCTACAGATATAGAAGGAAGATTTTGAAATATGCCTAAAGACGAGGTAAAAAGAAGGGCGGAGTAAGAGTGCTCACTGTATAATTGCTCATCATCCAACTCGTTGGATTCCATGGCTTTCCGTAGCTTTTCCTGGGAAGTTGGAGAGATGGCCTGAAACAATATGCTACCAGGGTTACCATTTCGCTAAACAAAAAAACTTCA
Organism: Linum trigynum; assembly: GCA_964030455.1. Classification (NCBI taxonomy): domain Eukaryota; kingdom Viridiplantae; phylum Streptophyta; class Magnoliopsida; order Malpighiales; family Linaceae; genus Linum; species Linum trigynum. Next base: position 53,718,656 of record OZ034817.1, on the reverse strand, counting down.
ATTAGGAGAAGCCAACAATAGATGTGAGCATGTTACAGACCTTCCTTGCTGAAAGCAGCCTTTCAGGAGGATGCCGCTGGTGATCAGAGGCATCAGAGTCCTCACCCCCAACTAACTTAACTGGCTGATCAGAACTGCTCCTTTCCATATCAGCACTTGGAAATGATGGAGATCGCATTGCCAGGTTAGCAGAAGAATCGCCAGCGCTTGGAAATGGATGTAAAATCTGAACTTGGTCGTCACTTATTGCGTTAGTGCAATTGTCAACTGTGGTTTCTAAATGGGAGCTTTCATCTTTGGCTTCCCCCTCAAAACGACATGAATCAACCACCATCCATACTGTGTTAGCTTTTGTAGTGATTTCGATATTGCTGGCGGCAGTCCTATTATTCTGCAACCCATCTTTGGAGTCTTCGTGTACGATTGAGCAAGGATCCTTAACTGGAGAGACTACTTTGTTCAACTCGCCACTCAGGTGTGAATCAATGGCCATATCATCTTTCTCCAACTGTGACAAAGACACATCTGATAACTGCTGAAGAACCGCCTTTGTTTCTTCCTCTTCTTCATCTTTCACCATTGCTTCTGCACCTGAGTCTTTCAGACCATCAATGGCAACTACTGCTACATCATGATCTTTGTCTGTATCGGATTCTTCACTTGAAGCACACCTAGAACTGGGAGGTGATGCCTCAAGATCCTCCAAATGCTCATAAGACATTTTGCTAGCATGACAGTTTTGCAGCCCATCTTCAAGCTCGTCCCATTGAGGATCAGTTTCAACAGAACAGCATTGAAGCTCATTGCTGATGTCATTGGAAGTTTTAGCCGCTTCAGACTCCTCAGAATCATAGTTTTCCAAAAACAGAAGCTCAGTAGGAGACTCAATGGACAATCCCATCTCAACATCACATCCAAAACTTGAGCCGGGCTCTCGATCGGATACTAACTGTAAAGAAGCAAGTGGCTCAACCAAACCATTAGAGCTATCAAATAAGTGAACTACAGCAATAGCTTGGCAATCTGCATGTCTAGTCTCAGGAATCTCATAGTCACTTCCGGAGCTTAAGCTGGGGTCTTCATCATCAGAAGTCAACCCAAATGAAACAAGTGGCTCTACCCAGTCACTTAATACCATAGTTTGGCAATCCCCGTGACCACTCTCAGAAACCTCGTCTTTCACATGAACATCTGAAGCTAAACTTGAGTCGGACTGACATGGATATTCACCGCTGCTCTGTACATCTTCAAACTTGGTGATTGCTAGGGCAGGTTTGGATCGACATAAGTCGCTCATTTTCTTCTTCTTTTGATTCACCTTCCTTTTCTGAGCTATTCTGGCTCTCCAACTGCTGAGGCACTCCATCAGATCACAATCATCTTCCTCGGCTCCTGACAAGCTATTTCCAGTCGATGATTCTTTGCTGAAACGCTTTCGTTTCTTTGCTATGCATCTCACCCTGAGTTGATTGAGTGTAAGACAACAAAAATCAATATCGACATCATTCTTATGCTCTTCCGCTGCTTCTCTTGAGTTACTATTGGAAGAAACCCCACTCCCCCTTTCAATATCTGATCCACTTCCCTCAAACCTCTGTAGATTTTCAACCTTAACCTCACGCCCATCGGGATCAGGCTTTTCTGGCAGCTCCTTGAGATTAGGTTTTGGTCGACGTCTAGCAGGTGAATTAGGGGCGTTCCTCAAATCCCCGTACACGTCTTGGAGGTTCTTGAACTTGAGCGCTGGCTTTCCACGAAAAACATTTGGGACTTTCGTCACTTTACCACCTTTGATTTCATTAATGTAATGGAAATGATTGGAGCTCCTCAATTCCATTTGGACGATAACTTAAAGAACCACAGCTGCCGCGGATCTGCAACAAACGACTCGTCAGTTTAACAAACTCTGAGCACAATTCTCACGCATTTCATCGAACACAATGAATGCAATAACTTTCAGCAATTGCAACTCTGCTTTCCAATATTAAAAACCCGCGTACAAGTAGAGAGCCAAACAATTCAGAACAGTGAAGCCTAGTGAGGGCGAGAGAGGAGTTCAGTAATCGGTAGCTGTGTGAGCTACCGACAGATTCCTAGTTCGGAGTTCAGCCATGTGAGCTACAAAGCCCAGTTTTCCTTGAGCACATTAGCGCAGTGAATCTAACTAAACCGCAGATCTAGCCGCGCCGGAAAGTGGCAGATCTAGTAACAAGGAATTCCCGGTCTCGGCCAGAAGGAGTCGAGGACCGAAAAGCAAACAGAGAGAGCGAGGGGAAACGATGCTTACCGGGAATCAGCCGCCGATGAGAGGGTGGAAACGGAGGTGAGATAGTTCCCGTGACCTGGTCGACTCAGGTTTGTTGCCGCCAGGCGCCAAGTAGGTGTTGGAAGGGAGAAGAAGAAACTATAGGGATTCGATTTTTTTAGGGGGGGGGGGGGGAATTTTGGGCGATTTGTGTTTGGCGCCAGCGCCAAAACGCCATTGGGTTCCTTTTCGTTGGCGGGAATCAAGTCCCGCTCAGGAATACTTTGGTGTTGCCACTTGCCATTCCTACTCGTAGTCGAGCAATGGCTCCGTTTTTCAACGTTGATTTTGATTGGGCCAGTCGGGACAGTTTGGGCCCTATGCTATCAGCCCAATAGTATCTAAACAAGCCTGCTCATACTCACTAAGACTTTGACTTTGGTCCTTATCAAGCCCACTCAAATTCGCTTTGTCGTCTGTAATGATATCACTTACCACATCCTCAATTCCTCACGCCGCAAAGGGAACCAGCTACTCGCTGTTCTCACTTCCATTCATCATATTGTACACACTCCATCACAACCGTTGGATCTTCAGGTCAACTCTTTAGTCCCTTCAATCGACGGTTCGCATGAATAGGGCTCGGCCGGTTTCATTTTTCCGCTGTGCTGTTCATTCCACGACGACAAGAAACGAAGTACAAAACCCTCGGTCCCTCGACTTCTTCGCTTAATCTTTCCGCATTTCTTCTTTCTCCAACATTGATTCTGCAGTCCGACGAGATGAAGGCGGCTCTGAAGGGAAGATACAACGACGGCAATAGCACCGCCGCCGCAACACTCGTCGTCAACGCCGGGGATGTCAAGCTCCGTGCTTCCCTGACCGACGCCACCGTCGCCAATGGCCCCAGCTTGAACGGCCTGGCTTTAGCCGTTGAGAAACCGGGATTCTTCAGCGTTGACTACAACGTACCCAAGCAGGTACTTTGCAATAAAAACAGCCTTTGATTCAGCTAGAAATTAGTTCGTTAAGCTCTAAGACTGAAGTTGCAGCCTCCGTAGGTTGTGTTTTCGTTGAACTGGAATGATTTCCTGATGTTTAGCTGCTGAAGGTTGCGGAAAGTAGGTCCGATTATGGTGTTTCGGAGTTGACCTTTTCAATATAATTTTTTGATGGAATCGTTTGTCACATCCCGGAGTTGACTGATGCAATGATTTTCTTTTTCGATGGTTGTTGTAGGATGTCTCCTTTCGGTTTATGAACACGGTTAGGGTTGCAGATAAGCCCTTGAATTTGACTTACATGCATAGCAGGGGGGATAACAGGACTATCCTGGACGGAACCCTTGTAATTGACTCATCTAACAAGGTGTCCAGTAACTATGTGGTTGGTACTGGAAATTGCAAGTTGAAGTACACTTACACTCATGGAGGGTTGACTACATTTGAGCCGACCTACGATTTGGCAAAGAATACATGGGATTTCACAGTCTCAAGGAGAGTTTACGGGGATGACGTGTTTAGGGCTACATATCAGACATCAAGTAAGCACTTGGGGTTGGAGTGGTCAAGGGTCTCGAAGCTCAATGGGAATTTCAAGGTAAGTTACGCATTGATGTCATTGTGAAGTGTAGTTGATACTTATGCTCTTGAGATATATCCCTCTAGATGGTGTGTGTTTCAGCTTCTCAAATGTGCCCAATTGCTCTCTGTGGCCTCTGGAGCTGTTGCTACTTGTAGGAAACTAGGGATGCAGTTATGCTTGAGCTGTCAATCTTATTTTGAAGTTTCATTGATGACATTCATTGAGTGCTTTAGTTTGTTTCAGACAATTCTGAACTCGAGTTGACAGTCATTACAGAAACTGGCTTGCTTGTCTTAGTCAGATTGACTTGTTCCTAGTATTCAGTACATCATGGAGTATGCAAAATTTTGCTGCTCCATAACCCTGCCTGCATCTTTACCTCCCGAGCAATCCATTGCCGATTTGAGACTGAATCATTTCAATCCTCCTGCTGTACGTGTTTCAAAGATCCTTTGCTAGTCTGAACTAGTTTTAGATTGGAAAGAGCTTTTGGTCGTTGATACTCTCGAACAGCAGCGTCTTTTAACAGTTGAACACCTATGATCAACTGCAATTTAATGTGGATTTGGTCCATTTGGTGGATACTTGTGAACACTATTATCTCCATTGAAGCTTGGGATGGTGTCATTACCCTGATACTGCTAGCATCAATGTTGAGTCTGATGTGTCCTGCCATAGTTGGGGCCATGTTAGTGTATTCCTGGATGTCTTGACATACTTTTAGGTGCAGCAAAATATCCAGCTACATTGGATCGAATCAGTTGCTAGAATCCTATGTTACCACATCTCGTGATTTTATTGTGAATTTGTGATTTATGGTGTGTATTGTTCATCTCAGGTTTCTGCATCTGTCAATTTGGCCGAGGAAGCGAAAATGCCAAAACTAATCGCGGAAACCACATGGAACATTGAGATGTGATCTGCTTTCAGAAGAGACTTAAGTAGCTGCTCAAAACGTTTGTTTTAGACGGTTGTGCCAAACATTAGGGAGAAATGACCCTGAAGTATCAATGTTCTTGGTAGTTTCATCTTGTCGTTGTACTCTTACTTTTGTCCATAATTCTTATTCGGTTAGAAGCGGGGTCAAGCTCTGAAGACTGAGTCCATTGTTAGAACTTTACATGTGTACCTCCTATATCTTTACAGGACTTTCGTTTACACTCAACCTTCCAAATCATGCCATCTTATTGTCATGTTTGTTTTGACAAAAGGAGTTGCAACTGGTGGCAAAATCAGTCTACTTGCCTTGCATTATAATACTTTCAAAACTTTACAAACAGGTCAAATGTGGTGGTATGAGGAACTTTGTATCACTAGTTGCTAACTTTCTATTGATCACAAGGTTAAAATGTGACCCTACCCTTATAAAGTCAAAATATGACTTGATGCTCTAACCTACAGACAAATTGATTGATCCCGACTCTCGGGATCGGAGCGAATAGACCTAGGAACAAGATTACGTCCTTGCAAGATATTGGTCCAATGCTCATGTTTGTGTGAAAGAGAATGGAGAGTGCAATAGAATATTGCTGTTGAATGTTTGGTTAAATGTAAGGTTGCTATACTTGGTTTAAGTCGAGAATTGATCTCTTCTTATAGTCTATCTATTTTGGTCTTTTTTGGATAGTTAAAGTGGTCACTTTTGAGTTATTTTCTTTTCTTTTGTTATGGTTTTATAGCAAATTAATGCTTTTGGATTAGTACTTATAAATCATTATGTTTATTTGATTTATATGTTTTTTTTTTTGTCATAGTTACCTTGGAAGGGAAGCGGAATAGATACAACAATATACAAGGTCTACTATCACTGGAGTAAGAAATTTAAGTAAACAAAACATGATGGTCGACAAGTGTTTATCGTCTTACTATTTTAATTTGGTTATTTGTGTATATCAATTAATATGTCCGTGGATATATGGATACCCGTCGATATTCATTGTGTATGAACATGGTATAAAATTCACTATTCATACCACTTGGTCAGGTGGAATTACCCAAACCGGATAACTTAATGGATGGAGATAGGATATAAAATAATCGTCCCGATCTGACTCGTTGTCATCCCTGATCAACTTGTATGTTGATTGGAACATGGTTCAACTGATTCATTAAATCGACTGCCAATTTAGCCTCCAATAAAAAGTTTTTTCTAGTCGGAGCGCTAATACGATTTGACAAACACTAATTTACTATTAAGAGATGTTTGATGAACAATTTGTAAGGATGAGTTTGTCTTAAATATAGATGTCAAGCCATCAAAACTAGGGCTGTTATCGGTCGGTATCTGATATACCGGGTGCTGGCGTCGTGGCTGTCGAATACCGATATCGAATCTCAATCGGTATCCCGGTATACCGGGTAATCGGTATCCGATATGTACCCTGTATCCCGAAAACCGTCGGGCAAAATGAGGAAGAAGAATTGTCGCCGCCAGAATCGTCATCTCCGTCGGAATCTCTGCACTCAAACTCAGCGAACACTCGCCTCCTCCCCTGTACTTCTCCTTCTTTCCTCTTTTGCCATCTAAATCCTTCCTTTCTTCTTCTACCTCTCCGTCGGCGACTGCTGTTGCTGGTGAAGAGAAGAGGACGACGAAGATGCAGCGTAGCTCTCCCCGTCGGCAAGTGCTGCTGGCTGAGGTGGGAGGGAGATCGAGTTTGGGCTTCGGGGAAGAGAAGAGGAAGCGGGGGCTAGGTGCTGGGGGCGGCGGATTGAATCGGAGTAGAGGAGAAAGGAGTGGGGCGATGGGGTATGTTGAACGGCGGATTGAATCGGGGAGGTCGAGGGTCGGGGGTCGGGGATGGTTGCGGGTGGGAATTGGGAAAATTCAGGTTAGGGTTTAGTTTAAGCAAAATCCAATCCCCCCCTGCGGCCCTGCCTGTACGCTATGCTGCACTTATTTTTTTAAGTTTCGGTATTTCGATATACCGAAGTACCGTCGGTATTTACCGCCAAATATTTGGTATTACCGAATGGATTATTTCCTCCCCGAATACCGATACGCCAATATTCGGTATACCGGTTCGATAGCCAGTAATACCGAATACCGATTTACAGAATAGGCGAATACCAGCCCTAATCAAAACACATATCAATTAACTTATGATTTGATCAAGTAACAAATGCTAGCATGACGATTAGTGCATTTCCGATGCTCATCTGGACCTATTTGACCACTAAAATATTCACAGTCAGCCGAACATTTCTAAGTTTTGGCGGTTCGGTTCAACTTCACCGTTATCCCTTTCGTTCCAAACTCGAATTTCTTCCGCCAATTATCAAAACATTTCAAAACCACTTCCCGCCCTAATCCCGTTCACTCCGCTTAAACTGAAAATGCACAATCACGAGCAAATAGGTGAAGGGTGAAGCAGTACTAGAAAGTTAGAAAGAAGCACAGATATCACTCTTCTCCTTCCACTCCACCGTTCCCTTTCCAGAGAATCGAGAGATCAATTCCGTCGGAGATGGACTCAGACGAAGAGTTCATGCAATTCGCGGAGGCGGGAGAAGCGCCGCCTTCTCCAGTCCCTCAAAGGAAGCTCAAACGTTTGAGGAGGAAACTCGCTAGTCCGAAAGGTTCGCAAGAAGCAGTCCATCATCTGTCGGAAGAGGATGATGAGCCTTCTCCTTCCGTTCGGCCCGTGAGGTCCCCGATTCTTTTCGAAACCCTAGATTCGGAGGAGAGGGATGACGATGATGGATTTCAGGCCACGAAATCCAGATCCGTGTTCGATTTTATGCGTCCCAAGGAGGGAGCTGAAATGGATTATACTGCTGATGGTTCAGGCACGAGCGGACGCGTAGCTGGAGTTAAGAGGTCGCTGGATTTCGGATCAGACGGCGAGGAGCCTGACGGCGGAGGAGATGGAGATCGAACAACGGTGAGTGTGGGAGTGGATGAAGAAATTTGCGAATCGAGGATGGAGGAATCGGAGAAGCAACGGGCAGCTTTAGACGGGACTGAGGTAGAGAAAGAGAAGACGAAGAAGAAGCACAAGAAGAAAAAGAAGGATAGGGGATCTGATGATGGTTGTGACGAGGAGCCAAGCGCAGGAGGGAAGAAGGTAACGGTCTTCTCGTAACTCAAATTTTCTTTTATTTAATTTACGCTGAATTTTGTTTTGGACTGTCTACAATTCGGTTCTTGTTGAATGCAGGATAGAAGAACTCGTCTCAAGGAACTTCGTGTTGAATCTCAGAGGCTGTTAAGAGGTATAAGCTCGAAGCCATTTCTTTTGTGAATGAGAGCTTGGGACGCGTCGCCTTTGCTTAGCCTTAATTAACCTTCTCGATTGCTTCTTCTGCATTTGTTTAGAGACCAGAGATGCATCGTTTAAACCTCAACCTCTGGTTCAGAAGCCTGTGTCAACAATTTTGGAGAAGATTCGGCAAAGAAGGCTTGAGCTCTCCAAGAGGTAAACGTATATCAATAATTTAGTGTTCAATTTAGGTTGCAATGTGGTGGGAATTAGTGTTGATTGTGAAGGGGTTTTTGGTTACAGATCAGTACGAGCAAATCCTGCTTCGTTCGACGAGAATGATCTTTCTCCAAAAGGGTTATCTGTAGACTTGGATTCTGCGGATGCTCATTTTGAGGACGTTGAATATCCAGACGTTACTATATCAGATGCTGTGAAAAGTATGAAGAAGCCTGCTGATATGGCGGAGAAGACTGATGTTGAAGGCCAGGAAGGATCCAAGAACTCTGCAAGTCCCAGTAGCAAAAGCCCTGCTCCTGAAATTGTGAGTTTGGTTCTATTTTAGCAGTTTTGAGTATGTTTGAGATGGTAGGACAGTTGTTTCATTTAGCTAGGAGACACAATAATTTTCCATTACTTGCATTTTGCTTGAAAGAAAGACGAGCCCAACTAATTGGTGTTTGATTGTGTTTATCTTACTTTACAGGCACTGAGTGAGGAACTAAAGCAAACATTTCGAGCTCCACTTGATGACACTCAGGTTTGTTTCCTTTTGGCTTAGAGACTCGAAATCGTCTAAATGAATAACTATTGATAGTTTACATGCTTCATGACTACATGTAGGATCTATTTGATTCCCAAACGAGTGACAGTAAAGATGAGATGCTGGATGAGACACCTAGGAGTCCACTGGAGGAAGTTCTTGCGCCATCCTTACTTGCAATGAACTTGAAGTTTGACTCTGTTTGCCCTCTTGATTCGTAAGTCCTTCATACATCATTAATGTCCTTCTCTTCTGAAGATTTTTTGTTTTGTTTTAGATTCATGACCAATAATAAGCATCTATTCTAGTAGTGGTCTGCTTGTTTATTGGCGTAGAGTTTATCGTTGAGGCTCTTTCTTAAATCTTCAATGAGTTGTAGTAGGTTCATCAGTTAAGAATAAGACTCAATTTTCTCCCATTTTTTTTACTTCTGTGTCTGGGTGATAATTGCAGTTACTTGAGTACTCGGCTCCATGTTCCTTTCAGTATCTAAATTTATAACATGGCATCATGCAAGTGAATCATAGGAGCCAGTTTCCGTAGTATAGTCTCTGCTACGGTTATGACCATTGTGTTCCTATTTTACTGACTTGTCCTGTTCATTTCCAGAGGCAGTTCTTCTGACGAAGAAGAGTACAATGATAAGGAAAACATTGATCCCCGCCTTTCTGGATCAATTGACCTGTCTTTATCCCCCAAAGGAGATCCAATGAAGGCTTTCATCGACGAGGAAGCCGAGGAAGAAGATGACAGTGATAATGACTTAAACCGCTTCCAAGAGAATGAGGATGACGATGATGACGATCTCGACTCTGAGGAGATTAACGACATCATTGCAACAGGATTCAAAGAAAAACCTGTTGATGATGAAATGCGAAATGAACTTCACCAGAAGTGGCTTGAGCAGCAGGATGCTGCTGGAACAGAGCACCTCATGAAGAAACTCAACTGTGGCGGAGGTCGTGGTGGTTCCGAGCTGAAGGAATCTTTGTTGCTTGATGAGGGAGAAGAGGATGAAGAAAGTAACTGGGAAGGAGGAGATTTTCTTGACGAAGCAGCAGAAGGCCCAGTTACTAGAAATGTAATCAAGATGAACTTGAAGAAGGCCAAAGAAATGATGCCTCTGATGTTTACAGATCACAATGATGTGTATGTATCGTCGGATGATGAAGAAACTGAGAGAAGCCTGGTTCAACAGCGGATGTTTGTCAACCCGGTGAGTGGCCTGACCATTGACATCTCTATTTCATGTGCTCATAGTACTGGGCAACATCTTAAATCGAATTGGATCAGATAAAATGTAATTCAATTTCAAAATCGAGTTTCCCCCTTATCTTGTGAACCCTTCTATAGATAAATTTAAAAGCAAATCCTACCTTGTGATACTGTTTGCTTCTGGGCCTGACTGAAACGTTACACAATTGTGTTCGCTCATGCTGTTCTGATGGTTGCTGGAAATTTTTGTATGTCGGAACAGGAGACTCGAAGCCCGTTTGTTGCACCAGCAGAAGATGAAAGCTCCAAAGATATCTTCAGTCGAATAAAGAAGTTGAATCCTGTACCCGACAGCAAGAAGAAACCCAAGATAACATGTAGGGTTTTTCCCCTTCACTGTGTTAACTCTCATCCTTCTGTTTCTTCCGTTATTTCTACACAGTGATAGTTTCTGATCCTTTTTGCTTAATCCGCAGCTCATTTTCAGTCGCTCTCCATCGGAGGCAACAAAGCTACAAAGTCTAAGGTAACCATTTGGGTTCGAGATCAACCTGAACTAATCTTTGTTAGCTAGAGAAATAGAAATATTAAACCTATCGTTTGGTTGCAGTCGTCTTTCCTGCAACGTGGCTCGAGAAACCCACAGCAATCGTTCCAGATGCAAGGGTCCTCCTCATCCTCCATATCGCGCTCTTTCATCTTCGAACGAGACGACAGCCATAGCAGGAACACAGTCTCATCAGACGATCCCTCAGAATCTGTAAGCTCTCGTCAGACTAGCTCTTCACTTCCTTTTCCCTAAGCTACTACGGATCTTCAATATCGCTTGACTTGACTTCTTCTTCTTCCAGGTACATGTAGAGCCGAAAGCTAGAAGAGCCACGGCCAAGTTCATGAACTCTTCGCAAGCTAGATCATCGGCCAATACTCAAAGCACTCAAGCTGGTTCACAGGCGAATGTTGGTGCTCCGTCGCTACACGAGATCCTGAAGGCGTCTCGACAACGAACCAATCAGGGCGACGATGCGGCTTCTTGCCATCATGTTGAATCAACCATCTATACTGCTTTCAAACTGGACAGGAATTTGGTCGCCAGATCAGCTGCGGGTTCTGTATCGGTAAGAATGGTTTAGAGCAGCTGCCAGCCTCTTTGCCCTTCGGCGTTTCGTTGTGCATTGTTCTTTGTTTTACCTGCGAGTGAAATGCTGGGAGACGGATTTGCTCAGTAGCAAAAGTCTGAGTTTGTAACATACATGCAAAGCTGTTCTATCGCTGCCCGAGATTAGTTGTTTCACTTCAGGGTATAACAGCAAAATTATTTATTTTAGTCTATACGTTTATACAATCGTCTGTCGTTATGGGATCTTTTTTGTTTTTTTCCTTAGTGGATGGAATAACACTAAGTATAGCAATTAGAGAAATTATTAGAACAACTTAGAAATGATTTTTTTTTTGTTTATTCAACCTTATAAAAATAAAATTGCTCCTTTTTTTGTATGATTCAATGAAACATTGTATCATTTTTTTCCTAGTATAATAATTATTGATAAATTTTATCCTAGTTTGGGGAAAAGTAGATAAATCAAGTAAAATTAGTATTAATAAATGAAATCAAAACCAATTGGTGGAATCCAATCTAATTGGCACAACTGGATCAATTCTTTTTCGTTGAATGAATGGACAAATTTTCTATTTGTGTATTTTGCTAGTTTTTGATATTCCAACCCAACCGTTTTGACTCTAACGAGAATAATTCATACTAATTTTATCCATTTTAAATGTTATCTTTTTTTTTTCTCTCTCTAAAAACAGATAACATTTAAAAAGGTTAGATTCAAATCAGTATTTTGGAAACTTTAACATATTGGATGATTTAATAAAAAATATCCGGTATTGATTTCGTAGTAGTAGGCAGATGTTGATCATCCAACTTAATGATCAATCCTCAAATTGGGTCAAATTAGTCTTTATGGGCAGTAGTCTATATAATGATAACATTTCTGGAAAAATTGAGCAAATTAATAACCTAATATGAAGTTCGAGCTATTTTAAGATGTTAATTTAAGAAAGAATCCATTGGAACATGACACCAAATCTAACTACTAGGACTATAATTTTATTTGCTGAAAGGACAAAGAACAAGAAAGATACTATTTACTTTTAGTCTCAATTAGTTATTGGTCAATCAAACCATTATTTAGTAGTTCAGTTTATAACATTTGTGTTGTTCAAATCAAATTGGAACTACTATCTTTCCAAACATATTTTTTATAATTAAAAAACAGAAAAAATACATAGAAAAATTATATATAAGTTTGTTTGGGCAGGTATCACCAAGAAAAATTATACAAATATATATTACCTTTTGGTTAATATTTTCGTATGACCTGAACTTTGACCAAAATAAAAATTCTAGTCAATCTTTTCGATCTATAACATCCTGGTCCGAACTATACAACAAAATAAACAATTTGGCCAAACCCGATGTTTGACCGTTAACTTGGACGGTCAAACGCGCTGACTAACGGTCAACGCGCCACGTCACTGCCAAGTCAGAAGATCTGATAAATATTTAATTTTTTGGTTTTTTATTTTTGGTTTAACTAAGGTATTAGATGTTTTTTTTTAATTTATAATAATTTAAAATTAGAAAATGTGTGAAAATTGTGAATTATTTTAAATATTTTATGGTGACTTGGCAGTGACATTGCGCGTTGACTAACGGTCAACGCGTTTGACCGTCCAAATTAACGGTCAAAAGTCTAATGTGGCCAAATTATTTATTTTGGTGTATAGTTCGGGTCAGTATGTTATAGATCGAAAAAATTGACCAAAATATTTATTTTGGTCAAAATTCAGACCATACAAAAATATTAACCCTTAGTTTTATTATACTAAACGTTTGAAGATGATTTCTTACCATTTTGAAAACCCCTTCCTCAAGTTGCGATCTTTTGCCCTAATAAAACATTTCCCTTTCGGCGAACTCAAATAAAAACCCAAGTCAAAATTCAAAAAGAAGAAACAAAAAAAGTCCCCTCGGAAACCGCAGCCCTCTCCACTCCTCTGATCCATCCCCCGCTCTTAAATCTTCAATCTCAATCAGAAATTTTAAATTTGTCCTCTTTGCACCGGATCCAGAACACCCACGAAGAAGAAGATCTACTCAACCTTCATTTTCATGGCGGCAATCCGAGTCCCATGAAAAAGCTTTCAAGTTCCCTCCCCAAATCACCAACATGGCGAATACCCACAAAAGAGGCAAGTCCTTCCTCCTCCTCCTGCATCTCTCTCTGCTCTTCATCCTCCTCTCTTCGCCGCTCGTAACCCACTCTAGCGAGGAAGAATCCGGAACTGGACTCGAGCCCGAATCCGGAAATGAATCCACTCACCACCAGGAAGTAGTGTTGCAGAGAATGGAAGAATTAGTGAAAAGTTTAGGAGAAATAGTATCTAGGTTAGAGCCTTTGTTGTCCCAATCGCCTCCGCCGCAGGAATCGCCTCCAAAGCCGCCGCCTGCCGTGGTGACCGGTGGATTGGAAGACCGCGACCAAGTGAAAGGGGAAGGTACTAGCGATAATAAGTCTAGGGTTGGGGAGAAGTTGAAATCAGTGTCAGTGACAAAGTACAGTCCACTTTGGTCAGAGAGGTTTCAATTCTTCTCGGCGGTGAAACTCGATTCGCAGGCGACTTGCGTGAACGTGTTGCCATTTCGAGACTACGAAGGTGTCAGCAAGTACGTTGCAGTTGGGGACGATCGCGGTAAGGTTTATGTCTTCCTGAGGAATGGAGATGTTCTTGCCGAGTTCGACACAACGGTGGATTCCCCTGTAACCGCCATTGTCTCCTACCTTGCTATGTACAAGAACGAGAGCGTCCTAGTGACAGGGCACCAAAATGGCGAGATCTCTCGTCACAAGATTGTGGAGAGAACCACAAATGGCGTGGATGATTACACGTCCTTGGAAACTGTCGCCGTCGGTGGTAAGTTTGAAGGGGATAGGGGTAATTTGGCAGTGACAGTTCTGGAAGTCCACCATGTCGGCAGATCGAGGTACATTCTGAGTTCGGATGGTGGTGGGACGATCAGGGTTTACAAAGAGGGCGGGAAGTTCCATGGATCAGTCAAGCCATCGAGCAGGCCGCTTGCGTTCTTGAAACAGCGGCTTATGTTCTTGACGGAGACTGGGGCGGGTTCGTTGGACTTGAGAATCATGAAGATCAGGGAATCACAATGTGAAGGGTTGAACCATTCCTTAGTAAGAAACTACGCGTTCGATGTGACCGAACGGTCCAAGGCCTATGGTTTTACTTCCGGTGGGGATTTGATTCACGTTTTGTTGTTGGGGGATGTCTCCAATTTCAAATGCAGGGTAAGGTCCAAGAGGAAGATGGACATAGGTGAAGATGAAACCCTAGCTATGAATGCCATCAAGGGCTACCTTCTAATCGTCAACGGACACAATGTGTATGTCTACAATGTCTCCTCTCACCACTATGTCAGAATGGTGGGCCCACGGTTGATCTTCTCGGCTGGTTTGGACGAGATCAAATCATCATTTCTCAGCCATCAAACCGGGGTCGAGTCGAGTGGAGTGCCATTGATAGCCAGTGACAGAGAGAAGCTAGTGGTGGTTGGGCTAGGAGATGGTTACGTGGGGATGTACCGTTCGAGCCTACCAGTTTTCAAGGGCGAGTTCAACACTATGACTTGGATGAGTCCTGTCTTGATATTCATACTCTTTCTATTTGGGGCATGGCAGTTCTTCGCCAAGAAGAAGGAAGCTTTGACATCATGGGGGCCGGATGATCCATTCGTCGGGACCACCAACGCCACTTCATCATCATCTGCAGGGAACTCAGCTCCGACATTGGAGACCTCTTCGAGGAACAGTGGTGGGATCATGGACTTGAGGACTGGTGCCGGTGAAGGGATGAGAGGGGCGACGAGGAGATATGCTTCACCGCCAAGGTATTCTGGTGGCGCAGGGACGACGAGTGGTTCGTTTAGGCCAAGTGCTGTTGATGCTGGTAACGCTTCTAGGCCGAGTTCAGTTGAACCATCAGGTTATAGAAGTTCGCCGTCGGAGCTGAAATATCGAGCCTCGCATATGGAGCCACCTGGGTTTCCCAAGAGGCGGGAGAACCTGTTTGCGAACAACCAGGTCGTGGATGATGGGAACTGAATATGGGATTCGTTTGCAGTTCTTTCCTTCTTTGGTTTCTTTTCTTATGGCCTTCTGTTTTTGGGTTACCACAGTGTTGTAAGGTTTACAGCTGCTGCTATGTAATGACCTCTATCAGTGCTGACTAATAAAAATGGATTTACAGTGAATTGTGCTCCACTAGATTGGACTGGGCTGGTATTGATTGATCTTTAGTTCTGGGTTTGAAGTAAAACCTTCATCACCCAAGCCCAGCCCAGGTTTTCATTTTTATAAATTATGGAACATCTTTTTTGGTAAGTGAAAAAACTTCGTCAAATCTTTTAGTAAGGTACCTAGTAAGTCTTAGTTGTTATAAAAAAAAAAAAAAAACACGTCTTAGCTCGTCCAACCACAGGTAGGGGTGAACAAACACACCCGTAAACAGATTCACCCGTCCAACCCGACCCAACACACCCGTATTTATCGCTAAACAAATGTTTTGGGTTGGGTGATGGTTTTCTTTTGTACAACCCGTCTCTTTTGGGTTGGGTTTGGATTTTGGATTACACAACCCGTAGTACCCGACCCAACCCGTGTTCCAACTATTAGTATGAGTTCGTATCTAAAAAATATTTATGTCGTATATAGCAATACTTATGAGAAAATTAAGATATTTCGCCATGTTTTTCTATCATGGTCTCCCTAATCTAATGCATTCTTCGACTTAAAGTTTAGACATAAATTGAATATAGTTATGATTCACGTAATCCTTTTTCTTGTGTACAATTTTAATAGAATAACATATTATGGATGCGTTTGTTTATAACCTTTTTAGCCTATTTCAACAAATATCGTGAAAAAAACTAGACATATGTTGAAGTAAATCACATTTTATTAAAATTCAAACAACATTTGTGAATTTTGATACCTTTCACCTCGATTTATTCGTTTGAAATTTTAATTTGTTCTCAAATATTTTTTATGATGTATAATAATTATATATTTTATGTTGGGTTGAATTTTTACTTAAAAATATCGCCAACCCGACCCAACCCAATTAGAAACAAACCGTAGGGTTTAAATTTTTTTGGGTGGGTTTCGGTTTGATAATTCCCAAACCGTAGTGCATGAGTCGGGTGATTAAAATGGTTAAACCCGAACCACCCGACCCATGTACACCCCTAACCACCGGCGCGCCAGCTGTATCCCGCCACGCCCGGTGTCCTTGCCGCGCCATGCTGCCGCTGCCCCTGGCGCGCCCATCGTCATATTTACGCCGCCGATGCGAGGTCACTGACTCTTCCCTACCTCCCCCTTTCCTCATCCCTATTTTTTTTTAGATCTGTAATTTTTTTCATATTCCAGATATGATTTTTTGTTTTAGTAGAAGGAATCTCTACTGGTATGATACTAGTGAGCACTTGTAGCGTACCACTATCACTGGTAGTGGTATATCACATGTAGCGCTACTGGAACGTACCAGTGACTAGTGGTAGCGTACCACTAGACAAAAATCAATATAATTAGCGCATTGTGAGTGGCTGCTGAAAAAGGAAGACATAGATATGAAGAGAGAGAAATGTATTTATGGTAGGATTTAAATTTTAAAATAAAACAATGTATTTAACATGTGTTTTAATTTCCCAAAATGTAATTAATATAAAAAAGTAATTAATAAGATTTTTACATGCACTATCCAAATTGCCCTTTATGGAAGTAAACCGAATTGAATATTGAATTGACTAAACTGGTTGGCACAATAAATTCGACCATCTTTTGGAAATGGGTAAAACAGGAAAACGGATAATCTCCATTTGTGGAAAATGGCCCATATTGTGTGACTTTTATTATGGTTCAACTATACAAGAAATGGTCGTTTAGGGGGATAAATGAGGCCTGATTTAAATTTATTTATAATTGAGGAGACTATAAAATATATTCCTTGTGAAAAGTTCATTCATTAATTTACAAATACTTTGCCCAAAGTACCGAATCTGAGGGAGATCCTTGGAATGCTGCTAAATTGTGAGTGCCCACTCTCTCATGTTTTTCAGGACAAAATCGTTTTGGATTCCTCAAAAGGGAAATAAAAAGGTATGCGTAATGCTCTAAATAATGTGACAAAATTGATTAGTGGGACAAATTAAGGATTTAAGGGTCTAAACATTCAAACTTAGCAAAAATAAAAGGGTGGTTATATTTTAGTGGGCAATCCACTATCCCTTTAACTTCTTAAACTTAACAAATTAACCAATTGTACTCAGGGGTTTCTTTCTATGTATATTTTATCAAAGTTGTTCGATGATACGCGGATTGATATAGTATGCTAATAGTTATTGAAAAGTTCTAACTTTTTCCACGATATTTACAAATTTGAACAAGCATGTTTTTCTCATTGTTGTTCTCCTATCTTTTTTAGTTGAGTAAATCAATGATGTATTCCTATTGTCCAATGTGGGGAATTGAATGTATAATTATTTTTGTTTTTTACAGTGTTGTCATTTTCTCGACCACAATTGATAATTAATAGAAAATCGATCAATATAGATTACACTATACTTACAAAAAAAATTCAGTCATAATACTTGTAAATTGTCATTAATCGTACTCTCTTAACGATAAGGAAAAAATAGTGTCTTGATTCATATTGCTCCTTGTTATCCCAATATTTTCGTTTATGACATTCCCGTAAATTTAGACATATAACTCTATACTCCTCATCGTCTCCTCAATGCAAACATCAAACCCACTAAATAAACACAATGAAATCAACTATTCAAAATCAAAATCCATAAAAAAAAAACATCTATCTGATTTCCTTCCGTCCGAATTCCGTGATAATAATTATAATTTCCAAGATAACATTAATGACCAGAACTAGCTTAATTTGTATACTTAAAACAAGTAGAGTGACCAAAGTAAAATATAACAAAAAGTTTAGGTACCTATTACGAACAAATAAAAGATTTTTTTTTATGACGTAATTTTCTTTTGGGAAAAAGATAATTAATAAGTGTCAGGAATCAGGATCGTTTTACAGAACTCCACACGCAGCTCGAAATCTGCTGACGACGGCCTTTTTCCATTGCTCATTTTGAATGGAACAACTAACCACCACAGATGACTCATCCTCCTCTTCCCGTCGTGGCCGCCTCCTCCCTCTGCCGCCATCGTCGAAGCCGCCGGAACCTTAACGCGGCTCCCGATTCCTTCAGATTTTTGCCTAATTACTTTCAAATTTCCGTTCACATCGATCCTCCCGAAAGCCTCTCTCCTCCGCCTCCGTCGCCGCTGCCGCGGCTTCACTTCTCGCCGTCGTCCGATTCCGGGAGGGCTGTGGAGTGAAACCGCGGGGTTTCTAATCTCATCGGCCGAGTTTTGTTTTTCTTTTTTTCCTTACCGAGAGCTATGAATGAACGGAGCTCGAGTCAAAGAGGCAGCAGCAGTGAAGCTTTGTCGTCGTCAGAGGCGGCGGCGGGAGGAATTCCGTCCGGTTTGAATCGGATTAAGACTCGGCGAGTCTCGTCCAGGGAGAAGCTCAGTTCCAAACACGACGATGCGTTCGAGTACAAGTCTCGTGAACCTCCGCGACCGCCGCCTCCGTTCCGCGGGAAACTCAAGCAGCAGAAGTCGCTGGCTCGCGTACAGGGAGCCGGCGGCAGCCCTTCTTCGAGAGCAGGTGCTTTTTGTTATCTCCCTTTTTCAGTTCATTTCTTCGGTTCGTTCTGTTTGCAGCTAGATTTCTCCGTTTTGTTGGTAGCGTTTTTTTTTGGGTTTCTGGAATGCCTGCTGCTTTCTTTGGGGCATGAGTTAGCAGCTTAGTTCCAATGGTGTAATCAATGTAACGGTTTGGGAATTAACGCAACCAAACGCTCGCAATTGAAATCGAGAATTCAGCTTTGGCAGTACGTAAATCTTGGCGGATTTCTGCAAGATTTTTTTCGTCTGAATGCTGGTGCGTAATGAGGTTAATGTGACAAATTGCATGAGCTGTTCCAGATAGTTCATGTTTTTGTTCCTGTGAACCATGGTCTCACTCAAAGGGAAAGGTATAGTTCTAATTTAAATGAAGTCTGAAAGAAATACCAATTAGGTTCTTCTTTTCTGATAGAAGTCTGCTATGTTTGCTTGCAGAACTTAGTTGTAGACCTGAACTAGGAGGGGAACTTGGGTTGGGATTTGATTTTTTTCTCCATCCATTCGCTTAGAACATTGGTTCTATTGGTTCATTAACAAAGTTATGATGGAGGTTGAAAATATTATGACGGCTTTCCTGTTAGTCGAGTAAAAGTAAGGTTTGAGCATTGAACATCCTTTAGATTGTCTTTCGACTTTTAATTGCTGTCTTGCTTGTGAAAGAGGAAAACAGCTCTTCAATTTTATTGCTTTTCTGGTGTTATTTCTAGTAATCATCTGAATGATTATCTGATGCTGCACTTCTGAAGGTGAACAACACAAAGGAAAGAAAATCGCCCGATGGTTCTCATCATATTTTTCAAGGGATGCTGGTCATCTTATTGGCTCGCCTATGGTAACTTTTTGTTCAACATTTCCTTACCGGCTTCTTATGTTACACTTGATGGAAGGTACTAAATAGTCGCTTGGTTGATAGGAGAGTGGCACTGAAGCTGGAATTCTTGAGAAAGAGGAACCAATGACAACCAGATTCTCAAATGCAGGAAATCATCAAAGTCAGGAACAATATTCTACTGAGAGTCAAATTCAAACTCGTAGTAAGGGGACAAAAGTCTTAAAAAGCTTTTCACATGAACTAGGATTACAGAATGGTATTACAGCACCCCCTCCTCGGGCTCAGAGTTTTACCGATTTGAAGGTATCTCTTAAAATTTGACTCCTTGAAAAGCTTGTCTACATCTTCAATTTTCTGTAGGAGTTAATTTTAAATAGTGTTTCATCGTTTGAAAATCTCATATAAAATCCCTTCAAATTTTATAGAAGTAATGAACATGAGAATAAAAATACACATGGAAATCACAGCCACTTTGCTATTGACTTCTCTTTTCTTAACTTTTTCTTTGTTGATATCAGGAGCTACTGGGATCTTTCCACTCAAGATTTGATGCAGCCGAAGAATTGGCTAAAGTAGAACTAGCTACTTTTGCCGCAGATGTCATGGATATCCTTGATAACATTGACCCCTCATTGGAAGAAGAGTTTAACATGGCACAAGATCTTCTTAGTCTTGCTCAACTGTGCATGGAAATGACTAGTTCTCAGTTCCGTGCCAAGTGTGAAGAAGTTGTTCAGGATCTAACTGATAAGAGAAAGAATTGTCAAACAGGACTTCTCAAGTGGCTATTTACACGCATACTCTTTATCATGACCCGGTGCACTAGAGTACTGCAGTTTCAGAAAGACAGCGAACCAATTGATGAAATTACATTCAATAAGTTGAAGAAGTGTCTAGAAAGCATTCCATCTGTGGAATTGAGCTGGCCAGCTAATTATGGGATTGCTGATTCTGGTTCAGTTGCCGCTCCTCTGAGTAAGAAGGGTAAAATAAAACCAAAACTGGAGGGACAAGATAATTTGTCTTCTCTACCTGAGGCAATATACTATGGCTCTGAACAGAATGATGCAACTTTAAGAAAGGTTTCCTTGGAACTTGAACAAAGGTTGACTTCACAGGAACCAAAAGCTGATCCTCTTTCAAAAGTGCAGCCGTCAAGTCAAGGTGGTAATGATTCCAGTTGTCTACTACTGGAGCAGGGACATAATTTTGACGTGTTGCTTCGTAGCCAAGAAGAGCATGGTGTAGATGGAGCCGATACAGTAATCTGCAGGATATGTGAAGAACTTGTTCCAATTTATCATTTGGAATGCCACTCTTACATATGTGCTTATGCAGACAAGTGTGATGTAAATTGCCTAGATTTGGATGAACGCCTATCAAATCTAGCGGAGGTACTTGAGCAGATTGTTGATTCACGAAATATGAACTCTCACCTTTCATATGGTAGTCCTTCAAGCAACTCTGTCACAACTGAAGGTTGCTCTCCGAAGGTTAGTGAATGGAGAAACAAAGGTGTGGAAGGAATGTTTGAAGACATACATGAGATGGATACTGCCAGCATTGATGAGCCCAATTTATCATTATTTAACTTAAAGACCCATTTGGGAATAAAACTAGGCAACCATGGAACACCATCTTCAACTGGCAGTGTAGCATCAGTTTCCTCCACAAATTCCCCTATGGCTGGTCACTTTGATTCCTTCTGGTTAGAACATAATAATCCATCTGAGCTAGAGGATGTTCAACAGGTATTTTCAGTAGTTTTCTTATTTGTTGAATGACAAGCACTTGTTAGTTTTTCTTTTTGGCATTTACCTACATTATACGCTGGTAAGTTTCCATTTGTTTACATATTTCTTTTCTTCCTTAGTGCAGATGGCTGATCTTGCAGACATAGCTCGCTGTGTTGCTAGTACAGATGTGACAAAGGATCCTTCCTGTGAATTTCTACTAGCCTGTTTGCAAGATTTGCAGAATGTTTTACAGCGTAGTAAACTCAAAGCTCTCGTAATAGACACGTTCGGCGCCAGAATAGAGAAGCTTCTAAGGTAAGTTTTGGTTATGGATCATATTTCCTGTTTTATTATTTCCTTTTTTTCCTTTTTCTTATGGGAGTATTGATGCTGCCTTTTGTATCTATGCAGGGAAAAGTGTTTAGTTGCCTGTGACCTGTTGGATACAAAAATTCCCGGCGATGCCAAACTTAGAGAAAATTCTAGATGTCTGTTGGATAATACGCCGCAAAGTAGTACAGGATCAACTCCTCTACATTCGTCACATAGAGATAGAACAAGCATTGATGATTTTGATATTATAAAACCAATAAGCAGAGGTGCCTTTGGGAAAGTATTTCTTGCACGCAAAAGAACAACAGGAGACTTGTTTGCAATTAAGGTAGGCTAACTGAAACTTCTGTCTCTCGGTAAACCTAACTGTAGCAATCGGGAACTTGATTGTTTATTTTGATATACCTTCTTCTCTTGGGAAAGTAATCAAGCATGAGGCTGCTATGAGTTGTTTTCTTAAGTTGTTCTTTTGTAAAGGATTTTCGCCTGCTAAATAATTGTTAACTATCAAAGTGCACTACATTTGAACATGTGCAGGTGCTCCAGAAAGTGGATATGTGGCGTAAAAATGATGTTGAGCGTATATTAGCCGAGCGTAACATACTTATAGCTGTTAGAAATCCATTTGTGGTAAGTTTTCATTTTGCAGAATGTGAACTAATGACATCGTAAATTCACTATTTTTCTTGTTGTGTGGTGTGTATATATCACTGAACTGGATTTATGTTGCTTATTTTGCAGGTGAGGTTTTTCTATTCTTTCACCTGCAGAGATAATCTCTATTTGGTTATGGAATATCTCAATGGAGGCGATCTATATTCTCTTCTGAGAAAAGTTGGCTGTCTCGAGGAAGATGTAGCCCGTGCATACATTGCGGAACTGGTCCGTGGCAATTAAACGTTGTAGAGTTACCCATGTTTATAAGGTTTTTATTTGAATATCTACTTGATTGGATTTTGTCTGCTCACAGGTTCTTGCTTTAGAGTATCTCCACTCCCTTGGCATTGTGCATCGTGATCTAAAGCCAGACAACATATTAATTGCACATGATGGCCACATCAAGGTCAGGAATTTACTATCCATAATTAGGCATGGCATGCACAATAAAATGGTTACAGTATGGTTTGATTTTTCATATGTTTATGGTTGCTTATTTCACCAGCTTACAGACTTTGGGCTATCAAAGATTGGCCTTTTGAACAATACCATTCAGTTGACAGAACCCGGGACATCTGGAGGCATTTTGTCAGATCCTCTCGATTCCCGCGAGCAGCAAACAGAAGACAAAAGGCAACATTCTGCTGTTGGAACACCCGACTATCTGGCCCCTGAAATCCTTCTTGGAACGGAGCATGGTTTGTCTGCCATCTGAATTTCTTTTCTGCTGAGCCTTCAATCGGTGGTTGAACTTATGGCTTTATTTGCCTTTAATTTAACAGGTTATGCTTCAGATTGGTGGTCAGTAGGAATAATCCTCTTTGAGCTTATTACTGGAATTCCACCTTTCACTGCCGACCAACCTGAGGTACATGCATAAGTATTTCACTTCACATTCCCCCCCTTACACTGTAATAAACATCACCATTCATCACTAGGGAATTTGTATTTCAGTTTCTTTCAAAATGCTGTGTTTTCCAGATGATATTTGACAACATACTCAACAGAAAAATTCCTTGGCCTTCTGTTCCTGGCGACATGTCTCATGATGCCCAAGACTTTATCAACAGGTTTGGCTCGTTTCCTTGGATTTGATAATTTACTGGTATTTGTGTCACTTATTCATCAAACATATAATTCTCCTTCCTGACTAATTTTTTCCATCCATTAGCATCAGTTTACTGTGGAATCATTGAACCCTAATCCTTTGGACTTGTAGGTTGCTTATTCATAACCCAGATCAACGTTTAGGAGCAAACGGTCCATCCGAGGTTGTATTCTGTATTCACTGCCCAGACTTCAATTTTTCTTTTTATGTTTTTCTTTCGCCGAATCATGGTCCAAAGGATTTTGCTTTTTGCTTCGATAGAAACACTTGCAGCTACTCTGAAATATTACTTTCCGTACAAACTACTATTGACATCAAGTCTCCTTGGGCTCATTTTTGTAGGTTAAATCACATCCATTCTTCAGAGGAGTTGACTGGAACAACCTCGCGTTGCAAAATGTAAGATTCCACAGTCATTCATTTGGCTTTTATACTGGCGAAATGTAGAATGTATCTTTTATATTCCAAGTTCCAATTTCTATCTTGCCCAACCTTCTCTTGCAGGCAGCCTTTGTACCAGTCCCTGACAGTGCAGATGATACAAGTTACTTCCTTTCTCGGTTCTCTCAACTCTCCAGCGGAATACTGAATGATAATCCCAATAGTAGCCTCTCTGATGAAGACTCTTGCAACTCATCCTCAAACTCCAAAGCTGAGGTTTGCCAACTTTTCTCCGCCCGTTCTTTTTGACCGTTAGTCGGCTTAGCATGGTACCTTTAATTTTCGGACTCCTTGTTTCAGATGGATGACTGTGGAGACATGGCTGAATTCGACTCTTTGCCAATTGACCTCTCCTCGATAAACTTTTCGTTCAAGGTTCGAAGTCACTTGCCCTCTTGCTATTATCTGTCTTGCTGCCCTATTCAAATTATTAGTGACAAAGATTGACGTCTGACATGTGTTTCTTTTCCTAACAGAACCTGTCGCAGTTAGCTAGCATTAACCGCGATGTGCTGTTGCAGACCGGAAGGGATTCGTCGAAGAACTCTCCGTCCAGAGCTCCATCGTAGTCTTTTTTTCAATCATTCGTCAATCATACTCAGGCAGTTGCTATGTCTAGCCACAGCCACTCAGATAGGCTAGTAAGGAGTAGGAAGAATACTACACCCCGGTAGCACCTTCGATTCTGTAAATAAGAATAGAAAGGGTCCTTTTCTTTTGTAGGATAGGGGCGTCGGTTTAAGGTTAGAGAAGAACGCTCAAACCATTCTTTCTAGCGGTAGGATTATAGAAATGAGGAACTTACTGAGCTAGTGATTCTGCATTTCTGCTCATGAAGATCGAGCGGAGCCCGGATAAACTGAAGTCCCTTTACCTTGGGCAGGAAGCAACCAAGGTAATTTAATTTCCATTTCTCCTACGCAGACTAAACACGGTCCGATTCCCTCCATGCTCTAACTGTTTGTTCTCTCTGTGACTACAATCGAGTCAGGGACTGACAAAAGCAGCATTGACGGGGACCTTCATTCATCTGCTGCGCTTTGGATACGGGAATTTGATATGTTTTACAATCCCTTTCCTTCAGAGCTAGGGCTGCTTTTCGCTGCAATGCTCCGCTAAGACGATGTTTCGCCAAGTTACTTGGGTTACACTATTATACTGGATTTGATTTTTTTTCCGCCCTACAATTTTCTTCCAAAAGCCAGGCTATAAAAGAAATTCCAATCAAACGGTTGAAAGGTGATGGTGATAATGGCTTTTTACGATGTATCGAGGCAAATAACATGATTACAAGAACGAAATGACGGAAAAAAGAGAATGAACAAATAAAATTCTCCACTAAAATGAAAAGAGTTTCGCGAGTAGGATACCAAACGCCACAAAACTTCACAAAATAGTGGCACTCGTAAATGGTTCTCTAATTTGTGTGTACAAAATGGTTGCTCGAAGGCTGATTGATTACATGTTCTTAAAGAGCACTTAAGACAACTCGACTTTAAAGAAGAATCAGACTGGAATTGCTAAGCCCTTCTTCGCCATGCTATCAAGGACATCGTTCAGTGCTTGGCACAATCCAACAATCTGCAAAATAGATGAGCAGCGTGACATCAATCAAGACATCCTACGAACAACTTAAGTTGGCAGTCATAATCTGGCAGAGTAAATTTTTTAGGAATTGAGCAAAATGCACGAAGGGTCACCTGTTGATCCCACTGTTGCAGCTCTTCAGTGTCGTCCTCAAAATGTATGACGGCTTCCACCTAGTGTACAGATTTCATGGTAAAGGGACATAAACATTAAGCACAAAACAAGTAGAATTATGCGCACAACTGAAGAAGTCAAGGACAAGAATTCACACCTGGTCTATTGATCCCCTCATTCTGTCTTCGAAAATCATCCTTGATGCAATCTTTTCAGCCTGACAGATAATATAGATATAGTGAAATGTTTAGGCTTCAGTTATAATGGAAACTGATGTGTGCTAGTACACCCCAAAGAAGAGAAACAGCTTAATTACAAGAGATTATAGAAGAGGCATACCTTGTGCGGAGGGATACCCAACAAGGTGCCCAACTCCTCAAAACTGTGATGAAAATACATTAGAAGACAACAAAGATTGAGTGTCATTGAGTAGAACCCCAAACTCGTATACAGATATAGTCCAAAATTCTACTAAATCCCAACCTTATATTTGTGTACAGCTTGCTTGCACTTAGAAGATTGTGCTCGATCATCGCACGATCAAGGACAGTGAAGTTGTCTGGCAGCAGTGCTTTCTGTTGAGGCGCAACCAAATGACCAGAACATAAGAACACAGCTTATGAATGCAAGACCAGCAAATCTGAAAAGTTGAACATCACTAACCTGATGCGGCTTTAGTTCTTGAGAAAATGCATCAATTTCAGGTTTCCTCAGGATCCTTTCTAAGTACACCTGAAGGTACAACTAGGGCTTGTTAATAGCAGGTTCAAGGCAATGTTAGCAAGTGGTTCAGTCGAAAGATTTCGAGAAGAGAAACAGGAAACTGAATCAGTAAACAGAGGCAGACGCCAGTGCCAGCCTGCCAGGTAAAGACAGGGAGAGAGAGAGAGAGAGATAGGACCTTTTGTAGTATAGGATAAATTTTGAGTTTTGAGCATCTCTCGTCCTGGTACATTATAACAGGGCATCACCGCATCAGTACATTTTACAATAATTTACATTTTATTATTACCAGTACTTCTCACATGTTCATCTTCTCCCAGGTTTACCTTATACAACGTGGCCAGGACACGAGACCGTTGAGGACCAGCAGCAGCCAAAATAGTGCATGTTACAGCAGCAGTCAGAGCTTGTTCCAATGCATCCTCATCGATAGTTCTTCATTGGAGAAAAGTAAAATAAGTAGTAATATTAATTAATCACAAAGTCACTGGTTGATTAGATTTCAGAAGGTAAAATCACTTACTCATCGCCTATCTGTCTCTTCTCAATTTGAGATATGTCATAGTAGCGTAATGCAGCCTCCAAAAACTTCCTCTTCAAATCCAAAATCCTTGCATAACAAACCTGAATATTCGTTAAATAAGTTAGCAGTTATTCACGGAGGTAAAAACACAAGCAGTTATGACATGCTGATATACTGCAGACCTTGTATTGCAAGTTCAACACTTCATGCTGGCTGTTGCTAACCAAAAATGAAGCTTTGTTAATGAATGCCTCAGCATTAACTGCATCATCATCCTACATGAACAAGCAGGAAAATAAGACCAACAGAAACTTCCGTAAGAGGTGAACAATTGACAACCAATAACTACATGAGAACTTGTGGCTTCTGGGTTGCTCTTCAACTTGACTACAACAAGAAATAAGTCTACATGACTAGTACAATACCTCGAGATACAGGCTAGCAATTTGGACGCACTTTGTCAACCTATAGCCATCGTCAATGACCCTGACGAAAGCAAACACAAGAGTCAAATTGCAAGCGTTTATCGAGAAAGCATCGAATGCACTCTCAAGTTCAATACAAACATTCCAACATGAATCTTACTCTCAGACCTCATTCCAGAGTCCAAATCAATTCCACTCAGCATTTGGGCCGCTAACGACCACTGCCGTTCCGACTCATATAGCTCAGCAAGTTTCTCTCTAATAATCAACACCTGAATTCACCGGCAAAAACCTTATTGGAATCCTTGAAATCCTTGGAGAAATACAAGCTATGGCGCCAAACAAAATCCCAAACCAACCTGTTCTTCGAAGGAAACTACACGAGGCTGAATCTGAGTAAGAGTGTACTTAGCAATATCCTTCTGCGCCTCGGGCTGCAATCTCCCCAACTCCTGCGCAAAAGTCTGCAAGAGCTGCCTCGACACGACTAGCGGCACATCATCCGATAGCACTGGGGTGAAGAAGCCATTGCAGGCGAAATTAGGTTTACTCCAGAATCGCGAAAAGAGAATCAAACACATAGAGAGAAAACGGAAATCATCGAGAAAGCGAGTCGTAAAGAGCTTACTGTGATCGATGAACTTCTTGGCGTGGATAATGTCGTTGGAGGAGATGACGGAGGAGAGAATGTGCTTGTACTGCTCGATCTTCTGCCTCTGGTCCGTGATCGCCGAGGCGTTTGCGAAGGCGCTCTCCATTGCTGTTGACGCGATTGTCCTCCCGTTCTAAAAAAATCCTAAAACCCTAATTTCTTAATTCTCTATTTGAGAAAAAGAAGACGGAGCGTCTCCGTCTCTGAGAAAGTCGGAAGTAGTTTCAGAGAGTACGGCTATGGCGCCGGTGAGGTGACAAACTGACAATGGGGATATGTTATGGGCCTGGGGGTTTATATAGTGCACGGGGCTTTTTTCTGTACGGGTACCCGAGAATGGGCATTTACGCCAAGTAAGTCCTTGCAAGTAATAGACCAGAAAAATAACATATAATTATCATTTTTTTATACAAAAAGCTCACTTATATTAGCAAGAACACCAAGTTACATTGTTTCAACCTCCGTCCAGAGCCAAGCTCTAAAATCGAAGCTCGTACAACTCGTTGGAAACAATAGCAGGGCTTTTCTAGCCACCCTATTGTTCAGCCTACCAACAAAACAAATTCGAAAACCCGGCACAAGCAGCAACAACTGGCGAATTTACTCTAGCAAGGATCCTCCCACAGCATCACAAACCGCACCAGCATTCACTTTGTCAATAACGATCTTCGCATCCCCTTCAATCTGGACTATAGAAAGACCCTTTTCTTGACACCATCTGATTGCATCTTGCAGCGCCACCGCCTCAACTAGCAATGGATTCTGAAGCCCATTATACCACCACCCCCGAGCCTCCACCACGGAATTCGTCAAGTCCTTCAACACCAACCCCATCGATGCATGTGATCTCGAGAAAACCGCCCCATCAAAAGAGCACACCACCCTCATCCGCCTCGACTACCCCAGCCATCTCCGTCGGCATTCCCATCTAAGGGACATCGTCCCTACCTACCGGAACCTGAAACCACTCCTGAAACTGAAACTGGAGTCTAAGCAAACCATGTAAAGTCTGCTTGCCCTCTAAGGTCACCTCATTTCTAGCCTTCCAGATCCTCCAAAGCAGGCAAAAAGGACGCACAACCCTAGGATGAGAGGAGTCCCGCTCCATAAATCTCCGAACAAAAATATTGAAACACGCAGTCGGCAACGTTTGCAGTTCCATGGCCAATCCTGCCTCCTCCCACAGAGCTTTCGCCACAGGACAATGCAAAAACAAGTGTTCCGTGCTCTCCTCCTTCACCTAGCACACTGGGCATCGGAGCAAAACAGGGACCTTTTTGTCAGAAAGCACCTCCATCATCGACAAAAGTCTCTGAAACAGTTCCCAGACAAAAACTTTAGCGTGGGTTGAATATTGAAGTCCCATACCTTAATCCAAAGGCTTCGATCCATGGAGCTATATTCCTGCTTCCACTTTCCCACAAAACGAGACTTTCGCTCAACCAGCCTATACCCGGATTTGACCGTATACACCCCAGATGGGTCTTCCCTCCAAACCAGCTTATCAGGGATAGCAATGTGTGGAAAAGGAATTTCAAGAATGGCCCTCACCGTCTCAGGTTAGAATGCCGCATCTAGGCACTCCTTGCACCATTCACCCCTATCTTGATCAATCAACGCGGCGACCAGTCCCGATTCCGCCCAAGTAGCCTCTGGCCGCACTACCGGATACCACAGGTAGATAGATGGGATCCACCCTTCCGATACAATTGGTATGAATGATCCCGAGCCTATCTGAGCCGCCATGCCTTGCCTAAGCAGCTGACATCCATAAAGAACACCCTGCCATCCCCACGAAGGTCGGGATCTGGCCGAACCGAGAAAATTGACCCACGGGGGAAGTACTTACCCTTATATATCTGGGATAGGAGCGAATCCGGCTCCGTATGAACACCCCGCACAATCTTTGCCAGTAAAGCCTGATAAAAGAGCTCAAAACGTCGGAACCCCAGCCCACCTTCATGCTTACTCCTGCAAAGCCGCTTCCAGGACATCCACTAACTCCTAGGCCTTCCATTCAAAAAACCACACCAAAAGAAAGCTAAATGTTTATCCAACCGACGAAAGGAGGTGGTAGGGATCTTAAAGCATGCCATAGCATGAACAGGAAGAGTCGCCGCCACTGCCTTAATCATTGTCTCTTTGGAAGCCTTCGATAAGTGCTTTTGTTTCCATCCCTGGATTCTTTGCAAAAGTTTTTCTTCCACGAATCAGAATGTCTATGCCTTTGATCGAGCCACCAAGGACGGGAGACCTAAGTACTTATCCTAGATACCCACCGCTTCAACCCCTAAAAGCCCCACCATTGCTTGCACTTCAAGCGCTAGGAGATTCGCACTGCAACAGACCGCTGATTTATCCAAGTTCACACGTTGCCCACTCAACTTTTCGTACTCATGAAGCACATTCTTGAGGTTTGCACACTCTTGCATCGATGCTTTAACGAACAAATAGGAATCATCAGAAAAGAACATGTGTGAGACTGGGCTCCCTCGGGATCACCCGCACCCCTTGCAATTGCCTATTCCCAATTGCCCACCGCAATAGCGTTGCAAAGCCTTCCATACATAGAACAAACAACAGAGGGGAGAGAGGGTCCCCCTGTCGCAGCCCTCGCGTTGCAGAGAAAAATCCGGTCGGTTTACTATTCATTAAGACAGATAAAGAGGATGTGGAAATACATTCATGTATCCAACTAATCCACAATGAGTTGAATCCCAACTTTCTTAAGACAACAGTAAGAATTGCCACTCAACTATATCATAGGCCTTTTCCATATCAACTTTCAGAGCTAAGTATTCCTTTTTACCTTTCTTCTTAATCTTTGAATAATTCATAATTTCATGCTCGATAAGCACATTATCAATACTTTGCCGTTCACGAATAAACGCATTTTGCCCCGGTGACACAGTCTCCGGAAAAATTTTTGCCATTCGTTCCGCCGTAATCTTTGATATGATCTTGTACACAAATTGGCACAAGCTAATCGGGCGCAACTGCCTCATTGTCTCAACCTTCTCCACCTTTGGGATGAGCGTAAGCCAAGTATGGTTGAAGCTTCTTAAAATACGCCCATTCATAAAAAAGGAAAGTACCGCATCCACCACCGAAGGCCCACTACATTCCAAAATGTCTTAAAAAAACTTCCCCGTAAACCCATCTGATCCAGGCACCTGGGTGGACCCCATAGCGAAGACCGTTTGACGAATTTCCATTGGGGTCACCTCGGCCACCAGAGCCATATTCATCTCATCAAACACTCTGTGCTCTATGGGTAAGACATTGACTTTCTCCAAATGCCCTCTTCGTCAGTTTCCGACGTGAACAAATGAGAGTAAAAATCAACCGCCAATTCACCCTTAGCCTCTTCCTTCATAACCCACTCCCCATTCTCTTTTCGAAGTTGATTCACATGATTCCATCATCGTCTCGCCCTTGTGACCGTATGGAAGTAAGAGGAGTTTTGGTGTCCTCCCTTTAGCCAACGCACTCGGGATTTCTGACGCCAGTATGTCTCTTCCTCCGCCCATTTAAGTGTTAGTTCCTTCTCCAAGGTGTTAACCCGCTCCCAGTTAATAGGGTATTCCTCCTTGATAGCAGCAATTTCCGTCTCCAAGATACGAATTTGCCTTTCCGAGTTAGATGTCTCAGCCCGACTCCATTGAATAACTTATGGCGAAGCTTTTTCAACCTTGTCCAAAGTTGGAACATCGCCGAGTCCTGAATTTGTAAATTCTAGATTTCCTCCACCATCGGCTCCGGATTCGTGGCCCATCGCTCATCGAATCGGAAAAGGCGCGTGCTGCTCAGGAATAAGGTTTGTCAGCAATAAGGAGGGCTCTGTGATCCGAGCCGAGATCCGTCCCGTGGGTTACCAGAGTTTTTGGGGATTTTTCCATCCACCGATCCGAGGCGAAGGCCCTATCTAGCCTTTCCTGAATACACGCATTTCCCATCCGACGGTTTGACCAAGTGAAAGAATTACCATGAAATCCTAGATTCTGAATTCCCAATCCATCCATGAATGATTGGAAATCCTGGGATTGAACTGGATTCCATGGGTTTCCCCCACTTTTTCACCTGATGAAATAATCCCGTTAAAATCACCCACCATCACATATGGTACCTGAATTCCCGTACAATAATTACGTATACAATCAAATTGCACCACTCTTTCGTTCGCACGACAACTCAAATAAACAAACACCACCACCAAATTTATTCCATTAACAACCAAACTCCCCGAAAAAAAAAGAACCAATAAACAACACTGAGGCACTGCTCTCAGGAGATCATGCCACTGCTAACCCTCCTGCTGAGTCAACAACATCGACCAAATGAAAATCCGAAAAACCAAGACCCCACAACCTGCGAGAAACAACTTTACGACTCGACCGAGTTTCTGACAAGAAAACTACATCAGGATTGTTGACACTAACTAATCCTAAGATATATTGGAATGTGAGGGACGACCCAATATCACGCACATTCCACGACAACAATCTCATTTGGCACCTTGGGGCCATTTTCGGTTGGCTTCCTCCACCGCTGCACTCTGATTCTCCTCTTTCGTGTCCACTAGGTCTTGCAAACATAATTTCTTCACGGCGTTGGATCATCAGCTAGGTTATACACCTGGTCAGTATCCCTTTTCCTACCTTCCATGTCTATCTCTTCCGGAGCCACCATCCTGAACACTTCTTTGAGTGGAGATTTCTCTCCCCTCTCTGAATCTGTCATCTGATCTCTACCTGCATTGACTGTTTGTTCTTTCCCCTGCTTCTTATTCTCCATCATCGTCATCTCAGCCTGCTAGACTACGCTCTTATCCTTTCCTTTTTCTTTCCCGCGAACCACACCATCTCTAGTCTTTTCCTTTGGTCCAGCTCCACCCATGTTCTTGGAAGTCTCCTTCATTTTGTGCTTGTTAGGGATGCGAATTGTCACCGCTTCCCTTTTCCCACTTGCTTTCTCCTGCAAAACAACATCTATCTTTCCTATCACTGGCCTTTTCCCCATCATTTTGCATCTCCCTTTATGTCCATTCTGGGAAGAAGATTTTCCCAGATCAGCAGGCTTGGAGGGTTTCACCTTTCCTTGATCAGTGGCGTGGTCATTCCTCCCCGACAGTTTCTCCTTTCCAGTCGAGTGGTTCTGCTTCTCTTCCTGAACTTTCTTCCCCTCTTGTCCATTCTTGCTTTTGCCCTGGTTCTCGCCCTTCTTTTCAGCACCATCACGACGAGATTCCCTTGACTGATCTGTTTTCTCACCCGATCCTTTCTCCGCCGCCAGAGCTAGAACCACCGTTCGCTTCTCCTGTTGTTGTCCACCCGAATTCAACCCCATATCCAATTGAGCTTCCTCTCCATTTCTTTTCTTCCCCTGAGTAATCGATTCACCCACACCGATTTTTGCAGCGGGGCGCCATGGCAGGGAAAAAGATTCTCATTAATCTATATCCTTATTCTTTTGTTGTCAAACCCGATCCTAAATACTCTTCCCCAGCTGGAGGAGGGAAAACACAGTTCTGTCCCGTGTGATCAAACCTCCCATAGTGGTAACAATACAAGGAAAGGTGTTCATACACAAGGGTGAACCAAAACTTCCCAACAACCGGATTGCTGGCAAACAATTGTGAGCGCAGGGGCACCAACACATTCATGTTCACCCGTACCTTCACAAAGTGACCCAGCATACCCTTGATTCCGAAAAGGACAACATCCAAAACCTCTCCAAGCTTTGCTTCTGCCATCCGTTAACCAAAGGCAACGGTACGACAATGTGAGGGGATTCCCCACATTTGCACCCAAAATGGCGCACGTCGCAGCGATTCCACCACCACAGGGGTCACCAGTTCCCAGGGTTGAAGTTGGAGAATCATGTCTTTGATGTGCCACGGGGTATGATGGAGAACCATGTCTTTGTCCTTCTCATCTTCAAATAAGAACTGGAGGAGACCCAACTCTGCCTTCATGACTGTGACTTTTCCAGAGAAGGACCATTCTCCAAAGACGATCCGCTGGATTGTTTTGAGGCTTGGAGGGTTCTCAAGGAACAACCTTCTGATCATACTCATTTTCTCCCTTCGCATACTATCCTCAACGTCCTCCAGCTCGAACTCCACAATCTGGTATGCATCCATGGGCTTGACTGACATGATTCCTTGCTTATCAATAGCCTGGTAGTGCTGAGAAAATATCCAAAATATTGATAAGAACAAAAGGATGCTTATGTGGGGAGCGAGCCAGAGAACATAAAGACGGTAAACTGCTATTTCAATCATGGTTTGCTTACATCTTCAAAGAAACTCCTAGCTTTTCTGGGTTTTTTGCCTGACTCTCGAGCTTATGGAAGAACTTTGTGAGAGGATCAAGACTGTTGCATGCGATAATATATACCCATTGTGGTGCCAGGCGATTCAGCGCGTTAACAAACGATTCATCTTCAATCGTTATCCCCAATCTTTCTCGGGATATTTTATCCCACCTTCGGATTTGGGTATATCGCCAGTATTTGCCATCTCCTGAGGATAACTCCCAATCTGGGTTGATTTTTTCGCAGCTCTCAGGATCGATTTCTTCGCACTTTCCCGAATCCAAATGAAGGATCTCTTCCATATCCATGTTCCCCTTCTGTTTCCACAGCCAATTGAGAATTGCCGTGCTCGTCCTAGTCTCTATCATAGAGAACCTAGCAGCGATGAAGAAGACGACGCAAAGGAGAAGGCTATAGGGTTTTTTTGAGGAGAGAGGGCAGAGCATGGCTCCGGATTTTTTTCGAGGAGAGAGGGTTTTTCATTTATTCATGATGAAAAGAGTTTGCAAGATAGAGTTACAAGAAAAATGAGTGGCCTAATCCACACCTCTTCTTCATTTCATCTGCGCTCCACATGAGCTATCAAATGGACTAATTTATTTGCTTCTCGGCCTGCATATTTCCAAATAACATGTTGGAATAACTGGGCCCGAGCCCGTAAATCTGCAAAAAAAAAAAAAAAAATACCACCTCAGTGTTTCATTCTTCTTCCTTTCACATTTGTTGAATTACATGTAAGCAATCTAATTTGATCTCCATTTGCAATAAATCTAAACGCCTCGCTATCTCCATCCCATTACCAATTGTTATGGCTGATGCTGCCTCCGGTTCCCCACTGGATCCAAGATTTCTTTACTACTGCAAACATGCATCTTCCATCCCTATCTCGAACCACCACCCCAACCCGTACCTCGTTCCGGGAAGCAAGCTGCGTCAACATTGATATTTATCAGAGCAAGTTTCACTGCATTGCTCTCCCACCCGAGAGTGCCCTCTGTGCGACAACGAGAGGGAGTCTCTTCATCACTGCCTGTTCCAATGTCCACATGTTGCGGAAGGATGGACACAGGAGTGGCCAAGCATCTCTATCCCTCCTCCTCTTACCCATATTTTGGAGTGGCTCTTCGCACTTTCCTCGACTCTCTCTACTATCCAGATTCAGAAGATCATCTATCTTCTATGGCAGACGTGGAAGGCTAGGAACAAAAAGATCTTCAAGAACATATCTCCATGGCCGCCAGGTACAATTGTGAAGGCTCGGGACACCCGCCTACAATGGACGAACTGCCCCAAATGGAGAACGGTTGCCCGATCTCCACATAATCAGCTCAACTCACCCCCTGATCAAACCTCACCCCCGCCATGTACTCATGACTTTGAGATACACTATGATGGGTTGTTTATTCACGACACTCAGAAGGCGGCATATGGCGTTGTGATTTCAAACAACCATGGTCAAGTTTGTGATGGGAAGGCTGATTCCCTGCATTGTTTTTCTCCCCTAGAAGCTGAAGCGAAGGCTCTTCTTGAAGGTACTGTGATGGCAAAAGGTTTGAATGCCCTATGTCTTGTGAGAACGGATTGCCTGACTCTTGTTAAGACAATCTTTGGATCACGAGACTCTTGGCCTTGGCGGGCTGCGGCTTGGATTGGACTCATCAAGGATGCCATTGCCTTTCACCCTTTGATCCGAATTGAATATTTCAACAGGAAACTCAATGTTAAGGCCGATTGGGTTGCGAGATCATGTGCTAGGGGACAGCTCCCAACTGACTGGATTCATATCCTAGATGTTTTAGCTCCCCTCTTGTAACCTGTCACTTCACTTCTAGTATGAATCTCAATGCCTTTTGTAAAAAAAAAAAGTTCGGGGGGTTACCATCGCCTGTCTCCATTCCTTTCCACGATTAAAGGCGTATTTGTTTCTCCAAGTAATCGTTCACTGGTTACAAGTGTGTCTATGATATATATATATATGGCGAGTTCTACGGTACCCTGGGTGAAATCCGGGGGTACCGCATACCTTGAGTAGGAAAACACTATCTAGACCTTGAATTGACCGATCTTTCGGACATGATACTATACTCTAACACTTAAAGATCAAAATCTAGGTGTTAACTCTCCCAATATTATACTCCAAGATCAATTTAATTAGAAATAATAATCGACGGTTATGATTCATCCAAATATAAGCACAAAAAGGAATGCACCATCTTAGGGTTTATATATTATGATTTAGATAATTATGACCTAGGGTTCACTCATTAAGGGTTAGGGTATAATATCAGACACAAAAATCCTGGTAATTCTAGGTCTAGATAGAGTTTCCATACTCGAGGTATGCGGTACCCCGGATTTCACCCGGGGTACCATAGAAACCACCATATATATATATATATATATTTTACAGAAATTGTGATTTAATCATGATTCAACTATTTAATACAAGTAATACTCGTCTATCGATTTAGGTTTCATTAGAAAGTTTTTCTGGTCCGAGACGGTTGGCAAAGTACAATTTCACAAAAGATTAAACAAATGATGAGTTAGCTTCCTAACTATAAAGGTGGCTTAGCACCATGCTAGCCATGCATCGTAGTGGTATAATTACAGTTGTAAATTGTAATTATTGTATTTCCAGTTGGAGTCTCTTTCATTTACAATTCCCAAGCGAACTACTACACTTCATAGTTACACATGAGCTTAGCTACTATAGGGCTGCAAATGAGCCGAGTTGAGTTGAGTTGAGTTTTTGCTTAGTTTGAACATGACTTGTTTATAAAATTTTCAGCTCGAGCCCGACTCGAACTCGAATTTTGATAATCCAATTCGAGCTCGGCTTGAATAAAAATAAGACTCGGTAAAACTCAATAAATGCTCATTAACGTAGCTTATCAAGTTGAGTACAAGCTCGACTCAAGATGAGCTCGATTTGAAACCATTTTTGCTGGAAAATGTGTAAACATAAGAATTTAAATAATAAAAAGAACACTAGAAACTAAAAATAATATCTCACTCCCATAAACATCTGTATTAACAATATAATTTTCATTTTCAGAAGAGTAATTAATCATTCTTAAAGCTCTAAACAAGGCAACTCGCGAGCTTAGCTCAGCAAACCACCAAGTCAAGCTAACTCACGGGCTTATCAAGCTGAGCATGATCTAGCTCAAGCTTGGCTCGTTTATTAACAAGTAAGCTCGTGAGCCGGTTTGTAAAATGATGAGTCGAGTATCGAACGAATTTTTTCCGATTCGACTGTGAGTTGCTCGCGAGCAACTTGACTCATTTGCAGCCCTAACTACTATAGAGGGGAGGACAATACCCGGCCACAAAACACAACTAAAATCACAAGTCAATAATATCCTCTAATCATTGGTGGGATTTGGGTCAAAGGGAACAGCCAGCCCGATTCATAAATGAACATGACTAAACCCATCCCACTCCAAATGGGTCGAACCTAACATCATTTTCATCCACACAACTTGGTCGAAACATGTATTCCACAATGAAAGACTGAAACACATCATTCACACTGGAAGTTAAAATATACGAGTTACGACATTCAGTAATTATTAATTAATAACGTCTTGCAGTACTAAGTGCAATTTGTCTAATACTAGTTGGAGCTTCCACCGATCCCAAAATAGGCAGCCCTTCCCCACCTTCCTAGTTCCTACACAGGAATATATGCACCAAAATGGCTCAAAACCCCTCTAAATGGAGAGTGAAATCAAACAGAACGCTCTCCACTTCACCCCACCAACCAACACCATCACTGCTCCACTAACTTCTTCTTCTGCTTCTACCCTAATATAGTAATATATATGAACCACTAACCCAGTACTTAACCTTGTTTGACTGACTACAGATTCAGCTTAAACCCAGCAGACAAGAAATCATCCCTGCAACCAAAAATCAGCACAGTTCTAAGTAAGCACCACCATTTGATAACAAACGAACAAACACAGTAGCTAGTACATGAACAGATACAAATTCCAGGAGAAAAACCAAACCTCTCTTTCCTTTGGTTCTTCTTCTTCTTCTTCCTTCGGGATCCTGGTTTCTCTTGTTGCTTGTCAACTTTCACTTCCTCTACCACTGGTGGAACCTTCCCATAGGGTGAAACGAGGCTTCCATAGCATACAACTGCATTCACGGACTTCCCATTCAACCCACGTACGGTGATCTTCTCAGCAGCAGCAACTTTCTTAGGATCCTTCAGGTCATACCAAACAAGCTTCTTGCCATCCATCTGCAGAAGAACCTCCTGACCAGTCACTGAGAATCCAAGCGGTTTGATCTCATCATTGTAGCACAATCCGGGATGTGGAACTTTGAACAATAAGCTCCATGACTCCTTAACACCATACTCTTTCATCACCCAGACATCCACAAACTTATCCTTGTAATTGGCAAAGAGACACAAACACTTCCCCAGCTCGCCAATTACCATGTTGAACGGCTCCCAAACTGTGTAATCTGGCTGTGGCACTTCCCTTGATTCATTGAGCTCTACATCAAAGCCGATAATCACGAGCTCACTGAGCGTATCATCACTGTCCGGATCTTCGTGCCTACCAGCTATCCAATGAACTGCCCCACCCACAAACGCACCTGTTTTCCTCAACCCAAGTAGGATATAAGGGAAATTCACCTCTACACAGGAATTCGACCAAACCCCATAACTAACCAACACAGATTGCAGAGAATTTTCTTCAGGCTTGAACACCTGGAGAATCTCGACTACCTTGTAGTCGTCAGAGATGGAATCGTACCCGAATCCGAACCCGGAGTTGTAAATCAAGTTATTCCCGCTGGCGGTGAATTTGTAAACTCCCGTACCCGGTTGTTTCCCGGAGAGCGTAAACGGCATAAAGCAACCATGTTTAGTGGCGGGGTTCGATATGAGTACCTTTTCCGAGTCGCAGGCGAAGCAGAGCAACCCGTTGCAGGAGCCTATTAGGGCAAAGCCCGAGCGTGGATCGGTGCCGCTAGTCTGCGCACGAGGGGTGCTACTCGTTCCGCGATGGAGGCCGTTGACGTACTCATCGACGACGTAGTCGCCGTGGAGTTCGCTGATGAAGAGGATGGCGTTTTTGCCGGTGGTGGCGGAGTGTTCGATTTGGAGCTTGCTGAACCTTGGGCTGTCGATCAGTCCCCGCCAGGCTTTGGAGACACAGCGGCAGCGCAGAAGTGCGGTCACCGGCAGGCGGACGAGAATTTTGGTGACGAGATCTTGGGGAAGGTGATCGGACATTGTGGTGCCAAGAGAATCGGCTTGGAAAAGGGGAAACGCGAACACTTTTTTGAGTCTTGATGGAGACGAGTGGCCAAAAAATAAGGTCTGCACGTTTCGGCTGATCGCTCTAATGGGGAAGGCTTTAAACTTTAAAGAGTTTTAGGGTAAATTGCAAGTTTGATCACTTATATTATCTATTTGTAACACATCAATCATCCAAATCACTTTCTCTTCAATTTTTCAACGATAGATACTATATGTTTATTTCATCCTTGGTTAGTGGCTATATAATACTGATAAATTTGTCATTGTTGGCAGTCAACTCCAACGTCTGACCGTTAAAAAATTGATGTGTCAATCAAAAATAACAAAAATAATTATTTTAAATTTTCACATCATACTAAAATTTAATAAATATTTCTTTTTATAAAAAATAAGCAATATATATTAATAAATGGATCTCACTGACTTCTCTCCAATCACTGACTTCCTCTTCGTTTCATCTTGGTTTTGAGGAATGATGCCGAGGGTTGAGACTCAATGGAGTCAGGGAAAGGACGAGAGGTCAGAGGAGAGAAGGCAGGAGATGGGCTGGGTGGGGTTGGTCTGCTAGGGCGGGTTGGAATTGAGCTCCAGTTGGGTTGAGGTTGGGGCTTGGGGGATTGAGGCTAGGCTATGTAATGTTTATTGTAGAAATTTTTGCTAACGGATAATACATGTACTTGTATTTATCACACATGTATTAATGGGAAAACAATGGATATCCGTTGTAGAAATAATTTATTGTAAGTCCTATATCGTTAAAAAAAGAGTATTTGGGGGGGGGGGGGGGGGGGGGGGGGGGGGAGGGGAGGATGAGCCACTGTCTCGGTCTCGCCGACTCGGGGTTTGCCAGTTGACGTTGCGTCTTGGTTTTGAGGAATGATGGCGAGGGTTGAGACTCAATGGAGTCGGGGAAAGGACGAGAGGTTAGAGGAGAGGAGGCAGGAGATGGGTTGGGTTAGGGGTGGGTTGGTCTGCTAGGGCGGGCTGGGGCTGGAATTGAGCTCCGGTTGGGTTGAGGTTGGGGCTTGGGGGACTGAGGCTAGGCTATGTAATGCCTATTGGAGAAAATTTTTCTAATAGATACGTGTACTTGTATTTATCACACATGTATTAATGGGTAAACAATGGGTATCTGTTGTATAAATAATTATCGTAAGTCCTATATCGTTAAAAAAGAGTATTTGGGTACCCGTAACCCTAAAAAATTGGACGGGTAAGGGTATAGTTGTTGGTGAAGAAGGAGCAACAATCATATTTAAATAAATTTGAATAATATAAAATGAGACGGGTATAGATATAGTTGTCGCTGGAAAAATAGTGATCAAGTACCATACATAATACATATACCTCTTACAAAACACGAATTATTGAAATAAGTTGGTTTATGATTTATCTCGCAAAATGGCTAACCTTGGACATTTCAGCACTCCGGCATATCACGATATTTGACATTTCAGTCGGCTGGTCTATAACCGAATCTGCACCAGATCGACCAAACCAAATCGAACGAAATCTAATGCAGTTTAATACTAATCTCATGCATTTTATAAATAAAGAAAAATGATTTGGTTCTGTCCGATT
Organism: Linum trigynum; assembly: GCA_964030455.1. Classification (NCBI taxonomy): domain Eukaryota; kingdom Viridiplantae; phylum Streptophyta; class Magnoliopsida; order Malpighiales; family Linaceae; genus Linum; species Linum trigynum. The sequence goes on along the minus strand of OZ034817.1, from coordinate 53,677,487 downwards.
GGTGAAAGGACCTAAGTTATAAAGTGCTAAATTTGACCCGAAATTACGGTTAGTACAATGGGTAGAACTGAACCAGGACTGCAATTTGCCAATTTCACTCCCAAGGGCCAAGTCCCAAGTCCAACCCATGAAATGTGGGTTCCTAATCCATTTTACAGAAAACCTCCTCTCTGGAATCAACGAGAAGTCCGGCGAGCGCGCTTCTCCTTTCTCTTCTCGGCTTCCGCCGTCTCCGGCAGACCAGAGCTGCCTCCGGTCGACTTCGGTTCCCCATAGGCTGCTGCCTCCGAGTCCCGGGATTCGGCTGCAACTTCTCTCTTCCGATCTCCCTCCTGTTCTTCCGATCTCGCTTCAATCACCGGTGCCTTCAACCCCTCGCCCTCTCGCTACTACTCAACAGCCCAATGCTTAGTGAGGTAACTTCTTATATCCCTCACAATCCCTCCCTGAATCGCAGGCAAATTTTGAAATTGTGATTACTGATTAGAATTTATAACTATTGTCTAGTGGGTAGCTTGCCAATTTTGATTTCTATCAATTATCTTAGTTTCTTAGCCAAGTTCACGGATACTTCTAGTTTTAGCCCTGTTGTTGGCATGAGTCAGGAATTTGTGAAGCATGAATATAGTCAAGTTTTCAAAACAAACGTTCTTCATTGTGATACTACTTCAGGTTGAGTACTTCACTCAAGCTCGTATGACTTGTGCATTTGATCACTGGGCTGTGAGCTTCCAAGCCAAGGATCACTACATACTTTGATGTAGACTCGCAGCTCGCTTCATTTCTAACAAATTTAACTTCACTGCGCTTGTTGATTGAGTGTGATGTTTAGAGGTCAGGACTCTACGTGAAATGAAATCGTTCGGTCATTGTTAACTGGATTTGTTGTTTTTACGCAATGCAGTCAAGTTGGTGTAGTGGACCATGACATATCGGAATCTATAGCAAGAAATGAATGAATCGTCTATTGCTACCGCAAGATTTACTTACATACATGATCGAAAGTGGCCTTCGGCAGCAATTGATGTGCACCATGTAATAGTTCGGCAAAGCAATCTGAAGGGTTTATTAGTTTGCCTTCTTGCTTTGGGATTCTCGGCAAATGGATTATATCTCTTCATGGTCCTGGCGGGTAATTAATTATCTCTCTGCTACTTCTTTACAATTAGCGTTTTGGGACTGAAGATGGATGCTTTTAGTGGTTAAGAGTTATTTGGGACAGCAACTCAGGCTATACAAACTTCTGGATTAACAAGATAAATCACCTTTCGCTCTTTTGTGGAGTTTACTGTTGAGTTCAATCCTTCTCAAACTTGGTATCGGGAAGTCTGTTCTGAAAGGTGAGAAGAAGTGAAATCAGCCTCTTGTCCTACAAAGCATCATTCTTTTTTTCTTGAACTCTATATCCTGTTTGCTAGTGACTTGCATTGATTGACACTTGCAGAGTCGGTTCTGATCATGCCACATTTCGGGGTTCAACTCGAAACACATTATAGAAGGTGTGCACATAAGTTCTGATATTTGGCCTTCCGAGTTTCATTTTTGGGCCCTCTTAGCACGTGAATTCGAAAAATGAGAAAGTGGAAGCTGGCTGATGTTGAAGTAGGGTCTGAGATTTGCTTCTATATGCAAGCCTCCATCTTTCAAATGAAAACAAACACAGCCATGCCATTTTGATTAGAATTAGTGGAAGCTTGTCGATATTAGATTCACTGTGGACCTTCCTGGCCTGTTTCTTTCTCTACTTGGTATTATCTGCTGGGCAGTGGAAGAATATCACGCCGCTTTGTGCCAGTTCCAGTGAGCACGATTCTGAAGCCATTGCTGCTAGAGCATGTGAATCCGGTTACTTCTTACTGGGTTCTGTCTCTGATTTTGCTTAAGGAAGAAGAACTGACTCCGGTTTTCAAGGTATGAATACAAGTTCTGGCATTTGGTGATAGTTATGGCATCTAGAATAGTTTAGATGAATTGCCATCTTCCAGGTAACAATTTTAGTGTTTCAGAGTTTTTTTATTGTACATGGTAATACCTGGAAGATGACTACGCATAGATTCTAGATATTAGGTATGCTTGGTGGGTTGATTAGAGTCATTGGGTATGGATCTAGGGTTGTTTGCATAGGTGCATCTGTATATCGTCAGCTAGGATACTTTTCTCGATCTTCTGTCAGACAAAAACATTTGGAAGATCTGGTTAATGATGGTCTTAGGGAGCGGTTGATTTCTCTATTAACAAGCTAACTATATAGAGCATCCGTCGTCCTTCGCTGCACCTTGCATTCTTGGTAAACAGGAGTTTGAAAGAGATGGGGGGAAAACTTGATCATCCTCCTGTTCTAGTGTAGTCACCAAATTTTTGCAGCTGCATTGTTCTTCACTAGAGTTGATCACATTCATAGGATCTCACAAAGTTGTGATGTAGACTTTTTGAACTATCATTCTTGAAAATTCTCTATATTGAAGCCATTTCACATAGCATTCACTGAGTGATTGCCGCATTTGGATTGCCAGCCCTTGCCTTGATAGTTGATACTGTTTAGGGTCAGGGAATCATTAAGCTCCAACTGTTAGTTTTGTGATTCTCGTCAAGTAAAGATTACAAAAGCAAGAGCACAAATGAAATCAAAAGGCTTCTGTTGTGGGTGTAGTGAAGTGTCCATTTTCCTTATTTTCTCGATCTTCTATGTTCCTTATCTTGTGAATTGCTTTATTATTTCATTTGCATTTATAGTTTTACCAATCACAATGTTCTAACTATTTTCTTTCATATGCTTGTAGGGCTATAATGAATCTGTGAATTTGATATCAAGTAGTAGGGAAAAAGAAGATACTTTTATCGGCAAAAATGAAATCAAAAGGCTCTAAGGGAAAACGAGCTCAAGCACCATATCTATCAACAATGTGCTTAGTTCCGATGTGAGTTCCTTTACTATGGTTAACTACTGATCTGTACTTTTGTGTATGGTTCCAACCAAGCAGTAGGGAGAGCCAAAGTTTTTTAGTCTTTTCTTGTTGAGTGTGGTTTTGGTAGTACTGTGATGGAGACATTTTGATTTAGATGGGGTCTTGTTTCTTTCTTTCCTGCAAGCTTAAGCACTGTATAATAGGTTTTCCTAGTGGTTGCCTCCTGCTGCGGTCTTGAATTGCTGTAGGAACAGGAACTTGAGAGTTTCTTGTGCATATGCTATAACTGGATGCTCTAGTTTGGTTGCTGAACCATATAAGATAGCTTAGAAAGTAACTGCAGTCCAAACTATTGAAGGCTGAAGCTACTGATCAACCAACACTAATTCTCCTTTTCTGCTTTTATGTCCTGTTTTCATTAACTCGGTTGAACCATGTAAGATATGCTCTAGTTTGGTTGCTTTTATGTCCTGTTTTCATTTACTCTGTTGTTGTTTAGGTCGAGTGTGATGATGCTGGAATGGATTCCTCAAGTGGGGAAGAGATGGAAGTTGAAATGGATGCAAGTACGAGCAAGGTGGCTGCTAGTGATCATACTGGTTCAGCTTCGACTCATATTGAGTCACCAATGCCAAGATTCAGAGGAGATTGACAATATCGATGAAGGTGAGTAACCTAAAAAAAGCTATTGTTTATGTACCATGTACGTTTTCTGTGGTGGTTACACTTTCTTCTAATGAATTTCAGAGTTGAGTATGATAATGAAGGCTATTGGTATCTCTGATGTTCCTATTCCTCGTATGAGTCCTAATGTAGAGGCAAGCGCAAACACATAAGGTAGCATTTGAACCTAATCATTATTGCGATTTCCGAGCTACCTTGCTTATTTTGGATACTTAGTGAAACTGTATTACATTTGAAGTTGCTATGTTTAAGATCTTTGTAAAGATACATGTCAATGCTCTATCTTCCCTGTCCCCAGATTCATTCCCAATCCGGAGAAGCCTTGATAATACTAAATTGAAAAAAAAATTCTTTGTGAAGAGTACTTGATTCGGTTTCACGTTCTGGCAGTGATCTTAGTTGTCTGCCTGTTTCTGTTCTTGAGTTTTGAGACTCCACTTTGCAACCCTAAGGCTCCTGTCCTGTGGGTTCTTTTGCACTCTCATCCTAGACAGGGCTAGCTTCTTTAGATCTGCCAAATATTAGTTATCTTTTCTGCAACCTGATATCATCAAGCAAATATAAACCAGTCAATTGCTATCTCTTGAAAAAACCACATAATATGGCATGTCAATGCTATAGCAATATCAGTCTCGGATTTCCTTTTCTACAAGCTGCCATCTCAAACATTAGCTAGGCATTGCCTTCTTGCTTTGTACTGCTTTGGTTCAGTTTGAAAGGCTGTTTGAACTTTGAAGTTGCTATGATGTTTGTATGAACAGAGAAGGTGAAATATTGTAGTCTGGAACTCTCACTTGGATCATTGGACTTTAATCAAGCTTGATCACCATTGGTCTGCTTTCCTTTTTATCTTCTTGGTGCTGTTACATTTCTGGAGTTCCCAATAATGATGTGTTAACTTAGTGGAGACTTGTATTTGAAGCTAACTTGCATGTTGTTCTATTAACAGGTGGTTCCAGCTTAGGCTCTTCCTCCAATATGTGTTTTCAGGTTGATGGAAACTACACAGAAGCTGTCAAAGTCGTCAAAGTCAGAGCTTCTAGAAGACGGTGTAGATGGGTAGTCAAAGAAGGAAGTCCCTAACTTTCTTGTGTTTCTTGTGTCTGTAATTGTTTCGAGAGGTTCAAATTGTAGTGTTAATGGATTAGTCTACTTCTCAATTTAGCATTACTTGCTACTGGTTATTTACTTAGTTGTGGAAACAGTTGCAGTAGCTAAGGGCCCCTGATGGTTCCATCTATTTTTAAGAGGCACTGATATTGTGTAATGTGTAGAGGGAACTTGGCAATGGCATGCTCTGTTTTGGTGACAGGAAAACAGAGTCGCCAGCTCCAACAGTAACAGTTTGCGATTTTTGGCATGCTCTGTTAAACAAAGTCTGTTTCTTGATTCAGTTCTTGATTTTGGCATGCTATGTTTTAGATACGTTGTACAAATCATAATGAATTGCGGTCAAAATGCGGTGCGGTCTAAATCGTTCCAAACCACTAATTTATGCGGTTTGGTTTGACCGCACCGATAACTTAGCGGTCGAACATGCGGCGGGATCCAATTAAGATGCGGTGCGGTTTATATGAATGCGGTGCGATGCGGTCCGAACCGCACCGATACACACCCCTACATGGTATTGAGCGACGACTTGGACTTTGGTTGTTCAGGAGTTGCACCTGCCTTTGAAGATGCTGGTTCCTATCTGGAAGGCATTGTGTGGCTCTGTGTCTGGAGATAATGACTCTTCTGTACATTCAAATGTAGAAGATCATGAACAGAGTGTCTGACAAATTGGATTATCAGATCAAGGAAAGAAGAAGAGCTGAAAATTTTAAGTCACTATGGGTTTATGGGACTTTCCTTCTTATACCAGTCTTTCCCCTGATCCGAGTCCGAGGATGAAAAGGACAAAAAAAAAAGTATAAGAGGGACAAATAAAAGGACACGAAACATGTTCTTCCGCCTGGACATATAAAAGTAAGGTTTGGGGCTAGAGGTCGTGTCTTTCGGCGGAACAAGGCAGCATGTCGATCTTTGAAGCGGAACAAGGCAGAAAGAGAAGGAGGAACAACTTTGGAATGGCAACACCGGTGGTCGGCGGCGAAGAAGAAGAACCAACAACCGACCAATTTTCGAAACTGCCGGATGAGTTATTTATGTTATAAATAAGTCTCTACCCGTTCCTAACATCAGTGTAAAAGACACGTAATAAATACACTCATTACTCGAATTTGGCTACCTAATGAAATACTAAATTTCAACCAACTACCACTAATAGCCAAAGATTGTGAAAAGATGTTTGGCATTCTAATAAAACTCTGGAGATATTGTCCTCATTCTCTTTGAAAAGATGCAACTTTTTTGTGCTTTCATTGCTCACATGTCATAAGAATGTTTTGTTTGGTCAAAGGGTTACCTCACACATATAATGAAGAGCATAGAAGATGAGCCAACCAATCAGCATGATCTTCTGGTAGGTAGTTCATATTACTACAACCAGGGTGGTATTATTAGCCTGTTTTCATGGTTCTTAACGTACATATTTTCCAATGAGCTTACACATTCCGAAAGTGAAAGTAAAAAAACAAATGCATTGCCAAGGAACTCTGATTGTCGAACATTATCCATGTCTGAGGAAAGACAAATAGTTTATGCACACTACATTATTATCCATGACTGTTGAATGACCACTACCTGCTCATTGAAGCTTTTATCTCTAATACCAAAACCTCGCAACTACGGCTAGCGAGAAATGTCAATATTCCCTCAACCACAACAGTTTTCCAGGGAAATATTTAGTAATGGCTAATCCAAAAGATAATTGAACTCCCAGCGTATTGATCTAATCCAGAATCGGGTCTTAACCATTCAATGACAAAATTAAGGAGCAACTATAGTAGAAAAAGGTAAAAGCAAAAGAAGAAAATGCCACAGCACCAAGAAGGTACAACAGTATCACCCAAAGGACAATCAATCTGCAGATTCAAATGTGCTTTCTTCTCTATACGAAACCGAAAATCGAATAGAGAGGAGTTTTCTTCTGCTTACATTTTCTTTGAGGGTGATATTTAGCCTGGACTCAGCCTCTACGTAGTTCTTGGTATTTGAGACACTTTTTTCTACCATTTTGATATGTAAGTTTTGGTAGTCATTACAATTTAGAACAACAATCATTGTAGGAAATACAGCTCGAGTTTCAAAGCTACCGCTTTAGTTAGCTCTTCCACGACCTCTGCTTCCATCTGGTCGTCCATAAGCACTGGAAACAAACGAAAGCAAACTTTTGCCAGGTCAAACAAATGAAAAACAGTCAATGAAACAAAGCAAATAGGAATAGCGCCCAAAATAGTGAGCAAAAGCTTCACAGACAAACGAACATCATAGACCGAACAAATGACTGGTCAAAGAGGGTCCAATTCCTTTGAAAACAGACAACAAGAGCTATTTACTGGGATCCAGGACCTAACCCTCCCTCTCCAAGCAGTGTACTTGAAACATTGAGCAAAACTCTGAAACTAGGGAAGAAGATGAGAAGCAGAGTTTTGAAAATCGAGTTCTAGATGAAAAATGATCGGACATAAATCACGTATGTATCTAGTTTGCCCTGTGAGATTCGTCACCCAATAGTTGCAGTTCGACAATGGCTTCCTGAAAAATCCCAAGAGATAAAAAAGAATGCAGGACTGGAAAGCAGTTCAACCATGGCTTCCGAGAAATTTTTTTTTATCCAATTTCAGTAGATGGAGTAAGAAAGAAGTGCAACTCAGCCAACCCATAACTCAACTCACCTTCTGCAGAAAGATAAAGTTGAAATTTAAGCTTTGAGCTTCTAAATATCCCAATGTCTGCCTTTTCCAAACTGTAGATTAGATAGGAACGTTTAGCACTCAAGTCAAAACCTTCAAGTAGTAACAACAGTTTGAAGATAACCTGTATGTACTCCTGGTGAAGAGCGATACATAAAGAGAGATAAAAAAAGTGTCTCTTCCTCCTCCTCCTCGTCGTCAATTTCAGCCACTCTTCAAGTGTGAAAAGAACTGACTTAGATTGTGAAGTTGAAGTGCATAAAACTGAATTATAAGTTCCAACCGTGAAGTTGCAGACTTGCAGTGCATAAAACTGAATCATCTGCTCTTGCAAGTCTCCATGGATGCCCTCTCTTTTTTTATTAATTCAATACTCTATAATGAAAAATAAAACTAGCCTTTTATCCGGTTAATTGGCCGGATTACTTTTAAGGTACTGAGTACTGATTAGTCAAACTCGAGAGAGTTAGAGAGGGATACTTTTATTTTTGGAGAATTGTATATCAAGATGTTAATAAAGCATTGATATGATAGGTATTTTAAAAATGTTTGAACATACTATCAAATTTTAGACAAATATATACATCTGGATCAAGATAACCGATGACCAAATTTAAGTAGTTGAATGGAAATGTGGAACTCCATGAATAATAACCGATGACCAGAAAAGTTCACCGCCGCCAAAAACGATTAAATTACTCCTAACCCGTCCGATCAACCCATGTAAAAGAATCCAACCGCTAGCCTTTAACCCGTAACTCACCCCAACCCGACCCATCATCCCCCGCGGAATTTCCAGCTAATTAAATAACGTCCACCGTTGACACGTCTTGTTCAAGTTCGCAGCAAAATCAGAGATTTCGGAGAACATCTCGCTCATCGCCTCTCCGTCTCCATCTCTCACAGCTCGTAAAGCTCTCTGCAACTCCACGAGGTAAAAGAAATCAGGCCCGGCCCAGATCCTGTGCTGGTCTGATCTACAGCACAGGGCCTCAAAATGTTTGGGGCCTCAGCTTGGCCCATACACTAATACATATATATTAAAAAAAAATTAACCTGAGAAAACGAATCGGCAGAGGCCCTCACCCAGCCTGCTCCTCCAGGCTCCAGCCTCCTTATTCCCTTCTCTTTCTCAAATCTCATAAATCGTAATCTCCCCTTCCCCAAATTTCCTTTCCCCAAATTGCTTACCTTCCCAAATTTCCCTTCCCCAGATTTCTCACCTTCCCAAAAGTAAACAACGATCTCTAAATCGATGTTTGTCTTTATTTCTTCATAATCAACTCAATCCTTCCCCCTAAAATACTCAGCCAAGAAGGTGAAGCAAAGCATCCGCCCAAATTGGCAGATTCTTCCTTCGATTTTCATTCCACCGACGAAATCAATCTCTTACTCCGACTTTACCGCTCCGGCACTCCGCGGTCCCGCTAGGCGCTCGCCTTCTTCCCCTGTTTCCGACTTGGCGACTTTCGTCTCTCCGTCGTGGTTCGGTAATTGATAAGAATTTTGTTGACATGTCTTGTCTTTTGTTTATTCCTTGTATGCTGTCTACTGGATTTTGGAGACTCTGTTCTTCTGTTCTTCATACTCTGCTTCTGTTGCTGATTGGAGATGGCCGAATGGAGCCATGGAGTTGGAGAAGCAATGGGGCCGCCAGGCAGGGGCGAAATTGGAATGGGCTGGCCTAAATTGGAATGGGTTGCCTAATTTTGTTTTGGGCTGAGTGATTTCTAACCAATTTTATGTTTTTACAAGAGATTTTGCTTGGAAATTTGGCTTAGTTGATTGTTGAGTTGTGCATGGAAAAAAATTTAGGGCCACATTTTTATTTTCGAACAGGGCCTCCGAATATTATGGGCCGGCCCTGAAAGAAATCCTGCTCTCGATCTTGTTTCGTCTGTCTTATTTCGCACTGTGATCTGCTCTACCGGCTGGCTTCGCTGGTTCTGTTCCCGGTGGTTTGACGCCGTCCTGTTTTGAATTTTCGATGCCTCTGTAGTTCTGGGGGAGCTATGAACTGGATTCAACGGAAGATCTATCTCTACAATGTCACCTTCGGGCTATTCATGTTGGATTGGTGGGAACGTTGCCTTTTCAGTATCCTTATGATAAGTAGGGATCTGCTTTTCCTTCTTTTGCCTCTTTTGCATTCGCAGAGATTTTGTGTTCTAGATTTTTCCCAGGAGCTGTTTGTAGTCTACTGTATATGAACAAGAGATATGTGGATTTCAAACTTGGGACTAGTTCTGAATCAAATTTACTGATGGGGTTGAAGGGGTTTTTGGCAAAATCTCCTGTTTGTGTGTTTTTGCTGCATTTTCTTGTTTGGGTTCCTGAACTTGGCAGATACGCTGATGCTCGTGTTGATCTGGTTCATTGTTCGGTACATTACTGACTTCTGCAGCAGGTAACTTCTGTTCTCGATATTGGACAATTTGAATGTTGATTGCATCAATGCTTTCCAATTTCTGTGTGACTGTGGAATGCTTGTTTATGTTGAGTTATTGACAAATGAATGGTAGGTAGCTTGGTACCCACAATCTCTACATGTTGGTACCCATCAACAATTGATTTGCTGATGCAGATTGGAGAAGAACGCCCATATGAGCATAGATGGAGCGAGGTCGCCACCCTCCTGCACTCGCCGTCGTCGAAGATCTTAGCAGCTGCTAGCAGGAGAAAAAAGGAGAAATGGAGAAGTCGACGACGACGCCGCCTGGAGAAAAAAGGAAGAACGAAGGTTGCTGGTCGTAGAGAGGAAGATGAAGAAAGCAACCGATTAGGGGTAAGGTTTTGAAAAAATGAAACAAAAATGAGGGATTTGAAAATAGTTGATGGTAATCAGCTATTTTAAAAATTCTCATTTGAGGGTTTTCAAAATTCCTAATTAATTGTAAAAACCTTCATACTTTCCAAACGCAGAAATGTACAAAATTCTGCATAATGAGAGATTGTGATTAGGGCGATACTTGGCTGCTGTCTGGGTTGCAGCCCATGGCTGCCACCTATTGACGTGGCACCATATCATTGGTTCAATGGATATTATTAAACTTATTTGGATTAGGAAAGGACGGAAACCGGACGGAAACTATTTCTTTTCTTGGACGGACGGAGAGCAGCCCAAACGGTGCTGCCTCTTTACATTTTTTTATTATACTTTTTATATATTTTTTATTAATTGAAAAGGAGATAATAATATTAAACACACAGAGTGCACTAGTACTTGTTTTCCAGCTTAACTAATATTGAGAGGAGTGATATAATATACTAGTACTTGTTTTCCAGCTTAACTAATATTGAGAGGAGTGATATAATATGCGGAGCAAGGTTGTCAAACCGGTTTATACCGTTGTACCGGTTTGGCAAGTGGAATGGTACGACCAGTGGTATAACCTGTTTGTGCCGGTTCATGCCGGTCTAAAAAAATGTGAAAATAATTAATATTCAATGTATTTAATCATATATAAAATATATTTGTGGACAATTTAGTTATAATCCAACAAATATCATCAACTTTTAACTATTACATTCATAAAATGAATAATAAGTCATTATTTTTATTCATTAAATTCATTAAAATGATGTCATTTTCTTAGAATTCGTAAGTCGATCATACCGATCATACCGGTGGTGTCATGCCGGTTTCATGACCGGCACAGGTTGAACCAGGTTCAACCGGGTGGCATGCCACCGGCATGACAACCATGATGCGGAGTGAATCATATCTTAACAATTGGTTGATTTTAGGTGATGAACAATGATCAATTTCCAAAATCAATTATTAGTTCAGTGGGAGAAAACTTGGAATCTACACCCTTTGTATAAGCAATATATCATTCTGTTACAAATATAAATTCAATTTTATTATTTATTAATTAAGATGGAAAACAAGTACTATTGCACCTCTGTGCATAGTTAGTAAAATACGGTACGAGAAAGTTATGTATAAAATATGTACGAGTACTTTACTCTGTCTCTATGTTAATGTTACGTTTAATAGTAAGTTAAAAGTCATAAATATATAAAATTATTTATTTTTAAAATAAATAAATTTATAAATAATAATAAAGTTAATAATTTAATTCATTAAATACGGATATTAAGCGTATTATATGGGTTTTATACGTGTTTAATACGGGAGCTATCAAATGAACGAACAAAAAAGAAACGGCTTGACAATAATACGGATACGAAACTTTTAAATGAATAAAGTACGTATGGATACATGTATGTGTATTAAACGGAATATTTATTAATTATGCCTATGAGTGTTTAATATTATTATCTCCTTTTCAATTAATAAAAAATATATAAAAAGTATAATAAAAAAAATGTAAAGAGGCAGCACCGTTTGGGCTGCTCTCCGTCCGTCCAAGAAAAGAAATAGTTTCCGTCCGGTTTCCGTCCCTTCCTAATCCAAATAAGTTTAATAATATCCATTGAACCAATGATATGGTGCCACGTCAATAGGTGGCAGCCATGGGCTGCAACACAGACAGCAGCCAAGTATCGCCCTTGTGATTAAAATCTCTCTTCAAAAACCTTAATCCAAATGACCCCCAAGTATTTTTCATTAGTCTGTTGACTTTTGAAATTGGTATTGTTGTTTTCTGTTGCCACGACAAGTGTTGTAAGAACATTTTTTTCTGCAATGAAATACATGAAGAACACACTTCAAAATACGATTGATGAAATCATGAACGATTTTTTGATAAGTTACACGCTAAGAGTGACTTCCTTGATAGTTTGAATGACGAATGTATATATTAGACACTTTTTCATATTATGAAAATACGTTTTGTAAAAAAATAACATAATATTGTTGAACCTCACATGTACGACCGATCGAGGAACCAATAATCAAAGCTGTTGAATGAAGAGAAACGATCGAATTACATCATATCAACTGATCCCAATGATCACACTGTATTACGTACGTAAGCTGGCAATCAGCTGCTGCCGCAGAGCTTCCATGGCGGCGCCATTTCCATCCTGCTCCTCCGAACCATCATCATTATAGTAAGTTTAGTAACCGCATTCGTCATCGTCGGACGTTGAGAAAAGCGGTTGAAATTTGTTGTTGCGGCAACGAACCATGACATCAGCAGCATCAGTACTATCATCATGTTGGTGTTGATCATTCTTCTTCTTCCTGGTGGGTAATGCATCGGCTGGCAGTGGTACACTTCCACTTCCATTATTCTTCATTATTAGCTTCTCGATGCTTAGAAATATTCCTACACGTAGACGTAGAGAGTAGTAAATAGTAACTAATTGCAAGTCCATGTTGCTGAACCGAAAAAGTTAATGATTGATGGTTCAACAGTTAATCATTATAGAATTGTTAGTTAACGGCGGACAAAACCGCTCATATATTATACACTAATTTACCAGTGAAATTACAGCTAACTATAAACAAACTCATATCCCTATCATCTATCAACAAAAAAGCTTGGTCAAAGTATTCAAGCTATATATCTCACAAAGGTAATCAACCTTTTATTATTATTTAATTCAAAACAATAATCAGGATGAAGATCCATAGTGGACCACATTAATTAAGTTGAAAAAAGACCGGAAAATGAAGAAAATGAAGCATAAACAAAATTAGTGATCGAGGTTGGATGATCTTACTTTACGTTGTTAAACGGCTGAAGTTTTTTTCTTAACTTTTTGTGGTTAAAATTGTGAATTGGTTGACTAGTCAAATCGTAATGGTTATTCCTTTGATTTTAAATCAAATATTTAAAAAAACATTTGGTCCATTCCTAAGTCCTAACCATTCAATCAAATAAGCCGAATTACTATCCTAATTGGGTTATTGGTTCTAATTGCGTATCCATTGATCCGGTTCGATTTGTACAACAATAATGAGCTAGCCAATAGTTGGCAAAAAAAAAAAAAAAGAGCTAGTAATTAGTTTTACCATGGCATTGGGAGGAAAGCAAAACAGTTGCGGTGCTGATCTCGATCATCGGCAAAACATTCGAGCTTTTGGGTGGAGAGATCGAAGACGCCGGAGGAACAACATTTATCCTGGTAGCCACGGCGGAAGTCGTCGATATGGACGAAGTATATACGGCCGTCTTCCACCCCGTTATGGCGGAAAGCAGGGAGGCAAATCGACTGGTGGAGGTGAGACTGCTGGCTCAACAACACAGCATTGCCGCCCAAGCTCCTCACTTTTTCCCAGCCGGCGTGTGATTGTTCGTCGTCGTAATTAGCATGTTGTCGCAGCTTGTATACCTTGAATGGCTCGGAGTCGAAGGAAATTAAAGTCCTTTTGTATCTGATGACGTGGAGCTGGCCGTCGTCGTCGTCGAGGTGGAACAATCGAAGGCGCACCTCGCCGCCGAAAGGGATCGTGACTCGGGATCTCGAACCTCCAAGTCCAAGTGGGGTTATTATTATAAAGTTGTGGAAAATGTGGAGGCTGCGTTCGTCTGCGAGATACAGTTTGCCTTGTGAATAGGAGGCGTCCTGGAATTGGGCCTTTCTCAGCATAATAAAGTTCAGGCCCATGAATGCCCACTTTTGTTTCTTCTTCTCCCCTTCTTCTTCTGGGCCCACGCCCACCTCGCGCCATGCCAGCTGGCAGTGGGGGCTACGAGGGGAGGAGAATACGAGGATGACGTGGCAGCGTTCATCGTGACGGTCGGGGGAGGAGGAGATGACGGCTTTCAAAATATCGTCCGGCGAGATGACGAGAGGAGGGAGGGTGAAGAACGCGCCGGTGATCGGGTTGAGGAGGTACGGCTTCACCGGGTCGGGTCGAGCTGCGGGTTGGATTACGAGGACCCACCCGTCTTTGGAAGTGACGACGCACGGGTTATTTGAATTCGTCGGCGGGCTAATTCTCGTGTCGAGACCGAGCGGGATGGTGACGTGGCGGGGGAGCCCACGGCGGGATCTGGAATATGGACGGGGAGGAGGAGGAGTGCCGCTGCCATCACCGGCGGCGGCGAGGAAATCGGGGAGCGGGTGGAATCGATGGGAATCGGGGGTGAGGGTCCGGGATTGTAGGAAGCCAGGGAGGCATGGGAAGCGGTAGTTGTTGAGGTGGAGTTGTTGGAGACCGACGATTCTCCACCATCTGCACACGCCGGAGAAAGGGACGAAATGGGAGAAGCTCGGCAAGTGATCTTTCGCGATCTTCGCCAATATGTCCTCCGGTAGCTCTGAGTATAAATCCATCGTTGGGGAAGACGAAAGCCGGATCCGGGTCAGGTTATATATATATATATATATATAGTAGGGTTTCAGGAATTAGGACCTTCTTGAAATTCAGGAAACTAAAAGTCCCTTCCCATCAATACCTCCCTCCCTAAGTAATCTCCTTGCTAATCTCTTTAGGATCTTGAAGCCTCAAACCAATTCAATTCCATTCCCAAATCAACCTCCTGAGTCCTCAACATACTTCCGCAAACCTCGTTGCCCAATTTTTCCATCCACCGATCCGAGGCGAAGGCCCTATCTAGCCTTTCCTGAATACACGCATTTCCCATCCGACGGTTTGACCAAGTGAAAGAATTATCATGAAATCCTAGATTCTGAATTCCCAATCCATCCACGAATGATTGGAAATCCTGGGATTGAACTGGATTCCATGGGTTTCCCCCACTTTTTCACCTGATGAAATAATCCCGTTAAAATCACCCACCATCACATATGGTACCTGAATTCCCGTACAATAATTACGTATACAATCAAATTGCACCACTCTTTCGTTCGCACGACAACTCAAATAAACAAACACCACCACCAAATTTATTCCATTAACAACCAAACTCACCGAAAAAAAAAAGAACCAATAAACAACACTGAGGCACTGCTCTCAGGAGATCATGCCACTGCTAACCCTCCTGCTGAGTCAACAACATCGACCAAATGAAAATCCGAAAAACCAAGACCCCACAACCTGCGAGAAACAACTTTACGACTCGACCGAGTTTCTGACAAGAAAACTACATCAGGATTGTTGACACTAACTAATCCTAAGATAGATTGGAATGTGAGGGACGACCCAATATCACGCACATTCCACGACAACAATCTCATTTGGCACCTTGGGGCCATTTTCGGTTGGCTTCCTCCACCGCTGCACTCTGATTCTCCTCTTTCGTGTCCACTAGGTCTTGCAAACATAATTTCTTCACGGCGTTGGATCATCAGCTAGGTTATACACCTGGTCAGTATCCCTTTTCCTACCTTCCATGTCTATCTCTTCCGGAGCCACCATCCTGAACACTTCTTTGAGTGGAGATTTCTCTCCCCTCTCTGAATCTGTCATCTGATCTCTACCTGCATTGACTGTTTGTTCTTTCCCCTGCTTCTTATTCTCCATCATCGTCATCTCAGCCTGCTAGACTACGCTCTTATCCTTTCCTTTTTCTTTCCCGCGAACCACACCATCTCTAGTCTTTTCCTTTGGTCCAGCTCCACCCATGTTCTTGGAAGTCTCCTTCATTTTGTGCTTGTTAGGGATGCGAATTGTCACCGCTTCCCTTTTCCCACTTGCTTTCTCCTGCAAAACAACATCTATCTTTCCTATCACTGGCCTTTTCCCCATCATTTTGCATCTCCCTTTATGTCCATTCTGGGAAGAAGATTTTCCCAGATCAGCAGGCTTGGAGGGTTTCACCTTTCCTTGATCAGTGGCGTGGTCATTCCTCCCCGACAGTTTCTCCTTTCCAGTCGAGTGGTTCTGCTTCTCTTCCTGAACTTTCTTCCCCTCTTGTCCATTCTTGCTTTTGCCCTGGTTCTCGCCCTTCTTTTCAGCACCATCACGACGAGATTCCCTTGACTGATCTGTTTTCTCACCCGATCCTTTCTCCGCCGCCAGAGCTAGAACCACCGTTCGCTTCTCCTGTTGTTGTCCACCCGAATTCAACCCCATATCCAATTGAGCTTCCTCTCCATTTCTTTTCTTCCCCTGAGTAATCGATTCACCCACACCGATTTTTGCAGCGGGGCGCCATGGCAGGGAAAAAGATTCTCATTAATCTATATCCTTATTCTTTTGTTGTCAAACCCGATCCTAAATACTCTTCCCCAGCTGGAGGAGGGAAAACACAGTTCTGTCCCGTGTGATCAAACCTCCCATAGTGGTAACAATACAAGGAAAGGTGTTCATACACAAGGGTGAACCAAAACTTCCCAACAACCGGATTGCTGGCAAACAATTGTGAGCGCAGGGGCACCAACACATTCATGTTCACCCGTACCTTCACAAAGTGACCCAGCATACCCTTGATTCCGAAAAGGACAACATCCAAAACCTCTCCAAGCTTTGCTTCTGCCATCCGTTAACCAAAGGCAACGGTACGACAATGTGAGGGGATTCCCCACATTTGCACCCAAAATGGCGCACGTCGCAGCGATTCCACCACCACAGGGGTCACCAGTTCCCAGGGTTGAAGTTGGAGAATCATGTCTTTGATGTGCCACGGGGTATGATGGAGAACCATGTCTTTGTCCTTCTCATCTTCAAATAAGAACTGGAGGAGACCCAACTCTGCCTTCATGACTGTGACTTTTCCAGAGAAGGACCATTCTCCAAAGACGATCCGCTGGATTGTTTTGAGGCTTGGAGGGTTCTCAAGGAACAACCTTCTGATCATACTCATTTTCTCCCTTCGCATACTATCCTCAACGTCCTCCAGCTCGAACTCCACAATCTGGTATGCATCCATGGGCTTGACTGACATGATTCCTTGCTTATCAATAGCCTGGTAGTGCTGAGAAAATATCCAAAATATTGATAAGAACAAAAGGATGCTTATGTGGGGAGCGAGCCAGAGAACATAAAGACGGTAAACTGCTATTTCAATCATGGTTTGCTTACATCTTCAAAGAAACTCCTAGCTTTTCTGGGTTTTTTGCCTGACTCTCGAGCTTATGGAAGAACTTTGTGAGAGGATCAAGACTGTTGCATGCGATAATATATACCCATTGTGGTGCCAGGCGATTCAACGCGTTAACAAACGATTCATCTTCAATCGTTATCCCCAATCTTTCTCGGGATATTTTATCCCACCTTCGGATTTGGGTATATCGCCAGTATTTGCCATCTCCTGAGGATAACTCCCAATCTGGGTTGATTTTTTCGCAGCTCTCAGGATCGATTTCTTCGCACTTTCCCGAATCCAAATGAAGGATCTCTTCCATATCCATGTTCCCCTTCTGTTTCCACAGCCAATTGAGAATTGCCGTGCTCGTCCTAGTCTCTATCATAGAGAACCTAGCAGCGATGAAGAAGACGACGCAAAGGAGAAGGCTATAGGGTTTTTTTTGAGGAGAGAGGGCAGAGCATGGCTCCGGATTTTTTTCGAGGAGAGAGGGTTTTTCATTTATTCATGATGAAAAGAGTTTGCAAGATAGAGTTACAAGAAAAATGAGTGGCCTAATCCACACCTCTTCTTCATTTCATCTGCGCTCCACATGAGCTATCAAATGGACTAATTTATTTGCTTCTCGGCCTGCATATTTCCAAATAACATGTTGGAATAACTGGGCCCGAGCCCGTAAATCTGCAAAAAAAAAAAAAAAATACCACCTCAGTGTTTCATTCTTCTTCCTTTCACATTTGTTGAATTACATGTAAGCAATCTAATTTGATCTCCATTTGCAATAAATCTAAACGCCTCGCTATCTCCATCCCATTACCAATTGTTATGGCTGATGCTGCCTCCGGTTCCCCACTGGATCCAAGATTTCTTTACTACTGCAAACATGCATCTTCCATCCCTATCTCGAACCACCACCCCAACCCGTACCTCGTTCCGGGAAGCAAGCTGCGTCAACATTGATATTTATCAGAGCAAGTTTCACTGCATTGCTCTCCCACCCGAGAGTGCCCTCTGTGCGACAACGAGAGGGAGTCTCTTCATCACTGCCTGTTCCAATGTCCACATGTTGCGGAAGGATGGACACAGGAGTGGCCAAGCATCTCTATCCCTCCTCCTCTTACCCATATTTTGGAGTGGCTCTTCGCACTTTCCTCGACTCTCTCTACTATCCAGATTCAGAAGATCATCTATCTTCTATGGCAGACGTGGAAGGCTAGGAACAAAAAGATCTTCAAGAACATATCTCCATGGCCGCCAGGTACAATTGTGAAGGCTCGGGACACCCGCCTACAATGGACGAACTGCCCCAAATGGAGAACGGTTGCCCGATCTCCACATAATCAGCTCAACTCACCCCCTGATCAAACCTCACCCCCGCCATGTACTCATGACTTTGAGATACACTATGATGGGTTGTTTATTCACGACACTCAGAAGGCGGCATATGGCGTTGTGATTTCAAACAACCATGGTCAAGTTTGTGATGGGAAGGCTGATTCCCTGCATTGTTTTTCTCCCCTAGAAGCTGAAGCGAAGGCTCTTCTTGAAGGTACTGTGATGGCAAAAGGTTTGAATGCCCTATGTCTTGTGAGAACGGATTGCCTGACTCTTGTTAAGACAATCTTTGGATCACGAGACTCTTGGCCTTGGCGGGCTGCGGCTTGGATTGGACTCATCAAGGATGCCATTGCCTTTCACCCTTTGATCCGAATTGAATATTTCAACAGGAAACTCAATGTTAAGGCCGATTGGGTTGCGAGATCATGTGCTAGGGGACAGCTCCCAACTGACTGGATTCATATCCTAGATGTTTTAGCTCCCCTCTTGTAACCTGTCACTTCACTTCTAGTATGAATCTCAATGCCTTTTGTAAAAAAAAAAAAGTTCGGGGGGTTACCATCGCCTGTCTCCATTCCTTTCCACGATTAAAGGCGTATTTGTTTCTCCAAGTAATCGTTCACTGGTTACAAGTGTGTCTATGATATATATATATATGGCGAGTTCTACGGTACCCTGGGTGAAATCCGGGGTACCGCATACCTTGAGTAGGAAAACACTATCTAGACCTTGAATTGACCGATCTTTCGGACATGATACTATACTCTAACACTTAAAGATCAAAATCTAGGTGTTAACTCTCCCAATATTATACTCCAAGATCAATTTAATTAGAAATAATAATCGACGGTTATGATTCATCCAAATATAAGCACAAAAAGGAATGCACCATCTTAGGGTTTATATATTATGATTTAGATAATTATGACCTAGGGTTCACTCATTAAGGGTTAGGGTATAATATCAGACACAAAAATCCTGGTAATTCTAGGTCTAGATAGAGTTTCCATACTCGAGGTATGCGGTACCCCGGATTTCACCCGGGGTACCATAGAAACCACCATATATATATATATATATATTTTACAGAAATTGTGATTTAATCATGATTCAACTATTTAATACAAGTAATACTCGTCTATCGATTTAGGTTTCATTAGAAAGTTTTTCTGGTCCGAGACGGTTGGCAAAGTACAATTTCACAAAAGATTAAACAAATGATGAGTTAGCTTCCTAACTATAAAGGTGGCTTAGCACCATGCTAGCCATGCATCGTAGTGGTATAATTACAGTTGTAAATTGTAATTATTGTATTTCCAGTTGGAGTCTCTTTCATTTACAATTCCCAAGCGAACTACTACACTTCATAGTTACACATGAGCTTAGCTACTATAGGGCTGCAAATGAGCCGAGTTGAGTTGAGTTGAGTTTTTGCTTAGTTTGAACATGACTTGTTTATAAAATTTTCAGCTCGAGCCCGACTCGAACTCGAATTTTGATAATCCAATTCGAGCTCGGCTTGAATAAAAATAAGACTCGGTAAAACTCAATAAATGCTCATTAACGTAGCTTATCAAGTTGAGTACAAGCTCGACTCAAGATGAGCTCGATTTGAAACCATTTTTGCTGGAAAATGTGTAAACATAAGAATTTAAATAATAAAAAGAACACTAGAAACTAAAAATAATATCTCACTCCCATAAACATCTGTATTAACAATATAATTTTCATTTTCAGAAGAGTAATTAATCATTCTTAAAGCTCTAAACAAGGCAACTCGCGAGCTTAGCTCAGCAAACCACCAAGTCAAGCTAACTCACGGGCTTATCAAGCTGAGCATGATCTAGCTCAAGCTTGGCTCGTTTATTAACAAGTAAGCTCGTGAGCCGGTTTGTAAAATGATGAGTCGAGTATCGAACGAATTTTTTCCGATTCGACTGTGAGTTGCTCGCGAGCAACTTGACTCATTTGCAGCCCTAACTACTATAGAGGGGAGGACAATACCCGGCCACAAAACACAACTAAAATCACAAGTCAATAATATCCTCTAATCATTGGTGGGATTTGGGTCAAAGGGAACAGCCAGCCCGATTCATAAATGAACATGACTAAACCCATCCCACTCCAAATGGGTCGAACCTAACATCATTTTCATCCACACAACTTGGTCGAAACATGTATTCCACAATGAAAGACTGAAACACATCATTCACACTGGAAGTTAAAATATACGAGTTACGACATTCAGTAATTATTAATTAATAACGTCTTGCAGTACTAAGTGCAATTTGTCTAATACTAGTTGGAGCTTCCACCGATCCCAAAATAGGCAGCCCTTCCCCACCTTCCTAGTTCCTACACAGGAATATATGCACCAAAATGGCTCAAAACCCCTCTAAATGGAGAGTGAAATCAAACAGAACGCTCTCCACTTCACCCCACCAACCAACACCATCACTGCTCCACTAACTTCTTCTTCTGCTTCTACCCTAATATAGTAATATATATGAACCACTAACCCAGTACTTAACCTTGTTTGACTGACTACAGATTCAGCTTAAACCCAGCAGACAAGAAATCATCCCTGCAACCAAAAATCAGCACAGTTCTAAGTAAGCACCACCATTTGATAACAAACGAACAAACACAGTAGCTAGTACATGAACAGATACAAATTCCAGGAGAAAAACCAAACCTCTCTTTCCTTTGGTTCTTCTTCTTCTTCTTCCTTCGGGATCCTGGTTTCTCTTGTTGCTTGTCAACTTTCACTTCCTCTACCACTGGTGGAACCTTCCCATAGGGTGAAACGAGGCTTCCATAGCATACAACTGCATTCACGGACTTCCCATTCAACCCACGTACGGTGATCTTCTCAGCAGCAGCAACTTTCTTAGGATCCTTCAGGTCATACCAAACAAGCTTCTTGCCATCCATCTGCAGAAGAACCTCCTGACCAGTCACTGAGAATCCAAGCGGTTTGATCTCATCATTGTAGCACAATCCGGGATGTGGAACTTTGAACAATAAGCTCCATGACTCCTTAACACCATACTCTTTCATCACCCAGACATCCACAAACTTATCCTTGTAATTGGCAAAGAGACACAAACACTTCCCCAGCTCGCCAATTACCATGTTGAACGGCTCCCAAACTGTGTAATCTGGCTGTGGCACTTCCCTTGATTCATTGAGCTCTACATCAAAGCCGATAATCACGAGCTCACTGAGCGTATCATCACTGTCCGGATCTTCGTGCCTACCAGCTATCCAATGAACTGCCCCACCCACAAACGCACCTGTTTTCCTCAACCCAAGTAGGATATAAGGGAAATTCACCTCTACACAGGAATTCGACCAAACCCCATAACTAACCAACACAGATTGCAGAGAATTTTCTTCAGGCTTGAACACCTGGAGAATCTCGACTACCTTGTAGTCGTCAGAGATGGAATCGTACCCGAATCCGAACCCGGAGTTGTAAATCAAGTTATTCCCGCTGGCGGTGAATTTGTAAACTCCCGTACCCGGTTGTTTCCCGGAGAGCGTAAACGGCATAAAGCAACCATGTTTAGTGGCGGGGTTCGATATGAGTACCTTTTCCGAGTCGCAGGCGAAGCAGAGCAACCCGTTGCAGGAGCCTATTAGGGCAAAGCCCGAGCGTGGATCGGTGCCGCTAGTCTGCGCACGAGGGGTGCTACTCGTTCCGCGATGGAGGCCGTTGACGTACTCATCGACGACGTAGTCGCCGTGGAGTTCGCTGATGAAGAGGATGGCGTTTTTGCCGGTGGTGGCGGAGTGTTCGATTTGGAGCTTGCTGAACCTTGGGCTGTCGATCAGTCCCCGCCAGGCTTTGGAGACACAGCGGCAGCGCAGAAGTGCGGTCACCGGCAGGCGGACGAGAATTTTGGTGACGAGATCTTGGGGAAGGTGATCGGACATTGTGGTGCCAAGAGAATCGGCTTGGAAAAGGGGAAACGCGAACACTTTTTTGAGTCTTGATGGAGACGAGTGGCCAAAAAATAAGGTCTGCACGTTTCGGCTGATCGCTCTAATGGGGAAGGCTTTAAACTTTAAAGAGTTTTAGGGTAAATTGCAAGTTTGATCACTTATATTATCTATTTGTAACACATCAATCATCCAAATCACTTTCTCTTCAATTTTTCAACGATAGATACTATATGTTTATTTCATCTTTGGTTAGTGGCTATATAATACTGATAAATTTGTCATTGTTGGCAGTCAACTCCAACGTCTGACCGTTAAAAAATTGATGTGTCAATCAAAAATAACAAAAATAATTATTTTAAATTTTCACATCATACTAAAATTTAATAAATATTTCTTTTTATAAAAAATAAGCAATATATATTAATAAATGGATCTCACTGACTTCTCTCCAATCACTGACTTCCTCTTCGTTTCATCTTGGTTTTGAGGAATGATGCCGAGGGTTGAGACTCAATGGAGTCAGGGAAAGGACGAGAGGTCAGAGGAGAGAAGGCAGGAGATGGGCTGGGTGGGGTTGGTCTGCTAGGGCGGGTTGGAATTGAGCTCCAGTTGGGTTGAGGTTGGGGCTTGGGGGATTGAGGCTAGGCTATGTAATGTCTATTGTAGAAATTTTTGCTAACGGATAATACATGTACTTGTATTTATCACACATGTATTAATGGGAAAACAATGGATATCCGTTGTAGAAATAATTTATCGTAAGTCCTATATCGTTAAAAAAAGAGTATTTGGGGGGGGGGGGGGGAGGGGAGGATGAGCCACTGTCTCGGTCTCGCCGACTCGGGGTTTGCCAGTTGACGTTGCGTCTTGGTTTTGAGGAATGATGCCGAGGGTTGAGACTCAATGGAGTCGGGGAAAGGACGAGAGGTTAGAGGAGAGGAGGCAGGAGATGGGTTGGGTTAGGGGTGGGTTGGTCTGCTAGGGCGGGCTGGGGCTGGAATTGAGCTCCGGTTGGGTTGAGGTTGGGGCTTGGGGGACTGAGGCTAGGCTATGTAATGCCTATTGGAGAAAATTTTTCTAATAGATACGTGTACTTGTATTTATCACACATGTATTAATGGGTAAACAATGGGTATCTGTTGTATAAATAATTATCGTAAGTCCTATATCGTTAAAAAAGAGTATTTGGGTACCCGTAACCCTAAAAAATTGGACGGGTAAGGGTATAGTTGTTGGTGAAGAAGGAGCAACAATCATATTTAAATAAATTTGAATAATATAAAATGAGACGGGTATAGATATAGTTGTCGCTGGAAAAATAGTGATCAAGTACCATACATAATACATATACCTCTTACAAAACACGAATTATTGAAATAAGTTGGTTTATGATTTATCTCGCAAAATGGCTAACCTTGGACATTTCAGCACTCCGGCATATCACGATATTTGACATTTCAGTCGGCTGGTCTATAACCGAATCTGCACCAGATCGACCAAACCAAATCGAACGAAATCTAATGCAGTTTAATACTAATCTCATGCATTTTATAAATAAAGAAAAATGATTTGGTTCTGTCCGATTGGTGAAAGGACCTAAGTTATAAAGTGCTAAATTTGACCCGAAATTACGGTTAGTACAATGGGTAGAACTGAACCAGGACTGCAATTTGCCAATTTCACTCCCAAGGGCCAAGTCCCAAGTCCAACCCATGAAATGTGGGTTCCTAATCCATTTTACAGAAAACCTCCTCTCTGGAATCAACGAGAAGTCCGGCGAGCGCGCTTCTCCTTTCTCTTCTCGGCTTCCGCCGTCTCCGGCAGACCAGAGCTGCCTCCGGTCGACTTCGGTTCCCCATAGGCTGCTGCCTCCGAGTCCCGGGATTCGGCTGCAACTTCTCTCTTCCGATCTACCTCCTGTTCTTCCGATCTCGCTTCAATCACCGGTGCCTTCAACCCCTCGCCCTCTCGCTACTACTCAACAGCCCAATGCTTAGTGAGGTAACTTCTTATATCCCTCACAATCCCTCCCTGAATCGCAGGCAAATTTTGAAATTGTGATTACTGATTAGAATTTATAACTATTGTCTAGTGGGTAGCTTGCCAATTTTGATTTCTATCAATTATCTTAGTTTCTTAGCCAAGTTCACGGATACTTCTAGTTTTAGCCCTGTTGTTGGCATGAGTCAGGAATTTGTGAAGCATGAATATAGTCAAGTTTTCAAAACAAACGTTCTTCATTGTGATACTACTTCAGGTTGAGTACTTCACTCAAGCTCGTATGACTTGTGCATTTGATCACTGGGCTGTGAGCTTCCAAGCCAAGGATCACTACATACTTTGATGTAGACTCGCAGCTCGCTTCATTTCTAACAAATTTAACTTCACTGCGCTTGTTGATTGAGTGTGATGTTTAGAGGTCAGGACTCTACGTGAAATGAAATCGTTCGGTCATTGTTAACTGGATTTGTTGTTTTTACGCAATGCAGTCAAGTTGGTGTAGTGGACCATGACATATCGGAATCTATAGCAAGAAATGAATGAATCGTCTATTGCTACCGCAAGATTTACTTACATACATGATCGAAAGTGGCCTTCGGCAGCAATTGATGTGCACCATGTAATAGTTCGGCAAAGCAATCTGAAGGGTTTATTAGTTTGCCTTCTTGCTTTGGGATTCTCGGCAAATGGATTATATCTCTTCATGGTCCTGGCGGGTAATTAATTATCTCTCTGCTACTTCTTTACAATTAGCGTTTTGGGACTGAAGATGGATGCTTTTAGTGGTTAAGAGTTATTTGGGACAGCAACTCAGGCTATACAAACTTCTGGATTAACAGGATAAATCACCTTTCGCTCTTTTGTGGAGTTTACTGTTGAGTTCAATCCTTCTCAAACTTGGTATCGGGAAGTCTGTTCTGAAAGGTGAGAAGAAGTGAAATCAGCCTCTTGTCCTACAAAGCATCATTCTTTTTTTCTTGAACTCTATATCCTGTTTGCTAGTGACTTGCATTGATTGACACTTGCAGAGTCGGTTCTGATCATGCCACATTTCGGGGTTCAACTCGAAACACATTATAGAAGGTGTGCACATAAGTTCTGATATTTGGCCTTCCGAGTTTCATTTTTGGGCCCTCTTAGCACGTGAATTCGAAAAATGAGAAAGTGGAAGCTGGCTGATGTTGAAGTAGGGTCTGAGATTTGCTTCTATATGCAAGCCTCCATCTTTCAAATGAAAACAAACACAGCCATGCCATTTTGATTAGAATTAGTGGAAGCTTGTCGATATTAGATTCACTGTGGACCTTCCTGGCCTGTTTCTTTCTCTACTTGGTATTATCTGCTGGGCAGTGGAAGAATATCACGCCGCTTTGTGCCAGTTCCAGTGAGCACGATTCTGAAGCCATTGCTGCTAGAGCATGTGAATCCGGTTACTTCTTACTGGGTTCTGTCTCTGATTTTGCTTAAGGAAGAAGAACTGACTCCGGTTTTCAAGGTATGAATACAAGTTCTGGCATTTGGTGATAGTTATGGCATCTAGAATAGTTTAGATGAATTGCCATCTTCCAGGTAACAATTTTAGTGTTTCAGAGTTTTTTTATTGTACATGGTAATACCTGGAAGATGACTACGCATAGATTCTAGATATTAGGTATGCTTGGTGGGTTGATTAGAGTCATTGGGTATGGATCTAGGGTTGTTTGCATAGGTGCATCTGTATATCGTCAGCTAGGATACTTTTCTCGATCTTCTGTCAGACAAAAACATTTGGAAGATCTGGTTAATGATGGTCTTAGGGAGCGGTTGATTTCTCTATTAACAAGCTAACTATATAGAGCATCCGTCGTCCTTCGCTGCACCTTGCATTCTTGGTAAACAGGAGTTTGAAAGAGATGGGGGGAAAACTTGATCATCCTCCTGTTCTAGTGTAGTCACCAAATTTTTGCAGCTGCATTGTTCTTCACTAGAGTTGATCACATTCATAGGATCTCACAAAGTTGTGATGTAGACTTTTTGAACTATCATTCTTGAAAATTCTCTATATTGAAGCCATTTCACATAGCATTCACTGAGTGATTGCCGCATTTGGATTGCCAGCCCTTGCCTTGATAGTTGATACTGTTTAGGGTCAGGGAATCATTAAGCTCCAACTGTTAGTTTTGTGATTCTCGTCAAGTAAAGATTACAAAAGCAAGAGCACAAATGAAATCAAAAGGCTTCTGTTGTGGGTGTAGTGAAGTGTCCATTTTCCTTATTTTCTCGATCTTCTATGTTCCTTATCTTGTGAATTGCTTTATTATTTCATTTGCATTTATAGTTTTACCAATCACAATGTTCTAACTATTTTCTTTCATATGCTTGTAGGGCTATAATGAATCTGTGAATTTGATATCAAGTAGTAGGGAAAAAGAAGATACTTTTATCGGCAAAAATGAAATCAAAAGGCTCTAAGGGAAAACGAGCTCAAGCACCATATCTATCAACAATGTGCTTAGTTCCGATGTGAGTTCCTTTACTATGGTTAACTACTGATCTGTACTTTTGTGTATGGTTCCAACCAAGCAGTAGGGAGAGCCAAAGTTTTTTAGTCTTTTCTTGTTGAGTGTGGTTTTGGTAGTACTGTGATGGAGACATTTTGATTTAGATGGGGTCTTGTTTCTTTCTTTCCTGCAAGCTTAAGCACTGTATAATAGGTTTTCCTAGTGGTTGCCTCCTGCTGCGGTCTTGAATTGCTGTAGGAACAGGAACTTGAGAGTTTCTTGTGCATATGCTATAACTGGATGCTCTAGTTTGGTTGCTGAACCATATAAGATAGCTTAGAAAGTAACTGCAGTCCAAACTATTGAAGGCTGAAGCTACTGATCAACCAACACTAATTCTCCTTTTCTGCTTTTATGTCCTGTTTTCATTAACTCGGTTGAACCATGTAAGATATGCTCTAGTTTGGTTGCTTTTATGTCCTGTTTTCATTTACTCTGTTGTTGTTTAGGTCGAGTGTGATGATGCTGGAATGGATTCCTCAAGTGGGGAAGAGATGGAAGTTGAAATGGATGCAAGTACGAGCAAGGTGGCTGCTAGTGATCATACTGGTTCAGCTTCGACTCATATTGAGTCACCAATGCCAAGATTCAGAGGAGATTGACAATATCGATGAAGGTGAGTAACCTAAAAAAAGCTATTGTTTATGTACCATGTACGTTTTCTGTGGTGGTTACACTTTCTTCTAATGAATTTCAGAGTTGAGTATGATAATGAAGGCTATTGGTATCTCTGATGTTCCTATTCCTCGTATGAGTCCTAATGTAGAGGCAAGCGCAAACACATAAGGTAGCATTTGAACCTAATCATTATTGCGATTTCCGAGCTACCTTGCTTATTTTGGATACTTAGTGAAACTGTATTACATTTGAAGTTGCTATGTTTAAGATCTTTGTAAAGATACATGTCAATGCTCTATCTTCCCTGTCCCCAGATTCATTCCCAATCCGGAGAAGCCTTGATAATACTAAATTGAAAAAAAAATTCTTTGTGAAGAGTACTTGATTCGGTTTCACGTTCTGGCAGTGATCTTAGTTGTCTGCCTGTTTCTGTTCTTGAGTTTTGAGACTCCACTTTGCAACCCTAAGGCTCCTGTCCTGTGGGTTCTTTTGCACTCTCATCCTAGACAGGGCTAGCTTCTTTAGATCTGCCAAATATTAGTTATCTTTTCTGCAACCTGATATCATCAAGCAAATATAAACCAGTCAATTGCTATCTCTTGAAAAAACCACATAATATGGCATGTCAATGCTATAGCAATATCAGTCTCGGATTTCCTTTTCTACAAGCTGCCATCTCAAACATTAGCTAGGCATTGCCTTCTTGCTTTGTACTGCTTTGGTTCAGTTTGAAAGGCTGTTTGAACTTTGAAGTTGCTATGATGTTTGTATGAACAGAGAAGGTGAAATATTGTAGTCTGGAACTCTCACTTGGATCATTGGACTTTAATCAAGCTTGATCACCATTGGTCTGCTTTCCTTTTTATCTTCTTGGTGCTGTTACATTTCTGGAGTTCCCAATAATGATGTGTTAACTTAGTGGAGACTTGTATTTGAAGCTAACTTGCATGTTGTTCTATTAACAGGTGGTTCCAGCTTAGGCTCTTCCTCCAATATGTGTTTTCAGGTTGATGGAAACTACACAGAAGCTGTCAAAGTCGTCAAAGTCAGAGCTTCTAGAAGACGGTGTAGATGGGTAGTCAAAGAAGGAAGTCCCTAACTTTCTTGTGTTTCTTGTGTCTGTAATTGTTTCGAGAGGTTCAAATTGTAGTGTTAATGGATTAGTCTACTTCTCAATTTAGCATTACTTGCTACTGGTTATTTACTTAGTTGTGGAAACAGTTGCAGTAGCTAAGGGCCCCTGATGGTTCCATCTATTTTTAAGAGGCACTGATATTGTGTAATGTGTAGAGGGAACTTGGCAATGGCATGCTCTGTTTTGGTGACAGGAAAACAGAGTCGCCAGCTCCAACAGTAACAGTTTGCGATTTTTGGCATGCTCTGTTAAACAAAGTCTGTTTCTTGATTCAGTTCTTGATTTTGGCATGCTATGTTTTAGATACGTTGTACAAATCATAATGAATTGCGGTCAAAATGCGGTGCGGTCTAAATCGTTCCAAACCACTAATTTATGCGGTTTGGTTTGACCGCACCGATAACTTAGCGGTCGAACATGCGGCGGGATCCAATTAAGATGCGGTGCGGTTTATATGAATGCGGTGCGATGCGGTCCGAACCGCACCGATACACACCCCTACATGGTATTGAGCGACGACTTGGACTTTGGTTGTTCAGGAGTTGCACCTGCCTTTGAAGATGCTGGTTCCTATCTGGAAGGCATTGTGTGGCTCTGTGTCTGGAGATAATGACTCTTCTGTACATTCAAATGTAGAAGATCATGAACAGAGTGTCTGACAAATTGGATTATCAGATCAAGGAAAGAAGAAGAGCTGAAAATTTTAAGTCACTATGGGTTTATGGGACTTTCCTTCTTATACCAGTCTTTCCCCTGATCCGAGTCCGAGGATGAAAAGGACAAAAAAAAAAGTATAAGAGGGACAAATAAAAGGACACGAAACATGTTCTTCCGCCTGGACATATAAAAGTAAGGTTTGGGGCTAGAGGTCGTGTCTTTCGGCGGAACAAGGCAGCATGTCGATCTTTGAAGCGGAACAAGGCAGAAAGAGAAGGAGGAACAACTTTGGAATGGCAACACCGGTGGTCGGCGGCGAAGAAGAAGAACCAACAACCGACCAATTTTCGAAACTGCCGGATGAGTTATTTATGTTATAAATAAGTCTCTACCCGTTCCTAACATCAGTGTAAAAGACACGTAATAAATACACTCATTACTCGAATTTGGCTACCTAATGAAATACTAAATTTCAACCAACTACCACTAATAGCCAAAGATTGTGAAAAGATGTTTGGCATTCTAATAAAACTCTGGAGATATTGTCCTCATTCTCTTTGAAAAGATGCAACTTTTTTGTGCTTTCATTGCTCACATGTCATAAGAATGTTTTGTTTGGTCAAAGGGTTACCTCACACATATAATGAAGAGCATAGAAGATGAGCCAACCAATCAGCATGATCTTCTGGTAGGTAGTTCATATTACTACAACCAGGGTGGTATTATTAGCCTGTTTTCATGGTTCTTAACGTACATATTTTCCAATGAGCTTACACATTCCGAAAGTGAAAGTAAAAAAACAAATGCATTGCCAAGGAACTCTGATTGTCGAACATTATCCATGTCTGAGGAAAGACAAATAGTTTATGCACACTACATTATTATCCATGACTGTTGAATGACCACTACCTGCTCATTGAAGCTTTTATCTCTAATACCAAAACCTCGCAACTACGGCTAGCGAGAAATGTCAATATTCCCTCAACCACAACAGTTTTCCAGGGAAATATTTAGTAATGGCTAATCCAAAAGATAATTGAACTCCCAGCGTATTGATCTAATCCAGAATCGGGTCTTAACCATTCAATGACAAAATTAAGGAGCAACTATAGTAGAAAAAGGTAAAAGCAAAAGAAGAAAATGCCACAGCACCAAGAAGGTACAACAGTATCACCCAAAGGACAATCAATCTGCAGATTCAAATGTGCTTTCTTCTCTATACGAAACCGAAAATCGAATAGAGAGGAGTTTTCTTCTGCTTACATTTTCTTTGAGGGTGATATTTAGCCTGGACTCAGCCTCTACGTAGTTCTTGGTATTTGAGACACTTTTTTCTACCATTTTGATATGTAAGTTTTGGTAGTCATTACAATTTAGAACAACAATCATTGTAGGAAATACAGCTCGAGTTTCAAAGCTACCGCTTTAGTTAGCTCTTCCACGACCTCTGCTTCCATCTGGTCGTCCATAAGCACTGGAAACAAACGAAAGCAAACTTTTGCCAGGTCAAACAAATGAAAAACAGTCAATGAAACAAAGCAAATAGGAATAGCGCCCAAAATAGTGAGCAAAAGCTTCACAGACAAACGAACATCATAGACCGAACAAATGACTGGTCAAAGAGGGTCCAATTCCTTTGAAAACAGACAACAAGAGCTATTTACTGGGATCCAGGACCTAACCCTCCCTCTCCAAGCAGTGTACTTGAAACATTGAGCAAAACTCTGAAACTAGGGAAGAAGATGAGAAGCAGAGTTTTGAAAATCGAGTTCTAGATGAAAAATGATCGGACATAAATCACGTATGTATCTAGTTTGCCCTGTGAGATTCGTCACCCAATAGTTGCAGTTCGACAATGGCTTCCTGAAAAATCCCAAGAGATAAAAAAGAATGCAGGACTGGAAAGCAGTTCAACCATGGCTTCCGAGAAATTTTTTTTTATCCAATTTCAGTAGATGGAGTAAGAAAGAAGTGCAACTCAGCCAACCCATAACTCAACTCACCTTCTGCAGAAAGATAAAGTTGAAATTTAAGCTTTGAGCTTCTAAATATCCCAATGTCTGCCTTTTCCAAACTGTAGATTAGATAGGAACGTTTAGCACTCAAGTCAAAACCTTCAAGTAGTAACAACAGTTTGAAGATAACCTGTATGTACTCCTGGTGAAGAGCGATACATAAAGAGAGATAAAAAAAGTGTCTCTTCCTCCTCCTCCTCGTCGTCAATTTCAGCCACTCTTCAAGTGTGAAAAGAACTGACTTAGATTGTGAAGTTGAAGTGCATAAAACTGAATTATAAGTTCCAACCGTGAAGTTGCAGACTTGCAGTGCATAAAACTGAATCATCTGCTCTTGCAAGTCTCCATGGATGCCCTCTCTTTTTTTATTAATTCAATACTCTATAATGAAAAATAAAACTAGCCTTTTATCCGGTTAATTGGCCGGATTACTTTTAAGGTACTGAGTACTGATTAGTCAAACTCGAGAGAGTTAGAGAGGGATACTTTTATTTTTGGAGAATTGTATATCAAGATGTTAATAAAGCATTGATATGATAGGTATTTTAAAAATGTTTGAACATACTATCAAATTTTAGACAAATATATACATCTGGATCAAGATAACCGATGACCAAATTTAAGTAGTTGAATGGAAATGTGGAACTCCATGAATAATAACCGATGACCAGAAAAGTTCACCGCCGCCAAAAACGATTAAATTACTCCTAACCCGTCCGATCAACCCATGTAAAAGAATCCAACCGCTAGCCTTTAACCCGTAACTCACCCCAACCCGACCCATCATCCCCCGCGGAATTTCCAGCTAATTAAATAACGTCCACCGTTGACACGTCTTGTTCAAGTTCGCAGCAAAATCAGAGATTTCGGAGAACATCTCGCTCATCGCCTCTCCGTCTCCATCTCTCACAGCTCGTAAAGCTCTCTGCAACTCCACGAGGTAAAAGAAATCAGGCCCGGCCCAGATCCTGTGCTGGTCTGATCTACAGCACAGGGCCTCAAAATGTTTGGGGCCTCAGCTTGGCCCATACACTAATACATATATATTAAAAAAAAATTAACCTGAGAAAACGAATCGGCAGAGGCCCTCACCCAGCCTGCTCCTCCAGCTAGGGATGGCAGTGAAACCCGTACCCGCGGGTACCCGACCCGACCCAACCCGGTCAAACCGGGTAAAATCCGTGTTGACCGGGTTCGGGTTTAAACCCGGTGGCTGCTTGGGCAGGTTGGGGCGGGTTCGGGTTTGGGGAACCCGACCCGTGGATACCCGGACACGCAAGTGACAAAACCTAAATCCCTAATCGACCAAGACCATACTCGGCCGCCCCTCTCCTTTCTCCCAAAGACTGCTGCCGCCCCTCTCCTTTCGCAAATCGCGATCTCCAGTCATCCCTACCAGAGTCCAGTCTCCAGTCCGGCACGGCGAACTCTCCTACGCGGCCGCCGCGCCTACGACTCCACTACCGATTCCGTCCCGGCGAACTCTCCTTTCTCCTCTGCTACGCGGCCGCGCCTCCGACTCCTCTCCCGATTTCAGACTTCAGTCACGACGCCCTCTCCCTGCTCCTCGGCGCGCGCCTCCGACTCCACCCCCGCCGCCCTCTCCTTGGTCTTCTGCTCCGCGAGAGCACTTCTGCAAAGGTAAGCAGAATTTATTGCTCTTTGTGCTTCTTCTACAGCAGTATCGAAACCGAAAGTTTTATCCATCAATAAAATGTCATTATCTATGGTCTTTGGTACCCCAACTACAGCTACCTGCAGCTTTCTTTTACGGCACTGAAAACAGGAATTTAGAAGTTATAAATTATAATACTTTGGAGCTTGTACCAGGAAGAAAGTAAGAAATACCGAAATGCCATGCTATCAATTTTAGTAACAGGCACCTATTAAGATTACTTCAATGTTCTGATCTGCCTGGGAATAATACGCTGGAGCTTGTAAAATGAAGAAAGCTAGAAGTACCAAATTGCAGTTCTAAGATGACCACTTCTAATATCAGACACCTATTACAATTACTTCAATGTTCTGAGTTTAAGTCTGCCTGAGAATATAATGTCATAGGAAAATCAGAACCAATACATATAGTTCAGATGGACTAGTTTACATCTTAAATTCAATTACATTTTCTAGCAATTCTGGAAAAAGTCTGTTCCCGGTACTTAGACTAGATATCTATTGGCCAACCTTTTATGCTCGATCCCAGGTACCATTATGGCATAACAGTTCCTCAAGAGTATCCTTCTATAAGAGGATTCAGAAAGGAGAAGCTAGGTTGAACTAGCTCGTAAGCCATATAACCAGCACTCAACTAAAACAGACAAAAAGATATAGTAGTGCAGGAAATCAATAAGATGTAAGCTTATAAACCTCTTCGTGTATGGCGTTTGCCCCAGCATGTGTACCATTCCCACCTAGTACAAAAATCATGTTGATTCCCTTTTCCTAATAGCATCAAGGCAAAGAATGTAGAATAAGGCCACGCTCAACCTTTAAAGTTAGTATTCAGATCAATACAAAGCGGGTGAGATTTATGCTTGAGATTTTGATAGTTTCTA
Organism: Linum trigynum; assembly: GCA_964030455.1. Taxonomy (NCBI): domain Eukaryota; kingdom Viridiplantae; phylum Streptophyta; class Magnoliopsida; order Malpighiales; family Linaceae; genus Linum; species Linum trigynum. The sequence goes on along the minus strand of OZ034817.1, from coordinate 53,643,445 downwards.
GTTAATTATTATTTTATAAATATTTACCAAAAAAACCCGCGGGTACCCATCAACCCGCGGATACCCAGCGGGTTGGGTTGGGTTTGAGTTTTTCAAACCCAGCGGGTTTTACCCCGGGTTTTTTTGACGGACAAACCCATGGGTTTGGGTTCGGGTTTGGCAAAACCCGCCCCAACCCGACCCATTGCCATCCCTACCTCCAGCCTCCTTATTCCCTTCTCTTTCTCAAATCTCATAAATCGTAATCTCCCCTTCCCCAAATTTCCTTTCCCCAAATTGCTTACCTTCCCAAATTTCCCTTCCCCAGATTTCTCACCTTCCCAAAAGTAAACAACGATCTCTAAATCGATGTTTGTCTTTATTTCTTCATAATCAACTCAATCCTTCCCCCTAAAATACTCAGCCAAGAAGGTGAAGCAAAGCATCCGCCCAAATTGGCAGATTCTTCCTTCGATTTTCATTCCACCGACGAAATCAATCTCTTACTCCGACTTTACCGCTCCGGCACTCCGCGGTCCCGCTAGGCGCTCGCCTTCTTCCCCTGTTTCCGACTTGGCGACTTTCGTCTCTCCGTCGTGGTTCGGTAATTGATAAGAATTTTGTTGACATGTCTTGTCTTTTGTTTATTCCTTGTATGCTGTCTACTGGATTTTGGAGACTCTGTTCTTCTGTTCTTCATACTCTGCTTCTGTTGCTGATTGGAGATGGCCGAATGGAGCCATGGAGTTGGAGAAGCAATGGGGCCGCCAGGCAGGGGCGAAATTGGAATGGGCTGGCCTAAATTGGAATGGGTTGCCTAATTTTGTTTTGGGCTGAGTGATTTCTAACCAATTTTATGTTTTTACAAGAGATTTTGCTTGGAAATTTGGCTTAGTTGATTGTTGAGTTGTGCATGGAAAAAAATTTAGGGCCACATTTTTATTTTCGAACAGGGCCTCCGAATATTATGGGCCGGCCCTGAAAGAAATCCTGCTCTCGATCTTGTTTCGTCTGTCTTATTTCGCACTGTGATCTGCTCTACCGGCTGGCTTCGCTGGTTCTGTTCCCGGTGGTTTGACGCCGTCCTGTTTTGAATTTTCGATGCCTCTGTAGTTCTGGGGGAGCTATGAACTGGATTCAACGGAAGATCTATCTCTACAATGTCACCTTCGGGCTATTCATGTTGGATTGGTGGGAACGTTGCCTTTTCAGTATCCTTATGATAAGTAGGGATCTGCTTTTCCTTCTTTTGCCTCTTTTGCATTCGCAGAGATTTTGTGTTCTAGATTTTTCCCAGGAGCTGTTTGTAGTCTACTGTATATGAACAAGAGATATGTGGATTTCAAACTTGGGACTAGTTCTGAATCAAATTTACTGATGGGGTTGAAGGGGTTTTTGGCAAAATCTCCTGTTTGTGTGTGTTTTTGCTGCATTTTCTTGTTTGGGTTCCTGAACTTGGCAGATACGCTGATGCTCGTGTTGATCTGGTTCATTGTTCGGTACATTACTGACTTCTGCAGCAGGTAACTTCTGTTCTCGATATTGGACAATTTGAATGTTGATTGCATCAATGCTTTCCAATTTCTGTGTGACTGTGGAATGCTTGTTTATGTTGAGTTATTGACAAATGAATGGTAGGTAGCTTGGTACCCACAATCTCTACATGTTGAGCCTAGTTTGTTAGGTCCTGTAATTTTGAACTGTGACTCTCCTTTGGTGCCTTCTAAATTATTAGGTTTCTTGCATACTCCACTTTGGCCACTTCGTTAGAGGGAAGTAGGCGATTCAGGACGAGAAGCCATGGTCATCAAATCTAATATGTAGACGCTAGTACTGGTTACTGGGTCTCTTGGAGATATCTGTTGGCTGTGGAAGTGCAATTTAGTCTATCAAAAGTACCCAATTATCGTGTTAGGAAACCAGTTGACTTCATTACGAGGATCTTGAGAACTGATGTAATAGAAGCATGTTGATTTGTCTGCTCAACCTTTTCCAATTAGATGGCTGTACAACACGATAGGAAGCTTCAATTATATTTGGTTTGTTACAACAGAAGGGTCTGGCATATCACCCATCCATAGGGGGCAGAGCAGGTTACCGTGTCTTCATTGGAGCAGGTTTTACAGTCTAGAAGTCCTAGTTGCTTGTCTCTAGAGTTCTGAGAGCAATAATTATTAGTGCCAACCTTGTCTTCATTCAGAATCTGATGGAATATTTTGTAGCCTTAGGTTCCATCAAACAGCGGAGTACGTTTTGAGGTGTGTAAAGTGAGTAGTTGGTTCTCATTCCTGAGTTTGGAATGTGCTGTTGTGTCTTTCTGAAGCTTTACTCCTACTTTTTAGTTTATTCACCAACCTGCATTTCTTCTTCTCAAGTAGCTCTTTCCCTTCACATGTGATCTATTGCCCTAAATTCTTCTCCCATGTTGCCGATGCAGGATCCCTTCTCAGTTTTCATCCTACCGTTCACCTTCTCCGGACATCAAGTTCCCGAAGTAATGGCTTCGCCACCTGCTTGAACTTGGGATTTCACCACTGAATTAGGTAGGATTCTATTTGCAATTGAACATGCATATGATTTTTTGTCATGACTTTAACACCGAGAATCAATATAGATGATCATCTTACTGAATCGATCATGGATTCAACCCAAGTGGCAAGAATAGCCTTCGGTGTTGGCTCATTCTATTATACAGGCTCGAAAATGCTTCTAATCTTCATCCAATGTTTTGGCACTGGAACATTCTGTTTATGTTAATATGAGATTGAAAGATGTTTGTTCGTGTGCTGAAGACTATCGAAAGCGATTGCCTGTTTTCTTATCATTTTTGCTCTGATCCCAGGTATCTATGGTTGAACATTTAGAGCGAGATATATCTTGTCACTACAAATCGTGGTTCCATGGTGACGAAGTTGGTAATATCAAAGAGCAACGAATTGCTAAGCACGTATTGTAATCCAGATTGAAGGAATGTTTAGATGATATTTTTCTTTTCTTTTTGGTCGTGAGAATTTGTTGCAAGCGCATAACCTTCTTGCTTACTCTTAGCCATAGCGATAGCATCTTTTACAAAGGATTTTTATTTCTGAACTCGTTTTGCTTCATCGGTGTTGCAATGAATACATGTTTTGGTCTACTTCATTCTTCAAATTGCTTATTATGTTCGTATGATCATGATCGGAGGTCGGCTTGTTGCTAAGGAAAAGTTTGTTAAAGAGTGCATGTGTTTTTTTACATGGTTTTGCTATATAGTATGGGCCATGGCAGATATTGCTAGAAATTAATTCGAATTGAGTCTTGGTCATCAGCTCCGACCCTAACCATTACAGATTTTATTTACAATTAACTAAAAGTCTTTGTTTGCTTAGTAGATTTCATCATGGATTTGGTACATTAAAATCAACTATCATGGATACACTATTATGGTTTTCATCATGGATTTGGTGCACAAAATTCAACCCTCATGGACGTGGAACAAAATTCATTGTTTGCTTCAAAGTTTTATGAGAGATAAATCTGTGAGGCCCACACATTTTGATGGTCCAACTTCGTGGACCTCATGGACTTGCAAATTCCATCCTAAGGATTGGATTTTGGTTAGAATTAGGAATGACAATCAAACCCTTGGTCACGGGTATCCGACCTGTCAACGCGGGGAATTCCTGCATTGATCGAGTATGGGTAAAACCCTCAAAAAGGTTGACAGGTATGAGGCGGGTACGGTTTTAGCCTCCACCGCCCCATACCAATACCCATATCCGACTCATCAAGAATATTTCTTCACATATAATAAATACATAGATCAAATTGTAACCTATCAATGATAATGAAGGTAACTCAAGAAAATAAAGAATGGAAATGCAATTAAGTGGTTATCCATATCAAAACATAATTCCTTTTCTTCAATACTCATTTCATCCTTTCACTTTTTTCTCTTGTTAGCAAGATAATTATATTAATTAATTATTACTTAGTAGATGTATGAGAGTTAGAGAATAATGATTTGAAAAATATCATACTCTATCCACGGGTTTCTTTGTTGACTTCATGATATATTAGGTTCATTAGTGTTATAATTGAAAATTGGGTAAATACAATTTAATAGCCAAACCTTTTTGAAACCAATTTAATAGCCAAACTGTTAACTTTCCATCCGGTCAAACGTTAGTTGACTATGATGTGGCAAATTTTTTGCTGAGGTGGAATGAATTTGATGATGTGGCACAAAATCAAACATTTGACTGTGCCACATGGATAATTATAATTTTAACTAATTCTTATATTCTTATGAAAAAGTTCAAAAAAGATTATATCTTCTTTCCCTCCCTCCCTCCCTTCTCTCTCACTCTCACTCCAGAAACTCCTCCGCCGCAGCGGAAGACAACCACCGCTTCGACTTGAGAGGATTGACGGCGACGAGGGTTTCGGGTGGAGTCCGCTGATGACAACCTCCGACGACCTCCAAAGATGGGTTCTTCTGCATTTCTGGGGCGGATTGAGGTGTTGATGGGTTCTTCTTAGGCGGGTCAATTTTTCTGGTTTATGGGTTCTTCTACAAAAAATCACTGGACAAATCCAGGCATTGCTGGGTTCTTCCATAGCTTGACCGAGTCAAAGGCCCGATGGAGGCGTTGGGATTCTCTCTCAAGTCTCAACTACAGATCTGGAAACTCAAATTCTCCATCGCTCGATCCACTATTGGAGCAGCTCCACCGCGGCGGGTGATGATGATTGAGAGGCGATTGTAGAAGAAGAGATGGATGGGGAATCAGATGGGGAAGCTGCGGCGGTGGGAGTGGAGCCTATGGTTGTGAAAACGATTGGGGATTTTGCTTTGGAGTCGAAGGAGGAGTAGATAACTTTTGGGCGGAACTGCCGACCAACATCAGCAAGATACTATGTTGCAGGTTGTGAACGATGACGCTCCTTGTTGCTGATCGGAGAGATTCGCCTTACCTTCGTGGCTCCTTCAGTTTCCTCCTCCTTCGCCATTTTCCCGACCATCTCAGCACTGAACTCGTCAATCCCCAGCGAGATTTGTGGCCTCCCTCATAGGCTTTCCTCTTCAACCAATTGACTTCTTCTTGATTTCCATATCACTAGCTACCACCTAAAGCAACGCAGATCTAGATTTTCATATTAGTAGCCCGGATTCCGCCTCTGCTCCCCTGAAATCGACGACAAAGACATAGGGGAAGAGAATTTCAAGGGTTCTTGCCAAGAACATCAAGTAGAGGTCCAGAAGGAGGTAAAACTTGGAAGACTGGATTTGGCTTTGTTTTAGAGCAGAGAGTGATAGGTGAGGGAATCAGAAAGGAGGGGCTTTGATTTGGATTTTGGAGCAGAGAGAGGTGTGAGAATCGGAAAGGAGGAGGGGGTTTGATTTGGAGGAGAAAGAGAGAGGGAGAGGTGTGGGAATCGGAAAGGAGAAGGAGGGACTTTGATTTGGAGCAAAGATCCGCAGTGGGAGATTTGGAGTAGAGAAAGAGGAGTGTTTATTCATTTTTCAGAATTTTTTTTAAAGAACTAATATCCATATGGCAGTCAAGAGTTTGACTTTTTGCCACGTCATCAAAATCCATCCATCTCATTTAATTTTTTGCCACATAAGAATCAACTAACGGTCAACTGGATGGAAAGTTAACTATTTGGCTATTATTTTGTTTTTGAAAAGGTTTGGCTATTATTTTGTTTAAAACGAAAGGTTTGGCTAATAAATTGTATTTACCCTTGAAAATTTAAATGTGAAGTCTTAGGTATAATGATGTTGAATGTACAGGACGAGTATCCACGGGTACCCAAAATCCACGGATATGGCATATGGGGATGAGTTTGCAAAACCTTCCCCGCATGGGTATGAGGCGAATATGAGTTTTGATATTTATAGACGGGGTGGGGATTGTTTATGCAAACCCGCCTCAAACCCACCCCATTGTCATCCCTAGTGAGGATGGAAAGTCCATGATGAGACTTTACTCTTTTATCCATCATTTTATTAATGACAAATTTGTCCTCTTTATTTTTGCTAACCCTAGACTAGTGATAACGAGAGACGAGGAAAGGAGTGGAAAAACATGAAGGAAAAACACACGAAGAAGATGGTGGAATGTGCTTGGACTTAACAAACATTATTTTGCTAGGAAAAGGAAGACGAGAATCCTATTAAGCAGGTTGATCATGTAATAAGGAAGATTAGTTTATATTCAATATTTCAAATCTTTTATTGATTTCATGTTTGTTTGCATATATGATTCCTTCGAGGTCTTGAAATTTTGGAGAGCTACGAATGAATTTCTAAATTGTTTTGTTTATATGAAAATAATAACATCCTTTATTTTTCTAATCCACGAAGCAAATTTAGTAGGGTCAAAAACACGGATTTGGAAAATTCCATCTCAAAGGGTGGAATTTGTGTGGGGTATCAAGTCCATGATGGTTATTTACTGTTTTATCCTCATTTTGTTTTGTTTCTAAAAAAAAAGGATGGTAAGGGTAGATAGATAAATTCATAATATAACATCCATCTTGAAATTCGTCAAGCATACAATGGTTTTATCCGAAAACCAATTTGACCATTTCCATAATAAATCATTGATTTTATAAAACCCAAGTTTTGACCGAAACCTTCATTTATCAAATCCATAAAGCAAACGAGTAGGGTGAACAAAGAAAACACAAAGAGATTGAAACCATCCAAATCTGCTAACTTCTAAAGCGATTGAAAAACACAATCAATCATAATTAAAGGCAATAGCTACTAGCTAACCTCTTAATCCGTTCCTCCTATCGGTGAACAAAAACACTCGCAAACTGACCCGCCCGACCCAACACACCCGTATGTATCGCTAATATTAAGTTTAAGGTTGAGTTAGCGTCTTATTTTGTACAACCAGCCTCTTTGGAGTTGGGTGCGAATTTTGAGTTACACAACCCGTAGAACTCTGCCCAACCCGTGTTTCAACTGTTTTCATAACTGTTCATCCAAAACATATTTGTGACGTATATAAACATGTTTAAGAGAAACTTAAGATATTTGTCATAATTTTTTATCGTGGTCTCTCATCTCCCTAACCGAATACATTATTCGACTTAAAATTTAGACGTGATTTAATATAGGCTATGCTTCACTTAATATTTTTGGTACAATTTTAGAAGAATAACATACTATAGATGTGTTAGCTTATAACGTTTTTAACTTTTTTCGACAAATGTTTGTGGAAAAAACTAGACATATTTTGCATCAAATTGTATTTCTTTAAAATCAAAATAACATCCATACATTTTGATACTTTTCACCTTAATTTATTTGTTTTAATTTTATTTAGTCACATTATATTTTTGTGGTGTAACTAACATAGTTGCATTTTTTTGTCGGGTTGTAGTTTTACTTAAAAGCATCGTCCATAGTGATTGTCACAGTGACAATGATTTGCATCATATCGTGACAAAATGTAGGTTTGAATCGATGTGATTGGCGGCGAATGGATCTGATGATTTTAGCAGGCTTGAGAGGAAGGCGGGTCGGGGTAACGAGGCGGGACTGAGTGTCAATAGATAGAACTTCGCTTGGCTGTCGGAAGAAGCTGCTCGGAGTTTGAGGTTGCCGGAGAAAGAGGGTGGAGAGGATGGGGATGAGATGGGAAGAAGAAAGGGTTCGCTAAATTGGATGAGTTTGAGATCGCCATCAACAATTGATTTGCTGATGCAGATTGGAGAAGAACGCCCATATGAGCATAGATGGAGCGAGGTCGCCACCCTCCTGCACTCGCCGTCGTCGAAGATCTTAGCAGCTGCTAGCAGGAGAAAAAAGGAGAAATGGAGAAGTCGACGACGACGCCGCCTGGAGAAAAAAGGAAGAACGAAGGTTGCTGGTCGTAGAGAGGAAGATGAAGAAAGCAACCGATTAGGGGTAAGGTTTTGAAAAAATGAAACAAAAATGAGGGATTTGAAAATAGTTGATGGTAATCAGCTATTTTAAAAATTCTCATTTGAGGGTTTTCAAAATTCCTAATTAATTGTAAAAACCTTCATACTTTCCAAACGCAGAAATGTACAAAATTCTGCATAATGAGAGATTGTGATTAGGGCGATACTTGGCTGCTGTCTGGGTTGCAGCCCATGGCTGCCACCTATTGACGTGGCACCATATCATTGGTTCAATGGATATTATTAAACTTATTTGGATTAGGAAAGGACGGAAACCGGACGGAAACTATTTCTTTTCTTGGACGGACGGAGAGCAGCCCAAACGGTGCTGCCTCTTTACATTTTTTTATTATACTTTTTATAAATTTTTTATTAATTGAAAAGGAGATAATAATATTAAACACACAGAGTGCACTAGTACTTGTTTTCCAGCTTAACTAATATTGAGAGGAGTGATATAATATACTAGTACTTGTTTTCCAGCTTAACTAATATTGAGAGGAGTGATATAATATGCGGAGCAAGGTTGTCAAACCGGTTTATACCGTTGTACCGGTTTGGCAAGTGGAATGGTACGACCAGTGGTATAACCTGTTTGTGCCGGTTCATGCCGGTCTAAAAAAATGTGAAAATAATTAATATTCAATGTATTTAATCATATATAAAATATATTTGTGGACAATTTAGTTATAATCCAACAAATATCATCAACTTTTAACTATTACATTCATAAAATGAATAATAAGTCATTATTTTTATTCATTAAATTCATTAAAATGATGTCATTTTCTTAGAATGCGTAAGTCGATCATACCGATCATACCGGTGGTGTCATGCCGGTTTCATGACCGGCACAGGTTGAACCAGGTTCAACCGGGTGGCATGCCACCGGCATGACAACCATGATGCGGAGTGAATCATATCTTAACAATTGGTTGATTTTAGGTGATGAACAATGATCAATTTCCAAAATCAATTATTAGTTCAGTGGGAGAAAACTTGGAATCTACACCCTTTGTATAAGCAATATATCATTCTGTTACAAATATAAATTCAATTTTATTATTTATTAATTAAGATGGAAAACAAGTACTATTGCACCTCTGTGCATAGTTAGTAAAATACGGTACGAGAAAGTTATGTATAAAATATGTACGAGTACTTTACTCTGTCTCTATGTTAATGTTACGTTTAATAGTAAGTTAAAAGTCATAAATATATAAAATTATTTATTTTTAAAATAAATAAATTTATAAATAATAATAAAGTTAATAATTTAATTCATTAAATACGGATATTAAGCGTATTATATGGGTTTTATACGTGTTTAATACGGGAGCTATCAAATGAACGAACAAAAAAGAAACGGCTTGACAATAATACGGATACGAAACTTTTAAATGAATAAAGTACGTATGGATACATGTATGTGTATTAAACGGAATATTTATTAATTATGCCTATGAGTGTTTAATATTATTATCTCCTTTTCAATTAATAAAAAATATATAAAAAGTATAATAAAAAAAATGTAAAGAGGCAGCACCGTTTGGGCTGCTCTCCGTCCGTCCAAGAAAAGAAATAGTTTCCGTCCGGTTTCCGTCCCTTCCTAATCCAAATAAGTTTAATAATATCCATTGAACCAATGATATGGTGCCACGTCAATAGGTGGCAGCCATGGGCTGCAACACAGACAGCAGCCAAGTATCGCCCTTGTGATTAAAATCTCTCTTCAAAAACCTTAATCCAAATGACCCCCAAGTATTTTTCATTAGTCTGTTGACTTTTGAAATTGGTATTGTTGTTTTTTGTTGCCACGACAAGTGTTGTAAGAACATTTTTTTCTGCAATGAAATACATGAAGAACACACTTCAAAATACGATTGATGAAATCATGAACGATTTTTTGATAAGTTACACGCTAAGAGTGACTTCCTTGATAGTTTGAATGACGAATGTATATATTAGACACTTTTTCATATTATGAAAATACGTTTTGTAAAAAAATTAACATAATATTGTTGAACCTCACATGTACGACCGATCGAGGAACCAATAATCAAAGCTGTTGAATGAAGAGAAACGATCGAATTACATCATATCAACTGATCCCAATGATCACACTGTATTACGTACGTAAGCTGGCAATCAGCTGCTGCCGCAGAGCTTCCATGGCGGCGCCATTTCCATCCTGCTCCTCCGAACCATCATCATTATAGTAAGTTTAGTAACCGCATTCGTCATCGTCGGACGTTGAGAAAAGCGGTTGAAATTTGTTGTTGCGGCAACGAACCATGACATCAGCAGCATCAGTACTATCATCATGTTGGTGTTGATCATTCTTCTTCTTCCTGGTGGGTAATGCATCGGCTGGCAGTGGTACACTTCCACTTCCATTATTCTTCATTATTAGCTTCTCGATGCTTAGAAATATTCCTACACGTAGACGTAGAGAGTAGTAAATAGTAACTAATTGCAAGTCCATGTTGCTGAACCGAAAAAGTTAATGATTGATGGTTCAACAGTTAATCATTATAGAATTGTTAGTTAACGGCGGACAAAACCGCTCATATATTATACACTAATTTACCAGTGAAATTACAGCTAACTATAAACAAACTCATATCCCTATCATCTATCAACAAAAAAGCTTGGTCAAAGTATTCAAGCTATATATCTCACAAAGGTAATCAACCTTTTATTATTATTTAATTCAAAACAATAATCAGGATGAAGATCCATAGTGGACCACATTAATTAAGTTGAAAAAAGACCGGAAAATGAAGAAAATGAAGCATAAACAAAATTAGTGATCGAGGTTGGATGATCTTACTTTACGTTGTTAAACGGCTGAAGTTTTTTTCTTAACTTTTTGTGGTTAAAATTGTGAATTGGTTGACTAGTCAAATCGTAATGGTTATTCCTTTGATTTTAAATCAAATATTTAAAAAAACATTTGGTCCATTCCTAAGTCCTAACCATTCAATCAAATAAGCCGAATTACTATCCTAATTGGGTTATTGGTTCTAATTGCGTATCCATTGATCCGGTTCGATTTGTACAACAATAATGAGCTAGCCAATAGTTGGCAAAAAAAAAAAAAAAAGAGCTAGTAATTAGTTTTACCATGGCATTGGGAGGAAAGCAAAACAGTTGCGGTGCTGATCTCGATCATCGGCAAAACATTCGAGCTTTTGGGTGGAGAGATCGAAGACGCCGGAGGAACAACATTTATCCTGGTAGCCACGGCGGAAGTCGTCGATATGGACGAAGTATATACGGCCGTCTTCCACCCCGTTATGGCGGAAAGCAGGGAGGCAAATCGACTGGTGGAGGTGAGACTGCTGGCTCAACAACACAGCATTGCCGCCCAAGCTCCTCACTTTTTCCCAGCCGGCGTGTGATTGTTCGTCGTCGTAATTAGCATGTTGTCGCAGCTTGTATACCTTGAATGGCTCGGAGTCGAAGGAAATTAAAGTCCTTTTGTATCTGATGACGTGGAGCTGGCCGTCGTCGTCGTCGAGGTGGAACAATCGAAGGCGCACCTCGCCGCCGAAAGGGATCGTGACTCGGGATCTCGAACCTCCAAGTCCAAGTGGGGTTATTATTATAAAGTTGTGGAAAATGTGGAGGCTGCGTTCGTCTGCGAGATACAGTTTGCCTTGTGAATAGGAGGCGTCCTGGAATTGGGCCTTTTTCAGCATAATAAAGTTCAGGCCCATGAATGCCCACTTTTGTTTCTTCTTCTCCCCTTCTTCTTCTGGGCCCACGCCCACCTCGCGCCATGCCAGCTGGCAGTGGGGGCTACGAGGGGAGGAGAATACGAGGATGACGTGGCAGCGTTCATCGTGACGGTCGGGGGAGGAGGAGATGACGGCTTTCAAAATATCGTCCGGCGAGATGACGAGAGGAGGGAGGGTGAAGAACGCGCCGGTGATCGGGTTGAGGAGGTACGGCTTCACCGGGTCGGGTCGAGCTGCGGGTTGGATTACGAGGACCCACCCGTCTTTGGAAGTGACGACGCACGGGTTATTTGAATTCGTCGGCGGGCTAATTCTCGTGTCGAGACCGAGCGGGATGGTGACGTGGCGGGGGAGCCCACGGCGGGATCTGGAATATGGACGGGGAGGAGGAGGAGTGCCGCTGCCATCACCGGCGGCGGCGAGGAAATCGGGGAGCGGGTGGAATCGATGGGAATCGGGGGTGAGGGTCCGGGATTGTAGGAAGCCAGGGAGGCATGGGAAGCGGTAGTTGTTGAGGTGGAGTTGTTGGAGACCGACGATTCTCCACCATCTGCACACGCCGGAGAAAGGGACGAAATGGGAGAAGCTCGGCAAGTGATCTTTCGCGATCTTCGCCAATATGTCCTCCGGTAGCTCTGAGTATAAATCCATCGTTGGGGAAGACGAAAGCCGGATCCGGGTCAGGTTATATATATATATATATAGTAGGGTTTCAGGAATTAGGACCTTCTTGAAATTCAGGAAACTAAAAGTCCCTTCCCATCAATACCTCCCTCCCTAAGTAATCTCCTTGCTAATCTCTTTAGGATCTTGAAGCCTCAAACCAATTCAATTCCATTCCCAAATCAACCTCCTGAGTCCTCAACATACTTCCGCAAACCCGGATCTCCATCTCAACTCGTTGCCCAATTTCAAAATCGGATCGGATCGGATGCTGAACCAAAAAAGTTAGTGGTTGATGATTCGACGATTAATTATTATAGAACTATTATTTAACAACCATTCATAAGCTATAACATAAAACTAGATCATATGTCCCTCAGAGAAAACCTAGTAGGGTTTTGTGGAAGGATTGATCTTCAGCTTCCACTGAGATCATCCTCTGCATTTTATAGTTCAGCTAAAATGTAAAGACAAATGGATTACAGAGAGCAATGTCACTTGGCTGCTTTCCTTTTGTCTATTTAAATCTTAAACCGTGTATTAAACGGGCTAATTCCTATTACAACTCTCTAGTAATAAAACGACGTAGCATAACTTAATGAAAGCGTTTCTTCCTTCCATACATTTCGTCCTTCTTTGTTCTTCCTTGAACTTGTTCTTCATTATTCCTTCTGCAATCTAGATTACAACTCTGTCACGTCCGTTGGTTGGATGAATTTTGTCACTGGTATAAATAATGATACGTTTATGAAGTAAGACACGTTTTATTTTCTTAGCATAAAAATTTTCGAATTTTTAGTTGCTAGAAGTACAAAAAATGTCAGTTATAGAATTTTCAGGCATGCTAACTGATTGATTGACAACTGTCTTTGTCAAAAGTTAAAAGAAACCACATGCAAGAGAATCAACTCCTGAAAAACTTAGAGTGGAGAAAATTATTAAGGTCATAGATTTTTTGGTTTTTGCTGTTTTTTTTATGTATGCATTTTAGTTTCGGAGATTTCGAATCTCTAAAATATTGAGATATAAAATCTCTTATTATAAGAGAGATTCGATATCTTGACTTGTAAGAATTTTTATCTCTTTTTTATACTTTATCCTTTTTTTTTAATCCCACCAAATACTCTTTGTAATAAATTCTTAATATTTCTCAAGCCGTTATGATTCTTTTAGTTAAGGATACACATATCATTTCAAAAAAATAGAATTTCTATTTTAAATTAATGTTACAATTTCAGTTATCGAACAATGAACATTTAGAAATATTCAATAATCCAATGAGGTATAATATTGGAATCTTTCAGAATCTTATGATTTATACTCCAATTTTTCAGACGACCCCTTAATCAAACCACACTACTTGTTCTTCACTATTAAAAATTACTACAATATTCATTTGGATTTCTTTGTGATCACGTAGCCATCAAAACAATCATCATCTCCATCAATAACAATGCCTTAGTCTCCATCACTAAAACTTTTATCTTCACAACAACCTCTTCCTTCTTTTTGGCATTTCATTGGGAGTCAATCTTTAATGGTAAAATATTTGTAAATATGAATCATCATTTTCATGCAGTAGATTAACATTGTTTAGGTCATTAACATTTTATGAGATTTGTTCTTTCTCCTTAACACTGATAAGCAACCAAGCGCCCAACACATACTTTGACAACATGTAGATTGAAACTTAATAAATTACTCGTAAGAGTGTCGACAATTCTTCAATTGACACATTACTTTTTTCATATTTAAAGATTACATTTTCTTCGTGGTTGACAATTGTCTTTGAGTGATTTTAACTATTAGTAGTTATCATCAATGGCATACTTGAACTCCTCACTTCTCTCCCACCGAATCCAATTCCATTATTCCTTCTCTTTATGAATATAAACTATTTCTTGTTTTCTCTTTGGAGAACTTCTCTGAACGAACTGGACACTGATTCTTTTATTGAATCATCATTAATCGATTCCCCTCACGACTCCCTCATAGAGTTTACTATGCAAATTAAAGGTCGAAAAATAGAAGAATAGTTTATATTGAATGAAGACGTACAATGCTCGATCTGTTGAAATAAGAAAACGTGACATACGAGAAGGACACACCGGAAATTGTTCAATTAAGGGATATCGAGTTTGGATGCCGAGTTCAAGGTTCACCAAATTTTGAATTTTGGAAGATGAGGGAGGAAATTGACCCACATCTTTTCTCTTTTGTGGCTTTACTTATTATTATATAGTTTCGTCCAAATCAGGTTAACCATAAGAACTTAATAATGTTGGGATGATAAGAGTTTCAACTTCGTAAGCCAAAATGACAACAGACAAGTTTAAAGGTAAAATTGTTCTTTGCCCACAAAAAATAACTCTAATTATTTTTTGTTACACCAGCATAGCATTTCGTCACACAAAAAATAGAATCCCGTGTTTGTTTTGTCCCCAACACAGTTCCATAAGGACCATAACCTAGAAGAACCACTGTTTCAGCAGTAGCAGCATAAGGAATCATAGCCTTCAACTTCTTTCAGGCGAACTCAGCCTTCTCCCCCATGTTCTTGAAGCTCACAGCGAGAGACACAGAAGGTGGCTTGAAGAGACGAGCATCCACAAATATGCCTTCTTTAGCCAACGCCTTGTCAATCTGAAGAGCAAAGCCAGCCTCCTAGGGAATGATGACCTGCAACACTGGCACTGCTTGCGCTGTACCTCTCAGCAACTGACCTCAACGCCTGCAGCGCCATGCTGAACCGGATAGCACCATACAATACAATGCTTTCCAGATAGGAACCAGCAGCATTATCAAAGGTGGATGCAACTCCTGAACGCGACCAAAATTCCAAATCATTGATCAACGCTATGTAAAATCAGAACTCGAGAAGATAGCAAATCTGGTGCATATTCATCTAAGTTATTCTTGCTGTCAGTTCATACGACGCCATAACTATCACCAAACGTGAATGAGTTGTGGAGGATTTTAAAAATCTGAAGAAATGTGCACAACTTGTATTCATACTTTGAAAACCGGAGTGAGTTCTTCCTTCTGCAAAATCAGAGACAAAATCCAGTAAATATCTTACTTACTGGCACAAAAATGGCGAGATATTCTTCCACTGCACAGCAGACAATACAGAAGTAGGAAGGGGATAAAAAGAACAGGTCAACAAGGACCTTCTGCAGAAATTCCGATCAAAATGGTATGACGCTGTGTGTTTTAATTTGAAAGACAGAGGCTTGCAAATAGAAGCAATCTCAAACCCCTACATCAGCCAGCTAACTCTTTATTATTTTGTACTTCCCAGTTCCCTGGCTATGGCGATGGCCAAATACCAAAAAATAAAAAAAAACTTATGTGCATACCTTCTATAAATGTGTTTCAAGTTGAACTCCGAAATGTGCATGATCAAAACCAACTCTGCAAGTGCCAGCCTATGTTAGCAACTAGCGAACAGGATATAGAGTTTTAACCAAAAAAATATGCTTTGTAGAAGAGCCTGATTTCATTACGTCTAACCTTTCATAACAGACTTGCCAATACCAAGTTTGAGAAGGACTGAACTGAACACTAGACTCCACAAAAGAACTAAAAAGGTGATTTATCCTGTCGATTCAAAAGTTGGATTTCCTGAGTTGTAGCCTCCAGGACCTAGAAGAGGTAGAATCCATTTTGTCGAGAAACAGAAAGCAAGCAGGCACATTAATAGAACTCTTCAGATTGCTTTGCCGAACTATAACCATGATGCACATTAATTGGCTGCTGCCGAAGGCCCTCTCGCGATCATGTATGTAAGTAAACCTCGGGGTAGTAATCGATGATTCATTCATCTCTTGCTGTAGATTACGATCCATCATGATCTGTTACATACACCAACTCTTCTGCATAGTACTGTACAACCAACAAATCCAGTTAGCAATGATGGCAGAAACATTTCATTTCATTTAGAGTCCTCACCTCTCTAAACATCACTACAAAACATAGTAAAGTTAAACTGAAAGACAGCAAGCAAACTTCCATTCTACATTATCAAATGCACGAGTCATACAAGATTATCTTTCACAAATGGGGGGAAATAAAGTCAAGCTTAAGTTGACGTAGTCTACCTAAGTGAAGTGTCGGACAAAAACCTTCTTTTTTCCCCACAGCTTGACTATATCCCGACTCATTACAACAACTGAACTCAAGAATCTATCAACCGAGCAAAGGAATCAAGTTAAATGACGAAAATCCAAATCGCCAGGTACCCACTAATCGTAATCATAAACTGACACTTTGATTGCGACTCAAAGGGAATGAAAGGGGAGAGAAGCGACCTACCTCCCTCAGCATTCGGCCGTTGATTAGTAAGAGATTGGAGGCATCGGTGACTGAAGTAAGATTGGTACCTGGGAGGAGTTCGGACAAGAAAGTTGCAGCGCAACTCCCGAGACTCCAAGCCGATGGATGAGCGGAGGCAGCTGTAGTCTACCGGAGACGGCGGAAGCCGAGTAGTGACAGGGAGGAGGTCGGGAAGGAGAAGGCGACGATCGCCGGACTTCTCTCGTAGATTTCAGAGAGAATGTCAAATGGGCCGAGCGAAGCCCACGAATTCAATAATCCATATTACTCATGGGCTGGATTTGTACAAAATGGATCCTTTCCTTGGAGAAGTCGGAAACCAAGCGGGGCTTCCCTTTCCGAGTCCGAGGATGAGAGGGACAAGTAAAAGGAAACAAAACATATATAAAAAGGTTTGGGGCTGCAGGTGGTTTCTTTTTCTTTTGGCGATAAAACAAAAAAGTAGAATGTCGATCTGTGAAGCGGAACAAGGCAGAAAGAGAAGGAGGAACAACTTTGGAATGGCGACACCGTTGGTCGGCGGCAGCGAAGAAGAAGCAACAACCGACCAATTTTCGAAACTGCCGGATGAGTTAGCGGTGGGGATCCTTTCGCCGTCGGCGACCACAATGAACGAAGCGGCGAGATACAGCAGCCTACTGGGGAAACGGTGGAGGAACATGTGGCAGTTGATCGACAGCGCGGTTCTGGATTTCAACAAGTCCGACAACGACGACAGGAGATCCGAGCCGCAGCGGCGGCGGTTCGTGGACCGGGTCGACCAAGCCATCGGTTTGATCCGACAGTCCAAAACCAGACTGGACGAGTTGAAGATTGTGTTCAAGTTTACCGAGATGGAAGAGGCTGGGTGGAGGTGGATCCAATTCGGTCTGGGCGAGGGAGTCAAACGGCTTACCCTACTGTCTCTGTTGCGCCCCGGTTGGGAGGCTCGCGACGCGATCCCTGTCCCCCTCTTCACCCCTGAATTCGTCGCCAAGCAAGACCTCAGCCGCCTCGAGGTTTTGGAGTTTCAGGGCGTGTCCATGATTCCTGGAGGAACTCTGGATCATGTCTTGTCACGCTGCCACTCACTGCAGCACCTGTCTCTCAACAATTGCTCCTTCCACGACGAGGATACAGTGATCAGAATTTGTCGTCCCAACAACGACAAGCTGCAGACGCTGACATTTTGGTGTCCAGAAGAAGAGTTCCACAATGTCACTAGGATTGAAATCTTTTCTGCCCCTGGTCTTCGTAGTTTGAAGGTGGGTGGAGGACCAGTCGTCCCAAGGGTCGAATTCGGGGACGACATTCCTCAACTTCGGGAATTTGAGTATTGTAGGTTCATCCAGTTTGATGGTGATGACTTCTGCTACTTCCCGTGGTCTCGGTCTGAATCCAACAAGTTTGCGCCTCGATTGCAGTTTCTCAAGTACGACCTCACCACTCACAACTTTGAACCTCTATCTGTTCGGGCTCCTGAATGGTTGCGGTTTGAGAAGCTCACGGTGTTGGATTTATCCATATATATAGAGTTTGCTCGTACAAGTATGTTGGAGTGCACGGCCCTGCTGAGGGCAGCTCCAATGTTGCGCCAACTGTTCATATCGTTCATACATTTGTACAACTACAATAAGTGGGAGGATCCTGAGCAGGAGTTGCCAACTTGGAAGCATCAATCTCTGCAGGTGCTTCAGCTGCACGGGGTGCATCCTAGCGACTGGCAGGTTGTTGATTGTCGCAAACCTCAGATGGAGCTCGCTGCCTACATCATTATGGCCTCGCCTTCACTGAAGCAGGTCCTTATTGATACCAAAAATTTAAGATCCACTGCCCCCAGGGAACCACTTCAGGTTGATGCTCATATCTCTGAAGCTAAGATGGAATTGGAAGCTCGACTCAGCTCTCACACCACCACCTCCCAAATTCACTTCACTTATCTATAAGTACTTGTTGCTCTGTCAAGAGGAAGAAGAAGCAGCAGCAGAAGAAGAAGAACAAGAAGTATGTTCAAGGGTTGTAGATTTTTCCTAGGAGCTGTTTGTAGTCTACTGTATATGAACAAGAGATATGTGGATTTCAAACTTGGGACTAGTTCTGAATCAAATTTACTGATGGGGTTCAAGGGTTGTTTGGCAAAATCTCCTGTTTGTGTGTGTTTTTGCTGCGTTTTCTTGTTTGGGTTCCTGAACTTGGCAGATACGCTGATGCTCGTGTTGATCTGGTTCATTGTGCGGTACATTACTGACTTCTGCAGCAGGTAACTTCTGTTCTCGATATTGGACAATTTGAATGTTGAATGCATCAATGCTTTCCAATTTCTGTGTGAGTGTGGAATGCTTGTTTATGTTGAGTTATTGACAAATGAATGGTAGGTAGCTTGGTACCCACAATCTCTACATGTTGAGCCTAGTTTGTTAGGTCCTGTAATTTTGAACTGTGACTCTCCTTTGGTGCCTTCTAAATTATTAGGTTTCTTGCATACTCCACTTTGGCCACTTCGTTAGAGGGAAGTAGGTGATTCAGGACGAGAAGCCATGGTCATCAAATCTAATATGTAGACGCTAGTACTGGTTACTGGGTCTCTTGGAGATATCTGTTGGCTGTGGAAGTGCAATTTAGTCTATCAAAAGTACCCAATTATCGTGTTAGGAAACCAGTTGACTTCATTATGAGGATCTTGAGAACTGATGTAATAGAAGCATGTTGATTTGTCTGCTCAACCTTTTCCAATTAGATGGCTGTACAACACGATAGGAAGCTTCAATTATATTTGGTTTGTTACAACAGAAGGGTCTGGCATATCAACCATCCATAGGGGCAGAGCAGGTTACCGTGTCTTCATTGGAGCAGGTTTTACAGTCTAGAAGTCCTAGTTGCTTGTCTCTAGAGTTCTGAGAGCAATAATTATTAGTGCCAACCTTGTCTTCATTCAGAATCTGATGGAATATTTTGTAGCCTTAGGTTCCATCAAACAGCGGAGTACGTTTTGAGGTGTGTAAAGTGAGTAGTTGGTTCTCATTCCTGAGTTTGGAATGTGCTGTTGTGTCTTTCTGAAGCTTTACTCCTACTTTTTAGTTTATTCACCAACCTGCATTTCTTCTTCTCAAGTAGCTCTTTCCCTTCACATGTGATCTATTGCCCTCAATTCTTCTCCCATGTTGCCGATGCAGGATCCCTTCTCAGTTTTCATCCTACCGTTCACCTTCTCCGGACATCAAGTTCCCGAAGTAATGGCTTCGCCACCTGCTTGAACTTGGGATTTCACCACTGAATTAGGTAGGATTCTATTTGCAATTGAACATGTATATGATTTTTTGTCATGACTTCAACACTGAGAATCAATATAGATGATCATCTTACTGAATCGATCATGGATTCCACCCAAGAGGCAAGAATAGCCTTCGGTGTTGGCTCACTCTATTATACAGGCTCGAAAATGCTTCTAATCTTCATCCAATGTTTTGGCACTGGAACATTCTGTTTATGTTAATGAGATTGAAAGATGTTTGTTCGTGTGCTGAAGACTATCGAAAGAGATTGCCTGTTTTCTTATCATTTTTGCTCTGATCCCAGGTATCTATGGTTGAACATTTAGAGCGAGATATATCTTGTCACCACAAATCGTGGTTCCATGGTGACGAAGTAGGTAATATCAAAGAGCAACGAATTGCTAAGCACGTATTGTAATCCAGATTGAAGGAATGTTTAGATGATATTTTTCTTTTCTTTTTGGTCGTGAGAATTTGTTGCAAGCGCATAACCTTCTTGCTTAGTCTTAGCCATAGCGATAGCATCTTTTACAAAGCAGAAGAAGAAGAACAAGAAGTAGAAGAAGAACAAGAAGTAGAAGCAGAAGAAGAAGAGCAAGAAGAAGCAGAAGAGGAAGAAGAAGAAGCAGCAGAAGAAGAAGCAGAAGAGGAAGAAGAAGATTCTTATTAACATGTTATTATTGTCCCAATCAAGTTCTTATTTTCTTTTCTGCTCTTCCTGTCATAATGTACAAATGTATTCTTCCATTGTTATTACTGTTGCTATTAACTTTAAGTAGTTGAATAAGCCTTCACTGTGTAGTTGGTATCTCGTTGAAGATGGAAATGTGGAACTCCATGAATAATAACCTAAATTGCTAGCTTATAATAACCTACATACCGAAACAGTGGCTCCGATGAAGACACAGCAGAACAGAAGGGAAGGATCGATCAAGTAAAAACAGGATTCCATTAATAACCAGCAACACCATTCTAAACGTCTCAACAGGAAAAGATAACAGTGCAGCAAAATTTCAACGGTAGATACCAAATCAGATAGTATCATCCACAAACCAAAACTGTGTTCGATTTGCTCTTCAAATTACCTGCTACATAACTATCATTGGGTTGAAATGAATTGAGCTAATACATAACAACCAAAGTAAGTTAGAGTTGTCACGCTCACCCAAATCCTTACAAGTTCACTACAGGTAAAATTCCTTTCCACTTGGTTTCTTCTTAGCTATCATAAGAACTCATATAAAACAAAGAGTTACTAAGTCATCAACGTTGCTATAGCTAGCTTAGCAGGTACTCAAGATGTTGACAAAGGAGGTTTCACTCACTCCCTTCTGATTTCAAACCCGTAGAACTGAGCTGCGCCCATCAAAGTTGCAAAATTCCTTTCATGTCGATAGGTGGTGAGCAGGATAGGGCCTCCATTGTCCGGATCTCTGAAGCGAGCAATGGCCTGGATTTCCGCCTCTGATGTGACACGCAGGATCAAGGGTCCTTGTCCAGGCCGAGCTCGTAAAAGA
Organism: Linum trigynum; assembly: GCA_964030455.1. Taxonomy (NCBI): domain Eukaryota; kingdom Viridiplantae; phylum Streptophyta; class Magnoliopsida; order Malpighiales; family Linaceae; genus Linum; species Linum trigynum. The sequence continues at coordinate 53,622,031 of OZ034817.1, read as the reverse complement.
TCAGTGGCTTCAGCAGTCGCACTCTGAATAGCATCGTCCAACATCTTGATTGTAGGATCTTCATCTTCATGATTGACGATTCGATTGTACTCGGCCACAACGGTTCTTAAACTGGCTCTCGGGTCCGGATACTCTTCTTGATTTGCAGAGCCTGAGGGTATGACAGTAGTAACGGCACTGAAAGGAAGAAAGCGGTGATCCCTTCTGGCCATCTTGTTCACCTTGTCACGAAAGCCTCTCTCAATTGGAAGCCACCTGCTTTTTCGTTCAGATACGGATTGCAGCATCTGCCCTGCATTTCAACCACCATAAAAAGAAATGAAGTTTTGAAGCAGATCATAAATGAAAACAAAGAAAAGCCCAGCAATGCCATGAGTCGGTCTTACAGTCGTCCCTTACAGCCCGAGTAGCTGCAATCCTCGCTGTTACAGAATTCACCGACTCATGAACCCATCTGGCCTCATCCAGCCTACCATCCATCATCAACACCAAGAAAAAAAAACACACACACAGAGTATCATTCATGTGGATTAATTTGGAGCAATTTGCATACACTTTTAGCTTGTTCTTGTGCATTATTCACTTTTAACACACCAAGTAATTAGTCGTTCGCAAACACTTACAGTTGGTTGCCGACATCTGCGTTGATCGCCCCTGCGCCCAAAGCACCATCCACGCGAGCTCCGAAAGCCAGGACCTCTCGCTCCGCATTGTTTATCTGCAAGTCCAGGTTCTCCATTATTGATTGCGTCTGCAGGGAGGAAGAAAGCACTAAGGTTCCGGAAGATGCAACAATGGTTTCACGATTTTCCTTTCTTTTCGTCTCTTTTGGAGCGGGATGCTGCTCTGCTCACTGCTTCATATTGCAGCTTGGTGCAAGGGACGGGCGCCAAATTTGGCGTGAATCAACTGTCTGGCGTATTTTTTTATTTTTTATTTTTAATAATAAACTGTCTGGCAGTTGGGCCTCTTTTTTTTAATAATTCAATACTCTATAATGAAAAATAAAACTAGCCTTTTATCCGGTTAATTGGCCGGATTACTTTTAAGGTACTGAGTACTGATTAGTCAAACTCGAGAGAGTTAGAGAGGGAAACTTTTATTTTTGGAGAATTGTATATCAAGATGTTAATAAAGCATTGATATGATAGGTATTTTAAAAATGTTTGAACATACTACCAAATTTTAGACAAATATATACATCTGGATCAAGATACTAAATCATCAAATATTTTTTTTAATTCGATATATACGTTCAGACTAAAAATAAAATAAATAAATTTATAGCTCATTCAAACAAGTTGTTATCAATTTTATAAATAAAATTATTTAATTTCACTTTGTATTTATTTTATTTTTTAAAATAAAAAAAATAAAAGTACATGTATTCCCCCCTGTTCAACCTCCAAATTTTTCCAAATGACATTCTAGTACTCCACCAACCCACGGACTTTTTGTTTCTATTTATCTTCCCATTTTTTTTTCTAACTATCGACCGTCAAATCTTCGTTCTCTTACACCAAAAGGGTATCATCTAAATAATTTAATATTATAATACAAAAAACTATTCTACAAGTATAAACAATCTCTAAATCAGTGAACACCTCAATAATCTCATCGAATCTATCTATTCCAATCTAGTCCTGGGGCTATATTGGCTGAGTTCATAGTACATGTAAAGAGTCTGAATTTTGTAGTGTCTTAGTCCATCGCTGGTGATTGGCAGATAATTCGTATGCTAATCTAAGCCTTAAATAGAGCTTGTATTATCTTCAATTATTCTCCGTCCTGACTCTCACCCACCATATGTATGCGTCTCTCAGGTGAAACAATCGCTAGTTGTCTTTTAGTGGCATCTATTAATTCGTGAATGGTTTCAAATTCATTCAAGTTCGTATTTTTGTGCTCTAAAGAAGGAGCACCGACCCATGTTCCTCAAATTGTGTGTCTTAAGAATGACTTAATGTTAGAGCATGTGTAAATAATTTTAATAGAAATGAAAAGGTTTAAATCACATCGTTATTTATGTTATAAATAAGTCTCTACCCGTTCCTAACATCAGTGTAAAAGACACGTAATAAATACACTCATTACTCGAATTTGGCTACCTAATGAAATACTAAATTTCAACCAACTACCACTAATAGCCAAAGATTGTGAAAAGATGTTTGGCATTCTAATAAAACTTTGGAGATATTGTCCTCATTCTCTTTGAAAAGATGCAACTTTTTTGTGCTTTCATTGCTCCATGTCATAAGAATGCTTTGTTTGGTCAAAGGGTTACCTCACACATATAATGAAGAGCAGTAGAAGATGAGCCAACCAATCAGCATGATCTTCTGGTAGGTAGTTCATATTACTACAATCGGGGTGGTATTATTAGCCTGTTTTCATGGTTCTTAACGTACATATTTTCCAATGAGCTTACACATTCCGAAAGCGAAAGTAAAAAACAAATGCATTGCCAAGGAACTCTGATTGTCGAACATTATCCATGTCTGAGGAAAGACAAATAGTTTATGCACACTACATTATTATCCATGACTGTTGAATGACCACTACCTGCTCATTGAAGCTTTTATCTCTAATACCAAAACCTCGCAACTGCAGCTAGCGAGAAATGTTAATCCAATGTTTTGGCTCACTCTATTATACAGGCTCGAAAATGCTTATTATCGAGCCTTCGGTGTTGGCTCACTCTATTATCGAGCCTTCGGTGTTGGATTCCACCCAAGAGGCAAGAATAGCCTTCGGTGTTGGCTCACTCTATTATACAGGCTCGAAAATGCTTCTAATCTTCATCCAATGTTTTGGCACTGGAACATTCTGTTTATGTTAATGAGATTGAAAGATGTTTGTTCGTGTGCTGAAGACTATCGAAAGCGATTGCCTGTTTTCTTATCATTTTTGCTCTGATCCCAGGTATCTATGGTTGAACATTTAGAGCGAGATATATCTTGTCACTACAAATCGTGGTTCCATGGTGACGAAGTAGGTAATATCAAAGAGCAACGAATTGCTAAGCACGTATTGTAATCCAGATTGAAGGAATGTTTAGATGATATTTTTCTTTTCTTTTTGGTCGTGAGAATTTGTTGCAAGCGCATAACCTTCTTGCTTACTCTTAGCCATAGCGATAGCATCTTTTACAAAGCAGAAGAAGAAGAACAAGAAGTAGAAGCAGAAGAAGAAGAGCAAGAAGAAGCAGAAGAGGAAGAAGAAAAGGAAGAAGAAGAAGCAGCAGAAGAGGAAGAAGAAGATTCTTATTTAACATGTTATTATTGTCCCAATCAAGTTCTTATTTTCTTTTCTGCTCTTCCTGTCATAATGTACAAATGTATTCTTCCATTGTTATTACTGTTGCTATTAACTTTAAGTAGTTGAATAAGCCTTCACTATGTAGTTGGTATCTCGTTGAAGATGGAAACGTGGAACTACATGAATAATAACGAAAATTGCTAGCTTATATTGACATCCAATTTGTTGTCTCAAAGGAGACAACTGGGGCGTTCCATCCCAGATTAACTACCATTGGGAAATTTACTACAAACTTTAGTTCAAAAGTAGAAAGACTAAAAAATGAACATACCGAAACAGTGGCTCCGATGAAGACACAGCAGAACAGAAGGGAAGGATCGATCAAGTAAAAACAGGATTCCATTAATAACCAGCAACACCATTCTAAACGTCTCAACAGGAAAAGAAAACAGTGCAGCAAAATTTCAATTGTAGACACCAAATCAGATAGTATCATCCACAAACCAAAACTTTGGGGGTCCTATAACAAGATAACAACTGGTTTGGGGAAACTTTATAGTCAAACAGACTGAAGCTCAAACCATCGGCATCGGACTCCTCTTCAGGCTCTGGTTTCTTCTCCTCTTCCTTGGCAGCAGCAATGCAGCATCAACACAACCGTTGGCTGCAGCAGGGGCAGCAGCAACAGCAAACTTGCTCGGATCCTGCATAGCAAAAACATTCAAACTAATTAACAACTAAAGTAAAAAACAATGAATTGTTCAATAAGTCAGTTTTAAGGGCATCGAACCTTCAAGTACTCTTTCACTTGCTCTGCCTGAGGGTAGGTGTAATCTGTCTCCCACAGCAATGGCCAAGACATTCTTGTAGGCATCGGCAAACATGTGGGGCGCAGCAGCCAGAGTCGGGTATGCAATGGCAAGCGAGAGTGCAGTAACCATGGAAGGCACGGCTTTCGAGACGACGAAGCCGGTCGAGAGCGGGATAGCGTAGCCCTTGCTGTGGAGGAGATGAGCTAATGGTGGGGATTCTGCCGTGAGACATGTGGGAAGCTGGAGTGGGGTTGAAGGGAGGAAACGCATGCTGGGTGCTGGAATTAGGAGGTAAGCTGCTGAGGCAGAGCTTGGAGGCTTCACTGGAGTAAAACCTTCTACATATCCTGATCCTGGTGTGCTGCTACTGTTAACACCTTGAGTTGTCCCTCCTACAACGAATCACATATTATCATTATTTGTCAACAGAAATGGCCAGTGAACTCTCTCACATGGCATTCGGTTAGACAAAAAGCTTACCAGAGGAAGATGAATCTGCTTGACAAAGAAGATGCAAAGAATGATCGATGGAGACTGCGACAAAAGTGATGCTCTGGACCCACTGGAGGATCCCCCTAGAGCTATCAACTGATGATGTATGCCCTCCGCCCATAAGCTGCTTTCTCCCTGAAGATTGTCCCAAACTATTACCTTTCATGAAGCTAGAAGCCTTTGAATATAGCGGGCTGGGGGATGAAGGTAAGGTTCTCTCTTGAATCAAGCTCATATCCTGCTGCTGTTGCTGCTGCAAGGAAGATCCATTGTTGCTTCCAGGCATTCCGTCAGGCATTGAACGTCGGAGTTGCACAGGCCATTTCTTCACCTCTGCTCCCCCAACAGAATAAATGGCATTCTGCCACTCTGTTTAATCCCATCATAACAGAATGCAAAATGGAAAGAGTGGGATAGTGACTGTTAATCTTCATTAAAGATAAAAAAAAAAAGAGGAATGGACATTAAACTAACTCAACAATTAGCAGAGGAGTGTGTCACATCATGCATAGCTAAGCTATTGTGTTAATTAGCCAAACAATGCAAGTCACTAGCAAACAGGATATAGAGTTCAAGAAAAAAAGAATGATGCTTCATAGGACAAGAGGCTGATTTCACTTCTCCTCACCTTTCACAACAGACTTCTGGATACCAAGTTTGAGAAGGATTGAAGTCAACAGTAAACTCCACAAAAGAGCGAAAGGTGATTTATCAGTTTTATAGCCTGAGTTGCTGTCCCAAATAACTCTAACCACTAAGAGATTGTGGTTTTCTGGCCAAATTAAGAGATTGTGCAGAGAAAACTTGGTTTACCCCTTTGGAGGTTGACTTTGATTTGTTGCTGTTGTGGTTTGAGATGGATGACTTCTCCTTAGATTGTTTCGTGACTGTACCAGACACAATCTCGAATGTAGTTGGGAGTTCATTTATCATAGTGAAGAGTCTCTTCCTGCAGCATTTCAGAAGAACCAATCTTAATCACGTTCTCAAAATGCTCTCAATTTTTTTAGACAATTCCTTCATTATGTTCTATGCAGGATGATCTTCATTAGATTTTGCCACAACTACAGTATCATGTCAAGAACGAAAACGCCAATGCATTTGAAAACAAAAGATAACAATTACGTAACACAAGAACTGGTGGAAACTTAGACTACGGTTCACCAAAGAGCACATAAACAACTGGACTCGAGATATCAAACTCAGAGAATTGTCCTAGAGCATACCTGTGAGCTTTATCAAATCCAAATCTGGCCCCAAGACAGAATGCAGCAGAAAGCAACCATGCATCTCTGTGCACAGCAACAAAAGATAGCCAGTCTTTTTCCTGTATGCCATCGCTTGCAAAGTGAATACCCAAGGCAGCTTCTGGAAGCTCAGGTGGTACTTCTTCAGCTGGCAAACTGACTTCCCATTGTTTGCCTTGAAATGGAAAAACGTACAAGCACAGGTTTTGCTTCTCTGAAAAGACAGGCATATATTTAAGGCACCAGGATATAGCTACAACTACACGAAAATTAGAACAAGAACACCAAACGAATAGAAAAGCATCCAATGCAAAAATACCCACAACAAGAAGGCAGGGGAAGGCAGAAGTTCCTAAAGTAACATCAGCCTTGAGGAAATGATAAAGAGGGCACAGAACAAACTCCATACCTGACATAATTATGAAGTGCTCTGAAGGAGTCTTCAGAGAGAATAAATTAATTCCCACTGGTTTAATCCTTCCGGCTCAACCAGTGGTCAAGCATATTGACCCTCGGGGGAGAAGGTTCCCCGTAATAATCTCGCTTTTCAAATTCCAGTCCAATTTCCTCGGCTTTCTTAACTGCCCAAGCAAACTCAAGATCGAGACCTTCCCGGTAAAGAACGATCCTTCGTGAAATATTTTCCTTGTGCAAGTGGATCGCTACCTGCATATCCTCTGCGGACTCCACTGGGAAAGGCTCCCCGTCCTCGAATCCACTCTTGAGAATTCTCCTAATCTGGCAACTCTTCTCCTCCCTTTTCGTGAGGAAAACTTCACGTTTTCGTTTCTGGTCTTTATCTATTCTCTTAGCTAACTTCGCCAATTTTAGCACGTTAATCTTGGAATCGTGATTATCCATCACTAAGTGGAAACCCAGAAACCCTAAATGAGTAAAAAGGGAAAGAGTTAAGTGGAGAAGGAAACCCAGAAACCTAGAATGGATAAAGCAAGAAAACTAACAACACCCAATGTAAAGCAATCTGAATCCTATCTTTTTCAATGAACGCCAAAGCTCTTTTGCATATCGAACCACACCAAGTCAAGCTTCCCCCAAAACCTGAGATTTTTCCTTCATAGCCTTGAGCGGGGTGAGGATGCAGAGGTCGTGTTCAAAAGCTCAGGACGCCATTAATTTCAAGAATGCGGTGATGGGGAAGCTTGATCGGTCGTCGGATTTCGGCAGGGAAAGGGAGGTTTTGCAATTACAGCAGAGATGGTAACAATTTGCAGAAGGAAAAGAATCCCATCAAAGAACCCATAACATAATACCTGTTTGCGGAGATCAGGCAGCCTTCGGTTTCAGCGAAGTTACTTCTTGCGAGGGCAATTTGACTGGAGAGAATCCAAAAGAGGGTAGCGGACTGGAGAGAATCCGAAAGAGGGTAGCTGATGAACGCCGGGGACAGGAAGTGAGAGTTGAGCAAGAGAGAGCGAGCGCGCGGACGACTGAATTAGAATTTTCGCCAGCGACTGAATTAGAAATTTCGGTGTTGCAGCTTCCACATAAGAAAGAGAGCCGTTGGGTTTTAAAACTAGCGGTGAATGGGCCAAACCGTCGGTTTTTGTCCCTGTATTGGCCCATGATCCATGCCCAGGTTCATATTTTACTTTGTCTAAGCTCATTGTATGTTCAATAATAGGTTAGCCGTTATAAAATATAAAAAATAAATATCTAAAAAATAATTTAATAGTTAAATTAACAATTTAATTCATTAAATATGGATTTTATACGTGTTACCAGAGGCATTAAATGAACAAAAAAACATTAAAATGGCTTGACAATAATATGGATATGGAAGTTTTAAAGGATAAAATATGTACGCACATATATACATATGTATTAAACGGAGCATTTACTAACTATACTTCATAGGATAAGGGTTTTGTTACTTTATTTTGGGGAATATTTGACTTCTTAATACCACCATTTTATCTATGACTAAATGCTTATTTCTATCAGTGTTCATGGTCAATTCACTCTATTGTGGTATTTTTTTTGTTCATAGGTAAAATATACATGGATAGCCATAAGTATCCATTTTTTGACAATAATAGCAACTTTTTAAAAAAAATACACAGAAATAACCATTTCTTCAAGAACTTTAACGAACCAATATGGATGTTGATTGTTGACTGGACTAACAGTCAAGGTTGACGTGGCATGTTCTCGTAAAAAAATAAGGGGTTTATTTTATGGCAAAGAAAATAGGAAAAAAGGGGGTTTATGTTTCTCAAGATAGACCTAGCAAAAACTTAGGACAAAATTGAGTGGAGTTTCTTGGAAGATACACTCATAGCAACCCACCTTCCGTAGAGATTCATTGGTCTGGTCATGGCTTGTGTCTCATTAACAAGCTTTCATGTCCTCTGGAATGGTGGAGAGACTGATGCTTTAAGACAGGGATGCCATCTCTCCCCTTACCTTCTCGCCTTGTGTGTTGAAAGATTAAGTCACTGCAACATCAAAGAAGTTAAGGAGAGGAACTGGAAACCCTTGCGTATTTCGCATGGAGGTCCTGATGTCTCTCATCTTCTCTTCGCCGATGACCTTGTCCTTTTTGCTGAGGCCAATACTTCCCATGCTGATGTTGTTTTAAAATGTTTAACTGATTTTTTTTGTGCCTCAAGTGAATTAGTTAGCAATGATAAGTCTAGAGTCTACTTCTCTGAGAATGTGAAAAGTAGAACCAAAATCCCCAGATAAACTTGACATCCAATCTACATCTGACCTTGAAAAGTACTTATGAGTTCATGTCTTGCATGGGAGACTCACTAAGTCTATCTTTAAGTACATTATATTATGGACAAAATGGATAAAAAAAATTACTAGTTGGAAAGCGAGAACTTTGTCTCTAGCTGGTAGGGTTACTTTAGCACTTGTTGTCCTAAATGTTATTCTCTTCTATGTTATGCAAACCTCCCTCATTCCTAGATCTGTTTGTGACTTGATTGATAAAAGGATTCGAGGGTTTGTTTGGGCCTCTCGAGAGGGAAAGAAAAAAAACACTACTACTGGCTTGGGACACCATTTGTAATCCCAAGAGTCAAGGTGGGTTAGAATTGAGATCTGCTAGAAGTTTAAATATGGCATACATGATTAAATTATCATGGAAGATGCTTAACAATGAAAATGAGCTTTGGGTTCAAGTGTTGCAGGGGAAGTACTTTAAACACGGAAACGGAGAAATCACATCTATGAAGAAGAGTAACTATTTCAATCTCTGGAAAGAAATGGTCAAGGCAATGCCTTTGATGAAAGTCGGATCTTGCTGAAGCATTAGAAATGGATCTCAACAAACTTCTGGATTCACCCATTGGTGGAAAATGGGCTAGTTTTGGAAGACTTCTTGACTACGGATCTTTCACCAATAGAGAGGAACTCACCGGTCTCGGCTTGGTTAACTAGTGCAGGTGAGTGGAATTGGGATCGATTGGAAAGCCTTCTTCATGAGCATATTCTCTCTCTCATTGCAAGGGTGGAAGCACCAAATCCTGAGTTTGGAGAGGATAGAATGATTCGGGGCCTGGAGTGTGATGGTAGATTCCGCCTCTACTAAGCTTACAACCTTGCAGTTGAAGTTGACATGGATGCTTCAAGCCCTGTCTGGAAGCAGCTCTAGAAATGGAAGGGACCCAGCAGGGTCAATCACTTCCTGTGGCTGGTCATACTTGATAGAATCCTCACCAACAAGGAAAGAGCCAAGAGGAAAATCACAACAAGCTGCTTGTGCAACCACTACAAAGACAAAGAGGAAAGTGTGCAACATATTCTCCGAGGCTGCTCGAAGGCCAAAGAAATATGGAACAAAATAAAACATATACAGACCACCAGAGATCACAACATTGCCTTTTCAAGAGTGGTTGATGGCCAACCTAATGCATGATGACAAGGGTGTGAACTTTGAAATTGTTTGTTGGAATCTTAGGAAACAACGGAATGAAGAAGCTAGGGATGGCAAACCTTTTAATGCTCAAGGATTGATGTGTAGTATAAAATCATGGTTCAATTCTCCCTACGGTCGAACATATTCTAAACCTTCGGGCTCACTCTCCCCTCTCCTTTCAGTCGAGCAACTTCTTATTCTCTGTCTTTGATCCTGTCTAATAATAAATAAATAAATAAATGTGTTGGCTTTCTTTAACGGCGCTTCCTTTTTTTCTAGGTTCCGAAAGTGTTTATTCCCCCTTGGGGACTGTATTCAATACAAGAGGATCAGACTTGAATACTCGACTCTTCTTCCCGGTAGTCTCAATAGGATAGACTGATACCTTCTTCAAGGAATCAAGATCATTGACCATGCCCAGAAGAGTGTAAAGAGCATCACCAACTCTCCTTCTAACTCTCCTCCTGTGATCAAGCAACACAGACAAATTGCCTGGAGACCTTCTGATGAAGGTTGGGTACAAGTGCTAACCGACGGATCTGTTCTCTCACCTACATGCAAAGCTGCAGCGGGAGGATTGATTAGAGATCACCAAAGCAAGTGCTATGATGCTTTTGTCTGCAACTTCTGAGTCTGTTCCATTACAAGCACTGATCTGAAAGGAGCTATTGAAGGACTCCGCCTGGCCTACATGAAGGGTTACAAGAAAGTCCAGTTAAACCTGTAATCCTCCACAGTTAGGGTTGTTAATGAACCAAGCCGCTCATGAACGGCTTGGCGTCCGACTCGAGAAAAACTCGTTCGAGACTCGATTCATCTTAATCGAGCAGACTCGCGAACAAGCTCATTAACTAAGCGAGCCGAACTCGAGCCATACCATGTTTAGCTCGAAATCTCGCGAACAAGCTCATTTAACGGTTTGGCATCCGAAAGGAGTGGAATTTGTGGATTTTATGTATTGAAATTGGGATAAATGTTGTGTTTTGTTTTGCTAGACTTTGCTATAGGTTTGAATGTATATTTTGTGCTCAGTTCTAGCTCGATCTTAAGCTATAATTAACATTTTATGTGCTAAACTCGATTCTGGGCTTGTTAAACTTATTTGGCGAGCCGAGCTCGAGTCGAGATCGAGCTTTTATTTTCATAAACGAGCCGAGCTTTAGCTTGCATATTAAAGCTCGTGACGAACATGAGCCGAGCCCGAACTATGGCAAAGTTTGGCCCGACTCGGATCATTAACAACCCTATCCACAGTCGTTGCTATCATCAGAAACTACAAGGATGATAATCAGCGACACAACATTTTCGCTAATCAGTTTAACTATCTTTTGAATCTTGATTGGGATGTGAAAGTCGAACATGTGTATAGGGAAGCTAATTTTGTTGCCAACTTCTTAGCTAATAGGGGCCATCTCTCTGATTTTCACACACATCTCTTGGATGTGTGCGACCCGGTACTGAATCATTACTGTACCATGATATCGTGGGGGTATCTCATGACCATCTTATTTCATCTATGAATTAGACGCCTTGGCGTCGATCTTTCTACTACAAAAAAATTCCTTTCCAATTTCATGGAAGGAGGGGGGGGGGGTCATCATGTAATCTTGCCTTCCATTTCTCTTCTCATATCCACCTTGCCGATCAAGACCGATTTTCTCGTTCTCGTCGGCCAAAACTCACTTGATATTATGTATTTTAAAAAAATTACAAAAATTGAAACATGAAGGTCACTTGAACACTAAGTTCTTTAACAAAATTAAAAAAGTAAATATAAAATCAACATAATGTCAATATTAATAATGAAGAATTAATAATTGAGATCATGGATAATATTAGTATAATATATAAATTAAAATTTTGGTTAATTCAACTATTCAATAAAATTATCAATTAAATATAAATAAAATAAAGAAATGTATTAGGTAATTTGATGTTTTTAAAAGAAGAGGAAAATTTTGGTGTATTCAACTTTTTGGGAAGAGAAAGAAGAGGGACATTTGGTTCTTTGAATTTTTTAGAAAAGAAACAAGTGGAAATTTTGGTTGTTTTGATTTGTGGGAATAGAAAGAAGTGGGAAAGTTTGGTTCTTTTAATTATGAAAGAGAAATAAGGAGGGAAATTTTGAGTTTTCAACTTTTTGTGGAAGGAAGGAAGAGAGAAATTTGGTTCTTTCAATTTTATGGAAGAGAAAGAGGAGGGAAATTGAGTGTTTCTAATTTATGGAAGGAGAAAGAAGGAAGGAAATTTTAGTATTTTTTTGTGAAAAGAAAGAATGAAACAAATTTGGTGTTTTCAACTTTTTGGTTTTTCAAAATTTTAGCCTTTGAAATATGAATCTTTAATTTTTATATGGAGGGCATGACTAGTTAAATTTATTCTTATATGCTTTGAAGGCTAATATATATATATATATATGGGCAGTTCTACGGTGCCCAGGGCAAAATCCGGGGTACGGGTAACCGGGGGCAAGGAAAATTACCAAAAGCATCACGAAGCGTTTAAGCGTTGTTCATTGGACTTCAACCTAACTGTACCCGGTTTAATTATATCGATTAAGAGGTTAAACCCTATGGATACGACCCGCCGCCCTAACCAATTTCTAGTCCCTCATTCGTCTTGGAGGGGGACGTCCCCTCTTATTAGTTCGAAGTTCGAACATAATCCTTTTATCATCGTTTCTGAAATCTTAAATCTCAAATCCTTTTATCATTTGATCGACATTCGATTTAGCTCCCAATCCAATATCAAATCCCCAACATCATCATGTTTTGAACCCCAAATCTATGTATCCACGTTCGAAGAGAAGATCCCTTTTCAATCTAAAATCCCCACATAATCATCATTTTGAACCACAAATCCTTGTATCCACAATCGACGTTTTGTTCTTCGCCATTTTATTTCCGACCGGAATCTAAAACTCCACATAATCATCGTTTCCTTGTATCCACAATCGACGTTTTGTTCTTCGCCATTTTATTTCCGACTGGAATTTACAAAAATTGAAGATGAAATAAGCAACACAGTCTTCGACCTAATTGAGGAAGAAGATGAAGAAGACAAAATTTGATTCGAATCAGATGGAGAGGTCGCCTTAACTTGTGTTTATGTATTAACGGTGCGTTTAGGACAAAGTCTAGTTGGGCTTTTAAATTCCTTTCAAAAGTGGGCTTGTGTACATGATCCGGATTGTGAAGAGGTTGGGCTTTTATTTACATCTGCGTCTGCTTCTGCTTCTGCTTCTAAATCCTCATCATGTCTTGCGTTCAAGCAATTTAAACACAATTATGTGTTCCATCTTTTTTTTGGGATTCGGTAAATGGTAGCGTGTCTATTTACACATTTATCGGTACGAGGTAAAAAACAATCCGCCCAATTTAACTCTTTATTAATTGCCCCTATTCCACTCTCTCACTGTTTGCCCCTCTTGACATAACAAACCTTTTGTAGACTAATTAGAAGCGTGTGTTAGATACTTAGTGAGGACATTTTTTAAATTTATGTTTTGAAACGAAAGTTAGAATTTCGCTTTTGAAGTACTTGTGTACTTTACTTGGGCAAGTATTTTCAAAATGTAAAATTTTATCAGCGTATAGGTATGCGATTATTGTATAAGGTGTTTATGGTTAAGTTAATGATTACAGACTGGTTAGTGTATTAGGTTGTTGATGATTTAGAGTATATGGTATATGGTATATGGTTTAGAGTATATGGTATATGGGATGGTTTATAAGGTGTTGAATTGTTGATGGTCCAGAGCATATTCTATTGATTGATTCGGCTGAGGGTAGGTGTTGTTTTATTTTTCTCGATTTTATATTGTCTTAACATCTTCTTATAAATGCTGATCATGCCTTATTATCAGGAAATTTAGACATAATTATTGTCGCGTGTCTCTTTACACATTTATCGGTACGAGATAAAATGATTTGGTGTGTGCAAAGTAGGTTCTCATTAACGATTTTGTCATGTTGGTTATCCCGCCCATTAGCGATTCGCCACATATGGAATCAAAATTAGTTAGAGTTCTTAACTTCATCTTTCTTCATTTATTCTTTGACTTGAACCAACACGTCTTTGCTCCGAAGGATTTTGGGTGGTAGTGGCGTGCTAAAGACAATCCGTCCAATTTAACACTTCGTTAATTCCCCCTTTTCTTTTCTTTTTTGGTAGAATAATTACCCCTTTTCCACTCTCTCAGTCCCCGCCGAAGTTGAAACAATCCCCTGTGATATATTTATCGTTCATTTTAACCCTTCACTTAATAAGAAAGCGAAATTATGCAAAATGGTCATCAATGTGATGTAGCTTAATTGGTTAATTGTCCATTATTTGCTTAGTCAATAAAGTAGAGGTTTGTGGTTCGATACTTAGTGAGTATCAACTTTTAATTTATGTTTTGAAAAGCAAGTTATAATTTTAATTTATCAGCGTATAGGTATACGATATTGTATAAGGTGTTGATGGTTTAGAGTACATGGTATTGGGTTAGTGTATTGATCATCTCCATCCCTAAAATACGATATTGTATAAGGTGTTGATGGTTTAGAGTATATGGTATTGGGTTAGTGTATTGATCATCTTCATCCCTAAAATTGAACAACAATTTCTAAACGAGGTCCCTACCGCCACATCATCAATTTTAGCAATTCATCACTTATCAATTTCTATTCATCTACATCCCTAAATTATGCTAGCAATTGCCAAGGTGGGTTCCATTTTATATTTCAAAGGAAACACTTATTATAAATTGAAAGTTGGGGATGGAGATAGAAGAAGGTGTTGTTGGTATACAGTATAAGGTCTTGGAGGTTATGGTATAAGGGAGGAGCAAGGTGTTGATGGTTTAAAGTATATATGTTATTGATTGGTTACGGTATAAGCCTATAAGGTGTTGTTATTGTTGTAGAGTATATGGTATTGATTGGTTCGTGTATGAGGGTTTGGTTTAGGGTTTAGGGTTAGAATAACATAAACCAGATCAATAGAGTAATGTTTGTAAACGAAAAAGTTGGTTAATCTACAAATTCAGACTATTTATAAAAGCACATCCCCATTTCCCACCGTCAATTCCTAAACTTTTCCCTTAATCCGATGGTGAAATACCTTCGATCCTTGTCGCGTGCGTGTCACCCAATCAGATATTGCCGAATTCGGAAAGTCGCTTTTGCCCATAACCAATGCTGGCGTTACCAAGGCCGAGGCAGTGGTAGGGAGTGTAATTTTCAGTAAATGTGAAGGGAGGGAAAGTAAAAGTAATTACGAGTCAATCTTTAAATTCGTTAATCAGTGAAGGAGAGACCGTGCTCCGAAACCCGAGTGGCACTCATCTCCTGCTGCTGTTCGTTCCTCCTCCTCTCAATCCCTGAAAAGAACCCTTTCTTCCATCTTCTCAATATGAAACTCCGAAAATCAACCCCATCCGCCTCTTCGTCCTCCTATCCCATGCTTTATTTTCGGGTGCAGTGGTAATGATGAGACTGCGTATTATTTCTCCTTCGTTGTATTGTTTCTCCTTTTCTCTCCATGCAGGGTCTTTGTTAGAGGCAGGGAGGGGAGAAATCACAATAAGTCGCCGTCTGAATATCGCCGGAAGAATCATCATATGTTGTTACGATTCCATAATAGGTGTTGTGGAACCCTACGTCATATGGTGGTTTTTTTGTGCGATATTGACGCGTACTTGTTGATCATGCTCCGAAAATCAACCCCATCCGCCTCTTCGTCCTCCTATCCCATGCTTTATTTTCGGGTGCAGTGGTAATGATGAGACTGCGTATTATTTTAGATCTCATTTCCTTTCATTATGTCATTGTTAGATCATGACTGTTAAACTAAATCCTTCGTTGTATTGTTTCTCCTTTTCTCTCCATGCAGGGTCTTTGTTAGAGGCAGGGAGGGGAGCAATGACAATAAGTCGCCGTCTGAATATCGCCGAAAGAATCATCACATGTTGTTACGATTCCATAATAGGTGTTGTGGAACCCTACTTCATGTGGTGATTCTTTTGGGCGACATTGACGCGTACTTGTTGATCATGCTCCCAAAATGTATACAAGATGGGAAAGTTGCCATATGTATAATAGGATAAAATAGGGAGGGAAAGTACAGCTTTTTGTTTTTGTTGGACTATATGTAACATTTTTTTATATTTGTATACTGTTTTGTTATTTTTTCTTCTGCTTCTCTCTTCGCTTCCATGGCGGCTTCCAAAAGTGTTTGAGATCTTCTAAATCTGCGAGGGATCCTCCACTCCCAATAAAAATACTGTACTTTGTACTATTAGCGTTTGAGATCTTCTAAATCTGCAGGGGATCCTACACTCCCAATAAAAATATTGTACTTTGTACTATTAGCGTTTGAGATCTTCTAAATCTGCAGGGGATCCTACACTCCCAATAAAAATCAGCCGGATATCGAACTCTGCTCCTCTGTCGCCACATGCTCTACCCATTTAATGAGTGCTCAAAATTAGTGCAAAAAATACGATATAATAATTGAATAAAAAAACTAGTTCTCAAGATTATTCAACTGAAATGTTGCACATGATTTATTTAGAGTACTTAAAAATTGCCTTCAACTGACCATTAATGAGTACATAAATTAAACGACACCGCAAGAGCCAACATTCTTCTTATATACCAAACGACTCGGCATAGGAGGACTTCCAGTTTCAGTTCAAGTTTCCAACACCGAGCAAATATATGGTCCCAATTGCCACTTCAACAACTTTAACTATACATCAATTGTGACCATGGGTCCTACTTAATTTTCAATGCAATTCAATATTAATTGGTGAGTGTGTTATATTAATTTGAGTTTTCTCTCAAGTTGTTTTTTGTTGCTGTGTTATTCGAATTATGTAAAGTATTATGATTGGAATTGTATATATGTGTGTGCTGCATGAAAATTTGCAACTGCATGAGAAAACATTCATCAGATGCAAATTTGCAACTTTTGTAATTGATCCCACATCAATGCAACTCACCATCCCACTTTCACTCCCTTGCCACATCAGGTTGCAATTCTCAAGAATTGCACCATTGGAGATGGTCTAAATAAGCAAGGTGTTGATGGTTTAGAGTATATATGGTATTGATTGGTTAGGGTATAAGCCTATAAGGTGTTGTTATTGTTGTAGAGTATATGGTATTGATTGGTTCGTGTATTAGGGTTTGTTTTAGGGTTTAGGGTTTGGTTTAGGGTTTAGGGTTTGGTTTAGGGTTCAGGGTTATGATTCAAGCTAGAATAACATAAACCAGATCAATAGAGTAATGTTGGTAAACGAAAAAGTTGGTTAATCTACAAATAAGCAATGGGATGGATTGGTTCGGGTATAAGCCTATAAGGTGTTATTGTTCTAGAGTATATGGTATTGATTGGTTCGGGTTTAGGGTTCAGGGTTTAGGGTTTAGGGTTACAATTACATGTACCAAATCAGTAGATTAATTTTGGTAAACGAAAAAGGTGGTTAATCTACAAAGCCAGTCTAAAAGCACATCCCCATATCCCGCCGTCAATTCCTAAACTTTTCCTTTAAACCAATCAGATATCGCCGTTTTCGGAAAGTCGCATTTGCCCCTAACCAGTGCTGACGTTACCAAGGCCGAGGCAGCGGTAGGGAGTGTGATTTTCAGTAAATGGGGAGGGCTGGAAAGGAAAAGTAAAATTATGAGCTCATTTATAAATTCTTTAATCAGAGAGGGAGAGACCATGCTCCGAAACCCGAGAGGCACTCATCTCCTGCTGTTGTTCGTTCCTCCTCTCAATCCCTGAAAAGACCCCTTTCTCCCATCTTCTCAACCCCGAAAATCAAACCCATACGCCTCTTCGTCCTGTCCCATGCTTTATTTTCGGGTGCAGGGGTAATGATGAGACTGCTTATTATTTTAGAAACGTCACTTGCTCCAAAGCCAAAGCGGAATGCTTCTGTGAGCAGCGATTCAACTGAACGTTCCAAACGCATCCACAATAAGTCGCCGTCTGAATATAGCCGGAAGAATCATCATATGTTGTTACGATTCCATAATAGGTGTTGTGGAACCCTACGTCATATGATGGTTTTTCTGTGCTACATTGACGCGTACTTGTTGATCATGCTCCGAAAATATATACAAGAGGGGAAAGTTGCCATATGTATAGTATAAAAGTGGGAGGAGGGAAAGTACATTGTTTTGTTTTTCAAGATTTGTACTTTTAGTGTTTGAGATCTTAATAATATATCGGTGAGGGATCTTTCACTCAATAAAAATACTGTAGTTTATTTCTTGATTACTGCCTCCATTTTCAGAAGTCCTCTGTCGGCGCATGCTCTTGTCATTTCACGCCCAAATTACATTTCATAATTTTAGTAGCCAAAATTAAGTAACTTTATAAACAAGTAAAAAATCCGATTTAATAATTCAATAAAAAAAAACGAGTGAGAAAAATAATTTAACTGAAATGTTGCACATGATTTATTTAGGGAGCAACATCCATATCGACACACAATTAAAACGACACCGCAGACGGCAACAGTCTTCTTATAAACCAAAGAGGCACAGTGACACATAAATAAAACGACACACAATTAAAACGACACCGCAGACGGCAACAGTCTTCTTATAATTCAAACGACGCCGCTTCAAGCTGATACTGGCAGTCTTCACATAGTCCATTAGTCCTAATCCGAATAGGATAAGGACGTCCATCTTCACTTCAAGTTTTCAACAATCCTTAGGTTGCTACTTCTTGTAACAGGCCTCTTCTGCAAAATCGATAACGACGATTTTAGACGTACACAAATATTGGATGCAACTGCATTGTGTAGACACGAACAATTATATCTTATTCTTACCCTAGGTTGCTCGTAATCGTCGTCATTGTCATTTTCATCATCGTCATTTTCATCATCGGATGCCCCAGACCCAGTACACGTTCTTGCATTATGATTGGTAGAACCGCACTTACTGCAATGCTTTTGCCTTCTCTTCTGTACTGTTTCCGACTGATCTTGAGTGGTGGGAGGATCAACATCGGTGTCATCGCCACCGCCACCTTCTTCCGAAACACCATCATTCGGGGCATCACCGTTTGAGGTTGGCTTCACATAGCCAACAGGATGTGGGCATCGGGTCCTATAGTGGCGCCATTCACCGCAATTGCTACACTGTCGTGGTTCTCCTTTCTTCCTTTTAGATTTTTTAGCCCCCGAACCTTTAGCTTTGACCTGTAATGGATCCAACAAAATTTCATTCGCCTTCGGTCTATTAATGCCGGGTATGTCCACGTTGCCAGTGTCCACCATGTCCAACTTTTCACATAATGCCTGAATTCCCTCACGAGCAATCTTGAAGCAATCACTAGATTTTGCCCCTTTTAACATGAGTTGTAAGCTGTGTTGTTGAATACTACCATACCTGATTGACACAATATTTTATACAAAGTGAGTAAAATTAATGTTCACCTAGCTTCGAACCAATATAAAAAAAAAATTAAAAGTGATAGTCATGGCAAACCTTAATGCGAAAAGTTGAGATTCATCTATTATGTCTGCTTCCTCCAAGATCTCTAGTGTCTTCGGCTTCTTTGACCATCTTCGACGTACTAGGCCTTCAGGAAGTTCCAGTATGCTCTCTTCTTTCAGTACAAAAATCATATGACGGCATGGTATTCCCATATAATTGTAGTGATTACAACTACACTCCATTGCAAAGGGTTCAACTGCGTACGTGACTTGAAAAACCTTATCCATGACAGACACCTTGACCTTGTACACACGCTCAATTTCCTATCGCTCTGTCTCCAACCTTATGCAACATGCCGACTTTTCAACCTCGTCTCTGAATAAGAAGAATGCGTTATTTGTGAAAACCGCCGCTCCACTCTTCTGAAGTGAGACTAAGACATTGCTTGTGATGGTTCGTTCTCGATGAATGGATTCAAAATCAACATGACGCTCATTCTCCCTCATATCCCTAGTCCAACGATCAAAGTGAATAAAGAACTCAAGGAGATTTTTATCCTTCTCGATATAATTGGCAAGTTGAGAGTTCAGTCCTTCACATCTTGATGTTGTACTCAAGCCTGCGAAGAACTTCGAACGCAAATATGCATACCCCCATTCATGTCTTTGCTCAAATAAATTGGAGACCCAATTGTTGTGCTAAAGGGAGCATTCCTCAACCACTGTTTTCCATTTTTCTTCGAATTCTGAAGGTTCCCAATCAGCTGACACAAAATGCTTCTATCGGGGCAAAAAAGTAGGATGATTCTTCACATTTCTGGTTATAGTCTTGTCTATATTCCAGGAACATAGACGATGTGTTGCATCGGGAAATACTTTATGAATAGCATTACGCATTGCTCTATCCCCATCTGTAATAACAGTCTTGGGATCTACACCGCCTAGCCTTCTCTTCAAAGCTCCCAACACCCAAACATAATTTTCCTCTCTCTCGTTAGCCAAGAAAGCACATGCAAATACGCAAGTTTGCGAATGGTGGTTGACACCTAAAAAAGTTCAAACAAAGTTAGATTATGCAAACTTCTAGGGTTATTTTAGCATGCTCGGGATAATTCTATGTGTGAAGGAAAAGTACCTGAAAAAATCACGAGAGGCATCTGGTAAATGTTCCTTTTGTAAGTAGCATCGAATGATAGTAATTCTCCAAAGCATGCATAATCAGCAACAGAAATACTATCGGCCCAGAAAATGTTAATAAGCCGGTCGTCGTCATCCTTCTTTAGTTCAATAACGAAATGCTCGTCCGCGCTGCATTTAGCTTGCAGGTAGGCTAGGGCTGTTGCGGCATCACCTTCACTGATTTGTTCTTTCCTCTCTTTGTCCACATAATTATATGCATCCTTCCTCGTGTACCCCAAATTGTCGTAGCCTCCTGCTTCTGATACGGCCAGATTCACAATTTGAGAAGTTTTCATACCTGCAGCTCTTCTAAAATTTATCGCTGCTTTGACTGCATCACTCATACGACGTTTCCCTTTCATGTAGTGTCTATATTCTCTGGGGATCGTTTCATGTGTGTGTACATCATCAAACTGGTGCACATACCACTTCCCATCGACATTGTCTTGTTTAACACGCATCTTGGCTCTGCAGTTAAATCTGGTCTCCCCTCTTGCTTCTCTCTTTCGTTCTGTGCTCTTCACGCGCCTCTTTCCCTCGCCAGAGCATACATAGTCACGCCATATCATAACTTTGTTCTTATCACGACCAATGTCTGATTTTCTGATGTCGAAGCCTTTGACTAACCCGTAGTCCATGTAGAAATCATAGGCTTCTTCTGTATCATCGAACTTCATTTTTTTAATATCTTCAGGTTGTAGAAATATGAGATCGGCAACATTATCATCCTGGGTGGTGTCACTGGCTCCGGCACCAGCGTTTTCTTGGACTTCCTCCGACGTCAATACTAGGACTTCCTCCGACGTCAATGGTGAGTCTGCCGCCGACGTCATTGTCACTGCTGGAAATTTTGGGGAACCAAGGACGTAGATTACAAAACCCTACTGGGAATGATGGCCGAATTAATGCTTCAATGGGCCACTTAATAATTATCCCCATTAATAACACGATTTGTGATATCTTATATTTTTGGTAGGAACGAGTTGAACTTTCTGTTCTTTATCTTAGTGATTTCTTTACCATTTTCACAAATAACGAAAATATTTAAAATGAAAAACCTTTCTTAGTAAAGCCAAACGCCAGCTGACTCTAGCTGTGTACTACGTGTATGGGGAAGGATCAAATATTAATATGAGCGAATATTTACTAATAGCACTCAATTCTTTATTCGATCGAAAAAAGTATATTTTTAATTTTAGGTTTAATAACTACCCATGTTTATCCCAAGATCATGTACCTTAGACTAAACCCTAACTATTTTTCCGCGGGAAAAATATGGCGCCACAATTTATCCTAACCTTGTATATATAATTAACCTTCATCGGTAGAGCAGTGGTTCCATACCCTTCTTTGCCGCGATTTTGAGTACAGAGTAAAGCTTAGATTAGAGGCACAACATGGAAAATAGGAGACTTACTCGCTCTTCGTCCAAGCTTGTGGTATGTATAATAGCTCTTTTTACCATTGAAATTCATTCTAGTTAATTTATTAATCGCAGGTTCACTATCATTGTAGGAGACAGCCGAATTTGTGACTCCAACAAAGAAACCAAGGATACCCAAATGTGTAAGCACTCCACCCACTCCTGCTTCAGTCATCGTTTTTATTTCGGACGATGAATCTGACTCTGAGGTCACACCAAAGAAGCCAAATGGAAAAAGTATTTGTCTACCTTCTGTTGACAAGGTAATAAAGGTGTCATGTTTGCCATTGAAGTGTTCTTTGCCGTTATTCCGTCATAACGAATGCATTTCAACTCGTGTTTATTTGTGGCCCCTATTCCAGGTTGTTTTGAAGTTTAAGCTACCTACCGCTATGGAATACGATGATGAGCAAATCCAGCTTGCTCACTATATATTTTTAGCCCATCTGCCACCTAACAAAGTATTGGTCAAAACCTCTAACAACTCTTGTACGAGGAAGTCATTGTGGTCCTTAAGCCCTCGCTCATTCGTAGATGCTGAAGTAATCAACGGAACTCCAAAATTTTGTTTTGTTTGTCCACTATCAATGCTTTCTACGTAGAATTATTTTATAACAACTCGATAGTATCATGAAGTGTTTTTTGTCCATGTTATATTAGGTTATAACAGCGATGGCCTGCCACTTGACTCTAGAAGAGTTGTGGACAAATTCCAAGGACAGAAAAGGAGTGTGCTATCTGCCTGCTGAACTACAGGTTGTGGTCCGATTATACTTAATGACAATTTCCTCTCACCAAATAAATTACAACACATGTTTTTTTAACGTGAATCATATTGTGTTGACAAAATTTCAATTGTGCAACTACCACATGGGCAGGAACTAGTGATTTCATGTGGAATAACACCCAAGATGGCATTAGACCTATACCAATCAAAATTCCTTAGTCGAACCAATATGGTGAACAAGGTAAACTGTTCGTCTTAATAAGTATTACATGGTTTGCAGTTTATTTTTTTAATATGTGTTGACAATTTCCGCATATGTAGGTGTGTGTTCCGATGAGAGATAATGCCCATTGGTACTTGGCTGTCATTAAGTTGGACAAGGAAGAAGTCCATATCTTGGATCCACAACCAAATGAAGACCGCAATTCCTTTCGACTACAATCTGTTCAAACAATGGTAAATTTGTGACATTGTGCCGTTATAACGCAAAAAAATGTAAATAACTCTTTCTAAGTACAAACGTTTCTTAATTTGTACAGATGAGCTTTATGCAAGCCTTGTGGAAGATTCTCTATCGTTAACAAGGATTGTCGCCACCAAGGATTGCGGAGTTTGCGTACCCAACTCCTTCAAAGGATCAAGAACAACTTAATCGGTAAGTATGCCCATTTTGTGATATTAAACGACGACTTATCAACTTGGTTCTTATCATGCAATGCTTTTATTTTATGTAGGTCTGACAGTGGAGTTTGGGTATGCATGTGGATCTTTGGCGCAAGCTGGGACTCCTCTTATATTTGGGTAAAGACAATTCTAATTCGCATATTAGAAAACCACAATTGATTGTTATTTTTGAATCATGCAGTAAGCACCATGTTTGTTGATGTTGATAGCCATGCACTCAAGTGAGGAGGATGCAGATCGCTTTGTACCTTGTTCGAGAGCCCATGAACTACATAAGGCATATGGTGCTCACGGAAGCAAGAAGAGTTGCACCTCAAGTTGAAGCTGCAGTGGAAGAGTACAAGAAAACCCATGAAAAGAGGAAAAAGGAAAGAGAAGAGCACAAGGAAACCCAGTCAACGAGCCCAAGAACAACCTGATTTTGCGTTTTAGTTTTCAAGATGATGGACAACAGTTATGTTTTTTTTTTCTCAGGATGATGGACAACCGTTTTTTATTTGGTTCGGTGAATGCTTATTATTTTTGGTTTTTATATTTGGTTTTTGGTTTGGTTTGGTGAATGGTTTTAATATTTGGTTTTTGGTTTGGTGAATGCTTTGTATATTTGGTTTTTGGTATTGTGAATGCTTGCTATATTTGGTTTTTGGTATTGTGAATGCTTTCTATATTTGGTTTGGTTTGGTTTGTTTTTTCGTGGAAATGGCAAAGGGACTTCACCAATATTCCAGCTTCCAACTTGTGAGTGAGGTTGCTTCTGTTGAAGGCTTCAAGCCATTGTATCTTGTAGAGAGGTTTAATTGGGATCATGTATAGTTAAACTGATTGGCTCCCAATCGTATAATTAAATTTGCATTCATGTATAGGTAACCCAAAAGGTAAAACTGATTGGCTCCCAATCGTATAATTAAATTTGCATTCATGTATAGGTAACCCAAAAGGTAAAACTGATTGGCTCCCAATCAGTATAAATAATGACCAAACCCAGTACAAGGAAGATAGAAAATTCTTATGTAATTAATTTAATGTTCCTAGGATATGGAAAGGCTTCCATGTAAAGGATTGAAAGTAGTGATTTACATTGACGAGGAGAGTGGCTTAAGTACCAACTCTTGAACAGATTAAAGCTACAAAGTAGGAGCCACTAACCCACTAACTAAAACTTATGACGTTACTAACTAATAATAATAAAATTAATTATTTACAGAAATTGAATTTATGCACAGCCCTTATCATTCCATTCCTTGAATTTCCACCAACGATGTTTTCACTCCCCTTTTAGTCAGAGAATTCATTGTAGTAATAAATACAATAAAAAGGCATACATAATTAATGGATTCTTTATTGTGTATAATTAAAAGGATAGGACTTTGCTATGGTGACATGCACTTTTCGGTCGACCTCATATAGGATCAGGTCGACCTAATCAGTTGTTTCAGTGTAAAAACAGTTTCATGGTGCCAACTTTGGAGATTCATATCTTACAATTGGCTAGATGGAAATTGGAGATTAAAGGCTTGTTTTGAAGCTGAAGTGTCCATCTACACATTAAAGTACTTGGGAGCTCAATAGAAAGTCCAGAAGACCTTTTTTGAATCTGACCAAAAGGCTATGCCAAAATTGGGAAACTGTCTGAAAATGGCTAAGTCTGGCAACGTGTTTGTCAAGCCTACTTTGGAGCTCAATTTGAGAATCATGGATGCGAGTCAAGTCCAGGGGCCTCTACCACGTTAAATTAAGTATTTTTTTATACAAAGGCAAGGGATTGGATGAAAGATTCAATATCTTTAAGGCTTCAAACAAAAGGCTCAAAGTTGCTACGAAGGCTGTTTTTCTGGCAGCTTGCTTGTGCTCAAAGTCTGCCAAAAAAACAGCCTTCGTAGCAACTTCGACCCTTTTGTTTGAAGCCTTAAAGATATCCAATCTTTCATCCAATTCCTTGAATTTGTATAAAAACATACCTAATTTAACGTGGTAGAGGCTCCTGGACTCGACTCGCATTCATGCTTCTTGAATTGAGCTCAAAAATAGACTTCACAAACACGTTTCCAGACTTAGCCATTTCTAGGCAGTTTCCCAGTTTTGGCATAGCCTTTTGATGAGGTTCAAAAATGGTCTTCTGGACTTCCTATCGAGCTATCAATCACTTCAATATGTAGAGGGACACTCCAGCTTCAAAACAAGTCATTAGTCTTTAATTTCCATCTAGCCAATTGTATGATATGAATATCCAAAGTAAGCACCGTGAACTGTTTTTACACTGAAACCACATATTAGGTCGACCGGATCCTATATGAGGTCGACCGAATCCTAAATGAGGTCGACCGGATCCTATATGAGGTCGACCGAATTCTAAATGAGGTCGACCTAATCCTAGCTGAGGTCGACCGGAAAGTGCAAGTCACCGTGACATGCATGTCACCGTAGGCACACCCAAAAGGATATTTTACTATAAACGAAGCATGATAGATCCACAGGGGGATAAAAGAAGCATGAGTCTTGATGAAAAAGGGGAAAAATCACCATAGATAAAAAATCATTATAATCAACCTAATTGGAACTGCTTAGAACAAAAGCGGATTAAAATCTCCCCCAATGAAATTCATTTGCAATTTCATAGGTAGTCCCTACTTCCACTTCTATAATTTTGAGAAAACATTGCAATTTCATCAATAGTCCCCACTCGTGGGCCAATTTCAATTGCAACCAAATTTGCACCCTTGCAATAGCTTCTCACATCATAGCAAGTGTAGGATGCAATTGCACCTCCTTGCTTAGGGATGACCATTACTGCATCTCGTCACCTGTCTTAGGGAAATTAGCCATGGCAAATTCACAAAATACTGCATGCATAGAAAAATATTTGTCTGGATAATTAAAAAAATGGGAGACTTTCCTAGTCAGATGATGTACTGGCTCCCCTCAGTACCTGACAGTTTTGAGTGCTGGAGAAAAAGACTGGGAAAAAAAACAACAACGAAGCCTTACAGTAAACTTCTTAACAAAACACATCCAATGCTGGCCCCTTCACTGCTCCACCCCGCCCTGCACTGCTCCACCCCGCCCTGCATCAATCGACTCTCATGTAAGCCGAGGACGTTTGCTTGAGGATGCCTCAGGGGTCTCTTCATGCTCCGTATGCCGAAGGTCATAAAAAGTATTGGTCACTTCGACGATACGGTAGACTGGCAAATAGGCGGAATGGTCCTCCCTAGCATAAACCCCCATATCCATCCCAACCCTTCCAAGAAAGGTGGTCAAGAAGGTGGCATATGGAAAGGCAGTGTACCAGTTTTCCCCTTTAGGAGCAGCCTCAACCATGTTCACGCACATGAGAGATGCGAGGTTAAGAGGAACACCTCTTTGAGCTTGCACAAGGATAAACAGGTCAAGTTTACAAATTATCGAATGACCACTGTACCTTGGCATGAAGCAGTTGACGATCATCCAATGGAGGAATCGAAGAGGATCTGGGAGGAAAGAAGCCTGGATGCGCCCATTCGTCAGTCTCGCCAGTTCAACTTCAAACTCAAAATCGTACAGCCGAAGATCGCTTCTGCTATCAATGTGGTGTCCTGCGGCGGGGAGATCGAGGATCTCAGCAAACTGATGAGGCTGGAAGCAGGCTCTATAACCCAGGAAGACCGACACGAGATGAGAATCGGAGGGACCAGACAGCTCTAAATTGTGGTAGAACTTCCTCACCACATGCGGGCAGTAACTGGTGCTTCCTCGACTCCGGAGATCAAAGAACTTTTCCCAGCCAAGATTTTTAATTAACTGCTTCACTTCTTGAGGGAAAGGGGACAGGTGGATGAACTCGTACTCGGCCACAATAGATGTCTTGCTCGTGAATGAAAGATAGTCCGCGAGACTTGGGGTGGATCGGCAGTCGTCGTTTGATAGAGTTAGTATGCCCATATCCGCAAACGATTTGCCTTTGTTTGCCATGGAGTCAGAGGAAGAAGGAACAAGGGAAGGTGAAGATGGAGGAAAGAGAGATTGTAGGTGTAAGAAAAAGTGATCGTGGGGGTTGAGTGTGGAGACGTGTGATGGAGACGGTTGAGTATGGAATGTCAAGAGTTAGAAGATTTGGGAAGATATGTAGTAATGATGATGTTAACTCGTGTAGGTTAAACTAGGGTAACTAAAGCTAGTTAAACTAGGGTTGGCGCTGATACCGCAGGAGAAAACTAATGGGCTCGCACGTTCCAGGCCCACTTTTGAATATTGCATGGGTCATGTACAAGCCCACGTTTGAATGTTATTTAAAAGCCTGCAAAAATCAATGATCAGACCCAGTCCAACTAAAATTAGTCCTAAACGCACCGTTAATACATAAACACAAACTAAGGAGACCTCTCCATCCGATTCGAATCAAATTATGTGTTCTTCATCTTCTTCCTCAATCCTCTGGGCGAGACGAACACTACATATCAGGAAACCTAAATTCACCGAGAGATATAAGGCTCGAGAAAATCACAATAACGCTAAGACAAGATGACAAAGCACTAGGGACATGAACCCTAGGGTTAGCAAACCTCTTTCAAGGGTTCTTTTGCAAATGAAAAGTTCGATGAACACAATAATAGACATGGTCGCCGTAATCGTGTTAGAAAGAGATAGGCGAGGGGAAATACAATGGCGAAGAAGAAACAAGACAAATTTTTTTTGGGAAATTCAATCTACGTCGAATGTGGATGGGGAGCTTCTCTTGGAACTGTGAAGGGGCGTCCCTCCAAGACGAGAGAGGGATCGTGTAATTGGTTAGGGAGACTGGAAATTGGTTTGGGCGGCAGTGGGTCTACCCAATTGGGTTTGGGTCTTAATCCATTTAATTTAATCGGGGCAGTTAGTTGGACTAGGATGAAAACAAACTTAACGCGGAGGAGGCTTTTTGTAATTTGTTTAGTTATTTAGTGGCGTAGTTAGGTTTAACAAACGTGAGCCGTGGAGATTGAAAACGAACGGTTAAGATCGGCCAAGGTACCCGTACCCGCCTTTTGCCCTGGGCACTGTAGAAGTCACCATATATATATATATATATATATATATATATATATGGCGAGTTCTACGGTACCTTTGGTGAAATCCGGGGTACCGCATACCTTGAGTATGCAAACACTATCTAGACCTTTAATTGACCTATCTTTCGGACATGATACTATACTCTAACACTTAAAGATCAAAATCTAGGTGTTAACTCTCCCAATCTTATAATCCAAGATCAATTTAATTAGAAACAATAATCGACGGTTATGATTCATCCAAATATAGGCACAAAAAGGAATGCACCATCTTAGGGTTTATAGATTATGATTTAGATAGTTATGACCTACGTTTCACTCATTAAGGGTTAGGGTATAATATCAGACACAAAAATCCTGGTAATTCGAGGTCTAGATAGAGTTTCCATACTCGAGGTATGCGGTACCCCGGATTTCACCCGGGGTACCATAGAAGCCACCATATATGGCTATAATTGTTTATGGGCTAATAAATAAATTAACCATTAGTTACAACAATTATACTAAACTTGATAAGTAATCTTTGACGGTTCGTTGTTTAGGGTATAAAGTATATTGGTTAGGGTAAATGGTATAAGGTACATATGGTTTAGGGAGTATATGGTTAGGGTATAAGATATTGATGATTTTGACGGTTCTAAGTTTTTTATTAACATATGTTCACTTGAAGTCATTTGATGTCTTTAACGGCGGGAGATCCCTTTTTAATTTATGTTTGTGGTACGTGGTTAGGGTACAAGGTATATGATGTAGAGTATAAGATATATGGTTAGGGTATAGCAATTAGCAAATATCACTTTTTATCTATGTTTTGAAAATCAAAGTATGAATTTCAGTTTTAAATTAACTATACTAGCAAAATCACAACTCATAAGAACATATGGTTAGGGTATAGGGTATGTGGTTAGTGTATAATGTATTGATGGTTTAGGGTATACAATCAACAACACATACTAACTTAATATTGTCGATTGAGGGTAAGGCTAAGTGTATAGGATATATGTTATTGAGTAAGTTATGATTGAAGTCCCAATAATTTTACTAGATTTGATAGTTAATCTTTAATGGTTCAATTTTCAGGATAATTCGAACAATTTTACAAATAACTCGTTTTGCAACAATTTTCTGAAGTTATTTGGCAATGAGTTATTTCGAAATAACTCCTTTTATCACTCTGCTTTTGCCTAATACCACACGCCAAATACCACATTTGCATGGTTATACTAAATGAGATACTTTAATCCAATTACACTACAGAAACAATATTAAAATATCAAATAAATAATTAATGGTATCTTTTGGTTGTAAATATTGATATCACCATTACTATTAGCTAGTGTACTTTACCAATTACGATTAATTACATAACAAGTTTGCAAGTCATACAAATTGATTTAATATTTTGACTCGTTTTTTTCAAAATATTAAGTATGTATATACGTGGTAGAAATAAATTGGTTAAAATAAATATATTGTTTTCAAATAAAGTTTTTCATTCTCAACCTAAATAAAATCATTCACATTTAGTTAAGAAAGTTCAAAATCTGAAATTCACTTAAAATTATGGTTTTTAATTACAAAAATTATGACATGAATTTCTTTAACCAAATTACAAAAAAAGTAAATATAAAATCAGCACAATGCTAATATTTATAATAAATAATAACTAAGACCTTTTGTCTATAATAATAAACTTTATTATTGGAGAAGATGACAGGGTAAGAACTAAGAAGTAATTTTGGGCGGGTGTGATGAAATTTTGGTTTTGGACGGGTGTGATGAAATTTTGGGCGCCCAATTTTTTGCAAGCAGAGGGAAGGGTTTTGTGTTTTTGGTGTAATTGTAGTGGGCGGGTGATGATGAAATTTTGGGCGGCCCAATTTTAGTTGTGGTGGGAAGGAGAGATTTCAAATTTCGATTGTGGTGATTTTGACTAGTTTTTCTTAATTAAGTATATTTACAAGCTAGAAAGAAATTGATTAAAAATCGTGAAATATATTTTAAATTAGTGTAATAAAATGTGTAAGTTGGTAACGAGTAAGTAACTCGATGCGTTGACCCGAACAACCCGCAACCCGCCCGGTCCGAAACCCGATGAACCCGAACCCGATTGAACCCGACCCGACGAACTCGCAACCCGATGAACCCGCAACCTAACTAACCCACAACCCGATTGAACCCAACCCGAACCCGCCGAACCCGCCCGATTGACACCTGTACTTAGAACCCCCAAAATAAGATCCGGTATAGATCCATCTCTCTGCTTCTCCATCATCTCTCTCCTGCTATGTAGATCTAACATGAATTTTAGGCACCGCCATAGCGATTGAGGTGGTGACTGAGCTCCAAAAGGCTGTAAGGGGATGAATTTTTTAAAATTGAAAATGTGATGTGCCGATTACGTGCCATGGAGAGTCTAGGTGAACATTGTCCTCCAGGTGGCAGCCATATTAGCATAACGTCCATTTAACTGAAGGAGTCAATGATGATGTTAAAGTATTTGACGGAAACAGCTAAATTAGTAATAAAAAAAGCTTTTAAAAGTGTGGCTACATTTACGTATTTTTCAAAAAGTGGCTATTAAGTGGATAGTTAAGTTATAGTTATCCAAGTGTATTTTTCCTTTTTTTTTTATCGAAACCTGTAGGCTATCATCCAACAATTACGATGGATCCAAAGGAAATGGTCTGAATCGATCTCAAGAAAAGGAGAGACATCGATGGATTATCCACCCAATCACCTGTCGATCCCAACCAGAAATAGAGTGGGCAAGCCAGTGAGCGGTATCGTTGTTCCATCCGGAGTGAAGCTCTAGGTCACTGAACCATGCGAGAATCTCGAATTAATACATGCCAATCTCTTGGTCATCACACCAAACCCCCCAATTCAGTACGAACTCTTTCCCCTTTAACCAATTTCCATATCTAAGCTTTCCAATCTCTTGGTCATCACACCAATTTGCCTCCTCAAGCCCCATCAAGATATCCTTTGCTTCTGCTTCAATTGGGCGACACACACCCCTATCTTCTTTTTATTTGAGTAGAAATCCGTCTTGCAATGGCAAACCGCGGTCCCCATAGATACCCGACAAACCCTGTGAGCATTGAATACGAGCTTATAGTCCTATCGGTGCCCACCAAGGGGGTAACGCTGAAGTAGCGGCTGCCAAGGGTCAAACTCAAGATCTCCTGAGTATAAACTTGTCCTTTACAACCTCCACCACCCCTTGGTGGTTACACCCCCCCCCCCCCCTTTCTTTCATAGATGTGGCACCGCGAATGTTGCCCTTTCAATCCCTGATGATGCATCCAAACCCAATCCTAGTTTGCTGAAAAACACCAGCATCAGAGCTTAATGTAAATACTCCCTCCGGTGGTGAGGACCACCTGCCATTGCTCACGAGATCAAGCTCTAGGGCTGTGATAATTGAGGAAGGAGTTGAGCCAACGCAAGGCATGGGGATAATCTCATCCTGAACAAGTTTATGATTATTGTTCAAGTTGTTGCACCTTTCCTTCCATAAGTACCACAACACAACACTAAATTTCTGGATTTTCTCTTGTGTGAAGTTCTTCCAAACATCCTTGAACTAGTCGAGGCAAATTTTCCTTCATCAATCTCATACATCTCTTTTTCCTTTCCATGCATGTCATCTGTGTTTGGTCCAACCACACTCACGCGAAGCATGCATATGAGATTCCGGGAGACCACAAAAAGGGCAGACATCATCAATTCATTTTTCAATGTGGCAACTAACCAGTTAGATATTCCTTCCTGCTTTCCAAAGGAAAATGCACACTTTAGGCTAAACATGAGTTTTCCACAATAGATTCCAGAATTTAGAATCCTCTGTTGAAGGGATGTCATCTCGAATATATGGGTTATTACATTTACAAGGCTGAGAGACAAGTAAAATAAATGGGCTATAGTGGAATGACTTCGTCGGTTTCTCCGTAATGACACTATATTATTCGCTTTTGGGAAATGGAAGCGGCCCATGGATAGGGTGGAGCAATTCTAGTGGAATTTGCTTGACATAGTGTGCTTTTTCTATTTCTCTTGTACAATTTACTTCTTGTAGGTACAACAAGGCTATAGTGGCTCCAAAAGTTCTTTTATTGATGTTCAACTAGTTGTCGATTGTCATTTTTAGTTGAGTGATGTACTTTGACTATCTATTTCATCTCACTATCCATGGAAAAAAAACTAAAAATGGTTTTCATATATAATGTAAACGCCTTGTGATCTTTGGCCATTCGGCACTTGAATATGATTTTCAGGAGTAAGTGTTATAGCTTGTTTCCAATACTTCGTGACTTTCGAACCAAGCTTATGCAATCTCATACTCTAGGCCCCTCTGCATTTATTTAAATGCCAATACTATGATGACGATGTTGAAAGTGCGGCATTAAGACCTTAGGGCCCGTTTAGTATTGTTGCTTGTTTTTGTTTTCTGTTGTGTTTTATAAAATCGCAAAAACCGAGGAGAAAAAACATGTTTAGTTAGGTTTTTAATTTTTGTTGTGAAACAAAGTTACACAACCAGGCCCAAATCAGAGAAACAATAAATTATTGCTTTGGATCTGATTCGTACACATATTTAACACGGGATTTCTACTGGTTGTGTCTTTGATTTTATTAAACTAACCCCCAGTTCTAGTTCCCTCACATACGGAAATTCTGTTTATTTTTTTCAACCCTTCCACAAGGCCCCAACCCTACTCGCCATTCAACTGTTCCATTATTTTTTCAGCCACAAAACCTCGCCCGCCGCTGCTCATCCTCTTCCTCTCCGAGAGGAACGACGATCCCTCCGGCATCCCTGTCTTGTCGCCGCACCCGCCGCCAGCGCTAATCCTTCAAGCTCTTCGCCGCATCAGACCCCGTCGTCCGCTCGTTCCGCAGCCGCACCATCTCGCCGCTCGCCTCTCTGTAGGTTTCGTGAAACCGTGAAGTTTGGGACTTCACACTTCCTACAAACAGTTTTTTTCCCGGGAATTCGCTTTTGATCATCGAATGAAGCATGGGATTTAGTTTGGTTCTTTCCTTTAATTTCTGGAACTGGAACGGGGTATGCAGAATTTGGTCCATTCCCTTTACTTCTGCTCTTGGCGGAATTTTCAAGCCCCAGAGAATTGTCAGCAAAGAATGCCACTTGCTCTTGCCAACCGAGGCCCAATTTTTCTGGGATTGTGATTATATTTAGTTACTAATAACAATTGTTGACTAGAAATTAGGTTTCTCA
The DNA here is from genome assembly GCA_964030455.1 of Linum trigynum. Lineage (NCBI taxonomy): Eukaryota > Viridiplantae > Streptophyta > Magnoliopsida > Malpighiales > Linaceae > Linum > Linum trigynum. The sequence continues at coordinate 53,588,609 of OZ034817.1, read as the reverse complement.
ATTGATGTCAATTATGCTAATTTTTGGTTTTTAGTTTTTACTGAGAAGTAACTAAACGCGTTTCTGTTTTTTGTTGTGAGTTTTTATAATTTCTCATATTTACCAACTAAACAGGTTTGAATTATCTATTTTTTTTTCTTGTTGTGGTTGTGCATGTGTTTGCACAACATCAATACAAACACAACAACAAAATAATACTAAACGGGGCCTTACTTTTGATTGATCCATGTTGGTCTTGAGAAATTGACATGTCAGTATTTAGGGTTAATAAAACTCTATCCAAATTGGTGAGAAAGAATCTGGTGGATAGGATCTAGATACATAAATCTAAAGGTGCAAAAATGGAAAGAGCCTCTTAATTAGTTATATTGATAGTTATAGTATTATGAAAAAATAATTTTTATATATTTATTTTATTTTTCCCTCTCCCCAATCACTTTCAAGTAGTCCCCATTGCTTCTTTTTATTACCAATATTTTTCCTTTTACCTTATTTATATTTTTAACAAGATAAATACTATAAATAAATCGTCCCAAAGTATAGAAAACAGGGCAAAAAAGTATACAAACTATACATACCATAAAATAAAAGTGAATGAACAAATAATAAATGTTGTACAAATCATAATACAAATGTGTACATATCATGAAATATACAAACTAATATTACAAGGTATACTGACACGCTAAAACACAACACCTAACAATGGCCAAGTGTAACCAATGAAAGGGACTGCAGTATAGTGGCACAAGTAATAAATATCGAATCCACAGGTCTCTAGAGTTACTATTACTCAGCTTCAGTTCATCATCTAGCAAACTAGATTAAGGACTGATTTACTAAACTACTCTACTTAGTGATGGCAATGGGGCGGTGCGGGGCGGGTACCTCAATTCCCATGCCCCGCCCCACAATATTACGGGTCAGGGCGGGTAAAACCCGCGCGGGTACGGGGCGGGGCGGGTCGACCCACTCTTACATTTTGTTCAAAAAAAAAATATAAGTAAATTTTACTTTTTACAATAAAACGTAGGGAAAAACACTTTAGGAATGAAAAATATTGATAATAGAATGGATAATTGGCCTAACAAGTTGAAAGATCAACTCTAACTAGTTGAAGCAAAGTCAAAATAGGAGAAATATGTATAGATATTGTAAGAAATTGAGATAAAATGATTCTAGAACGGGGCGGGGCGGGTTGGAAGTAGATTCCCATGCCTCGCCCCACGCTACTGCGGGTCGAGTAATACCCGCCACATCGCGGGTCAGGTCGGGTAATACCCGCGGGGCGGGTTGAAATTGCCATCACTAACTCTACTAACTACTCTACTAATTACAAGTTGGGAACTCACTTAGGTGTGATTCCCCCTAGCTCCTCAATTAGGCCCAAGTTGCAAGTACCTTTGGTTAATCTACTGTTGATTAAACTGCGGAAGATCCTAAATTAGCTTGGAATCTCTTAAGCTGACCAAGCCCTCTTAGAGAGAATACCCGGCAGGCGACTAGCCTTCACCGGGATAGACTGCTAAGGCGATTCACACAGATCTCCACTACTAGAATGAATTCCAGTACAAAGTAGTGAATTGATTGACTCTCGCACAACCAATTCACCACTATCAATCAAGGAAGCTCTCTTAACCTAATAAGATTCTATCTATCATAGGTTAAAGCAGAAATCAAGCGAATTTGATCAAGATTCAATTGACTCAATAAATCATGCCTCAATCGATTATAATCAAACAATATATCATCCAAAACTTCATACAATAAAGATCCTAACACATGGAACTAGGGTTCCTCAAAACCTAAGTGAAGGGAGGTTACTCCATAGAGAAGAGAGAGACTGCAGAAATATGATCTAGATCTTCAATCTCCATCTCCAAGCTTGATTCCCGAGATTCAATGGCGAAGAAATCCTCCAAAATAGCTCCTAGAATGTTCCCAAGTTGCTCCCTCTCTCTCTAGGGTTCGTCCCTTGGGTGTTTGACTCGACTCTACTGTCACTCCATGAATTGGCCAAGTGAAACCACTTCCTAAAGCGTAGTATAGCGGGTTTGGGTTTAATTATCAACCCGGGTCCTAGATCTGATGACTACTCAATGAATTCTTGTTATCTAGCAATGAAACTGGCATGCAAGTCTAAACTACCAAACAAACAAAGCAAGTAAACTGTTGTATTCAGGTTAAAGAGGTCACCCGGATATGGTTCCCCCTAGACTGCAGTTAAGCCGGATTGTAATTACCAAGTTCAGTTTCTATGATAGTTATACTGCGGAAGGTTCTTAAACAGCCTGAAGTCTCGACTAAAGGTCTTCAGACCCTCTCAATCTGAGTCTCTAGCGGGCGACTAACCTCCACCGGAGTAAACAGATTGAGGCCCTAAGAACAAAACCTCCACTACCGAAGTGAATCCGGTACAGAATAGTGAGTTGGCTCCTCGACTAAAGTCACCAACTCCCTACCTTCAATCAAGGATGCTCTATCAACCTAGGCAGATATTCTCATTCTAGGTTAAAGCAGAAACAACAGGAATTTGATCAGGATTCAAGTCATTCAATCATTCAAACCTCAATCGAATATAATCAAATCATAGAATCAGTACTTGGGTTCATACAATCAAAGCCTAACATACAAATCTAGGGTTCTCCATACCCAGATGAATGGGAGAACTACTCCATAGAGAAGAAAGCAAAAGCAGAATCAGACACGGAATTCATACTGCGAAGGATGGATTCCTGCTTCTTGACGTTGATTGGCACTTCTCCAAGCTCAAGCTGGCCTCCAATGGTGTTGAAGATCAATCTAGGGCACTTGAGAACTCTTGCTTGTCACTTTCTCTCTCTAGAAGTCGTTCTTTCTCTCAAAAACTCGAATCCTCTTGAGTTGTGGCTGAAAATCTGCTTAAAAGCATCAGTGGCCAAAGCACGGTCGAGGGCACGGCCGTGCTTTGCCTGACTCCGCCCGTGCCTCGGCCAGGGCTTAATTACACGGCCAACAGCTGGTGGAAACACGGTCGTGCTTCGCGTTGGACACGGCCGTGCTTTGACTGAACACGGCCGTGCTTCAGTGCCCGTGTTTGCAGCTGAATTGGCCAAGCTGAATTTGTTCTCGGCATAAAAAGCACGGCCAGCAGTACACGGCCGTGTAATGCCTTAGGCTGCCCGTGTTTTGGCTCCAGCTCACCGAAATGACTTCCGAATGCCCCGAAACTCGCGCTTAGCCTTCCCTTTGACACCTGGGACCTGAAACATGACAAAATAGCACAACCCGGCGTAAAATAGGCCACAACACACGACTATGCCCCTCAAACGGATAAGAACTAGGGGCGCAAACATGTGCAATTACATCGTTATCAGTGTTTGGGAACCAAAACCCAGCTCCAAAATCACCTCTAGGATGTGTTCTTTGCACTTTCTCTCTCTAGGACTCTGTATTCTGGGCGAATTACGGGCTGAATTACGGTCGTAATCATGGTATGCACCGTTAATCGCTCAAAACGCGCGTTTTACTTAACTTTGAGGAAGGGAATTACGGTCGTAATTACCCAATTACTGCCAGTAATCATGGAATTATGAACGTAGTTACTTTGACTCTTACTCGTAATTGTCTTTGCGACAGGAATTCTGAAGAATTAGGCTCGACATTGCATTTACAGGCAAGACAAGAGCAATTACGACCGTAATTGGTCAGGGTCTGCCCGTAATTCTTCCTCCGTCCTTGTTTAATGCTTCGTTTCTCCCTCGTCCGGACTCCAAATCAGTCGCCGTTTGATCCCAGACGCTCGTAGTCTCGTCCTCTTTCTTTTCATGACAAAATTCCATGATTATTTTTCCATAAGATGAGGTATAAGTCCATTATTCCTCAGGTCATGCTCGTGTTTCTTCTCCCTAATTGCCAAATGATCTCCAATTGACTTGAAACTTGCGCCTATGCTTCACTTTATGTGCTAGGACCTGAAATATGACAAAGGAACACAACCTAGCGTAAAATAGGCCAAAGGCGCGACAATTAAAGCTCAAACAGTCAAGAAACAAAGGGGAAAACATGTGCAAATATCGAGTCATCAAATCCCCCCACACTTAACTGTTTGCTTGTCCCCAAGCAAACCAAGTCAGATACAAGGTAATCTCAACACATTTCAATCATGAAACCCTTGGGGACATATCTTATAGGCACGAAACACAGGAATCATACTAGCTTTTAGACATCAACATATGAACAACTTCAACAGCAACCTGGACGACCACCACAGAGGACATTCGAGTGCAGCAAAATCGGTAAAGGAAGAGTCTCCCTTCTGTTCACCAACCAACCTAGACTTGACTCGACCACTTATTCAAGACATTCAGCTCATGCATAAAACTCAAGACATCAGAATCAAGATCCAGCCATCTAGGTCCTCACCAGGGTAAAGAGTGCAAAGAACAAGGAAATGAATCGTTCAATCTCGACCAGTGGGGTCAGGACAATTTGATGCGAAAAATGTGCATACTTATTATCTCAATCCCTAACGTCTCTTCACCATGACGGCCACTCTAAATGTAAGAGTTCACAAAAATGGGTGTCATCACTAACTAATCCGAAGGTCTTAGACACAGGTTCAAATGACTGGCTAGGGTCTTGGACATGGGGAAAAGGCCTTTTAGGTGGTGGAAGTATTCATAGCACAAGGTTCCACAGTTCCAAACCCAACACAATCACAGCCAATCAAACCAGCAACTTTCTTTCTGCTATTCTGCATTACTCGAGTTCTTTAGAGCACAAGAGCGAAGGAGGTCACATAAATGCTAGTATTTCCAAGCCAGACTACTAAGAAACACTACTTAATGGGCACTATTCAGAATTTTGTGGTGGTGGCTCTCTTTTGCTTTCATTCATTTTTTTTTCTTTTCTTTTCTTTTTTCATTTCTTGAGAGAACCACCACTTATGCACATTTTTCAAACACATGCCCAACTTTTTAAGAACTACCTCCAACCCTCACATTATATTTAGCAGAAACAATAGAGAACATGTAAAAACCACTCTGTGGAACCTTCTAAGAGATGCAAAAGGGTGATTTTTCATTGTAGACCGAAAGAAAGGATAACACACGGCTCAAAGGGGCTGACTATGGGGTATGACACACCAGGACAATCAATTTGGTCGTGGGCTAATCCTATGCCTCCATCATCTTAGCTAATAACAACGTGAATGCAACAAATCATGGAAGAGGGAACTATCGCACAAGAAAGAAACGAGCAGGCTCAAATCTCACATGGCTACCTATATGCTCTATCTCTCATTCTGATTCCCTGAACTAGATGCATAAAAGACTGTCAAGAACAAGTGATAAATCCAAGTCACAGTTGGTAAACAAACAGTTAAAAAACTGAACTCCTACACAATTCTATTGCACGTCTCAATCATCATTATAGGTCTTCCTAGTCACAATCCAGTTGTCATGCATTAATTCGAAAGCCATTAGATTCACCAATTAAACCCACAGTACCAATATGATCATGCAAACATCAGTACTTGGAGCCCTCAAATCTCGAAATTTGGACAGTGGACTAGGATCCAAGCACGCACATACAGCCAAACATTCACACACATACATAATCGAACATCCCCCCACACTTAAGCACGACATTGTCCTCAATGGATGAAAGATAAGGAGGGTAGAACGAAGTTACCAGATCAAGGGTGAATGATGGTGGACGAGGAAGGCGGTGCATTCCAGGAGGAGAGAGTAGTCAGAACACAAATACCACATAAAATCTCACAAAGGTTGAGTTATTGATTCTAAAATCTAATAACAAAACTGACTCAACCGAGGATAAATAGAGAAAGAAATGCAAACCAACTGGTTGGGTTGCCTCCCAACAAGCGCTTCTTTCACGTCGTGAGCCGGACGATGGCTCCTAAGTTTCGGTCAACCCCAAAACCTCCTTAAATTTGAGGTTCTCGTTGATGAGGTGGAGTCTCAAGTCACTAGCATGTGGTATGACAGGCGATGGAAGCTCGTGCACTTGATGCGGATGAAGTCTCCACCCTCGAGACCTCTTCTTCTCTTCTTTCGTCTCATTGCCCCAAACCAGATATGACAACATCGATTGACCACCATCGCGTCCACCAAGAGGGACCGATGTCGATGTGGCCTTAGTTTGGCAAAGAGACACTGCAAATGGGTCCTTGCTAAGAAATTCCTCGAAGTTTGGTGGAGATATCACATGTAACTCATTGCCGGTGCAGGCCTCTTCCACCCTAACTCCGTCCTCGACCTGGACGCCAATTGCTTATTAAACCCCCCTTTCTTCTTCATGTGGTATCACCCCTGTGAAATGATCAAGAACTCCTTCTGCTTCACTTTCGTCATCCTCCACAACTTCTTTCTGCACCCTTTCTTGCTCTTCTTCTTCTAGCACGGATTGGAGAGCAAGCTGCCAAGCAATTTCTTTCATGAGATCTTCTTGCATCTCCTCACTCATGCCCGCCTCTTCAAAGCTCTGTTTGGGATGTGGGAAGGTGTGGTCGGCTATGACAGGACATTCCTGATCATGATCATCACGGGAGCTCTCCGTGACAACTTCAGTGTGCTCCACAATGTCCTTGTAGCCTTCTTCTTCCTCCTTCTCTTCTATTATGGTAGGAGAAGGGTGATCTGGAGCAGGTTGTGCACAAGATCTCTCAAGATCATCGACGGTCTTCTTAAGGCTCAAGAGGATCTCCTCTATTTCACGATAGGCCTGGACACAATGATCCATTCTGGAGCATGATCTCTCACTGTTTCGAGCAAACTGCTCCATGAGAAGCCTCAATTCATAGTTTGGATCTGGCTGTGCAGTGTAGCATGGCTCTGCAGAATGGCCCGTGAAGGCCGCCATGGGTAACTCCAGCTCGATGGCCCTTCTGGTTGTGGGAGAAATTCTTCTTGATAATGAGGTTTTTCTTGATATTCCCAGGGGTCTGATTGTTCTCCGTAGTAAGGGGGTTGGTACTAGAACTCGAATCCATAGTCTTCTCCTCCTTGATTGCTCCAGGGAGTCTCGGGGTAATACCACTCGGACGGTGGTGGATACCCCCAATGGTTGGAGAAGACATGAGGATCCATGATTCAGATCTGCACCAAAAAAAACAAAAACACCCAAGTGAAAAGCAAGGGTGGAAAAGAAAAGAAAAACGCTAAAGTAACAAACTTCTGCCTTTCCTAATAATCTAGAAAGTCCCCGGCAACGACGCCAAAAACTTGACACGCTAAACACAACACCTAACAATTGCCAAGTGTAACCAATGAAAGGGATTGCAGTATAGTGGCACAAGTAATAAATATCGAATCCACGGGCTCTAGAGTTACTATTACTCAGATTCATTTCATTATCTAGCAAACTAGGTTAAGGACTGATTTACTAAACTACTCTACTAACTACTCTACTAATTACAAGTAGGGAACTCACTTAGCTGTGATTACCCCTAGCTCCTCAATTAGGCCCAAGTTGCAATTACCTTTGGTTAATATACCGTTGATTAAACTGCGGAAGATCCTAAATTAGCTTGGAATCTCTTAAACTGACCAAGCCCTCTTAGACAGAATACCCGGCAGGCGACTAGCCTTCACCGGGATAGACTGCTAAGGCGATTCACACATATCTCCACTACTAGAATGAATTCCAGTACAAAGTAGTGAATTAATTGACTCTCGCACAACCAATTCACCACTATCAATCAAGGAAGCTCTCTTAACCTAATCAGATTCTATCTATCATAGGTTAAAACGAAAATCAAGAGAATTTGATCAAGATTCAATTGACTCAATAAATCATGCCTCAATCGATTATAATCAAACAATATAGCATCCAAAACTTCATACAATAAAGATCCTAACACTTGGAACTACGGTTCCTCAAAACCTAAGTGAAGGGAAGTTGCTCCATAGAGAAGAGAGAGACTACAGAAATCTGATCTAGATCTTCAATCTCCATCTCCAAGCTTGATTCCCGAGCTTCAATGGCGAAGAAATCCTCAGCTCCAAGAATTTTCCCACGTTGCTCTCTCTCTCTAGGGTTCTTCCCTTGGGTGTTTGGGAACCAAAACCCAGCTCCAAAATCACCTCTAGGATGTGTTCTTTGCACTTTCTCTCTCTAGGGATCTGTTTTTTCTCCAAAAAGTCGATTCCCTCTTCTTTGGCTCGAATCTGCCTAAAAACCCGATTCTGGGCGAATTACGGGCTGAATTACGGTCGTAATCATGGTATTCCCGTAAATCGCCCAAAACGCGCGTTTTACTTAACTCTGAGGAACGGAATTACGGTCGTAATTACCCAATTGCTGCCAGTAATTATGGAATTACGACCGTAGTTACTTTGACTCTTGCTCGTAATTGTCTCTGCGACAGGAATTCTGAAGAATTAGGCTCGACATTGCATTTACGGACAAGACAGGAGCAATTACGACCGTAATTGGTCAGGGTCTGCCCGTAATTAATCCTCCGCCCTTGTTTAATGCTTCGTTTCTCCCTCGTCCGGACTCCAAATCAGTCGCCGTTTGATCCCAGACGCTCGTAGTCTCGTCCTCTTTCTTTTCATGACAAAAATCCATGATTATTTGTCCATAATATGAGGTAGAATTCCATTATTCCTCAGGTCATGCTCGTGTTTCTTCTCCCGAATTGCCAAATGATCTCCAATTGACTTGAAACTTGCGCCTATGCTTCACTTTATGTGCTAGGACCTGAAATGTGACAAAGGAACACAACATAGCGTAAAATAGGACAAAGACGCGATAATTAAAGCTCAAACAGTCAAGAAACAAAGGGGAAAACATATGAAAATATCGAGTCATCAAATCCCCCCACACTTAACCGTTTGCTTGTCCCCAAGTAAACCAAGTCAGATACAAGGTAAGCTCAACACATTTCAATCATGAAACCCTTGGGGACATATCATATAGGCCTGAAACACAGGAATCATACTAGCTTTTAGACTTCAACACATGAACAACTTCAACAGCAACCTGGACGACCACCATAGAGGACATTCGAGTGCAGCAAAATCAGGTAAAGGAAGAGTCTCCCTTCTGTTCACCAACCAACCTAGACTTGACTCAACCACTTATTCAAGACAGTCAGCTCATGCATAAAACTCAAGACATCTGAATCAAGACCGAGCCATCTAGGTCCTCACTGGGGTAAAGAGTGTAAAGAACAAGGAAATGAATCGTTCAATCTCGACCAGTGGGGTCAGGACAATTTGATGCGAAAAATGGGCATACTTATTCTCTCAATCCCTAACGTCTCTTAACCATGACGGCCACCTCTAAATGTTTGAGTTCACAAAAATGGGTGTCATCACTAACTAATTCGGAGGTCTTAGACACAGGTTCAAATGACTGGCTAGGGTCTTGGACATGGGGAAAATGCCTTTTAGGTGGTGGAAGTATTCATAGCACAAGGTTCCACAGTTCCAAACCCAACACAATCACAGCAATTCAAACCAGCAACTTTCTTTCTGCTATTCTGCATTACTCGAGTTCTTTAGAGCACAAGAGCGAAGGAGGTCACATAAATGCTAGTATTTCCAAGCCAGAATACTAAGAAACACTACTTAATGGGCACTATTCAGAATTTTGTGGTGGTGGCTCTCTTTTGCTTTCATTCATTTTTTTTCTTTTCTTTTTTCATTTCTTGAGAGAACCACCACCTATGCACATTTTTCAAACACATGACCAACCTTTTAAGAACTACCTCCAACCCTCACATTATATTTAGCAGAAACAACAGAGAACATGTAAAAACCACTCTATGGAACCTTCTATGAGATGCAAAAGGGTGATTTTTCATTGTAGACCGAAAGAAAGGATAACACACGGCTCAAAGGGGCTGACTAGGGGTTATGACACACCAGGACAATCAATTTGGTCGTGGGCTAATCCTATGCCTCCATCATCTTAGCTAATGACAACGTGAATGCTGCAAATCACGAAAGAGGGAACTATGGCACAAGAAAGAAACGAGCAGGGTCAAATCTCACATGGCTACCTAGATGCATAAAAGACTATCAAGAACAAGTGATAAATCCAAGTCACAGTTGGTAAGCAAACAGTTAAAAAACTAAACTCCTACACAATTCTACTGCACGTCTCAATCATCATTATAGGTTGTCCTAGTCACAATCCAGTTGTCATGCATTAATTCGAAAGCCATTCGATTCACCAATTAAACCCACAATGCCAATATGATCATGCAAACATAAGTACTTGGAGCCCTCAAATCTCTAAATTTGGATAGTGGACTAGGCTCCAAGCACGCACATACAGCCAAACATTCACACACATACATAATCGAACATCCCCCCACACTTAAGCACGACATTGTCCTCAATGGAGGAAAGATAAGGAGGGTAGAACGAAGTTACCAGATCAAGGGTGAATGATGGTGGACGAGGCAGGCGGTGCATTCCATGAGGAGAGAGTAGTCAGAACACAAACATCAAATAAAATCTCACAAAGGTTGAGTTATTGACTCTAAAATCAAATAACAAAACTGACTCAAACGAGGAGAAATAGAGAAATAAATGCAAACCGACTGGTTGGGTTGCCTCCCAACAAGCGCTTCTTTCACGTCGTGAGCCGGACGATGGCTCCTAAGTTTCGGTCCACCCCAAAACCTCCTTGAAGTTGAGGTTCTCGTCGATGAGGTGGAGTCTCAAGTCACTAGCATGTGGTATGACAAGTGATGGAAGCTCGTGCACTTGATGCGGATGAAGTCTCCACCCTCGAGACCTCTTCTTCTCTTCTTTCGTCTCATTGCCCCAAACCAGATATGACAACATCGATTGACCACCATCGCGTCCACCAAGAGGGACCGATGTCGATGTGGCCTTAGTATGGAAAAGAGACACTGCAAATGGGTCCTTGCTAAGAAATTCCTCGAAGTTTGGTGGAGATATCACATGTAACTCATGGCCGGTGCAGGCCTCTTCCACCTTAACTCCGTCCTCGACCTGAACGCAAATTGCTTATTCAACCCCCTTTCTTCTTAATGTGGTATCACCCCTGGGAAATTATCAAGAACTCCTTCTGCTTCACTTTTGTCATCCTCCACAACTTCTTTCTGCACCCTTTCTTGCTCTTCTTCTTCTAGCACGGATTGGAGAGCAAGCTGCCAAGTAATTTCTTTCATGAGATCTTCTTGCATCTCCTCACTCATGCCCGCCTCTTCAAAGCTCTGTTTGGGATGTGGGAAGGTGTGGTCGGCTATGACAGGACATTCCTGATCATGATCATCACGGGAGCTCTCCGTGACAACTTCAGTGTGCTCCACAATGTCCTTGTAGCCTTCTTCTTCCTCCTCCTCTTCTAGTATGGTAGCAGAAGGGTGATCTGGAGCAGGTTGTGCACAAGATCGCTGAAGATCATCGACGCTCTTCTTAAGGCTCAGGAGGATCTCCTCTGTTTCACGATAGGCCTGGACACAATGATTCATCCTGGGGCATGATCTCTCACCGTCTCGAGCAAACTACCCCATGAGAAGCCTCAATTCATAGTTTGGATCTGGCTGTGGAGTGTAGCATGGCTTTGCAGAATGGCCCGTGAAGGCCGCCATGGGTAACTCCAGCTCCGATGGCCCTTCTGGTTGTGGGAGAAATTCTTCTTGATAATAAGGTTGTTCTTGATTTGCCCAGGGGTCTGATTGTTCTCCGTTGTAAGGGGGTTGGTACTGGAACCCAAATCCATAGTCTTCTCCTCCTTGATTGCTCCAGGGAGTCTCGGGGTAATACCACTCGGACGGTGGTGGATACCCCCCAATGGTTGGAGAAGCCATGAGGATCCATGATTCAGATCTGCACCAACAAAAACAAAAACACCCAAGTGAAAAGCAAGTGGGGAAAAGAAAAGAAAAACGCTAAAGTAACAAACTTCTGCCTTTCCTAATAATCTATAAAGTCCCCGGCAACGACGACAAAAACTTGACACGCTAAAACACAACACCTAACAATGGCCAAGTGTAACCAATGAAAGGGACTGCAGTATAGTGGCACAAGTAATAAATATCGAATCCACGGGTCTCTAGAGTTACTATTACTCAGCTTCAGTTCATTATCTAGCAAACTAGATTAAGGACTAATTTACCAAACTACTCTACTAATTACAAGTTGGGAACTCACTTAGGTGTGATTCCCCCTAGCTCCTCAATTAGGCCCAAGTTGCAATTCTCTTTGGTTAATCTACTGTTGATTAAACTGCGGAAGATCCTAAATTAGCTTGGAATCTCTTAAGCTGACCAAGCCCTCTTAGACAGAATACCCGGCAGACGACTAGCCTTCACCGGGATAGACTCCTAAGGCGATTCACACAGATCTCCACTACTAGAATGAATTCCAGTACAAAGTAGTGAATTGATTGACTCTCGCAGAACCAATTCACCACTATCAATCAAGGAAGCTCTCTTAACCTAATCAGATTCTATCTATCATAGGTTAAAGCAAAAATCAAGAGAATTTGATCAAGATTCAATTGACTCAATAAATCATACCTCAATCGATTATTATCAAACAATATAGCATCCAAAACTTCATACAATAAAGATCCTAACACTTGGAACTACGGTTCCTCAAAACCTAAGTGAAGGGAAGTTACTCCATAGAGAAGAGAGAGACTGCAGAAATCTGATCTAGATCTTCAATCTCCATCTCCAAGCTTGATTCCCGAGCTTCAATGGCGAAGAAATCCTCCAAAATAGCTCCTCTCTAGGGTTCGTCCCTTGGGTGTTTGGGAACCAAAACCCAGCTCCAAAATCACCTCTAGGATGTGTTCTTCGCACTTTCTCTCTATAGGGCTCTGCTTTTGCTCCAAAAAGTCGATTCCCTCTTCTTTGGCTCGAATCTGCCTTAGAAACCCGATTATGGGCAAATTACGTCGTAATCATGGTATGCCCGTAAATCGCCCAAAACGCGCGTGTTACTTAACTCTGAGGAAGGGAATTACGGTCGTAATTACCCAATTGCTGCCAGTAATTATGGAATTACGACCGTAGTTACTTTGACTCTTGCTCGTAATTGTCTCTGCGACAGGAATTCTGATGAATTAGGCTCGACATTGCATTTACGGGCAAGACAAGAGCAATTACGACCGTAATTGGTCAGGGTCTGCCCGTAATTCTTCCTCCGCCCCTGTTTAATGCTTCGTTTCTCCCTCGTCCGGACTCCAAATCAGTCGCCGTTTGATCCCAAACACTCGTAGTCTCGTCCTCTTTCTTTTCATGAAAAAATTCCATGATTATTTGTCCATAATATGAGGTAGAAGTCCATTATTCCTCAGGTCATGCTCGTGTTTCTTCTCCCGAATTGCCAAATGATCTCCAATTGACTTGAAACTTGCGCATATGCTTCACTTTATGTGCTAGGACCTGAAATGTGACAAAGGAACACAACCTAGCGTAAAATAGGTCAAAGACGCGATAATTAAAGCTCGAACAGTCAAGAAACAAAGGGGAAAACATGTGCAAATATCGATTCAACATATAATGAAAATATACAAACCATTAGATGTGGCAAATGGATTGGATTCATGGATCGAAAAAATGGATTGGTGAATTGATCCATGAATCCAAATGACATCCAATCCTTGGAACATTATGTATATTTTGAAAATTTTAGGTAATAAAATTTTATAAAAAAATTTAGGTGCCTAAACGTAATATTCCAATGATATTTTACATCAACAAATATATTTGAGGTACCAAAATGTAAAATACAAAAAGTATATGCACTAGACTGGATGCATTGGATTTTATTCATGGATTTTGATACTACTTGACACCTCCATATTCCAGTGGAGACCATTTTCATCGCAATGAAGTAGTCGGGCAGGGTAAAGCGTAGGAGCAGCTCAAAGAAAGAAGAGTCTGGTCTGATTTGAATTTAGGCCCATCTTTTACTAGGTGCGGGAATGGTGCAGGCAAGGGCGCCACAGTTTTCGAAGGTTCGGGTCGTTCAATGATACTTTACTTACAAACCAATAAAACAAATTATACAAACGAGATGATAAAAGTATAATAACAGTACAAAATATCACTACTTACAATACAAATCGATAAACTTGTATTATAAATCAATGAATGCAAATTATACAAATCATAACCTAAAGTATACAAACTATAACAACAAACATTACAAATTGCAATATATACAAACTATTCATATAAACATTACAAACATAATAGACAAAAGTAACCAACTAAAATGATAAATGATATAAAAAAAATTTATATAAACATTACAAACCAGACTTACAAAATTTATAAAATAGATCATCAAACATCACAAAATTGCTGCTGCCACCGAGAAATTCTCGTCGATGAAAAATTCTCTCCACCACTGCCAAAAATATCCTATCCGCCGCCTGAAAAACTCTCTTTCTCTCTCTAAGGGTCGGAAGAGGCAAAGAAAGTCGTCGGCCAAGGGGATTGATGATCGGAAAATGGCCGGCGAAGGCGGGGAGGGATGCACACGTGAGAGACTTTTTAGTTGCATAATAATTAAAAATTAAATAAGCCATGCAATTACCACATTACCCTTTATTAACTTATATTAATTAGAACCATAAGATTTAAACAAGATTCCATGGTTGAGATTTTGGGACTACGGAGAGTCGGAGACCCACTTATTAACCTCAACTTACATCGCTAATTTTCTGGTACTTGCTCAGATCTCCGGTTGATCACTAGGAGAAACTGGTAAAGAGAATTATAGGGTTACCTATAGGTGTCAAAACAAAATCCGACCTGATTAACCCGCCCGATTAACCCGACCCGCAACCCAAATTGACTAAAAATCGACGACCCGTAACCCGCCCGACACGCAACCTGATTGATCCGCAACCCGATTAACCCGAACCCGATTAAACCCAAACCGATTGATCTGAACCCGACTAATCCGTAACCCGACCGACTCAACCCGAACTTCACCTAATCCACTTGAATGATTATTATATTATTAGACCTGGCAAATTACAACCCGACCCGTTGACCCGACCCGAAACCGCTCGAAAACTAGAAATTTTTGTAACCCGAAATCCGAATAACCCAAACCCGATAACCCATGATTTTTTGGGTCGGGTTGGGTGGGTTAGCGGGTCGACCCATTAGACCCGTTCCATTTCATATATCACTCCCAAAATATGATAAAATCACTCAAAAATTAGTGAGATGCTAAAAAAAAACACAAGGATTTGAATGACATATTTGGAGTTTAAGGATAATCAAATATCATGTGTTTCATGTAGTTGTATTACTCTTGTGATTGTTTTTTTGAAGATTTGCGCAATTTGTATTTCATTTCATTTCATTAGTGTGATAGGATTTGAGAATATGTTAATTGACATGTGTTAGGTAAACTATTGTCATGCATATGTGAAAATTTGTGTTCTTTAAGATAAATATGAAGCATGTTTGATATTTTTTCTGAGAACACTCGTAACCCGAAAAGACCTGTAACCCTACCCGAAACAGAATGGATTGGTTTAATATTTGACCCGAAATCAGCCAACCAAACATGACCCGACCCGTAACCGAAGTCTCCAACCCGAACTTACCCAACCCGACCCGATTGCTAGGTCTATATATTATACAATACATAGTTTTTCAAAATAATTTTTTCATTCTAAACTTAGGTAAAATTATTTTTTCTTTTCGTATATGGAACTTAAAAAATATGAAACTCACGTGATATTACGTATTTTAAGAAAATTACAAAAAATGAAACATGAACGTCACTTGAACACAAAGTTCTTTAACATAATTAAAAAAGTAAATATGAAATATAAAATCAACACAATGTCAATATTAATAATGAAGAATTAATAGTTGAGATCATGTACAATATTAATATAATATATAAATTAAAATTTTGGTTAATTTAACTATTCAATAAAATTATCAATTACATATAAATAAAATAAAGTAATTTGTTTGGTAATTTGATGCTTTTAAAAGAAGAGGGAAATTTTAGGGTAAATTCAACTTTTTGGGAAGAGAAAGAAGAGGGAAATTTGGTTCTTTGAATTTTTTAGAAAAGAAACAAGTGGGAATTTTGGTGGTTTTGATTTGTGGGAAGAGAAAGAAGTGGAAAAGTTTGGTTTTTTTATTATGAAAGAGAAATAAGGAGAGAAATTTTGTGTATTCAACTTGTTGTGTAAGGAAGGAAGAAAGAAGAAAATTTGATTTTTCAATTTTATTGTAGAGAAAGAGGAGAGAAATTTAGTTCTTTCAATTTTATGGAAGAGAAAGAAGAGAAAAAATTGAGTGTTTCTAATTTATGGAAGGAGAAAGGAGGAAAGTTTTAGTATTTTAAATTTTTTTTTGTGAAAAGAAAGAAGGAAACAAATTTGGTGTTTTCAAATTTTTTGGTTTTTCAAAATTTTAACCTTTGAAATATGAATCTTTAATTTTTATATGGAGGGAATGACTAGTTAAATTTATTGTTATATGTTTTGAAGACTAATATATATATGTAATTGTTTATGGGCTAATAACTAAATTAAACTTTAGTTACAACAATCATTTGTTTTATATATCACTTAATTTGTCTACTTGTTTCCTATGCTTCTACATTTATTTCAACTTCAACACTACATGATGAACTTTTAAGTTGTGTTGAACACTTTGTGTTGAACATAGTAAAATTTTGGCACATTTAAGTTGTGTTCATAAGAAACTTTTATTTCAAAATGGGGGTTAAACTTGACATGTTAAGTCATACGATTGCAATAACTCTGTCAGATTGTGGGTTTGAGAATTTTGGTTAATCGAGTTGCGGCCTTGCGGGTCACTTTGGAATGGGAAATGAGAGGGAGGTTTGGGTGGGAACTTTGGAATGAAAAATTTATGGGCGGGTGAATATGAGCCAACAATTATATTAAACTTGATAAGTAATCTTTAACGGTTCATTGTTTAGGGTATAAAGTATATGGTTAGGGTATAGGGTATAACGTACAGATGGTTTAGGATGTATATTGTTAGGGTACAAGGAATTGATGATTTTGACGGTTCTAAGTTTTTTATTAACATATGTTCACTTGAAGTTATTTGAAGCCTTTAACGACAGGAGATCCCTTTTTAATTTATGTTTATGGTACGTGGTTAGGGTACAGTGTATATGGTATAGAGTATATGATATATGGTTAGGATATAGCAATTAGCAAATATCACTTTTTCATCTATGTTTCGAAAATCAAAGTATGAATTTCACATGTATATTAACTATACTAGCAAAATCACAACTCATAAGGATATATGGTCAGGGTATAGGGTATGTGGGTAGTGTATAATGTATTGATGGTTTAGAGTATACGATCAACAATATACACTAACTTAATATTGTCGATTGAGGGTAAGACTAAGTGTATAAGATATATGTTATTGAGTAAGTTATGATTGAAGTCACAACAATTTTACTAAATTTGATAGTTAATCTTTAATGGTTCAATTTTTAGGATAATTTGAACAATTTTACAAATAACTTGTTTGGCAACAGTTTACTGAAGTTATTTGGACAATGAGTTATTTCGAAACAACTCCTTTTATCACTCTGCTTTTTCCAAATACCACACGCCAAATACTAGATTTGCATGGTTATACTAAACGAGATACTTTAATCCAATTACTACTGAAATAATACTAAAATATCAAATAAACAATTGATGGTGTCTTTTGGTTGCAAATGTTGATATTACCATTACTGTTAGCTAGTGTACTATATCAATTACGATTAATTACATAACAAGTTTGCAAGTCATACATATTGATTCAACATTTTGACTAGTTTTTTTTAATTAAGTATATATATACGAGGTAGAAAGAAATTGGTTAAAAAGTTGAGAAACATATTTTTAATTAGTGTAATAAAATGTGTAAGTTTTTTTTGGTAGTAAATAAAATGTGTAAGGTGGTAACGAGTAATGGTTAATACCCTAATTTGGCCCGAACTATAGACTGGCCCACAGTATCGGAAATTGCTATCCTGGCCTAAACTATGTAGCATACTTTCTTATTTGGCCCGAAGGCGGGTTTGACCTTTAAATTAGACGGTCAACCGAGTTGATTGTTAGTCAAGGTCCACCTCACTTGCCAAGTCTTGGAAACAAGGCGACACAACGGGGTGCCAAACGGCCGGGTACCAAGCCGGGTACCAAATAGGAGGTCATCCAAAAACTAAGTCTTGGAAACAAGGCGACACAATGGGGTGCCAAACGGCCGGGTACCAAGCCGGGTACCAAATAGGAGGCCATCCAAAAACTAAGTCTTGGAAACAAGGCGACACAATGGGGTGCCAAACGGCCGGGTACCAAGCCGGGTACCAAATAGGAGGTCATCCAAAAACTAAGTCTTGGAAACAAGGCGACACAACGGGGTGCTAAACGGCCGGGTACCAAATAGGGGGTCATCAAAAAAACTAAGAAATTTGGCTAAGTATGAAGCCAAAGGGGTACCAAGCCGACAAGGCAGGGCTTGGTACCAAGACATGAAAAAAATGAATTTCGCTAAGTATGGAGCTAAGGAGGTACCAAGCCAGCAAGACATGCTTGGCAGCCAAGCAAGGAGATAGGTACCATGACCCCAAAACAGCCATGGATGGATCGGCCAGGATGCAGAGTCAAGCCCTTATGGGGCCATATGGAGACAAATTCCCAAGACGGGCTTGGTAGCACCTTAACGGGGTACCCAACCGGCAGGGTGCAACTTACCAACTTGACGAGGCTACAAAAACTTAAGTATGGAGACCAAATTGGTAGCAAGGAGTGTCATGTTGATTACATGGGTTTGGTAGCATGCCAGAAGGTGTCAAGCCGATGAGACGGCTTGGTAACAAGCAACAAGTTAATGAGGAGGACTTGGTGTCATGAGGTGGTAGCGGTCTCAGGAGTGGGGAGTCATCAAGCAGTCAAGGGTGAGATCAAGACCTCATCATGGTTCATGGAGGCTAAGGCAAGAGCCTCAACCCCATCCAGTTATGAAAGGGCGCAAAGCTCAACACCAACCCGGCACCAAGGCTATGGTTACCAACTAGTCACCAAGGCGGGACAAGAAGGACCCCGAGGCGGTTTGAAGCAAGAGGCCAACTAGCAGTTACTACGGCAGTTACCAAGCCAGTTACACCCGGTGGCTATAAATAGGAGAAACGAAGACGGGAAAAGGGTTCCACAACCAACCATTTAACACACTATGTCAAAATTTATCTTTTCTCTGCAACTTACCTTTTAGTTTTTCGGAGCTCTCACTGAACCTCGATAGGAGTAGAGTAACGTAACTTAGCTTGTTCCCAAAAAAACTATCAAAAACATCAGACACCTTCGTTCGAACATTGTTCGGAGAGCAGTGAACCGTGTTATTATCGTTGTTCAAGAAGTCAAAGGTGCATTGAATGAAATCAAACACCAGATTTTCCTCGCTGGAAAACAGTATCAGTCAAGAAAACTCAAGCAAGATAATCAAGCTGATGGAATCACGCTTCAATGATTTGATCATTAGAGTCAAATGCTAACATGACTCTTTTCATCATACAAATCAAATATGGAGAACAGTCACACGATAAAGACTGAACAACTAACCATAATACGTCCGTTCACATATGAAGCAACCAACTAGCCATAATTCTTTTTCGCCCTCTTGTTTGCCCAACCCAACTTTTCCCACCTTCCGTGGGGCCAAGCTTTCCCTCAGTCCAGTAGGCGGCCATGCCTCACCTTACCATACGTACTCGCAGGAACTGAATTGTCCTCTCCAAACACCCAATCCCCATTACATTTCCGGAACGACTGACGAGCAGCAGTGTCAATGTGGTTGTTTCTCCCTTTGCCAAAATCTCCCCCAAATCGACAAACAGAAAGGTCACAGAGAGTTGAAACAAAAGGGAGCAGTTCACAGAGTGTTGGTGGCTGACGAATACGGCAAAGGGGAGTTTCAAAACGAAGAGGAAAATGAGGGTGGGGATGACGATGTCGATGAGCAGGGAGTGAAGTCGGCTGCGCCTGGTAGGTCTTATTTCTAATCTTCACTTTCTCAACTTTTTGGTCTTATGTTTTCGATCTGGTCTGTTTGGGTTTCCTACTTTTTCTCGCTTGGCGGCTGCGCCTAGTATGTCATTATTGTTGATGTTGCTCTGGTGTGTATGCTATCCATTCTGCTCGAATCAGAAAGCTTACCGTCTTCAAAAATGGCTTATTTGACTATTACAACGAGCTTCTGGCTCTTCCCAACAGGATACTACTTACTATTCACTCTTTGTTTGTGTTTTTGGTTTGTCTTGCTCATGTTTGTTGTTAAAAGGAACCTGATTTATGTCATTTATTTTCTTCTTCTTTTTTTGGTAGGAAAGCATACGCTAAAGCGTCTCAGACTCATATATTAATAAAACGAGGTAGGGAAACTCCCATAACATCGTACTCAAGCCATTTACAAAGATCATGGCTATCCACATCAACATGATGTGTTCCAAAAGTAAGATTGTGGCCAAAATTAGCAAGAAAATCAGCAGCTTGATTTCCTTCTCTATACACATGAGAAACAAACACAATCCAATCAAGATTAAGGAGATTGCTGATGTACTGAGCCAACAGCCCGTGTCTATGATCATCGTCCGAGCAATTTTTCATAATGGTAATAGCAGTAGCTGAGTCCAGCTTGAGTTCAACATGGCGGAAGCCCTTCTCCCACGCAATCTCAAGCCCAACAGCTGCTCCTTTGAGTTTTGCTGCAGTGATAGAGCAGTTTCCCAGGTTGCAAGCATATGCTGCACAACAATGTCCCAAAGTGTCACAAATGAGACCTCCAGCAGGAGCAAGACCTGAGGGAGAGAGGACAGAACCATCAGTCTGGACTTGTACCCATCCCTCATGTGGAGGAATCCATCCAATCTGGACCTCGCTTCTCACTCTTTGGGGTGTGAAGCTCTTGTCCACATTTTGCAGAGCCTTCTTGTAAATATTAAACCAAGCCTCAATTCTGCAGATTAGGGATTTCTCAACATACACTCCTCGTTTCTCTGCTTCCAAAGGTGCCACACAATCAGTCCAAATTCTGTACCTTGGTTAGCATCCTCCAGATTCCTGGACATCCACACCTTGAATGGCAGGTTTCTTTCCTTGCTGGTAACCCGGGTTCTGAATTTTTCCGAGATTCCTTCAGTCTTCTTGCATTGTCTGATTATATGCTCAGTGGTTTCTTCAGCATCTTTGCAATGGTTGCAGTTGCCATTCAATGTGAGCTTCCTTTTCATGCATTCCTTGTTTGTGAGTAATTTGTCGTGCATCACCAACCAAAGGAAGTGCTTTGTGCGGCTTGGCCCTTTCCATCTCCAAAGCTTCTTCCAGAAGCCCTCCTCTGTTGTCTCCAGCTGGTCAGCACAAGCTTGTATGCTGATTTGAGCCTGAACCTCCCATCCCTCTCCAAACCCCAAATGCATTTGTCTTCTCCCATATTGCTTTTTGGAGGTTCCATTCCAACAATCAGGGAAAGGATATTGGGAGGGAGGAGGGTTTGAAGTTTTTGCCAGTCCCAGTTCCCATTGTTATCAGTCCAGTCAGCAACTGATGAGTCCTCATGGGGGATGGGAGTGTCCTGTATGGTGAAGTCCTTGAGGAAGATTCCCTGATCCAGCCATGGATGGTGCCAGAAGCTGGTGGTTCTCCCATTTCTAATGCTCCAGTTGGTAGCACTCTTCATAAGGGGCATGGCCTTCATGATTGCCTTCCATAGGCTTGAGTGATTGCTTCTTTTCATTCCCACAATTTTTCCATCCTTGTGTTTGAATTACTTTCCCTGCATAACCTGCACCCACAGTTCCGAGCTATTATTAAGAATATGCCATGCAAGCTTAATCATGAAGGCCATATTAAGACTTCTAGCAGATCTTAGTTCTAGCCCCCTTTGATTTTTTGGTTTATAGACAGTTTCCCAAGAGACAAGATGGACTTTCTTCTTTTCCTCATTTGATCCCCAAACAAACCCCCTGATTTTTTTATCAATCAAGTCGCACACAGAAGCATGAATCATAAAGGTCTGCATTGCATACACAGGGATAGCATTCAACACAGAGAGAGCAAGAGTCACCCTACCCGCAAGGGATAGAGTTCTAGCTTTCCAAGAAAACAGTTTAAGGTCAATTTTATCAATGATGTATCGATAAGTGTTCCTATTAATCCTACCATGAATAACTGGGACGCCTAGATACTTTCCTAAGTCAAGGGTAGATTGGATACCAAGTTTTTCACATATGTCTCTCCTATCTCTCTCTCTAGTATTCTTGGAAAACAAGATTCTAGACTTTTCCCTGCTCACCAGCTCCCTTGAGGCATCACAGAATCAATCAACACATTGGTTGATGATTTCTGCTTGCTTCAAGGAGGCTTCTGCAAAAAGGACGAGGTCGTCCGCGAAGAAGAGGTGAGACAGGGGGGGTCCTCCAGGGGAGAGTCCAATCGGATTCCATCTCTTTTCACTAACAGCCTCAGAAATACAGTGTCTCAATCTTTCAACACAGAGCGTAAAAAAGGTAAGGGGAGAGTGGACATCCCTGTCTGAGGCCTCTGCTTGGCTTGAAACTCTCAGTTTCACCTCCTTCCCTCTTCACCTGCATATCCACTTTTGTGACGCACTTCATGATGATGTTGATCAGGCTTTGCGGGATTCCTGCCAGGGTCAGGGTTTCTTCAAGGAATTCCCAGTCCAAGCGGTCATAGGCTTTCGCCAGATCCAACTTCAGAAGCATTATCCCTTTATTTCCCACCTTCTTTGCCATTGAGTGTACATATTCCTGCAAAATAAGAATATTATCAGTAATGTGACGATTGGGCACAAAACTGGACTGGTTAGGTTTCACAAGAATATGCATGATGTTTTTCAGCTTGTTAGCGAGGCATTTAGCTAGCACTTTGTAACAAACGTTACAAAGGATGATAGGCCTAAATTGACTCATAGAGCTAGGGGAATCAACTTTTGGGATAAAGGCCAGTAGAGTCTCATTAATGAGCCTTATACTATCTGGATTCCAGAAGCAATTCTTAATGAAACAGAAGAAGTCTTGGCCAACAAGGTTCCAGCATCTTTTAAAGAAAAGAGCATGGAACCCATCTTTTCCAGGAGCCTTAAGGCCATCCATGTCCTTAACAATATTATGAATATCATCAATGGAAGGAGGTTTAATCAATTGCTCCCAAATATGGTTATCCAGGGGCGGGAATAAAGCAGTGATGGTATGCTGGGAGCATCTGGTGGCTTTGGTGAACAACTGAACGTAGTGCTCTCTTGCCATGGCTTGTAGTTTGTCAGGATCAGTGATCCATTCCCCATCTTCATTCTTAAGGCTGACAATTTTGTTTCTCTTCCTCCTGTAGAGCGTACTGGTATGGAAGAACCTAGTGGACTTATCCCCATGGATGTTTTAGTTTGCTCTTGACTTTTGGATCCAAAGGATCTCTTCTTGCCACAGGACGTCTTCCAGCGAAGATGCGAGAGTGAGAAAGAAAAAGAGAAATGCCATTATAGAAGAAAGCTGATCTTCCCACTATGATAGCCTCAGTCCTTGCTTTCTAAGATGGAGATAGGAAAGAAAGAAGCTAAGCCAGTGACTGGTCCTTAGACAGGGACAATGATGTAGGGTTCCTAGCATTAAGGATTTCAAGGGACTTCAATTCATTCGCCAAGCTTCTTTTCTTTCTGAATATACCAAAGACCTTGTTCCAGTCTTTGAGTTTACTGAACAAGTCCTGCAAAGCACAAGGAAGGGGGTGACCATTTTTCCATTCAGAATTAACAAAGGAAAAAAAATCATCATGAGCAAGCCAAGAACAAGGAATTGGAAGCGCCTCACCAATTTGGATGAAGCTGGGATGCTTTTGTTGCATAGCAGGATCGGCCTGTGGTCCGATTTCATTTTGATCAGGTGAAAGACAGTGGTTTGAGGGTACTTTTGTGTCCATTCCAGGTTGCAAAGTCCTCTATTGAGCCTCTCCCTAACTCCATATCCACCTTTGAACCATGTGAATCTAGGACCCGTGAATCCAAGGTCCATGAGTCCACAGTCATCAATGAAACTGACAAGGGGTTTGACTTTGGCAAAACTGAAACTGGCTCCTCCCTGTTTATCAGATGGTATTGTGATGGAGTTGAAATCTCCAAACAGTATCCAAAGGCCACTGATTCTATTATTGATCCCACGAAGAGCATCCCATATTCTCTTCTTGCATGCTCATTCGGGTTGGCATAGATAGCAGTAAGAGCACAACATTCTCCACTTGACATTGAGCAGTCCAGGTGTATGAACTGCTTATGGATCTCGGTGTTGGACATCTGGACGTCACTCTTATTCCACAACGCCCAGATGCCTCCACTAAATCCAGAAGCATCTGAGATCTCACAGGAATCAAAACCAAGAGTTGAGATGATGTCGATGGCATCCTTCCTACTAACTCTTGGTTCAACAATACAAACAATATTTGGTTTGTGAGTAGACTTGTAGAAATCAAAGGTAGGACAAAATTTGAGATGCTTCGCACCTCTGCAGTTCCAAAAGAAGACTTTAATCATAATACAGATTAGAGAGTGCTTCCCTTTCCTCAACACAGGGTTGAAATCAAACAAGGTCAAGGCCATAGCCGTCCCATCCACTTCTCCTCTGCAATGTGCTTTCGGATCATGGATGTCATTTTCAGGTTTCTGTGTTTTCTCTTCCTGCTTGGATTCAAAACTAATTCTGCGGGGAGGATGCTTCACATTTTTTGGTGACAGATTGTTCTTCATGTCAGGGCTTTTGCCTTGTTTACCATTCTTCATAGCCATTTCCTTCATTTTTGGTTGATGTCCCTGCTTTCATCCTTGGATCTTTCTTTCCCCATCCCATTTTTTGGTTTGGATGGGTTAGCCATGCTCGTAGATGTTTGCTGGTCGTCAACCTGCAGGTTGGTACTATGTCCCTTGTTCCCTTATGCCATGACTTTCTTACTTTGAGAGCCTTCTTGCTTCTTTTCCCCAATGTTCATCTTGGCTTTAGTCTTTGGAGCCTCCTCTCCCTTTTCAGTGACCATTTTAGAGCTGGACTTTGGAAGAATATAAACAAGCAAATCTGGATTTTGATGACCAAATTGGGAGCTTCTTAGGCTGAAGGGCGTCCTTTCTGTATGTACTCTTTTCCTAACATTATGAGCGAGTTCCATGTAAAATATGTTCCAATGTTATGTTAAAGATTAAGACCCAATTTGCTTTTGTATCAAGTTTCTCTTAGGCTTTAGTAGTGGTCATTTCGATTGTAGGGTAATTTTATGGGATTCAGATTGCTAATTTATGTGGTTCTATGAGCATTTTGATTATTCGACCCTTATGCTACTATTTTGTGTTCTTTAGTCAATCCCATTTGGGTTACACTGTTGGTATTACAATATAACTCCTTTCATTTCTTTCTTCGTAGCTACCTGAGCATCACTGACTACAGTGCCTTGATCCAGCAAAGAACCCGATTCATGGGGAGGATTTTCTTTTGAAACCAGCATCAACGCATACTTTAGTTTAAAGTAACTCCTGTACCTCTATGTCTTAGGTAAACCCAGATTTGTCCCTTTTCTATCTCACTTGGACTGTCACATTCATGTCATTGATTAAGTCTTACTCTATTCATGTTATTAGTTAGATTTTTGTTAACACATTACCAATTGGTGATTTGCCATTCAATGATCCACTACCAACCTTATAGTGTACTTTTTACTTGCGAAATAAACTTTCATATGTATTTTCTTTATGCAAACTAAAACGTCCATTCAACTTGATGTAGAAGGATGCTGCTGTAATGTGTTTCCTCTGATGAAGTTTTAGATTGTTATTGAATTAAATTTACTATTGACTATCACCTCCCTTCTTATTGCCTTTTGTTTTTGTTAATCCATAGTTTCCATGTGTCTTTACTACTTCATGAAAAATGATTGACATGGGAATGGTGTAAGATGTCTACAGGCGCCATACAACTTGCTGTCATGAACGTAACTTGCTGCAATATCACGATTGAGACAAAAGGTGGTAGCTAATTTAGTGATTTAAGCGTTACCAACTAAAGTGGGCAGTGCCAGGTACTACTATTTGCAGCAATATGTTACAAATTTATGTAGAATAGTGGCTTGAGAAGCTTTGTAAAGCTGCCTTTCTAGGAGCTTGATGGTTTTAAAGTTGATATGCACACACGCTCCAGCATGTATAATGGCTGCTAACCTATGTGAAATGCTTGCGTGTATAGATTTTTCAAGTCAATGAACATATATGTTTATGTCGGTTAATGCTCTCACTTTAACGGGAGCTATTTGTTAAACGTGCAACTGAATATCACTAATGTGATGGTCTTCCATGATCTTTAATGTTGTAGGTGTGCACTCGGTTTGAGTTTGACCAACAATGATGGAAGCTGTTTGTTGGAATGCATCCATGGAGACTTGCAAGAGCAGATGATTCATTTTTATGCACTGCAAGTCTGCAATTTCACGGTTGGAACTTATAATTCAGTTTTATGCACTTCAACTTCACAATCTAAGTCAGTTCTTTTCACACTTGAAGAGTGGCTGAAATTGACGACGATGAGGAGGAGGAAGAGACACTTTTTTTTATCTCTCTTTATGTATCGCTCTTCACCAGGAGTACATACAGGTTATCTTCAAACTGTTGTTACTACTTGAAGGTTTTGACTTGAGTGCTAAACGTTCCTATCTAATCTATAGTTTGGAAAAGGCAGACATTGGGATATTTAGAAGCTCAAAGCTTAAATTTCAACTTTATCTTTCTGCAGAAGGTGAGTTGAGTTATGGGTTGGTGAGTTGCACTTCTTTCTTACTCCATCTACTGAAATTGGATAAAAAAAAATTTCTCGGAAGCCATGGTTGAACTGCTTTCCAGTCCTGCATTCTTTTTTATCTCTTGGGATTTTTCAGGAAGCCATTGTCGAACTGCAACTATTGGGTGACGAATCTCACAGGGCAAACTAGATACATACGTGATTTATGTCCGGTCATTTTTCATCTAGAACTCGATTTTCAGAATTCTGCTTCTCATCTTCTTCCCTAGTTTCAGAGTTTTGCTCAATGTTTTCAAGTACACTGCTTGGAGAGGGAGGGTTAGGTACTAGATCCCAGTAAATAGCTCTTGTTGTCTGTTTTCAAAGGAATTGGACCCTCTTTGACCAGTCATTTGTTCGGTCTATGATGTTCGTTTGTCTGTGAAGCTTTTGCTCACTATTTTGGGCGCTATTCCTATTTGCTTTGTTTCTTTGACTGTTTTTCATTTGTTTGACCTGGCAAAAGTTTGCTTTTGTTTGTTTCCAGTGCTTATGGACGACCAGATGGAAGCAGAGGTCGTGGAAGAGCTAACCAAGGCGGTAGCTTTGAAACTCGAGCTGTATTTCCTACAATGATTGTTGTTCTAAATTGTAATGACTACCAAAGCTTACATATCAAAATGGTAGAAAAAAGTGTCTCAAATACCAAGGACTACGTAGAGGCCGAGTCCAGGCTAAATATCACCCTCAAAGAAAATGTAAGCAGAAGAAAACTCCTCTCTATTCGATTTTCGGTTTTGTATAGAGAAGAAAGCACATTTGAATCTGCAGATTGATTGTCCTTCACTCCTTTGGGTGATACTGTTGTACCTTCTTGGTGCTGTGGCATTTTCTTCTTTTGCTTTTACCTTTTTCTATTATAGTTGCTCCTTAATTTTGTCATTGAATGGTTAAGACCCGATTCTGGATTAGATCAATATGTTGGGAGTTCAATTATCTTTTGGATTAGCCATTACTAAATATTTCCCTGGAAAACTGTTGTGGTTGAGGGAATATTGACATTTCTCGCTAGCTGCAGTTGCGAGGTTTTGGTATTAGAGATAAAAGCTTCAATGAGCAGGTAGTGGTCATTCAACAGTCATGGATAATAATGTAGTGTGCATAAACTATTTGTCTTTCCTCATACATGGATAATGTTCGACAATCAGAGTTCCTTGGCAATGCATTTGTTTTTTACTTTCGCGTTCGGAATGTGTAAGCTCATTGGAAAATATGTACGTTAAGAACCATGAAAACAGGCTAATAATACCACCCCGATTGTAGTAATATGAACTACCTACCAGAAGATCATGCTGATTGGTTGGCTCATCTTCTACTGCTCTTCATTATATGTGTGAGGTAACCCTTTGACCAAACAAAGCATTCTTATGACATGGAGCAATGAAAGCACAAAAAAGTTGCATCTTTTCAAAGAGAATGAGGACAATATCTCCAAAGTTTTATTAGAATGCCAAACATCTTTTCACAATCTTTGGCTATTAGTGGTAGTTGGTTGAAATTTAGTATTTCATTAGGTAGCCAAATTCGAGTAATGAGTATATTTATTACGTGTCTTTTACACTGATGTTAGGAACGGGTAGAGACTTATTTATAACATAAATAACGATGTGATTTAAACCTTTTCATTTCTATAAAAATTATTTACACATGCTCTAACATTAAGTAATTCTTAAAACACACAATTTGAGGAACATGGGTCGGTGCTCCTTCTTTAGAGCACAAAAATACGAACTTGAATGAATTTGAAACCATTCACGAATTAATAGATGCCACTAAAAGACAACTAGCGATTGTTTCACCTGAGAGACGCATACATATGGTGGGTGAGAGTCAGGACGGAGAATAATTGAAGATAATACAAGCTCTATTTAAGGCTTAGATTAGCATACGAATTATCTGCCAATCACCAGCGATGGACTAAGACGCTACAAAATTCAGACTCTTTACATGTACTATGAACTCAGCC
This sequence comes from Linum trigynum, assembly GCA_964030455.1. Classification (NCBI taxonomy): domain Eukaryota; kingdom Viridiplantae; phylum Streptophyta; class Magnoliopsida; order Malpighiales; family Linaceae; genus Linum; species Linum trigynum. The sequence continues at coordinate 53,559,806 of OZ034817.1, read as the reverse complement.
AATATAGCCCCAGGACTAGATTGGAATAGATAGATTCGATGAGATTATTGAGGTGTTCACTGATTTAGAGATTGTTTATACTTGTAGAATAGTTTTTTGTATTATAATATTAAATTATTTAGATGATACCCTTTTGGTGTAAGAGAACGAAGATTTGACGGTCGATAGTTAGAAAAAAAATGGGAAGATAAATAGAAACAAAAAGTCCGTGGGTTGGTGGAGTACTAGAATGTCATTTGGAAAAATTTGGAGGTTGAACAGGGGGGAATACATGTACTTTTATTTTTTTATTTTAAAAAATAAAATAAATACAAAGTGAATTTAAATAATTTTATTTATAAAATTGATAACAACTTGTTTGAATGAGCTATAAATTTATTTATTTTATTTTTAGTCTGAACGTATATATCGAATTAAAAAAAATATTTGATGATTTAGTATCTTGATCCTGATGTATATATTTGTCTAAAATTTGGTAGTATGTTCAAACATTTTTAAAATACCTATCATATCAATGCTTTATTAACATCTTGATATACAATTCTCCAAAAATAAAAGTTTCCCTCTCTAACTCTCTCGAGTTTGACTAATCAGTACTCAGTACCTTAAAAGTAATCCGGCCAATTAACCGGATAAAAGGCTAGTTTTATTTTTCATTATAGAGTATTGAATTATTAAAAAAAAGAGGCCCAACTGCCAGACAGTTTATTATTAAAAATAAAAAATAAAAAAATACGCCAGACAGTTGATTCACGCCAAATTTGGCGCCCGTCCCTTGCACCAAGCTGCAATATGAAGCAGTGAGCAGAGCAGCATCCCGCTCCAAAAGAGACGAAAAGAAAGGAAAATCGTGAAACCATTGTTGCATCTTCCGGAACCTTAGTGCTTTCTTCCTCCCTGCAGACGCAATCAATAATGGAGAACCTGGACTTGCAGATAAACAATGCGGAGCGAGAGGTCCTGGCTTTCGGAGCTCGCGTGGATGGTGCTTTGGGCGCAGGGGCGATCAACGCAGATGTCGGCAACCAACTGTAAGTGTTTGCGAACGACTAATTACTTGGTGTGTTAAAAGTGAATAATGCACAAGAACAAGCTAAAAGTGTATGCAAATTGCTCCAAATTAATCCACATGAATGATACTCTGTGTGTGTGTGTTTTTTTTTCTTGGTGTTGATGATGGATGGTAGGCTGGATGAGGCCAGATGGGTTCATGAGTCGGTGAATTCTGTAACAGCGAGGATTGCAGCTACTCGGGCTGTAAGGGACGACTGTAAGACCGACTCATGGCATTGCTGGGCTTTTCTTTGTTTTCATTTATGATCTGCTTCAAAACTTCATTTCTTTTTATGGTGGTTGAAATGCAGGGCAGATGCTGTAATCCGTATCTGAACGAAAAAGCAGGTGGCTTCCAATTGAGAGAGGCTTTCGTGACAAGGTGAACAAGATGGCCAGAAGGGATCACCGCTTTCTTCCTTTCAGTGCCGTTACTACTGTCATACCCTCAGGCTCTGCAAATCAAGAAGAGTATCCGGACCCGAGAGCCAGTTTAAGAACCGCTGTGGCCGAGTACAATCGAATCGTCAATCATGAAGATGAAGATCCTACAATCAAGATGTTGGACGATGCTATTCAGAGTGCGACTGCTGAAGCCACTGATCTTTTACGAGCTCGGCCTGGACAAGGACCCTTGATCCTGCGTGTCACATCAGAGGCGGAAATCCAGGCCATTGCTCGCTTCAGAGATCCGGACAATGGAGGCCCTATCCTGCTCACCACCTATCGACATGAAAGGAATTTTGCAACTTTGATGGGCGCAGCTCAGTTCTACGGGTTTGAAATCAGAAGGGAGTGAGTGAAACCTCCTTTGTCAACATCTTGAGTACCTGCTAAGCTAGCTATAGCAACGTTGATGACTTAGTAACTCTTTGTTTTATATGAGTTCTTATGATAGCTAAGAAGAAACCAAGTGGAAAGGAATTTTACCTGTAGTGAACTTGTAAGGATTTGGGTGAGCGTGACAACTCTAACTTACTTTGGTTGTTATGTATTAGCTCAATTCATTTCAACCCAATGATAGTTATGTAGCAGGTAATTTGAAGAGCAAATCGAACACAGTTTTGGTTTGTGGATGATACTATCTGATTTGGTATCTACCGTTGAAATTTTGCTGCACTGTTATCTTTTCCTGTTGAGACGTTTAGAATGGTGTTGCTGGTTATTAATGGAATCCTGTTTTTACTTGATCGATCCTTCCCTTCTGTTCTGCTGTGTCTTCATCGGAGCCACTGTTTCGGTATGTAGGTTATTATAAGCTAGCAATTTAGGTTATTATTCATGGAGTTCCACATTTCCATCTTCAACGAGATACCAACTACACAGTGAAGGCTTATTCAACTACTTAAAGTTAATAGCAACAGTAATAACAATGGAAGAATACATTTGTACATTATGACAGGAAGAGCAGAAAAGAAAATAAGAACTTGATTGGGACAATAATAACATGTTAATAAGAATCTTCTTCTTCCTCTTCTGCTTCTTCTTCTGCTGCTTCTTCTTCTTCCTCTTCTGCTTCTTCTTGCTCTTCTTCTTCTGCTTCTACTTCTTGTTCTTCTTCTACTTCTTGTTCTTCTTCTTCTGCTTTGTAAAAGATGCTATCGCTATGGCTAAGACTAAGCAAGAAGGTTATGCGCTTGCAACAAATTCTCACGACCAAAAAGAAAAGAAAAATATCATCTAAACATTCCTTCAATCTGGATTACAATACGTGCTTAGCAATTCGTTGCTCTTTGATATTACCTACTTCGTCACCATGGAACCACGATTTGTAGTGACAAGATATATCTCGCTCTAAATGTTCAACCATAGATACCTGGGATCAGAGCAAAAATGATAAGAAAACAGGCAATCTCTTTCGATAGTCTTCAGCACACGAACAAACATCTTTCAATCTCATTAACATAAACAGAATGTTCCAGTGCCAAAATATTGGATGAAGATTAGAAGCATTTTCGAGCCTGTATAATAGAGTGAGCCAACACCGAAGGCTATTCTTGCCTCTTGGGTGGAATCCATGATCGATTCAGTAAGCATCTATATTGATTCTCAGTGTTGAAGTCATGACAAAAAATCATATACATGTTCAATTGCAAATAGAATCCTACCTAATTCAGTGGTGAAATCCCAAGTTCAAGCAGGTGGCGAAGCCATTACTTCGGGAACTTGATGTCCGGAGAAGGTGAACGGTAGGATGAAAACTGAGAAGGGATCCTGCATCGGCAACATGGGAGAAGAATTGAGGGCAATAGATCACATGTGAAGGGAAAGAGCTACTTGAGAAGAAGAAATGCAGGTTGGTGAATAAACTAAAAAGTAGGAGTAAAGCTTCAGAAAGACACAACAGCACATTCCAAACTCAGGAATGAGAACCAACTACTCACTTTACACACCTCAAAACGTACTCCGCTGTTTGATGGAACCTAAGGCTACAAAATATTCCATCAGATTCTGAATGAAGACAAGGTTGGCACTAATAATTATTGCTCTCAGAACTCTAGAGACAAGCAACTAGGACTTCTAGACTGTAAAACCTGCTCCAATGAAGACACGGTAACCTGCTCTGCCCCCTATGGATGGTTGATATGCCAGACCCTTCTGTTGTAACAAACCAAATATAATTGAAGCTTCCTATCGTGTTGTACAGCCATCTAATTGGAAAAGGTTGAGCAGACAAATCAACATGCTTCTATTACATCAGTTCTCAAGATCCTCGTAATGAAGTCAACTGGTTTCCTAACACGATAATTGGGTACTTTTGATAGACTAAATTGCACTTCCACAGCCAACAGATATCTCCAAGAGACCCAGTAACCAGTACTAGCGTCTACATATTAGATTTGATGACCATGGCTTCTCGTCCTGAATCACCTACTTCCCTCTAACGAAGTGGCCAAAGTGGAGTATGCAAGAAACCTAATAATTTAGAAGGCACTAAAGGAGAGTCACAGTTCAAAATTACAGGACCTAACAAACTAGGCTCAACATGTAGAGATTGTGGGTACCAAGCTACCTACCATTCATTTGTCAATAACTCAACATAAACAAGCATTCCACACTCACACAGAAATTGGAAAGCATTGATGCATTCAACATTCAAATTGTCCAATATCGAGAACAGAAGTTACCTGCTGCAGAAGTCAGTAATGTACCGCACAATGAACTAGATCAACACGAGCATCAGCGTATCTGCCAAGTTCAGGAACCCAAACAAGAAAACGCAGCAAAAACACACACAAACAGGAGATTTTGCCAAACAACCCTTGAACCCCATCAGTAAATTTGATTCAGAACTAGTCCCAAGTTTGAAATCCACATATCTCTTGTTAATATACAGTAGACTACAAACAGCTCCTAGGAAAAATCTAGAACCCTTGAACATACTTCTTGTTCTTCTTCTTCTGCTGTTGCTTCATCTTCTTCCTCTTGACAGAGAAACAAGTACTTATAGATAAGTGAAGTGAATTTGGGAGGTGGTGGTGTGAGAGCTGAGTCGAGCTTCCAATTCCATCTTAGCTTCAGAGATATGAGCATCAACCTGAAGTGGTTCCCTGGGGGCAGTGGATCTTAAATTTTTGGTATCAATAAGGACCTGCTTCAGTGAAAGCGAGGCCATAATGATGTAGGCAGCGAGCTCCATCTGAGGTTTGCGACAATCAACAACCTGCCAGTCGCTAGGATGCACCCCGTGCAGCTGAAGCACCTGCAGAGAGTGATGCTTCCAAGTTGGCAACTCCTGCTCAGGATCCTCCCACTTATTGTAGTAGCACAAATGTATGAACGATATGAACAGTTGGCGCAACATTGGAGCTGCCCTCAGCAGGGCCGTGCACTCCAACATACTTGTACCAGCAAAGTCTATATATATGGATAAATCCAACACCGTGAGCTTCTCAAACCGCAACCATTCAGGAGCCCGAGCAGATAGAGGTTTAAAGTTGTCAGTGGTGAGGTCGTACTTGAGAAACTGCAATCGAGGCGCAAACTTGTTGGATTCAGACCGAGACCACGGGAAGTAGCAGGGGTCATCACCATCCGCCGCAAACTGGATGTGCCTACAATACTCAAATTCCCGAAGTTGAGGAATGTCGTCCCCGAATTCGACCCTTCGGACGACTGGTCCTCCACCCACCTTCAAACTACGAAGACCAGGGGCAGAAACGATTTCAATCCTAGTGACATTGTGGAACTCTTCTTCTGGACACCAAAATGTCAGCGTCTGCAGGCTGTCGTTGTTGGGACGACAAATTCTGATCACTGTATCCTCGTCGTGGAAGGAGCAATTGTTGAGAGACAGGTGCTGCAGTGAGTGGCAGCGTGACAAGACATGATCCAGAGTTCCTCCAGGAATCATGGACACGCCCTGAAACTCCAAAACCTCGAGGCGGCTGAGGTCTTGCTTGGCGACGAATTCAGGGGTGAAGAGGGGGACAGGGATCGCGTCGCGAGCCTCCCAACCGGGGCGCAACAGAGACAGTAGGGTAAGCCGTTTGACTCCCTCGCCCAGACCGAATTGGATCCACCTCCACCCAGCCTCTTCCATCTCGGTAAACTTGAACACAATCTTCAACTCGTCCAGTCTGGTTTTGGACTGTCGGATCAAACCGATGGCTTGGTCGACCCGGTCCACGAACCGCCGCCGCTGCGGCTCGGATCTCCTGTCGTCGTCGTCGGACTTGTTGAAATCCAGAACAGCGCTGTCGATCAACTGCCACATGTTCCTCCACCGTTTCCCCAGCAGGCTGCTGCATCTCGCCGCTTCGTTCATTGTGGTCGCCGACCGCGAAAGGATCCCCACCGCTAACTCATCCGGCAGTTTCGAAAATTGGTCGGTTGTTGCTTCTTCTTCTTCGCCGCCGACCACCGGTGTCGCCATTCCCAAGTTGTTCCTCCTTCTCTTTCTGCCTTGTTCCGCTTCAAAGATCGACATTCTACTTTTTTGTTTTTTTCGCCAAAAGAAAAAGAAACCACCTCCAGCCCCAAACCTTTTTATATATGTTTTGTTTCCTTTTACTTGTCCCTCTCATCCTCGGACTCGGAAAGGGAATCTTAGTTTCCAACTTCTCAAAGGAAAGGATCCATTTTGTACAAATCCAGCCCATGAGTAATATGGATTATTGAATTCGTGGGCTTCGCTCGGCCCATTTGACATTCTCTCTGAAATCTACGAGAGAAGTCCGGGAATCGTCGCCTTCTCCTTCCCGACCTCCTCCCTGTCACTACTCGGCTTCCGCCGTCTCCGGTAGACTACAGCTGCCTCCGCTCATCCATCGGCTTGGAGTCTCGGGAGTTGCGCTGCAACTTTCTTGTCCGAACTCCTCCCAGGTACCAATCTTACTTCAGTCACCGATGCCTCCAATCTCTTACTAATCAACGGCCGAATGCTGAGGGAGGTAGGTCGCTTCTCTCCCCTTTCATTCCCTTTGAGTCGCAATCAAAGTGTCAGTTTATGATTACGATTAGTGGGTACCTGGCGATTTGGATTTTCGTCATTTAACTTGATTCCTTTGCTCGGTTGATAGATTCTTGAGTTCAGTTGTTGTAATGAGTCGGGATATAGTCAAGCTGTGGGGAAAAAAGAAGGTTTTTGTCCGACACTTCACTTAGGTAGACTACGTCAACTTAAGCTTGACTTTATTTCCCCCCATTTGTGAAAGATAATCTTGTATGACTCGTGCATTTGATAATGTAGAATGGAAGTTTGCTTGCTGTCTTTCAGTTTAACTTTACTATGTTTTGTAGTGATGTTTAGAGAGGTGAGGACTCTAAATGAAATGAAATGTTTCTGCCATCATTGCTAACTGGATTTGTTGGTTGTACAGTACTATGCAGAAGAGTTGGTGTATGTAACAGATCATGATGGATCGTAATCTACAGCAAGAGATGAATGAATCATCGATTACTACCCCGAGGTTTACTTACATACATGATCGCGAGAGGGCCTTCGGCAGCAGTCAATTAATGTGCATCATGGTTATAGTTCGGCAAAGCAATCTGAAGAGTTCTATTAATGTGCCTGCTTGCTTTCTGTTTCTCGGCAAAATGGATTCTACCTCTTCTAGGTCCTGGAGGCTGCAACTCAGGAAATCCAACTTTTGAATCGACAGGATAAATCACCTTTTTAGTTCTTTTGTGGAGTCTAGTGTTCAGTTCAGTCCTTCTCAAACTTGGTATTGGCAAGTCTGTTATGAAAGGTTAGACGTAATGAAATCAGGCTCTTCTACAAAGCATATTTTTTTTGTTAAAACTCTATATCATGTTCGCTAGTTGCTAACATAGGCTGGCACTTGCAGAGTTGGTTTTGATCATGCACATTTCAGAGTTCAACTTGAAACACATTTATAGAAGGTATGCACATAAGTTTTTTTTTCTTTTTTGGTATTTGGCCATCGCCATAGCCAGGGAACTGGGAAGTACAAAATAATAAAGAGTTAGCTGGCTGATGTAGGGGTTTGAGATTGCTTCTATTTGCAAGCCTCTGTCTTTCAAATTAAAACACACAGCGTCATACCATTTTGATCAGAATTTCTGCAGAAGGTCCTTGTTGACCTGTTCTTTTTATCCCCTTCCTACTTCTGTATTGTCTGCTGTGCAGTGGAAGAATATCTCGCCATTTTTGTGCCAGTAAGTAAGATATTTACTGGATTTTGTCTCTGATTTTGCAGAAGGAAGAACTCACTCCGGTTTTCAAAGTATGAATACAAGTTGTGCACATTTCTTCAGATTTTTAAAATCCTCCACAACTCATTCACGTTTGGTGATAGTTATGGCGTCGTATGAACTGACAGCAAGAATAACTTAGATGAATATGCACCAGATTTGCTATCTTCTCGAGTTCTGATTTTACATAGCGTTGATCAATGATTTGGAATTTTGGTCGCGTTCAGGAGTTGCATCCACCTTTGATAATGCTGCTGGTTCCTATCTGGAAAGCATTGTATTGTATGGTGCTATCCGGTTCAGCATGGCGCTGCAGGCGTTGAGGTCAGTTGCTGAGAGGTACAGCGCAAGCAGTGCCAGTGTTGCAGGTCATCATTCCCTAGGAGGCTGGCTTTGCTCTTCAGATTGACAAGGCGTTGGCTAAAGAAGGCATATTTGTGGATGCTCGTCTCTTCAAGCCACCTTCTGTGTCTCTCGCTGTGAGCTTCAAGAACATGGGGGAGAAGGCTGAGTTCGCCTGAAAGAAGTTGAAGGCTATGATTCCTTATGCTGCTACTGCTGAAACAGTGGTTCTTCTAGGTTATGGTCCTTATGGAACTGTGTTGGGGACAAAACAAACACGGGATTCTATTTTTTGTGTGACGAAATGCTATGCTGGTGTAACAAAAAATAATTAGAGTTATTTTTTGTGGGCAAAGAACAATTTTACCTTTAAACTTGTCTGTTGTCATTTTGGCTTATGAAGTTGAAACTCTTATCATCCCAACATTATTAAGTTCTTATGGTTAACCTGATTTGGACGAAATCTATATAATAATAAGTAAAGCCACAAAAGAGAAAAGATGTGGGTCAATTTCCTCCCTCATCTTCCAAAATTCAAAATTTGGTGAACCTTGAACTCGGCATCCAAACTCGATATCCCTTAATTGAACAATTTCCGGTGTGTCCTTCTCGTATGTCACGTTTTCTTATTTCAACAGATCGAGCATTGTACGTCTTCATTCAATATAAACTATTCTTCTATTTTTCGACCTTTAATTTGCATAGTAAACTCTATGAGGGAGTCGTGAGGGGAATCGATTAATGATGATTCAATAAAAGAATCAGTGTCCAGTTCAGAGAAGTTCTCCAAAGAGAAAACAAGAAATAGTTTATATTCATAAAGAGAAGGAATAATGGAATTGGATTCGGTGGGAGAGAAGTGAGGAGTTCAAGTATGCCATTGATGATAACTACTAATAGTTAAAATCACTCAAAGACAATTGTCAACCACGAAGAAAATGTAATCTTTAAATATGAAAAAAATAATGTGTCAATTGAAGAATTGTCGACACTCTTACGGAAAAATATAATCTTTAAATATGAAAAAAATAATGTGTCAATTGAAGAATTGTCGACACTCTTACGAGTAATTTATTAAGTTTCAATCTACATGTTGTCAAAGTATGTGTTGGGCGCTTGGTTGCTTATCAGTGTTAAGGAGAAAGAACAAATCTCATAAAATGTTAATGCCCTAAACAATGTTAATCTACTGCATGAAAATGATGATTCATATTTACAAATATTTTACCATTAAAGATTGACTCCCAATGAAATGCCAAAAAGAAGGAAGAGGTTGTTGTGAAGATAAAAGGTTTAGTGATGGAGACTAAGGCATTGTTATTGATGGAGATGATGATTGTTTTGATGGCTACGTGATCACAAAGAAATCCAAATGAATATTGTAGTAATTTTTGATAGTGAAGAACAAGTAGTGTGGTTTGATTAAGGGGTCGTCTGAAAAATTGGAGTATAAATCATAAGATTCTGAAAGATTCCAATATTATACCTCATTGGATTATTGAATATTTCTAAATGTTCATTGTTCGATAACTGAAATTGTAACATTCATTTAAAATAGAAATTCTATTTTTTTCAAATGATATGTTTATCCTTAACTAAAAGAATCATAACGGCTTGAGAAATATTAAGAATTTATTACAAAGAGTATTTGGTGGGATTAAAAAAAAAGGATAAAGTATAAAAAAGAGATAAAAATTCTTACAAATCAAGATATCAAATCTCTCTTATTATAAGAGATTTTATATCTCAATATTTTAGAGATTCGAAATTTCCGAAACTAAAATGCATACATAAAAAAACAGCAAAAACCAAAAAATCTATGACCTTAATAATTTTCTCCACTCTAAGTTTTTCAGGAGTTGATTCTCTTGCATGTGGTTTCTTTTAACTTTTGACAAAGACAGTTGTCAATCAATCAGTTAGCATGCCTGGAAATTCTATAACTGACATTTTTTGTACTTCTAGCAACTAAAAATTCGAAAATTTTTATGCTAAAAAAATAAAACGTGTCTTACTTCATAAACGTATCATTATTTATATCAGTGACAAAATTCATCCAACCAACGGACGTGACAGAGTTGTAATCTAGATTGCAGAAGGAATAATGAAGAACAAGTTCGAGGAAGAACAAAGAAGGACGAAATGTATGGAAGGAAGAAACGCTTTCATTAAGTTATGCTACGTCGTTTTATTACTAGAGAGTTGTAATAGGAATTAGCCCGTTTAATACACGGTTTAAGATTTAAATAGACAAAAGGAAAGCAGCCAAGTGACATTGCTCTGTAATCCATTCGTCTTTACATTTTAGCTGAACTATAAAATGCAGAGGATGATCTCAGTGGAAGCTGAAGATCAATCCTTCCACAAAACCCTACTAGGTTTTCTCTGAGGGACATATGATCTAGTTTTATGTTATAGCTTATGAACGGTTGTTAAATAATAGTTCTATAATAATTAACCGTTGAATCATCAACCACGAACTTTTTTGGTTCAGCATCCGATCCGATCCGATTTTGAAATTGGGCAACGAGTTGAGATGGAGATCCGGGTTTGCGGAAGTATGTTGAGGACTCAGGAGGTTGATTTGGGAATGGAATTGAATTGGTTTGAGGCTTCAAGATCCTAAAGAGATTAGCAAGGAGATTACTTAGGGAGGGAGGTATTGATGGGAAGGGGCTTTTAGTTTCCTGAATTTCAAGAACGTCCTGATTCCTGAAACCCTACTATATATATATATAACCTGACCCGGATCCGGCTTTCGTCTTCCCCAACGATGGATTTATACTCAGAGCTACCGGAGGACATATTGGCGAAGATCGCGAAAGATCACTTGCCGAGCTTCTCCCATTTCGTCCCTTTCTCCGGCGTGTGCAGATGGTGGAGAATCGTCGGTCTCCAACAACTCCACCTCAACAACTACCGCTTCCCATGCCTCCCTGGCTTCCTACAATCCCGGACCCTCACCCCCGATTCCCATCGATTCCACCCGCTCCCCGATTTCCTCGCCGCCGCCGGTGATGGCAGCGGCACTCCTCCTCCTCCTCCCCGTCCATATTCCAGATCACGCCGTGGGCTCCCCCGCCACGTCACCATCCCGCTCGGTCTCGACACGAGAATTAGCCCACCGACGAATTCAAATAACCCGTGCGTCGTCACTTCCAAAGACGGGTGGATCCTCGTAATCCAACCCGCAGCTCGACCCGACCCGGTGAAGCCGTACCTCCTCAACCCGATCACCGGCGCGTTCTTCACCCTCCCTCCTCTCGTCATCTCGCCGGACGATATTTTGAAAGCCGTCATCTCCTCCTCCCCCGACCGTCACGATGAACGCTGCCACGTCATCCTCGTATTCTCCTCCCCTCGTAGCCCCCACTGCCAGCTGGCATGGCGCGAGGTGGGCGTGGGCCCAGAAGAAGGGGGGAAGAAGAAGAAACAAAAGTGGGCATTCATGGGCCTGGACTTTATTATGCTGAAAAAGGCCCAATTCCAGGACGCCTTCTATTCACAAGGCAAACTCTATCTCGCAGACGAACGCAGCCTCCACATTTTCCACAACTTTATAATAATAACCCCACTTGGACTTGGAGGTTCGAGATCCCGAGTCACGATCCCTTTCGGCGGTGAGGTGCGCCTTCGATTGTTCCACCTCGACGACGACGACGGCCAGCTCCACGTCATCAGATACAAAAGGACTTTGATTTCCTTCGACTCCGAGCCATTCAAGGTATACAAGCTGCGACAACATGCTAATTACGACGACGAACAATCACACGCCGGCTGGGAAAAAGTGAGGAGCTTGGGCGGCAATTCTGTGTTGTTGAGCCAGCAGTCTCACCTCCACCAGTCGATTTGTCTCCCTGCTTCCCGCCATAACGGGGTGGAAGACGGCCGTATATACTTCGTCCATATCGACGACTTCCACCGTGGCTACCAGGATAAATGTTGTTCCTCCGGCGTCTTCGATCTCTCCAGCCAAAAGCTCGAATGTTTTGCCGATGATCAAAATCAGCACCGCAACTGTTTTGCTTTCCTCCCAATGCCATGGTAAAACTAATTACTAGCTACTTTTTTTTTTTTTGCCAACTATTGGCTAGCTCGCTATTATTGTGAAAATCGAACCGGATCAATGGCTACGCAATTAGAACCAATAACCCAATTAGGATAGTAATTCGGCTTATTTGATTGAATGGTTAGGACTTAGGAATGAACCAAATGTTTTTTTTTTAATGATTTGATTTAAAATCAAAGGAATAACCATTACGATTTGACTAGTCAACCAATTCACAATTTTAACCATGCACAAAAGGTTAAGAAAAAAAACTTTAGCAACGTAAAGTAAGATCATCCAACCTCGATCACTAATTTTGTTTATGCTTCATTTTCTTCATTTTCCAGTCTTTTTTCAACTTAATTAATGTGGTCCACTATGGATCTTGATCATCCTGATTATTGGTTTGAATTAAATAATAATAAAAGGATGATTACCTTTGTGAGATATATAGCTTGAATGCTTTGACCAAGCTTTTTTGCGGATAGATGATAGGGATATGAATTTGTTTATAGTTAGCTGTAATTTCACTCGTAAATTAGTGTATAATATATGAGCGGTTTTAACTAACTATTCGATAACGATTAACTGTTGAACCATTAATCACTAACTTTTCCGGTTGACTTGCAATTAGTTACTATTTACTACTCTCTACGTCTACGTGTAGGAATATTTCTAAGCATCGAGAAGCTAATAATGACTGTAAGAATAATGGAAGTGGAAGTGTACCACTGCCAGCCGATGCATTACCCACCAGGAAGAAGAAGAATGATCAACACCAACATGATGATAGTACTGATGCTGCTGATGTCATGGTTCGTTGCCGCAACAACAAATTTCAACCGCTTTTCTCAACGTCCGACGATGACGAATGCGGTTACTATAATGATGATGGTTCGGAGGAGCAGGATGGAAATGGCGCCGCCATGGAAGCTCTGCGGCAGCAGCTGATTGCCAGCTTACGTACGTAATACAGTGTGATCATTGGGATCAGTTGATATGATGTAATTCGATCGTTTCTCTTCATTCAACAGCTTTGATTATTGGTTCCTCGATCGGTCGTGCATGTGAGGTTCAACAATATTATGTTAATATTTTTACAAAACGTATTTTCATAATATGAAAAAGTGTGTAATATATACATTCGTCATTCAAACTATCAAGGAAGTCACTCTTAGTGTAACTTATCAAAAAATCGTTCATGATTTCATCAATCATATTTTGAAGTGTGTTCTTCATGTATTTCATTGCAGAAAAAAATGTTCTTACAACACTTGTCGTGGCAATAGAAAACAACAATGCCAATTTCAAAAGTCAACAGACTAATGAAAAACACTTGGAGGTCGTTTGGATTAAGATTTTTGATGAGAGATTTTAATCACAATCTCTCATTATGCAGAATTTTATACATTTCTGCGTTTGGTAAGTATGAAGGTTTTTACAATTAATTAGGAATTTTGAAAACCCTCAAATGAGAGTTTTTAAAATAGCTGATTACCATCAACTATTTTCAAATCCCTCATTTTTGTTTCATTTTTTCAAAACCTTACCCCTAATCGGTTGCTTTCTTCATCTTCCTCTCTACGACCAGCAACCTTCTTTCTTCCTTTTTTCTCCAGGCGTCGTCGTCGTCGACTTCTCCATTTCTCCTTTTTTTCTCCTGCTAGCAGCTGCTAAGATCTTCGACGACGGCGAGTGCAGGAGGGTGGCGACCTCACTCCATCTCTGTTCATATCGGCGTTCTTCTCCAATCTGCATCATCAAATCAATTGTTGATGGTGATCTCAAACTCATCCAATTTAGCGAACCCTTTCTTCTTCCCATCTCATCCCCATCCTCTTCACCCTCTTTCTCCGGCAACCTCAAACTCCGAGCAGCTTCTTCCGGCAGCCAAGCGAAGTTCTGTCTATTGACACTCAGTCTCGCCTCGTTCCCCCGGCCCTCGCAGGCCTTATCTGCTTCGCCATCAGCCCGCCTTCCTCTCAAGCCTGCTAAAATCATTAGATCCATTCGCCGCCAATCAGATCGATTCAAACCTACATTTTGTCACGATATGATGCAAATCACATAGTGATTGTCACCGTGACAATCACTATGGACGATGCTTTTAAGTAAAACTACAACCCGACAAAAAAATGCAACTATGTTACTTACACCACAAAAATATAATGTAACTAAATAAAATTAAAAACAAATAAATTGAGGTGAAAAGTATCAAAATGCATGGATGTTATTTTGATTTTAAAGAAATACAATTTGATGCAAAATATGTCTAGTTTTTTCCACAAACATTTGTCGAAAGAAGTTAAAAAGGTTATAAGCTAACACATCTATAGTATGTTATTCTTCTAAAATTGTACCAAAAATATTAAGTGAAGCATAGCCTATATTAAATCACGTCTAAATTTTAAGTCGAATAATGTATTAGGTTAGGAAGATGAGAGACCACGATAAAAAATTATGACAAATATCTCAAGTTTCTCTTAAACATGTTTATATACGTCACAAATATGTTTTGGACGAACAGTTATGAAAACAGTTGAAACACGGGTTGGGTAGAGTTCTACGGGTTGTGTAACCCAAAATTCGCACCCAACTCCAAAGAGGCTGGTTGTACAAAATAAGACGCTCACTCAACCTTAAACTTAATATTAGCGATACATACGGGTGTGTTGGGTTGGGCGGGTCAGTTTGCGAGTGTTTTTGTTCACCGATAGGGGTAACAGATTAAGAGGTTAGCTAGTAGCTATTGCCTTTAATTATGATTGATTGTGTTTTTCAATCGCTTTAGAAGTTAGCAGATTTGGATGGTTTCAATCTCTTTGTGTTTTCTTTGTTCACCTTACTCGTTTGCTTTATGGATTTGATAAATGAAGGTTTCAATCAAAACTTGGTTTTTATAAAACCAAGGATTTATTATGGAAATGGTCAAGTTGGTTTTCAGATAAAACCATTGTATGCTTGACGGATTTCAAGATGGATGTTATATTATGAATTTATCTATCTACCCTTACTATCCCTTATTTTTTTTAGAAACAAAACAAAATAAGGATAAAACAGTAAATAACCATCATGGACTTGATACCCCACACAAATTCCACCCTTTGAGATGGAATTTTCCAAGTCTGTGGTTTTGGCCCTACTAAATTTGCTTCATGGATTAGAAAAATGAAGGATGTTATTATTTTCATATAAACAAAAAAATTTAGAAATTCATTCGTAGCTCTCCAAGATTTCAAGACCTCAAAGGAATCATATATGCAAACAAACATGAAATCAATAAAAATTTTGAAATATTGAATATAAACTAATCTTCCTTATTACATGATCAACCTGCTTAATAGGGTTCTCGTCTTCCTTTTCCTAGCAAAATAATGTTTGTTAAGTCCAAGCACATTCCACCATCTTCTTCGTGTGTTTTTCCTTCATGTTTTTCCACTCCTTTCCTCGTCCCTCGTTATCACTAGTCTAGGGTTAGCAAAAATAAAGAGGACAAATTTGTCATTAATAAAATGATGGATAAAAGAGTAAAGTCTCATCATGGACTTTCCATCCTCACTAGGGATGACAATGGGGTGGGTTTGAGGCGGGTTTGCATAAACAATCTCCACCCCGTCTATAAATATCAAAACTCATATTCGCCTCATACCCATGCGGGGAAGGTTTTGCAAACCCATCCCCATGCCATATCCGTGGATTTTGGGTACCCGTGGATACTCGTCCTGTACATTCAACATCATTATACCTAAGACTTCACATTTAAATTTTCAATTATAACACTAATGAACCTAATATATCATGAAGTCAACAAAGAAACCCGTGGATAGAGTATGATATTTTTCAAATCATTATTCTCTAACTCTCATACATGTACTAAGTAATAATTAATTAATATAATTATCTTGCTAACAAGAGAAAAAAGTGAAAGGATGAAATGAGTATTGAAGAAAAGGAATAATGTTTTGATATGGATAACCACTTAATTGCATTTACATTCTTTATTTTCTTGAGTTACCTTCATTGTCATTGATAGGTTACAATTTGATCTATGTATTTATTATATGTGAAGAAATATTCTTGATGAGTCGGATATGGGTATTGGTATGGGGCAGTGGAGGCTAAAACCATACCCGCCTCATACATGTCAACCTTTTTGAGGGTTTTACCCATACTCAATCAATGCAGGGATTCCCCGCGTTGACAGGTCGGATACCCGTGACCAAGGGTTTGATTGTCATTCCTAATTCTAACCAAAATCCCAATCCTTAGGATGGAATTTGCAAGTCCACGAGGTCCACGAATTTGGACCATCAAAATGTGTGGGCCTCACAGATTTATCTCTCATAAAACTTTGAAGCAAACAATGAATTTTGTTCCAAGTCCATGAGGGTTGAATTTTGTGCACAAAATCCATGATGAAAACCATGATAGTGTATCCATGATAGTTGATTTTAATGTACCAAATCCATGATGAAATCTACTAAGCAAAGACTTTTAGTTAATTGTAAATAAAATCTGTAATGGTTAGGGTCGGAGCTGATGACCAAGACTCAATTCGAATTAATTTCTAGCAATATCTGCCATGGCCCATACTATATAGCAAAACCATGTAAAAAAACACATGCACTCTTTAACAAACTTTTCCTTAGCAACAAGCCAACCTCCGATCATGATCATGATCATACGAAGATAATAAACAATTTGAAGAATGAAGTAGACCAAAACATGTATTCATTGCAACACCGATGAAGCAAAACGAGTTCAGAAATAAAAATCCTTTGTAAAAGATGCTATCGCTATGGCTAAGAGTAAGCAAGAAGGTTATGCGCTTGCAACAAATTCTCACGACCAAAAAGAAAAGAAAAATATCATCTAAACATTCCTTCAATCTGGATTACAATACGTGCTTAGCAATTCGTTGCTCTTTGATATTACCAACTTCGTCACCATGGAACCACGATTTGTAGTGACAAGATATATCTCGCTCTAAATGTTTAACCATAGATACCTGGGATCAGAGCAAAAATGATAAGAAAACAGGCAATCTCTTTCGATAGTCTTCAGCACACGAACAAACATCTTTCAATCTCATATTAACATAAACAGAATGTTCCAGTGCCAAAACACTGGATGAAGATTAGAAGCATTTTCGAGCCTGTATAATAGAGTGAGCCAACACCGAAGGCTATTCTTGCCTCTTGGGTGGAATCCATGATCGATTCAATAAGATGATCATCTATATTGATTCTCAGTGTTGAAGTCATGACAAAAAATCATATACATATTCAATTGCAAATAGAATCCTACCTAATTCAGTGGTGAAATCCCAAGTTCAAGCAGGTGGCGAAGCCATTACTTCGGGAACTTGATGTCCGGAGAAGGTGAACGGTAGGATGAAAACTGAGAAGGGATCCTGCATCGGCAACATGGGAGAAGAATTGAGGGCAATAGATCACATGTGAAGGGAAAGAGCTACTTGAGAAGAAGAAATGCAGGTTGGTGAATAAACTAAAAAGTAGGAGTAAAGCTTCAGAAAGACACAACAGCACATTCCAAACTCAGGAATGAGAACCAACTACTCACTTTACACACCTCAAAACGTACTCCGCTGTTTGATGGAACCTAAGGCTACAAAATATTCCATCAGATTCTGAATGAAGACAAGGTTGGCACTAACAATTATTGCTCTCAGAACTCTAGAGACAAGCAACTAGGACTTCTAGACTGTAAAACCTGCTCCAATGAAGACACGGTAACCTGCTCTGCCCCCTATGGATGGGTGATATGCCAGACCCTTCTGTTGTAACAACCCAAATATAATTGAAGCTTCCTATCGTGTTGTACAGCCATCTAATTGGAAAAGGTTGAGCAGACAAATCAACATGCTTCTATTACATCAGTTCTCAAGATCCTCGTAATGAAGTCAACTGGTTTCCTAACACGATAATTGGGTACTTTTGATAGACTAAATTGCACTTCCACAGCCAACAGATATCTCCAAGAGACCCAGTAACCAATACTAGCGTCTACATATTAGATTTGATGACCATGGCTTCTCGTCCTGAATCACCTACTTCCCTCTAACGAAGTGGCCAAAGTGGAGTATGCAAGACACCTAATAATTTAGAAGGCACCAAAGGAGAGTCACAGTTCAAAATTACAGGACCTAACAAACTAGGCTCAACATGTAGAGATTGTGGGTACCAAGCTACTTACCATTCAATTGTCAATAACTCAACATAAACAAGCATTCCACAGTCACACAGAAATTGGAAAGCATTGATGCAATCAACATTCAAATTGTCCAATATCGAGAACAGAAGTTACCTGCTGCAGAAGTCAGTAATGTACCGCACAATGAACCAGATCAACACGAGCATCAGCGTATCTGCCAAGTTCAGGAACCCAAACAAGAAAATGCTGCAAAAACACACACAAACAGGAGATTTTGCCAAACAACCCTTCAACCCCATCAGTAAATTTGATTCAGAACTAGTCCCAAGTTTGAAATCCACATATCTCTTGGTCATATACAGTAGACTACAAACAGCTCCTGGGAAAAATCTAGAACACAAAATCTCTGCGAATGCAAAAGAGGCAAAAGAAGGAAAAGCAGATCCCTACTTATCATAAGGATACTGAAAAGGCAACGTTCCCACCAATCCAACATGAATAGCCCGAAGGTGACATTGTAGAGATAGATCTTCCGTTGAATCCAGTTCATAGCTCCCCCAGAACTACAGAGGCATCGAAAATTCAAAACAGGACTGCGTCAAACCACCGGGAACAGAACCAGCGAAGCCAGCCGGTAGAGCAGATCACAGTGCGAAATAAGACAGACGAAACAAGATCGAGAGCAGGATTTCTTTTACCTCGTGGAGTTGCAGAGAGCTTTACGAGCTGTGAGAGATGGAGACGGAGAGGCGATGAGCGAGATGTTCTCCGAAATCTCTGATTTTGCTGCGAACTTGAACAAGACGTGTCAACGGTGGACGTTATTTAATTAGCTGGAAATTCCGCGGGGGATGATGGGTCGGGTTGGGGTGAGTTACGGGTTAAAGGCTAGCGGTTGGATTTTTTTACATGGGTTGATCGGGCGGGTTAGGAGTAATTTAATCGTTCTTGGCGGCGGTGAACTTTTCTGGTCATCGGTCATCGGTTATTATTCATGGAGTTCCACATTTTCATTCAACTACTTAAATTTGGTCATCGGTTATCTTGATCCAGATGTATATATTTGTCTAAAATTTGGTAGTATGTTCAAACATTTTTAAAATACCTATCATATCAATGCTTTATTAACATCTTGATATACAATTCTCCAAAAATAAAAGTATCCCTCTCTAACTCTCTCGAGTTTGACTAATCAGTACTCAGTACCTTAAAAGTAATCCGGCCAATTAACCGGATAAAAGGCTAGTTTTATTTTCATTATAGAGTATTGAATTAATAAAAGAAAAAGAGAGGGCATCCATGGAGACTTGCAAGAGCAGATGATTCAGGTTTATGCACTGCAAGTCTGCAACTTCACGGTTGGAACTTATAATTCAGTTTATGCACTTCAACTTCACAATTTAAGTCAGTTCTTTTCACACTTGAAGAGTGGCTGAAATTGACGACGAGGAGGAGGAGGAAGAGACACTTTTTTTTATCTCTCTTTATGTATCGCTCTTCACCAGGAGTACATACAGGTTATCTTCAAACTGTTGTTACTACTTGAAGGTTTTGACTTGAGTGCTAAACGTTCATATCTAATCTACAGTTTGGAAAAGGCAGACATTGGGATATTTAGAAGCTCAAAGCTTAAATTTCAACTTTATCTTTCTGCAGAAGGTGAGTTGAGTTATGAGTTGGCTGAGTTGCACTTCTTTCTTACTCCATCTACTGAAATTGGATAAAAAAAAATTCTCGGAAGCCATGGTTGAACTGCTTTCCAGTCCTGCATTCTTTTTTATCTCTTGGGATTTTTCAGGAAGCCATTGTCGAACTGCAACTATTGGGTGACGAATCTCACAGGGCAAACTAGATACATACGTGATTTATGCCAGATCATATTTCATCTAGAACTCGATTTTCAGAATTCTGCTTCTCATCTTCTTCCCTAGTTTCAGAGTTTTGCTCAATGTTTTCAAGTACATTGCTTGGAGAGGGAGGGTTAGGTACTGGATCCCAGTAAATAGCTCTTGTTGTCTGTTTTCAAAGGAATTGGACCCTCTTTGACCAGTCATTTGTTCGGTCTATGATGTTCGTTTGTCTGTGAAGCTTTTGCTCACTATTTTGGGCGCTATTCCTATTTGCTTTGTTTCATTGACTGTTTTTCATTTGTTTGACCTGGCAAAAGTTTGCTTTCGTTTGTTTCCAGTGCTTATGGACGACCAGATGGAAGCAGAGGTCATGGAAGAGCTAACCAAGGCGGTAACTTTCAAACTCTAGCTATATTTCCTACAATGATTGTTGTTCTAAATTGTAATGACTACCAAAGCTTACATATCAAAATGGTAGAAAAAAGTGTCTCAAATACCAAGGACTACGTAGAGGCCGAGTCCAGGCTAAATATCACCCTCAAAGAAAATGTAAGCAGAAGAAAACTCCTCTCTATTCGATTTTCGATTTCGTATAGAGAAGAAAGCACATTTGAATCTGCAGATTGATTGTCCTTTGGGTGATACTGTTGTACCTTCTTGGTGCGGTGGCATTTTCTTCTTTTGCTTTTACCTTTTTCTATAATAGTTGCTCATTAATTTTGTCATTGAATGGTTAAGACCCGATTCTGGATTAGATCAATATGTTGGGAGTTCAATTATCTTTTGGATTAGCCATTACTAAATATTTCCCTGGAAAACTGTTGTGGTTGAGGGAATATTGACATTTCTCGCTAGCTGCAGTTGCGAGGTTTTGGTATTAGAGATAAAAGCTTCAATGAGCAGGTAGTGGTCATTCAACAGTCATGGATAATAATGTAGTGTGCATAAACTATTTGTCTTTCCTCAGACATGGATAATGTTCGATAATCAGAGTTCCTTGGCAATGCATTTGTTTTTACTTTCACTTTCGGAATGTGTAAGCTCATTGGAAAATATGTACGTTAAGAACCATGAAAACAGGCTAATAATACCACCCTGATTGTAGTAATATGAACTACCTACCAGAAGATCATGTTGATTGGTTGGCTCATCTTCTATGCTCTTCATTATATGTGTGAGGTAACCCTTTGACCAAACAAAGCATTCTTATGACATGTGAGCAATGAAAGCACAAAAAAGTTGCATCTTTTCAAAGAGAATGAGGACAATATCTCTAGAGTTTTATTAGAATGCCAAACATCTTTTCACAATCTTTGGCTATTAGTGGTAGTTGGTTGAAATTTAGTATTTCATTAGGTAGCCAAATTCGAGTAATGAGTGTATTTATTACGTGTCTTTTACACTGATGTTAGGAACGGGTAGAGACTTATTTATAACATAAATAACGATGTGATTTAAACCTTTTCATTTCTATTAAAATTATTTACACATGCTCTAACATTAAGTAATTCTTAAGACACACAATTTGAGGAACATGGGTCGTGCTCCTTCGTTAGAGCACAAAAATACGAACTTGAATGAATTCGAAACCATTCACGAATTAATAGATGCCACTAAAAGACAACTAGCGATTGTTTCACCTGAGAGACGCATACATATGGTGGGTGAGAGTCAGGACGGAGAATAATTGAAGATAATACAAGCTCTATTTAAGGCTTAGATTAGCATACGAATTATCTGCCAATCACCAGCGATGGACTATGACGCTACAAAATTCAGACTCTTTACATGTACTATGAACTCAGCCAATATAGCCCAAGACTAGATTGGAATAGATTGATTCGATGAGATTATTGAGGTGTTCACTGATTTAGAGATTGTTTAGACTTGTAGAATAGTTTTTTATATTATAATATTAAATTATTTAGATGATACCCATTTGGTGTAACAGAACGAAGACTTGACGGTCGATAGTTAGAAAAAAAAAATGGGAAGATAAATAGAAACAAAAAGTCCGTGGGTTGGTGGAGTAATAGAATGTCATTTGGAAAAATTTGGAGGTTGAAGAGGGGGGAATACATGTACTTTTATTTTTTTATTTTAAAAAATAAAATAAATACAAAGTGAATTTAAATAATTTTATTTATAAAATTGATAACAACTTGTTTGAATGAGCTATAAATTTATTTATTTTATTTTTAATCTGAACGTACATATCGAATTAAAAAAAATATTTGATGATTTAGTATCTTGATCCAGATGTATATATTTGTCTAAAATTTGGTAGTATGTTCAAACATTTTTAAAATACCTATCATATCAATGCTTTATTAACATCTTGATATACAATTCTCCAAAAATAAAAGTTTCCCTCTCTAACTCTCTCGAGTTTGACTAATCAGTACTCAGTACCTTAAAAGTAATCCGGCCAATTAAGCGGATAAAAGGCTAGTTTTATTTTTCATTATAGAGTATTGAATTATTTAAAAAAAGAGGCCCAACTGCTAGACAGTTTATTTTTAAAAATAAAAATTAAAAAAATTCGCTAGATAGTTGATTCACGCCAAATTTGGCGCCCGTCCCTTGCACCAAGCTGCAATATGAAGCAGTGAGCAGAGCAGCATCCCGCTCCCAAAGAGACGAAAAGAAAGGAAAATCGTGAAACCATTGTTGCAT